>OU026154.1:56390894-57743394 GCA_907269105.1 Volucella inanis | reverse complement strand
TTGAGGTGGTCAAAACTTTAGTATTTTTTAGTGCCAACCTTCGACTTCAAAATACCCCAGAAAGAGAAATCCAACGGATTTGCACCCGGAGAATATGCAACCCATTGTGTCGAAGAAATGAAGTGGGGAGCATTGTTTTTTAACCAATCTTGGTTGACGCGCGCTTTGTGAGACGGTGCCGAGTCTTGTTGTATTGTCCACGGTCTCCGACCGAAATGATTGTTTGCCCAAGGCTTCAATACTGTCTCTACGACAGTTTCAAGGTATACGATCGCATTAATTTTGACGCCACGGTCCAAAAATACGAGCGGAGAGCGACCATCGGCGGTTATGGCGGCCCAAACCATCACCGTCGGTGCTGCCTGCTTTCTGGTGGCCGTCCGAAGGTGTAAATTTTCAAAGGACCTCTCTGGCAAGTAAACTCGGTCATTTTGTTTGTTGACATATTGCTTTATAACAATCATCGACTCGTCGAAAAAAAAAACAAATTGGGTAACTCACCACTTTTGTGCAAGCGCAGCGACTCCTTCGCTCTTTTGACTCTAACTTTTTTTCTGTTGCGGTGTAAGATCGTGTTTTTTGAAACTTCAATGGCTTGAGCACAAGCTCATTTTTCAGTATGTAATGCATGCGTTCCAATGATATATTGAGCTCAAGAGCCATTTTTCTTCCACTTCGGCGCGGATTTCGCTCAATTCGAGCCTTCACTTTCCGAACCATTTCTGCCGATGTTGCTGTTTTTTTTATGACCACCTCCATGGCGTTTTGCAACGCTGCCAGTATCACGGTAACGAGCTATGGTTCGAGACACAAATGATTTATTCAGGTTGAGGTGCTGGAGGGCTCTAACTATAGCTACTTGTGGTTTTCCAGCCAAATATAAAGCAATCACACTATCACGTTTGAATTCCATCAACACAACTGTGTCAAAATTATAGCAGTCTGAAGTTGGTTGTAGTTCGAGTCAGTCAGGGTGTATGTTAGACAAGTTTTTAATTTTTTCAGAATCTAGAAACCAAAATTCAATTCATCTTCTGAATAACATTTCTAACCCCAGTTACGGTTAAAAGTTTGAAGGGGAGGAATGTTACTGGCGATTTCTATAGAGCACTAGTGGTGGAAATAGCAATAGAGCAGGGTGAGACACGAATCATTACGTCGGTGTTTGAGGGTATCCATTGTCTAAGTGATATAAGTATCATCTATGAGTTTTATCGCACAGTTTTGAATCCTATCTAGCAGGTTCAGAAATATTTTAGGTGCACCTGAGCAGAGCGGGTATTGTACTTCAATTTCGGACGGAAAAATGCTTTATATATTGAGGCCAGATCAGGGGGGGAAGTATTTCTTACATCCCTTGAGGATACCTAGACATTTCGCAGTATTTTTGACAACATCGAATATGTGATCACTCCAATACGGTTGTCATTGATATTGACTGGGTGTTTATATTACCTTTTAACGACAGCAGACAGCATTGTGCTTTGGAAGCAATAAATTTCACTCTGTAAGTGGTTCCTCAATTAGTGATGCTCTTAATATCAGAATTTAATGAGCTTAACATACGCTGCAGTTCCCGCTCCACAGCCGAAGAGCTGGGACAGGAACGAATATGAAAAGCATATTGGACAACGTGAATTGAACGTTCCGAAAGGTAATTTCCTATAAATTGGAGTATAGAGTCATCGATTCCGAAAGCACGCATTTCCGACAAAAAGCGTGATGCCAAACCCTGAGAATGTATTAGAGAACTCAAGGGCAACTATTTTGCTTTCGCCAGATTGATGTACGATTTAGTTACATTTTTCGGTGAGATATGCAATCATATCACTAGTGGACCTGTTGCTACGAAAAGCGTACTACCGCTCATTGAAAAGCTTTTGTGTTTCGAGATATTTCATGAGCTGACGGTTTATTAGCTTAGGAAAGAAGGGACGTAAGTAAGGGTCTGTATGAGAGAGAGAAGATTTGCCTTTTTAGGTACGGACTGGACAAATGTTCTTTCCTATTTGCTCAGAAGGAGTTATAAAAGGTAGGATTGATGAAAAAGCTTACGCAGTGATTTTGCCAGCGTAGAAGAACAACACTTCAAAAGAAGGGCAGATATACAATCTGGACAAGGAGATCTGTGTATATTGAGATATTTAAGTACTAATGATACTACATGAGTACGAAAGTGGAATCGTCTCATTAATGATTCTACGCAATCAAGTGTACTATATGCGGGGACAAAAAAACAATCTGAAGTGTTGAGCTGGCCGCAAAATGTGCAGCAAGCAGATTGGCCTTGTCCAAATAGCTGACATATTTTTTGCCTCAGGTTTGGTCGTATTGTTAAGTTTTACACGCTTAAGAAATACGATGCAGTAATTCCTGGCTTGTTTGAACTCTTTCCGTTTTTCTTCTGTCGGGTTGCTCTTGAAGGAGCTGAAAATATTTATCTAACCCTGACAGCTTCTTTATAGTTTGGGTCGTTATCAAGGAAACAAAATGATCAGTTAAAATTCCCTAATAAGGTATTTAGGCCGCTCCAATAGGAATCTTTTCCCTTACTGTGTGGTCGGTTACGAGAAATTAGATGATATGACACAGTGGTACGACGAGCCTACAGAGGATAGCACATCGACATTTTATTTGTCAGTGTGAGAACTTAAAAACAAGTCCAGGGTGTTATCGGTATGATTATCAACGTCTGGTATTTCCTTGTTCTACCTATAAACTCCGCCGTTTGTCGTGCATCCCCCTTCCTCGTTTGAGCTTAGAGGTTCCGATACATGTTTTTATCCTCTTTGTAATACATATATCTTTTGGCGATATGAAAAAACAGCTCACGAGCTTTCGTGTTCTATTATGAGGATGTGCTCTGGCTTTCTTGTCTCTTCTTGGTTTTCAGCAAGGTTTTGATAAGGGATAATACTCAATTCTAGCTATATATACTTGAGATCATCTTCGATATAATATATTCGGGTGAGATAACCTATCTCCGATTCCATGGGTTGTCTTTCCGTTGTCTATCTGCTGCACGTAAAAAAGGTGGGTGGCCGTGGTGTAGTGGTATATGCATAGACTCCTCAAGCAGAGGGTCGTGGTTTCGAATCACGTGCGAGGCAATTCTGTGAAAGTCTTTTCATAGAATTTGTATGTAGTTATATGAAAATACCGTCGGCGTCAACTCTGACATGAAGGCATAACACTGATGTTGGAGTGGTTGCTGACTGGGCTAAATGTAACGAACTAACAACTAGCACGTACTTAAGACCCACTGGTTGAGGATGTACTAGCTCATCCACCTCTGGGAAAAATATCGAAACCTAATACACCTGAGTTTCAAACTACTACACCACCCGCCCGCGCTCTGGAGAAAAAGCCAGTAAAAGGATATTCATATCCCCTTAGTGCGCGCGCGGTATTATAAAAAAAAAGGGTGAAAAGCGTCTTCTACGAGGGTGTCGCCGTACTGGCACGTCGCATCCTGTGTAGGTATGCATTAAAGTATCCATTTCCGGTTAGGATCTGCGTGGTGTAATAATTTATATCTGTCCATTCAGCACTGTCTCTGATTAGACTGGCGGTCCATCTACCTCTTGTTTCAAAGTTCCATCTTAGTTGCCATAGGTGTTTTGTGAGCTTTTTTGCTTTAGTGGTTGCCACATCCGCTCCTACTTGCGTCCTCTTCTCATACACCAGCTTTCTCTCTGCGGCTAAGAAGTCGATGGGTGTCACTCCTGCAACGATAAGAAGGGCTGGTTCTGATACAGTGCAGTAAGAACTTGCGATACGCAAGGCTGCGCGTCTTTGTACTTCTGCCATCTGTTTCTTGTGCTTCTTCTGTTTGAGCGCATCTGTCTATATTTCGCATCCATACAAAAGTGTGATGTGTGTGATTGTCATGAGCAGCCTTCTTTTGCTCTCTCTTGGTTCTCAAACGTTTGCCGTGAGCCTGCTTTGTGATGCAGGCATTTTAGCAGCTCGCTCGGAAGCTGATTTAATATGATACCAGAAAGAGAGTTTAGAATCGATAGTTATTCAAAGGTACTTTACCGCGTTTTTGCTGGTGATTACTTCTGATGGCTTCCCCGATGAACAGCATTCACTGTTTTGACCGCTTCTTCGATTGCTTCAATTGTTGAGTATCCTTTTCTAAATCTGCGTTGTCTTTCCTAGGTCTATAGGCTGCACGGGAATTCGGGTCACCTTTTCACATTCCAGTCCCTAAGGAAAATCCTGCGGGCAGGTCCGAGCTATGGCATTAAGCACTTGCGTTGGTATGCCGTCAGATCCTGGAGCCTTGCAGTGTATTTGCTACTAGCACCAGCTCCTCTTCCGTAAACATCGGCATCTCTTGTTGTACAGGAGAAGTGCCTGTCTTGTCGCCATATAACCCAGTCCACAGGGGTTGTTGCTTACATTTTGACGAAGTTCCTCCCATTTTTGTCGTTTGCACTCTGCAAGTGCTTCGTTCGTTGCTTCAGCATGTCTCCTTCTTCCTCTGGTGACCTTGTGTCTAAGGTGTAAGAAGTCTCTTCGTAGTGCGGCAATCTCGGTGGCCCATCAGTATAGTGCCGTATTCACTCTAACCAACTAAACTTGTGCAATTTTGTAATCAAGATTTGGTTGCTGGAGATATAAGGTATGAAGCAAACGGAGAATGGCACAAATTCGTCGTTGCGTCTGCTTATTTTCCCTATAATTCGCTACAGCTGCCACCAACGGAGGCGATATTAGAACTCATTGAACATTGTGATTCCAGAAAGATGTGACTCATCACATCTGTGTGTCGTTGTCATCTTTTATACATTTTATTTGCACTGAGGCCTGAAGATTCTGCCGCGCAATTTCAAAAATAATCGGCTTGGACAAAGTTCAGTAACGTTTTTTTTTTTTTTTTTTTTTTTTTTTTTTTTTTTTTTTTTTTTTTTAAATATCCTTTTGCTAGTGTCTTTGCGATACAACTTAACTTCATCCAACAGGTATGCTAAGGAGATTGCTGGCTGGGAAGTACTATCAGAGATCTCCTTGTCAGATTATAGATTCATCGAATTTAGAATTAGATGCGAGGACTCGTCCTTGCTGAAGAGGAGAATTCCGCATAAAACCAACTGGACACGATTTATGGGAGAGCTCGACAAATTCAATAGTGCTCATGACAAAACAAAAGCTTGAGGAAGCTGTTCAGAACATGAACGGAGGACGATTGGAATCTTTACAGATCAAAGCAAACAATTTTTAAAAAGCTTATTAGTCTTCGAAAAGCGTCTCTTACAAATCCTTTTGCGCAAGGATTGCAACTACCGGTGAAACCAGTAGGCTGGTCAAAATCTTAAAAAGGGGAACTTCAACCAGGCTGGAATCACACATAAAATCTGACGGTACCTATACCAAGTCGAAAGCCGAGATACTTTGTCTCATGCTCGAGTCTCACTTCCCAGGTTATAAAATCGAAATTAGTTCACAACTAGCTATCAAAGAAGCTGGCAGTGAGCTGAACAACACAACACGTCGTAGCTGGTATATCTCATCGGTTGTGGTGACGGATGAGGCCATCAAACATGCTGTTGCTTCCTTTGATGGCTTCAAGTCGCCTGGCACTGATGGCATTTACCTAGTTATGCAAAAAGGTATAGACCAGCTGCTGACAGCTCTGAAGAGAATTTTCACTGCTAGCCTGGCACTGGCATACATACCGAATCCCTGGCGAAGAGTGAGAGTGGCCTTTATACCGAAAATCGGAAAGGAGGACCACTCTCTTGACAAGAATCGAAAGAATAGTCGAGATCCATGTGCGCAAGACCGCCTTGCGAATGCATCCTCTGTCGGCGATGCAACACGCCTACCAACGCGGAAGATCCTGTGAGAGTGCTTTTGACAACGCAACTTTTGATATCAAAGTTAAAGCAATGCTGCTAGATAGGACATTGATTGCGGATGCTGGCCGCGGCCAATATGTGGTGGCGGGTGTAAACAGGAGCTGTTCTATCTCCACTGCTATGGTGCATGTTGGTCGACTTACTGCTCAACGCACTCAATAGTTCTAACGTCTACGCACAAGCATACGCGGATGATGTAGCTGTACTGTCTGTTGGATCGTGCCAGCGACTGTCTGTTCTAAAGCGCAGCATTTGCATCTGCAGCGACATCCAAGCTGCGCTTAGAGCCTTGCTGGACCCTCTTACGACTTCCAAGTTAGTTCGAGAATGCAAGAGATCACTGAACGCAGTCGGAAGACTAAATTCAGTTACCCTTGTCTGCGTCACAAGTCACAATGCGATCACGGAAAATGAAAACGCCGACGAACTTGCCAGGCCAAATTTTGCATATATTGTAGAAAATTATCCCATTTCATAAATTTAAGGAAATAGAAAACTTACGTTGTTTTCAACATTTAAAGTACAATGTGGGTTGAATTTTAAGATTCAGTGGTGCTACCAACATAATAAAACAAAAACCAGAACTGTAGCATTTGTAATTTAGAAAATAGTGGGGCAAATGTGCCAAAAAGCATACTTATTAGACGCAAAAAACTAAGCGTGTTTTTTTTATTACTGAAAATAATTAAAAACTTTTTATTTAAAATTAAAATCAAAATTAAATTGAATACTTCTCTTTATTCTAATTTTTTTTTATATAATAGGTAAATAAAAAAATTAAAATAATAAATCAAATGAACAAAAATAGCGATATATAAGCGATAGAGACTAAGCAGATTGAGACAGTGGGATCCGTGTTACGTGGCACGGCCCAGCGCGTCATTCTGGTCTCATGCCTTGCTCCCTAAGTTTGACCCAAATTTAAAACCATATATTCGAGCGGTTTGTCGCATTCAATTCCATATTGGGTCTGAAATTAAAAACGTGAAATAAAAAAAAAAGATTTCTGAGATCCTTACACCCTTAAGATCTCAAAATTTACCCGAGACGTATACAACACGACGCGATACGTACGATGACGTTAAAACTAAAGTTAAATGCATAGCGGGAGTAACCGGAGAATTTGAAGTTACGAGTAAAATTGGAATACACCAAGGAAGGCAGTTTATAAAGATCGTTGCTTTTAAATGTAATGCAAAACTTTCTTTTGGACGATGATAGCTCTATTATAGACAATGACGCACACCCGGTGCAGTTAGAACTAAACCGAACGATAGATGACAGGAAGCAAAGAAGACTATTTACGAGGTCCTTTGTTAGTACTTAATAGAAATTAAAGAATTTAATAGATCCTATGTCCAGCTACAACTTTTCTTATTGAAGAGTTAAATGACCTCCAACATTTACCGAACTTCTTTAATTTGACAAAAGAGCCGGGAATAAATGTTCTTACTCGAAGAATATAATCCTTATAATTTAGAGCTCCGATCCCAACTACTGGTGGCTCCTATGCACATGGACTTCTTATTTTAAGATATAACCAAAAAAGCTTTTTTTTTCTACTATTGTAATTTATCTTGAGTTGCGTTTCAGCAAATTGAATTCTACAATTTATTTTAGAGACGTTGATTTAAAAATAAAAATTTAAAAAACTATACGGCATTCGCCCAAATTTTTTGATTAACACTTACTCTTCCATGAGCTGTTACAGCCCACACAAGCAGGGTACCTGCTGGCGCATTCGTAATATTAAACCCCCCAATTGCAACATCAATAAATGGTTCTTGTGTTGGATCTTTATGAAGTGGTGCAACTGCACACCAATTGTTTAGAGCACTATAACGACGGAATCGAACCTATCGCAAATAATAAATTGTTTAATACTAGAAATTAGAAATGCCAGAAAAGACATACCCACTTTCGCCTTCTAACATAGCAATTCCAAGAATTTTTAGATTGGTAATTAGCTGGAAAGTCCAATGCATACGACCACCCATCTTGATCAAGAGGTTGGCCGTCTAATGTACAGTCTAAGTGCCAATCACCTTCCCATTGCCAAGCCATTGATGGTAGCCGTATTTTATTGATATTTCGGTCGACAGTGCCATCAACTGATGAATAGTGATATCGATCTGTTGGTAACAATTTTTTAGAAAATCCTTCAATTGGAAGCCATCTCTCGTTTTCGTAGGATTCCTCTTTGATTCGAATTGGAACATCATGGCCGTGAACATGAACATACACTTGTCTATCACCTCCTATTGCCCACATAAAGTTTAAGACAGCAGAAATTTTTTTGAACTCTAATCCAAGATATGGAAATTCTCTCCATGCTGTTGACGATGTTGACAATGTGTAAACACGGCCTTCGCTGTTTGTTGCAAATAATAAACTAGTTGGCATATTCACTTAAATCGTTATTTGAGATCCCTATACTGTGGACTGTGCGAAATCGATAGTATAATGACGAACAAATTAAAGCTTAATTTGTTAAATTAAAAACATTTTAACGGAATTTTTTTATACCACTTGCAGTTTCTTATTATTTATTGTAATAGCTTTCTGGAGTTAATCGCATTAATGTAAATTAAACAAATTACCCCGGCATATCCTCTCCAAGGTTCAAAACACTATCATATATAAACTAAAGTAGATGGTAGACTTTCCAAATTTAGACCAATCTAAAAACGTTTTCCACTGCAACGTTAGGCCCATGTATCGCTACTTAAATGGATAGAAAACATTCCAGATTTTTACCGTTTCAAAAACTGCTTTCCACTGATTGCCTTTATCATATAATAGATGAGCTAACATATTCTACGATAAATGGCAAACTTTCCAGATATGAGAAGTCCAAAATCCGCTTTCCACAGGTTGTCTCTACGGTGTGCAAATTTTCGAAAACGTGTATTTGGAATATCCTTCCCATTTTACATAAAACCCACTCAATTTTCTCATAAAACATCATCCAAGTTTCCAATAAATGCTAAGCTTGCCATCTATGTTAGTTCATCTACACCATATATAAACTAAACATAAACTTTCCAAATATTAGAAAATCAAAACCGGTTTTCTCCCTGATCTCCCCCATGCGAGTGAACATGTCCGTGGATATGTGTGAATTGTCACATTGTCAAAATTCGAGAAGTGACGTCTAACATAAAAAAATGACGCGTTGAATTCCTATTTTGACATTTCTCATGTTTACAACTCTAATTTCGTGTAAGTTGCAAAATATTTTTAATGTTGTACAATAATTTTCTTTATTATATTTTTAAGGACAACAGAAGAAGAAAAATCAAGACATCTGAATCAAAAAGATATAATATCCTACAAAATACATCTGCTACCAACAAACTGCTTTATGGTGATGTGGCAAAATCAGTTGCAATTGTTTGTTTACATATTCTTGTGAGTAAGTAAAAACATTTTAGTTTTAAAATAATTTATTTAACTTCTTTTCTACAGTAGGAAAAATAAATGTAAATGTGATACTCAAGAGCTTGAAGAAATGTGGATAAATTATACTAACTGAAAACATGTGAGTACGAATTTTACATTTTTGTTTAACCCTCCAGAACTCGCGTCAAAATGTGTGACTTCATACTACCTATTTCCCATAAAAAAATATTTCTAAATAAAATACTGTTAACTGAAAAGCATTTTTAATTGTTTAAAACACAACATATTATACAAACTAAAAGTATTATTTAAACTTTTTTATGCGGGCAGGTTTTTGTTATTAAATATTATATTATTTTTATTAACGTGGGACACAAAATGTTAAGAAACTTAGAAACTGCGCAGAAAAAACTGAGATCGTAACTAAGAAATAATGTTCCCACATTTTTTAACCATTTTACAAATTTTTTATATAAACTGTTGATTAAAAAGTTCTTCGGCACACGAAAAACATACAACTGTTCATTGCAAACTGTTTTCTTGCATTTCCTACAACTTCTTTTTGATTTTTTGTTTTTCTTCTAGGACAATATGCACAAAACGTGATGGAATATTGCAACCAGAACTTGTTTTTTCTTGCACTTCTATACAAGAGCCCTACTGTCGTTCTGCCTTTTCGAACAAAAACATTTGAAGGACTACTTGGACCATCATCAATGAGTTTAAAATCTGATTCAGCTGCAGAATGCTCCGAATCAGTCGCGTGAACAATGTGTTCAGATTCCGCATCACTAGATCTAGATCATCTAATCTAAAATCGTCATCTTGCAACGGTAATATCTCTTCTACCTCAGGTTGTTCGTCAACAGAGGAATACAATATAAAACGTAGACTACTAAATTTTTATTTTCTTAAAGTGAGTATTTTGCTCATGATGCGAGTTCTGGAGGGTTGATAATACATTTAATGTCTTATTCTTTGCAGATTCAACATTTAGACTACAAAAGTTTCAAGAAAAGCATTCAAAGAGTGGAACTATCAACTACTGGTTAAGAAGATGTGAGTGAGAATTATACATTATACAAATAATACATTTAATGCCTCTTTCTTTGCAGATTCAACATTTAGAGTACAACAGTTCTAACAGAAGTGCTTCAAGAATAGATTTATCAAATGCTGACCAAAGACATGTGAGTAAAAAGTATATATTTTAGTTTATAGATTATTTAGTAGATTCAATATTTGGACTACAAAAGTCCCAACAAAAGCATTAAAAGGGTGGAATTATCAACTACTAGCTACAAACATGTGAGTAATCATTATACAATACATTTTTGTTTAATAATACATTTAATGCTTTTTCTTTGCAGGTTCAACATTTGTGGGAAAACGACAGAATCAATTGGTCTTACTGCACATTACCGATATGTCTAATAAAAAGGCATTTTTTCTCGACTTTTGTTTTGATTTTTTTATTCAATAAATAAAATAAATTTAAAGAAATTATTGTATTTTTTTTCTTGGGTTATCAATTCAACACCACTTTCGAGGTATGCACATTGCTAAGAGCAATCTTACATAATAATATAAGTACTTGGTATATCCGTCCTCTTGGCAGAGCATCCTGAAACCCGCAAATTGAGAATATTATATTTTGTGAAGGAACTCGATATCTAAAATCCATTATCAGACCGTTTCGACCGAAAAAAACTGTTCGATTAATTTTTTCAATTAACATTTATTAAAAGGAATAAAAGAGATTAAAATTAAAGAGATTATCTCATTTATATAAAAAAGTATGTTATATATATAGCCGATAAAACTGCATTCTTATCTTAAAAACAGCGCTATTATAAATAAAAAAAAGGTGTAAATTTTCTTAATTTCTATTCTTTTATGAGAACAACTTTTGAATACTTATTGCTATGAATTAGACGCACCCAATCACCCAAGTTCACGTCCTTTTTTGTAATCATCATCCCCTGACTGGCCATTTTCGCTTCCCTTAAGAGATTCGCTTAGTTTTTCTCCCTTCTAGTCAAATTCGAATCACCTTCGCAATTGAAGAATCTCTATCAAAAAAAGAAAAAAGAATCGATAGGTCGTGTGTGCATACATATTAGTGAAAAATATAAATAATAAGAACCTTATACTTGCAAACAGCCTTTTTGGGATTATCACAGAGCACGCATGTACAGTATCTCCATATCCCGTAAATTCATTTGCTTACGGAAAAGTAGAATTTAATTTTCTAAAAAAATATTCTCAATATGCATAATATTGTATAAACTTACATGGCTTCCTCTTATCCCGGCCGGTACCAATGACATTTGTTAATTCCACCACGGTGTGGACAAATTTTTCACTTCATCATGAATGGTTTTATCAGGAGAGTATTTTCTGAAAACATGTAAGTTACAATGCACGAATAAACTCGATTATTAGATTAGATGGAAAATACATATATGTTATTCAATATTATTGTATTATTTTTTTATAAGAAGTAATAAAAGAGGAATAATGATTATATGTGAAAAAATAGTATAACTGTACACAAACCTTTTGCAAAATGGAACTTAAAATACTGATAACGGCAACAAACAAAACAATAAACAAAGTAAACATAATATGTCGTAACCAATTCTTTTTTAAAAAACTTTGGATATGACTGGACACATTTAGCTTACAAAGGAAAAAAAAATCTAAATTACACGTCAAATGGTAATTAACTTACATGAATTTTTAAAATTCAAAAAAATTATATAATTATGTTTTCTAAAGCTGCTTCCTGATTTCTTTAGAGAATCGTTGGAAAATACATTTCAAGAAAAAAATCGTTGTAAATACAAAGCCGTACATTTCACAAATATCACATTGTGGGATTGTCGTAAATGTTAATGTAATCAAATCAGCCTAACGAAAATCCTACACCGCTTGAAGGAAACCTTTCTTCAGCGAAGCAAATAAAAATGGGAAGACTTTGCTGATGAATACCAAAACAAAGGATTTAACTTCAAGAATTTTTTTTCAGAAGAGGCAAAATTTAGCATTTAAACATCAAATAGGCTTGTGAAAGGATGAAGAAAATCAAATGAAGCTTTGAATCCAAAAATATATACAAGGAAAAAAAAGTAAAGCACGGAGATGGTGGTTTTATTATGTGGGTTAAATGTCCACTTTTGGGATCGGCAGCTTAGTCATAGTTATTGAGATCATGACAAAAGTAGTATATTTACAAATTTTGCAGGAAAATTTGTTTCAAAGTAAACAAAAAATTGTTATCGAAAGATAATTACTTTCAACAGGACAACGATCCGATGCATATCGCACTCAATTAAAAGCCTTTTTTTTTTAGCGGAATGCTAAGAAATAACATGTGAATACCCGGAAAAGTTGAGCAATCCATGCCAAACCGGCTTAAAAACGTAAAAAGGCTTAAAACTTATTCAAAAAAGTAAGTCCTTTTCCCACAATATTAAGGTATAAACTAACACTTTCAATTAAGGGTATCAACATTTTAGCTGTGCTCATTTTACATGCAGCAGAACATTTTCATTTCTATATATATTTTTTTTCTGAACGAAACATTATTGTTTTTGTTTTTGCCTCTAAGAAGGTACAAATAAACATTTATTACTTGCAAAGAAATAGATCTGTTAAAAACAACTATACACATAATTCTCTTCGACAAAACTAAATTAATTTGGGATATCAAGAATTGTATATTAGCTATTCTGGAAATTTCTTAAACAAATAAACACCAAAAATACCACTCTTTTTGTTCTTTATTATGTGTGATAAAAAAACATTCTCGAAAGATTTTGGAAAATTGGAAAACAAATATTTTCCCAAAACACTAAAAATATATCAAAAATATTAATTTATTACATATCAGTATTAATTTATTTAATTTATTTACTTAAAATATGTGAAACTAAAAGAACAACAAGAAAATTGATTTTAAAAGATGTCCTTAATTGTTCCTTAATTGATGTCAAGAGTCCAGAGTTTGTGCCTAACCATGAAAAATGCTATGTTGACTTACAACACAAGCCTAAGCTTGATGGTAATAGTTGCAATTTTTCTTCAAATGAAACGTTCAAAATATAATTCTTAGGTCCTTTTTTAATTTTATTCTGATAAAATTCCCTTTTTGTGATCTTGAAATAAAAGAAGAGGTTTTTTTCATGTATTCTATTATCTTTACTTTTTCACCACGCTGAAATAAATATTCAACAGCGTAAAATAATTTTCCTTTTACTTTTGCTTTTATTATACATACCAAGTGAACATTACGTGAAATTTGCTGTAATTTTGGTCATTCTGACAGGTTCTAGAAATGGAGAATGGATTGGTAATTCACTTACAGTGCGTCTGTGCAAAAGTTTCGGGTTTGCAATTTTACTAGAGTTTTACATCTAGTTTAGTTTACTTATGATCTAAACCCATAACTGAAATAACATAGTTGGCAATCTTCACTGTTCTTAGTAACCCTTACCACTGTTCAAAAATACACTGTAAAAAAAGTACTCACGCTAGTATAAACTTGAGTACTTCTAATAATTGGGTAGTTGGATTTAAATTTGTCACTATAAAATCAATTCATGTACCAATTTTGACAGAATAAATATTTTATGTTACATTAGAATCTTAAGCAACTTATGGCGGTTTCGACTGGTTAGTCTCAGGAAGTTGAGCAATTCGCAATACAATTTGCACCACTAAAATCTCTTGATTTTAATGCCAAACCCAATCGTTTATTCGAAAACAAAAATCTGTTTTGACACAAATTACTATTTGATTTATATATGTATATATATATATAAGTTAGCGCATTCTGACATAAAATTAAGGAGATAAATTTTGCTTTTGAAATGTAAACCAGAAGCAAAATTTTGTTTCTGAGAAAAATGAGAAAAATGTCAAAGTAACAATTTTATGTCATTCTTATCTCTTTGAAGCCCTTCTGTCGGGCAATCCAAATCGCCTTAATTCCGGAGATAAACCAACGGAAAACGTACATGTGTAATATGGATGAAGTAGCTAGTCGAGGCGCCATCAGTGGAACGGAAAGTTTAAAATGTTAACTCTCGATGTGTCTTTGCTTCTTACGTTGTCCTTCTTGAAGTCTTCTAATTTTTGTAGTTTGAGTGCTTTGATTAGAGTGATGGTGTTGCTTTCCATGGCTGTGGTCGAGAAGATGTGGACTTCGTCAAAATAGACTCTGTCGAGACTTTGATAATTGATGTTATTGATGTTGATGGTACAATTCTTGAAATGGAGTAGGACTTTGCCTCTAGTAGTGAGCTCTGATGACTTGATGGTTGTGTACGGAGTGTTCACCAATAAAATATAGTTTGCTTCCGGTTGCCAGATTTCGTTAGTATATATAATGTAGTTCTTCCTTCAGATTACAAGTTGCTGGACTTTGTTTAATGAGGTTGGTAACACAGCTTTCCATTTTCCTCGGGACTCGGGATGGGATATGGCAAAAGAAAATTTGTTCAATTAATGTACATTTGTTGTCTAGGTAAATAGGGCTCTCGGGGTTAAGGAGGATATAAGGGTGGGTGATAATTGTTTTTGTTTTGTTAATTGGAAGGGGAATAATATGAAAAATGCATAGGTTTCTGGGGGATATTTGAGGGATTAGAATATTGAAAATTATGTAAGTATATATTATTATAGTACGTGTGTAGACCAAGTAATTCCTAAATGTATATATCTGGTTTAATTTCTAAGGATTTGTTCCATAATTGATAAGGAATTTTTTCGAGTTCTTCGGAGTTCAAAATTTGTTTAGGAAAAATATTAAACTTTGCTAATATTAAAGATTCAGACATACTAGATAGGTAGTTACCTATTTATATTTTATCTGGTTTATGTATTGAGTGAGTCTGAGGGCTATTTTGTCTGATTGGATTATTTTATTCAGTTCTAAGCGGGAGTAATTTAAGTAATTTCCAATTATTTCATGTTGTTTTCTTGATTTGGTTTGTCAATTTTTGAAACCTGTGTTGCATTATTATGTCTATTTTTTCCGAATTTGTTTGTGGTCTCTTGTTTTATTTTTGCTATATATTAGCCTGTAAATTCCCGTGAGAGTAGAGTGTACGAGTTCCACAGGAGAATTACTGCTAGATTGCTAAAATGATAATAAATCACAATCATTGAATATTGTGGACGTAAAATCTGAACCTTTGCTAGATATAAGTGTCTTGGTTATGTTGTGAAGGCTAAAGCAATGCTTAAGGATTTTAAGTACGCTAAGACTAGAATTTTTTAAAATTTGTCTAATATTGTTAAGTTTTTCCTGTTGTTGATACTTTATACATCAATTTGAATGATATCAAGTGGGTTAGAAGGGGTTTCATAGTTTAACCTTTCTCACAATTATTGACGAATTCTGTGATTTTATTTTTCAAGAATGGGAAATAGTAACTTCGTTTTAAATGGATTAGGGCTGCGTTAATACCTCTGTGATTATTGTTGGTATGGTAGTCTGCAATGAATTTGCTTGTACATCACTGTCGGTAACGTCTTCTAAAATTTCTGTAGACCGAATGACCTTAAAAATTCTACTATTTGAAAATAACTTGGAATTCATGGACAGCCGTGAAAGTTTCGTCATCTGTAAAAATTGCTTTCTCCAGTGAACATGGGTTTGAAAATTGTGCGTCGTATTTTATTTCTAAAAGGTACTTGGGATGATATTGGTTTTTCTGTATTTATTCTAGAGATAATTAACTTAATATTAAACTCATTGAGAGAACGCTCGGATATGTCGTTTGCATTTTCTGCAGCTGAGTGACAGGTTGAGACTATACTACTGTCTACATTTTCGTTTAGGTTCATTTCTGTTTTAAGTTTGGGGCTTTCAATTTTAATTCGATATAAGGCATCTGCGTTAGAGTTTAAAGAACCTTTTTTTGTGTACGATTTGATAATCAAACTCTTCAATTTCAAATCTTATTAATTTTCAGTTTGGGTCCTTGATACTGAAAAGACAATACAGTGGCGTGTGATCGGTAGCGATAGTAAATTTACGACAAATAAATAGGGTCTGAGGTACTTTGTAGTTCATACGATTGGAAGAATTTCGTTTACAATGGTTTACTTCAGTTGTAGTGAGAGTCTGACTCGCATAGCAAATGGGTTTATTCCTTCCGATTGATCCCTGAGATAGTACTGCTCCTAATGCAAAATAAAAGCATACTCTCGGTAGAGTGAATACACAATAGAGACTACTCTACATAGTGAACGAGTAAACCTCTTTAGAGTGAACCCATATTTTTAACATAGTTGAACACGAATAAGCCAGCTGCAGTAAATGCACAATCTTCCGAGCAAGTTTACCGTTTGTTTTGGTGTCTTGTATCTGTCACTGTTCTACGTTTTGCGTTCTAGGTAAGCTAAATATTCTTTTGCAATTTAATTCGTTTGATTGGTTTGGATATGCAGTTGTCTGCAGGTAAGATATAGTCCTTGCCATGATCCATTCGAATTTTACAAAAAATAAAAACAAAATTCAAGGTATTTCGGGTACGGTATTGGCAAACAAATATGGAATAGCAAAATCGACTATATGTGGTATCAACAAAAAGAAGGCCGATATAATAGCAACGGTGGCTAATACTTACTCTAGCCTTTTTTTATAATTCCCAAAAGTACCCTTTTACTGGTTTTTCACCAGGGCGCGCGCGTGTGGTGTAATAGTTTTGAAAGTCAGGTGTTAGGTTTCGATATTTTTCCAGAGGTGACTGTCAAACTGGAGCCAGTGCATCCTCAACCAGTGGGCCTTAGTACTTGCTAGATGTGAGTTCTTACATTTAGCCCAGCCAGCAACCACTCCAACATCAGTGTTATGTCTTCATGTCAGAGTTGACGCCGACGGAATTTACATATAACTACATACAAATTCCATGAAAAGACTTTTTCAGGGAATTTCCTTGCATGGGATTCGAGCCCGTGACCCTCTGCTTAAGGAGTCTACATATACCATTACACCACGGCCCTAGAAATAGGAGAACGCTGAAAGCATCTAAACTACCTGAGATGGAAAAGGCGCTTTATAAATGGTTCCTAAAACAGCGGAGGAAAAATTTACCTATTAGTGGCAATAATCCTGAAGCAAAACGTCATTGCCATAAAAATAAGCTTGCAGGGCAACGAGTATACCTTCATGGCAAATGACGGTTGGGTGCTCGGTGTTGTTCGGTTTTCGGTATCTCAAAATATCTTGGGAAAAAATGTCGTCACAACCAGAACTTGTGTGTCTATTTAAGAAGCAACTTAAGAAAATAATTCAAGATCTGTATCTTAAACCAGATCGAATTTATACCGCCGATAATTCGGGCCTATATTGGAAGATTCTACCAGGGATATTGTATGTTCCATCAACTGAGAAAACTTTTCCTAAACGAAAAATAGAAAAGCAAAGAATAACTTTCTTAGTATGCACTTATGCCACAGGTCGCCACAAAGTGAAGCCGCTAGTGATAGGCAAAGCGAAAAAATCTCTTTTATTCAGGAACGTATTTTTACCTGTACATTACAGAAGCTCCAAATCAGCTTGGTTGACTGTAGCCATTTTTAAAGACTGGTCCAGTAACTTTTTGTTCCCTTGGTTAAAAAATTCCTTAAAAAGACGGCTTACGAGTCAAAGCTCTACTTATTTTGGATAATGCCAGATAATAATATTCATCCCCCGGAGAGTGAGCTTCGAAATTCAGATGCTAGCATAACAGTAATTTGTATGCCTCCAAATGCAATTCCAACTTTTCTACAAAAAAAGCTTATTGTTATCGCTTGTTGCTGCAAAAAAGGATCAGCAATTTTTTTATCATAAACGTGTTGTGTTTTGTTAATTTCAGTGAATTATATTTCAGACATGTGTGAAGTTGTGAAATCTATGACAATAAGGGATGCAGTGCTTAACTTGAGAGCAGCTTGGGATAACGTAAATACTTCTATTATTGCAAAATGTTGAAGTAACATTCTTGGATCCGATGAAACCTATGACGAAGAAGACGTTATACCCCTTAGTATATTACGCAGCCATCCAATCACAAATGTTGCCGATGATGTGATTGATTTGCTCAATCATGTTAATGTTGACGTAACACACACAGTCGTTTATATCAACAACTGGAATGAAGGTCAAATGCCATCGGATATTGAGGAAGCGGAAAAGCCGAAGAAGACTGTCAACAAGTTTCTGACTGCCCGGCATAGTCTGTTTATTCAAGAGGCGCTATTCATTCATTTGACAAGGTACTTGAGTGGGCAGGATGTATAAATGTGCAAATTTGTTAAAATTTAAGGAAAAAAACAAACAAAATGGTTAATTACTTTTCAAAAATATAAAATATTTTTCCTTTTATGTACCTATGTATATACAAATCTTAAAAAAAAATACATTTTAAAGGAAATGTTTTATTATTTTTAAAAACATTGAAATAAGTTTATTTTTCATTCATGATTTAATATGTATTAAAAGTTGTTAACCCTCCAGAACTCGTATCATGAGCAAAATACTCACTTTAAGAAAATAAAAATTTATATCTACATAGTAGTCTAAGTCTTATATGAAGCTGATGCTTTACTTAGTTTTTCTTTGTATCCTTCTGTTGCCGCCAAATTTGTTGTGCAATCAGTAGGCTTTGTCTGAGAGTCACAGGAGGTATTTTGCTTATCGGCGTAGTCGAGTGTGAGTATTTTTCTCACTGTGCGAGTTCTGGTGGATTTTTTTTATGTGGGTGTTTTTTTGGTAATTAATTCTTAATTACCAAACCCTTGACACCTTCACAGGCAACCTATCTGATTTATTGGGAATGAAAGAACCAACGGACTTGCCACAGGCATTGAATCTTTGCTTAAAACATGAGAATCAAAATTTCAGATTTAAGCTCATCCAGACCAACTATGGCACCAAGAAAAACTTCATTCCTCAGCCTCCTCGTCCTCAACATCCCATGTAACAGCACTCTCTTCAACCTAGACAAACAAATTATCTTCTAGGAACACCACATCCCAATTATCCTCCCTATGCGTCACAAGCGCGACCATCTTAACCAACCAACTTTCGGCCAGCATACAGTTATTTCCCGCAAAACTTAAATTTGCATTTTCGTCCCGGTTTTCCACATCAAAATAAACCCGTTGCCAACCAACCCGCTGTTAAGACGGAACCCCCAACTCAAGGACGCAACAATCAGCTCGTTGTCAACGCTGCAAACTTAGCTGCAAGCTTACTTCAATCCAGCTAAGCCAGGAACATCCTTCCAACCTGCTCATAATCCCCAAGGAAACAAACAACTAAATTTTTTTGTTGAACTCCATTCAGAAAACGACATGAATTCCTCGATATACCCTCAAGTTCCGAACGATTGTAACCCTGAATCTGAAAATTTTAAGGAGACTTGCGAGCCGCCTGCTACCGAGTACGACGAAGAACAAGTAGCCAATATCCCACATCAGTTTGAGGAGCAATATCCATTGTTTAGGTTAGGCGATTCGTCGTAACCTTACTTTGGTTGTAAAACGGCGAATGGATAAATCCTTTAGTTCCTTTTAGACACTGGGTCAAGTAAAAACTACATAAAACCTGACCTAGTAAGACACCCTCTCCCGAACGAAAAAAAATTTTATGCGAAATCTATAGCTGCCGACGTAAGAATTACCCAATATACTTTAATAAATCTTTTCCAACAAAGCGATATAAAAGTTAAATGTTTCCTTCTACCCACTTCAAGGTTCTTCCACGGCATATTGAACAATGATAGTTTGAATGAATAGTCTGCCATCATCCACGCTAAAGGAAACTACATGACAATTTTAAACAAGGTACGAATCAAAATCAAGCAGTTAAAATAAGAATCAGTTAATTCAATAGCCATTAAAACCGGTCATTTCCCAACTTTTCTCTGAACCTGAGGAAGAGCTTACGTACACGACGAAAGTCATAGCGGAAATTAGAAATTCCACTAGCGATCCTGTTTACACCCGATATTATCCTTTCCCTATGGCTCTAAAATCAGAAGTAGAGAAGCAGGCCCAAAAATTTCTCGATGACGGCATTATTTGACCTTCACGGTCGCAATATAGGATGGTAATAGATAACCGAAAATTGAACGCTATAACCATAGCCGATCGATACCCAATACCCGCCATCAGCGAAGTATTATTGCATTATATAAAAAGCAGCTTTCATCAGATCCCCTTGAAGGAATCTGATATTGAGAAGACGGCGTTTTCTATCAACAATGACAAATACGAATTAACACTGTTGCGATTTGGACTAAGAAACGCTCCGTCGATTTTCCAGAGAGCACTAGACGACATTCTACGCTAGTACATTGGAAAATCGTGTTATTTGTATATAGACGATAAGCACAACACGCCAAGCACATAAAGTAAGTTTTTAACATCTTAAACAAAGCCAACATGAAAGTCCAACTTGAAAAATGCGATTTCTTTAAGCCTGAAGTAGAGTACCTCGGTTATATTATTTCTCCGGAAGGGATAAAGACCAATTCAGCCAAGGTTGAATCCATCGTAAGCTTCGCTATCCCCAAACCACCCAAGGAATTAAGATCCTTCTTGGGCCTATCGGGTTATTATCGCCACTTTGTGAAGGACTACGTATGGTTAGCAAAGCCGCTCACATCTCTTCTAAGAGGAGAGGAAGGCCTTGTTTCCAACATGCCAACCTGCCTGTAAAATTCAATGAAGCAGCCGTTGAATCCTTTAATAAACTAAGAAACTCACTCATTTCTAATGATTTAGTCTTGGCATACTCTGATTTCAATAAACCGTTTGACCTAATAACAGACGCTTCGAACTTTGCCCTTGGTGCTGTACTAGAACAGGAAAACCGACCCATAACTTTTATAAGCAGAACGCTCAGTAAAACTGAGGAAAGTAACGCAGCTAACGAAAACGAAATGTTAGCCACAGTAAGGGCTCTTAATCTTTACAGTTCCGCGAGAGTTTGAATTTTTACCGACCATCAACACCTGACTTTCTCCCTAAGCTACAAAAACAATAATAATAAAATAAAGAGATGGAAAACTATATTCGAATAGTATAACCACGAATTGAAATATAAACCCGGAAGAACAAATGTGGTGGCCGACGCTTTATCCAGAGCCCCGCAGCTGTCACATGTTAATACCCTATCCACAACGCAACATAGCGACGAAAGTTCCGCTCATAACCTTATTCACAGTGTGGAAGTTCCAATAAACGTATTCAAAAACCAAATCTTCTGGCAACAGGGTAACCCAGCTTCTTCCCTACCTACCATAGACACCTTATAACTGAACCATATTTTAACCAGGACAATCCCTTGCAAATACTTAAAAAATCCCTCAATCCTACAGTTATAAACGGCATTAAAGCCGAAGAACATATCATGGGTATAATTCAGGAAATCTATAGCGAACATTTCAGTAATTACCAAGTCAGATTCAATCAAATAGTAGTACAAGACATAATCGATAAAACAGAACAAGAAGAGATAGTCATTACGACACATAAACGAGCTCATCGTAATGAGAGCGAAAATAAAATACAGATTCTAGAAAGATTTTATTTTCCAGGAATGTCTAATAAAATCAAGAGAGTAGTCAAGCATTGCAAGGTCTGTAATGAGAGCAAATACGACAAATATGAGACATCCGAGAAATCCAGAAATACAAGCTACACCAATACCTGGGTATCCAGGTTTTGGTATATTGATATATTCTCTACTGAAAATAAACTGGTTCTCACTTCTATCGATAGACTGACAAAATATGCACAGTTAAATATCCTATCAGGTAATAGATAATGAGAAGTCTTCAATTCAACTTCTATAAAGCTCATGATCGAGGACGAACTTAAAATGAAAATTTACACAACACCTCCCTACTGCAGTATCAGAAACGGACAAGTCGAAAGGTTTCATTCAACACTCATCGAGATCATGAGATGCTTAAAAACAGATAGCCCCACTGGCACTTAGTCAAAATCCTTATTGGGCGGCGCCCTGAGGCAGAAGAGATATTACCGTTTAAAGATGACGATGGTAGATTAGATGATGTAGAAAGTGATGCGGATTGCGAACACAGTGTTCACGTGACTGATTCGGAGCAGTCTGCAGATGAATCATATTTTGAATTAATTGATGATGGGCCAAGTAGTTCTCCAAATGTTTTTGTTGGCAAAGACAAAACCACAGTAGGGCTCTTGTATATGGCAGAAGTGCACAAGCACAACAACGCAATGTGAAAGAATAATGGAGTACTGACGGAAGTGCACCATGATGTTTTAGAGCAACGATGCCAAAGGAAAGATTTCTTTTCCCATTGAGAGCTTTGAAGTTTGATGATGTAAACACCAGCAATGAGAGAAAGGCGTTTGATAAATTGTCACCAATTCGAGAAGTGTTTGAAGATTTCAACACAAGATTCAAAAATAGTTACCAAGTTGGGGAATATGTAACCATAAATGAAATGCTCGAGGCATGTAGGGGGAAATGTATATGTACAAACCGGCAAAGCACGGGATCAAAATTTATTCTATGGCGGATGCGAGAGTCTTTTACACCCACAATATGGAGATCTATCCTGGCAAACAAACTAATAGTTCATACAAATATGACAATTCTGCCCAATCTGTAGTTATGCGTTTAGCTCAGCCCAGGAAAAACAAACGATAAATTTCGAAACAATTTTTAGAGTTGAGAGGAAGAGAGAGATATAGCAGTAAATATGGCTTTTCGGAAAATGAAAAGGGGATTTTGGCTTCATATTAACCAAAACAAGCTAACAACAAGAATATTTTATGCTTCTCTATTCTTCATAATGACAACAAAATAGACGAGACAAAAAATGAGGCTGGAAAACCAGAAATTATAACGTTTTATAACCTTACGAAAGGTGGGGTTGACGTGGTCGATGAAATGAAATCAAATTACTCTGTTTTCCGAGTAAGTTGCAGATGGTCGCTAACCGATTTTTTCACTCTTTTGAATGTTGAAGGCATTAATTGCCAACTAATATACAATCTTAGTACAGGTTTAATTGAAGAGAGAAGATCATTTCTCAAAAGCCTAGCTTTATACTTCATCAAACCTCACCGTTTGAAGCACATGCAATTGACCAACATACCTCTGCTGGAAAGAAACAGAATGAAAAGAATTACTGCCGTAGAAGAAGAAAAAACAAGTTTTGGTTGTAATATCCCATCACAGTTTTGTGCTTATTGTCCTAGAAGAAAAAACAAAAAGTCAAAAAGAAGTTACAGGAAATGCAAGAAAACAGTTTGCAATGAACACTCTTCAGTTGTATGTTTTTCGTGTTTATACAGTTTATATGTTATATATAAAAAAATTGTAAAATGGTTAAAAATTGTGGGACCAATATTTCTTAGTTACGATCTAAGTTTTTTTTATATAGTTTTTAAGTTTCTTAACATTTTGTGTTCCACGTTAATAAAAATAATATAATAATATTTCAAAACAAAAACATATCTGCATAAAAAAGTTTAAATAATACTTTTAGTTTGTATAATATGTTGTGTTTTAAACAAGTAATAATACGTTTCAGTGAACAGTATTGTATTTAGAAATAGAAATGGGAAATAGGTAGTGTTAGTAAAATTGAATCGGTGGTGAGTATAAAGGGTTTCTGATCAAAGTGGGATCATTGATAAGTAATTGTTAACACAATTCAAATGAACGAATGTAATCGTCAGTCAATTTTACTGAATTAACTTTTTTTTAAAGAAGCTGTTAGAGGCTTAGTAAGTTTGGCAAAATTCTTGATGTATTTTCGATAGTAGTCTAGAAGGCATAGGGATGTTTTGGATTATATGAATCTTCTCTGGGTTGAGTTTAACACCTTCGCCACAATATGTCCTAGAAAGGCGACTTCCTTGTAAAGAAACTCGGCTTTGCCCAGCTAAATTTTGAATATTGTCTCCATTAACTTGTTGAACATCTCTTTTCTTTAGTATAATCCAAATTGGAGAATTGGCTGAATTATGCCTTGCTCTAACAGTTTTTTGATTTGAGTTTGTATTTCTTCTTTAAGTATCTGGGGGTATCTATAGGATTTGCTGTAAACTGAGGTGTCATCAGTGATTTTGATTTGATGTTTATTTTGTTTTTAAATTAGAGTTTCTGCTCTTGACAATTTTGACTATTGCTTTTTTCTTTTCTGAATTAAGATGAGAGGTTCTTACAAGTTTTGTGATATCATCGGAATAGATAGAATCAGTGTCTGAGTTATTAGTGAAAAGGTGAAATGAATTTAGTTCAGAGAAGTCATTTGCATTTTAGATTGAAGTTTTAAATGGATTTTCAAGAAAGAGTATTTGACCTCTATTAGAGGTATTTATAACAACCAAATGGCTGTACCACTGTTTTGACAGGTATATAATATATAGGTTGGGTGTTAAGTGCGTATTGGTTAGTATTATATCTCAATCTTTGACGTTGACTGATAATTTTACAATCGTTTTTGAGTTCGCAAAAATAGTGAATTTTTCAGAAATTATATTCAGTTTTAATTCAAGTGGAATTCTAGCATTTTTGGTAATGAGAAAATTATTAGAGAAATCAACTGAAGCTCCTAAAGAAGATAATGCATGCAGTCCAATTAATTCATCAAAGTAGTGATGAAAACGAAATACCAAAAATTTTAATTTGGCAGATTCATTAAATTTACGATGTTTGATAACTTCTAGATATTATATTATATTTGACAAAGTATATATTCTGATGGAAGGTTGCAGTTTTCTTGCGTTTGCTGATAATATTCTGCTTCTGGATTGTATTACGGATGTTGGTCTGCTTCTAGGTTGTAGAATTATAGTGATGCTAGATAATACTGATCTAGTTGGGGCTGTTAGATATAACTTGTTCGGGTTGGTATGCAATAAAGTTGTTTGTAGCTTGAAACGTTCCTGGCTGTTCCACTTTACAGATGTTGTTGACCGATCTGAATAGAGATCTAAACTGATTGGAATTTTTTTGCGTTCCAACCGTTTGTCTGGTATTACCAGACCCTGGAACAATAGGTTCTGGTGGTGGTAATTTTTTTGGTGTAGCGTTTATTTGGGGTTTATTGGGCTAATTGTTTGATGGGAGGTCACTGTGGTTTTTGATGGTTATTTTGATGTGAAAATAAGCTTGTCGTTGAAGACTTTGCTGGAAAGAAATGTATTTTTAAGGGATATATTGGGCTGTCGTTGAAAATTATGTTAAAAAGGAATTGGGGGTTGTTGTCCGAAATAATGCTGGAAAGATTGTTGTGGAATTTGAACATTTGATGAGGAAACTTTAGTTCCTAAGGAAGGATTTGATCGAGTTTCTCCCTAAAGAAATTTGTTGGTGCCTCGGCTTTATCGTATAATATGTTCTGTTTCTTAATGCAATAAGAGAACGTATCCGGAAGAAAAATATCTTAAAAATATACCCTACAAATTTTCAATATTTTCGAAGTTATAGCTGAAAGAAGAGAGCGCGCCGTAGTGTGTATGAAAGTGTTTTGACGCACCAGCAGCAATTGCTTTGACCATTCCTTCTTTTATTGTCCTTTCGTCTTTTATTTATCTAGGGTACGCATTTATAGCAAACTTTTTTAATTGACAAAGACAAAATATAAGAATTTGGTACAGTACACCAGAAAGATTTTCGAGCAGTTCTGTTTTTCGCTCGACAAGTGCACACTGCTCTAAAATGGGAAACAAGCGTTTCATCTTCTGCACAGCTTCATGTACCTTCATGTACATGTTCAAGATGATGGGAGAGATATCCATGGTTTGTCCCAACCGACCGTAAGTCGCATATGTTCCAGAGTAGCTCGCGCAATTGCTCGTCACTCTGCAACTTACATTAAAATGCCAGAGTCTCTGTCTGAACAGCAAAGGGTGAAAAACCAACCCACTTAGGCCTATTGGCCCATTGTGATGTCACGTAAGTCCATTCTTAAGTACATTCACTTTTTGTAGGTAACATTTTTGTGTGTGCTCTCATATTCATCATTTATTATTTAGCATGTTACTCGTGATGCTAAATTAAACATATGCTAGATGGGAGGCGGTACCCATTGTTCAAGAATTTTTAATGAATCTATTCTTAAGCAACGTTTTGACAGAGGTGAATTAAGTGGACGACTTTTGGGAGATTTCGGGTACCGCTTAGAGGCATATCTCCTTACACCCATAGGTACGACTCAAAATTACAATCGGGCACATATTGCCACAAGAAACTGCGGTTTCAAAGTCTGTTGTACGGCATAACAGTTCACATGCACAATGTCATGCCTACAATTGTAGCTCTTGCAGTGTTGCACAATCTTGCAATAGAACAAAAAGACTCAATTCTAGGTAACTTACCTATATTAAATAATTTAAACCTATTATTGTTTAAATTTTTGGATCTAGATATTTTAGATGAACACTTTTTTGATACTGAACTTTCTCCTCAAGTTAATGAAGCAGGAGGAAGAGGCTCAAGCAATGTTCTCTTGAGAGCATTTATTGATAGACATTTCAGTCAACAGTAGTTATTATATAGTTAAAACATTTTTACAGAAATTTAACATTGAAATAATTTACTCCTTTTGTCATCATAATACTCTTTTTTTTTTTTTTTAATTTGCTCTTAATCTAGGCTTATGGTTTTTTTTTATTTGGATTCGGTGCAACACTTTCCTCCACTCTGTCTCCGATTGGGCTATATCTCCTGCATAATTTGGCTGAAATAGAATTAGTTGTAAGTTTTCAATGCAAACTTAACTTTCGTGTTATTATTTACATTTTTTTTATTTGTATCTTTTCTTCTAGTTTTAGGATGTTTGCAAGGATTCTATGTTACTTCATGTTTAACAGCACGATATGTATGACTGGAAACATCCTATATAAATTAAAAAAGTCTATGTTAGTGTCATGTAAACTATAAAAAAATATAAAGATATCAATCTAACATTATTTATGCTTCTATTGTCTGGTGGCACTTCCATTATGCTGACCTTGTTCTCCAAAATTATAGAAAACATCAGTTACTTAGTTGCTTGTCTTATTTCAGCAATGGATAATACATGTTATTTTATATAACATTAAATACTGACATTAGTAATCTCATCTACTATTATATAATCTGAATCAAATTAATTACTTTCAACAAAAAAATCAGTGGGTAGCCAAGAACTGATGTCATCAGTATTGTCGAGTTCCTTCAGTGGTGGTGGGCCACCGACAGCCTTCACCAAGCACTTCCGTTCCTCTGACAGATGATAACCAATTATGTACATATAAGAGAAAATGCTTCATAAATTTATTCAATGATAAATATGTGTACCTGCTTCGTAAATCTCCCCGCGCTGCCAGCTTTTGGAGTTGGTATTAGTATCGGTGTTCTTATTTTCGAGAGCTGAAACCCTCTCTCTCACTTAGTCCTTCAATAGATTCTATGGGAACAAAAATAAGGACATGCTATTTGATTATAACAACAAAAGAAATATTTGATCAACTTTCATGTACCATGTAGAAATATTAGGTACTGCTTTACTTACATTGTCTTTCTCCAGCCAATTCCCACTATAGTTTAACTTTTTAGTATTGGTAAACATCCGATATAGTTTAACTTTTTAATATCAATAATTTTTTGATATCGATATACCGTCGATATAACTTAACTGTTGTATTATTGATAAGCCGTTAACACTCCGTCGACTGCGCAAATTATATTTGTGAGGCACCCGGAGAGAAAAAAAACAAACTAGTTCTTACAGAGGTTTGACCAAATAGCAAAAGTATTTATTTTTTAATAGTTTTTATACATTAATTCTGCTGACGTGTCTGCAGAGTGTGTGAAAGTAATAAATTGTACTTGGATATATTCATATCGTGAGAAAATTTGGAAATAATAATTTTGTAAAAAATATGCAATGTCAACATTTTATATCGTGGGACAATTTAGAATAACTGAAAAGCGCAATATTGACTATTTATATAAACAAAAGAGAATTTAGGGTGCATGACTCTTGATTGAGTAAAGTAACTTATGCGCCTATTATAAAAAATTGCCTTCCCAGGATTCTCTTGCCATGACATGATTATTTTGTTTGTAAGTGTTATGTCTGATGATTCAAACAAAACATTTATTCAATTCCCTTAATTTTCTTCTATTGATTTCGCTGCTTTGTTTAAAGAGAGTTATAATCTTGACTAATCATCAATGTATTGCTCGTCAAATGTAAATGTGTAATCTTTTTGACTAAAAAAAATATTGACTATCTTTTTAATAAATACGTGCCTCTCAACACTAAGAAAACAGAAAATAGAAATATCCATTGGCTCCTTCAACAGATTCAAGAATTGATAAAGAAGCGTAATTAACCTGTTTGATTCGTAAAAAAAACTAAATATTATCAAGCTTAGTTCAATTCAGATAAATTAAGCTCAGCGCTTCAGAAATCTATTCGCCAAATAGGTGTCACCAAAAGTGACTCATACAATAGTAATATTGACCTTAATTAGCTCCATACATCAGCCAGTAGCAATCAAATTGACTTCTCCTTTTTTGATGCCTTCACAGCGGAATAGTACACTTTTTGTCCATTTTCTTTTGAATGTGTCAATGAGACACCTGTAGGTGAGGCTGTTCTCTCTGTAAAGTCTATGGCTGTAGATTTAAATAATATCCACCCGAAATTCGTACAAATTCTATTGCTTGATCTTTTTAAACATGTATTGTATTACATTTTTTAAATACAAATATAAAAACCGGTATTATCCCCGAAGGATGGAAGCAAGCAAAAATACTCCCGGTTCCAAAATCAAGCTCACTTATTGATTCCGATTACAGGCCAATTGCTTTCCTTCTTTTCTTTAAGAAAGTGCTTGAGAAAATCGTTAGCCAACAAGTGAAGATCTTGCTCCAGAAACTCCAATCTGGTTTTAGACTTAAGTACAACTGCACCACCGCTATGTTGAAAATTAGTGATGATATACGCTCTACCATGGATGGCAAAATGATGTCACTTCTGGTTTTTTTGACTTCACAAAAGAATTTGATTTAAAAAATCATGACATTCTCCTTTATAAATTAAAAAATCAATTTGCGTTTGATGGTCATGCTTGTCAACTTGTGGCATCATATCTTAACAATGGGAACCAAGATATTTATCACGGTAACAAAAATCGTTGAGCCCGCTATTAACTTCCGGTGTGTCCCAAGGATCTGTCCTGGGCCCTCTTCTGTTTACGTTCTTTATAAATGATATTTATAAAAGAATATTGTACTGCGATTATTATATATATGCGGATGATGTTCAATTATATAAAAAGTAACTAAGTCTTTCGTGTCCTCCAGTGTAACCGAAGTTAATACTATATATTTGATTAGTCACAAAAAAATTGCTTGGACCTTAAGTAATCCAAAACCAAACCAAATATCTAGGAATCCATTTAAACCAACATTCTTAGGGGACTTAGGCAAATAAAACAGTACTGGCCTAACAAAGTAAAGATAAAACTAATCAAAGCTTTCGTTCTGCCCATCATACTGTATAAATGTGAAGTCTTTGAAAGTTTAGATTCTTCGTCCTCAAGAAAATTAGATGTTGCATTTATAAACTGAGAAAGATACATATTTAATCTAAGACGGTATTATGTGATCAGTCTTTACCAACCAAATTTCTGGATGTTCATTTGATACACTCTCTTATTGCACAAGATTGTTTACTCTAAAACATCGGGTTACTTGTTCACCAAAATAAAGTTCGAACGCTCTCAAAGAACGAAGAAGAAATTCGTGATGAGCAGTCGTCAATTTTTCCTACATGCAGTTCGCCTCTGGAACAATCTTCCCACTAATACCATAAGGATGAGCATGGAAAACCACTTTAAGAAAGAACTTTTCAAATATTATGAAAGTTGCAATTAGCGATATGATGACATTTTTAAGTAATTTTTTTATAATCTTACTTATTTCGTACTTCTAGTCTTTATAGATTGCACAGATTTCTCGGATCGGTCTATTTTTATTGGCGTTTCATAAAAAATGCCTCTAGGGTCGAAATACCAATGGTAATAAAGTAATAGCATGGTCACCATTTTTTCAGAAGATTTCTATCAAGGAAGGTCTTATATATTGTAAGTAGGGGCTCATCCTAATCCAACTCTATCTGGACTACTATTCATCGACACATCCGACAACGTGATGGGGGCAATCCTTCAGCAAGAATTTTCTTGAGGGTTGCAGCCCCTGTCTTATTTCGCAAAAGGGTAAAGTACAGCAAAAAAAAAAAAATAATAATAATAACATTGAACTTACGATAAAAAACTCTTAGCGGTCTACTCAGTCAATCCCTTTAGATTTATACTCGAAGCCAGAATTTTTGCGATCTTTACAGACCATAAGACTTTGGTATGAGAAGTCATCACCGAGGCAGTTTAGATACCTTGATTTCATTGGTTAATTCTCAACTGACATCGTGTACATACCCGGTACCATAAACGTCTTCGCAGATATGCTGTCCAGGATCGGGACCGTTAGTAAGGCAATAGATGTCAATGAAATCACCAAAAAAATGGCCTCCAAACTGCAAATCCAGATCTCACCGCACGTTTATGCGTTTCGCATTAGAACAAAGAAAAACAAAAATCATACGCTCTTAATTCGTCTCTCCTCTCATTCTGAACAAAATGCCTGGTTGTCAGCGTACCGGGCAAACAAAGGACTAAATCTGTCGCAAGTGCTGGAGAGTGAATGAAATGAAAGTATCATCCACAATACATATCTCGTGATTACTCCTCCCGCTTTCATAAATTTATGTCTTGAGTAATGCTATTGGAGCGTTTATGCATTTATGTACAAAATTTATTTCTCAGCTTGAAGATAGTTTTTCAATTTTATGGATATTCGCGCTGGAGTACCCCAAGGATCGATTTTAGGCCCTATTTTATTCTACCTTTTTATTAACGACTTACCCACTGTTTGTAATAATGTATCTCTACACCTTTACGCCGATGATGTCCAATTGCATCTATCTAGATTAATTGAGGACTTAGTATATAGGTTCAATGAAGATTTATCTCTTATATACAATTAGTCATTAATTAATACTAATAAAACTCAGTGTATTGTGATATCTAAAAAACAGCACGATATCATTTCAGTATCATTTGGCAAGTCATCGTGAAAAGACTCACACCACAACAGCGTCTCTAAATTGTTCAGCTGTAAGTTACGGTGCGCATAATCGACCTACCACTATTGCCAATAACGTTCGCAAATTTGAGTCCCAGTTTACATTAGTGGATACTACTCGACCGGTTGGACACATCTAGCACGTAGTGAAGAGACTATAGCAGCTGTAGCTGAGAGTGTACGCAAAGACCGTGAAGAATCGATTCGTCGTCGTTCTAGCAGGTTGGCTTACCGTATTCGACAACTTGGCGTTTTTTACGTAAGGATCTCAGCCTTAAAGCGTACAAAATTCAACTTGTGGCAGTTGAAGCCAGGCTACTTGAATTTGTGTCATATTTTCAGTGAATAAGCTCTGGAAAAAATAGTGTTTTATCGTGAAATTTTGTTTTGTAATAAAACCCATTTCTGGCTTAATGGTTACATTAATAAACAAAATTGCCGTATTTGGGCTGATGAGCAACCCGAAGAGTACCAAAAGCTACCATTACACCCATTAAAAACAACGGTATGGTGTGCTTTATGGGCTGGTAGGATTATTGGTCCATATTTCTTTAAAAATGAGGAAAATAAGAATGTTACCGTCAATGGTAACCGTTATCGCGCCATGTTAATGGACTATGTGTTTCCCGAAATTCAAGCACATGGTTTTGGTGAGCTCTATTTTCAACAAGACGGCGCTACGAGATACACAGTGCGTGAAAGAATGGACTTGTTGAGAAATCATTTTGGTGAGTACTTAATTTCACGTTTTGCTACGGTAAATTGGCCGCCTGGATCGTGCGATATCACACCTTTGAACTATTTTCTTTGAGGATATGTAAAGTCTCAGGTTTTCGAAAATAAACCAGCTTCGATTGACGCTGTTATCTGTGAGATACCAGACGCTATTCTCGAATGAGTCGCCCAAAATTGGACCTTACAAATGGACCATCTCAGACGTAGTCGTGGCCAACATTTATATGATATCATTTTCAAGGAGTAAATGCCATAAGCTGTTCTTTTAACCAATTGTAAAATTTTAAGTAAACTTTGTAATTTTTGTATTTTATTTCTTTTATGGTCCATCTTCAGTATAGATTATATTCACGGTACTATTGTGTAATCACAGTGTAAAAGTTAATAATTTGGTTATACCCATAAATTAGTTTTGTGGGGTCAATGGCGTACATTTTGAATGCGAATGGGATGAAACTTTCCTCCATTAATTCCAGTTTCTTATAAAACTCTTTTTTTTTTCATGACCAAACATTATTATTTTCTTTCCAATTAATATTTGTTATGTTTGTTATTAAGGTAATTTCTATTAAAATTTGTGTTTTTTTTTGAGCAAAAGTTTAACGTGATAAATGGTACAAAAACTCTTCCACTTAAGCTTATTGCCAAGTATCTACACAGTTAAAACGTTTAATTTAGAAAGTTTACATATGGTATAAAAATATCAAATCCAAAAACCAGACTTACCTAAACTAATTTCTTTCTTTTAATTTCTGCAAATCAACTAAAAATATTTTCCTGATCAACCACGATTTTGTAGAATCCTACACCCGGTAAGCTGTTAATGCACTCATGTGTCAACCTTAAATATAAGTATAGTATTATTAGGTAGACAAATGCAGATTATTTAGCATTTTTTCGGAAACATTACTCGTGTTATCCGCGAGATACCAGTCGCTATGCTCGAATTAGTCACAAAATTGGATCTTCCTCAGACGTAATCGTGGCCAACATTTACATAAGATCATTTTCAAAAAATAAATGCCATGAATTGTTCTTCTAACCGATAATAAAAATTTTAGGTTTGCTTTTAAATTTATGTGTTTTATTTTACATTATAAATTAAACCTTACGATGAATCACCCTTTATAAAAGATCCATATCTTACTTGTACCCCGGATAAACAATTGAATGAAAACTGCGCAACCATTTGAACAACGAGAAAGCAAAGTTAATCCATCAAGCCCACTATGTGACGCGATGCTCATCTGATGAGGAATCTGAACCAAATCCTAGCCCCATCCATTAGTAATGTCCAATTTTCGGGTATTTTTAACACCGAGCAAAATCACACCATCACAATCATCAGTTATCACCGGAAGGTGTTCTCTTGCAAGCCCATCATCATATCCCACATCTTGCAATACATAACAAACAAATCCCAAAACAGCTATTCAAACATTTTAAATATTCAAAGATTTTAAATTCCACCAAAACAAAAGACATCCGCAAATATATATGTGCCTCCGCCAAATTTTGGCCTCAGAAAAAGACAAAGACTCTGATTATCTTGGTTACACCCCGAAGCAGGACGATATACCAGTCAGCACTTAATATACAAGTCCATACCTCACTTTGTTAAATAATTTCATCTTAGATCGATAACACGATCTAAGATGGAATATATTCAGCTTATCACTCTGTTACACTAACGAAGACATCATCATGGGCCTATCGGAGTTGATTTTACCAAGCGATTGCTCAAATTAAGAGTAGTTACAATCCGAGAGAGTATCCTTCAAAAGCGCAAAATCGTAAGTACTACCAGCGAACCAAAACTGTTTCTAAAACAAATTCACAGAGCTAAATCATCTGTCGATCTACGGGCATTGTTTGCCAGCTGTCAGATCAACTTGACAATAAAAACATATCGCCAAGCACAACATTTGGACAATTAATAAAGCGTGTCGACGAACAGTAGGGCTTTAAGTAAAACTTCATTCTATGTACTCTAGTCAGCACGCTGCTGCTTTATTTTGATTTAATAAGTACCATTAACGTGAAGAATAGCTATCTGTGATCGGAATATGGTAAATTCAGCTTTAGCAAAAGGTAGCTATTCATGAATTGAGTAGGATCAACTTCAGGCTTCAATATACATGTTGAAGAACCTTTTACCCTAACTGAAACTATGTGCAGAAGAATACTTTTGGAAAAGCGCTAGAGAATTTGTCTAGCATTTATGTAAAGTCGGCTAAGCCAGTGATGTAGAAAAAAAAACTTTAGAAAACCTACACAACGCCGAATATTTGATTGAGGAAAACCCCCATTGGAAGTTTATTCATGTGACTTCGTCGGCAAATGAAGTTCTTCTTCTTCTTCCCAACTCAGGGAAATCATTTCGCAATTCTGAATCCGAGACTACCAATTACCTTCAAATACATGACGTAACGCGGTTATCCACAAGGAAAAATAATTTTGGCTCAGAATGAATACTGGAAGCTGTTACCATTGATCCTTAAATCAACACTGGACGCTTAGCTTTGCAATTCAAGTTTCAAAACATAAAATTTTTAATGTACTGCAAGGAGAAAATCTTTATCCATACCACCATACACCTGTGCAAGAACGGCTTCCCGATGATTTGGAAGGGAGACTTATGTTTCCTAACTGGTTGATGGATCTGAACTTGAATGACAACGATATTATTAGCAGAATTAGCAGATTTTAGTTTACAAGAGATGGGATCACTAATTTTCATAATCTTCATACATGGATAGCGAACAATCAACTTAAAAGAAGACACAAATCAGTGTCTATATGTGGGCAGGTGTAATCGGAAACAAGTTAAGCGGCCCCTTCACCTAAGCTGAATTTTACAAAATGGTTTATCGAAACTATAGGAAGACATTTCACTGATTCAACTAGCTTCATGATCTTTCAAACAGGATGGTGCTCCAGCCCACATGGCCGCGAAGATAAGAATCGGCTTTATGAAGAGTACGGTAATCGTAGGATAGGAAGAAATGAACTAGTTCAGCTGACTTTACTTGAACATTTTTGTATTGGAAAGAATAAAAGAACTTGTTTATTTAACCGAAAAAGCAACTTTAAGTGAATTGGAAGAGCGTATTCTTGAAGCATTATTAAAAGTGAGGCAGAAGTTAGCATCAATAAAAATTCGCAGAGAAATTCAAAAACGGGGTCTAGCATATATACAAAACCAAGAAGGATATTTTGATCAACTTTTATAACTGTTTTAGTACACACATAAAATAGAAATTATTTAAAACCATACAAAATCATTTTTTAGTCATAGCCTTTGGAGCTTAACGCAAAAAACCCTTCTGCTGGTTTTCCCAAATATTATAAAATCTATGGGTATTTCTGCAAATTTGTTTTTCTGGAGAAAAGTGACGAGTGACAAAGTGACAAAGCCAAATATTAGCATGGGCAAGAAAAATTGCAAAAGTTGGTATTTCCTCCAAAAATAAATAAAATTCTAAAGAAAGTTTCTACCATTAGTATTAACAAAGCTATTTCCGTTAACATGGGTCACGGTACACCAAAGTAAGCCTTTTTTAAATCCTCGATAAATGATGTCAACATTAAAGATATATGTACATATGTATATACCCTTACTGTAGAACGATTTTTCCCAAATTATACTTCAAGAACAAGAATTTTTATACAAGAACAGTAAATGTTTGCACTTGTTAGAAACGAGTTTCACGAACCTGTCTTAACTCTCCAGATTGATGATCTTTACGAAGACGTTCAGATCTGCATTTCAGAAAAGAAAGGAAATTGCTTTCTAGTTGGACATGCCATTTTAAAACATTTGGTGTGGATAATGTTCAGGTTCTGATCAGCTTTCTCTAGCTTCTGTTTTGTCCTGAGCTTAGGACGAGCACTGTTGGACTTGCTGATCTCCTCCATAAATCGTGTCCAGTTGGTTTTATGCGGATTCCTCCTCTTATCCGATTCCGAATTCAATGTACTTAGGATCTGACATGAAGATCTTCGGTAATACTTTCCAGCCGGTAATTTCCTTAATATACCTGTTCCATTCAATTCAATTTAAATTTTGTTTGTACCAAAAAAAGCCTTTTATAGTATTTAGGAGCATTAAATTCTGTAAGGAGCAGAATTAGCATATTAAGTGAAAGTTAAAATTAAATTTACAAAGTTTAAATTAAATGACATATGGAAAAGAGGAAAAAGGGGGTGAAAACAAAAAGCTAAAAGAAGAGACGAAATAAAAAGAAATATATAAGAATAGATTACAATGATGAAAAGTGTGCAAACGGTGCACATCTTAATTTAATTATTGTCCTTAGTATTTAGTATTTTTTATTTATTTGTATATAATTCAACAACACTCATAGTAGACTTTAAAATCATCTTTTAAATTATAAATGTTGAAAGTTATGGAAAAGTGAAATTCAAAATAACTTAGGATAAAAAAAAAGGTCATTTCAATTTCAGTTTAAAATTATGTGCTTAGTAGGCTGGAAAAACACCAGTTAAGGTCTGTGGATATTTTAAGACAAGAAAAAAAAAAAAAAAAAAAAAAAATAAACGATAGTACGATAATATAATAAGAGGTGTATTCTGTATTTACCTTTTTAAGAATCTGCTTTATGTCGAAGAAGAATAACATTGAATTATTTTGAGTTGTGGAGTCTTCTTACACTTAGAGAGAGTGCGTTACAGAGGAGAGTGGCGTGAACAACAAATTAGGGTTAAGAAATTGAAATTAATTGTAATCATCTGAATTCGGTGTGTCAAACACGATTTCTTGTAGAAACTTGAGTATACAAAAATTAAAATACTCGCTATACAATATACTATACCATATACTATCCAGAACGTATACTGACACGTAATATTATGTTATTAAAAGCAACCTGGAGTCTTCGTTGTGCTGGTGCATTGCTGGAACCAGTTATTTTAAGGCCATAGGTAAAATGAATGATAAGTAACATTCTTGCGATATTTCGCCTTGTGTTTATTGCTGTAAAACTTTGTATTGGGGAAAGATTGCAAAGGTAACCATAAATCTTGCCGACCATTATCCTTATCTGGTCGTTCCAGTTAAGACTTTCATCAAACAAGATACCGAGATTTTTTACGTTATGAACAAATTCTAACACCGTCTTTCTAATGCGAGTAGTTGGGAGGCGGCTTGAGTCGCGAATATGCCTACCAATTACGAGATTGTTTTGGGTTTAATTCCAGGATTTTTTATTTATACAAATAGCTTGTTTTCGACCTAAGTGGTAGGACCTCACAAGGTTTGCAGCATATGAAGAGTAGGCATATAGAGATGTCGGCTTTGTGATAAGAGCCTCATGGTTAACTGTGTTGAAGGCTTGGAGAAGTGTAGCAAGCAGATCAGAAAAAGATATTGGATTCTGATATTATCAAGTTTTTTGATCAAAGCTATAGAACAGCTATGGTTAGATCCAAAAAATGGCTGTTTTTTGAAAATCTATTTCGCAAGAAATTTTCAAAATTTTAAGATAAACTTATTGGAAGGCAATCGGTGACTAAAAGGGGTTATTTGTTTTTGTGGCATAAATGCATTAATGGGATTATTAAAGGGAGAAGTACTATTTTTATATAACCCATTAGATTTCAGGGCACGAACCTTCAGATATTACTTTAAATTCAAGTTCCATAGAGAGTGCTCCACCAAAGAAAAGCTGATTTTCCGGCGAAAACGACGAATTATAACTAGGGTTGGGGAAAAAAACATCAATCAACTCATCTGCATCTGACACTTAATTAGTATTTGACATTTTCCTATTCCCCTAGAACGCAAATTTGTTTCGAAGTGCATTATGTATCGCTGTGATAAACCGTGGATATTTACTATTGCACACTGTAACAATCTTAACGCTGAGGCCAGCAGCAGAGCGGCAACTCTTAAGCGATTAGTTGTGAAAATGTCACTATCGGGTGCTACTCGCCGCAGTGTTTTACAAGAAAGTCGTTTTAAAATTTACAGAATTATCTTAAGTTTAAAAAAAAGAAGAATTTTTAATCATAATAATAATATTATAATAAAAAAAGATCAGGTTATGGCGAATTTCGCCATTTGTATAGTTATTTTTGAGAACATGAAGACCGATTTAGGCAACACCTACGTATTTCAATACAATCATTAGATTTGCTGTTAGACAAAGTTCGTTCTAAAATTACATAACGAAGGAAACCAATTTCTGCAGTACAGAGGCTTGTTTTAACATTAAGGTAAATTAAAAAAAACACACACGTTTATATTTGATTGTTTATTGTTCCTTAGCTTTTAGTTTGTTTAAAATAATTTTTTGAAACTCTCCTCCGGGCTCGAGTTTTTCAATTTCATTAAATTTTTCCAGAAATGGTAATAAGATTTGGAAAAATTTTATATCTGCACTGCCTTCCGTCCTTTTAATATTTCGAAACGTTCTATCTCTATCTTAAGCAATTGTTCGCCCATGTCTGCTATTTTTGGCCGTTTTCGGTTCTTACTTGGGAAGAAGCTAGCTGCATTAGTGGTTGAGTAAGGAGTTCTGGTGGCGGCCGCTGGGCTATCGGTAAAATAAATTTACTCGCTTAACAAATCGTCAATAATACTTGAAAGGTTGAACAAATTCGTAATCCTCCGGCTCCCGTGAATTGCCTTGAGTGGGATTCGAAGCAATCGTGTCTTTTATAAATGACATCATTTTAAAAAATTCACATTTATTATGAGCATCAATTGCTTTGGCACCCGATTTCGTTGACTAGCATCCTAACCTCAACTTCATTCAAAGTCCCAGACACAGAACCACTACGGGCCCTAACTATCCAAAACCCCACAAACAAGAAATAGTAGCACTATTGGAGAGAGGAAGTAGAAGAGAAGAAATAATATAAATGCAACCAATAATAACATATTGTATAATTTCAAAAAAGTAAAAAATAATAAATAATTTATAAGTTTTTTAAGAATCAGAAATTTAAAATTCAAGTATTTTAACACATTTATAATATTTCATTTAAAAATTTAAATTTCGCAGCATATGATAAGTCCCATCTTCTTGGAATCACAGTATTCAATGAGTTCAGCTACCGCCGTCAGTTGTGGCGGTAATAACAAATCATAGGGAAAATAAGCAAATGCAACGACGAATTTGTGCAATTCTACATAGAGGTGTAGTAGGAGATTTGGAATATTGAAATTATATCTGAGGACACAAAAAAGATGATTACTGAGATGGTCATCTCATTCTTTTCATGTAAGACTAGGTTTTGCACTCTTCGTCGACGAGTTTAGGGTTCTGGGTATGAAGACGCACCAGCACATCCTCTGTTTCTCTGAGTTACCTCGGCACCCAGGAGATGGCACGCGTCAGTTTAGGGTCTTTGAAAATCTTGAAAGTCTTGGTTTGCAGGGGTAGGATTTTAGGCACACACACACATCATTCAAAAATTTGCTGCATGGAGCAATTTACTCTAAGAATTCCGTATTCCATATCGTAACCCTCTGCTTGAATGCAAAAATTCTCTGTTTTGGCTAGCTTCTACAGTAGATCCACACAGTGTTTGCACTAAACGTCGTTCAGACTGTTGTCATTGGCATCCTCCTAGATTCGAAGCGCTAGAGAGTAGATAGCAGAATCCTTATAGTTGCGCGGGTTTCTTGTCCTTTGAAATTTCGGGGTGTTTTTCGAGGTTAATTTTCCAACGACATGCAAGTTTCGTCTACGAACTGCAACTTATGCTGATTGCAGTACTGATTTCAGTCAGATCTTGTGCGCTGAGAAGGACATCGTGTGCTTGTGAAACCACCGCTGCTTTTATTTTCGTCTTGGGGTTTGACCCCTACATACGATTTCTGTCCACTGAATCTGTAGCCTTTGTTGATTGCAGAACGTCTTTCATTCGGGCATCATACGCGGAGAGATACATCGACAGAGGGAGTGCTGAAAACTTTCTTCCTCTTGGCCCTGTGCGGGGCAAAAGAAGAGAGCACAGTTTCAGATACGAGAGAGTAGTCGGTTTCAGTGGATGTTATTGTTTCTGTGATACAGTTGGCCTGTTTCTCTTTTCCGTTACCGCTGTGGGAGTGAGACTTTTAGCACTTGCCGTCACTTTGCGTTGTGCGTTTGCCCCACGTCTTCGTTCCCCCTTCAGTAGTTCCTTAGATGTTACTCCTTCAGTGTGTGCCTACCTTTTCGGTTTCCCCAGACAAACTATCAGCACTTTAACAAACCACGGGCCTATACCGATGGAATTTAACCGTAACAGGCAGGACCTGTCCGCTACTCTCCCCATCATTCCATCTCAAGTTACCGTGTCTTAGAAAGATCGGCAGAGGTCATCGGAATCAAGTGATCTAGCGGCTCCTGCGCCAGCGTCTAAGTCGGCGGGGATTTTGGTTGTATGGTGATTGGGGCTTCCAAAACCTGGGTTCTTTTCAGAACTTTAGAATCGAAGACTCATAAGCCTTCCTTCCACGATAAGGTAGCCAAAGAAAGGCAGGATATAAATACAATCCTACACCAGTATAATAAAAACTGTTATAATTTACGAATTTATATACCTTTACTTAATATACTTTAAACGAACTTTATAAAAACGAACTAACATTCAAACAAACAGAACAAAACTAACGATTGACAGATAAGAAAGAAAAGTCTTTTTGAGAGAAGAGGAAAGAAGAAAGAAGAGGAGGAGAAGAGGAAAGTGGTAAAGTGGCAGTCGGGATTGAGCATTATAAAATCATTAAATTTCAAAGACATTCCAAATATAAAATTAGAATTAGAGTTTAAAATGAAATAATCAATATATGTTTGAACGATAGATTAAAACTTTCTTCCCTGTGACTTAGCTTTCGGGCCGTTGACAGTCGCACATTTCATGCAATTATACGGTGAACATTTTTCCAGGTGTGGGGTGTGCCATACCAGATGGAGCCTTGCAGCTCATTTGAGTTCTTGAAAAGCTTTTTCACACTATCTAGATCACACAGAAGTTTCTCAGTTGCTATTTATCTTTGATTCAAATATTTTACTTCTGGATGGAACGTACGTTTTCCTAGGTTCAGCTTCAAATGACCGTTAAAAACGGTATCACTGCAAACTGCCAAAGATCGCTTAACGTAGCGAAGGACATTTTCTCTTGATCTTTTCGGTTAATTTCCACATGCCAATAAGCCCTCATCAATTCTCTATAGCCGGCAGCTATTTTCTTTGGTGGCATCGTTGAAACGTCGGTAGTCTACAACAAAACCTCGTGCTGCTGACTTTTTTCTGTACGACGACCACTGGGGATGTCCGCGGTCTCTGCAATTCTTCAATCAGCCTCTCATTTTTCATCTTTAACAGCATTTCAGTAACATAATTTTGCCTTTCCAACGGAAAACATCTTGTAGATTAATGAATTTGGTGGATGTCTCTGCTGTTAAATTGATGTCGAAAAAGTTCCGTATGCCCATATTCTCCATTTTCCTTAGCAAATATTTCAGTGTACTCACAAATTAGTTTTTCTGCCTGGATACGCTTTTCTTGGTCCAGGGGCCTGTAACACAGAACAACAAGTCAACAAGTACTATACTTGTTAAACAAGTGAAGACCAATTCAACGCAACAAAATCCGCTACACTTGTTGAGAACAAAGTGTTGATCAGTCTAATAAGTTAGTCTTACACGATGAGTCGGAGAATCAGCGAAAAAAAAAATAATAATAATTTTATCTAAAATGAGAGAAAACAAACAAATTTTGTTTGGTGCTTTCTCTGATTTAATAACAAAAGCTATTAAAAGTGATAAGTGGCGCTAGGTGGATTTATTGGCACAAAGTTTAAATCTAGTTCCTGAGGGAAAAGATGGGACTTACATTAGAGATGTGTTTTGGCAAAATTGTAGGAAATACGCCATTGTAAGTATTGATTGCAAAGTGTTTCGAAAAATATATGCTATGTATATATTATATGTATATTGCTAGGCAAAATTAGCCAACTCTAGAAAAACGGGATCTTCAGGTGGCAAAGACTGCAAGCTCAGTTCCTGTGATAATATTGTACTTGACATTGTTGGGAAAGAGTCAGCAGTAATAATTGTCCTCGGAGTTGAAGAGTCCATGGAACTTGGCAATAATGGTTAGAAAAATAAAAATTAAATTTCTACAAATTGACATTTTTTTTTACAGATTCTCGACCTAGTGGAAGTAATACAAAATCCACACATAATAATTCTGCATCTCTTTCTCACGCTGTGCGAAAGTCAACAAGTATATACATATTAAATGGAATGATGTACTAAAAATATGACTAATTGTATAATTTACAGTCAGGAAGAGATAAGATTAGATGAGATGATAGAACATAGTTGGTCAACTACAAAACTAGGCTAGAGATTGCTTTGTTGAAAAAACAACTGGGTTATCCTCCCTCGAGGATTTACTAAATGTTTAACGGATGGTGGAGCTGAAAAAAATTAGTGCTCAAGACTCAGAGAATGACGATTATTCTAATGATGAATAACACTGTATTTTTTTATTTTTTGAATAATTAAAATGTGTTATTAATTTTTTATTTATTGGCATATGTAATATAAAATGTACATATATGTAGATATTTTGTTTTTATTGTTGATATAGAAAAAAATTCAAAAGTTGCTGTTGTATTTTTTGTGCATTTTGCGATGGATTTGGGAACAAATTTTCTACTTCATCCGGCATACCACCTTTCTCAAAAAATCCTTGAATCGTAAGGTATACACTCTCGGGCCAACACACTTGTTGAAATTAAACTTTTTTTTTTTTATTTATATATTTCAAGTAGTTGGAAAATTTGAATACAATCATGATGTTAAGACTATTTTTATAGAGTTAGGATACTTGGTCCTCTACAGCTATGATATGATAATATATAATGTATAATGATTTATTGAAGATTATTTTAAATGAATTCAACTTCATTTATTGCGAAAGTGACTTCTTTTTTACTTCATTTTGTTAACACCAAGAACGTCACCTATAACATCCTGTCCCAAACTAGTGCAAAGCTATTAATATTTTCTGCCTTACACTTAGCGTTTTGCTTTTATTAGTTGGCGAACGCAATTTGTAGGAGAGAGCTCCCTTTAATTAGTAAACAACTTCTTTTGGCACACGACATTTTTCAATAAACAAATTAGACTCTATGTCGAAATTAATTCTTTCATTAAATACTGTTTTATTTCTTTGATTTTCATTACCACTGTCCGATTAAGAATCAAGAAAAAACATTTTTAAAACCGCAAATAATTAAATAAATTCTAAATAACTTATCAAAATCACTCGGTAAACACTATTGCAAATATTAACCTCTAACTTGTTGACTAACAAGTCAATCACTGTTGGTTATAATTCATTAACTTCTCAACAAGTGCGGTCTCTCTATTTTAACACTTGTTGTTTCCAGTTACAAAAATGGTGAATTTGTCAGAGTTCCCACTTGTTGAGAGAGTCCAAAACAAGTGTTGAACTGCTCTCAAACTTGTTGTAATGTGTTACAAAAATTTTTGAAAATTGTTTCACGTCAACGTCCTCGCCACATTGAAAGCATTGGTTCCCACTCAGTCGTTCACAGACCTTCATGGTGAGTGGATTTGTTTCGTGTTACGGCTTGACAAGTGTGAAGAAAATATTTAGAAGTGCGCTCTTTAATAAAAAGTATAAAAGTGTTCGGTAGCCAAAGTGGTAGAGACGCGGACATTGAATCTCGGGGTTGTGGGTTCGATTCTCCAGCCTGCGCAATTTGGTCTTCCATTTTTTTTCTCCTTCTTTTTCTTTATTTAATTTGTTGCAAAAAAAAAAAACAAAAACAAAGAGTGAGAAACATTTAAGCAAACCAGTTCTACGAGTGGAAGTAAGCGGTCCGCTATACCGGTAGCGGGATCTGCAGATGGCATGATGTCGTCTGATGATTAAGCTGTTAGGCCACTAGAACTATCAAGGTCATTAACAACAACAAAACCATCAGACAACGCCATTAAGAGGAGGAGAAAGCTGAAGCCGACTCCAAATCTAATTAAGCGCACTTTCTTACCAGCTTCTCTTGAAATGCTGCATGGAAGATTAAATGAGAGTGCTGCGATAATATCGGCAAGCGCAGCAATAAAGCCAAGGGGGCAGGTGTCGGGTAATAACGACAGCCCTCATGTATACGACGGAGGGGAAGGCCACTACATGGGAGCAGACAACAGCTTCGCATCCCTAGCACCATCTGAGTCTAATGACGAAGAGGACGAGGTTGAAGCTCTTAACAACCACATCAAGAAGCTTGAACAAAAAGTGCTGGCTATAAAAGCAAAGCAAGTAGCAAGGCGGGAGATGGAGAAACAACTCCAGAGGCCTCAGTAGCAGCAAAATACAAACGTGGAGCTTCCACAGCAACAAAAAACAAAACAACCGCTTGAAAAACCAAATATACAGAAACCAGTAGAAAAAATTTCAAAAACATATGCACAAAGCGGCAAAAATATAAACAACAAAAACAAAAACCGCAGCAGAATAAGCAGCAACAACAGCAGCAGCAAAATCAACAGCAGCAACAACAGCGGCAACAACAACAACAACAACAACATCAGCAAAAGCAACAGCAGCAGAGACAACAACAACAGCAAGAGCAGAAATCTACCAAGCAGAAAGTGCCACCAATCAACACTTTCAAATTGGAGTTAAAGGACACCATCGAACTGTGTAAGTCGGCCATTGGCAACAATTTTTTTATAAAAAGATTATCGTTAGATAGGCATGCGATCCACTGTAACACAGTGGAGCGCTACCACAAAATTAAAAACCTTTTGAGGGATTCGACGACGGAATTCTTCTCCTACACCCCTAAGGGAGAAAAGCTACAAACAATGCTGCTGAGGGGCTTGGAACCGTCGACTGATCCGGAGGAGCTCCTTGCACTGCTGAAAGAGAAGGAGTGCGAAGAGCTCAAATTCGTGTGGGGTCAAGCCATTTGTCACGGCTAAAACCAAAAGGGAGAAGCGCAAACTGCCGTTCTTCCTGGTTCAGCTAAGTCCCAGCAGCAAACTGGATGGTCTAAGGAGCATCAAAGTCCTAGACTACCAGGTTGTACATTGGGAAAAATTAAAGAGGAGCGAAAACATTTTACAATGTGTTCGCTGCCAAAGGTTCGGACACGCCGCGTCGAACTGCGAAATGCAGCCTCGATGCGTGAAGTGTGGAAAGAACCACAAATCTGAGGAATGCGCTCTAGGTAAGGACGGAGCGTCTGAAAAAAGTCAACTCTCTTGTGCTTTATGTGGGAACACGGGACACACCGCAAATTATCGGGGTTGTTCCAAATTCCAATATATCAAAAGATTAAATCTGGCTCGGCAGCAGAAAGTGGAAGTTAAACGTCCACCCGTGCACTTACAAACTCCAGCCGTTACTCTCCAGGTTACCTACGCCCAAATGGCGGCAGGTAGGGGAAATACGGTACAGCAAGCGAAGGTTGCTTCTCAGGCCAGAGTGCCTAGAGCACCGGAACCAGCTTCTGACATGCTAGCTATCTTGCTCTCTATCCAGAGTCAGATGGCACAGCTTCAACGTCATATAACTGAACAGACCGCGCGGGTTGATCAAATATACTCGCTGCTGCCGGGCCTAACGCACCTTTCGTTGTAATGGGTACGTACATGGGGGAGCAGACCCTGAAGGTCCTTGCAGTGAATGTTAATTCACTGATTAGGTTCGAACGAAGAGCCGCACTATTTAAGTTGCTCGAAGAACAAACCCCTGATGTGCTTTTGGCTAGCGAAACTAAGCTTACCAAAAGACACAAAATGAGGCACAGAAAATATAATATAGTACGAAGAAACCGACCCAACTCCATACAAGGAGGAGGCGTTGCAATCTTTGTAAGAAAAGGAATACGCTTTAAAAGAGTATACAGTCGTATAGTACGCAGGTTCCAGGTGCTGAAAGCATGCATCGTGTATATCCCTCTCCGTAGTGGAAAGCTTTTGTACATGGTGTCTGTCTATGCGCCTAAGGCTACTCAATCCACCCTATTCATCTCAAAGCTCGAGACACTTTTTAGATTCCTGAGGTTAGAATTGAAAGACAATTATTTTATTATCGGCGGAGACTTCAACGCCAAACATAGTGATTGGGGAAATAATATACCAAATACTAGAGGGAACCTACTATTCAATTGGTGGGGTCAGCACAGTATAATGTATCGACTCGGCCTTAAGGCGACGGATAGTCCGTCGTTTCCCAGACACGGGTCCTATTTGGATCTCCTGTTGTTTGACTCACGAATACAACTGACTTACACTAACCAACAAACTACAAACTGTCAACGCACTTTCGTGTATGATAGTGACCATCAGCACCGAAATAACTGTTCCCAACGAAACTGCGGAATTGGAAGAGTTTGTTCAAAGGCATTCCTACACTTATAGTAGGGTGCGTTGGACACACTTCTCAAGAATACTGACAAGAGCACTCTTCTCAAATTCGCTCTACCCACCGTCCAACAGAAATCTGTCAAACGAGGAGATTGATAGGTATCTAAGACTAATGGACGAGACAATGAAACAAACAATGGACAAAACGATACCACGGTATCAACACACTGACAACGAAGACTTATTCCGCAACGCAACTATTGACGCACTGCACCGACATAAAAGTAGACTACTGTCAAGACTAAAAACCTTGTACAGACATAACCCGGAGATTATGATAGTGAAGTCGTCGATTAAAAACCTCCAAACATTAATAAAGGAAAATTACAGAAATTCTATAAGTTTGTATTCGAACAATAGAATTCGGGCTGTAAACACCAGCAACTCGAATATGTTCCCGCAAATAAATAAAATATTTCGGAGAAAAAATCAAAACGACCTTCCATGTCTTAAAATCGCCCGAACGACGAACAACGAACAAATACTTTTAGCAGCAGGCATAGATCCAGGTGAGGCCGTTGATGATGACGACTTCTTTGTGATCGAGGATCCTCAGGAGAAGGTAGAGACTATAGGAGCGACTTTCCAGGAAGTGTACAAGGCGAATGAAACCATTGGCCCGAACCACGATCTGGAGAATCGAGTCCTTGTGCACAATTCTACCTTCGAAATGAAATAGTGAATTGGCGATTCGGATTTCACCCAGTTCAATAGCGAAAATATGGCAAATAATGTCATCACCAATGAAAGAGTACTTCTACCGTTCATTTCGAAGGAAGAGCTCCAAATGGTCCTCGAATCGCTAAGAAGTAAGAAATCAGTAGGAATCGATGAAATACCTAACATTGTACTTCGACATCTCCCACTAGAAGCGGTGAACATTTATACCATCCTGTTTAATAATGCAATGAATAATGCCCATTATCCAGCACATTGGAAAACTGCGGTGGTACATCCCATCCCCAAAAGGGATAAAGATACTTCCAATCCGGCGAATCTCCGCTCAATCAGTCTTCTACCAAACATCAGTAAGGTTTTCGAAAAGGTGATCAATAGAGTCCTGACTAAGTGGGTTGAAGATAATAATATAGTTCCGGATAATCAGTTCGGTTTTAAGGCGGGGCATGATGTCATTCATGCCGCGTCTAAACTGGTTTCTGATATCCAATGGAATAAAGGCAAGAACCAGTGCACTGGTGCCTGCCTGATTGACTTGGAAAAAGCCTTCGATACCGTATGGTTAGAGGGACTCTTCTTCAAGCTGAACAGGCTGGGCATTAGTAAACCACTTCTGTATATTCTTTACAACATGTTAACAGATAGACAGTTTATCGTGAGAAATGGCGATGTGACTTCTACTAGAACATTTTACATTAAAAACAGTCTGCAACAGGGTGCGGTAAATTCGCCGATCCTATTCAACATTTACACAAGTGATCTGATGGGTTCACTTAACCATGCCATAGCGTACGCAGACGACTTAATAGCGTACAGATCAGGTCCAAAGCGACAAAATTAAGCGATATTGCAATGACTGGAAGTTGAAAATCAACTTTCAGAAGTCGGAAACCATTCTGTTGAGGACGCCTTTGTCTGGGGCCTCTAGGGATACCAGAAAGAATTGGCGAAAGTTTTCGATCGTGGGACAGCACGGGCAGCCACTTGCTTGTCGAAATGTAGTCAGATACCTTGGGATCTGGCTAAATCAATATCTATATTTTAACAAACATATAGATGTTGCTCTGGCCAGAGCCAGAGGTGCTTTTGCTCTTACAAAGAGACTGTTCTATAACAGCCAACTCGATGCGAGGGTGAAGGTGATCTGCTACATGGCCCTTATCAGGTCCATGCTTGTATTTGGATGTCCAGTGTGGTTCAACGTGAGAGCAAGTTTATTGGAAAAGATTCGGGTGTTTGAGAGGGCTTGTCTTAAGACTTGTCTTCGCTTATACAGAACACCAGAGTCTGAGTACATAAAATTCTATCCTAATGAGGTCTTGTACAATAGGGCGAACCTAATAAGAGTGGACAATTTCGTTATTAAGTTGACTCGAAGACGCATTGCGAGAGCAATGACCTCATCGAACAACCTGATCTCCGGGGCTTTCTACCCTAATTATATGTATCATGAGAGAGTTCGCTTAGACGGTTTTGTTCCTCCAGAAGCATTCCTCTACCTTGATATGAAAGGTCTGATCCAGGACAGATTGGCGGTGCCGCTCATCTACCACGTCGCTCGAAGAGCTGCGGACAGGCGACTCAACTACTACAGAGACGTCGCACGTGGCAGTGCGGAGCGTTTCCGTTTCAGTAGGTCGGTAGGGAGTCGCGACATTAGGGATGTTGCTCAGCAGCACCAGCAATTTTGGTGGCTGGTTGACGGAGAGGAAGCTTTGTTGGCGAATTCCTCAAATGCCGCGTAGCTTCTTTATGTCAAGCAAAGTGGGTCAGCCTAATTTTTTAGTCATGGCCGACTTATACAGTTTTAAGGTAGGATTAAGTTAGATTTAAGAAAAAAAAATATAAAAAATATATATATATATGTGCATATATATATATATATTATGTATATATATATTATGTATATTTATATATATATATTATGTGTGTATATATTAGGTATTAGATGAAAGTAGGTTAAGTATATTAAAATATATTTTTAGATAGTTTGTAAGTTTTAATTTTAAGTTTTATATATTATATATATATATTTTAACAAAAAAGTCCAGTAACTAAGTTTTTTCTTAAATTTATTTTCTTAGTTTTAGTTGTAAATATGAAATTAATAGATACGTCGAAAGACATAGTTCAAGCGTTAGGATTAACATAGAGTGCCCGCATGGGGCCAGTAAGTTAGATTAAAATATTTTTAAGTTATTTAAGCTAATTTTTAAGCATTTTTTGTCTAGCATATAAGAATTAATGAATTAAGTAAATAAAAATGCGTTTAAACTGTAACTGCATTGGTTCCCACTAGATCACCGAAATCAAGCAGGGTTGGGCGCTGTAAGTTCGTAGGTGGGGAACCACATGGGAACTCAGTACTCCGCGTGCTGTTGACAAAACGCGCCACATGGGCATAGTACCCCGGCGTTCAATCCCGGAGCCTACAAATTAATATGTATCGTTCCCTTGATAATAATAGTAATAATAATAATTGTAGCTGAGAATTTGGTTCTTGATTTTTGTGTTCTATTAGTGGATACCAGGATCACCTATCACTTTTGCCCAAGCAATTGCTTCTGACAAAGGCTTCAGAAGAAGATGTCGATTTTTAAGACGGAAGTGTTATCGCTTGCATATTCCACTTTTATCTCTATGTTTTCGTACTTAAAATTTGTCTCCCAAAGTCCTACGGTCGATTAAATCTGTACCAGAAATGCACTTGTCACATTGGTTAGCAACCAGAAAAGAATGAGCGAAGACTATTCTGGCAAGGTGGGTTTTTGGGCGAAATTCACAGTAAATCGAGACCACGCTGTCGTATGCAGCGAGAATTTCTGCACGAATAGAAAAATTAGATTGGAACGGACAAAAGGAATGACATATATACACCAGATTTTGGACCAGCTATGTTGAAAAATCCACACTGTTTGAAGTTTGGTTCTATGAACTCTGGGGAGAGCTATTTACTGCGTTTACATAACCCTTTTGGGAAGAGGTCAAAGCTATTGAGATCTACGCCGCTATGATCTCAAATAATTATGTAGGGACGACTTAAATCCGACGACACTTGAAATATCCTTGCACAAACAATGAACTTCGGCGAGAACCAGAAGCTTTAGGGAAGAAATACCGAACTCCGGGTCAGGTTAAATGTGGGAAATGCTTTGTAAAAAACTAAAAAAATGACCTTGAAAGTCGTAAAGTTCAAAATGGCTGCTTGTGCGAACCAATGGAATAATAAGAAGTGTTTTGCCCTGGCAATGGCCTTACACAGTCCTGTTAGAAACAATTGACATTGAAAAGCACAAAGACTATTTGACTCTCGAGAAACGGTTTGGAAATAGCCACATGCAGGAGGTTTACAAGGTTAAATTGCAAATAAGGAGAAACACTGCAACAGCTCCAAACAGTCGTTAGTAGATGGCACATTTTTTCTGCTTCACCGCAGGCCATGAAATAATCAATGAAATGGCAAACGACACATTCATTAGGAGAATCGCAGATTCGAAGATACAGTCAGCAGTAACGATGGCCGGGAAAATATATGAAATAATCTCACGAGGTTATTTGGGAATAAACAAAACGTTGGAAAAGAGAACGAAGATACAAAACAGATAGTCAACAACTGGTTAAGCAGATTGAAGCTACAATTTGATCAAGGGCGAAACTATGAATCAAAAGTTTCGCAGAACGTGCGCCAATATCTGTGAATAACGAAGACAAGAACAACGCCACTACACCCTTAACTTGATAGAATAGTCGAGCGATTCAATAGGACTTTTTTTATCTTTATAGTAACGTCCATCTAAGGTCGTTGGCAACTGCCAGCGGGACTGGGGTCGACACATACCCTACCTCTTAATGTCCTACCGAAACGTGATCCGTAGTTGAACAGGAGATATGTACATCATCCGGGATCTTAATTGGTCAATTAATTCGGCTACCAAGTGATAAGAAATTTGGATCTCCACCTACGGAATCCAGGGAGGGAAATGACTACGTGGATGACTTGCGCAGAAGGATTGCATAAAAACACCTGAGAAAAGATGACGATAGCGAGCAACCACATGAAGACTAGTTATAACATCAAAGCGACATCTTACGGGTATAATGAAGGAGATCTGGTGGGCTGTATCTGTGTAAGAAAGGCAAATTACCAACATTGCAACAGGATTGGGAAGGTCCATGCAAGGTGATAATCCTAATTGTTGTCATCGTCATTCATCGATCGAACATCCTGAAGACCTAAAATAGAATTAATGCAAGACACAATTACTGGAGCTCAAGATGCATCTCACTAAAAGATAGCGTAACAGCGCTGCAGTGGAAGCGAAAACAGAACGAGAAAAAAAGAACGACGAAAAAAAGAAGACACTGCTCGGTTCCTTTTCTGAGATGTGATCTCGTTGATGGCTTATTGACAATTGGTAATTGTAAGTGCATACATACATGAAGTCAGAAAAACTATACTATGCATATGTAAGTGCATACATACATGAAGTCAGAGAGACTATACTATGCTACACAAAATGTGCGAGTTTAACTTTGTTACATATAGATATAACTTTGCTACATACCGCATACCTCGTTATTTTACTCCAGAAGGACCAAACAAAAGGCTAACAATTCAAAATTCTTAAAAGTTTAAATAACTAAGTTGCTATGCGGGGTACGGTATTTTACAAAAGCAGAAAATCTAATTACGGGTTGAACTTTAGTATACAAATTCAATATCTCAATTCAAATGCTATAAAATATAAAATTCAAATATTAATTTCAAATATGACACAAGTTTTGACAAATAAAAACGAATGTTATTGTCTAGTGCCATAATACAAAATGAAGGATAATACAATATTTAAACAATGGAAAAAAAAGTTAATGAAAAACAATGTCAAAGCTTCTTTCCATAATTAATCAAAGCTTTATGCGGGTGCAGTATGTTATAATAGAAATCGAAAGAGTTAATACTCGTAAAAGTGATTGATATTACTGAGAAATTCAGTACTTCAATTGAACACGTATAACATTCATAAGTTTCTTTTAAAAGTTACTATAAGTTTTAAATACAAAAATAGGTGATTGCCTAAAGGCTGTACTATAAATCAATTTTAAAAATTACGTAGAATAGAAAATGATAATAAAATTCAGTTCATCAAAAAAAATAATAATAATTAAATAAATAAATATTGTATGCTTAACTCGAATTTCAAAAGGTTTTTTTTATTCGAAGCACAAAAAAAGTCTATAACCCGAACACAGTCCCATACAGTCGAAATTAGAAAAATTAAAAGTGGTTAAACGAAAATAGTACCGCATTTCACAATTTGCCAGAACAAAATTATACGAGATACTTATACAAGTTCGTCTGCATGAGGTTGGATTTGGGATAGCGACGAATTTTTTGACTCTGGTCCTGATGACGTTGGTCCTTCAATGGAGAATGATTTTCATCTTCGGCGCCGGCGGCCGTTTGAGCTGATGATTCGCCTTCGGGTGGGGTGTATGAAGCTGGGCTTGGCAACAACAACAACAACGGTAGCAAATTCTTCGTTGGTCAACAAGGTATCGCCAACGACCTTGCGAAGGTGCTGCTTGAAGATCTTTACGGCAGCCTCCCATAGCCCTCCGTAATGCAGGGTGGAGCGTGGCGTGAAGCACCAATCGACGCGCTTATTCAATAACTTAGCAGCAACATCTTCCTGAAACTCTGACCCTCTCCTAAATAGGCGTAGAAGCACAGCACTAGCGCCTCGAAAATTTGTAGCGTTGTCACTGTACAGGCGGTTAAAGCTGCCTCGTCTGGCAGTAAATCGGGTGAACGCTGCCATAAAATCATCGGGGGAAAGGGCAGTTACAACTTCTAAATGGACTGCTCTTGATGCCATGCATACGAAGGCTGCTACATACCCGTCTTGCGAACGAGCACCTCTTCTTGGTGTTAATCTGAGTTGAAGAGGTCCAGCGTAGTCAATTCCGGTCTCTGCAAAAGGTCGCTCCAGGACTACCTGGAGCAATGAAAATCAGGAATTATCATTTGAAAAATCAAAAGTGACCTTCGTTCTTCCTTGAAAATGGGTCTCAAGGTCAAACTCGTGGTCACCATCTTATGTTCCCTTCAGAACCTTGTGACTTTTGTTTGAAACATTTTTCGCTATATTTCGTACTTTTCGAGTAATTTTGATATCTTAAGTTTTATGGCGCCCTCTGACGGGAAAAGAACGCATTTTTGAAAAAAAGTGTTTCATGTAAAAGAATTGTAAATTCTCACGCAGATTATGAATCTGTCAAAAAAAGGGTTCCCAACAAAAAAATCAAAAGTGACCTTCGTTTGACCTTGAAAATGGGGCTCAAGGTCAAACTCGTGCTCACCGTCTTATGTCCCCTTCAGAACCTTGTGACTTTGTGACTGATTTTTCGAGTAATTTGGATGTCTCAAGTTAAAAAACTCACCCGGTAGAACTTTTATAATTTCGACGAGAGATACCTTTTTCATTATATTATATTCTAATTGCCCTGTATTAGAACACCTGAAAAATATTCTTTCATAGTCGGTCCCTCTTCAAATATAGAACAGTAGTGTCATATCATCTACAATTTTGTTTGTCTTATAAACTAGTTCAGTTACGGATGCTATCTTCATGTTGTTTATTTCTCGGGTTATCATCATTTGGTCCTTCTTCGGGCGATAATGTTGTTTCAAAAGTTTTTCACTTCATGTCGTAGATCACTCTGAAAAATATATTTTCTTCCACCTCGTAGTCTGCTTTGATATGATCAATTGCTGCCTTAAAGCTGGGTAATTCTTCCACTCGACCATCAAACGATTTTATGGATTTTAAGTCTCTTTCAACCCGTTGCCGGATCGACGTTTGTTGCTGTTGTTGGTTTTGCACCAATAATTCGGTTATTGCCGCAAGGCATTGTTGCATTTGTTCTGCCGTTATTTTTATTATTCTTTATTTACAATTTTGTTTTTTCACTACTGTACGATCACTTCATTGATTAATAAGCGAAGATCTTTGACTTTTTAATGTAGCATAATCGCGTCTTATGCATATAAATATATATTTTACAAAGAAAGTTTTTTTTTAATAATTATACAATCACTTTTAAATTTTTTTTTTTTAAGATCTTTTTGTACTTCACTGAATTATTAAAAAAATTCTGACCGGTTTACCGACTGCGCCAGTTATGTTTTGTGTTAATTATTTTAATAAAACACTGAGTTCAGTTTAAGGTATTTTATTTTAATCAATACTGGGAGTGAAAGATGTCACCCGTTTCGGGGTTCACTTTCAACTGAACTCGATTTCTCGAGTCAATCTTAATTTTACTTTATTGTTTACATTATAGACTTATATGCTACTATTAAACTGCTGAGTTGATATTATGATACGAATAATTATGTTTACATTAAGTGGTCGCTGTCTTAATTTTACTTTGTTGTTTACATTATAAACTTATATGCAAGTATTGAGACTGCTAAGTTGATATTATGAAACGAATAATTATATTTTCATTAAGTGGTTTCCATTAAGAAAGATTGATTATTTTGTATTATGATCCGAAGATCGATTTTGCTGCAGCAGTAGTCATAGAAACTGCTGTGTTTGTATTTTTGCTTGGGTGGGCTGACTGTATTATAACTCGCGCTCACAGGGTTATTATAACCTTAAGATTTTTGCACACAGTGCGGTCGAAAGAACTTTAGGGAGGAAGAAAAGAGGGGTACCGATGTAATTGGTAAGGTAGGGGTTGTCCGCGGTGTAGTGGTATAATTAAAAGTGGCAGGTAAGAGATCACCGATGAAAACCAAAAAGATTGTTGGAGACAGAACGGAGTCCTGGGGCACACCCGCATTCATTCTGTGAATATTAACTTGAAACCATCAAAGACAATTTGAATTGGATGTTCTGAAAGGTTATTTATAATCCATTGAAAAAGTGATTCATCAGTCCCAAAAGCACGCATTTTTGACAAAAGAATATAATGCCATAGAAATGTTAAGTGCAACTATCTTGCTTCCGCCAGATTGATGTACATTTTGATTCCACTTTTCAGTGAGACATGCCATCAAATCACCAGTGAACCTGTTGCTACGAAAACCGTAATGCCGGTCATTGTGAGGTTTTTGTATTTTGAGATTACATGAGCTTACGGTTTATCACCACTTTCATGACCTTATAGAGAAGAAGAAGAAGAAGAAGAGAGAAGAAGATCCGCCTTGGGCTGGACAAATAATGTTTTCCATCGGCTCGGAAAGAGTCCTAAAGGGTAGGAGTGAGGAATTGATGGAAGAACACCTCTTAATAAGAAGGGGAGCTATACCATTTTGATCAGCGGATTTTTGAGTGTTAAGATCTTTGAATACTCTTGCTACTACACGATAGCGAAAGCAGATTCGTCTCATTGAAGTTTCGACGCACTCAAGTGTAGGTGGAGACAAAGCACAATCTGTTGCTAACCGCAATGTGTGTAGCAAGCAGATTGGCCTTATTCAAAGAGCTGACAACTGGAATGTCATTATAAATTAGCGTTGGGATGGAGGATAAAGCAGAATTTTTAATATTTATGACTAACGACCAACAATTCTTATTATATTTGGAACATTGTATCATAGTATCGTTCGCCACAATTTTTGGTTGTGTTGAAATTTACACGCTAAAGGAAGACGTTGCACTCATTCCAGGCTTGTTTGAACTTTTTTCGGTTTTCCTCCGTCGGGTTGGCTTTGTAGTACCGAACAAATATTTCTCTAACTCTATAGCGTCTACGTTAATATCAGCAGCCGGATCCATATAGTTCTCGAGGAAAGATAACGACCAGGAAAAATTCCTGAAGAAACTTTTTAGTCCGCTCCAATTGGCTTTCTCGTATTTCCATACATGTCTTTTAGGAATCTTTCCTCTAACTGAGTTGTCAGTGTATGAGAAATTAGCGGACAATGGTTCGATAAGCCTAGAGGCGAAAGCACGTCAACAGTGTAATTATCATTGTGTGAAGTTAAAAACAAATCCAGGGTGTTGGCGGTATGACTATCGACGTCTGGTATTTGCGTGGGCTCATTTACATGTTTGGCGGTTTTTTTTTATTATTTTTTTTTTCACAACACACGAGAAGTTGTTTGAGTACTGTTCAACGTGTAAACTCCTCAGGGTCGACTCAATGTTCTTACATTAAGGTAGCGCTCATAGCTTGTTTTGTTAGTGTAATTTACACGACGGTAAGAAATACGAGTAAGCGCTGGTACAGATGTAAAAAAAAACCGTACCCGTCAAACACGGCAAGGATGATGAAAGAAGTTATTTAGCTCCATGGATGGCATCCAATATTTATTGGTGAACCTAAGTTCTTAGTAGAATTTGGAAGTCAGTCCACAGGCCATCCAGAGCCGAGAGTAGAGAAAACTTTAGAAAAAAGAAGGATTTGTCCAAGCGTATTTCTTGATGTCTCACAAACATTTTACAATGTGTTGCATGAAGACTTGAAAGTTAATTTCAAAATGTTTAATCCTGTTTAAAAACATATATGATATAACAAGCTACTCTTATACATACAAGTGCCCAAGCCGATGTGGAGCTATGGTATACAATTCTGGGATTGTACCAAGAAAATGTTAGCCAATATTTCACAACCTTTTGCAAATAAATGAACAATGAAAAAAGGAATGAAACTTTTAACCTAGCGCGATAAGGTTTAATTGCATTTAAATAGCGGAACATGTTAAACTTTCATTGGAAACATTCAAAACACATTTATTTCATGATAGTAAAATTGCCTGATCAGGGCAAACTTAGTTGCAGTAACAAACACATTGATTTCGAATGGACATGCTCTTAGTAAGTTCGAACCTCTTAGTAAGTTCTTTAATTGCATCAAAGTAAATATTACCCTAAAATTAATCTGTGAAAAGTGTTTTTTTTTTTAACTCAAAATTTTGACTTTGTAATCATTTTTTTCGGAAAAATATGTAATTAATTCCCATTTTCCCAACTTGGAAACGTGAACCAAGTATTTACAAATAAAACAAGTGAGGTTATTTCATCTCAAGTCAATAGTTTTCAAGATATGATCAAACGTATTGAAATAGGTGAAGCAATAAATTAAAGATTCTTAAAAATTTTAAGAAAAAAGTAGAAATATTGATTGTACATTTTTATTTTTGTTTTTATTTTTTCATTAAAGCTTGTATCAATTGTTCAAAGTGCAAGTTTTTGCTTTGTATAGCAATTTCGATTTCCTTTAATTCTTTTCGGATCTCTGCGTTGTTCCTGTCTCATTCAACCTGTAAGATGTTGCCATTTAAGACAGTCCTATCATGGTACTTTCTCAGACATTCCAATCTCGCTCGTTGACAGTTACTGTTGCCAAACCCTTGTCTGCGTATTTTTGTGTTGAAAAGTCTATCTTTGAGGATGTTATGAATTGAACGTCAGTATCTGGGTTAAAAACTACAAACTGGTTCTGCAAATTTGTTAATTATGCTTTATTTTTTGCATCAAATTTTGTGCAAAATATTGAATCAAGTGTTCTTAAGCACCTGAAATGTTGACGAGTGGAACAAGCTCATCAGGAGTTTTTACCTCAAGGTCTTACGGTCAATAAGCAGTATTACAGTATTATAGAAGAAATACGAAAAAAAAACGTCCGGAATTGTGGAAAAACAAATCGTGCCTTTTGCATCACGATAATGCACCTTTTCATTCATTGTTATTTTAGCCAAAAATAACACGACAATCATGCCTCACCCACCATATTCACCGGATTTGGCTTGTTCCTACAACTGTATCGTTGAAAGAGCTCAAGTGCTTATGAGAAGTGCTTTAAGGATTGGAGGGTTGACACAAGTGTTTTATGTTTGAGGGGGATAACTTTAAAGGGACAACATTAAAATTGATGAGTAAATAAATATTTTTTTATAAAAATATAAAGTCAACTTACTTTTTAAACACACTTCAAATATTGGAAAAACTTCGTTTCAAATTTTTTTAAATGTTGTATTTTATTCTTAATAGTATTGTTCAGTTAAGCTTTTCCATAATGCTTAAAAGATCTTGATGAGACTACCACAAAAGAAGACTTATTTATTGCATTCTTAGAGAGATTTATGAATATCGATGTAGCAAAAACATTGACAAGTATGGCCGGTAGTGGTACCTAGACGGCAACCATGAGCTTACCAATGGATTCAGCTAGCTCATTGAAATGGGAAATATACGTATAAGATGGGTTGTTTGTCGAAGTCGTGAGACTTAAAATTTGTGCTTAAATATAAACATAGAAATAAAATATGAAAAATAAACATTTAATAAATTTAAATACTGCATCTAAGCCTAAATCACTGCGAGGCTGCCCAAGCTCTCCTATCATAAACAACTCGTGAGCTAGGTGTAGACGTAGCAATCTTAAGTGAACTGTATCGACAGTATGATAATACAGTATGTATAGCGGATGCTGCGGATCTGTGGAAGCACGAGAAAGCACTGAGTGCAACTTTCTTCGGACCAAAATTCACGGCTATTACACCGTGTAACGACCGAATAATTCGATAGTTTACTATTGTAGATAGTCTAACCGTAGATGCCAGTGATCCGTATTCGGATATCATTGTTAAAGACTTAAACGCATATGCCACGGAATGGGTCTGTGCAAGAACAAACAGGAGAGGAAATAAAAAGCGTCTATCGAGCAGGAATTGAACAGCATCGACCTCAATTTTGTAAGAAATCCACTGACAACTGGAAAAACTCATAGTGACGAAGAACATGCCGTCAAAATACGATAAGTAGAATGCTCAACAAAAATGGATGGAAAACCAGCATATTTGATAAAGTGTCTTTTATCCAAATGCTTACGAATATAACGACGACTGGCTCAGTCAATGGAAAACCTTCCAATTTCCACCTTCCACCCACGCAGATGAGCTGCGGAAAATATTCTAAAAAAGATTTCTAGAGTTACAGCCGAAGAGATACTTAACCCTTGCATCAGACATACCAAATATACCCTTTAAGACTGCGATCAATTAGATTAGACTTATTTGTGGACATTTGCTTAAGCAAATAAGTTTTCCCCAACCAATGGAAGAAACAGTAGCTCGTATTACTATTAAAGGGAGGCAAACACGCGGCGCAACCATAATATCTATCTATTATGCATTGTGGATACGACGGGGAAAGTATTGGACGTATTGAAGAAGCAGGAGGACTCTCAGAACATCTGTGTTCTTTTCGAAAACCACACTCAACAATTGTTGCTATTAAGGCAGTTGTTGATACAGCAAATATACCCATAGAAGGGCGACGATGAAGATAAGGTACAAAACAGTACTGCAGTGTCATAACACTGGTCATCAAAAACGCTTTCAACACCGCGAGTTGGGTACACTTTCTAGAAGCGCTATGAAACATAAGAGTACCAATTTACATCCGAAACTTCCGACAGAAAATGTTACTATACCATATTTTGGAATATAATGCACGATGACATTCTTTGTCTTGGTCTATCAGGCAGAGCTAAAATCATGGGGTATGCGGACGATATCGCTCTCGTCGTGACAGCAAAACTTTTAGAAGAAGTTGTGTAAAAAAGCAAGAAATCAATTTCAATTGTACGATGGTGGTGGGAATCACTGGGTGACACTAGGTGACACTAGGTGAATACAAAACGGAAACGGTGTCAATTAAAAGCAGAAAACGAAGAAAAATTAAGTCAGCAATAAAATATATTGAAATATTTTTGGAAATTAATCAGTTTGGTTGACGGTTTGATGATTGCGAACTGTTCTAAATTGACCTGAAAGTCAATTGTCCGGTTTCTAGACGTGGTTTCTGCAGACTATGCTTCTCGACTGCGCTGTCAAAAATTTTGACATATTTTATATTTATATTTTGACATATTTTACATACTATTTTGCTCGTGAGTTTTGCCAATGAATTTGTAGAAATATTCCTTGATAGAGTAGTCCTTTTCCTCTTTGGTTCATAAGCTTTTGTGCGTATTGTTATAAGGCGTTTGCGTTTGCTTACGTGTTGAAATCTTAATACTCTCTGCTAAAGCAAAATAAATCTGACGGCGAATAGACGCTGTATGTTTTCTCTATAGCAATCGCCTAAGTAAATATTGTATATGTCGCAGTTTTTCATCTATCTTTTGCCCGGATATCTGCTTTATTGCTGTGCGGCTTCGAGGTACGAACATTCCATGTGCTGGGTTGTAAATAGTAGATCAATTCCTATCCGAGATTCTTAGTTATTTCACAATAATGACCTTTCTACGTGGCCGGGTAGTTAACGCTAGTTAGAAATAATAAAGCACAATTTTGATGATTTTGGTATTCCATCGTTCGTTCCTAACTTGACTTAATTTCTTTTGATTTCAATTCTAAATATTGATTATTGAGGTGTATATTCATATTTTTGTCTTATAAATCACCTCTTCTATAAAGTCCTTCTTTCTAGTTTCCTCTTGTTACCACCTATCAAGAATTTCACGAATTTATATAGGGTTATTCATCGTGCGGTTTGATTTATAATGTAAAATAAAACACATAAATTTGAAAGTGAACTTAAATTTTTTTTATTGGTTAAACGAAAAATTCATAGCATTTACTTTTTAAAAATGATATCATAATATTGGCCACGACTATCATAGTTAGCTTATTCATGAAGACCTAAGACTTTACATATCCCCAGAGAAAACAGTCTATAGGTGTGATATCGTACGATCTAGGCGGCCAATTTATAGTAGCAAAACGTGAAATTAAATGCTCACCAAAATGATTTCTTAACAAGTCCACTGTTTTACGCTCTGTATGGCTCGTAGCGCCGTCTTTTTGAAACCAGAGCTCACCGAGACCATGTGCTTGAATTCCAGGAAGCACATAGTCCGTTAACATGGCGTGATAACGCTTACCATTGACGGTAACATTTTGATTTGTCCAATTTTTGAAAAAAATATGGACCAATGATTCCCCCAGCCCAAAAACCACACCATACCGTTGTTTCTAATAGATGAAATGGTAGCTCTTGGTATTCTTTGGGTTGCTTATCAGCCCAAATACGACAATTTTGTTTATTAACGTATCCATTAAGCCAGAAATAGGCTTCATCACTGAACAAAATTTCAGGATAAAACACCGGATTTTCATTGAGTTTTTCCAGAGCCTATTCACTGAAAATATGACGCAAATTCAAGTCGCATGGCTTCAATTCTTGCACAAGTTGAATTTTGTACGCTTTTAGGCCGAGATCCTCACGTGAAAGTTGTCGAATACGCCAAGCCAAGCAGCTGAGAACGACGACGAATCGATTTGTCACGGCCTTTGCGTACACTCTCAGCTACAGATGCTATAGTCTCTTCACTACGTGCTGGATGTGGTCTAACCGGTGGAGTATCAAACACTAATGTAAACTGGGACCTTAATTTGTGAATGGTATTGGCAATAGTATAGTATAGGTATAGGCAATTTCTCACAGAAAGCTGATTTTCGTATAACAGCTGAACAAATTGGAGTTTGATAGGAGTCACGAGTGATCTGTCAAAAAAAGTCTATTGAAAATCAAACCTCACGATGAATCACTCTATATTAATAATCGTGAAATGCGTGGTACATTAAACTCCTGTCACTTGAACAATAAATCATACCTAACCATTTAATCTTATTAAACAATGAGTTTGTGATATAAAAAATATGTAAAATCTAAAATGAATGTTTTTGTGTTGAATGTATTGTTGTACGTGTTATGCCCTTACACCAATTCGAAACAGATTTCCAACAAAATTCATACCCACAACCCGCTATCCTTCGGTTGTTATATACTCTTAGTCATTGCATGTGCTGTATGACAGCAGCTGCAGAGACTGAGGGGCATGAGGGTTAGGATGCCTGCACTGTGGATGTTGTTTGCAGTGCACTCGCGTGTTGATTTTTTCCCCGCACAGGTGATTCTATATTTTTTTTTGTTTACTCGCGCGCGATTTTTATTTTTTGCCACGGTTTGTTTTTGTTTTCTTTTTCCTCTTCTTTTTATTTCTTCAGGCGAGGTGCAAATTTCACGCGCACATGAGCGTGTGCACTCATCGATGGTCAGTTTTTCATTGGTGATAGATAGGCATGAGATTTCACTATCATCGAATTATTTATCAGCTCCGATTAACAGTGGTGACAGTGGATCTGGGTTTGTATGACTGCTCGTCGGCTTGTAGGAAACTGTGTATCGATATCGATATCGAAACCGTTGTATCTCATATATTGAAACATTTCTTTCCGGGCTGAAAATAGACACTAAGGATTTATGGTCAGTAAGAGGTATAAAGCGGCGTCCATAGAGATAGTGGTTAAACTTTTGGATTACTTAAATAATAAATAATTCCTAACACTGCCATCACGTTTTGGCACAACAACGATAGGCGCTGCCCAAGTGCTATATTTCACAGGCTTCAAATATGTCTGCTGCTATCAATCGTTCCACTTCTCACTTTAACGTGTCCTTCAACCCAATGGGAATAAATCTGCTCTTAAGAAACTTTGAAGTAGCGTTACATTTTAATTAGAGATATGCAATTGAAGGACTTCCTTACGATCTATCAAAAATCTTTCAAACTCATTACACAAGTCAACAACAACAACAACAACACTTTTCGCGTTGGTGGTATTGTATCGGAATTGATCAATGTTTAATTACTCATATATGTCTCTTCCCACTATACCGGGTGAGTTTTTTAAATTGAGACAACCAAATTACTCAAAAAATACGCGATATCGCGAAAAATGTTTCAGACAAAAGTCACAAGGTTCTGAAGGGGACATAGGATTGTGACTACGAGTTTGACCTTTAGAACCATTTTCAAGGTCAAACAAAGGTCACTTTTGATTTTTCAAAATATAATTCCTGATTTTCATTGCTCAGCCGTATTCCTCAATGGGGCACACGACTTTGTCTCAAAGGTCTTATTCATTCAGTGCTAGATACCACTGCACTGGCACGCCTAAATCATTAATCGGTTTCCAACGTTGTTAGGATGTTAGAAGGTCGAGATTTGTTTTCAGGAAGTCATAATTGCCTCGAGTAAAGTTAAAACTCAAAATTCAGATAGAGACAAATTGTCCTAAACTTATCTCAGAGTGTATGATGTGCACTCTGCCCTTTTTTTCTACTTGAACGGAACTGTACTTCATTTAGAAGTTCGATATATGTTTTGAGGAACTGATTATTATTATTAACGTTTTCCAGATTAATAATTCAGGTTTTTTTAATTCAAGAGAAAATTGAAATGTTATTGATTTATGGAGAAAGTGGAAGGAACATCGATGGTGCTGTTGCTCTTTACGCCCAACTTTTCCCAGACCAGATACGATCGCGCGCTTCCTTTTATCGGGTCATCCAAAAATTCACTGGTGAAGGAAGTGTGCAACCAAAGAAAAGGAAACGGTCAGATAGAGTGGCTGTTGACGACAATGAAATAGCAGTGTTAGCTGCCGTTGCACATGATCTTCACATTAACACTCGCCAAATAAATCTTGAATCAGGGATTTCTCAAACGACTGTCTGTAAGATAATACATGGGTTGTGCCGTTTCTAAGAGAGGGCACCACTTGAATTAAGTCCATACCATTTTCAGTTAATACCAACCTTCAAAAGATACGTGTATAGATTTAACAGCTGTCGGACGATTAGTTCTCGAAATATAGCGTTGTGAGTGAAGCAACTTTTGTTATTGTGAAAAGAAAATGGATTCAAAGCAATTTCGTGCGTTGATTTATCATTGCTTTTTGATGGAAGAAATGCAGCCGATGCAAGAAATGGCTTGATAAGTGTAACCCGGACTCTGCACCAGCCGAACGAACCATTCGCAAATGGATTGAAAAAATTAAAAGTGGTCATACAAGCACCGAAGATGATGCACGCAGTGGACGTCCAAAAGAGGCTGTTTCAGATGAAAACATCAAAACAGCCCACAAAATGATTACGAATGACCCTAAAGTGAAGTTGATCAAGATAGCTGAAGCTCTGAAGATATCAAAAGAGCGTGTTGGATATATCATACACGCATATTTGGACATGCGAAAGCTCTGTTCAAAGTTGCCCACAGTCGACCCAAAACAACAACGTGTTGATGATTCAGAGGAGTGTTTAAAGCTGTTCATCCGCAATAAAGCCGATTTTTCGCATCGGTATGTGACAATGGATGAAACTTGGCTCTATCACTTCACACCAGAGTCAAGTTGGCAGTCAGCTGAGTGGCGAACAGGCGACGAACCTCGTCCAAAACGACCAAAAACTCAACAGGCGGCTGGCAAGATTATGGCATCCGTATTTTGGAATACACATGGAATAATTTTCATTGACTATCTTCAAAAGGGGCAGACTATCAACAGCGACTATTACTTTGTGTTGTTGGAGCGTTTGAAGGACGAAATCGCAGAAAAAGAAAGTGCTCTTTCATCAAGACAATGCACCGTGTCACAAGTCGATGAAAACGATGGCAAAATTGAATGAATTCGGCTACGAATTGCTTCCCCACCCACCGTATTCTCCAGATTAGGCCCCCAGCGACTATTTGCTATTCGCAGACCTGAAAAGAATGCTCGCCGGAAAGAGATTTAAGACCGATGAAGAAGTAATCGCCGAAACAGAGGCTTATTTTGAGGCTAAACGGAAATCGTACTACAAAACTGGTATCGAAAGATTGAAAAATCGTTTCAATCAGTGTATCGCCCTCGAAAGCAACTATATTGATAAGTAAAGTTGAATTTTGCAAAAATGTTGTGTTTTATTGTACAATAAAACGGCACTGACTTTTTAGCCAATATGTTATAACATCGGCATTAATACCATCCTTATCATGTTTCAATGCATCAAGAACCGGGTTTCCTTTTATCAATGGGCACTTCAGTAAATTGAACGAAACCCCCTTTTCTTCGCCAGGGTGTTATTCTCTGATGAGTCGACTTTCACTAGTCACGGTATTTTCAATCGACATAATATGCATGGGCTACCGAAAACCCTTTTTGGTTGAGACAATTTGAACGCCAGCACCCTTGGAATGTTAATGTTTGGGCGAGAATTATTGGGGATAAATTAATAGGACCACATTTTTTGAAGGCAATTTGAATGGCGAAAAGTATGCAAACTTCTTGCGGGGCCATCTTTCAGTATTACTAGAAGAACTGCCATTGGAGTTGCGACAAACAATGTGGTTTCAACATGATGGTTGTCCAGCCCATTAATCCCAAGTAGCCCAAGGCGTATTAAACAATGTTTACCATTAAAAATTTATCGGACGAGGGGGTCCATGCAATAGCCTGCTAGATCACCTGATCTTACGTCACTTGATTCCTTTTTGTAGGGCTACTTAAAAAGTGAGGTTTACAGAAAAAAGCCAACAACACGCGAGGACATGAAAAGACGAATAACTGAAGCTTGCCGGAAGATTACGCCAGAAATACTTCTCAGTGTTGGTTCATTTAGAGCGCGGATACACAAGTGTATTGAAATGAATGGTCACATTTTCGAGTATTTGGTGAAATAGTCTCGGGAAATAAACGTCGAAATGGGAAGAATTCAATGATTCAAAAGTGTGAGGGAAGGGGACCCAATCTAATTAATCACCCCAAAGAAAACAAAATCCTGCTACGTCTACGTCGTTGTTTCTGGGTTATGCTCAACGCAGTATGTAAAAACAAATGACAAGCCTACGAGCAATACGACTGGGCAATGAAAATCAGGAATTATCATTTGAAAAATCAAATGTGACCTTTGTTTAACTTTAAAAATTGGTCTCAAGGTCAAACTCGTAGTTACCATCTTATGTCCCCTTCAGAACCTTGTGACTTTTTTCTGAAACATTTTTCGCGATATTTCGTACTTTTCGAGTAATTTTGATGTTTTAAGTTTTATGGCGCCCTCTGACGGGAAAAGAAGGCATTTTTGAAAAAAGTGTTTCATGTAAAAGAAATGTAATTTTTCACGCAGATTACGAATCTGTCAAAAATAGGGGTTCCCATTAAAAAATCAAAAGTGACCTTCATTTGGCCTTGAAAATGGGGCTCAAGGTCAAACTCGTGGTCACCATCTTATGTTTCCTTCAGAACCTTGTGACTTTTGTCTGAAACATTTTTCGCGATATCGCATACTTTTCGAGTAATTTGGATGTCTCAAGTTAAAAAACTCACCCTGTAGAGCATAAAGCACCAGTGTCCACCAGAAAATCTATTATATGATTATTAACCTTTATGAAATATCCCAGTCGCACAAGTAAATTTGTTTAATCTCTCAGTGTTGCTGGGCGGACTGTATCACGTAGGATATTAGTGATATATATGTCACGATTCTTTGTTGTAAATTTCTTTTTTGTACACCCAGTCTACGTTACACTGACCTCCAGATATTTCTCTTTGAAAAAATTTAAATCCAGCTGCCAATGCGTGCACATTGCGCTTTAAATGTTCTGTTAACTTTTCTGTTATGTTTCAGGTTTGTACTTGCAACTCATTCTCTAGTAGTTTCTGAGTGAGATTAAAGTTTTTTGAACCCACTTACGATAGGAAGAATTCTCATTATTGTTGATCTTCTTTGACACCGTAGGCTGCAAAGTGCTGCTCCAGCTGTTTTAAATATAAGTTCCACTGGTGCTTACCCTTCTGAAATTCGAAAAACTGTGGAATAACCACCCACTGTGATCCACTGTTGCTTCTTCCTACAGAATTTTTGCTACTATAAAATTTGTGTTTGGATGTATGTTACATACATGCGATGCCGATGGGGCCAGAAAAAATATTGTTTACACGTTACACCACAAATGCCAGCTATTAAAGATTAAAACACGTAGGTGCAAGTAAATAGCCTGAAAACTAGGGAGGAAGAAAGAAAAGATACCGATGTACATTGGTCTTAAATGTTTCAAGTTGTAACGAAGTTAAGGGATAAATCACGATATTTCACAGTACGTCGGAAAGTGGGCATGATTAAATTAAGAAATTGAATTAAACAACTCAATTAGAGATAAGTAGGTTGTACATATGCAAACGCTGCTTCTTAGGCGTTTAGATAGCGGTTGCCTGATTATGATTATGTACAGTTTATTATGTCGTCGTCATAAATATTTGTTTACTTCATCTGTTCTTTGATATGACTACTGGTAATCAGCCTGTGGAATGCATTGTCATGGAACTCCGTTCCGATATTATCCTTAAGACTACTGAAAATGTAGGTGCTAATTACACACATGGGAAATTTTCAGCTACAAGAACTCAACATTCAATCTTTCACTGACTTCACCTACCAGAATGGTATTGGAGGCAAGTCCATCTATGGTAATAAGTTCGATGATGAGAGCTTCACTCTGAAGCACATTTAACCTGGAGTTCGATAAATGTTCAATGGCGGTCCATAAATATCGTAAATAGATAATCGTCAAGTTGTATTCGGAAAAGTTGTCGTAAGTATAGATGTTGTTATATGATGGAATGTTTCTTTGCAATATGCTTTCTAAGCAGTCTGATGAACTCATTTGGATCTGCTTGAACCACTCAGCCGCATTGCTTGCAGTTTTACACTATGGTGTTATAGTCGAAAGCGTGTCTATTTGTTTTTAATTTTTTTTATACTTATATATGATTGCCTATGGACAATTGCCAAGGTTCTATGGCATTTGTTGGAGATTACTTCTCCTTTGTAGTTGAATTTACGATAAATGCAGTCCCAAACAAAGTGTAATAATTCAGCATTGAAAGCATTAAAAGCATTAAAATACAACAAATATAGAAATTAAATGATCTGCTGACAACAACTTAACGTATGTGTTATACACTTTTGTATAGTGTGTTAAATCTTCATTTGCATCTTTACAGTTATCTAATTTACAATATCTAAAACTGGTTCTCTTAAGCCAAAGGTAAGTTAAAATTAACAATTTTAAATATTTCTAAACATTTTGAATATGAGTTCAAATAAGTTCAAAATAATTTATAAAACAGCACACATAATACAACATAAAATGCGCCGTGAATTTTTCTCTCTAATACTTTTTGTTAATACTTGTAAACCAACGCACTGTGCTACATTTTAATTTGTATATAAAACCAACCCCTCTAGCAAAGATTGCGGTGGGAAGAGCAGCTGGAAACAAGAAAGGACATATCAACCTTAAATTACCTTTCTGCGTTTTAAGAGCTTATGTTCTGGCCTTAAGAAGCTATTAACCAAAACCAAGAGTCTCTAAGAAAAATCAAAAAAACATACCTTGCACTTAAAATCAAAACATCCATCTTTGGGCTAAAATGTTTGCAGTAAATTACGATAACAATTTATACAAAAAAAAAAAAACAACGCAATTCTCACAAAGACTCCACTCCTCAACTCAAACACATCAAATCTTAACAATACTATAGATTTAAGAATTCAAAACCCGAAGGTGGGTTATTTGTCAACATTCTCTATACCCAATATAATATTAAACATTCTTTCTGAAAAGACAGCGAGTTTAGTACTTTCAGACTGTGCTGTGTTTCCGTCTAAACTTGAGTCCGTCGAATATTCAATAGGAAGAATTCGCTTTCGCACTCGTGTATTATGTTTGTTATACTACAATAAGTTAATTAAATTCCAATATTATGATCATAACTAATTGGGGAACCAAAACGCAATGCGGTCTGCGTTAAAGCGACACTTGCATCGTCGAAGGCGAAAAATATTCCATTTTCGGTATGTATATCAATATGAACTTACTTCTGTTCCTCAAGCGATATAAGAAATCTTACCCTCTATGATCTGGACTTAATATACAATATAAAAGATTTATTTGCCTTAAATTGGAGTACAATGAACACATCTGCTCAGATACCTCCAAAACTTCTCTACAGTTGCTAAAAAGGATTTGAAACCTTGATATAAACATCATAATTCATCCTCTAACAGCGACGTAATGTTTCTTGCCGCACGTTCTTCTACCGTTGTTTCACCACCAATGCTCTAGTATCATTCCGCGCCTTCGAACCTTCAAACGTAGCACTCGCCTCGGTATGGTACACATTAGTATACCCTCAAGCCATCTTTCGGATATAATCCGAAAATTTTAGCTCTTAATGCTAAATTCCAATCGTAATCAGTACTTCGGAGATAACATTAATCAAACTTACGGACTAACCATCATTTTAAAGAATTGCTTTAAGAAGAAAAATGTAATGGATAAGACCGTTATTAGCAAAAATTCCATCAACCAGTCAATGCGAGAGATATCAAGGTACCATACGAGCAATAGTCATAAAGACATTGCATAATAAATGTCGTACGAAATAAGAGAGACCCAGAATCTCAAAAGAGTAACAGTGCCAATAGCCTGTGTACCGAGTTCTAAAAAGCGAAGAAAAGAGTACGCCCGAAGAATAAGAATAAACTTAAGGAATCAGAAAACCCTAAAAAAGATATTTCCAGTGCTTTTGGAATAGCAGTGTGTCATACGAATGAGAATATAAGGGGAAACATTCACGTTTAAAATTGGAAATGCGTCGGAAGTAACATACATATTAACACCACAAAATTAGCGTCCCACTGTGTCCTGCTGTGATAAATCTTTATTTCATTGTAGACGAGCGACTACGAGTTTTTCGTAGTGATTTGATTTATCAGCAGGGGAATACTAAACATGTTAAATGAACAAATTTAGAGCAGACGTCTTTAATGTTGTTTGGTATGCCAAAACAGAATATTGTATCCCTCGCTCGCCGCTGACATGACTCGATATCTTGATGACTATAGTGAATACGTAGCAAGAACTTTTTTCGCAGCGATGTTGGAATCACAATTCTGTGACCTTTTAGCAAATATCCATCTTGCACTCTCAGCTGTTCTCTGTAGTTCCAGTACAGTTTAGCTGCTTGTGATATCAATCCTCGATTTTCGGACCATCCTTTCTTGATAAAATTTAAGACCTCTTTTAGCGCTTTTGTATCCTCCAGTATTTCTTATAGTCGCGAATCTTTAATATTGATCGCGTATTTATTTCTTTGATTTCACCAAAGAACTTATCAATTGACCTTGTTTTATCTAATACATAGACTTCAGCGTTTTCAATATACTTTTTTGGACAGTTCTTTAAAAGAGCTCGAGATAAAGTGTCCGCGAAAATCATTTCACCTCCTTTTTTGTGTATTATGTATATGTCATGCCTTTGAAGGGAGAGTCTCGTTCTCTGTAAATGTTTTGGAACTTCTAGAAAGACTTCTTAAAGATGGTCTGTAGCAGCTAGTGATCAGATTGGATGATGATGTTTGGCTTGCCACATATATACTGGTCGAACAACTGCAGGCAAAAACCATCGGCAGCGCCTCTTTCTCAATTTGGGCGTATTGTTGCTCTGTAGCTGTCAAAATTCGCTAACGGCGATCGATTTGAATTAGCACTGCTCCGAGACCTTTGGAGCTGGCGTCGCACTGAATTATTATCAGCTTTGTGAAATCAAAGTATTTTAAAATTGGTGCCTTTAAAATAAGCATTTTTAGTTTTCCAAATGACTCATCTTGTTCCTAGCTCTGTTCCCACTTGGTATCTTAGCAAATAATTCTTCTTAAAGGTTCGGCAATATCTGATAAGCTCGGCAAAAATCTGGAAAGATACGAGCAAAGTATTACAAATCTATATGTGATCTTAACATCCTGAGACTTGGGTATTTTTTCTATGGCTTCTACCTTGGCTTTATCAATACCTAGACCTTGATTACCTATAAAATGGTACTTACTGCATTCCCATTCTACAGTTGCTTTTATTCATCTTTAAATTTGTTTCTCTTATTCTAGTAAGCAATTTAAACAGATTCCGATTATGGTCTTTCATTGCCTCTTCTTCGGTGCCACCTTTCTCATATGGTACACCAAAAAGTCATCTGCAATAACTTCTACTCCCTCTAAGCCTTTTATTATTCTCATATTGTTTCTTTTGAAATTCCTTCGGAGCCAGTGAAACTCCAAATGGTAACCGATTCTAATAAAATCGCCCAAGAGGTGTCTAAAATGTCGTAAGAAGTCTACTTTTATCATCCAACTTAACTTGTCATAACCCATTTTTTGCATTCAATGTCGAAAAAACTTTTGCATATCAAATCCTTGGTAAAATCTCATCTACAGTGGGGATTTGGTAGTTGCTACGCTCGAAGGGTTTGTTAAGATTGTTCGGGTCGAGACAAATTCGCAGATTATTTTTCCGGCGCACAAGTAATAGGTTACTTATCCATGGAGTGTGTTCGTGTACCCTGCGATTTTTAATTCTTCTCTAAAAGATATAGGGATACGCAGTGGGCGAGCTTGAACAAGTGGTATCGACTTTTCTACCTGTAATGTAATGGATTACCTAATTTTCCATGGTAGTCAAACACATCTATAAAACTTTGGATGATACTTTCAAATTGCAAATGCTTTTCTTGGTAACCACATTTTATACCACCTGTTAAAACACTTGTTTTGACGGCATCCTACTTGTTCACAGAAATCAATTTTAGCTCTTGAGATGCTTTGTTGGAAATAATAGTAGAACACTCTTGCTTGACTCTCAAATTTAAGATCTTTTAGAGCTTATAGTCGCAGCGCCGAAAGGTATAATTCAGTTACCATCGAAGCCTTGTAGTTTTACATAACTTTTTGCTAGTTTACAATTCACTTGGTGAAATAACAAACTAAATTTCATTATAATGTAAGACCCTTTGTCTTTTTCCGGGTAGCTTCATAATTAAATCGGTGTAGAACTTCTGGTGATGTATAGCTCTAGCTTCAACGGTGAAGATTGAAGCGAAATGTGGCAACAAACCCTTTGTGAGGACTCTGTTGTTTTCATCGACAACTGTAAATGAAGTGCAGTGTTTTGTCTAAGAAGCGTCTGTAAGAACAAGTTTTCAATTTGGTTCTTGAGTTAGTTGGATATTTCAGCGAACAATGCCATGTATACCATATGTCACTGTGTCGAGTTTTTTTTTTGAATGCATTAAGATCAGTAACTATAGATTCTGGGTCTAATTGCCATGGTGGGTGGGTAGGTGTCCTGTGGGTGTGAAGGTTGAACTCTAGGGCTGCGGAGATTGCGTTGCACATATTTGCCGGTTATTTTGAGTTTCTTTTACGGGATAATATTTTATAATATTTTAACGTCGGATGTTAGTGGCTATTTTTGTGATAATAAGATCTTCGGTAAGAGGAGTCCTGTTAGATAGTCGATCCGTTGTTCGATCGATAGTAGACAAACTTTTGTTAACATATTTTGTATGGGAGTGGTTTGGAAAGCTTTAAGGGAACATCTAAGAGCTGCATGATATTCAGGTATAATTGTAGAGAGCGAAGACTTACTGCATTTACCGTAGACGACAAGGTCGTAGTCGATTTTTGACAAAATTTTAGACTTAACGACTCTTATAATACTGTTTGTATAAGAACATTTATTATGAACGGATCTTAATTTTTTTTTTGTTTGATTGCTATGACACCTGTCAAACATATTTAGTATACATCAAGTCATTGAGCAAACAACATCATAATTTTTTATCTTGTTAAAAATGTCGAATTTTGAACCAGAAAATGATGACTTGCGAAAAGCATTAGTTTTTTGTTTTTATTTGAATAAAAGTGCTGCAGAGTTGAAGCGAATGCTTGTCGAGGCATATGGTGATCTTGCTCTGTTGCTTCTAATATAGAAAAAATGGTTTCAACGGTTCAGAGATAACGATTTTGATGTGAAAAATGAAGAACGTGGAAGACCACCAACAAAGTTTAAAGACGCCGAATTGCAAACAATATTGGTTGAAGATGACACTTTGAGTCAGAAAAAAATGGCAGAAAGGTTAAATGTTGCACAGCAAACAACTTCTGACCGCTTAAAAGCTATGGGAAAGATCCAAAAGTCTGGAAAATGGGTGCCACATGAATTGAAAGAAAGGCAGACGAAAAACCGAAAAACCACTTGTGAAATTTAGCTTCAAAGACACTATAAAAAATCAGTTTTGCTTCGAATTGTTACTGGCGACGATGAAAAATGGATTTATTTTCAGAATCCTAAACCGAAAAAGTCATGGGTTAATCCGGGACAACCATCAACTTCGACTACAAAACTAGATCGATTCGGCAAGAAGACAATGCTGCGTGTCTGGTGGGACCAGAAAGGTGTGGTGTACCACTAGCCCCTAAAACTCGGCGAAACCATTAACGCAGATCGCTACCGACAACAAATGATCAATTTGAACCATGCATTGATCGAAAAACGACCAGAATGGGCCAGGAGACACGGCAATGCACCTGCACATAAAACTGGTTTAGGATACAACTAAATCACTTAGCTGGGAGCTGCTTCCCCACCCGCCGTATTCACCAGACTTGGCTCCTTGCGACTACCCTTTGTTTTTACCGATGGGACACGCATTAGCTGAGCAGCACATCAAATCCTACGAGGAAATCAAAAATTGGGTGACTTTTTGGTTTTCTTCAAAAGACGAATAGTTTTATTGGCGTGGAATTCATAAATTGTCTGAAAGATGGGAAAAATGTGTAGCTAGCAATGGCCAATACTTTGAATAAAATGTTTTTTACTTTCCCATTAAAAAATAGTGTTTTATTTTCATACCGGTATCGTCTGATTGGATTCTGTTATTCAGTTCTAAGCGGGAGTAGTAATTTCCAATAATTTCTTGTTGTTTATTGATTTGCTTTGTTAAACCTGTGTTACATCCGAGTGTTCGCCATTGTAATTCTGTCTATGTTTTCCGAATTTGTTTTGCTTTCTTTGTTAAGGTCGTCGAATTGTTTGTTTGAAATCGTTTCAATTATCGTACCTAGTCCGTTTATAAGTCCTCGTTGTGTGCGGATATTTGGAGAAACGCTATCATTAGTTAGTGAGGATAGATTCATTAAGAATTTCTTCGTAGTCTCTTGTTTTATTTTTGCTCTATATTAGTCTGTAAATTTCCGTGAGAGTAGAGTGTACACGTTCCACAAGAGAATTACTGCTAGTTTGCTGAAAAGATATTGTGTGAAGTTCTATGTTGTACTGCCTGCAAAAATCATTGAATATTGTGGACGTAATTTCTGAACCTTGGTCAGATATACTAGATGGGGTGAAAAGTAACCTTCTTGAAAATGAAAAAAAAAAAATTTTTTAAATGTTTTTTTATTTTATTCAATATAGTCCCCTTTTAGTTTGATACACTTATTCCAGCGATTTTCCAACTTCTTGATACCGTCCGAAAAGTAATTTTCCTGAAGCTCTGCAAAAATACTCCTCCGTGGCGTATGTGTGTGGGCCTGCTGCTGCGGACTTGCTCGGTAGTGGAGTTGCGGCCTCCACGAAACTCTCGAAACCAATATTTCACGGTGTAATCTGATGGAGCATTATAATATTTATCCAACCTTTCTTCTTTTGTTTCCTTCGCCGTTTTGCCTCTCAAAAAATAATAATTTATGAGAGAACGAAAATCGTTTTTGTCCATACTCAACATGATGCCAAATACGTCCACAACAATCAGCTGTCAAAACAAAACTTAAGACAGTATCGCACTGAAATTTGGCATGTCTACCTAAATATGAACGGATTTCAAGGCACCATAACCTCTTTTGCAGTAGCAGCGCATTCTGGTGGTCAAAGAGGTTACTTTTTAACCCATCTAGTAAGTTTCTTGGATACGTCGTGAAGGCTAAAATAATGCTTAAGGCTTTTAATTACGCTAAGACTGTTCTGAGTTAAAAGAGTATATCCAGCTAGGAATTTTGAAAATTTGTCTAATATTGTTAATATTTTCCTGTTGTATACACCAATGTAAATGATATCAAGTGGTTTAGAAGTGTTAAATTGAGTCGACTTATATCATATTTCATAGTCTGACATTTCACACAATTATTGATGATTTATATGATTTTATTTTTCAAGAACGGGAAATAGTAACTTCGTTTTAAATGGAGTAAGGTTTCATTAAAACCTTTGTGATTATTGTTGGTATGGTAATCTGTAATAAGTTTGTCTTGAGTATCACTGTCGATTATGTCTTCTAAAATTTCTGTAAAGCGAATGACCTTAAAAATTCTAATATTTAAGAAGAACTTGGAATACGTGTTCTGGACAACCTCGAAATTTCGTCATCTGTTAAAATTGCGCATAGTTTTTTTGCTGGTAGAATTTTTTTTAAAAATATCTATAATGGTTTCTTCAGTGAATATGGATATAAAAAATGTGCGTCGTAGTATATTATTAAAAGGTATACTAAATAACACTAAATTTATTGAGAGGACGCTCGGATATATAGATATAGCCGTTTGCATTTTCTGCAGCTGAGTGACTGGTTGAGATGTTACTACTGTCTACATTTTCGTTTAGGTTTATTTTTTTTTGAGTTTAGAGCTTTTAATTTTTATTCGACTTAAGGCGTCTGCGTTAGAGTTTAAAGAACCTTTTATGTGTACAATTTGGTAATCAAACTCTACAATTTTAAGTCGCCATTTAGTTTTGCCAGAGGCATCTCTTTTCAGATTGGAGAACTCCAGGGCGAGTAGCTAGGCTGAATTATACCTTGCTCTAACAGTTTTTTGATTTGAATTTGTACTTCTTCTTTATGAATCTGGGGGTATCTATATAATTTGCTGTAAACTGGGGTGTCATCAGTGGTTTTGATTTGATGTTTTATTTTATTTGTAAATGAGAGTTTCTGCACTTCTTTAAGGAATATATCATTATATTTTCTACAAATTTTGACTACAGCTTTTTTCTCTTCTAAATTAAGATGAGAGGTTCTAATAAGTTTTGTGATATCATCGGAATAGATAGAATCAATGTCTGAGTTATTAGTGGAAAAGTCAAATGAATTTAGTTCAGAGAAGTGGATTGCCATGAAACTTTTTGCAAATCCTTAATTGGGTCCGGTTCTCGTAAGGCGAAAAAAACGTCATAATCCGGTGCACTAGCAGGATTAGCGCATAAACTTGCGGAGGAAACACTTTGTTTACTATTTTGTGCCATTTTAATAGAATTTAAACTCGAATCAGATTCAGAATCATTATCATTTAAACAAGAATTATAAGATAACTTATTTGCGAATTACTGGGGTCTTAAATTAAGTGGATTTTTGGGGGTTTTGGGCATTTAAAGAAAAGGATTTTGAGAACTACTAATTATTTCTTTCTTTTGCTTATTCTGTCCTGATAGTCCGCTCTGGTTCTTTTGTGTCCGGTCTTGATTAGTTTGGTTGACAATAACTTTTTAGTATCGGTAAATCGCCGATATACATAGTTTAAATTTTTAATGTCAATAAACCGTCGGTATAGTTTCTTTTGTGTCCGGTCTTGATATTAGTTTGGTTGACAATAAGTTCTTAATATCGATAAATCGTCGATATACTATAACTTAACTTTTTATTATCCATAAACCGTCGATATAACTTAACTTTTTAATATCGATAAACCGTCGATAAATTAAACTGTTTTAATATCGATAAACCGTTCATACTCCGTCGACTGCTCCAATTATGTCTGCGAGGTACCCGGAAAAAAAAAAAAAAAAAAACTACTGGTTCTTACAGAGGTTTGACCAAAAAGCAAAGGTGTTTATTTTTTCAACGGTTTTTATGCATTAATTCTGCTGACGTTTCTACAGAGTGTGTGAAAACAATTGTAATTGGATATATGCATATCGTGAGATAATTTGAAAATAACAATTTTGTTAAATAATGCAATGTTAACAAATTATATCGTGGGACAATTTAGAATAAATGAAAAGTGCAATATTGACAATTTTTATCAACAAAAGACAATTTACTGTGCATGAGTCTTGATTGGGTGTAACGTAATTCGCGCTGGATTGCGAATAGAGAAAGGTTTGACTTACAATATTTTAAAAGATTACAAAAAAATTAAGTATTCATCGTAAGGTTTGATTTATAATGTAAAATAAAACACAAATTTGAAAGTCAACTTAAAATTTTTATTATCGAACAAAGAACAATTCATGGCATTTACTTTTTGAAAATGATATTATGTAAATTTTGGCCACGACTACGTCTGAGGTGATCCATTCAGAAGGTCTAATTTGGACTCATTCGAGTATAGCCCGGTTTGGAATTGGCCTTAATCGATTTTGCAATTTAGTTGGTGTTCTCCAAAAATAGTCGTGGTGGACCTTGATGTTTTATGAAATTGCGGAAGGCGGGATAACTTGGTTGAATAGTGTAATAATTATAAAGTTGGAATGCCTTGATAAAATGGCGTTAAAATAAAAAAAACTTGGTGATACCTCGTGGTTTGCTTTCGCCGCAAAAATTGCGAATATTTGCCTGTTCGAGGTTACCAAAAAGTTTTCCTATTTAATATAATTATTTTATTATTCCTTAAACAACAACGTTTCACAAACTTGTTTTTGTGGGATCAACTACTTATTTCAACTAATTCACTAATCCTAACATATTCTATCAATATCAATTCCTTTCAATCATTAACAGGACAGGACAAGTTTATCGAGCTTGTATTAACGTAATATATTATTTTCGTAACCAAGGTGACCACCACAAGTCTATGAGTACGCGTCCTTGGAAAACTTACGGAGTCATGTGATTTAGCTAAAGCAAACCGGTTGCTTGAGTAGGTTATGATGCGTAAAGAGTCTCGATTAGAGACGGAACATCTATAGAAATGTGAAAGCGTAATATTATATTTCCCGAGAACAGAAAGACAGCTATAAGCAGACTCTTGTTTTTAGAGAAACAGTTCCATCGCCATGAGAAGTTTCACCAAGAGTACGTGCGTAAGGGTTTTCCGAAGAAGCTTAATGACGCTTAAGCGGCAATTAGAGCGGATCGAAACCGATAGCGGTTTGCGCTGACATCGTTCAGATGTTTCACCAAATCAAGGTTCGGAACAGTGACTAGATAGAGAACTAATCCCCAGCGCCAATTGAGCAATATGTGAAGGCAGTGATGATCTTCGTATCCAAATTTTCACCAAGCTCAGCCCCGTATGTTAAAAACCGAAATGCAGAAGAATTCCGAGAAAAGTATCAGGAGGCCATGGTCGCAATTGTAAATCATCACTACGTCGACGACTATGTCCACTGCAATACGAGTTTCAAGAGACGTTGTAGAGATTGATGCCCAATGTGCTTTTCAGCTAAAGAAATTTGTTTCCAACTACACGGTAGTTAACCTGGAATTCAACAAATGCTAAACCATGCCGTCTTTTTGAGCCTAGATCACGGAGATGCCGAGAATAACCAGGAGGTGCGTGGCATGCATTGGACACGGAACAAGATAAGCCGAGCTTTTAGAGGGGTTAATCCAGCCTTGTTGAACGGGGATAGGATACTCACTAAACTCGAAGTACAAGGAATAATGATTTCGGTGTTCGACACATTCGGTCTAGCCGCAAACCTGGTCTGACCTGGTACAAAAAAGTGGAGTGGAGAGAATATACCCCAAGAGGCCAACGAGACATAGACGACGTGGCTCAAAATGTTGCAGAAGGTAAAAAGGGTAAGCGTACCGCGATACTACAATATTGGGCTCTCTTGGTAAGTGGCCCAAAGTTTTTATTAAAGAAGAAACGAAATGGCCTCAGGATCCGTTCAGCGAAGATACAGCAGAGAAACTCTGCCTAAAATCAACGTTTCTTCACGCCAGTCTACGGTGTGAAGATATTCATGCTTTCTTTGGCTAAACAGAACGATAGCCTGGATTTTCCGTTTTCGGGATAATTGTCTGAAAACTAGAGCTGGTCGCAATATTAGACGATTGAGCATAAAGGAACTCTCTAGAGCGGAACTGGCGATCTACAGGAAAAAATGGTATAATACGTAGAGCGATTATCGCTGAAATTCGACGAAAGTTTTGGATCCCGCACATAAGGGTTGCGGTACGACGTGCAGCGAAAAGCTGTCAAATACTCAAGATCAAAAAGGCGGGGTCAGCTTTTCCGTTCATGTGACAGTTACCCGAAGACAGGTTGACTCCGTACGTGATACCGTTCTCCTACACAGGCCTGGAATACATGGTATTGCCAATAGCAAGCGCAAATTTGAGCCCCAGTCTACATAAGTGGATGATAGTCGACCGGTTAAACCACATCCAGCTCGTAGTGAAGACACTGTAGCAGCTGTAACTGAGAGTGTACGCGAAGACCGTGCCGAATCGATTCGCCATCGTTGTCAGCAGCTTGGCTGACGTATTCGAAAGCTTGGCGTATTTAACGTGAAGATCTCGGCCTAAAAGCGTACAAAGTTCAACTCGTGCAAGAATTGATGCCAGGCGACTTGAATTTGCGTCATATTTGAAGCGAATGGGCTCTGGAGAAACTCAATGAAAATCCGGTGTTTTATAGTGAAATTTTGTTTAGTGATAAAGCCCATTTCTGGCTCATCTGCAAAAAGAGAATGCCGGATTATTTTAAATATTATTAAAATTGAACTTAACTCATGAAAAGCTATTATGAACAAAATTACTGAGAGTGGTGATGCTTGTGGAATACCGTTTTCAGAGTTGTACGTTCCGGAGTAGAATTTGTTATGTTTTACGTGAAATTTATTTTGTAATAAAAATTATTTGATATATTTTAACATTTTTGGAAGGATTCGCCATTCAAAAAGTATATTTAAAATTATGTGTATTCCGATTCAGTCAAAGGCTTTTTTAAAATTTATTTATTTATTTTATTTATTTGTAATGCTTATACACTTTAAGATACAATATCTTATAAGATAGTGAAAAGCTATTGGGTATGTATTTTAATTCGTACGGTTTTTTTTTCAAAATTTAAACGTTTGTTTTAGAAAAATATGTACAATAGTATTATTCAAAGTATTGCCCATCTGAAGCTATGACTTTTTCCCATCTTTCTGGCAATTTGTGGATCCCATCCCAAATAACTGCGCCGGCTTGGCAGCCAAGAATGAATCAAGCCAATTTTTGATATTCTGCTCTGATGTGAACCGTATTTCAGTGAGGGCGTTCTGCATCGACCGGAACAAATGGTAGTCAGAAGGGGCAAGGTCTGGGCTATAAGGCGGGTGGGGTAAGACTTCCCATCCACTGTTTTCCAAAAAGTTCTTAACCGGAATAGCAACGTGGGGCCGAGCGTTGTCATGATGGAAAATTATTGCCTCGTGTCTGGTCGCATATTCCGGGCGTTTTTCGGCTACTGCTCTCTTCAAACGGATTAATTCTGTTCGGTAGCGTTGTCCATTGATGGTTTCACCCGGTTTTAGCAGCTCATAATACAGCACACCCATCTGATCCCACCAAATACAGAGCATTACTTTCGCGCCATGGATATTCGGCTTTGCCGTTGATTTGGCTGGTTGGCCGGGTTTCACATATGATTTTTTGCGTTTGGGGTTGTCGTTATGGATCCATTTTTCATCACCAGTAACAATCCGACGCAAAAATGACTTCCTTTTGTGGCGTTTCAGCAGCATTTCCGACATGCAAAACCGCCTTTTGACGTCTCTCGGCTTGAGTTCATGTGGAACCCAATTTCCTTGCTTTTGAATATATCCAGCTGCTTTTAAACGTTTTGAAATGGCTGCTTGAGTGACACCCAAAGATTCTGCGAGCTCTTGTCGTGTTTGGCAATAATCTTGATAGAGTAATGCTTCCAGTTGTTCATCTTCAAACTTTTTTGGCTGCCCAGGACGTTCATCCTCTTCCAAGCCAAAATCACTACTTCTAAATCGTGCAAACCGCTTTTGGCACGTTCGCTCAGCTAGCGCATGTTCACCATAAACTTCCACCAAAATACGATGACTTTTGGCAGCAGTTTTCTTCATATTAAAGTAATGAAGAAAAACTCCCCGCAAAAACACTTTTTCAGGCACAAAGTTCAACATATTTGAGTGAAAAAAAATTATTGTTGTTTACGCTTCAAATGAATGATATATACTGAAATGACGTACAATGATAGTAGCTTTCCAACGCATGTTCCAATGTAATAATAGCAATGGAATAATACAAGTTACGCCATCTCTTAGCAAACCGCACGAATATAGTTATAGACCCAATAATTAAGAACAATGAAAGCTAGAGAGCTAGTAGAGTAGTTGTACCAGATTAAAACTTAAGAAATATTTATATAAGAAAAGATTAAAATTCATATTAATTATGTGTTAATTGCCTCGAAAAATTTATTTACAGATTTGTAGAGAAAAAGCTGCGTAATCCCCTTTAAGCGTTGTTGTGCTTGTACCTAAGTTAGTTCTTAAATTTCGCGGTAGTGACTGAATACAATCGGACTGAATTAACGGAATGGTTGACGTGTTACGATAATATCCGATAACAGGGCTAGAGTGCGGAATTTGTGATAGCTCTCAAAAGGCATGTCGAGCAAAGGATAAGAGTAACTACTTACTCTGTCATATTTACGTAGACCGAAAACATGACGAACTGTGCTGTTAAAAGCCACATTAAGCTTTTTTCTACTGATTGAGTCACAGCTACAAAAGATTTCACATCCGTAGAGTAAAATAGTAATAAACAAGGATTAAGCTAACATCAAGCGCGTTTTAGTTGGAATAAAAGATTGTGATACCCATAAATTACGTAACATCACATATACCTTTCCAATGGCAGCACTGATGTGATTTTCCCAAGTTAACTTGAGAATAAAAGTGACCCCAAGATTCTTTGCAATCTCAACATAGTCTATTGCGGAGCTTTTCAATAAAATAGGTGGAAAATACGAAAGATCCAGTGGTTTCTTCGATAGAACTAGGTACTTCGATTTCTTAGCGTTCGAAGAAAATCTGTTAAGTTCAGACCAACGTGAAATTTCCTCAAGATCTTCGTTGATAGAGCAAACTCCGTTTTCAATTAAACCAAGTGGACAGCTAATATACATTGGAACATCATCAGCATACATATGTGACGAACAATTGTTTATGATGGATGGAAGCTCATTTACATATAATGAGAACAATGAGGGACCAAGTATCGAACCTGGAGGGACATCACTAACAGTTGGAAAAAACCGGATACATTGTCATTGAGCTGAACTGATTGCATTCTGTTGTTTAAGTAGGATGTAAGCAGCTTTACTGCACATGATGAAAAGTTATATTGTCGAATGAACTTTTTACATAAGATATTCTGATCAACCATGTCGAATGCCTTGAAAAAGTCTAGGAGCACCAAGAAAGTTACTTTTTCTTCATCTAATGCTTGTCGTATATCGTCAGTAACACTCAACAGGGCGGTAATACAGCAGTGTTTAGCACGAAAACCAGATTGCTTTGTTGTGAGCATGTTATTATTTTTAAGATATGTGCTCATGTGGAGAATGTTATCCCAACATACGTTTCTACTATTCGCTTCCAACAGCTTATTATCTATGTGTCGAAAATCCTGATATTCCAGAGTTTGAATGGCATGATTGATGTTAAAATTAAAAATTAGAAATATTAAATCATGTTTTGAAAATGCAGGCGCAGAAAGTTGGTCGTATAAGCAGACTTTGCTTAAATCACTTACAAGAAATAAACCTAAAAGCGTCGGTGTGCAGCCGGAAATGTGAGTAGGAGTACTAACATTTACTGGTAATAAGTTGAACATTCTCATGTTATTGGTTAATAAATTAGAAGTTAGCAGATTGCTGTTGAAATCTCCGCAAAGAATTATATTAGAGGACGTCGACGATATTTCCTCCAAAACAGCTAGAAAGGGAGACAAGTTAATATATTTGTTGGGCCTATATATTGTATCGATTAACATTTTACCTTCTTCACCTATTAAATCAACAAATAAATATTCTATCCCACTGTCTGATAAGGACGAACACTTGATTGAATTCCGGACATAGATTGCAACACCACCACCACTACGGAATTTCCTATCCGATCGATAGACACGATAACCCATTAGGCAGCAGGGAGTATCTTTCAAATCACTTGCAAACCATGTTTCAGAGACATAGATAACGTCTTCACTAGAACCCTCAAAAAATTCACGAAACTCGTCAATTTTTGGCAACAAACTTTGAGCGTTAATATGGCAAACCCGAAAGCCGTTTCGCTGGCTACTTAAAAATCGGATCATAGAACGCAGTGTTCGGAGAAAAAGAAACAAAAAATTAATTGGTGCCCAACAAGATTAAAAAGGATTACAATTAATAAAAGTGGATAAGAAAAAAGAAAAAAAAGAGAAGTAAATAAATTTACAAAAGAGAGAAAAAAAAAGAAAAGAAAAAAATAAGTATAATACAATTAATTCCAAAAATCGAACTAAATTAAATTTTATCCTAAATTCAAACAGAAAAGCAAAAACAAATAATATACTATACGTGAAAATTTTTAAAAGCGCTGGTGTATGGTGGTGTATTTTAATTATGTTCCATCTGTAGTTTGGCAACTTCTTATAAGCTCGAGATGCAGTCAACTAATACAGCTGATCTACTTGAATTACGTTTCACAAACACATCTCCTAGTGTACTATAGTAAACACAGAAGAAAGTTGTTAACATTCCTTCAAGTGCAAAGCATGTTTGAGAATGGATCGGTTATGTTGTGATAAACTCTTGATTGGTTAATATCGTGGTATCAAAGCCAATATCTTTTAGGCTAGGTGATTGATTGTTATTTTTACGATAGATCGCGTCAGATCTTAATACGTAGTTAAATACGTATGGTGAATTAAATTTTAGCATTACAGCGGAATTGTGTGAATCGTTTTTTTCTGATGAGTACGGTAAGTATTACGTAGTGCTGGAGGTTTAATACCAATTGTTGTGCACATAAGATTAAAAATAGACTTTAAACTTTCAACCAATGGATTTTCATACGAGTTTAACGTTATCCTCATCTCTTTAAGTTCCGCGGAATTGTGATTTACGAGTGCGTTAATTTCTGAGAGGTCAGTTATTTTATTAGAAATAAGTGATTTTAAGTTATTGCATTCGGCGGAAACTTTAGCCTGTGATATTTTAAGATCTATTAACTCAGTTCTAATAGAAACAATATCGGCATTCGAATTTAAGTGTGAGGATTCCAAGTGCGTTACTCTATTGTTTCGGATTCGGTTAGTTTTTTTTAGATAACAATGAAATGATAAACTCACTTTGTTTATTAAGTAGTTCATTCATCATAGTCTTCATTTCCGAATTTTCGTCCTTGAATTTTTTTCCGATTTTCCGTAGGGGAGAACAAAATGAACTTTCCGGCGAATCCGTCGTGTTGATCTTGTGGTCCATTTTATTGGGTTGGACATAAATGAAGTGTTGGTGTATTGGCTCGGGCTTGTGATTGTGTTGGAGTCGTTACAACTTATGTGAAATTGGCACAGTGAGCTTTATATATATGCATGTATTTTAATCAAAGTTCGTATTTTATTATTAATATTTTTGCAGTAAAAATACTCTTTATTTGGAAAAAAAAAAAAAAATAAATAAATATTATGTAGACAGATGCGAATCGTTCAACTTAGTTTCATAAAATTAAGTTATTAGATTGTATGCAAATTGCGACAAAAAAAGTAATAATAATTAACACAGTTGGCAGTATACAAAAGTATGTCTAATCTATAGCTGTCATTCTTGACCAATCAGCAGACTTGGTTTGAGTCTATAAAGTTGTTTTTTTTCTATGTACCAAAGAAGTCGATAAGATATTATTTTTTCCGAAATCTTTCCTGTGCAGGGCAGGAGAGAAATGGGTCTGTAACCGTTAACATCTGTTGGTAATTTTTTTGATTTCGGAATCGGTGTAATAGCTGTTTTCTATATTGTGGGATGCGTCCAGATTCGAAAATTTGATTGTATAGGGCAAGCTGGCGAGTTTGGAATGCAATTAGTATTTTCTTAAACTTGGGATAGAAGATGCGGTCTATACCCGGCGTTTTTCCTTTTAATTTGCTAAGACAGGTTTCGAGCTCTAATAAATATATGGGTGATTCGATGGTTTTGGCTGATGGCGAAATGTTATATTCTTTTGGAATGCTTTTTATTAGGGAGTATTTTGCTTCGATTGTCCGTTTTAATAACTTTAATGCCTCGTTGAATATAATTTTCTGCAAGGGTGTTTTTTGTTTGTATTTTTGTAAATTTTGCTTAACTTGACGGAGGTAGCCTAACTCTCTGTTCCACCATGGCACATGTTTTTTTCCTAATGTGATATTCGTTTGTGGAATAGATAAACTGGCTGCTGTTCGGATGGCTTTGGTAAGCACGGCGGCCTCTTCGTTGTGGCGGATGTTTTGTCTAAGATTCTACATAGGGTGATTTAGAATAGGGTCCTGTCTGCTTTATCGGTTACAAATTTTGGCAAGTTTTTTGCAGACGATGTTTGGTTACCCATATTGAATGTGGTTATGCTAGGAAAGTGATCATTACCATGAAGATCAGTAAGTGCGAGCCACGATGCAGCTGGATAGATAGTGCATTAAATAATAGATAGGTCGACTCTGGTAAAGGTACCATGTGTGGAAAAGTGTGTAGAACTACCGTTGTTAAGCACGAATTGAAATCACCCCTATTATAGTTGTTATTTCGTTTGTTAAGCTCTCAATGTCTGAGACATTAAAATTTTAATCGGGCGGAATATATGCTGAGAGCACAGTAAATTTGCGTTCTAACTCTATCTCAACGCCAATGGAGGAAATTGTATAGCTTATAAAAAAAAATTGTGAGGGATTGATTAATGAACAAGAGACCTATTCCCTATTTTGAAGTTGTGTTGGTAGGGAGGCTATAAAACAAGGGATTGTATTGTTGTGGGGAAAATGCCGTAGTTTTATAGGGGATATGAGTTTTTTGTAAGGAAGTTATTAGAGGTTTTATTTCATTTATTAGGAGCTGTAGCTCAAGAAGGTTTTTATAGTTACCATCAACCACTGTAAAATTCTAACTATTCTGGTTTGTATTGTGCAAAGCCAAACATTTTCGGAAAATATTTTGAAGTTGAGGGTGACTTGTAGAGAGTATATTCTGTGTTGTACTGTGTAAAGTTGCGATTTAAGTTGCTTGATATTGTGATACAGGCGACAAATCATCTGAACCGCGGAGTCGGTGTTTTTAGTTAAACTGCCATTTTTATATGGCATCGTCAGCATTGTTCGACGATATTAGGTGATATTGGTTACTCTGAGGAAGATCATTTGATTGATAGGTACGTTGGATGGGTTTTCTGTGAGTTTTGTATTAAATGTGTTTTATGTGTGTAAATGACTGTGAGAGAGAAATTCGATTGAGTGGCTTTTACAATATTTAGTTGAGTTTCTGGCTTGTTTGAGTTGGGCGAATTATCTGGACCTTGAGTGGTTGCTGTGTTATGAGAGAGTTGAGTGTTTTTTTTTGTTGTGTTTATGTTTATTGAGTGACTTAAAAGCACTCAAGTTTTGACAGTTTCATTCGTTTGCAACATGCGAATGAGAGGAACTGGCTGTGTGTAAAGATTGGGTATGATTTTGTTTTTAAAATTGCATATGTTTCTGCTGTTTTTGTTTAACCAAAGTCAATTTTTAGATATTGCGGGAGTCACTGGTATTTGCGGATGAAGCGATGTTGGAATTTATTTGGCTAGTTTCAAGGGGAAGCAGGGGGCTAGGTTTGGTAATAGTAGAATAACTGGTTGTAAGTGCTGGAGTAGGGTCTTGCATACCAAAAATCCTCTTTGCCTCCGTCATAAAGCACTTTCTAATAGTTTTGATTTTTAATATCCTTTGACAAGTTAAGGTTTTCGTGGAGTTTGACGGAGATCGGACAAAGGTTCGAGAGAACTTTCTTTGAAAGAAACATCTCTGCGTCCTCTCATGTTGATGCTACAATTACGAATTTCGGGTTACTGGAGGTTTGTTGCGACAAAAGAATATTGTTTATGTCAACAGGTGAAAAATTTGGTTTCTTTCTTTTATTATATCTGGGTTCGACTGGCGCATCTTCATCAAGAACGCTAAGCCGATTGCCGGTAGACACACGTGACCCAGGGTCCATGAAAATTGTCACTGTGTCACTATTGAATTAGGTTTGTATTTTACATTGAAAGGGCGACAGAAATAAAATTAAGTGGATGCAGTGGCTGTAGAAATAGCGGGGGAAGATATCAACTGATAAAATACCGAGCAATGGATGAGATCTGACAGAACCATGCAACCAGCTCGAAGGATAGTCGGTGACTATTTGGTAAATATATTGAGAAAAGTTTTTGTGTTATATATATATTTTTTAAATTTACCGCCTTAACGAAGGTAATTATGAAAAAAGGAAGGCCGCATTTGATTGTACATAGTTTCCTTCCCTTTCGATTGTTGCTGTCTTTCGAGAACAGCATCAACAATCTTAAAACTTCTGTTGCTTAGGTCACTTATGATATCTTCTTTTAATATGACGCATATAGTCTTCCACACGACAAAGTGCACTCGCAAGCTTTTACACTCAATGCTCGTTTGTGATTAAAAAAAAAAAAAAAAAAAACACGCGCGTGCAAACACAGTGCGGGTATTTCAACATAGTACTGTTGCTTGATTTTGTTCACTGCTGTGGCCGTATTTATCATATGGCACGGCCAATGGCTGAGTGCATGTACCAACCGGATGGATAGCGGGTTGCAGGTGTGAACTTTGCTCATTTTCATTTTCTTATAAAGGCATAACACCTACAACGAGTTGATTTGGTTGTTTTCTCGATAACGTGGATGATCACAGACAAAATCATCTTTGTAATGAGATCCTTTATCCCTCATCGGATGAAAATTATCAAACCAAAAGAAAAGGCATGGTACGACTCGAGCTGTAAGGAGGCTGTCAAGGTTAGAGAAATGTTTTTTTCGGTCCTACAACACCACTAAGGAAAGCCAAAAGAAGGTCAAACGAGCTACACATCCCTTTTTTAAGCGTGTAAAATTCCAATACGACCAAAAACTGAGGCAACAATAATACAATGTCCCAATGGTAGTAACAATTTTTGATCGTTCGTCAAATACATTATAAATTCTGTCTCATCCTCCATCCCAACGCTCATTTACAGTGATAGTCCGGCTGTCAGCTATTTGGACAATGTCAGTCAGCTTGTTGCATATTTTGCGGCTAGTTCAACACTTATACGATGGCGGTTCCAGAAGTACCCGACCCAACAAAGAAAACAGAACAATTTTGGAAAAAAATTTATTTATTTTTCAACATAATTGCCTTTCAGCTCTATACACTTCTCACAACGATGTTCAAAAAGTTTAATACCCACTTTATAATAAGAACTGTCTTGCCCCTCAAAATAGCCATTAACTGCCGACATCACTTCTTGATCGTTGAAAATCTTTGACCACTGAGCCATTCAAGTTTCAAGTTTGGGAACAGAAAATAATCCGAGGGGACTAGGTTTGGCGAATAGGGTGCAATTCAAACTTTAATTCATTAATTTTGGCCATTGCAATAACGGATTTGTGAGCTGGTGCATTGTCTTGATGAAACAACACTTCCTTCTAAGCCAAATATGGCCGTTTTTGCTTGATTTCTTCGCTCAAACGAAGAAATATATATATAACTATACTGCCTGTTGATAGTTTTTCCTTTTTCAATATAATCAATGAAAATTATCCCACGCGCATCCCAAAAAATCGACGCCATGACCTTGCCTGCAGGTAAAGCAGTCTTTGCCTTTGATGGTTTTTTGTCTCGGGTGTAAAGTGATGAACAAATGTTTTATCCATTTCTATGAAACGGCGCAGAAATTTTGCTTGGTTGCTCTCAAACTTTGTTAAACACTCAATTGAAACATCTTCACGACACTGTTTTTGTTTGAGTGTGAGCAAACGCTGCACCCATCTTGCACGCAGCCTTCTCATGTCCAAATTTTCAAATAATATGCGATGTACTGCACTTTTTGAAATGCCTACAATGTCTGCTAGCTCGCGCACTTTTAGTCGACGATCATCCAGTACCGCTTTGTGGATTTTCCTCACCATTTCTGGTGTCGTCACCTCATTTGGCCTCGTTTAAACTCAGCAACCCAAAATTTTACTGTTGCAAGCGAAGGAGCAGACTCACCCAGAGTAGAGTCCAGTTCAGCTTTTATGTTGGTTGGGCTGAGGCCTTTCAAATAAAAGTATTGTATCACATAACGAGGACCAACTCTCTTCATTTTCACAAATTCACTGACAACGTTCGGTGAAACAAATACTAAACAACGTGGCGCTTTTAAACTTAAAACGTATGCTTTATGGACTGCGTACTTTCTAATGCAGTGATATTTTTTAACAACTACCGCCATGTCTTGATCAGGCCGGGTGCTTCTGGGACCGCCCTCGTAAATGTGCTTTGTCCCCGCCTACACTTGAGTGCGTCAAATCTTCAATGAGACGATCCACTTTTGCACTCGTGTAGTATCAAGATAATATTTATTGAGTAAAAAAAAAAATCTGCTTCTTCAACCCTACTCTTTAGGATTTTTCCGATTAGATGAAAAACAGCATTCGTCCAGCCCGTCCTTAAAAAAAGAGAATATTCTTCTTTCTCTTCCTACAGACCCATTGCACTTACATCCCTTCTTTCCAAGGTCATAGAAACGTTGATAAATCGTCAGCTCATGAAATATCTCAAAACGCGAAAACTTCTCAATGACTGGCAGTACGATTTTCGTAGCAACAGGTTCACAGGTGATTTGATGGCATGTCTCATCGGAAAGTGGAACCAAAGCGTACATCAATCTGACGAAAGCAAAGCTGCACTTGAAATTTCTAAAGCATTGTACAGAGTTTCTGATCGATGTTTCTCTTCTTGAATGGATTAGAAATTACCTTTCGGAGCTTTCACTTTAAGTCATGTTGGATGGTTTCAAGTCTGATATTCACAAAATAAATGCTGGTGTGCCCCAGCATTCTGTCGGGGACAGAACGGAATCGCTGACACTCTTTTTAATTTTCATTAATGATCTCTTATCTATTATTTCTAGTCCAATATAATTATTTGCTGATGACAGTGCTCTCTGCTTTTCATATTCGTTCACTGATTCACGTCCTTGCTCTTTTCGGCTGTAAAATATGAATGGCAGCGTAAGTTCAATAAACTCCGATATTAACAGCATAACTAATTGGGGAACAATCAACAGAGTGGAATTTAATGTTTGCAAAACTCAATGCCCACGAAGATGGGGTGGCGCCCACGTGCTAATCGCAGAGTGACTGGACCAGCAAAATCAAATCCTACACGAACACGTGACCAATTTTTCGAATCAAGCTTTGGCACCCAACGATCCAGTCTTCCTGTCTTAGTAAACTGAACATCTCCGCGACTCCGGCGTGAAGGTATTTTTCGTGATAATGTCGAGCGAGTAATAAATCAACGGCATGTTATCTAGCCAACATAATGGGGTGTTAAGCAAATGATGTTAACTAAGATTTCTGAATTCTGCCTCCGACGCGTAGTAACCTGTCGGTATCTCTAAACGGCATAAGACACGTCAAAGTTCCAGCATCGGTTCTGGAAAATTATTGTCGGATGTCATATTTTCATAGTTAGGCCAATGATTTGAGGACTCCGACAGCCAAGGAGGCCCCTTCCACCACAAATTGAATTCCTTTAACTTGAAGGGGCTAATGCCACGGGATGCACAATCCGCTGGGTTAAATTTAGAGAAAAAATAGTTCCAAAGAGGACACGATTTCTTGATTTCTTGTCAAACTGGAGCCAGTGCATTCTCAACCAGTGGGTCTTAGTACGTGCTAGTTGTTAGTTCGTTACATTTAGCCCAGTCAGTAACTACTCCAATATCAATGTTATATCTTCATGTCAGAGTTGACGCCGACGGGATTTTCATATAACTACGTACAAGTTCTATGAAGAATTGCCCCGCTTGAGGAGTCTATGCATATACCACTACACCACGGCCACAACCAGTAATTGAATTTTAGAACAATTTTTTGGCAATTTCGACGGGAACAGTGTCATTCCATGATAACTTGGATTTCAACAGCTGTTGAAAAATGATTTTTAGTGCAATGACACTTGACACTGATAAAATCAGGCAAGGCAACCTTAAATTGAAATAAATCCTTAATTGGACTCCACAGTAATCCCAATAACTTCACAGATTCCAAAAATTCGCGTTCGACAGAAGAGTTCTCACGAAGATCATTTGCCAGCGATTCTAAAAAGTCTGGACAATTTGAGCTCCACTTGAAATTAAAACCTGCCGCTGTTAACAAACTAGTTACGTGTACCTTGGTGTACCTTGAAAAGTCCTTCAATAGTATCAGCACCCGTTAACAAGTCATCGACGTAAAAATCGTTTTGTAAGATGTCCGATGTTTCAGGAAATTCCTTCTAGGAGTACATTAAAAGCTGACGCAATGTTCGAACTGACAGATATGGGGCGCAAGATGTACCGTACGTAACCGTAAGAGGTAGATAATGTTTGACCGGCTGAGATGAAGACTCTCTCCACAAGATCCTCTGAAAATCCACATGTCGACCCAAATCAGCCTTAACATTTTCTCCTGATACTGTGTACTTATGACGACGAAAGCGAGTCTGGCCAACTGCCAGAGTTTCTTTTAGAGATGGTTTCGACGAAGATTTATAAGAACCATCAAAAACTACTCTCAATTTTGTGGTAGTGCTATCTTCATTGAACACTGGGTGATGCGGAAGATAGTAAATGGAAGTGGTAGATTTGCCTATTTCTTCAGTAGCAATTTCCTCCATATGCACACTATTTGGTTTTGATTCACTCGATCTTTTGCAACCCTTCGTTCATTGTTAAGCAGGCGGCGAAAAGCGCCTGAAAACGTTTCGCCGTATTCAACTGATTGGCTTAAACGGAAAGGAAGTTCTATTACAAACCTTCACTCGGGCAAATGAATGTGAGTGGAGGAGAAATTTTTCTCTATCTGCACATAAGAAATTGAAGCATGCATCTCAACTAAACCAATATTCTCCTCAATTTCCTTTCCCAGAATTTTTGCATTTCTTCACCCACGTCGGCATGAAGTGCAACGGTTGTTGAGGATGGAACGTTTGTACAGCAAATAGCTGCTGGATTTACTCCAAGAACCCATCCAAATTTATTAAAAACCGCATTAATGATTTTCCTTTCCTTGATTTTCTTTGACAAGAACTGATTCGATAACATGAAAATCGTAGTCAACCCCTAAAATTGAATCCACCGGTGCTCTTATATTAAACCTTGGGTCAACCACTTATGTTCTTACTGAAAATGAACTCAAATGATTGGTTTGGTAGAGGATCAGTTAACTTTGATAAAATAAATGCGGTTATATCAATTGAATATTGATATAATGTTGATGAAAAATGTTGAGTTGATATCCGTCCACGAGTACACCCAACATGTGTGACACTTACTTCATTAAGAGAAATACGAGCATACTATATTCACAATAAAATCCCAACCTTTGAACACACAATTCTGAGATGAATGAATGAATGAATGAAGCCTAAGACCCACTGTCAAGAAGAACTCGACAGGCTTGTAATTGTTCAATAGAATCAGAAACCAAAACGATAGCAGTTGACAGCAAATTATTTGATGTGGATGTTGATAACGGGATAGGATTATGGAATGAAGATAAGTCCGAGTAGAAGTTGAAATATATATGAGGCGACTGGTTACAAGCTGAAGTTTCTTTTATTTTATTATTATTATTTATTATTTTAGTTATGCCCAGATCGGAGACAATTAAAACAAAAGGCGTCTTCTTTTACAAATGATCGGCGAAAATTAATATCAAGAGAGAGAGAAACTGTGGACAATGTGAAAGCTCATGCTGTTGTTTGCATTTAACACAGTTTGACTTTTCCGCGCTAACATGAAACGATTTGATAATACGTGGCTTAGAGTTTGACCTTACCTTCGTTAAATCCTGACACATTTCCAATGAATCGCAACGTTTATCAAGAAAATTCAAAAATTGTTTACTAGAAGAAATCCTCCTCATCTCGTGTCAAATCTGGCCATTTTTGTAAGGTATCGGGTCTACTATAGCTTGTTGCTAAGAATGTGAATAAGAAAAACATCACAAGATTCAGCTTCATGTCTAAAGGCTTTTAAACCGCGCAACAATTCATCAGCTTGATCGCTTAGCTTACGCAGATAATTGGTTCTAGATGCTGTCGATAGTAACACAAATTTGTTTACTAAAGTTAATGCAATTAATCCTTTCTCATCGTATCTAGTAACAAGTTTCCCCCATGCCGGTAAATAATTATTTTCAGAAATCAACGTATGTTTTAAAAGACCAGCAGCCTCACCATCAAGAAAATTTTAAAGTAATGAAATTTTTCTGTTGACGTTAAATTGGAATTGTTGTGCACACTACTTACATAAAGATCATGAAATGTAATCCACTCGCTGAGTTCACGTGTGAACTTTTGGATAATTTTTTTTGCCGAATTTGCTGTTATTTTCTGTTATTATTTTGTTTGTTTTTCTCTTTTTGTTGTTTGGCAAATTCCTAGAAGTTTTGATAAACACTATTTTGATCTTAATTACCTTTATCCATTGAAAAACTCTTGAATCTATCCAATAAAATAGATTTCACTTCGAAGTATTTGTTCTCACATTCCACAAAGACTAAATCTCCAGCCAAGGGAGATCACGCGGTTTCTAACCTATCCAATCTTAACTAGCAGTCCTCGCTGCTCACATCATCCGAAAGTGCGTTAGCGAAATTTGCAATTCTTGTAAATATGCCTTTTGCTGCAGCATGCTTGGCTTTCAAAATTCTCACTTTTTTTTCACTTTTCTCGATTATGTACTTAATTGACTTTAAAATTATCACGGTCAGAAGGACCAAACAATGTATTGGACTGTATGATTCAATGGCTTTATTCGATCTCATCAAATTACATAATTCTTACAAATTGTATTAAAGAAAGTGAGAAAGATAAGTTGTAAATAAAGAATGCAAACATATGCTACATTTCGAGCTACAGGGTGATTCAAATATTAATTGAGAAAAATAATAATCTTGACTAATTTAATTTAGCAAATGAACAATGGAAAACTAAATGTAATAAATATTAAATGATTATTGGAATTGATAAATTAGGAATCCAAGACACTGCTAGTAAAAAGAAAAATATATGGCAATAAGTTTAAAAACAGGTATATTACTTCTTTGTATATTTACTTTTATATTTTTTTAAATAAAAATGTTCAAATATGTCTAATATATTTGAATAGATACTCATATTTTTAATGTCGGCTTTATTTTATTTTTTTTTACTGTTTATATTTATTATAACATACCGCACATCTTTCTCTTACTTTGTAAGGAGTATTAGACGGTGACAAAACTTGTCTAGTTTTTGAGATCGATAGATTATATATGCGTTTATTTTCTATTGATTGTTTTTTTATTTGTTTACTGTTTGCTTCATTTCCGATTGTAGCGCCGCAATTTCCAGTATGGAGCTCAGATTTATTCGTCTTTAAACGCCTTTCACTATTCGCACTTGATAAAGTTGATCTATGAGGGCTTTGTAGTTGATGTATTTCTTCTATGTCTTCTTCATAAAATTGTTGATTTATTAGCTTTAGATGTGATCTATGTGGCAAGCTGCTACCAGACCTAGTTTCCTTTCGAAATTTTCGCATAGCTTCGATTGGATTATACTTTTGCGTATTTGCCAAAATATCAGCTTGTTTTTCCCAATCTGTGGTATGTCCAATAACATGAAATTTTTGTTTTGACCTTTTAACAATAAATGAAAATTTTATATAGAAAGGCATGTTTTACATTACATTTACAAATTGAGCATGTACTTTATTTAAAATTTGTGTTTATATAATATCAAAGAAGGTACATATTGTTTTTAACTCACCCTTGTTATTAAATCCAAAAATTTGAAAATTTGCCAGGCTAAAATATGTACATATTTACAGCGTTCAAGCATGAATTATCATTAAATAGTAAAATAATAAATTTATTCGACCTTATTTACAAAAACAAGGAAACATTTATATAAAACATTTTAAAAAAATATACGAGTATGTATACAAATGTCATATATATAATTATTATGTTGGTATGTACATATATTCATATTTACAAATTAAAACTAAATTTTCAGTTGTTGTTAGTTTAGTTTCAAATAAAATATAAAAAATAAATATATACGTTAAAAATAAATATAAATATATTTACTGGATAGGTTTAATGGTTAAATCTGTATTTGGTGTTATTGGTTTTATAAAATGATTTTCATGACTTCCATAATGCATATTGGGTTGTTTTAAATCTAAAATTGAATGCTCCTGCTCAGAAAAATGGGACTTTAGTGTAATGGGACTCTGATGGTTATCATTTGCAAATAATTTTTCAATTTCTGAATCCGGAGAAGATGTTCTTAAACTATCAATTTCGATTGAAGTTGTGTGACTTTTTTCCTCATCGCCTTCACCAGATATTTGTGAAGTAGAGGAAACATTTTCAATGAGAAAACCCTGAACAATTCCTTGGGCTGAACTCTCACTATCTGTATCAAGAGTTACTTTGCCAGTAAAAGTCTCCACTGGCTTATGAAGTCCATCGGTATAATCATAGTCAATTTGACAATCATTCTCTGTAATTGTTTCCAGTACTTTTTCAACTACTTTTGGAAAATCTGCAAAAATAAAAATACAAATAATATATCATATTTAAAAAACTATATATACCATATATAGAAGACTAATGCAATGTTATTGAGTGTTTTAACATTTCCAAATAAATATAATACAATTCATTTACAAATTGTTTTGATTTTTTGAATGAAGTTTATTATGTTGATGAAAAGGCGTACAGACATTTAGAAGGTGCTTTCCATGAACTAGCCAAAATGTCACCTATAGTGCCGAGATCCTTAGAGACCGAATGATGCGCAAAAATTAAAGACAAGTTGGAATGAGTTAGGTTTTGCACAGCACTCTCCCTTTTTCAAGCTTTCCAGTGTCCATCTCAAACGTCTTTCAGTCAGACGAAATTGTAATCAACGCTGTCGGTAAAATCGACAAAGTTGATGGTCAAGTTTAAACTATTAGGTACCTTCTTAAGGATAACTATGGACTACCACAAACCACTTATGATGGCAGGTTGCACAAAGCAATGCTAACCTAATCTTTTGTGGCAATTTGATACACTCCGATCTCTACAGCTCTGTTATAAATAAGATATTTTTGTTATTATTTATATTTTCTTTTTCTTATCAATAACATATTTAAAATATAATATTAATTAATGGTAAATAAGGGTACTAATTGCCTAATACTGTCGGCTCTTTAGTAAAAAAGTTTGAGTTTTTAATTTAATTTTACGTAGAAGCAATATTTTGTTTGTAATAATAATATTAAATTGAGTAGGTTCTTTTAACAAATCTATAATTTTTGATTTAGTTGTTACGTCAAAGACTTCACTTCCGTTTTCCTCTTTCTAACATTCGATTTTATATTTTTATTTCATTGCATGCCAAGCTACTAATCACGCATAGAATGCATGAACAACAATGCGCGGATCATTTTTACAAACGTTTCACTTGACGTTGACAATACAATTATAATAACAAATAAACTGGAGCGATAAACTCGTTTACTACCACTGTACCCGCTTGGGTACAGAAAATTGAACAACTTTATGATTTTACTGTTGCTCTTCTTCAAATTTATTTTGATGAAATTTGAATTTTTTTTGTTTGTTGATATGTTTTCAATACAGTTTACTGTAAAAAATATAAAGCGATAGTTTTTTTTTCTACTCTGTCTCAGATGCGATTTAATTTTTTTCGATTTTTCGGAAGTTGGCCTCTATTTTGCAATGCAAAAATAATTTGTTTTATCAATTTTTATTTATTTACTTCGAAAAAGTTAAAAAACGAATAATAAAATCATATAAAAGTGAAAATAAAGTGTTCATATATTTGGAAGCTAGGTAAGCACGCGTAAAGTTAGGTGCACCCGTTTTGGTACAATGGAAAAATCCAACATTTTTTTTTAGATTGGATTTCAAAGCAATCTCGTCATCATTATTTTATGGATGGAGATTCGATAATCTTCCAGATGCAACCAATGCAATCGACGAAGATGATCAAAATGCTGCGTTTGACATTGCATTCATACCACCAGATGCAGATTTCAATACAGACGAGGAGGAAATAGAAACGTAAAATTCAGATAACGACCACATACCCAATGATGTTCCAGGTAAAGTTGAAATTTTCATTAGGTATGAGTATTTCGATCAGAGCCTCAAAAACTGAGCAATCTCAAACCCAACCACACTGGTCCAAAAGAGATGCTAATATGACGATGAACTGTTCTGATAAATTCAAAATAAGCAAAATGAATATGAAATGTGATTTTGACAATAAGTTTCCAATCGAAATATTTGAAATGCTATTTGATACTGAGGTTAAAGAATTGATCTTGAATCAAACTAGACTTTATGCTTTTCAACATAACCATCATAGCCTCAATTTTCAAAAAGTAGAATTGGAAATTTTCAGAGGAATTATGTTCTATAGTGGCTACCATTTAATGCCCAGGGAATCCATGTAATTGCATGAAGATACAAGAACTGCATTAGTAGCAAACAACATGCCGCGAAATTGATTTATGAGATAAAAAAATATATTTATTTAGCAAATAACAATCAACTAGATGCAGAAGACAAAATGGCAAAGCTCAGACCTCTGATGAATCTTTTGTGCCAAAAATATCAACAATGGGGCTTCATGCACGAAAAATTATCTATTGATAAAGCCATGATAAAGTTTTGACCACCATTCTTCAAAACAGTTTATAAAAGGAGAGTTTTGGCTACCTTTACAACTTTGATACATATTGTGGTGCAAAAAATGTGTACGCTGATTTGTTACAAATGCCACTGGGATCTCGAGTTGTGCTTGAGCTTGAAAGTTCAACTTCCATCTGACCACATAATTTATTTTGATAACTATTTTACTTCTCATGACCTTTTGCGATTGTTGAGAGAGAAGGGCTTCAGAGTAACTGAAACAGTAAGAGAAAACCGAACAAATAAATGCTTATTGAAGCTAAAAAAAGAATTCAAAAAGGAAAGACGAGGGCATTTTTAGCACATTTACGACGTAAAAAATAATATTCTTTTTGTAAAGTGGATTGACAATAGTGTTGTCACCATGGGCACAAGTTTTGATACCATCCAGCCTCTGCATTATATCTATCGTTGATCATCAGTAGAAAAAAGAAATGTTTTCATTCAACAGCCGAATCTTATTGCGGATTATAATAACGATATGGGTGGCGTTGACTAACACGATCAGTGTGTCAATGCATATAAAATCAAAATTCGAGGCAAAAAGTGGTGGTGGCCGCCTTTTACGTCCTTGCTAAGCGCAACGTTAGTGAACGCTTGGAAACTTTATAAAGTCGCACTAGATTCCAAAGATGACTTGCTATCGTTTCAAAGAGATATCGCTCGATTATATCTTAGAATATATACAATTCTACAACTTTCGACATCAAAACGATCCATATGTGCAAGCGTTGCTTTGACTGAAAATCACCATTTTCCTAAGAGAATTGAAAAATCTCTTAGATTCAAAGTATGTTACATAAGAGTCAGATGGGTTTGTGAGTTCTGCAACATAGTTCTATGTGTCGAAAAAGAATGCTTTAAAAATTTCCATTTAAAAAATTAGCAAACATATGTCCCCATTGGTCCTGTTTGGGTACAGCTTGAAAACAGTAGTTCCTTCATTTTTAAAAAAATAAAAAAAATATTTTTGTATTCCCTTAACAATAATGAAATTATGTTACCAAATTTTTGAAATTTTACTTTTAAATGTCTTTGAAAATAAATGGGTTAAGTACATTGAAGTACAAAAGAAACTAAAACGTTAACTCTTTAGTAAAGTATAGTCGAGTCCACATAGGGAAGAGTGTCTAAAAGAAAATAAAAGAAGCTTTTTAAAACGTCCTTTCTGGAAAGAACAAAGAGAAAACAAAACAGTGTAAACTCTTATGAGTAGTGTTCCACACTGATATTTAGTAAGACATATATATATATGTCTGAATTTTATTATCAACGCAACATAAAGTTCGCTCAGAATAATTTGTAACTGTAGTGCATTGTATATCAAATAATTTACATTTTGTATAAACAAAAAGAAAACCAACCTAAGCAATAACCACAAGCATTCTAAACTAGAGAGAAAAGGTTAAAAACAAAATTTAGCAACAATTGTTGCAAGAGTGAAGAAAAAAAAAAAAACAAACCCCAAAGTGCATTAAATCAAGAAAAAAAACACGTAAACAACCTGGATAACAAAAGACGAAGGAAACGAAGAACGGAGGATATCGGCAATCAATGACAACTAGAATCAATCATTATGATGACATCAGAAAGATCATCCGCAAGCGTGAGTCAATTAACATTAAGTATAGACCCTTTAAAATACTTAAATAATCTCCCAAATTATTGACTTGATGGATTGAATCTATCAGACCCTTGCTGGGTACGATGAAACAGGGCAAATGTTTTTTTCTTTCGATATCAATAAAAATAAACTTGGAGGCAAAGCTAGGAAAGCTATAGAAATAAATAACAGTGTCAGTAATTGGGAAGACGTAAAAAATACTTTTTTAATACTTCGGCGACAGGAAAACTACCGAACAGCTGTATGACGATTTTAGGAGTATACCCTTTAGAAATTACTGTCAATAGTATTACAACAATATCAAGATAATTCTTAGGTGACTAAATAATAAAATCAAAACAGTTAGAGCTCATAACTCTACTGAAATAGAACAAAACTGTAAAGCAGCTCTTCGAATTTTTATAAGCAAAATTCCAGAGCCAATGAAGTGGTTTTAAAATGCAGAAACCCAGAAAACTTAGAAGAGGCAATGCAGATCTTATCAGAGACAGGATACGCATATTCGGGAGGTATTTCTAACTCCAATCAGGGACGAAATTCCAACAAGCCTCATAAGTCAGTTGACAGACACAACAGACAACAATTAAACGAAAATATCACAAATAGGAATAAGCAGGCTAGGACAAATAGAAGTACTTAGTCTAGGACACATCAAATCAATCAGTTTAGGGCAAACCAAAGTAGTCAAGCTAGGGAAAACATAAATAAGCACTCTAGAAGTAATCGGAACCCCAATGATATAGTAGAACTAATGGATACATTATCAGCAGTAACCAGGCAAGTGAACAAACTAGAAAGAAAAAAAGATTTTCGGGAAAGAAGCGCAATAGCCGATTACCCTATATAATTGTTGAAACAAAAAACAAGTAAAGGCTAAGAATACTGATCGACACTGGATCAGAGACCAGTATACTTAACCCAGGGATATGTTATCTCAAATGGCAAACAAAACTACAAAACCCACATAAACTTTTAACAACAAGCACACCCATATATAGATAGGAAAGTTAAAATTCAATTGTTTAAAGAGTTAGGGAAAATAGGTAAAAGTGCTGAGCTTTGAGAGTTCAAGTTCCATGAAAATTTTGACGGATTGATAGGCAACAACATCCTACTGACAATTTTTTTTAACAAAGACGAGGAAGAAGTAACGTACAAAAAGTACAAATCATAAATCTCCACCTTAAAAATCTACAGTACAAAAACGAACGTTAAACCAATTTTGAAGCAAATTCGAACACAACACCTAAATAAGGAAGAAGAAGACGCCATCATAAAATTGGTTAAGCAATACGCAACAATTTTTTTTGAAGAAGGAACCGATCTTATCTTTAGAAATGCGATTAAGCACGAAAAAAAGACAAACAACAAAATCCCAATTTATACCCGTAACTATAGATACCCAGAAGTTCATAGGAATGAGGTTGAATCTCAGATAAATGAGATGCTAAGGCAAAAGATTTGGGTCGTCCCAAAAAAAGCAGACGCATCGGGCCTGAAAAAAATATACTGAAAGTATAGCTCGATAGGAGCGAATTCTTGAAAAAAGAGACAGAATTTTTAGGACATATTATCACGACAGAAAGCATCAAACCTAATTCCCAGAAAATTGAAGCGATATTAAATTATAAACTTTCTGAAACTCAAAAGCATATAAAAGCATTCCTCGGTATAACGGGTTATTACCGAAAATTTATAAAAGACTACTAAAAAGTAGCAAAGCCTATGACTATTTGCTTTAAACAAGGAGCTAAAATTGATCTAAATGACCCAGATTATAATCAAAGTTTTGAAAATCTGAAAGCTTTGATTACATATGAACCAATACTTAGACATCCTGACATCCTAAGAAGTTTACGCTAACGACAGACGCTTCAAATTATGCAATCGGTGCTGTCTTATCTCAAGATAGTCATCCGTCTTGCTATGCCAGTCGTGCTCTCAAAAATCATGAGATCAATTACTCAACCGTCGAAAAAGAGTTACTCCCATAGAATGGGCAACCAAATATTTCAGGCCCTATTTATACGGTAGAAAATTCACAATCCGGACAGATCATCGTCCATTAGTTTGGCTGAGTTCACTAAAGGAACCCAACTCTGAATTACAGAGGTGGAAGATAAAGCTTGAAGAATGCAACTTCGAAATAGAATACGTAAAAGGTAAGGATAACCAGGTAGCAGACGGGCTATCAGGATGGAAATTTATCTCAATGAAAATACAGATCAATAGAGCAATATATATATATAAAACCCAGTTAGTCTTGAATACAACAGATAAATTAAATAATCACAAAATATATAATACGTTCAAAAAAAGAAGAATAGTAATAGAATTAAAGGAATTTAGGGAAGATTTTTTGTAAGACATAATGAAAATGATTCTGCCCCACAAAGGCATATTTGCTATTTACTGTAACCATGATCACATATTTGCAAGGCTTCAAGATCTGTATCTAAGATACTTCAGTCAAAATAAACTCCTTAAAGTAATTAAATGCACTAAGTTCTTAGGTGATTTAGATAACGAAGAAAAAGAAGCAGAAGTGATAGTTAAAACTCATAAACTACTTAATCATAGCGGTATAAGTCAAACATAGGGAGAAATTAAAGACATATACTATACCCCGAAGCTTAAAGAAAAAATTAGAAAATAATACATTGACTGAATGTCCTCTAAGAAAGGACACCACTTGAATTAAATCCATACCATTAGTTTCAGTTAGTACCAACCTTCAAAAGATACGTATATAAATTTGACAGCTTTCGGACGATTAGTTCTCGAGATATAGCGTTGTGAGTGAAGCAACTTTTGTTTTTGTGAAAAACAATGGATTCGAAGCAATTTTATCACTGCTTTATGATGGGAAAAAATGCAGCCGATGCAAAGAAATGGCTTAATAAGTGTTAACCATTCGCAAGTGGATTGAAAAATTTAAAAGTGGTCATACAAGCACGAACATACATCAAAAAAGTCCACAAAATGATTACGAATGACCGTAATTTGAAGTTGATCGAGATAGCTGAGGCTCTGAAGATATCTAAAGAGCGTATTGGATATATCATATACGAATATTTGGAGATGCGAAAGCTTTGTTCAAAGTGGGTGCCGCGTTTGATCACAGTCGACCAAAAACAACAACGTGTTGATGATTCAGAGGAGTGTTTAAAGCTGTTCACCCGCAAAAAAGCCGATTTTTTGAGTCGGTATGTGACAATGGATGAAACTTGGCTCCATCACTTCACACCAGAGTCAAGTCGGTAGTCAGCTGAGTGGCGAGCAGGCGACGAACCACGTCCAAAACGACCAAAAACTCAACAGTCGGCTGGCAAGGTTATGGCATCCGTATTTTGGGATACACATGGAATAATTTTCATCGACTATCTCCAACAGGGGCAAACTATCAACAGCGACTATTAAATTGCGTTGTTGGAGCGTTTGAAGGACGAAATCGCAGAAAAACGGCCGCATTTGAAGAAAAAGAAAGTGCTGTTTCATGGAGACAATGCACCGTGTCACAAGTCGATGAAAACGATGGAAAACTTGAATGAATTCGGCTACGAATTGCTTCCCCACCCACCGTATTCTCCAGATTTGGCCCCCAGCCACTATTTCCTATTTGCAGACCTCAAAAGAATGCTCGCCGGAAAGAAAATTAAGACCGATGAAGAAGTAATCGCCGAAACAGAGGCCTATTTTGAGACTAAACCGAAATCGTACTGCCAAACTTGTATCGAAAGATTGAAAAATCGTTTCAATCAGTGTATCGCCCTCGAAGACAACTTCATTGATAAATAAAGTTAAATTTTGCAAAAAATTTGTGTTTTACTATAAAACGGCATATGTGTTACATAAATAATTGTAAAATATGCAACATAATAAAATACGAACGCCAGCCTTTTAAAATCCCAATTCAATAACTAAGACGACAGAAAAACCAAATCAACTTATCCATATCGACATTTGGTATGCAAACATTAATCTCATGTCTGTTACTATGATAGATAAATTTTCCAAGCATGTGACACTCCAAGAAATAAACCATGGAACTTTGATATCTCTTTTAAATGGCATTCCAAAAAAAAAAAAAATTATAATAATAATAACCGATTGCGAATCCGGTTTCTCATCTATTATTATTAAGAAATTTCTTAAAGAGAACAGTGTAGAATTATTTATTACAACTCCTTAAAATAAAACAAGAAACTCAGATGTAAAAAGGTTTCACTCGACCTTAAACGAACATATTAGAACACTCCGAAATAGAATCTTAAAAGCAGTTAAAATTTATAACAATACTATTCACTCTATAATCAAACAGAGACCAAACAATTTCCTTAACGGAACTCTAACCTAGGAAGGTTTTCCCAAAATCATAAAATTTATAAGCAAAAATAAAGAAAAATACACAAATAAACTCAATAAAGAGAGGAAAGACATAGACTTTACTAAAGAAAAACATACATTTTTGAAGAAAAGAGGTTACAACAAGCTTAAACCAATTTATAAAAATGAAAACCTTGACATAGTTGATAAAAAAATATAATTATATTGTATAAGATAGTAAAGGAAGCAAATATTACAAAAACCAGGTAAAAAGCAAATATACAAACACGAAAACTCATAAAATTCCAGATATTGATACTACTCACAACAATGACTATGAAGACACAAGGTCAAAAGATTGACATATTTAACTTGGACAACGGAAAAGGATACATTTCGATAAGAGACCAACAACTTCAAATTATAGTAGGCTATACAAAATTACTTCATTGTGTAAATCTGACCACATGTACCGAAAACTTAGACATTATTTAACATAATATTAACAAACTGAATTACAAAAACGATTACTCAATCATGATACATAGTTTCAGCACATTAATTTAGGAAATAGAAAGTGTAGTGAAAAAACACCATCACCAAGTAAGAAGTTTAGTAAATATTATAGGGAAAGGTTTAAAATATCTAACAGGAAATATGGATCATGATGACGAACAGGACAAAATGAAAACCCTAGAAACGAATGAGAAGAATAACTAATATATTATTGACGGGCTAAACGACCAAATTCGAATAAATTACCACTTTAACGAACGCATAAACAATATAGCAAGACATATAAACGGACAACAGTCAGAAATAAAAAAAATAGCTACATAATCTAGGTAATGCTATTAACAGGGAATTTTCAGAAATCAATCGCATGCAGCATGCATTCCAAGTACAGTATTAAATACAACTACTCACAAAGAAAATTTAGGACAATCTATTAGCAAGAATAGAACCTTGGGAAGGATTTTTTTATCACCAAAAGAAATACAAACTGTTACAAGCGTAACAATACGTGACTTTTCTAATATTAAAAGTTCTGTAATTAGCTATGAAGATCAAATAATTTTTGCGCTTATGTTACTAAATTATTCAAATGATAAATACTAGAATTAGCTACCTTTTATAGAGAATTTATTAGCAATGGAAAACGTAACTATTTTAATGTAAATAAGACAATTGAAATTAAAGATTTGGAATTAATAAAAGATACTTGTATTTCTAACATTTTTACTGAAAATCCTATATGTAATTTTAAGAATAATACAAATATTGAAATTAAACAGATGACAAACAATATTGTAATCAGTAAAAACATACCCCACACGCAAATAATTCAAAATTGTTATAATTATATTGCCAACTTAATGGGAAACAATCTAATTAGATTCGAAAATTGTAAAATAAACATCAATTATATAAAATATGAAATTTTTTTTAATATATCATCATACCAAACTTTAATAATGTAACAAATCGAAATAAGATTTTTTGCAGAGGAAATTATACAAAACATCTAGAAAATCGGAAACTGATAGAAAAAATTAAACGTAGAAATATCACGTATGGACAGATAAATTTTGGAATAACACCTATCATAATAACTATTTTAATTGTAATTATGGTTGCATTTCGAAAAATAAATAAACTAAGTGAGACTAACGTTAAAATCGAAGTTAAGAGAATAGATTCTCAGGAGCAGAATCCTAAGGAGGGGCGTCACAGACTTCACTTCCATTTTCCTCTTTCTAACATTCGCTTTTATATATTTATGCTAAGCTACCAATCACGCGTAGAATACATAAATAACAATGCGTGGATCATTTTTACAAACGTTTCACTTTTGCGGTACACGCGCTGGCAAATATGACACCTTCGCCAAAGCGCATTCTTTTCCCACAGGTAAACTTGTGTTAATCGGATAAGCTGTATCAGCAAATTTGCCATATAAAACAAGCAGATCAGTTTATCAGGTGTACCGGTATTAAGTGAGCGTTTTTTTTTTTTTTTTTTTTTTTTTGAAAATAAAATACTAATTTTTAATTATTTTTAAATTATTAATTAATTAATTAATTAATAATTATCAATTTATAATTATTTTTAATGTAATTTTAAAGTAAAAAACATTTTATTCAAAGTATTGGCCATTGCTAGCTACACATTTTTCCCATCTTTCAGGCAATTTATGGATTCCACGCCAATAAAACTGTTCGTCTTTTGAAACTAACCAAAAAGTCCCCCAATTTTCGACTTACTCGTAGGATTCGAAGTGCTGCTCAGCTAATGCGTGTCCCATTGATGTAAACAAATGGTAGTCGGAAGGAGCCAAATCTGGTGAATACGGCGGGTGGGGTAGCAGCTCCCAGCCAAGTGCTTTGGTTGTATCCTGAACCAGTTTTGCTGGTTGACGCATTGTCATGGTTCAAATCGATCATTTGTTGTCTGTAGCGATCTGCATTAACAGTTTACCCATGTTTAGAGAGCTCGTGGTACACTACACCTTTCTGGTCCCACCAGACACACAGCATTGTCTTCTTACCGAATCTGGTTTTGCAGTCGAAGTTGATGGTTGTCCCGCATTAACTCATAATTTTTTCCGTTTAGGGCTCTTAAAATAAATCTATTTTTCATAGCCAGTACCAATTCTATACAAAACTGATTTTTTATCGTGTCTTTAAAACAAAATTTCACAAGTGGTTTTTCGGTTTTCCATCTGTCTTTCATTCAATTCATATGGCACGCATTTTCCAGACTTTCTTTCTCATAGCTTTTAAACGGTCAGAAATAGTTTGTTGTGCAACCTTTAACATTTCTGCCATTTGCTTTTGACTCAAAGTGTCATCTTTAACCAATATTGTTTGAAATTCGGCGTCTTCAAACTTTGTTGGTGGTCTTCCACGTTCTTCATTTCTCACATCAAAATCGTTATCTCTGAGCCGTTGAAGCCCTCTTTTGCATGTTGCGTCTAATAGAGCATGACCACCATATGCCTCGACAAGCATTTGATGCGACTCTTGCTTTCCGCAAGTCATCATTTTCTGGTACAAAATTCAACATTTTTAACACGATAAAAATATATGATGTTGTTTCCTCAATGACTTGATTAATACTAAATATGTTTGACAGGTGTCATAGCAACCAATCAAAAAAAAAAAAATATATTTTTTACGTTGGTTTGAAGATGTTTTTGGTTGATTTTGGACAAGAACCGTATTTTAGGCCATAGTCAATTTTACTAAGACTGAACATTTTTGTGAAATAACAAAAAAAGTTAATATGAACCTTACTCTTTTTATATGATAGACACTTAACGATCCTGAGCCTTGCTGCTAGCGAATTCTTTAAATTACAGCAATGATTTTTCTATAATATTTATTATTGAAAAGTAGACCAAGAATAGTAAAATTTAAAACGTTTTCTATTTTTATGTTATTAAGTACAATTTCGAAACTAGTACAATTTGTTTCCAAATACATGAAGCATTTTACGTTTGTTTATCAAAAGTTTAGACCTAGAAATGTTGGACCACTCATTGATTTATTTCAGTAAATTTAAAAACAAAATTTTAGTCTTTTCTATGTCATAACGAAAAGAATATATGCGTCGTCTAGATGGATACCCATACGATCAAATGCCTTTCAAGTGCCAAAATAGAGACGTGGTTTCGAGCAGATAGAGCATTAGATATCACGTAATCGAGATGAAGCAGAACATCCGTGCAACTTGTTTTTCGCTTTGAAAGCTACTTGATAGATATTTAAAAGTTTATTAAATTCAGTGAACCACAAAATTCGATTGGCTATTATTTTCTCCAAGACTTTGGATATACATGGCAGCAAGGATATTGGGCGATGGCTAAAATATTGACCAATTTTCAGCAAAATCATAAGAAATGCCTTGTGATGAGGAAGGCTGTTTTCTTGGTACTGCCAGTTAAGGTTTTAACATTTTGCCAGACATTGCTAATAGGAAAATTAGGGTTAATGCTTGCCGTAAACTCTTCAAAACATTTTTATTTATTGTGATTATTTTCATCGGTCCTCTAAACCTATTGTTAGCTATTTTATAGGCTAATAAGTTGACCTGGTTGAGCGTTTTTTTAAAAGACCGCCAAGTGGTGACTTTTTTGGCTCCAAGCCCAGCTAACTCTTTATCCCATCACGGCATAGCTCTTTTGAGGGATATTAGTGATGTCTGAGGAATAGAACTATTTGCAGCATTACGAATGCATCTGAGCACCAATGCTGCTTCTTTATTTATGTTCGGAGATTTATGTTCTGGTAACCCTTGTACAATGTTGCTTTTGAATTTGTTCCAGTCAGCGAATCAATTTTATATCTTGGGATATGTGATTGTAGGTCTTGGATACAACTAAGTGCGATTGGAGTGAAGATCTTAAAGTGATCACTATTATATTAGTCTTTGAGTGCACACCAAGATGTTTTTAAAAACAATTCTGCTGTACAACAAGTTACATCGACATGGGTAAGTGTGTTGTGCGTTAAAAAATGTGTGGGAGATCCATCATTGAGTAATAAAAGATCAGATTTAGAGATAAATTCTTTAATTATTAAACCTCGTTTGTTAGATATGGGCGAACCCCATAGCTCACTCCACAAGTTGACATTAGTATATATTAGTATAAATGGGGTATGAACTTGTTGGGTAATGTTAATTAGTTTATTGAATGTAAAAACCTGACCCGATAAAATGTAAATACCGATTATTGCTAGTTTCATACCTATATTAATTTCAACATCTATGGAGAGTATACTTGAAACGATCTGCAGGGCTTATGGGGAATATTCTTTTTAACAAGAATACCCACTCATTGTTTCAAAGTGGTGTTGTTAGGAAAGTTATTAAAGCATCCGAAGTATGTATTAGGCACCATTTGATGCATTTGAAAGGCGCAGTGGGTCTCTTGAAGAGAGATGATATCTGAGTTATATTCTTTGGTGAGAAGGTTTAATTCTTGGTAGTTGTTTATGAAACCTTAATTGTTCCATTGCATTATTTTAAGATAATGTGTTTTAGAGTGATTTTTGTTGAAGTTGTTAGAGATTTAATAGGAATTTTGCTTTGTGGGTGGCTTGAAAATGTTTATAAAAGAAATATTTTAAATCATTCTCTTTATTCTCGAAAATTCATACATGGGTCACAGTTTCACACCTTCATGGACGAAATGGATTCGGGTTTGACTTCGTAAAAACGTTGCAGTTAGTTTAAAGAAACTTGCAACACTAAGACCACTTTCGTCTTCCATGTTTCTAAATACAGAGTCCTTTAAAGAATTCTTTAAATTAAATTAATTTTATTTGTCAGCCACTCTTATGTTAATTGGTGCCATCAGGACATATGCCGATGCTATACAAGTAATCGATTGACTGCCAATCATTGATACTGAAAGCTCGTTTACTTTTTCATATCATTATGAGGTTAAAAAAGGTTAACGAATATAAATGTTGGAGAGAAAGTATTTTGGACGTATACAAAAACAAAATATATATCTGCAATTCTCTTTTTTTAGATTATTCTCTGGATGTTCTTTTGAACGTTAGCACTTGTAAAAAGTATATAACAAATGCACATCTTTTATCGTCTTTTCTTCGTCGATTTTGACATGTCATTTTGAGAATCACTGTTTTGTCCAATATTCTTCGTAATTGATGTACCGTAATTTTGATATGATTTTGTAGAGTTTAGTAGTATTGGATCCTCAGCGAATGTTGCAATCATTGCCGTTTTTTAGTCAGAGAAGAGATTATATGCTGTAAACAGTGACATGCCGCAGTGGTTTCAGTAGGGTGTTCACTATGTTCTTTCAAGCAGTAAAGTTACTTTTCCTTAGTTTTACTCCAGGATCAAAACGAAGATTTGATAGGCGTTTAATATAAAACGCCATCTGTCAATTGTTAATTAAAGTACTAAAGTTGGGTGTTGAACACTACTTATTATAATAATGAGAAAATTATTTTTATTTATATTTATTATTTCGTTTGTAAGAAAAAATAGTTAAGTAAAAAAAAAAATTAAAAAAAGAAACTAGTTTAGTTTTAGTTTCCGACTTTATTTCCAATGTAACACTAAAAACTTCTTTAAAATCATTATTATTATTATTATTTTAGATGTGGATAGTAAAATATTTATTAATTGTGCTTCCGTGTTCTCTTATTTTTCAAATATATTTGCTTGCGAATCATATTGAACACTTAAGGATAATAAATTGCCCAAAAACACAGCCGATTGCACAAAAACAGAAATCTAGTTAGACACACAATACTATTTGACGTTTATACATTTTGACATAAAATCCAAGAGAGAAGTTTTTATTCTCAAATGAAAACGAGAAGCAAAATTTTGTTTTTGAAAAATGGGGAAAATGGTTCTACGTCACTACGTCACTACGTCAACGATAACGCCATAAAATATGCAATTTTTTTTTTTATTTTCACATAAAATATTTTTAATTTTTTTTTTGTAAAGATTTTTGCTATAGATATACTCAGTAAAATAGAGTATAAAAGCAACTTACTAGTATAAAAGCGCAGTTTGCTGAGATTTTTTCAAGAAACCTTGCAGCACTTCGTTGCAGAATACATTTGGTTCTTACTGTTTTAAGAATTGATTTCTCAAGTGATATAATTGCAAGAGCGGATAATCGTCATCTTTCCTAGTTATAATCGTTCCTCCAGAGTTTTATTCCTTGCATATGACTTAATTCACTTAAGAGCGGAAAAAAAAATTTCGACAACCTACTCGATGTCGGCATTTGTTATGTCGGCTTAAATTAAAGATCTCTGATCTCTAAAGTGTCTGTTAGTTCTAAACTACCGAACTTATTAAATATATCTCGTATGGAAACATCTAAAAAACAAACTTAGTTTATTCAGGATACTCAAATGCTTCATTTAAAGTATAACTAAATGTTTTTTTATGGAGTCGATTTTCGTATCCATTTTTTAAGACAAAGTACAGCTTATTAAAAAAAAACCTGCCTGTATCTCACTTCTAAACGTAAATATCAAAAAAAGTGGTAAAACCTTCAATTGCCGGTATTTTTGCGTCAACTTATTGAAAGACTACCTCTGACTTCTATCGAGACTCCTTTGTGATATCCGAAGATTCGTCCAGCATTACAGATAAAAAGGAGCAGTAATAATCTCTTAATCGATGTTAGCTGTAATGACAATTAACAATGGAATTATTAACTCATTTTAAATATTGTTGGACGTTCCCTTAAAAACTGTAGCTGATTTTAAATGAATTTCCAATTTTGGGCCACTATTATTTTACATTTAATCAGTACAATTTCTTTTATTTTGAAATTCTTCTCGTTCATCGATTCTCCGAAATGATAGTTTTTGGGAGTCTAAGAAGCACACAGGATCTATCAGCCGTTCTGAATCTTGCCTGTTTTTTCTCACTTGTTCATTTTAATGAGAAATTTATACCTTGTTCTATTAATCAACTATCAAATCTATGCGGGTGCCGAATGTTTTTATTGCAACGCTTGGAAAAAGGTGTGTAACATATATTTAAAGAAACAGAAAAGTGGTATAAATTGGAATTAACTGAAGTCAAAACCGTCCTCTCATAGTTGTAGAATTCCCTTTTTAAAAAAAAATTGATTTTTTTGAGAGCAAATTTGAGAGATTTGCGCAACTGGGCAACTGATTTGAATCGTGCTATTCTAACCTGACTTGACTACCCAACGCAGAGTGCTGCAGGATTCCCAAGAGATTTTATATAAAGTTTAAGTCGTGACTTCTGGCGGGGAACTCAAACACAGTTATACTTTTTTTTAGTATGCTGGAGGTGTGAACAGATGCATTACCTTGCTGAAAAATGAACTCTGCTCCACACATTTCTTAAACCCTTTCAATCATCGCATGGATACCCATGCTATATTAATTTTCCAGTAGAATGCAAAAACTGCCCATACCATGACGCTACCTCCTCCAAAGTTTCTACTCATTCGGCCTTCCTCTTTAAGCTGTTTGCCTTGTAAATAGCGGGAAAAACTATCAGATCCATCCAGATTGAACTTTTATCCATCTATTCTTTCTCAGTTGTTGGTCCGAATCATGTGATTTTTCGCGAATTTCAGTCTGGTTTTGAAGCCAGTTTTTTTATCACTTCTCAGTATTAACCGCATTATGGTCATACCTTTTTCTTTGGCGTGATTTTTTTTAAATCTTTTGATATTTTCCTCGAGGAAAATTACGTCATTGTATGCCGCAATTGAGGCCTTTTCTTCTGTGTTTAAGAGCTTTGCACATGGCATGATCATTAAAATATTTAAATTAAAATCTCCAAACTTGAATTAAAATTTTTAGAAAATATCAGATAACAATGAAATAATGATTTTTTTTTATACATAATGAGTGCGCGCACAAGGTATTTGTGTACCCTTAAAATGTTTGCACACAGCGCGAGTGAAGGAAATTTAGTGAGGAAGGAAATTCCAAAATAAATTTCTAAAGTTGTTTTTTATATTTTTGCACCGTTTTTATGTGAATTTTGTTAAAAGTGACTACCAGGTATAAGTGTTTTAATTTATGTGAATTTTCGGACACTGTACATTCTGGAAAAACACTTTGCGAAAGACAATTTTGTATGCCGGATTCTATGATGGATGAGTCCAATTCACCAGAAGTGCAATCACAAATTTACAAAATTTACACACCGGTGCATAAAGACACCGACGTTACATGAAAAATAGAGCTATCCAGGATAAGTTAAACGTCAATGTATGGGCAGACATATTGGGTAACGAGCTGATCGGACAATGTCGGCTTAGTTCGAGACTTAATCCGGATATCTATTTGGAATTTTCTCGAAACAAATTAACAGATCTTTTCAGCGATATATGCATCACTGCAACAAAGAACAGCAGTTGAGTACGAATATCAAGAGGACCTTTTCTGTGGGCTCCAAGATCTCCGGACTTGGCTAAAACGGACTTCTATTTATGAGGATGAATATTAGATGATTAGAACCATAAGATTGATTGTCAGCTGAGAAAGTATTGGAAAGAGTGGGCATTATTGGAGTATTTAGCTCTGGCATGTATGAAAAACAATAGTTTTTGCTTTAATACGATACACAGTTTGCTGAAAAAGATAAAAATAAAAATGTTTAATTAATATTTTTACGTTTTTTTCTAAACTTTTTAACAATTTTTAATTTAGTGCTTTATCTGTTTCAATAAGTAAGGTCGTATCATGAAAACAACTGACTTGAGATGAAAGGACCTTGCTTTTTTATATTTGTAAATACTAGGTACATGATTCAAAGTTACGAAAAATTCCATTTCCAATAGGAGTTAACACATGGCACCGTAAAGCTTTGTTTAAAACTGGAGATCTTGCATTTCCGAGCCCCACTACCCATATAGGATTGTAAAATTAAATGTACGATGTGAAAAGCATGAATATAAGTAGCATTACAATGGATAAAATTGCAGAACATATGTATATGGAGCCAGTCATCCATTGGTTATAATAATCTGTTAATAACTTGGAGGATGCGCTCTACCATAATTTCTCTATCTGTAATCAACAGAGCCGAAAAGTCATCCTTTTCAGCCTTTTACCAGCCATTAACTATGTAGATAAGGGTGTAGAAATTTTGTATAAATACTCGTACATCTACAATTCTTTGAGCATCGTTGACTAGGTTTTCTTAATTATTTCAAACGGCGTACCTGAAAGCCATTTTCTGATTTTGATTTTTGCGAAATACCGGATATCTAGATCAAAACTTTTCGACAGCATTAGCTCTTTTTCTCCATCCACAAGTTCAGTTGGTGGTTCCTCTTCTAAAAAAACTAAGGAGATCAGTTTTGTCTTGCAGGTTCTTCTAAACCCATCAATAATGGTTTGATATTCCCCTATAAGCGCGCGCTCAAGGGATTTGTGTACCCTTAAAATGATTGTACACAGCGCGGACGAAGGAAAATTAGGGAGGTTGAAAAGAGAAATGCCGATGCACATTGGTCTTAAATGTTTGCAAATTATAATGAATAGGAAATACATAGTTCGGCAGAGCATTCCATAAACGGGTTGTGAGTTGTATGGCTTAGGAACGAATCACAATATTTCAGAGTACGTCCGAAAATAGGCTTGAGAGTATACTGATGGGAATTCATAGCGAGACGGGTGCCATAGTTTAAAGTTTGAAGGGACGGAATGCTATTAGCGACTTCTATGGAGCATTGGTGGTGAAAATACCGATAGAATAGAATGAGACACGAGATATTATGTGAGCATTTGAGGGCGTAAACTGACTAACTGATATTAATATCACCAATGAGTTTTATCGCACGGTTTTATATTCTATCAAGCAGGTGTAGATATGTTTTAGGAGCATTGCTCATTGAGCAGATGTGAGCATTGTACTCCAAGTTTGTAAGTAAGTTGTCATTGACACACATACAGAGAATGCAAAGTTTTACGGTTTTGACTATGCAAGTGCCATTCATGTGTAATGGCTGTATATTTGAATTTCGCTTAATCGACAGCATACAGTATTGTATTTTGGAGGCATTAAATTCCACCCTGTTGATAGTTCCCAAATTGGTTATGCTGTTAATATCGGAATTAAATGAGAGCATAATACGCTTCTGTTCCCGTTCTACACCAAAAGAGCAGGGATGTGAGTCCGGAAATGAATATGAAAAGTAGAGAGTACTGATATCAGCAAAGGAATATATGGATTAGAAGTAGTAAACAAGAGATCATCAATGAAAATTAAAAAAGTGTCGGATACAGAACGAAGTCCTGGGGCGCAACAGCATTTATTTTGTAAATATCAGACTTGAAACCATCCATGACAACTTGAATTGAAAGTTCCGGAAGGTAAGAACAGGTTCGTCGATCCCTAAAGTACCCATTTTTAAATAAAGAGACTCATGCCGAACTCTGCCAAATGCCTTAGAAATGTGCAACTATCTTGCTTCGCCAGATTGGTCAAAACTTTGTTTCCACTTTTCAGTGACACATGCCATCAGTTCACCAGTTGACATGTTGCTACGAAAACCGTACTGCCGGTCATTGAGAAGTTTTTGTGTTTCGAGATATTTCGTGAGCTGATGGTTTATCAGCATTTCCATGATCTTAGATACAAAGAACGTAAGTGCAATGAGACTGTAGAAGGAGAGAGAAAAAGATTCGCTTGTTTTGGGACGGGCCGGATAAATGCTGTTTTCTATTTGCTCGGAAAGAGTCCTAAAGAGTAGGACTGATGAAAAAGCTTACGCAGTGATTTTGCCAGCGGAGAAGAAGGGAGATATATCATCTGGACCAGCGGATTTTAAGAACTCTTGCTACTATACAAGTGTGAAAGTATTGAATACCAAGGCGGCCATTTAGTATGTTCTTTGTCTCGGCTGTCTTCTCTGTTTTGGTTAATTCATAAATTATCACTAAAGATATCTTTAATAATTTGAATTCCAAAGCATTCATTGTGAGAATTTTGCAATAAAAAAGCAAAAATATATCATATATATGTATGTATAAGTATATAAATTAAAAAAAAACATATATAAATGACCAAACTGACTCATCTTCGAATTTGTGTACTCCTTAGGTGGTTATCGTCTGTTACACGGCAGGGGAATCCGATTTATCCTTTAATTATTTTTTAATTCCAAGATGTCTTTCAGTATTTAAACAAACGATGGCTCTGGGTAAAGTGTTCAAATTTGGACCAACATGTTGGGTACAAAAAGAGGTATTGTTAAAGATTCGGGTGTTTTTTTTTTTTATATTTTTGCACTTCTTTGTTTTTAAGAATTCCGTATTTTTGCTGGCTTTTTGTTAAGTTAATTCACAATAATAATTTGAAAATTCTAAATGTCTTTAAGATTGAACTAATAAGTGTTTTCCGTTTTTGTTTCGTAATTCACTTTAATATATGTGGGAATGGGGAAAACAAACATACGATACTCTACGGACGATGTACGACAAACTACATAAAAAAAGCATATACAAGTTAACGCCAACAACATTTCAGTTAACGCCAACAACATTCCATCATGCGCCCAAAACATTCCATCATCTCACGAGCGGCAACGTCAACTTTAAGCGTGATCGACTGCAAAGAATTCTCTTCTCACTGACAGTTGAAACATCGACAGCAAGAAGAAACCTGCGCTTTCAATGGACATCCGCTGCTGACCTGGCATTTAACTAAGGGGTGATTCATTGTGAGGTTAGATTTTCAGTAAGCTTTTTTTGACAGATTACGAGTGACTCTTATCAAACTGCTTTATCATTTTTGTTCAGTATCGTTTGACAAGTCATCAGGAAAGACTCACACAACAAAACTGTGTCTAAATTGTTCAGCTATATTACGAAAATCAGCGTTCCCTGGAAAATGTTTTTCGTGCGATTCGAGAAACTTACGGTGCGCATAATCGAACTACTAAAACCACTATTTTCAATGCCATTCGTAAATTTGAGTCCCAGCTTACATTAGTGGATGATACTCGATCGGTTGGACCAAATCCAGCACGTAGTGAACAGAATATGGCAGCTGTAGCTGAGAGTGTACGCGAAGACCGTGACGAATCGATTTGTCGTCGTTCTCAGTAGCTTGGCTTGGCGTAATCGACAACTTGGCGTATTTTACGTGAGGGTCTTCTGAAAAGTACCGAGAACTACCATTACATCCATAAAAATAACGGTATGGTGTGGTTTATGGGCTGGTGGAATCATTGGTCCATATTTCTTCAAAAATGAGGCAAGTCAGAATGTTACCGTCAATGGTAACCGTTATCGCGCCATGTTAACGGACTATGTGCTTCCTGAAATTTAAACACATGGTCTCGGTGAGCTCTGGCTTCAAAAAGACGGGGCCACGAGCCATACAGCGCGTGAAATAATGTGCTTGTTGAGAAACCATTTTGATGAGCACTTAATTTCACGTTTTGTTACGGTAATTTGGCTGCCTAGATCGCGCGATATTACACCTTTGGATTATTTTCTCTGGGGATATGTAAAGTCTCAGGTCTTCAGGAATAAGCCAGCTACGATTGGCGTTTTGGAAGCCGACATTACTCCTGTTATCGTCGCCCAAAATTGGAAATTCCGAATTGACTACCTCAGACGTAGTCGTGGCCAAAATTTACATGAAATTTACATTAAATGTTCGATAATAAAAATTTTAAGTTCACTTTCAAATTTATGTGTTTTATTTGACATTGTAAATCAAACCTAACGATGAATCGCCCTATATAAGGCATTCGGAGGTTAACATCTATCAAATTTGTGGTATAAACGCAAATTGGCTCCAATAAATTATTTATTGGATTTAAAAGTAGAAATCATAAAGAAAAACCATAATTTAAAAATTTAACTAGGTACACAAACACTAAAAACAGCCGATGATGTTTTTTTTTTTATTTCAATAAATTCAGCAACATTCAAAATGACAGCGAGAATGGAAAGGTAGTACGAAAGGTGAAAATGACAGATAGAAAGCGTCAGTGATAGAATGCTTATGGTGCAAACGCAAGCGGAAATTCCAACAGTACTTCTGACTATACAGAATTTAGGATATTATCTTATAATGTAGTTGGTTTAAGAAATAAGTCTCTATTTGCTGAATTTTATAAGTTTATAAATAAATTTGAATTTACGAACGGTGTTCAAAAAGTAAGGTGACTTACGATATAAAAAAAAAAAAAAAATGTTGTATATATATAATGTCGTAGATTTTTCATAATAAGGTTTGTTTTGTTATAATTCTAAAAATTCTATCCTAATGAGGTCTTGCACAAGAAGAGTGGACAGTTTCGTCATTTGAATAAAATAACTCTCTTCGAATCCATTGTACATAAACAATGCTATACTTTTTCACTATGAGTCTTTCTTTCTTTCTTGGATTACATGTGGAAATATAAATACATTTGTCTTTTTTCTATAACGAAATTGCAGTATACATATGGAGGCTGTAACGTATGGCCATCCTGTTCAATTGCTTATCTTAGTCAATATGAGATGCCAGCATGGCGTGTCTTGAGAATTAAAGAGATAGATAACTCTCCCGGAGCCGTGTACAATGTCTCTTTGACTTGTTGTCTGTTTTTAACCTAACTTAATCTAACTACAAATAAAGATACAGTCCGTACCAATTCAGTTTGCCAACGGTCGATTGCGCATAGAGGATTGCAATAGAACAAAAATGGTACGAAAGAATAATGTTTTTGCATGAAGCTTACAATGCCTAACCCAACTTTACCAACGCATATAAATGATGGATTTGCTATTTGGAATTCAGTTTTGCTATCGAACAAAAGCTTATACAAATACAGGAAATTGCAAAAAGGAAAACCAATAGGAAGTCAGGCCCATAAGATCCTTGTTAACATGTATAACAAAAAATTGGAAGAAGCTATGAGTTTATGTGTGGATAATCCCATCACTGGAATTTCGGCCCGATCAATACGAACCAATATCAAGGAATACGTGGAGAAAGATGTAATTAAATCAACAAATAAAAAGGTACCACACACAAAATGGAAAACTGAGTTAGACGGCTTTGACAAATTTCACCTTTAGGAAAAAAATATGATTACCTGAAAAATGTTGAGACAACGGATCCAGGAAGATTTGGAGCTAAACTTAAGCATTATTTCGCTACACAGGATTCTAAGAAGAAATGGATTTTCCTATATAAAAACAGAAAACAACCGTAAACTTCTGTGCGAAAAATTGAAGCTAAACTTTTACAAATAAAATATCTGAGAAAGGTGCGGGAATACAGATCAAAGAGATATGAGATCATTTATTTGGACGAGAGCTATATTCACAGTTCACACACAAGACCAAGAATATGGACTGATTGTACCGGACGTGGATTAAAGGCGCCAATTTCAAAGTGTTTGATGTTAATAATGGCGCATGCTAGAAAGGCTTCGTAAATAATGCCTTGCTTTTATTTAAATCTGAAACTAAACCATTAGATTATCACAATGAGATGCATTTTGAAAATTTCTCCAAATGGATGACGGATCAAGTTTTGAATAACATAGAAGAAACTTTATTTATTGTAATGGACAACGTATCATATCACAACAAATAGGAAGACAAGCAAATCCTTTCTGGTTCCGGAAAATTTGAGATGTTACAATGCCCTTTACAATATACCACATAGTTCACAGATGCTCAAATTCGAACTTTTTGAGCTTATGAAGGACCATCGAATACCATCCAAACATAAGATTGACGCTATAATTCACGGCGCGAGACATATAGTACTATGATTGCCACCCTATAATCCAGAACTGAACCCTATTGAAAATATTTATGCAACTGTCAAGGAAAGAGTGGGAAATCTAAACACAACATTTAAATTATCGGATGTTCAGAAACCAGCTGAAGAAGAATTTTCAAATATTACAATTGAAGATAGGCGCAAAGTTTGTGCAATAATTATAAGGACAGGGGAGGAATACTTTTCCCATGAGCTGACAATATCGGATGCAATCAATCGAGGAGATGATTCTTCAACCGATTATGAAGCTGACAGTTCTTCAAATTGAACTCAATTTATAACAACAGACATAGTTTAATAAATAAATATTAATATTTACCTACAATTAGTATCTAAATATGTATGTATGTTTTTATTTCTTTACTTCAAATTAAAACTAACCATCCATTCGGTATGGTGCTGTTCCTCTTATGCTTTTACTGCTTTCTCTAAATCTGTTTGATATTTGCATTTCACCATTAGTTGTATCTCACTATAATTCATAGCAAAATTAAACAAGTAGAAAGTGCAACAGTTCTTCTGTAACGAACCATTTAATACCCTACCCTCTTTCTTTTGTTACACGAAATTATGCTTTCAGTTACTATGTTAAGTAGGATATAACAACCGTTTTCGCTCACAAAATATATATTTTTTTAAAAAATCAAATCAGATAAACAAAAAATGTTTGCTGTGACACCGTAGTTCTTTACTTCACCAGCAATAATAATTTACAAAAGCATAATGAGCAAATAATAAAAAATCGTATAGCTATATAGAAACGCAATAAAACAATCAATTCATGCGAGACTTTTTGCTTCATTTATCCAATTGCCATCATACGCCATACAGTGCCAAAAGACATACAGAATTTTTTATTTTTTTTATATTTTATCAAAATATAATTTTTTGAAAGTAAATTTGGCATATAAGTATCTACATTCCCTCTCCCATCAATAATTTTTGGAAAACTATATATACACAATGATTATACCTCAGATAGAAAATGGCTGTCCCATCAACTTCAGATTAATAGAAGGAAAATAAAAAAACCACCCTCAGTCAGATCGCAACTGTTAACTTGGAAGTAATACTGGTATGTAGATCCTTTTTTGTTTATGGCTCCACTTATTTTCATGGGTCACATTTGCACAGTTAAGAGATGATAAAAGAAATTTGAAGAGACCTGCGCAGTAGAATGGCAAACTCAGTTGGTACGGACTATACTATGTACAACGAATATACGAGCCAAAAAAAAAAATACTATTTCTGACAATTTTCTCTTTCCCTCTCTTTTTTTTCTTTTATTTTTTTAATTATTTTTTTTTTTCTACTCACGACATATCTTTATTTGATATTGATCTTTTGCAAATATTCTTTTTCACTATAAATTGCTACGAAGAATCGCCAACGTAGAGAAAGTTGCCCCGCAATCAATACCACCAAAAAATTGCGAATCTCAAAACCAGGTATGTTTTGTGGTATACAGCGTTGTATTGTAGTGACAGAGATATGGTATACTGTATTTTTATTTTTGATTAAAAAAATTCCGGAAATTATTTAGAAAATTAAAAATACAAGTTCATTCATATAAATCTATATTCTCCCCTTTAAGGTAATCCCCATCGACTGCAACACACTTATGCCAACGCTTGATCCAATCCTCAAAACATTTTCTATATTCGGTTTTCGGTATGTCCATCAATGCTTCCTGCGATTTTTCCATTATTATTTTTTTTTTTATATAATTCCGCGTGCGCACCAAGGGGATATGAATACCCTTTTACTGGTTTTTCACCAGGGCGCGGGCGGGTAGTGTAGTAGTAGTTTTGAAACTCAGGTGTTAGGTTTCGATATTTTTCCCAGAGGCGGTTGTCAAACTGGATGGGACGAGCCAGTACGCATTCTCAACCAGTGGGTCTTAACTACGTGCTAGTTGTTAGTTCGTTATATATAGCCCAGCCAGCAACCACTCCAACATCAGTGTTATACCTTCATGTCAGAGTTCACGCCGACGGGACTTGCATAGAAATTCCATGAAAATACTTTTTCAGAGAATTGCCTCGCACGGGATTCGAACGTTTGACCGTCTGCTTGAGGAGTTTATGCATATACCACTACACCATGGCCACCTCCTCTCGGCTGTTGAAACGCGTTCCCCGTAGTGGTTTTTTAACTCGATTGAACAGAAAGAAGTCACAAAAAGCCAAATCAGGTGAATTCGGTGGCTGTTGGATGGTATTTGTTGCATTTTTCGTTAAAAAATTACGAATAATGATGGCTCTGTGCGACGGTACGTTATCAAGGTGCAAAATCCACGAGTTTTCTGCCCACAATTCTGGTCGCTTTCGGCGAATTCGTTCACGCAAACGTCTCATAACGCCCAAATAATACTTCTTGTTTACTGTCTGGCCTTCTGGCAAAAATTCATGATGCACTACACCGTTGTACGAGGGCGGTCCCAGAAGTACCAGAAGTACCCAGAAGTATAGAGCCTTTTAGCTCTATACACTTTTCCCAGCGATGTTAAAAAAGTTCGATACTCTTTTTATAATAAGAACTGTCTTGCTCCTCAAAATAGCCAATAACTGCCGAAATCACTTCTTTATCGTTGGAAAATCTTTGACCACTGAACCATTTTTTCAAGTTTGGGAACAGAAAATAATTCGAGTGGACTAAATCTAGCGAATAGGGTGCATGAGATAGCAAATCAAACTTCATTAATTTTGGCCATTTCTTGATGAAACAACACTTTCTTCTTAGCCAAATGCGGTCATTTTTGCTTGGTTTCTTCGCTCAAACATTGCAATAAGTTCGCATAATACTGGCTGTTGATAGTTTTTCCTTTTCAAGGTAGTCAATGAAATATCCAAAATGATATCCCAAAAAATTGACGTCATGACCTTGCCTGCAGATGAAACGGTCTTCGCCTTCTTTGGAGCCGGTTCTCCCTTTTGAATCCATTGTTTTGATTGTTCTTTTGTCTCGGATTTAAAGTGATGGACAAATGTTTCTTCATCCATTGTTATGAAACGACGCAAAAATTCTGCTTTTTTACTGGGAAACTTCGCTAAACACTCAATTGAAACATCTTCACGACACTGTTTTTGCTCGAATGTGAGCAAACTCCCACATCTTGCACACAGCTTTCTCATGTCCAAATTTTCAAATAATATTGCGCACTATTTGAAATGCCTGCAATGTCTGCTAGCTCGCGCACTTTCAGTCGACGATTATTCAGTACCGCTCTGTGGATTTTTTTCACCATTCCTGGAGTCATCGTTTTACTGTTGTAAACGAAGGAGCAGACCCACCTAGAGTAGAATCCAGTTCAGCTTTTATATTTTATAAAAGTATTGTATCACATTACGATGACCAATTTGCTCCATTTTCACAAATTCACTGATAACGTTCACCATTGATGGCTGCCAAACAAAAACTAAACAACATAAAAACCGTGAGCATTGCCTTCTTTTTTAACTGAAAACGACGTGGTTTTTTTGGTCTCGGCTCATTTGGTGAACGTCATTCACTTGCCTGATGTTTGGATTGCATGTCGTTCTCATAAACCCACGTCTCGTCTCCAGTAATGATCCTTTTGATAAATGTGGGATCGGATTCAGCCTCGCAAATCATCTCTTTTGCAACTTTGGATCAACGGATCCATAGGCAATGTTCCAGTCCTCCGCTATCTCTCTGATGGTTTATTTGCGGTTATTGACCAACATTTCTTTTACTTCATCAATGTTTTCGTCGGTTTTCGATGTGGTGGTCTGCCACTGCGTTCATCATCTTCGATTGATACGCGACCACTTTTGAACCGCTCGAGCCGGTTGCCGAAACACTTTTCCAACATTTCCAACGTTCACGCACCATTAAATCCGTTTTTTACGCAAAATTAAATACGAGTTTGTTGTTGCAAATTCAAATCCATTTCTAAAATTGTAAAAAACCGACAACACACATAGAAATAGATGTACTCTTGGCTGCGTAACTTTTGCAAATGTCAAGCTATGACGCTAAGATTTATAGGAAATGTCAACAACAGATGTACCAACATAAAAAACTGAACTCAAATCGGAACAATGGGAGCGATACACGGTAGTTATTCCGTTTTCTTTTTTCTTTTTTTGATCAATGTGATATTAAGGTTAATTTTCCAGAAATACGCTAAGTATGCAATTTTTATAATATGTATAGTAGTTACCAAATAATTTTCCTTTTACAAATAAATTGTTTTCACTCACTTTACTAGTCTGACAGTAACTAGTAAAACTAGTAAACTAGTAAACGAGCAAAAAAGCGTTTTTCTATCATTTAGCAAACGAACAAAAAACGAAAAAAAAACCCAGATAATATTAAAAACGAAATATTAAACGAATATTAATTAACGCAGAAAACGTGAAAAACGAAAATATCGAACAACGCAGAAAACGTTCAAACGAAAAGAAAAAAAACGATATCAAGGGGATGATGTTTGCGGAACAGAATGATCCGTTCGCTTGCCTGAGTTGAATTTTGTGTATTCTTTGTTATGTTAATTTTTTTTTATCTTCTGGGCTCGTTTTGTTTTTTTTTTAATTTTTTTGGTAACTATATAAACTGTTTGTATATGGAAAAAAAGAACGGTTACGTTAGGAGGTAAAAAACTGTTTTTTTTTAACTAGTTCGTTTTATTTATACCCACTCCTAGTCTGTGGCAATATAGAAATCACCCACTATACTATAATAAATCTCTTTGAGCCAGGCACTTATATTAAATTTTTTCTTTTGCCTTCACTCCGGTCATTTCATGCAGTTCTTGGCAATGATAGACTTAAAGACCTGTCGGCCGTCATCCATGCCAAACAAAATTACACGATTATAAACAATGCTAACAAAATTAGGTTGAAACAACAAATATCCGAATCCATCCATAATGTAAATATCAGAACACAGCACATGACACAAGAACAGCGAGACCAACTAAATCGCTTGAATATAATACGTATATTACGCAAGCTTTTCGGCGAACTAAATGAGAAACTTACTTTTACTACCAAAGTTAAGGGCAGAATTCGCATGAAAACCGAAGATCTCGTTTACTCGAAGCACTATCCATATCCTATGGCGCTAAAAGAGGAAATACGATAGTCAAACAAATAAATCAGTTACTAAATGATGAAACCATTCGACCTTCACGGTCATCGTACAACTCCCCAGCATGGATTTTACCAAAAAAAAGGATGCTTCAGGTGAAAAGAAGTACCATATGGAGATTGATTACAGGAAACTCAATTCGATAACAATACCAGATCGTTACCCGATTCATGAAACTAATGAAGTATTAACGCATTTAGGAGAGAATAAATATTTTTCGGTGATCGATTTAAAATGTGGTTTTCACCAAATACCTCTACACGAAGTCGATATCGAGAAGACCTCATTCTCTGTCAATAATAGGAAAATACGTACGTATTTGTAAGCCTTCCCTACGGGCTGAAGAAAGCACCATTTATTTTTTAGAGATCTCTAGACGATATCTAAGATTAATAAGATCTGTTATGTCTATATCGATGATGTAATTGTGTTCAGTGAGGATGTAGAATGACACTTTCAAAATTTAAAAACTATTTTCGAAACTCTCCAGCAAGCGAACCTTAGAGTACGATTAGATAAAAACAAATTTTTGAAACCAGAAGTCAAGTTCCTGGGATTTATCGTATCTTCAAACGGTATAAAGGCCAATTCAGCTAGGGTTGAAGCTATCACAAAGTTCATATATTTACGAACTTTGAAAGATCTGCGATCATTTATTGGTCTGTCGGGATTTTACAGCAGATTCATTAAAGATTTTGCAAAGCTGACAAAACGCCTTACAGTTCTTTTACGGGGGAGGATGCAAGTGTGTCCAAAACGGCCTCAAGTAAGAAAGTTATTCATTTGACAGATACAGCAATGGAATCATTTAGTAAGGTCAAAAATTCATTGTTTTTTGACGACATTATCCTTACCTTTCCCGACTTTAACAAAGTTTTTTCCTGACTACCACACATCAGATTACTCAATTGGAGCCGTAATTTTAATTCTCGAACTCTAAGCAAAGCGGAAAAACAATACGCTTCTAATGGGCTCTAAATTCATTAAGAAACTACCTGTACGGTTCTACCAAGCTAAAAATATTCACCGACCATCAACCCTTTACTTATGCTTTAAGCAGCAAAAATACCAACAATAATATAAAACGTTGGAAGGCAATACTCGAGGAGTATAACTACAAACTGAGTTACAAGCCTAAAAAACCTAATGTTATTGCTGACGCACGAAAGTTCTGGCCAAGACCTCATGCAAATTGCAGACGTACATGAAAAAGCATTTAAGAACCAGATTTCCCTTCTCGTTGGAGACATCTCCGCACATGAGTTTCGGATTATTTTTCCAATCTATCACAGATATACCATACTATTGTAGAAGCAGAAGAATCCCCAGAGAAATTGATATATATCTTTAAACAAATATTTAATTCCTTCAGTTACAAATTAAAGCGGCGGAGAGAGTCTTGGTCATGGTATAAAAAATAAATCGGAAGCATTTCAGACAATATAAAATTAGTTTTGCTATTAGTTTTAGTCACTGTCGATTCTGACAAGCCGAAGAGTTTATAAAAGAAATTAACGCGAAAACAAGACTCAGATTATTCAAAATTTTTATTTTCCCTATATGAAATCTAAAAAAGAAACAATCACGAAACCGTGTTAAATTTGTAAGAAAAATAAGTACGATAGGCACCCGAACAAACCCGAATTGACATGTTTTCCAAGTATGCCCTAGCCAAAACACTGAAATGAACAGCCTCAGAAAATGTAAAGCAACCACTTAAGGAACTTATATTGGCTTTTGGGGTACCTCAAATAATAGTCATGGATAATGAAAAATTATTGGCTTCTAATTCTATAACATTCATGCTAGAGAATATGTTCAACATTTAAGTTCTCAAAGCACCTCCCTACACAAATTCTGTTAACGGTCAAGTAAAGAGATTTCATTCAGAACTAATTCACTGCCTTAAGACAAATAATATTCATAGCACATTCTCGGAATTACTTGATCGATCCATCTATAAATACAACCAATCCATTCATTCAACTACAGGCAAAAAACCCATAACGCCAGAAATACTTCTCAGTTCTGTTGGTTCATTTAGAGCGCGGATAGACAAGTCTATTGAAGTGAATGGTCACATTTTCGAGCATTTGTTGAAATAGTCTCGGGAAATAAACGTCGAAATGGGAAGAATTCAATGATTCAACAGTGGGAGGCAAGGGGACCCACTCTAATTAATCACCCCGAAGGAAACAAAATAATGCTACGTCCACGTTGTTGTTTCTGGGTTATGTTAAACGCAGGATGTAAAAACAAATGACAAGCCTACGAGCAATACGACTGAGCAATGAAAATCAGGAATTATAAATTGAAAAATCAAAAGTGACCTTCGTTTGACCTTGAAAATGGGTCTCAAGGTCAAACTCGTGGTCACCATCTTATGTCCCCTTCAGAGCCTTGTGACTTTTGTCTGAAAATTTTTTCGTGATATCGCGTATTTTTCGAGTAATTTGGATGTCTCAAGATAAAAAAACTTACCCGGTATACGTTAAATGTAATAAAAGAATGGGAAATAAATTAAATCCCAGATATAAAAAAGAAAGAGAAGATCAGGATAACAATACAACAGTTATAACTCAGTCATGTAGAATTTGTAGCGTCAGCATTTAAAAAAAAATATAATAATAACATAAATGTGTTTATCTGTTATGTTCATACTTGTGTCATTGTTTCTAAGCACAATGAATTATTTGGCCCTACTAATCTCTCCCTTTTCAACCCACCACAGAACCTGATCCTATGAATCGTTACTCTGTTTTTTAATTCCCTCATTGCATTTTCTTCGTAACCTCCCTCTCTTCCCGTGCTCTTGTTCCTATGGTGAATTTGTCGCTTTTGTCCTAGAGAGTGTTGACCTTCTCGTGCACCCCAATGCTTATAAAAGGCGAAAACAAATCCTGTTCCATTATCAATAACAAACATGTTCCAGATATAGAGGAATTAGCACCAGGAATCTTGCTGAACCGATTTAATGGCCCAGTTCTCATAACAACGATACTGTCATGCTTAAAGGTACGTTCATTATCTAACACCACCATTGAAGTCAGGGGAAGAACAATTATGTCCAAAGAAGTCACAAGTCATCAACCCTTACCGGCAATACTTCAATCATCATATAAGCCAGACAATATAGAGGAGGTACTGAACCTGGAAATGATTAAAGTGCTGTACGTCAATCTCACTGAAGAAATCAAGCTACTTCAAACGAATCACAACATCAACTTATCCGTGAGCATCATCTTAATGGTTACAGTCTTGGCTACCGCCACCTTCGCTATCAAAATAACAAGAAATAAAGGTATGATCAAGAGCAAAAGTACTAACATCAACAAACCATTGCCAACTACCATAGGCCTTCAAGACATACCTCATGTCGTGACATCAATAATATCTCGAGAGGACGTTCGAATTTAAGGGCGGAGGATTTAACGCCAAATACGTTCCAGTTAACCCCAACAACTTTCCATCATGCGTCCAATGCATCAAAAACATTCCATCATGCGCCTAACGCATGATTCGGTTCCCACGAGCACCAACATCAGCTTCAAGCGTTATCGACTGCAACGAATTCTCTTCCCACGGACAGGTGAGACAACATCGACAGCAAGGAGACACCTGAGCTATCAATGTACATCCGCTTCTGACCTGCCATCTGTCTGCATTTGCATGCATCTAGGTTTAAGTTATGAATTCTAAATTAGTATGCCGCGAAGGCATACGGTTTTAATTATTAATTTTTTTTATAATTAATATTAACTTTTAACGCCAAACTGAAAGAAAGAACGAAGAAGGATAACCAACGGCGCACATAGCACATAGGGTCACACCACGCAACGGTCGCTGTTGCCAATTATACGATGAACACGAGACAAAGAAAACATACAACGTGCATAGAAAAAAACGAACAAGATCGCATGCACAGATAAAACCGTGCAACGAAACAGACGAGACAAAAATACAGTACTTACACAAGTTGACGAGCCGCACGCTGAATCAGATGATCACACTAATTTCTCATGATCGAGTTCACATGGGAAATTGCAAGTACTCGTAGCCCAACACCTTGAACATGCAGCCACATTGCGCAGATCACATCTGAATCAACGAATATGATTTTTCTGATAAGGCGTCTGGGTACAGAGATGCGAAGTTACATTTAAGTTTATAGAAATTGTTAGTTTAGTTCTTAACTGACCTTGGAACGGTAAAGTTGAGTAATCGTATATAGATTTTTTTTTTTTTTTTTTTTTAAACTAAAAGAACCCAAAATAATTTAATTTCCGTATAATAATAATATAATTTAATACGCGCATAATAAGCGACCTCAAGTAGCTCAAGAAAATTGTTTGTGTACGTGCGGAGGCAAAAGACCTTAAGTAGCTTGCGATCCGCCAACAAAAAGAAAAGTGTGTTTTCGAACTGTATTTGGGCCTCCACCCGCACCGACATCATAGGGACATCGTTGGATTCCAAAACTACGAGGGAGTGTGGATGAGGTACCCAAGTAGACAACGAAAAGGACAATATCGACTCCACCAGCTTGGGATGTTCGCCGTGCTGACTTAAGCGTGATAGTTTTAAGATAAGAATACATTTTTAGAAAGAAGAAAAGTAACATAATTATTATAATTAATTATCTAGCTAAGTAGTAAATTTAAAAGATGAATTTCTAAAAAAAGTGACCTTACTAATCAATTAAAATTTTAATTGATTGATTGAAATTAATAGATGTTAAGAAAAGTGACCTCATCAATCGATTAAAATTTTAAAGAAGAAATTTTAACAAATTTAACAAATCAATTGATTCTCTATATACAATATTCTCTAAGCCTAGTTATTATTTTTTTTTTTCTTATTTTAAGAAGAAATCTTTAGTAGAATTAAGAACTCGTGACTCAATTAATAAACTAAGAATACGACTTCCTAAAAAACTTTGCCTGTAGATTCGTTTTCAAAAGTGTATATAATTTTTCCCAAAATTCCTAAACAAAAAAATCCCCCTTTAAGAATGAGTCTACCAATCTTAAATCCCCAAAACCTTCCATCTACCTCGGGAAATCGTCTCGTAAATCCTAATTCTAATCCTAACCAACCCAATACGTCACAATCTTCTGCTGTAAATGTTTCCCCATAATTTGAAGAACTAATAACAATTATCGTAGCTAGAGTGTGCCAAAACGACTGTAGGAATATTTTGCAGTTGATAATAAATCCTAATGCGAATTTTTATAAAGAAGCAGAATAGGCAATCGACCCACAATTCTTAGGGAATTTAGGAGAGTTGGAAAAATCACCCCGATGAATTCTCAGGAGTCCCTGGTGAATTCAGCTTATGGAGGAAAAGTGTTGAGAGAATCCTCAACATTTACGAACCTCTTAAGGTAACTCCTAACATCATCTGAAACAAAATAGTTGGTTATGCAGATACAGTGTTGGAATCATACAACACTCCACTGAATGCATGTGGAATACATTTCAACCTAACAGTACACAACGCAGTCAAACGTGACTTGGGAACTTTAGAGTACCAATAAACAACGTAAGTCCAAGGTAATAACACGCTATAATAATATTACCAGGCAGTGTACTCTCACCTCACGCTGATACTGAACAAAATCTGGCACCAGATGCAATGCACTGTTGACTGAAACACATAGAGGAAATTCATTAGATAAAAGGTGACCTACCACACTTGTCAGGTACAATATAAGGGAACTCGCAGATTTACCGCAGGCCCTACATTTATGCCAAAAACTCGAAAACAAGTACTATAGGGTACAAGACGTAACCCATAATAGTAGCGCAACCAGACGATTAAATCCTACACCATCATTACCTCTCGTAAAAAATACCCGCAGCAACAGTTTCATCCTCATTTAGTATATTTGCACAGGTTTAAAGAATGCATACTCCAAATGCACAGTTCCAAATTGCCCAGCCTGAAAATAAATCAAATCAATAATCGAGCCCTCGTCAAAACTTCCCAAACAACTCTAAGTTTCCCAACTTCCCATTACAAAATATGCAACATAGAACTCAATTTACTTCTGCACCAAATTCACCTCGAAGAGGAGAACCCATGGACGCCACCATAATAAGGACAACCAACCTCAACTACTGCTATAGACTTCAAGCAAAGAACTTACCACCTGCTCCTTAACGACAGACGGACTTTCCGCAGCAGAATTTTTCACCGAACAAAATGCAGAAGAATTATCACGTAGATATTCCGCACCCATTCTGATGAATGACTTTGAAGGAGTACAAGGCTATGATCGAACAAATGTCGAACCAGACATTAAGCGATAACTTTGATACCGAGAACGAAAACACCGAGTCCAAGCAAAACCAAGAAGCCACTCCAATTGATTTTGCCGACGTTCATTTTTTAGGCTGACAACCTCGTCTTTGCCTTATTTCGCGTGCAAGACGAAGGACAATAGAATTCTCAAATTTTTAGTAGATACAGGCTCAAACAAAAATTATTTATAGCCGAGTCTTGTAAAAAACTCTATTCCTAACAATAAGAACTTCTATGTAAACTCAATAGCTAGTAACAGTGTATGGTATCACACTTTACTCATTTTTTTCGGACTAGAAACAAATATTAAATTTTTCATTTTGCCAAATTTAAGATCACTTCACGGCATCTTAGGCCTAAAAGAGCTATCTACTGATATTTTTACTAACGAAAATTACATGCTTCTAAAGAATGGCTTAAAGATTTGCTTAAAGCAAATGAGAAAAAAACCTTAAATCACTGACAGACTCATATCCTAACTTATGAAAAACTCACGAAATATTTGTCTTTAGCAAAGACATCGAAACCTTGCAAAAATTTTCGACACATTACAAAGGGCAAACCTCAAGGTTTAGTTAGACAAATGTGATTTTTTAGAAACAGAAGGTTTCATAATTTCTGCCAATGGAATTAAGACAAACCCCAGCAAAGTTGAAGCAATTGCTAGATTTCCGATACCTTAAAAGGTTTTTCCTTGGTCTGTCGGTTTTTTATAGAAGATTCATCAAGGCCTATGCAAAGCTTGCAAAAGATGGACGTGCATCCAAAGCATTTGTTTTGCTCCTCATCATTTGTCCCCAACCATGGCTTCTACTAGTCTGCTGCCGCACAAGTGACGTTTCGTTGCTCTTTACCTTAGTTACTTCGTATGGTCCTAGGAAACTGGAGTGTAGTTTGAGTCCAGTTCCGAACTGCGTCCTCTTAATGGTGACCAGATCGTTGACTTTATATTCCCTGGCAGGCTTCCGGTTCCTGTTGTAGGTCTTCTGATTTTCTGTTTGAATTTTGTTTATCTCCTTTGCTACTTTTCTCATCTCATCTCGATTCATTTTGAAATCATTAACCTCATAGTCCTTATATGTACCAACTGCCGCAATAAGATTCAATATTAGTTGATAGTGTTCGTCTTTTCCTTGTGCCGACTTTATTCTACCCTCATCACCACTGGGTACCTACTGAGTGCATCGACGTGTCTCACCGCCACCCCAGCTCACCTTCATCTTTCTACTCGCGAGCATAAATCCCTTTTTTTCATCGTGGCTTCAAACGCTTTACAGTTAGTAATAACCGTGAATTCCATTCCTAGCAGGTATACTCTCAGCTTAGCAAGACACTTTATGTTTGCGAGAACCTCCAGTTCATAGCTGGTGAATTTCCTTTCCGCCTGAGTGATCTTAAAGCTTAGAAAAAATGTTGGGTGAAACTGTTCGTCTTCATGTTGTTGCAACAGCACTCCTCCATATCCCTCCATACTCACGTCCGTATGGAGTTCTGTAGACAGATTTGGATTGAACAGTTTTAATACTGGCTCACTACAAAGATAAGATTTTTATTCATCAAATGCAACCATTTCTTTTTCCCCTTTTCCAATTTATTTTCTTTTCTTAACAAATCTGATAATGGTTTTGCTATCTTTAAATAATTACATACGAATTTTCTGAAGAACACTGTCAATCCTAGAAAACTCTGTATCTGATTTTCATTATTTGATTCCGGGAACCTTTGTACCGCTCTGACCTTTTTATCTTATGGCTTTATATTTCCATTATCTACCACATGTACCAGGAATTTTACTGTTCGTGACAAGACATGATAATATCGTCCACATATATCAGAAGATCCCGAAAAATCTGGTTGATGAACCTTTGGAACGCAATTGGCGAATTGCATAGACCGCCACGTCTATATGAAAAAATCCATCCTTCAAATCAAACGTTATTAATACTTTTGCATCGTGTAGTGGCTCTGGGCCCTGAGGTCCACATTATATTTTATTTGTTGTGGTACTTGACCTAATGATTATGATAACTGACCTCCCACATATACATATGTTTTGTATTTGTGGGGATACGAGTATTAATAATTGTGGAAATTACAATAAAAGACATTATATTATTTGACGATAACTGTTAAAAATCATTTGCAACGAGGTCTGCAATGTTTTTCTTAAAAAAGTTTTGAGATTGTCTGTATTGATATATTTTCTTAGAGGTAGATGTGGGAAGTGCGGAATCCTGAGAGATCGCATTTGGGGCTTAAGATACACCAAATTATCTGTTTTAATACAATATAGGGTATATACCACATATTTTTATTTTTGTTATTCTTTCATAGTTAGGAGCTTTGAAGGTTTATACTCGTATTTTTATTTCTGTTACTGTGTTTGAAGTCGACCTAGGAAAAAAGGAAGTGGTTTTTGTAATGATGTTGCATATGGAAGTACCCTCGACCCAAGCTCTTCAAGTTGTTTTTTATGTCTTTTGATTCAGTCGAATGATACTCGACTTTTAGTATTAATTTGATACCTCTCTTTTTTTTTTTTTGGTTTATATGTAAAATATCTTGCATTCAAGTTTTTACGATTTATGTATATAATGAGTATACCAAAGCTGCTTGAATTTTAATCTGGCCCTTTGATACAACTTTCAGTTAACATTTTTGCCAAGGGCTCTTGTCAGTATATTAATGCTTTCAATTTCTTGGTCGTGGATGGGAGAGGGTTCGTTTGTTTTCCAAGTTCTTTATCACCATTATAATTTTCATAAAGTCAAAGCGGTTTATAAAGTTGTCAAAGCGGTCAAATATAAATAAACTTCTTGCATATGTAGTTGTTGTCATTGTGGACAAACATGTTCGAAAATGCATTTAAATTGCGTACAAACGGGTCGATTGTACGTCACTCAAACATCCTTCAAGGCCGTTGAATATGCAATTGATTTAGTGTTCTACTCCTGGAGGTTTTTAGAAGGCTTCCGATTTACTAAAAGGGTTTAATACCAGACTCAAATTCTTTCAGGTGGCATGAAGTATTCTTTAGTACTGCTGCTTTTGTTGTTGTTGTTGCATATCTTCCAAACAAATCTATTGTTTTAATGTAAGCAAGAAAAGGATGAGAAATCTAATAACCAGCTGTACAAATAGGATGAGCTTTATGTATGATATAATTTCTGAGGTATAAAAATTTGATTTTTTGTTTTATTCTGCCACTGACAGAGTTTCCAAGCTGTATTTACAATTTTAAAATAAATTCTTTTTGTTTTGTGGATGGACGTAGTTTTTTTTTTATCTGAGGATGGTGTTTTTGAAAAAGGAGTAAGGTCATGATATAATTAGAAATTCAAAAATCTGGTTTTAGATTTCTGCAACGGAAAGCTATGTTAGAATATGGATTCACGCAACTAACAATAACGAAATATTTCGAATGTAGTTCTCTTAGCAAAATGGTATAAACTAGATGTAATAATTTCGCGTTAATGCTGCACGCATACATATTCTGATATCAGGTAATGTTGATTTCCTTCTTTATAATTTATATTGTAATTTCGCAAGATCGCCAAATATCGAAGATGATATATTATCCTCGGATAGAAAACTTAAGTTGCTACCCAAAATAGCTACAAAGAAGATCAATATTTGAAATTCTCTATAATGTTTAGCGGATAGTACAATAATATTGAAAGTGAAAAAATGGACGACAATGTGTTGCAAATTTCTTCAAACAAAAATTTTTGTTCTCCCTGTAAAACTTCTGAAAACTTTGTTTAGTAATTTAAGAAATCCATTAGTGTTTACCCAATTTTTTTTTAAAGATTTCCATTGGAATAATTAAAAAAAAAAAACCTTTGGTATAAAATCGTATATATCTGTATTACATAAACTAAAATTTAAAAATTTTCAGTATTTGATCCATGACGTGAGACTCGACAAAGTTTTTAAAGTTGTTTTGTTTGGGCTCTGTGCAAATTAAAAAAATAGCTTATTAGACTCGTACTCTAGAGCAAAGTTAATATCTTTGACTCTGCATGCACATTGTGCCTATTCACGTTGACGTGGATATGAAGGATTTTCTGAAAGAGAGGGGAAGATTTTATAATGAGTGGGAAAAAGAAACGTTCCTTGAATTGTAAATATTTTAAAAATAAATTGTCGTTTGAAGCAGGACTTTTTTCCGATATTTTTCTGACACATTTTTTTCATTTTAGTTTTGATCGTTGAAAAGGAAAAAAGGCATACCTAATACCAGCCGCTCAGATTTAGAAACTGAAAATGGTCCGATTCAATGCAGGACTTTCATACTAATGTATGACTGAATGATTTATTATCTCTACCAATACAAATCTCCACGAATTTTGTGAACACAAACGGCAACAATATTTTGCGTTCAAATTTGTGGGAGCACACCACACCAACTTCAGCTTTAATAAACAATAACAATGTGTCTGAAGCTAGCATCAGCGGAGAATAGTTTTGGGTAGATAAATTGCGAACGAGGAAATATTCTCCGACTCGGAGAAGTATTTTTCAGGCCAAAAAAGACGTACACTATGGAGGGGTTAAAAAGGCTGTAGCACCACTGAGAAAATTGTATTGAGTTGAAAGGGGATTACATTGAAAAATAGACTGTCAAAACCTAAAAAAGTTGTTTTATCATTTCTAATCCGGGTATTCATATTGATTCCACTGTCCTACAATTTTCGAAGTAAGTTATTATAGTAATTCCTCTAATAATAATATTCCGAACTTTGCGAAAAAATTCAATTGCGTTTAAATCCCAGCTTATGTACCGAGTCTAGCCATAGATACTGAAACACCCTGTATTATTCAGTTTGATTGCTCATCGTTATTTTTTACAGTAATTTATGAAGTAATTCCACTACTTGTAAAAATAGTTCAGTTTAAGCTAAACTTTTAAAGTATCAACTACGAGTGGAGAGCTAAAGAGAATAAAATTGCAGTAATTGCATTGCATATATATGAACTAGTTGCGAAGTCAATTTTAAAAACCTTGCTGCCGCTACAAATCAGCCGTCATGGTCAAACATTAAACCATTCTCTTTTCCAAATTAAGCCGTGGTGATTCTAGCAGGACTGGTTACAAGGGCAAGACTACTCAAAAATGATCTGAAGAAAACGTACTTGACTTTATTAAGGCGGAAGATTGCACCCTCTGGATTAAATATACCAACATTGAGGCGCTGAAGGCATCCCTTGCGAAAGCAGTGCAAAATGTTCCAGTGGAAAGGCTTGTGCCGCCATTGACTATTGGCCAGACCGACTAAGGGCCTGTGTTTATGCCAAAAGCGAACATCTTGAATGAAAATTCATACATTTTGTTTCATATACAATATTATACACAACATATTTTATAATAAAAAAAAGTTCAAAAATGTTAATTCATTTTCATTTTATTGCAATTTCAATTTGATTCAGTATCTATGGCTAGACTAGGTACGAGTATATCTTGGAATAAATAATATACACAGAAGAAAATAAACCTCTAAGCTGCTTTGCAAGTTTAAAATATCACAGAATAACAGGCTAAGTAATTTTAATAAAGCTTCTAATTCTTTCCATAATCTTAGTTATATTATAAGAAAATGCAAAGGCATTAGACTAAAACTTCTCGCGAAACTACGTTGTATCCCATCATTAAAGAGATCCAAATATAATATAGTACAATTGCACCTGTAGAAAATGTTCTACCTGTCTTTAATTTATTTAATTAAGAAAGTTCACCGAATGAGTTTGTAATTGTTGATGAAATACGATTTTAGATAAATAATTTACTAATTGGGAGAACTGGTAGAATCGAATAAAACAGGGATATCTATTTTAAGAAATTGCCGAAAAAGGTTGTAAAATTCCTTACCAACATTGTTAAGTACAGTAAATAAAATTTATGAATTAATATTGAAAAAAAAAAATTGCTAAGATTAGCGACAATCGGAAATTAATTTGTGATCAAAAATTTGGATTTAGAAGTAATTACCCGTCTTCTTATGTGTTTAGAATATACCACATAACACATATTAAAAAAAATAAATTTTTAATTCTGTATGGCATAAAAGCCTCACAGATGAATTGATAAATTTAATATTCCCTTTATTTCTCTGTACTGTGAAAAATTCCATTTCAAATCCATATTTTAAAGTGAATTTTTAAACTTCCTCATAGGGAATTACTTGCATTCACCTCGAAAATCGGAAATGAAAATTTAGTGATATCTCTACCTATTAAGGTGTTTATAATGTTTTAAAACCTTTTAAGAAAATGCCCTTGTATGTGTGTATGTTCGTATGTGTAAATATGTTTAACCCAATGTAACGAATGGGGGCTATCGATTTGAATTTTTATCAAGTGATGCGTTTTCATGCCGTGTCGTGACCATTAGATTTTGACTAAAATCCGCCTATGACTTTTCAAATTATTAAAATATAAATAGTACAGTACAGTAGTTATAAAATATAATGTAGTACATGTACATGTAGTACATGAAAATTTGAAAAAAAATCGGGCCAGAATCGTCAGAGTTACTCAAGGAAAGGCAAGCATTTTAGAACCGTCTATGCCGTACTAACTAATATCGTTAATACAGGAAGCCATACATATGATTGTTCAGACATTTATGGGTGCTTGGTTTTGGTGAGACAAAAATAAGAAATCAAAAGACAAGGGGCCCCTCCTCCTCTGTGTAAGAGGAGGATGAAAACCTATTGAAACGCTCTCAAAATTATTGTTTCTTTTTTTTTTTTTTTTACAGAAAACGATGTTTTTTTTTCTTTTTTTTTTTTCAAAAATTAGTCATAAGATCGATCCCCCGAAACATCGGACTTTTTTATTTTTTAAAAAGTTTTTTAAAGCTTAAATAAATAAAAACAAAGTGAAATTGAATTATGAGTGCTTGTGCGCGGTCTGCTATCTTAATAGCGGAACCAGAAGCAAAGTGAACCTTTTGTCATTGGGTGATCAAATCGTTGCATCAGCATAACACATCTACGAATCTAGATAGTGTAAAAAAGGGAAAGAGAAAGCTGAGGTCAACTCCAATGCTCTTGAAGCTCCCTTCTCTCTTAGTTTCCACAGATAAGCTGCCTAGTGGAATGAGGGAAGTGTCGACAAGAACAGCAGCAAGTACAGCAGCCAACGCACCCAACGACGAATACCCATATGTGTCTAATGGTGGGGAAGGCCACTATATGGGTATTATTACCTTTGCAGCTCTTGAGGCTTTTGAAGTAGAGGACGAAGACGAAAAAATGCAAACTCTAAATAGCAGTATCAAAGACCAGCAACAAATGATACTGGTTATTGAAGCCAAACAAGGTGCGAGAAGAGAGAAGGAAGAAAGACAACAACTTCGCAGCTCTCAGCAACAACAAAACGTAAGAGTGACGCAACCACAACAACAAAAAGAGAAACAGCCGTTAAAAAAAGTGCGGTAATCGGCACAAGAACAAACACTGTAATGCAGTGGAGCGCTACCAAAAAATTACTGAAAAGTATACTGAAGGATACGACGACTTAGTTCTTCTCCTTAAGCCCAAAGGGGGAGAAACTGCAAAAAATACGCTGAGATGGCAAGAACCTTTAACTTTAACTCTTTGAACTGCTGAAAGAGAAGCAATGTGAAGAGCACAATTTCGTGCCATTTGTCACAGCTAAAGCCAAAACCGTACGGCGAAATTATTAAGGCGGCCTGAAGAAAAGCTTGGCCCCTTTCACATTACACCATGCAGCAGTCGTCCGCTGCCACTGCAACTCACGGCTTCCATACGGCTACCGATAACGCAGTGGTGTACATAACCAAATACGCGCTTTCACACTTACCGGTTTTAAATCGTACGGTCAGTTGCATTCAAGCCAGTGTAGTTGTGGTTTGGTTAATTCTATTCATTGGTTATTTAAATAATAATGGAAGCTATTGATAACGAAGTGCTGATTACACTTGTGGAAGCCAGACCTATGCTGTGGGACAAATTTCTGGACACCAAAAAGGATCGAAAGGCTACAAAAGATACCTGGGAACTGCCTGCTTAGAACTACGTCCAGAGTTTGAGGCTCTGTAGAATAGTAAGAATTTTAAACTAATAATAATAGGGGTGGCCGTGGTGTAGTGGTATATGCATAGACTCCTCAGGCAAAGGGGCGTGGGTTCGAATCCCGTGCGAGGCAATTCTGTGAAAAAGTCCTTTCATAGAATTTGTATGTAGTTATATGAAAATCCCGTCGGCGTCAACTCTGACATGAAGGCATTACACTGATGTTGGAGTGGTTGCTGGCTGGGCTAAATGTAACGAACTAACAACTAGCACGTACTTAAGACCCACTGGTTGAGGATGTTACTAGCTCGTCTCGTCCAGTTTGACAACCACCTCTGGGAAAAATATCGAAACCTAATACACCTGAGTTTCAAACTACGAAGGAGTAGGGTATGCTTGGATTTTCTGTTCCATGCAAAGGTTTTTCTTCCAGTAGTTCTTGTTCCTCATTTTCTATTGACTGCCATAACCTGGATCGCTTAAATATTGACGAGTCGCAGTCCCTACTATAACTTCCTACATCAACATACACAAATCTATATTTGAAATCTGTTACTGCTATTACAACTAGTATTCCTTATATAGGGTTTTCTAATAACGACTTGAGAACTTTTTTTTAAAATAAATGGCAACCCTTTTGAGATATTTCAAAAACTTTATTATTGGCTTGAAGTACATTCAAAACATTTATGAATGGAACTCGACTTCTTTCATATGGCCGCCGCGGGCACGTTTGCAGCGGTCGATTCGTTGGACCCAATTTTCAATGACTCGGTAACACATTTCGGCCGAAACGTCCGCTATTTTGCGTTCAATGTTGGCTATGAGCTCTTCCAACATCTTCGGCGTGTTGGCATAAACCAATGACTTAACGTAGCCCCACAGAAAATAGTCAAGCGGCGTTAAATCGCACGAACGAGGCGGCCAATTGACTGGCCCATGTCTTGAGATAACACGCTCACCATACTTACTCTTCAATAAATCGATTGTAGCGTGTGCTGTGTGGCTTGTGGCACCATCCTGTTGAAACCACATCTCGTCCAAGTCCATATCTTCCAATTCGGGCCAAAAATAATCGGTGATCATGGGGCGATAACGCTGACCATTCACAGTAACGTGACGATAGTTATCGTCGACGAAAAAATATGGCCCAATAACGCCGCCGGCATGCAAACCGCACCAAACAGTTATTTTTTGTGGATGAAGTGGTGATTCATGAAGCACATGTGGGTTTTCACCCGACCAATAACGCATATTTTGCTTATTGACGAGCCCATTGAGCCAAAAATGGGCTTCGTCACTGAAGATGATTTTGCGATGAAATTCATCATCTTGGCGCATCTTCTCCAGAACCCAATCGGAAACGTTGCTCGTTAGTATACTTTACCATGTTGAGTTTACTGAATAAATTGACAGTGACAGTTTGATGATTAGTGAAATAGTGCGTTCACAAATTAAATTCAAAGTTGTCAAGTCCCTACTGGAAGACCCTATAGTACATTGTACATTGAACCTGTTTTAAGCGGGCAGGTAGACGGATATGTTTCCCATCGACTGCTCCGATGCAATGTGGGAAATAAGCTTTAGTTTCAAATCCCGAAGCTATCGAGTTTCATATCTCCGGTGTTGGCGCTGAAATGCAATCGTCTCTCATTACAGACCAGATTGATCTACATACATATTGTATGTACTATTCTATAGGGATATTCATAGTAAGGTTTAATTTATAATGTAAAATAAAATACAATACATAAATTTAAAAATGAACTTAATATTTTTATTAACGGTTAAAAGAACAATTCATTGCATTTACTTTTTGAAAATGACATCATGTAAACGTTGGCCACGACTACGTGAGGTGTTCGCTTCGGAAGGTCCAATTTTGGGCGACTCGTTCGAGCATAGCGACTGGTATCCCGCGGATAACACGAGTAATGTTGGCTTCCAAAGCGTCAATCGTAGCTGGCTTATTCCTGAAAACCTCAAACTTTACATATCCCCAGAGAAAATAGTTTAAAGGTGTGATATTGCACGATCTAGGGGGCCAATTTACCGTAGCTTAACGTGAAATTAAGTGCTCACCAAAAAGATTTCTCAACAAGTCCATTGTTTCATGCGATGTATGGCTCGTAGCGCCGTCTTATTGAAACCAGAGCTCACCGAAGCTATGTGCTTGAATTTCAGGAAGCACATAGTAAAATCTTGATTTGCTTCATTTTTGAAGAAATATGGACCAGCCCATAAGCCGCAGCATAGCGTTGTATCTAATAGATGTAATGACAGATTTTGGTACTCTTTGGGTTGCTCATCAGCCCAAATATGGAAATTTTTTTTATTAACGTATCCATTAAGCTAAAAATGGGCTTTATCACTGAACAAAATTTCACGATAAAACATCGGAATTTCATTGAGTTTTTTCAGAGCCCATTCACTTTAATTCTTGCACAAGTTGAATTTTGTACGGCTTTAGCCCGAGATCCTCACGTAAAATACGTCAAGCTGCTGAGAACGACGACGAATCGATTCGTCACGGTCTTCGCGTACACTATCAGCTATAGCTGCTATAGTCTCTTCACTACGTACTGGATGTGGTCTAACCTGTCGAGTATCATCCATTAATGTAAACTGGGACGCAAATTTACGAATGTTATTGGAACAGTAGTTTCAATAGGTCGATTATGAGCACTGTAAGTTCCTCGAATCGCACGAAAAACATTTCGTGCTGAAAAATTTTGAGACGCTGTTGTAGTGTAAGTCTTTTTGTAATCGCTTGCCAAATGATACAAAACAAAAGTGATAAAGCAGTTTGATAGGAGTCATGCGTCATCTGTCAAAAAAAGCCTATTAAAAATCAAACCTCACGATGAATCACCCTCTTCTTGAGCTGTACATAAGCGCACAATAGTGTGGTTAATAAGTTTTTCGAGTGCAATTTCAAGTGATATTTCCGTAATGATTATACCAGGTGGATAGCATAGATACATATTTAGCAGCTCAAAACTTATAGTACGCTGGATAGAAGCTAAAACTTTCAGCTTGGGCTTGTAAGCGTACTGTTTTGTACTGATGCGTTAAAAAATTAGCATCAACTATTACGACAAGCGCTTGATCTGCAGATAATTCTGCTGGCTTCCGGCAAAAAGACTCATGGGCTCTTTTTAAGGTGGTACATCTTCTAGGAGAAGAAACAGACAGTTCCTTAACAATTGAAGCCTGAGAAGAATTGAAGTATTCTGAGAAGTACTAGACATACAATCAGTGACAAACTCCAAAAATTTAATATTTCTCTAAAGCCAAGAAGAATTGTCTTTCAAAAAATGACCGCAGTGCATGCCAATTTACTTCAATTTGTTGACACACTCTTGTTAATGTAATTTTAATGCTCTCTAATGCTTCATTAGACAGTAGTATATGGCACAGAGCTCGCAAGGCATTATCAAAAATAGCATTAAATCTATTATTGCTCAAGTTTGTACACCAAACATCGAAAATAATTGATGCGAAATTCCAGAAGCTGTTTACAACTATTATCACTACTAATTAAATACTATACTGTATATATTAAATGATTGCAATATTCGGCTATGTAATAAAGTAAAACTCTATTTGAGATATCGAAGCTATAATTTCATTCACTACAATTTACTCACATATTAAACAGGGTAATGCTTACTAACAATATACAATATCATTAAGGATAAGTCAGACCCGTTTACACAAAGCAGATAAACTGAACAAAATAAGAAAATAAGATTTAAAAATTAGAGGTCACAAATCAAATGCACTTGTCACGTGAAGTGCAGCGACTGATTAACACTTGTTGCTTGTGAATTTATGCAAAGCATTTCCAGATAGTATACCATTGCTCAAACATGATTATTTTTAATAATTCCTTTTCCGCTTTAAAGAAGTATTTTGTTAATAGAATATCAAGTGTTTGTAAACACATGAAATGTTTCGAAAAATCAATTTTGCTTGCCTAGATTGCCTAGATTGTCGGTCTGTGCACCTAAGGTTACTCAATCCACCTTATTCATCTCAGAGCTCGACATACTTTTTCGATTCCTAATGGTGGAATTGGAAGACTACACTTCCAACTTCACTAGGGTGAGTTGGACACATTTATCCAAAACACTGACGAGAGCACTCTCCTCGACTTCGCTCTACCCACCGTCCAATAGAAATCGGTTAAACGAGAAGATAGACAGGTATCTAAAACTAATGGGCGAAACAATTAAACCGACAATGGACAGAGCGATACCTCGGTATCAATATACTGACAACGAGTAACCCGAAACGCAACTATTGACGCACTGCACCGACATAAAAGTAGACTGCTATTAAGACTTAAAATCTTACAGAAAGTTTACTGACAAACAGTTGTCATGGCACTGAAGACGACGATAAAAACCTCCAAACATTAATAAAAGAAAATTACAGAATTTCTTTCCGATGAAAGATCAAAATGACCTTTCGTGTCTTAAAATCATACCAACGACGAACAACGAACAAGTACTTGCAACAGCGGGCATAGATCCAAATGAGGCCATAGGTGGTGACAACTTTTTTGTGATAGAGGATCCGCAGGAGAAGGTAGAGGCTATAGAAGATACATAATTCCATCACAGATGATGGGGTTTTGCCCTCGTTCATTTCGAAAAAAGCGCTGCAAACTATCTTTGAATTACTGAGAAGTAACAAATCAGTCGGGAAATACCGAACATTGTGCTTGGACATCTCCAACTAGGAGTGATGGGCATTTATACTACCCTGCTTAATAAGGCAATGAATAATGCCCATTATCCAGTGCATTGGAAAAAAGCGGTGGTAAACCCCATCCTCAAAAGTGGTAATGACAGTTTCAATCCAGAGAATTTCCGGTCGATTAGTCTTCTTCCAAACATCATTAAGGTTTTCGAAAAAGTGATCAATAGATTCCTGACTAAGTGGACTGAGGACAAAAATATTGTTCCGGATAATTAATTTGGTGTCAAGGCGGACATGATGTCATTCATGCCGTGTCCTTTTTTTATAATTTCCACGCGGGCGAAATAAAGGAAAAAAAAGAAATTTAGAGCTAGGCAGGGCATTCCAAAAGCGAATTACGATGCTTAAGAGGGCTTGAGGCAATACTGAAAGGGATTCAAAGCGAGACTGGCGATTTCTATGAAAAACTGGTGGTGGAAATAGCGATAAAACAGAGTGAGACAGGCGTCCATTGTCTGGGTGATATTGTAATCACCTATGAGTGTTATCGCACGGTTTTGTGTGATAGGGGGTCGGTTTCAACGATGCAAGTGCCATTCAAGAACAAAGGCTGTTAATATCGGAATTTAATGAACGTCAGGGAACGAATATGAAGAGCAGAGAGTATTGTCGTCAGAAAAGGAATATATTGGAGTAAAAGTAGCAGACAAGAGATCATTGATGATAACTAAAAAGAGTGTCGGAGACAGAACGGATCCCAGGGGCACACCTGCAATTATTTTGTGGACATCAGTCTTAAAACCATCCGAAAGGTAATTTCTAATCCATTGAAGAAAAGAGTCATCAATCCCAAAAGCATGCATTTTCGACAAAAGAGCCTGGCGCCAAATTTTTTCAAATGCATTAGAAATACCAACTGCAACTATCTTGCTTTTGCTAGATTAATGTACGCTTTGGTTCCACTTTTCGATGAGACATGCCATCAAATCATCTGGGGACCTGTATCTACGAAAATCGTACTGTCGGTCATTGAGAACTTTTCGTGTTTCGACACATTTTATTAGCTGACGGCTTATCAGCGTTTCCATGACCTTGGAAGGAAGGGACATACTATAAGTGTAATGGGTCTGTAGGAGAAGAGAGAAGATTCCCATTTTTAAGTTATGGGCTGGAAAAATGCTGCTCTGCTCAGAAGGAGTTGTAAAGAGTAGGATTAATGAAAGAGCTTACGCAGTAATTTTGTCAGCGAGGAAGAACACCTCTTTAGTACAAGGGGAGATATACCATCTGGACCAGCGGACTTGTGAATGCTAAGATCTTTAAGAACTCTTGCTACTACACGAGTGCGAAAGTGGATTTGTCTCATTGAAGATTCGACGCACTTAAGTGTAGGCGGATACAAAGCACAATCTGGAAGTGATAAACTAGGCGCAAAGTTTGCAGCAAGTAGATTGATCTTGTGCAAAGAGCTGACAGGTGGAATGTCATTGTAAATGAGCGTTGGGATGGAGGATGAGGCAGATTTCTAATATTTTTGAAGAACGATCAAAAATAGTTACTACCATTGGGACATTGTAGTATTTTTTGCCTCAGCTTTTGGCCGTATTGAAATTTCACACGTTTAAGAAAGACGTTGCAGTCGTTCTTGGTTTGTTTAAACTTTTTTTGGTTTTCCTCTGTCAGGTGGGTCTTAAAAAACCGAAAAAACATTCCTCTAACCCTGACAGCCTATTCTCAGCTGGAGTCGTATCATGTCTTTTCTTTTGGCTTGATACTCTTCATTCGATGAGAGATAAAGGAACTCATTTCAAGGAGAATAGTGTCTGTGATCACATCAGCAACGGCATCCACGTGATAAAACGACAAGTTAAAATTTCCAAACATGTTGTTAAGACCACCCCAATTGGCTTTCTCGTATTGCCATACGGTTATTTTAGCAATCTTTCCTCTAACTGTGTGGTGGGAGTACGAGAAATTGGCTGATATAACACAATAGTCCAACGAGCCTAGAGGGAAAAGCACATCAACGGTGTACTTATCAAAGTGAGAAGCTATAAACAAATCCAGGTTGTTAGTTGGTATTCGTGTGGGCTTATTTACAAACTGGGTCAAGTTGTTTTCCGCAGCAAAGATCTCAACACACCGTCCTTCGGGTGTTGTCTGTTCAGAATATCGAAGCTACCTAGAATCGTGTATATTGAAATCGCCCGTAATCACGATTTCAGTATGAGGATACAGAGACACAATCCTTTGTATGAAGTGAGACAGCTCATCAAACTCGTTAAAGGTCGAATTGCTGTCCAGTTTGAGGCTTTTATAAATAAAGAAATAGTGGATAATTTGCTTACGGAGATGGAATTTTTACCGTATGAAATTTAATACCAGATTAGAACACGGACTACATTGTGGTGGAGTTTGTTAAGCTACATCACTTGACACATAAATGGCATGACCGCGGTGAGAGAAGAATAATGGCACTACTTCGTAATGGCTTCTGATATTCAATGCAACCAAGGCAAAACTCGGTGCACGGGTGCTTGCCTGATTGACTTAGAAAATGACTCCGATACCGTAAGTTTAAAGCTGAACAGGCTGGGTATTTATAAACCACTGGTGTATATTCGTTACAATATGCTCACAGATAGACAGTTGATTGTAAAAAATGGCGATGTAACATCTGCTGAAATTCCACATTAACAACGATCTGCAACATGGTGCGGTAAATTCGCCGATCCTATTCAAAATTTACACAAGTGACCTGACAGGTTCACTTCACCATGCTATAGCGTACGCAGATGACTTCGTCGCGTACAGATTAGGTCAAAAGTTTGACGTCATTAATATACTTTTGCCATGTGACTTCGATAAAATTAAAAGATATTGCGATGATTGGAAGTTGAAAATCAATTTCAGAAGTCGAAAACCATTCTGTTTAGCACGCTTTTTTCTGATACCTCTAGGGACACCAGAAAGAATTGGTGAACATTTTTTTTTTATCGTCGAAGAACATTGACAGCCACTTGCTTGTCGAAATGCAGTCAGATAACTAGGGATCTGGCTAAATCAATATCTATATCTTAACAAATATGCAGTTGTTGCTCTGGCCAGAGATAAAGGCCAGAGTGAAGGTGATCTGCTACTTGTCCCTTATTGGGCCTATGCTTGTATTAGGATTCAGGTGTTTGAAATACCTGCTTTCACCTATACAGAGCACCAGAGTCTGAGTACATTAAATTCCATTCTTATAGGTACAATATCCTATCCTATTAGGTACAATAGGGAGAACCTTATAAGTGTGGGCAATTTTGTTGTTAAGTTGTCTCGAAGGCACATGACAAGAGTAATGATTTCGTCAAACAACCTGATCTGCATTATCCCTCTAGAAGCGTCCATCTACCACAATATGAAAGGTCTGATCCAGAACAGATTAGCGGTGCCGCTAATTTCAAATGTCGCTAGAACAGCTGCGGACAGGCGATTCAGCCACGATAGATACATCGCACAAAATAGTGCATTTCCGGTTCAGTAAGACGGTAGGGAGTCGCAAGAGGACGGATGTTGAACGGCAGCACCAATAATGTTGGTGGCTTGCTGAAGGAGGGAAAGCTTCTTCGTCGAATTTTTCTAGTACATGTAAGCTTTATTAGGAAACAAAACTGACCGTTAGCCTAGTTTATCCGCCGTGACTGGCTTAGGATTACTTAGGATTGAAGTAAGGAAAAAAAAAATGGAAATAATAAAAAAATTTTTAAAAAAATGTAAAAGTAAGATTAAAAGAAGAACAAAAGAGTTTTTAGTTTGTATTAGTTTAAGTTTTTAAGTTGAATAATAAACTAAGGAGAGTCAATTTACTGAGTCGTAGAATGCCCGCATGGGATCAGTAAATTAGAATAAGATAATTTTAAGTTATTTAGGAAGATTTGACTCTTATATGAGCCAATTTATGGATTAGACGAGAATGCATTTAAAATAAAATTATACTAAATCGGGGTCAGGTGGATCACGGTTCAATATCGTGAATATCGGTATATTTCTTTTTTTTTATATGAAAACTAAATAAATGTTAAAATGGAAAAACTGCCGAATGGCAGGCAAGCGATAGATACCAGCCAGCCGGAGGTCCCATGAAAGCAGCCGTTGCCAAGGCTATTAACCGGGTAACTGAAATGAAGCAACAACCAGAAATTATAACAAAAGCAACAGCTGAGGCACCAGACAATAAAAACCGATGTCGAACTCTAAAAAAAAAGACTAAATAAGACCTAAGTATAAAGTGAGGCTCAGCTGTGTCAATGACTATGCTGCTAATAAGAAAAGAGTCCTCCTGTGAATCGGAAGGAGGGAGGGACATTCGTTTAGAGAGCTGTCGGAAGATGTCGATGACTCATTATCCGAGGAAGAGGAAGTCGAAGAAGCTTACCTAGAAAAACTTATTTAAGGGTTTAAAAAAAAAGAGAAGTTGCAACAACAACAGCTAAATCAACAACACAGCAGCAAGATCGAGAAAATAAGCAGCCACAACAACAACATAAACAGCTGCAAGTAACAAGATAACAGAAATAACAGAAGCAATAACAACAGCTACAACTGCAATAAAAACAAAAAACAACAACAACAACCACAAAAGCAGCAACAACAACAGCGGCAATAGAAGCTACAGCCGTAACAACAACAACAAAAACAAAAGGAATCCCATCCAAGGAGAGATAAAATTCCTCTTATTAATGTGAGTAGCCTAGAAATTAAGGATAGTATTAGGACATGTAAGCTAGTTAGTAAAATTTTTTTTGTGAAGTGATTAAGCTTAAAGAAGCACATAATAATGTGTATTAACAATGAGGAGTATAATAAGGTATAATAGGAAAAGCGGAGACCAAGTACTTTACTTATACCCCGAAGTGTGAGAAATTGCAGACTGCTGTTAAAGGCAGGAGCTGAAGATGTTTGAAGACGGCGACATGAAATTCGTGGGGATCAAGCCGTTTACCTCGGTTGCGGCAAGGGGTGGTAACCGAAAATTACCGTTCTTCTTAGTGCAGCTAACGCCCAACAGCAATTTGGATATTCTGCGATATATTAAATTCCTGTACTATCACGCTGTACGTTGGGAGAAATTAAAAAGGGCAGTTGGTGTACTGCAATGTATGCGCTGCCTGAGGTTCGAGCCACGGAATCAACTCTTTTATGTACTCTGCAAGAATTTGGGATACCCCGCCAATTTCAGGAGCTGTCTTAGGTTCCAGAACCTGGAAAAAAGTCCAAGCTTAGAAACTGTTCATTGAAGAAGAAAAGCGTAGAAAGAGTCATGTGTTTTCCAATTTTGTGGCATCTTATGTATATTTTACCCAAATGGTATCTGGATCTCGTAAAGCTGTCATACATCAATCCATTCACCATTCACAGAGCTAGGTCAGGCAACACAAATGTTTACAGCCAAAATTAACGATCTTTCTGTCAACATGAACAATGGCTCACAATATGGCAAAAATATTTTAAAACGTGGAGTATTTTTAGTATAATTTTTTGCGATATGTTGTAGGATATCTAGCTCATATAATGTTATCACAGTTTAGCTGTTCAAATTGTTCAAAAAGCTTAAAACAAACAAAAAAAAAACAACAACAAAAAATGAACAAATAACATATCCGTCTTAGTTTTTTATATTTGCAAAAAAGCTTTTCTCACAATAGTGATTTTAGTAGGTTTTTGGCACTTATGGTTGAATATGTACGAGTATGTTAATAACAATTTTATTCTACATAAATTTTAGACAGAGCCCCACGTACACAATATTAAGGAAACTATGACTTTGGAATGCAATAAACAAACAAATTAACGAGATCCTAATTGGCTTTTTTGTAAATGATTTTTGCTTTAGACATCGAAAAATGTTGCTTTATTTTGCTCCCCATGTTCTGTTACAAAATCACTGTTCCCAGCGAATGAACAAAAGAATTAGAAGCAAACATTAAAGAGATTTATCGTTCTCGAAAATCTAAGGAAACTCTACAGGGTGCCCCAAAAATCAAACTCAAGCCGGAGACGGGTGAATTTTCAAGTAGTGTCGGTTATCTAAAAATTATAAAAATGATTTCAAAATGATTGGCACTCAAAAAAAAAAAAAAATCTGACACCCTGTGACGAACTTTCAAGTACTGTGACCGCAAATCTTTACTTTTCTTTTACTTTCACATATAGTCGTATATGTACATATGTTCGTGTAAGACCTTGAATTATCCCAGTTCTACTTTATGGCTCTGAAGTATGGACTCTATCGAAAGGGGATGAAGATATACGGTATGCAGTCGTTACAAGAAACAAATCGGCGAAATTGATATAGTTATAAAACTGCCCATCAGTCGCCTATGATGGGTAGGATATGTGGAGCGAATGGACACCAATGCTCCAGTACACAGGGTCTTCGAATCTAACCCGGAATGTTAGGTGTATTGCACAAGTAGAATGGAACCTCAACCGATTTGAAGTGCGCGAATGGAGTTAACAAAGGATCGGGCTTACTGGAGAGCCTTGTAAGTTAAGGCCCAGTTTCACCCCGAACTGTTGCGTCATCTTGATAAGTAAGTGATTTTCGAAAAAAAAAAAAATGTCTCGGGCGGCGTATGGCGGACCGACAGTAATTTTTTTTTTTCATTTTCAGATTATACACTTCTTAAATTTGAAGTTTTGATTCTATAGGTTTATTATTTTTTAATACAATAATATAATATTATATTATTATAATATTAATATAACTATAAATACATACGTACGTAATATATCACACCTATCCAGAAAACCAATTTTGTTTGTGTGATTCCGTTTTTGTTCTCGTCCCAGTTAGGGTTGCATTCACCAAATCCATACAGCCGACACACATTGCATGAATTCCAGTTCGACTTGTTTCATTCCAACAAAAGGTTGGATCTTGGACGGATTAGTAAATCCCAATTGATGAAAATGTGTAAGGTGTGCAGTATCTAAAGGGTGATTCATCGTGAGGTTTGATTTATAATGTAAAATAAAGCACATACATTTGAAAATGAACTTAACATTTTTATTATCAGTTAAAAGAAAAATTCGTAGCATTTACTTTTTGAAAATGGCCATGATTACGTCTAAGGTGGTCCATTCGGAAGGTCCAATTTTGGGCGACTAGTTCGAGCATAGCGACTGGTATCTTGCAGATTACACGAGTAATGTTGGCTTACAAAGCGTCAATAGTAGCTGGATTATTCCTGAAGACTTTAGACATTACATATCCACAGAGAAAGTAGCCCAAAGGTGCGATATCGCACGATTTAGGCGGTCAATTTACCGTAGCAAACGTAAACGACGAATCGATTCGTTACGGTCTTCATGTACACTATCAACTATAGCTGCTATAGTCTCTTCGCTACGTACTGGATGCGGTCTAACCGGTCGAGTATCTTCCACTAATGTAAACTGGGACGCAAATTTACGAATGGTATTAGCAATAGTGATTTCAGTAGATCGATTATGCGTGCCGTAAGTTCCTCGAATCGCACAAAAACGTTTTTTACAGAAGGCTGATTTCGTAATACAGCTGAACAATTTTGAAGCGTTGTTGTTATGTGAGTCTTTCTTTGATGACTTGCCAAACGATACTGAATAAGAATCACAAAGCAGTTTGATAGAAGTCATGCGTGATCTGTCAAAAAAGCCTATTGAAAATCAAACTTCATGATGAATCACCCCTTATATAAACTACTTATATGTAATATCTCTTATGTAACGTTCTGTAACATACTGGGCTTAACAATCTATATATAACTTAATTATACAGCTTAAATGTAATCTCCATACTTTCCAAAATGTTTGTACCAATAACAAATTTAATAATCGGCTTTAGTGTATTAATTTAGTTGGAACAACAATACTACAGAGAATTCGATTTGGGTTCTAAAATACCAAAATATGCGTAAAGTTATAGTTGAATTTAGTTGAAATTGTATAAGCTTTATTTAACTTTCATGATTTTTACCAATTACCTTACTATTATTATAATGCATTAAAATACTTTGCAGTAAAAATTGGTAAAAATTATTTTTTTGTGTATGTTTTACTACACATTTTGTTATTACTACCAACTTACAAACTGATGAAAATATTATTATATTACCATTTTTAATATAACCCTTATGGAATTCAGTTTCTATTTAGAAAGAAAAAGGGATCCAACAAAGAGTATTAACTTCAGTACATTGGTCTTACCGTTTTATATACACAAACATCTCAGCTGATTTTTATTTCGATTTTCGAGTGCACTGCGTAGGCTGATATTAATATTTAAAAATAAACATTCAATTTAATTTTAAATCATATTCAACCGCCATACTATATCAATTCGACAAAAGAGATGAAAGACTTGTTAATTAATTAAGTGCAGCCGTACATAGACATCATACATAGCTAAATCATGGGAAAGCATATGTACTAATTTAGAAGTCAATGGCATCAAGTTCAATGCAAAGCAAATTCGCGAGCAGTAGAACCGTATGTGGGTTCAAGCCTTCAAGTAACACAAAGGCTTGCATTGAGATGCACCTGCAATGTAAATACATATTTATGATATGCAATAAGATATTTTAAATAAGAAATATTATATATTGAATTCGGTAAGAGTATTTTCGTTGTTTTTATTGTATTATTTTATGGTATATACTTTTACAATATTAAAAAAAGTATTTATTAATGAATTCTGCTCTATATGATTCTATATGATTCTTCAATATGTTGCTATTTTAATATCGTTTTCTTAATCGAATTGTTAGTCGGATGAAATTTGAAGCACACTGCTTAAAAATTTTTAAAGAAAAAACTTATAAATACTAGCTATGCGTGTTATCCTTCATATTTGCATGGGGTTTTTCAATAAGGACATGACAATTTTGTATTTAAATAAAACACAGAATAGTTGAGACATTGGGCTGATATTTATTCCGGGTATAGCACACATGTATGGAATTTGATTTCGTTCATAAGACCACCAATTTTCAACCACTCTTCCACACATATTACATGACTATTTTGCGTTAGATATTGTTCCTGAACTCCTCATATGTTGTTGGCTTGTTGACATAAACCAACGACTTAACGTAACCTCATAAAAAGAAATCCAACGGCGTTAAATCGTATGAGCAAGTTGGCAATTCGACCGTATTATTTCTGGAGATTACATGATTACCCAATTGATATCAAGTCCATCCAATTCCGCCCAAAAATAGTTTTTCAACATGGCAGGATAGTGAACTTCATTAACCGTAATATGGCGATCATTTCCATCGAAAAACGCAAAATTTTGCACAATGTAGACTGAAAGATTATCGATTCCTGTGACCGGCGTGTACTCGACTGATTTGGTTCATTTTGATCTGAAGCACTTTCAGCTGATATATTTTCGGTACTTCGACCGATGCGTGGTCTGACTGGCACTTGAACATTTAATAGTGAATACGTAGACGCGAATTTATCAACTATAGCACGCACAGCCTGTCTGATGGGACTATTAATACGATCAAAAATTGGAGTAAACGCTCTTAAAGTTGCGACCACTGATTTTAGAACTTCCGTAGTAATTTCTAATGATTTCCAAGCGTTACTCGTTAGTGAACTTCACAATGATAAAAATTTTGATTGAAGCTTTAACGTTGACACAACATAAAAAAAAGTTTAAGGGCTGTTAATGTCTGTTATGTCCTTATTTATAAACATTTTATTATGCAATATTGCTAATGCAATAATTGTTGCTTTAGCGGCGTTGTACTTCATTTGCAATCCATTAAAACATGCTCGAAATTAGTTTATTAACTGGCCAAATAACTTTTTCATATGATTTCTTGTTTGGATATATGCGTTATTGCAGCGTTATTCGTCTTTCTTAGTCACGCGGACATGCTTAAAAGAGTCAATAGTACCTTAAAGAACCCATACCTACCATCACACAGTTGGTTTCGCAACTACGTTAAATATAAATTGAAGTAAATTCAATATACGAATTGTGTTCAAAAAATATGGTGACTTTATATTTTTATAAAAAAATATTGTTGTTGTCAACTTCAAAGTAATCGCACTCAGATATAATACACTTGTGTCAACGCTTTTTACAATCTTTAAAGCAGTTCTCGTGAGCACTTTTCGGTATAGCTTAGAGCACTTCCAGCGATGCCATTTTTATTTCCTAAATCGTTGCAAATTTCCGACCTTTCATAGGTCTCTTCAGTTTTCGGAATATGAAAAAGTTCAGCTATGATCCTTTTGAGCAAGTCAGGATTATCATTTACGCCATTCAAGAGCTCCTGAGCGATGCTCATGCGACAGTTCTTCTGATCAAAAATTAAAACTTTGAGAACAATCTTTGCTGACACAGGTCTTATGTCCAAAATATCCGAAAAAATTGCATGACACGAGCCGACCGATATGTCAACATCGTCAGAAACTTATTTTATGGTAAATTGACAATTTTCCAAAACAATTTTCTTCACAGCTTCGACGTTATCGTCTTTTGTTGATGTGCTGGGGCGTCCAGAGCGATCTCTGGATCTTGGAATTGATTGTTCCACTTGTGAACATTTTTATACTTTACAGTGAGTCTACTGTATGTCACTGTCAACAGTTCAAGTATTTTGAAGCCCTTGATTCCATTTTCTACACAAAATTCGTGCAAATACTTTGCTCCATTTTTTATAATAATTGAAAGTCGCCGAGTACACCAAAAAGACGTCTAACCATTCTATCTGTCAATAAAGAAACTAAGTATGCTATATACTGAAAATTGTTAACATATGCTCGAGACATGTGTACCAATATAAAGAAAAAAAATAAAAAATAAAGAGAAAGAGCATGTGAAACATGTGCAAATTTTTTACACTTTATCGACGCCGCCGATGGAAATTATAAGAGCTATTTTTCCCGTTTACTTGCTGTTGCAGGCTCAAGCTATTCAAGGATTAAGACTCCAACATTTATCACAACTAGTCTCTTTGAAAAGGATTATTAACTATCGTCTGACAATAGCCTGGCGATACATCGAATGCACTTTTGAAATACTTTCAAACAAATGGAAAATATTTCACAGACCAATTAAAATAAGCATCAATTTGCAGATAACATTGTCTTACCCAATTTTGTTCGTGCCAAATATGGAATGTGATTTGAGGATACTGGGGAAGTAGAAGGTTTTGACTTGTATATTGCACTTCACAATCCAACTATGTCTACTTCAATTCGTGCATCTGTACATATAAAGGGTTTTCCAATAGGGACTTGAAAACTTTGAATTTAATTTGTGAACGCACTCTTTCACTAATCATCAAACTGTTACTGTCAATTTATTCAGTAAACTCAACATTTTCATCGTGGTAAAGTACACTAACGAGCAACGTTTGCAAATTATAAAAAATTTCTACAGATATTCGGAGTCGCAAAATCATCTTCAGTGACAAAGCTCATTTTTGGCTCAATGGGTTCGTCAATAAGCAAAATATGCGTTATCAGTGGGGTGAAAACCCACATGTGCTTCATGAATCACCACTTCATCCACAAAAAATAACTGTTTGGTGCGGTTTGCATGCCGGCGGCGTTATTGGGCCATATTTTTTCGTCGACGATAACGATCGTCACGTTACTGTGAATGGTCAGCGTTATCGCTCGTGCGATTTAACGCCGCTTGACTGTTTTCTGTGGAGCTACGTTAAGTCATTGGTTTATGCCAACACGCCAATGACGTTGGAAAAGCTCAGAGCTAACATTGAACACGAAATAGCAGCCGTTTCGGCCGAAATGTGTACTCGGGTCGTTGAAAATTGGGTCCAACGAATCGACCGCTGCAAACGTGCCCGCGGTAGCCATATGAACGAAGTCGAGTTCCATTTATAAATGTCTTGATTGTACCTCAAGCCAATAATAAAGTTTTTGAAATATCTCAAATGGTTTGCCTTTTATTTAAAAAAAAAGTTGTGAAGTCGTTATTAGAAAACGCTATACATATACAGGGTGAGTTTTTTAACTTGAGACATCCAAATTACTCGAAAAATACTCGATATCGCGAAAAATGTTTCAGACAAAAGTTACAAGGTTCTGAAAGGGACATAAGACGGTGACCACGAGTTTGACCTTGAGCCTCATTTTCTAGGTCAAACGAAAATCACTTTTGATTTTTTAATGGGAACGAAACACTTTTTTCAAAAAGGCGTTTTTTTCCCGTCAGAGGGCGCCATAAAACTTAAGACAATAAAATTACTCGAAAATTACGAAATATCGCGAAAAATGTTTCAGACAAAAGTCACAAGGTTCTGAAGGGGCCATAAGATGGTGACCACGAGTTTGACCTTGAGACCCATTTTCAAGGTCAAACAAAGGTCACTTTTGATTTTTCAAATGATAATTCCTGATTTTCATTTCTCAGTCGTATTCCTCAATGGGGCACACGACTTTGTCTCAAAGGTCTTATTCATTCAGTGCTAGATACCACTGCACTGGCACGCCTGAATCATTAATCGGTTTCCAACGTTGTTAGGGTGTTAGAAGGTCGAGATTTGTTTTGAGGAAATCATTATTGCCTCGAATGAAGTTAAAACTCAAAGAAATTTCAGATAGAGACAAATTGTCCTAAGCTTATCTGAGAGTGTATTATGTGCACTCTGCCCTTTTTTTCTACGTGAACGGAACTGTACTTCATTTAGAAGTTCGATATTTGTTTTGAGGAACTGATTATTATTAGTAACGTTTTCCATATTAATAATGCAGGCTATTTCAATTCAAGAGAAAATTGAAATGATATTGATTTATGGACAAAGTGGAAGGAACATCGATGGTGCTGTTGCTCTTTACGGCCAACATTTCCCAGAACAGATACGATCACGCGCTTCCTTTTATCGGGTCATCCAACAATTCACTGGTGAAGGAAGTGTGCAACCAAAGAAAAGGAATCGATCATATAGGGTGGCTGTTGAGGACAATGAAATAGCAGTGTTAGCTGCCTTTGCACACGATCCTCACATTAGCACTCGCTAATGTGCAAAGCATAAATACCATCCTTATCATGTTTCAATGCATGAACTTTCTAGTGAGGATTTTCGCAACCGTGTTTCCTTTTGTCAATGGGCACTTCAGCAAATTGAACGAGACCCCCTTTTTTCGCCAAGGTACGGTCAATCGACATAATATGCATGGGCTACCGAAAACCCTTTTGGGTTGAGACAAGTTGAACGCCAGCACCCTTGGAATGTTATTGTTTGGGCGGAAATTATTGGGGATAAATTAATACGTCCATATTTTATTGAAGGCAACTTCAATGACGAAAAGTATACAGACTTCTAGCGGGACCATCTTCCAGTATTACTAGAAAAACTGCCATTTGAGTTGTGACAAACAATGTGGTTTCAACATGATGGTTGTCCAGCCTATTATTCGCAAGTAGCCCGGGGCGTATTAAACAATGTTTACCATCAACGATAGATCGGACGAGGGGGTCCGAGGCAATGGCTTGCTAGATCACCTGATCTTACTTCACTTGATTTATTCTTGTGAGGCTACTTAAAAAGTGAGCCTTACAGAAAAAAGCCAATAATACGTGAGGACATGAAAGACGAATAACTGAAGTTTTCCGGAAGATTACTCCAAAAATACTTATCAGTTCTGCTGGTTCATTTATAGCGCGGATAGACAAGTATATTGAAGTGAATGGTCGTATTTTCGAGCATTTGTTGAAATAGTCTCAGGAAGTAAACGTCGAAATGGGAAGAATTCAATGATTCAACAGTGGGAGGCAAGGGGACCCACTCTAATTAATCATCCCGAAGAAAACAAAATACTGCTACGTACGTCGTTGTTTCTGGAGTATGCTAAGCGCAGTATGTAAAAACACATGACGAGCCTACGAGCAATACGACTGAGCAATGAAAATCAGAAATTCTCATTGGAAAAATCAAAAGTGACCTTCGTTTGACCTTGAAAATGTCAATCTCGTGTTCACCATCTTATTTCCCCTTCAGTACCTTGTGACTTTTGTCTGAAACATTTTTCGCGATATCGCGTATTTTTCGAGTAATTTGGATGTCTCAAGTTAAAAAACTCACCCTATATGGTACGTAACACACTTGCTGTGTTGTGGAAGTATTCAATGCCAAAATGCAGCAACACGTTAAATATCGAAAATTAATTAAGCTTTCTTCCAAATCAAATCCGTTGAATAAACAACTGCAGACTTCTGCCTATGATTTTTTTTTGTGATGATCTTTATATTTTTCGTCGCTGGTATCCCATAATTTTGGTCTCTCTTTTACCTCCACTATGACCCTCATAATAATAATGCGAGCATCTGTAATTTTCTTTTCTAAAATCATTAATTATACAATATTTATTACAAATTGAATAATTTCACAATGCCTAAAACACACCTTAATTTTGAAAAATTAAATTTTAAATGACGCGCGACTATTTGGGAGCTCGTGTGTAACAGTACCCACCATGACATTGTACAGTTCGCGCGCCACGGACGTCTTCTTGATCGCGGGTTCTCATGTTTATAGTTGTATTGATTTTCTGTATACTCATGGCGCACGGCCAAATAGAAGCTCGGAGTAAGGAGCCCGTGTGACATTGATCTAAGAAGAAGCAAAAGCTGTGACATATACCATAGAAAGTAAACGTGGAGAAGCCAAGAATTCAATAGAGACAAAGTATATGTAGAGTACGTGATGAAAGACAGATCTGTGTTAAAATTTATTTGCGATGCGGGCGAAAACAAGAATTTATAACGCAAAGATCAAACAGCCGACGGAGTGTCTCAACAAACCTTTTAGAATACAATCAGCCGGGAATAATATTCTAATTGCTGAATTTGTCAAGGGGAGTTTTCCGAACTCATTGGTAATGATACATTAATTGAATTCTATGCCTTGGTTGGCCTCAGTTCTTAATAGATTCTATACTTGGTGTTGTAGCAGCCTAAGAGCAACAGACACAAGAAGACACATTGCTTCCAAGGGGGGAAGGCCAGGTAGCGGTGACTCCTTTTAATATCGCAGACTACGTTTACTCCGTGCACTCGCTAGCCTGTAATATCAAAGGGCATTATGGGTGCATGTGTTCTAACATTAAAATGAACGAAGAAGAAAAGCAAATCTCTTTAAAAAAATCTACCTCCAAGGTAGAACAGCAAATGCTGAGGGATGCATGGCTAAGAGGGTGCTTAGTCTTCACTTTTAGATATCGGGCGGCTTCCGATTTAAATCCCCAGCTTTCCTTTCAGTAAAACGAGCTCTGCTGCTAGTTGACTTTCCTATCTCTTTTACAATTGTTCCACTAAAAGAATTATTTATAAAGACTAATGCTTCTTTAAAATCATCAACTTTTAAGGTTGCACTTGTACTTCCTGCAGTAGAAACTGTCGATCGGATGCTGATATGAGGAGCGAGGAGGGAAATATGTCCGTTCTGAACGACTTTGACCCAGATACTTTGCGCGATGTCACAATTAGCATGCTATCGGATGAGGTATGTGTACCATCCGGTAGCATGAAACTAACTGTAGAATTTCAGAACGAGTTACTAAAATCTATTGGCTTAAAATGAAGTTATTCTAAGGAACGCTCTCTAAAGATTGCCACTACCAAAATAGACAAAAATGGCACACAGACTAAACGAATCCATGCAAATAGGATTCGACTGTAGACGACAAGGTTCTTTATATCTACATACTGAGCCGTGTCAAGCTGGGTGTAGTCCCTTAAAGCATTAATATCAATCCCCATAATATTAATCAAATGGCTCTTATACAGGAGGGAATTTTCGATATTTCGATTGAGCTTAGAGACGAAAAGGTGAAGCCGTCTTTTGGCAGCTCTACAATTAGATGGCTTGGTCGTGTTTGTTTGCTCCAATTAAGCCGCTGCGCAATGGCTGAGGAGTAACTTCTCAAAAATCAAAGAGAAATGCGGATTGAACGTAAGAGTAGTGGAGGAGGGTTCATTTCTGAAACCACATATATAGCTAGCGGAAAAAATCTCATAGCTTTCGTTGCACAGGACTCAGGTCTAAGCTACAAAACCTGGAGAGTTCTGCGAAGAGTGGAAGAAAGAGCTCCTTCACATTGTCATTGCTATTACTGGCTGTACGATGAAATGTCTCAACGACCTAAAAGATTATCACGCGTACCGTTACGCTAAACTGATGCTCATTATAAAGACCTCTGATAAAATCCCAGCTACCCCCACCACAACTAGCACCAGTCTGTCAATGAGACTACAAAAAAAACACCATTAATACGGCTGCATCACCGCACGTGAGCTTTGCTCAACTAGCAAACAGACTATTCGCTGATTAATACAAAAACAACAAAGTACCAAAAGTACCTTTACCGAGAATTCAAAGGCTGATATAGCAGCTCGTACTACGGGAGTGAGTCCAAAGGGCAACTCATTTAACGTGTTTCCCATATGGCGAAGAGGCGCAAATAAACCTTAAGACTAATTAGGCTCAATCATAGTGAGCGAAAATTAGAATTTTCCCGAGGAGATTTTAGACCGAGGGCTACTTTATTGAGAAGTGCAGCGATAAACGAACTACCTCGGTTGAATAGGTTGCAAGAGTTCATGTGCGCCTCCGCTTATTTCAACGGAAATAAAGATGTTGCCTTTTACATATGTTTCAATATAGGATACAGTGTCGGAAAAGGTCAAACTAAATACATGAACACACTCATGCACTAGAGTACTTGGAAATCTCGCTATCAAAGCTGTCAAACATTCTGTCAATTCTGAAGCCACAAGTTTCTCCCACAAGAAAAAAATTAACAACCTCTTTGGAAATATGATTAGTATAGATAAAGCTGAATCGGGCGTAAACAAAAAAGTTTGATTCACATTCTTTCACTCTAATCACTTATTTACGTCTAGCTTCAATTGGGGATACATCCTGCAAGCCTGGAGTGTGGTCAACATAGTCTTTATCATCAAACCAGACAAACTTAGTGAACTACTTAAATTTTATCGACTCATCGTTTTACATAGTTTTTCAGAAACTCATGGAAAGGCCAATCGACGTACACATTACAGACCTTCTAAATAGAAATTCACTTCTACATCCTCACCTATACGCATACAGGAAAGAAAAATTCACAAAAGTTGCTAAATCTAGATCTAAATCTGGTAACACAGATTGAAAGACTTACCGACAAAAGCAGACTGCACTATGCGCCTTTCTAGATATATGGTAATCCTTTGATAACGGTATGAATCTGTTTCAGAATTCATATGCAAAAAGGGTACTGCCGTCCCACTAACCTCCACATCTTCTGGTGAGACTAAAATCTCTGTCTCAGCCGCCAAAGGATATGCCGACGCCTTAGTCATAATAGTGAAATGTTAACATCCTAAAGATGTTTGTTATACGATTCAGACTGCTCTAAAGATAGTATAAACGACTGGTGTGTTAAATAAAATCTCTCAATTAAACCCAGTAGACCTATAGTTGTTCCTCTCACTCGTAAAATAAATCTGAACCTTGACGAGATCTCACCTAATCACTTAATGGTATAGTAATTGTATACTGCAACGAAGTAAAATATCTTGGAATCATTCTCCATAAAACACTAAATTGGAATTCACACATTAATAATAAAATTACTAAGGCGACTATTTTATTGTATTAATTTTTTTTAGTTCCAAAGCTTTAAGCTAATTAACAAAAGTTACTTAATAAATACGAAATTTAATAATATATATTAACCTTTCTATAACTTAGAAGTTAGTGCGGAATGACTCTTGAATTCATAATTAAAATGAAAAAATTAAGATCTCATGTGGGGTGACAATCAGTTCACCATTAATACTAATTGACTTCAAAGATAATATAAATTGTTGCATTAACATTCAATAAAATAACATTTCAAACAATAAAGGTACGAATATATATGTACAACTTTGGGATTAACTTGTTCTGATAATTACGATACACTTCTCAAAAAGGATTCAACAATCGATAGTCGATCATGAATAACCAGTCTTTTGCTTTTTTAAGAAACGAATGAAAATTAAATGCTGTCCGGATAAAAATAATGTAGGAGCTGTAATGGTGTAGAAATGTGAAAAATGTGTTTTGTAAGCGATTGGTACGCTGGTAAGATATATTATTATTATTTATATTATAATACCACTTTTTTTTAAGAATTCTCTCAGCACTTTGAAAACATAAAGATGTCTCAATGATTACATACGCTGGGATTTAAAAAGAGGCAGTAAGGATTATTTTTATTACAAATAACCCGAATTAAATGTTTTTGAACTGTCAAAAAAGGTCCAAATGAGTTAGTATACGAACCACTCCAACTTGTGATGCTATATTGCAACTTAGAGCAAGCGAGACCATTGTATTGTAGATTAATTTTAAAATTTTTTTGGAGCAGTATTGTTTAATTAAGTACATTTTTCGTATTACCAACAACATATGGGATTTAGTGGTTTGGTCTTTCCAACTTAAGTTGTAGTTGACTAGTACCCCTAGGTATTTATTTTGTTGAACTAATTCAATTATAAAACAATCGGTAGAACACTGAAAGTTTTTTAAATAATAACCTTTTCTGCAGCTATAAATGGGTAAAACTTTTTACAATCATATACGTGGAAACAGAGATATAAATCATATAAAATGTTTTAAAAGTCATGAGTTTTGTTTTCTCGCTGATGATTAATTTTCATGCAGTGAACCAAAGCCTCAAAGTTTCTAGGTCTTTCGGAATCTTTGCGATACGCTCATGTTCTGTATTAGACTGGTATGTTAAGGCTATGTCGTCTGCAAAAGCATAGCGTTGCATTTAGCTTCAGTTCAAAAAGGGAGTTTATATAAATTAGAATCAACAATGGACCGGGAACTGAACCTTGCCGTACGCCATTTACGAGAATCACTAAAATTTCCATTTATATTAACTTTTTGTTGTCTGTATTTTAGGTAAAGCTAACCGTCTTACCGTCATATATATGGATGGTAAGACATGGAGATTTATGCAATGATAATAAGACCCATCATCACCTACCCATTAGCAGTATGGTGTAACAAAATAAAAGAGAAATTGGCCATACAGAAACTGCAGAATTTTTCACAATCGCGAGACACCGGGGTGCCTATCAACAAAATCTCTGCTATTTTCAAGCAGAAATGCATGCGATTCAAGTGAGTGCCGATCTCATTCTCAAAACGGGAATGAAGGGTGTCTTCTTCTCACGGACAGTCAAGTAGCCACTAAAGCATTAGGCTCTGACCTCATTGACTCCAAATCAGTCAACATTACAAGACTTCTCCTATAAGAACAAAGTGAACATTTTTGGATGCCTAATCTTAAAGATTTTGTCAAAAATGAAATAACCGACAAACTGGCTAGAAATGGTCCTACGCATCCTGTAATATTTATAATTCAGCAATTACCTCAACAATAAAGAATTAGGAGATAAAATGTTTATATCCGATTGGGAAAATAGCCCACGCCTTAGCCAGAATAAAAGAGCTGTCAAACCTTTTTAAAACAAATCTAAGGAATCCCTACAATTCAAACGGGATATCAGAAAACTGGTTGGACTTATAACCGGGTACTGCCAACTTCGATATCACCTACATAAAACAGGTCTTATTCAGGAAATTGAAAGTCGTTTTTGCGTGGAAGACGAAGAAATTGCGCAAGACATTTTATGTGATTGCATGGATCTTAGTGCCCTTAGAAGAATTCCTTAGAAAAATTTTAATCTGTGGGAAAGTTCTCAAAATCTCATCAAAGTAATTGAGCCTCCTTTGGCTTCTTAATACTAATTTTGTAGTACAAAAGATCTTTTAGTATCTTTTTAGCAGTAGCAAGAAAGATCATTTGAGGAACCTGGAAACCATTTTGGCGAGATTAAGCGTAGTTAAGTTGAAGGAGAAGGAATTCCTGGGCTACGTAACTACCCCTGACGGCATTAGTCTTGAAGTTAAGAAATCTCCCGAAAACTGAAAGAAACTTACATCATTTCTTAATCTCACAAACCTAAGCAGAGGTGGAAATGCACAGGTGAAAGAAAATTGATCAAGTGATTTCCAATTAATTTCAATGAGGAGGCACTAAGAGCTTTCAATGAACTAAAAATTATGTTTACATCATCAGAAGTATTTTCGTTCCCCAATTTGGAGAAACTCTTTAACTTAACGACGCATCCAACCTGAAAATAGGCGCAGTGTTATCAATAGGAGTATGCGGAGGGAGCCCTGACTTTGGTGCTAGGGAGAAAGGATCCACTACAGAAACCGTAGAATCAGCGAGTGGCTTGTCCACTAACACAGTATGTAGGGCACTACAGGATGCTTCCGATTTTCTTCTCATGTGGAAGCACCGATTAACGTTTTCCGCCATCAAATAATAATATAAAGTAGTAAGGGCCTGGAAATCCGCGATGATCCTCATCCAGGTTATTAACAAAACTTTGCTTTCTCCAACCCTTCTAAGTAAAGTCTCAAAAAAGTTCTTAAGAAAAAACTTGAACAAAACCGAACATAATAAATGGAGTAAAAATTCCTGAAGAATACCTCGGCACTCTTCAAGAAGTCGTCCTTGAATCTTTCACTAAGTACAAGAAAAGGATAACTTACCTGCGAGGTGAGCAATTCCAATAAATATGATAGACACCTTGTTCATCCGGAGTTTCAACCTACACCTGCATCAAATAACGAATATCATGGACCTTATTTCAAATATAAATAATAAATTTATAAGCTTTGGCAAAGTCTTTCACGTTAAAAAGATTTAAAGCTTTTGCACTATTTAATGGCACCAAATATTTAGGCATCTAATATTATCTAATAATATTTAACTTCTCTAATTTAAATATTCTAGGCATAAAATAAGTCTTGACTTATATTATATATTATATATTTTTAATAACATTCTATATTACTTGAATTTAAGTTGAACCAATGTACTCGTACTTCATTTTCTAATTAATTAGATATACTTCCATATATGTATATTTGCATTCCTAAAACTGTTTTTACCTAGAACTATGATAAGTGATTTTATACACTATGACATTTAGGCTTTTGGTAATATCACCAATCACCACAATCAAGGAAAGCAAGGGATGAATCGTTGACAGATACTTCAAACTGGTGCGGAGGGTTCGACTCCAGAAGCCGAAGTGTTCTGACGTAATTAGAGTGCACTTGAAGAGATATAAATATATAAAGTGGTTTGCCTACAGCAAGTATACAAGGAAATCAATTTGATTTATTAGTAAGATAGAGACTCAAAGTGAATAATATTGAATATTGTTATTCCAAAATAAATACAATTATCGAAAAACTAAACAGCGAAAATAGACAAAGCAATGCGAAGCTGTCAACCAACGAGTAAACATGAGTTCAGAAAACCGTTCTTCTCTCTCTGCAAACACAGAAAGCCGACAAGCTTCCAATTCAGCTGAATGGACTCTAGTTATCAGCAAACTAAGACATCCACCTAACAACTACAATGAGTCTATTAGAAAAAGAAAGAAACAACCATCAGCAGAAGAAGACGACCATAGTAATCATAAACAGCCTTACCTGGAAAACAATACTTTCTGACAGGTCGTGACACAGAAACACAAGTAAACAGCTCCAACATGATACACTCTCGAAGGGAAAAATTTAATTTCAACCCTGTTAAGAGCATAAGCAAAAGCAAAAACATATTCTGCCCACCTAAATTTCTTTTTGGTGCTAATTGTAATACCATTTCGGAATTAATTAAATTATTTGCTTCAGAATGCAGTACTAATGAAATAAATTATAAATTTGTAAACCTAGGATATCTTAAAACAAAAGTGTACATAAAAATACCTAAAAATACCAAAAAGCAAATTTTATTTCTTAAGCTATTAGATAGTGACACACTTTTAGATACTATTCGTCATGCATTGAAAGAAGCATGACCTAATATTAAAATAAGTAAAATAAAGTCTTTTTTCACAGCAAGAACAAAGCAACAACAAATTAAATTAAACATGTTTTTTGTTCAACTCGAGGTAGGGGAGCCTATTAGGGATCTGGCAGGCGTCCTTTATCAAAGCGTTTTTTGGGAGAGAAAGCACAATTCGACTATAATAAGTTGCTACAGGTGCCAAAGGTTTGGCCTTACGGGTGACTGTTGTTCTTACGGTAGCCGCTGTGTCTTATGTAAAGGCAACCACCTTTCTGAGACTTGCACTGAATCGTTCAAGAGTCTTAAAAAAAATAATTATGAACTTCCAATACCCAAATGCATAAATTGCAACAAAGTAAGTCATGCTGCTAACTATATAGATAGCGTATATTGAATACAAAGAAAAAAGGGAGACAGTGAACTGCAGAAAAAGAACAGTTGTTAGCAATAACAAGCAAGTTTTCCTTAACACAGCTCAAACCATAGCTAATTCAAGCAGATCATATGCGTCCATATTGTAATAGAGACTAATAAAAAGGCAACATGATCTTAATAACTTAATAACTTTCTTAATGAATCTCAAACTTTTTTCGATATTCCATTCCAGGAATATATTTGTATTCTGGTCAAAATACAGTCAAATTCAATCCATAGAAGACAAAATTTTCACATACCTAGAGTTTGTAGCTTCTTTCAATGAAATTTAATTTTATTACTTCGCATGAAGGGAGATTAGCACTATTAAGCAGCCTTAAAAATAAAAAAATACAAATATGTTTTGTCTCCGAGATGAGATTACAAAAAAGGCACAAGTCTAAATTTAAAAGCTACAATATCACTAGAAATAATTCGGGAAGGGGAACCGCAATAGTATTAAACAATAAGTATGAATACAAGGAAGTGCTATTCATTTGTAATCCTTTCTCAGTTAGTCTAGCTTCAATCTCTTATCACAATGCTGGTGGATCAACTTTTCGCTTATTGCTTGGCAGCATCTATATTCTCCCGAATTCTGGGAGAAATCTATCAAGAGAACTAGACAGAATTTTTTCTCTTTTCAACTCATTCGATGGAACTGTTTTCGGAGGAAATTTCAATGCGAGACATCCTCATTGGGGAGACCGAACTCAAAACAGTAACGGAAATGCATTTTATAACTGGTTTCACAACAACTCTTTCTTAAGCTTTGACCTTATTACCTCTAATAGTGCTACCTTCCCGCGATCTTCATCAGTAATGGATTATTTCATTGTCTCCGCTAGTTTTAATAGCTCGTCCACACCTCGTCATACCTTTGCTACCCCTTCAGATCATTTTGGATTCTTAATTAAATTAAGACTCCTTAATTTCTTACCAATTTTATTACCTCCACCCACTTTCAGGTCATTCAAAAATACCAACCGGGACTATTTTAGAATAAGTTTACACAACAAACTCTCAACAACCAATTTACCTGATTGTAGAAACATCTCAAACAATGAAATATACTACTCATACTGTTATCGAACACAAATAGTCTAAATACAATTACATATCAGAATTCAGAAACTAATCAAAGTGCGTAGCTAATGGTTAAGAAAACTTAAACGAATTTTTCACAGACACCTTAATAGAGTTCATCAGGAATATGTATATCTTCTAGAATTAAATGCTTAAGCAAAATTATAGAACAAAATATCAACATAGAAACAAACAACGCATTTTACGCAAGGCTGTGAAACATAAAGCCTTCTTCTCATGCATTTAAGGAAATTGACAGGATCACAGTTAGAAAAGTTTTTGGTAGTGATGTCTCTAGGGACACTCTGTTTTTTTTTTTTTTTTTTTTGGTTGCGCCCAAGGAGGTGATAATCTTTGAAAGATACCAATAGCCCGGGCTATGAGCATGCACGATTCGCAAACTGCAAATACTCGATTTCGGGGATGCGCCTACGTACTAACCTACACCCTGCACTTTCTACCACTTTCTCCGTTTGCTGGTTCGAAATTGTGTACAGTATTTACTGTTCTTTGTGGTATTAGAGATGCTGTCTGGGTTCGATTTTCATTTATGCTCTCTCTAACTCTTTCCAACCGTCGAAGTTCCTTCATTATTTTTGCCGCAGCCTGTTTCACCGCAACCCATATTATACTTGATATTAGCATATGGTTTACAATGTTGGTATCTCTCCAATTTTCTCCTCTAGTTCTCTGCGCTCTGTTCTGAAGTGTGGGCACTGGAAAAATACATACTGTAAATCTTCCCCAGCCGCTCCGCAGGTTAAGCAGAAGGGAGATTACTTCAGACCAAACCTGTATAGATATGATTGAAAGCAGTCATGTCCAGTTAGGAGCTGACTTAAGTAAAAATCTACTTCTTCGTAGTTACTTTCTACCTATTTACGAATATCGGGTATAAAACGGTAGGTCCATCTCCTCTTTGTAGACTGGTTCCATCTCTCTTGCCACGCACTTGTGCTGCGCTGATTTTCTCCCAGCTTGATATCTTTCACTCAAACTCCGGGTTCTCGAATTTTGGCATCGTAGGTCCTTTGTAGCTCAGTAGCCAATAAATCTGCTGGTAGCATTCCCGCAATGACATATATAGCACCATCTGACACTGTCCGATATGCACAGCAAAGTCTCAGAGCAAATAATCTGTTGACAGAATTAGTCTTTCTTGAGTATGACTTAATTTTCAATGCTTTCGCCCATACATTATGATTTACTGCACCACCCTTGACAAAACTAGTTTCATTTGTTGTCTGGGTCCTTCTATGTTTGTCATTATTCTGGATAAGGTAGGCCTCACCTATGCAGCTTTGTCGCATGTTCTCTCAAGGTATTCCTTGTAAGTGAGTCTAGCATCGATCATCATACCTAGGTATCTGATAGCCGGTTTTTAATGTTATATCGTGATCGCCCACCCTGATGGTGATTGTATCTCTTTCCTTGCGACTGGTTACCAGAACTGCTTCCGTTTTATGTTCTGCCAGCTCTAACCCAACTGTTGCCATCCACCGTCTAAATTCTAGAATACATTCATTGCCAATATCTTCTATCTCCTCCAGGTGTTTCGCCGCTACAACGATTGCAATATCATCTGCAGAGCCTATGATTTTAGCCTCAATCGGGATTCAAAGTCTTAGAACCCTGTCGTACAAAATTTTCCATAAGAGAGGTCCTAGTACCGATCCTTGTGGAACAATGCCAGTTATGTGGTACTGCCCTACTCCATCGTCGGTATCGTAGAGTAGGAACCGATTGTTGAAGTAGCTTATCATAATTTTTATTAAAAAATATGGCACCATCATTGACCTCACAGAGTGTACTATCAGCCCCCAGTTTGCAGAGTTGAACGTATTTTTGACGTCCAAGGTAAATAAGGCCCCGTATTTTTTGGTACCTCCTCTCTATCTTCTGCCCTGAATGGCTTCTTCTAGGGTCGTAGTTACCTTCCGAATAGCATCTACTGTAGAGCGAGCCTTTCTTAATCCATACTGCTGGTTTGGGAGTCCTCCGGCTTCATCATTTGACACTTCCAATATTTAACCCATCGTGTCTAGTGAGCATATGGGACGGATTGCGAGGGCTCATCTGGTGGTTTATTCCCTTTGGGCAGCAGCACAAGATGTTGCTTTTTCCATTGGTCTGGAAAAACCCCTTCAGTTAAACACTTGTTATTCATTTCCACGAATGCTTCTGTATTTATTTTGACGGCTAGCTTAAGGACCTTATTTGGTATGCCGTCCAATCCAGGCGATTTATTATTGCTAAATCGTTTGCATACATCCATAATTCCGATACTATTTTTTAGCATCAGCAAAGGGCACGAGGGTGGTGTTGCCCTAGAGCCCTTTAGTTTTGCCATGACCGTCCTGTAGGCGGTACCCCAGGGGTTAATATATATAATAGATTAATATAATAAAGGGACACTGTTTAATAACGGACTAATGCTGGTTGATAACCAGCCAAAGTTATGGGTCTATAACTTAACGTTATAACTTATAACGTCTATAACGTGCGGTTTGCTAAGAGATGGCGTAACTTGTATTATTCCATTGGAACATGCGTTGGAGAGCTACTGTCATTGTACTTCATTTCACTATATGTCATTCATTTGAAGCGTAAACAAAAATAATTTTTTCCATTCAAATATGTCGAACTTTGTGCCAAAAAAAGTATTTTTTCGGGGAGTTCTTCTTCATTACTTTAATATGAAGAAAACTGCTGCCGAAAGCCAAGACGATGAACGTCCTGGGCAGCCAAAAAAGTTTGAAGATGAAGAACTGGAAGCAGATTGTTGCCAAGCACAAGAAGGGCTCGCAGAATCTTTGGGTGTCACTCAAGCAGCCATTTCAAAACGTTTAAATGCAGCTGGGTATATTCAAAAGCAAGGAAATTGGGTTCCACATGAACTCAAGCCGAGAGACGTCGTTGCATGTCCGAAATGCTGCTTTATATGTGAAACCCGGCCAAGCAGCCAAATCAACGGCAAAACCGAATATCCATGGCGCGAATGTAATGCTCTGTATTTGGTGGGATCAGATGGGTGTGCTGTATTATGAGTTGCTAAAACTGGGTGAAACTATCAATGGACAACGCTACCGAACACAATTAAGCCGTTTGAAGAGAGCAGTAGCCGAAAAACGCCCGGAATATGCGATCAGACAAAAGGCAATAATTTTCCATCATGACAACGCTCGGCCCCACGTTGCTATTCCGGTTAAGAACTTTTTGGAAAACAGTGGATGGGAAGTCTTACCCCACCCGCCTTATAGCCCAGACCTTGCCCCTTCTGACTACCATTTGTTGTGGACGATGCAGAGCGCCCTCACTGAAATACGGTTCACATCAGAGCAGAATATCAAAAATTGGCTTGATTCATTCTTGGCTGCCAAGCCGGCGCTCAAATTTTGAAAAGAAAAAATTAAGTTATATACCATATGCGTTTAAAAACCATTTTTCCTCCCTTTATACAGAAAGGATACCTTCTTTTGACCCCGATTTGACGAATATATATAACGAAACATACAGGCATACAGGCATACAACAATAAACATTCTTCCGGTATAGGTAAATTTTCGAATTAAATACCAAGGAAAAGTTGTTGTTCTCTCGACCAAATACTGTACTACATCTTCAAACAATGGTTAACTTTACCGCTATCTGGAAAAAGGGAAGAATTGTACCAGTATCAAAAAAAAAAGAACAGCTAATGAAATAAATCAATTTCGTCTCATTTCACTTTTATCAAATATTGGAAAACTTTTTGAAAAAGTTTTCGCAAAAAATACGAACAAATTCTGTGAAGAAGGAGACGTAATTACAAATATACAATTCGGATTTCGAAAAGAACACTCCACAAACATGCGATACTTCTTCTATCCGAAAAAATAATCTAAAATCTAAGAATTAAAAAATGCACTGTCAGTCTTAATATTGTCACATGGTAATGAAAACTTGTACATACCTCTTTGTTTTCATATGTGGCGCTTTGTTTCTCTACCATTATTTGTCTTTCATGAAAAACACAAGATGTGTAGAGAAGCTTTGCTCACACACCACTCTCTTTCTATCATCGTCTTATCGTAAAGACGAAGATAGGGAACTTGAACTAAAATGTAATATTAGTTTGTAAGTCAGTCGTAAGCAAAGCTATTTGCAATAAAGAACGATCTTTTTCTTAATAAGTTGGAGTTTCATTTAAAATATAATATATAAAAAAATTAAACGATAAAAAAATAAGTGGTAAGACTACAAAATTTTATTACTAGCTGTGGCATTAATCAGTGCTTACACGAAAAACAAAAAAGGACGCGTTTCAATTCAGTCTAAAAAAATTTAATTTGATTGGACTAACTATAACTGCTGCGGCATTAATCAGGGCTTACACGAAAAAAAAAGAACGCGTTTCAATTCAGTCTAAAAAAAAAAAAAACTGAAACAAGAAAGGAAAAGGCGAAAATAAAAATTGTAAGGAAAGTAGGTACCTTAAAACACTTAAGCAATTTTTTTTTCGCAGTCTTAAATAGAAAGTCTTCCAAAAGCCGAAAAATTCAAACTTGTTTTAGAACTTATTCATAATATTCTAGCGTTTAATGGATGCGAGAATAATCTCATAGAGTTTCTGGATAAAGTCGACCCTTGATGAGGATCGTAAGTTTCTTCCATGAAGCAAGCAAGGTAGTGCTAACAGGTTAAATAAAAGATAAAATAGAAGGAAAGCTAGGTGTGCCATCAAAGGGCATGGTAGGTTCAATACTTGAACGAAACTAAAGAAGTTTTGAAAAATAATTTTGCAGAAAAGCTTTCTGCGAATGAGTTGCTTGATAAAATTAGAACAGCAAGGGTAACTATATACAACAATTGAAGACTTTTACGATAGCATCAACTGATTCTTATGCAGAATCAATAACTTATATTTATTGCAAAACCAGAAAAAAATGCAACAAATGATAGATTCTAATAAGAGAATCGCGCTAGATACCTTTATATATAATTATGTTTATTTATATTATTTATTTATAATTATATTAAGTAGCACCCCATCATGTCTTACCGAAGCTTTTAAAATCATTATAGAAATAAATCATCAGGTATTTGGGCCTAAATATATAACTCAGAACAACAAGATCAGACTTACTGATAGGAATTACAATCAAAGGCAGTGAAGCTATAACCAAAAGCGACATTTAGAAACAGACAATAACCCTACACAAAACAGTTCCTATCGACAAAATACTACTATTTATACACGTAGCCAATCCCGCGGAAGCAAAAACCTTACGCAGGGCGGTGGTCAGTCTCGACAATCCCAAGATAACAGACAAAGTGATAAATAGGCAATAGCAGGAAGCTCACGAAACAGAACCTATGGATATCTCACTCAACGAAGGTAAATCACAAAACGAACCTCATTCAAACTGCGAGCAAAATTTTTCAAAAAATTACCAAAACAACTATCCTATATATGTAATTATAGAGACAAACACTAAGCTTTTAAGATTTATAATTGACTGTAGGGCCGAATACAGTATAATAAATCCGAATTTATTTAATCCAAAATAAAAATTCAACTGCGAGTCCCCGCACGCATCGCATTTATTTGCGGGAAATGCGAAAATGTCCAATTACACCACGATAAATGCGTTCATGCAGTTTGCGTTAATAATTTTTTTAGTTACGTATAAAATGGCTTCAGTTTCGGCACGTAAGATTTTCCTAGTGGAAAATAGTTTGTTAAAATTAAAAATATTAAAAGTCATATTATATATAAAAAGAGATTAATTTATGGTGAGTTTCATCACCCCTACCCGGAATTGCGCGCGGATGAAAGTGCATATCATACATGACACTTGTTATCATCAGACAACAAACTTTCAGAGACCTATCTCTGTTGAAGAAAGGCGTTTCCTTACATTAAGGCAAGAAATAAAAACTATATTTATTTTAGACAATATTTATTTGATCGTCCGTATTTTGTAATACAAATCGTGTTGTAGAAGCCACATTTACATTAGATAGTTGTTTTTCAAGTGGTTCTTTCACATTTTGCAATATACATTGAGATGCAGAATTAAGACTCACAGTAGATGAATGTGGAATTGTATGATGATAAATGCTGTAGATAGGGGAAGCTGACACAGAAATGTCGGAATAAACAGATTATATAGCAATTGAAGAGAAATGAGATTCTTGCATTGCTTCCATTTCTTGCAATAAAATGTCTTGAAATTTCGTGCTTACTCGAAGTTGTCGAATTGGATCTACTATAATTTCCTCATAAAAGGAATCAGCAACCTTAGAAAAAGTGAATATTCATCCTCTGATCCTTCAAGTAAGGCGAGCTTTTTGGTTTCAATATTTAGAAGCTTTAGCTCAACCTGGTTTCCTTCTTCATGTACCCTTTTTCTCTTCCGACGAGGTGGTGAATTCTAAGACGATGTGAATGTTTCAATAAAACTAATATCTGGGTCATTTGTTTCAGTATTTGGCACCTCATTATCCGCTTAAGTTGCAGTCGTCAAATTATCTAATGCCAGCGACAAATTTCCATTAGTATCTCTCGGGGTCATTGTATCGTTTGTGTAAAGTAAGCTAGTAAAATACTGCCACTTTCCAGAATAAATTGCTTCATGGTCTTGGAAATCACCAGATTTACTTTTTGGAATTTTTTTTAATTCTTTGCTGAATTAATCTCGCAAATTCCGCCACTTTTTCTTAGCATCATCTTCTGAAAAAAAAACATACATAACTAAATTTTTTGTTTCAGGTACTTGTCGACGGGAATATCTTTTAGACAAATTGCTTTTTCATTCAGAATATCTGTCTGTTACCTATATAGTAAAAGGGGTTTGTAAGGCCATTTGGAGATCGCTCCAAAAGATACATATGCCTGTACCAAGTACTGAACATTTTGAAAAGATTTCAGAAGAATTTTTTGAAAAATGGAATTTTCCCAACTGTTTGGGAAGCATTGACGGAAAGCATATTACACTCAAGTGTCCTGCAAATTTAGTCAGTATGTATTACAACTATAAAGGCTTCTTTTCAATAGTACTATTCGCGGTGGTTGATGCAAGATATCGATTTTCTATGACCGATGTGGGCGGTTACCAAGCCATTACCCAACTCTGAGAAGTAAGGTGAATTTGTATTTGTAGGAGATGAAGCATTTCCCTTAAGAACATACTTAATGAGGTCTTACCCTGCAAGACAACTTCCAAACAACCATGCTGCTTCAGATTTTATTTACCATTTGTCAAGAGCCAGAATGACTTTGGCATTAGTTCTTCTAAATTTAGAATTTTAGTAAAATCAATTGAAACTAATGTTGAGAATGCAGTTCATATTGTAAAAGCTATTTGCATCCTCATAACGTAATTATAAATATTGAGAAAGAAGACACTTTTCCCAACATCTTTGAACAAAATTTGAGCAGCTCAATAAATTCGATGGAAAACTACAATTTACCGTTTCCCATAACAAATAATCACCCGGCACGGGAAGCAGTAAATTTTTTGTAAATTCTTTTCAATAAATAAAATATAAAACTTAAAATATTGCTTACTTACTTGAAATTCCCACACTTTTAGGTACTTAACTCCTTTCATTGTCTACAATCAGCATTTCTTTATAGCGAGAATGGCTCTTGTTCCACAACAAATTTCACCTACGAACTTCTAAAATAAGAACCTCCACCCTTTAATTTCCGCACGATAATGCGGGCGAAATCCAACCAGTTTGCGTGCAATGCGGGGACGTCGCAGAGCACGTGTTGCCCGCAATATCGTGTTTACATTGGACATCTACATATCCCAACGTCAATGTACGCAATGCACGCACTCTATTGCCCGTGCTTATGCTAGACACAGCGTTAAAGTGCTGGATCTAAATATTAAACCAAATACAGAGTATAGAATCCCCTTATTTAAAGAATTTAAAAAAGAAAATTTCTATGTTAACTTCTAAGAATACCAATTTCATGATCAGTTTGAAGGCCTTTTAGGAAATAACATGTTACTCAGTCTTAATCCAGCCATAAATCATAAAAGCCGATCCCTTATTACAGATAATTCATCAATCCCATTATACGAGTATTTGAATGAGCAGGAAGAAATTTACGCTAATAACAGTCATTGTAATAGTGAAGGTTTAAATGTGTTCTGCAACGAAATACGCACAGTAGAAATAAATGAACAAATGTTTGCAAATCATTTAAACAAGAAAGACGCGATGAAGCTTAAATCTTAATTTAGTTCCTTTAAAACAATTTTCTACCGGGAACGTGAGAATTTAACATTTACAAGCGAAATTAAACGTAGTATAAACACAAAGAATGGAATCCCAGTTTTTAGCAAACTGTACAGGTATCCCGAAATCCGTAGAGAAGAAATAGACAGACAAATCGATGAAATGCTTAAACAAAATATAATTGTGCCTAGCAATAGCCCTTATAATACACCAATTTGGGTAGTCCCCAAAAAAAAAACGACGACAACGACCGATAACAATAGCCAATACTAACTATAGGAAACTTAACGATCAAACAATCCAAGATAGATTTCTTGCCCAATATGCCCAATATTGATGACTTATTTAATAATCTAGGTAAATGTAATTACTTTACAACTTTAGATCTTGGCAAAGAGTTCCACCAAATCGAAGTCGATTCAACCAGAAGCGGCCATTATGAGTTCATTAGAAGAATGCCCCAGCGACATTCCAGAGGCTGATGAACGATGTGTTAAAAGAATTCATTAATAAGATTTGTGTAGTCTACCTGGACGACATTCTCATCTTCTCTACCAGTTTTGAGGAACATTTAGACTCACGAAACAAAATTTTTCAAAAGTTCATTTCGTTTCATTTTGATGCATTATCTACCTCCTATCTATTACATACAATTATAAAGGATGGAATTAAACAAGGTGAGAATAAAGTAAAGTAAATTACGTCAATTACATCGATGAAGTTACCATCTACTCTAAAAGGTATAAAACAGTTTTTAGGAATAACCGGTTATTATCGGAAATTTGTAAAGGTTTACGCTAAAGTGTCTTGTCCACTTATTTACCCATACTATACCAGCGCCTTATTTAAGGTGCACCAACATTTTCCATCAAATTTCCAATTTTTTAACAAGTGGGGGTTTATTTAATAATTTTGTTCAAAACCTGACGCCGTTAAGTATAACATAGTAGTCTTTAAGAAATACACGAGCTTTCGTTTATTTCAACCAGTCATTACCAGACATGTGTTTCAAAAAAAGGTAAGTAATTACAAATAAGTAAATGCTATTGTTATAATATGACATTTGTTTTATTTATGTTTGTGAACTGGACTATTACTAAATATAAAGAAAACAATGTTATTTTGTATTTTTATTTACAAATTATTGATGTTTGTTCAATGCCCCACTTAAGGTACATTGGGAATAGTAGACACCGTGGACGTTTCTTTCAAATCATTGTGTTTCTTGAATTTTCCTTGCAGACTCAGTGCTCATGAAATTATATCAGAAGATAGCCCAATTATTTCTGCAGATATATTTATCACACCATCTGACAATGTCGATTTAAGTGATGAAGACAGTGGAAGTGAGGATGCAGGAGTTAAAACAACCTTGCTTGTCGACAATTGTTGGCTGAAGCTGAGGTACGATTCCAGGTTCCATCAACTGAAGGAGTCTTGGAAACCGTGGAAGGAATCCCATTCATAGATTAGGATGAACAAGAGAAAACTAAATCTGCTATTACAAGGAAATGGAAACAAAATGATATTACTTCAAAGCCTGAAATGGAGTCAACTGTACCCGACTTTGTTCTAGATAAAGATAATCCCTTAGAATTTTTCGAGATGTTTTTTCACGATTAAGTTTACGAGCTGTTGCGCTCTGGAACAGAAAACAAATGCTATTGCTAAAGGACAAGCTAACTTCCGAATAACTACAAAAGAACTAAAGAATTTGTGGGTATCTTACTTTTATCGGGTTACAGATTGTACTGGGATATCGATTTGAAGAGCTCTTACGGTATTTGCATATGCATGTAATAACAGCCGTCTTCCACCGGATAATAAGTTTGCAAAATTTAGACCTCTGTGGGATATGAATGAAAGATGGTTGAAGTTTTTTCCCGGAGACAAAAATTTATCAATTGATGAGTCAATAGTGCCTTATTTCGAAAAACATGAAACTAAGCAGCAAATACATGGTAAACCAATCCGTTTTGGTTATAAAATCTGGTCAATAAACACTCCATTGGGCTATCTTATTTACGGTGAGCCTTACCAGGGGGCTAAAACAGGTAATACGATGCCAAGTCTCGGCGTAGGTGGTTCTGCCGTGATGAACTTGATTTCGAAGCTGCCAAGTGGTGATCACTACAGTTTTTACGTTAACAACTTTTTTACATCTTTACGCCTACTTGATGAAGTGAAGAAGATAGGTCATGAAGACACCGGAACTCTTCGTGCCAATAGATTTGAAGGTGCCCCGCTCAAAGATGTAAAAGAAATGAAAAGGACTCCAAAGTGTTTCTACCACCAAGTAACGGATACAGCTTCCAACGTAAGCCCAGTACGCCACAATGATAACAACATTGTGACTATAGCTTAAACCGAAAGTGGTGTTCGCCCACTAAGTAAAGTAAAGAGGTGGTGCAACAACAAACGAGTCGACGTTGACCAATCTGATTGCTACCAAAAATACATCAAGTTTATGGGTGGAGTGGACAGACTTGACCAAAATGTTGGAAAGTATAGAATCGGGATTAGATTGAAGAGATGGTATTGGCAAATGTTAATGTTTCCCATTAACGTGTATATGAATAACGCGTTTCAATTGTACCGATTCTCACCAGCAGGACAAGCTAAAGATTCTCACGACTTTCAATCTTTTACAAGATACATATTGTATATTGATTCAAATGTATTTGATACTTGGCAAAGTTACTTCTTCCCTTCCAAATCGAATTCAACTCAAGTCGCCTATGACTACCAAGAAAAAACTACCTGATTCAATAAGACTGGATCATAGAGGGCATTACATTGTCAGAAACGCAACTGAAGTTCGATGTCGGCAATGCCATAATTATACAAAGTTTAAATGCATGAAACGTGGAGTTGGTTTGCATCAACACTGTTCTCAAACTTTTTATACAACAAAATAATTTTTTTTTCCACTTTTTGTTTCATAAATTCGTATATGTACTTAAATAAATTAATTTTTATTAATTAATATGAATACCATTTTACTGGGTTTTCTCCAGGGCGCGGGCGGGTGGTGAAGTACTTTGAAACTCAGGTGTATTAGGTTTCGATATTTTTCCCAGAGGTGGTTGTCAAACTGGAGCCAGTACATCCTCAACCGCGCTAGTTGCTAGTTCGTTGCATTAAACCCAACCAGCAACCACTCCAACATCAGTGTTATGCCTTAATGTTAGAGTTGACGCCGACGGGATTTTCATATAATTACATACAAATTCTATAAAAAGTCTTTTTTAGAGAATTGCCTCGCACGACCCTCTGATTAAGAAGTCTATGCATATACCACTACATCATGGCCACCCCGTTTATCAAGTCATAAATTTTGTTTAATGTTTTTCCATAGTTTTTTTAATAGAAAATAAATATAAAAAAGAACAGCTTTAATTATTTTCATACAAATACCATAAGCATATTCTTCTAACGTCCCATTTAAAGTGCGGTCCTGAAACTTAGCTTGTATAAAATACAGATTTGCAAAACGGAAGCTTTTATCTCTTTTAGAAGCTTTTTCTTATATATATATTGATAAAAAAAATATTAAAACTTTATGATTTTAATACTTTAGGATAATATGGGTTAAATACCTAAAAAAGGCAGAGAAGATAAATCTGTCAGATCCCCAATATATTAAAGCGTTCAACAAATTAAAGATGTTACTAACTAGTGAACCCATTCTAGGGAGCCTAGATTTTAGTAGGCTGTATTAAGCCAAAATAACCATCCTATTTGCTATGATCATGAGTTGAATTATTCCACAATGGAGAAGGAACTACTGGCTGTGGTCTGGTCCATAAAGTATTTTAGGACACACTTGTACGGTAGAAAATATACAGTTCATACAGACCATAAGCCACTCGTTTGGTCGAACGGCGGCCAATCGACTGGCCCATGTCTTGAGATAACACGCTCACCAAACTTACTCTTCAATAAATCGATTGTAGCGTGTGCTGTGTGGCTTGTGGCACCATCCTGTTGAAACCACATGTCGTCCAAGTCCATATCTTCCAATTCGGGCCAAAAATAATCGGTGATCATAGCGCGATAACGGTGACCATTCACAGTAACGTGACGATCGTTATCTTCGACGAAAAAATATGGCCCAATAACGCCGCCGGCACGCAAACCGCACCAAACAGTTATTTTTTGTGGATGAACTGTTGATTCATGAAGCACATGTGGGTTTTCACCCCACCAATAACGCATATTTTGCTTATTGACGAACCCATTGAGCCAAAAATGAGCTTCGTCACGTTCACAAATTAAATTCAAAGTTGTCAAGTCCTTATGGGAAAACCCTATACTTAACAATGAGGTAGTAAACAGTAAAGTGGAATTAACAACGAAGAAGCTGACACTTTAAATGATGCACAAAGAAGCAATAACGATAAAGTTATGTCCACCATCAAACAAGGTATATATTCATAACTGAAAAACCTGTGAACTTGTACAAAAATCAAATACATTTAACTTATGAACAAAAAGAGGAGATCAGCATTAAAATAATTCACAAAAAGATACAAAACCACGTTCAACTCGTAGAAAACAACAATAACTTATTAAATATAATGAAAAGACTTATAATAAATGGCCTGATTTGTGTATATTGTGAAAATCTTTCACTTATCCTGGAATTTCAGAACTTATATGTAAAATACTTCTCTATGAATAACAATATAAAGCTGATAAAATCAAATATTAAATTCAGTTGTTAGAAAAGTCCATCAAAATCATATCTGACGGGGAGACATGTATTGTTCATTCAGCAGTAGAGCAGTTTTTAAAGGAGAATAACATTCTATTCCATAAGACCACAGTTTCGTTGAAGACAGGAAACTCTGATATTGAGCGATTACACGGAACATTGAACGAATACCTAAGAATAAGAAGTGTTTTAAAAGACAATTCGGACTGGGTCGAAAAGTTATTCAATATAATATGATAAACTATTTATAATAACACAATACACTCAACGACGAGACTAAAACCAATAGATTTTATTAACAAAAACTTGACCAGAGAAGATATAGACAGCTTATTTTAATCTTAAAATTTATTAAAAGCTTTATTCATTATCATAGATCAAATTGTAAAATTTGAATTTGTGTTTTCCCGTTTGGCCGACCACCGCGCAGCCGGTGTGTTCATGTTCAGAAACCAAGAAAACAAAATATTAATTAAGATTTAAGTATTTCGCTCCATTAACATTAAATTAGGAATTTTTTCCTTGTCTTATATCTGAAATGAATTAATATTTTGTCAACTTATTATTTATATTTAAGTTATTACTTATACTTGTATACATTTTTCAACACATTGTTAAAAAAAAAAAAAAATAATATGTAGTAATAATTAAACAAAAACTTCAAGTAATAAATTTGTATTATTTATAGCACAAACTGAATTGTTATTATTATATTTATCACAGATACATGATTTAAGTATTTTTGTATTAAAAAAAAGGTATGTATTATGTATTTAAGTCCAACCATAATGTTGATTATAAATTTTTTCTTTATAACTACGTAATGTTTTTGTAAATTTTTAGAGGCCAAAAATGCTTAAGACTGGAAGTGTCGCATAGTAATTCACACTTGTACATACCCCTTTGTTTTCAAATGTGGTGCTTGGTTTCTCTACCATCATTTGTCTTTCATGAAAAACACAAGATGTGTAGAGAAACTTTGTTCACACACCACTCTCTCTCTTTTGAAGATAGAGAACTTGAACTAAAATGTAATATTAGTTTGTAAGTCAGGCGGAAGCAGAACTCTTTGCAATAAAGAACCTACTTTTTCTTAACAAGTTGGAGTTTCATTTAAAATCTAATATGTAAATATATTGACTTAGAAAAAGCATTCGATTCGCTCTGGCACAGTGGTCTCATATTCAAATTAACTAAACTAAATTTTTCGGTCTGGCTTACGAAATTAATTCAAAACTTTCTAAAAAATCGTTTTTCTTCTGTGTTTATTAAGGCAGAGGAATCAAATAGGTTTCCGGTCAAATCAGGAATTCCCCAAGGATCAATAATATGCCCAAAGCTGTTCAATATTTTTCTCTCGGATTTCCCATTTCGGGATCTAATGGACGCTGAACCAGGCGCAGACCACAAAATGCTCTAAATAAAATTAAGGATAAGTTTCCTCTGCTAGAAGGATACTTCAAAAAATGGGGTCTTACTATTAAAGCGAATAAATGTGGCATTACCTGCTTTGGAAATGCAAGTGGAAAAGGACATCGACTAGCGCTGAAGGAGAGTAAGAAAATAACATTACCAATTGTTAACAATGTTATATTTTCTTCTCGTGACAAATTGAAATATTTAGGTATTCAATTTCAAAACAGATTCTTATTTTACAAACACGCAAGAAAGATGTTATTCAAAGCAAAAGATATAAAAGCAACTTTAAAAACTTTATTGCAAGCAAAAGCTTTATCAAAAATTCTTCTCTACAAGATGCTGATTAGATTCGTTCTCGTATACGGATTCTGCGTTTAGTTCACTATTTCTCGTACAGTGGCCAATGAACTTGAAACTTTCGAGAGAAAAATGTTGAGATTCTGTTGCGGAAAAAACAGAAAGGCGAACAAAAAATTCTTTTCCAAAAAAGTGCTATATGAGGAATGCAAAATAACACCTTCAATGTCCTACTTTATAAGCCTCAATCTCAAACAGTAGATCTAATCCATTGACCTTACCTGTCGAAGTAGGAAACCTCCTTATTCTCTTTTATGAAAAAGCCTCTCCTAACAACCTAAGGGGTTAGAAATATCAATATCTGGTATACAGAAAGAGCATTCACATCATTTTGGTATGTAGATTCATAAGAATAAAGAATGTACATATGTTATGTATATTAAAATACCTGTGCATGATTCTCAAGGGCAATTGTATGCGGCCACTTACTATTATATTATATGGTGGAAAAAATGAGTGACGTGTTAAGAAAACAGGTTACTGACTAAGATAATAGAACATAATCTATTGCAAATTGGCAAGCGAATCCAACTCGCTGAAGAGCAATGTCCATAAGAGAACCAGATTCTTCAACTGGGTTGACGCAGCTTGGAAATGGCTGCCGGGTAATCCCGACGCAGCGAACTAGGATAAGATCCTCTAAAATGAGGAAAGGAATAAAGGAGGAAGTCAACGGAAATACCATTCTAGATTGTCATATGGCTAGAAGCAGAAATTTTAATGACCGAGATGAAATCAATAGAACCATGGCCGAAATCGAAACTCTGCCATATATTAATGTAATAGAAGCATTAGAATTTGGAACACCGTCGGTCTTTACGAACAACACCATCCCGCTGTACGCAATACACGTAAGTGTATTACCATTAATGTTATCATATATATATTAAATAAGATAAAATGCGTGAAATAGGAGAGAAGCGTGAAGTATTTTCGCTGATTGAAATAGGGGTAGTGATGGCTCAAATCTTTTTTTTTGGAAATATTGATATAACCGAATTTTTTTTTTCTGTGCTATAATAATAGTTCTCAGGTTGCTTACATAAGCACAACCCCAGCATGTAAGACCATATTCAATTTTTGATTGAACCAGTGGAAAGTTAAATTTTTAATCTCTAATAACATCTATTGTACAATAGCTACCTAAAGTCCTTGACAAACTTAATAGTATATATAGTAAAACAAGAGTTATGGCAATTTATTTTCTTGCAGGTAGAGTATTGGAAAGTAATGCAATGGGGAGAAACGAAAAGCACATTGCTTTAGATTTCTTGCTTAGCATAAGTTGATGGTTGTTAGGTCAGACGCTAAGGAAATTAAAATCTGAATTAATTTGCTTTTGAATAATGATTAAAAAACTATCCGTATATGAAAGTACAAGATCGGCTGCGTAACCAAATATATTTTCCTTGAAGTTTAGGAGAAATATAGAATTACTTTAGATAAAAAATAGGATTGGTCGAAAAACTGAGCCCTGAGGCACCCGTATAAGAAGAGACCTCTTACTCGCTTAAAATTCCATTTACTTTTACTCGTTGCCTACGATTAAGTAAATAAGATTCAAGTTATTTTATTATGTAGCCTATAAAACCAGCTAAAACCAAAAGCTTTTGTTAAATCGAGAAATAAGTCAACCGTTTTTGATTATTATCTAGAGAGCTATTAATTATACTCAAGAAGGTCAGAACTGTCACAGTAGACCTACCTTTCAGAAAGACGTATTCTGACTTATTAAAATAATTTGTTTTTCCTAGAAAGTTGAGCATTTTGCTTCATATTAACTTTATAAATACTCTTGAGAAGACTGATGTTAAGGCAATAGGCATACGTATAGTTGTTAGAATCACTTGGATCTCATTTCTTTTAAATTGGAATAATCAAAAGGGTTTTTATGGTAATCTGGGAACACTTGAAACCAAAATCTTTCACTTACAATACTTCTATATCTTAACGGATTCAGTATTTATATTCTTATATTTTTAATGGCAACGTTGCTTCAAGCATCCATCCCACTTGCGTTTTTAGCTTTCAAACTGGTAACAACAGAAAGTAGTTCTGAATTACTAACCGGCCCAATGAAGAAGGACACTGGATTTGCTTTGTCAATCAGGAGTCGCCTGTAAGTTTCATTTACATAATTGGGAGTTCATATCATTTTCTAAATTTCGAATAAAATAAATTTTTCTTTTCTAGTTTTGCACAAATTTCAACACTAATAGACGGTTTAATTTTGTTGGCGTGTTCATTTGTTTGATAGAAATGCACTAGACGGAGAATCAGAACTATTCATAGAATTCCACCACCCTTTCTAAGGACAGATAATGATTAAGTTTAAAAAAAATTTATTTTAGATGTTTTTATGGGCAGTTAATATTCGTTCAAGAATATATAGACAAATATCATCTTGGGACTTAAGAAAGATGTCATCGATACACGATTTTGACCTATCATCTATCCTCGTTGCAAGATTATTTAGCGATATATATATTATATATCATTTAGCATATACTCATCAAAGATCCTCGGAAGATTTAATATATCGATATGTATGTCCCCCACTAGACAAACATTTCCACATTTAACAGAACACAGTAAAAATTCAAGTTTATTTACGAAAATGTTAGTATGAACAAATTGTACAAACGAATGTCACAAACAGATTACTACTCGGTCTTAATTTCAAGACGTCTCAATCAGACGTCACTTTAGATTAGATTATTTTGTTTAGTGGAAAATAGATTAAGAATAACAGTTATAGTTACCTTTCCGGTGTAACTGAAAAAAAAAAAAACTGAACTTCAACTGTTCAGGAGTAGAACACGGATTAAATTTGGGACAGTTTAACTATATTAATTTAAAAGGCTAAGGTATTTATTTGTTAATGTCTATGTCCGAAGTTAGACTGCCGCCCAATCCATACAACAGCTTCTCGTTGCCCCTATTCCAGCTGATGCGATACGCTGACTTAGCATTTCTCACAAAAAGTGCATGAATGTATATGAAATCCATCGGTTGCGCGTGTGCTTCGTCAGCATAGGCTCCCATGCAAAGTATTCCCGCTGTGAATTTCGCAGTGGGTCGTGTTTTGACAAACACAACCGTGCCTCTCAAAGGATAAGTTTCGTTAAATTTTGGACATATAAAATAACCCGGAATCAACAATTTTAAATCCCGTGATTAAAACCACGAATCTCAGTTAAAAGAATAATAAATATATTGAATATAATAATAATATATGAATATAATAAATAAGAGCCAACAAAGGTTTCATTGCAGTCGTATATACATTCAATTGAATTACACAGGTTATTTACGTTTTTTAACGTGATTAAAGTTAAAAAGAGACTACTGATAAATTTGACCTTTGATATTTCTCTCATTTCATCTCAGTAAGCAATCGTTAATATAAATATTCCCTTTGCAGACGGCATCATTAAATAAGCTTTTATTGGTTTCTTGTTTCCAAATATTGCATTAAAAATTTGCTCGTTTGCACTTATGCGCAGCACCTTCTGTACCAGCATCAGTATCGGTAAGTTTTCCGCTTACTCTCAGTTTTTGCCTATATAATAATAATTGCATACCCAGCCCAGCATATCAGCAGCGGGAACGTTGCGGATCGTGGTCTGCATGAATATATTCATGTGCTCTCACAAAACGAATACTCTATTCATTGTTATTCAATTGTAGTTGTACAGCATTCGGTCGTTTACCATCGAAATAAATACTGTACTTATACTGTTAGATTTCTCTCTTAGGCGTGAATGCTTGAATGAAATGAAACCTTTTCAAGTCTAACAGTTTATAACATACACAGTACACCGAATACACCGAGTACGTTTAATACATCATGCAACCTGAATTTACTGACTTAAATGAGTGCAGTGGGTTGTTTGTCTCTTTATAAGAGTGCATTAAGCGAACGTGTGTTATTTCAGTATTATTTGATAAAATCGAAATAACTGAAGTAAGTCAATTTGCATGATTTTAGAAATACAATTATTTGCTCACACATACGTTAACATTACATTTTATTCTAGAATTCAACAAACGATTATGGTTCATTAAAAAAGTCATTGGTATTTGGTTATTATATGGTAGTTATTAAGCAATTCAGCGATTAAAGTGGCGAGTTCAAAATACCATAAACAATAAAAGAGGTAGAAGGTTTGTGATTTAATGAAATTGAGAAAACAAATGATGATCCGATTGAAAATTTAGTAGCATTCAGAAGTGAAACTGAAAAAAGAGATGGTGACGCGATTGAAAATTTAATCGCAGGCAAAAGTTGTTTATTCACATAAAAATATGATCAACAAACCACTTTAAATTTGGTAAAGCATAAATGATATATATTATTAACAAAAACTGAAAGCACAAAAAAGAAAACCCTAGGTAGACACTGCAGGCAAAAAAAGTTATATAAGTAATAACACAATGGTCAATAGAACACTGTAGACCTTTTAAAATTGTGAGGGGTTCTGGTCTAAAAATCTTCGGATAGTTCCTTATATACGTCGGGTCGAAATATGGACCAAATGCAAATATTGGAAAATTATTACCTACCCTACAAAAGTTTCGAGCAATACTAAAAATACTTTAAAATTATAAAGGATGGAATAGTATGTGCAAAAGTAGGGTATAGACATACATCAGACATTTTGACTAATAACTATTTGAGAACTTCATACATAAGTTAATACAGCAGTTCCTCTGAACGGTGAAAATAAATAATAATATTTATCACAAACACACAAAATCCACATAATGTTTTATGTTTTCACTATCAACAGAATGACATAATGTCAGATATTGTCAATAAACAACACAACCCCAGATATTTTTTATTAAGCTCAATAAACAACACAACGCCAAATGCTGCTTGTCACATTCCTAGAAGCAGACATCAACCCAAAACTCACCTGAACCACAGACGGTACGAGTCGAGTTGCTCAATCTACCCAAGTGTTCACTATAGTTTAACTTTTAGTTATTTGTATAAGTATCTTAGTGTTTTAACAGAATAAGTTTTTGTTTTACAAAATCGAACTTTTAATTGGAGTCTAAACCGGGATACCTTCACACTATTGAATATTTGAAAATAACAAGTTAAATAAAATGAAAGTATTCCCGGAATTGAACTACCAAAGTATTGTAGCGACCACCAGCTCTCCCCAGCACTCCCCCAGCTGTCACCACGAAATTTCCGGCGATGCTCAAAAATCATTTTTCTTTGTTTTTTCTTCTTCTTGGGTCTTCGTAGAGCAGTGTGTGCCACGGACAAACAAAATAATTATAATTAAATTAACTTGATTAAATGAAATAAAAGTGAATTAAAAAGATAAATACAAAATAACTCTTTAATTTACAACCTTTACTTCTACATTGGTGACCCCGCGTTTGAAAGTTTTCAACGAATTTTTTTTTCTTCAACGTGTTGTTTTCGCACCCACTGCTTATCCAAAAAAAAATCAAGGCTATCCGTTTAAATCCCAAGTGTTTTTTATTGCCATAGCGTTGAACATTAAGTTGTTCGCAAATTTCGTTGTAAAAAAAAAAACAACAAAAACACGAAAGAAAGTTTGTGAATTCATCCACGCCAAAAAAGCATGCCAGACGAAATGGCAAACGATGCTAGCAATAGCCAGACCACCTTCGACTCAACCCCAGTGACCGTCTCGGGACTCTCTGTGGCCGCACGTCTGCCCCAATTAAGGAGTGGGAGACTTTCCCTCTGGTTCGCCCAACTGGAAGCCATCCTTTGAACTTCGAAGCCAAACGAAGACACGAAGTTTCAATATGTGATTGTCAACCTCGATCGAAGGGATCTGGAACAAATTTTGGACATAATTTTGATTACGCTGCCAATAAATACAACAAGGTAAAAGAACGGCTTATCAAGGTTTACGAAAAAAACGAGGAGCAACGATTGCAACGCCTCATAGAAGGCCTAGACCTGGGCGACTCGTAGCCATCTCAGCTCTTTCGGCACATTCGCGACCTCTCCGGATACTATTATAAAGGTTATGTGGCTTTCTCGTTTGCCTTCACACGTGAGAGCGATATTCTCATCCGTCTCGGGTGACCTCAACACAGTGGCTGAGGTGACCGACAAAATCATAAGCCACGTTTCTTCACCCAAATCAATTGACGCGCTGCCACCTCCAGTCTCAACTTCATTTGCAGGTAACGAAAACATCAAAGCAATCCTACAGAGGTAAACCGCATTCGAAAATCAGCTAAAGGATCTAGCCAGAGCTACACACCATCAAACAGCAAGTGTTGCCAACGCAAGCGGACGGCAGAAGTCAGAACTCAGACAACTCAACACCATTTCCGGACATTGCTGGTTCCACCGACGATACGGCTTCAAGGCCAAAAAGTGCTCTTCACCATGCACTTACAAGCAGGGAAACGCTTGTGAGGCTTCTATAGTTGCTGGTTAGTTAAATCGCCTATTTCTACGCGAAAAAATTTCTGGCCACCGGTAGATAGCGGAGCTGCCATATCAGTCAAGAACACAGCAAGACTACACCAAGATCCTACAATACTGCGAGCTGTTAATGGTACCCACATAAGAACTTTCGGTACCACAACTCTCGTTCTGGATTTTGGCATGGGGCGCAATTTTCGCTGGAGCTTCACTCGTGCCGCAATCCCGCACTCAATTTTGGGAGCAGATTTTTTGAATTCGTTCCACATACTTGTAGACGTACATGGTCGCCGACTCGTCGAACAAGGTTCCAACTGCAGCACTTCACGTCTTCTCACGTTATCCGATGAGGTCTCGTTATATACACAAACCTACTTCAGCGCTATCCTGCCATCACTCGCCCGCTCAGTGGCTTCGAACACTACAGCATTTAGTACGTCATCATCTGAAAACGACCGGCGCACCGGATTACCGTCGTGCAAGACCGCTTCCAACGCATGGTGAGGGAAGGCAGTTGTTGACCATCCAGAAGTCCGTGGGCCAGTCCCCTTCACATCGTCACTAAGAAGGAGCACAATTCGTCCCTGTGGTAACTACACACGCCTCAACGCCGTAACACTTCCTGACAGGTATCCTCTGCCTCGTCTCATGGATTTCCAGCGGATAATGCCAAATACTGTGTTCAAAGGTGACAAAATATATCTAACTCGCCTCGACCTGTCCCGCGCGTATCACTTAATCTCCATGGCACCAGATGACGTACCAAAAACTGCCATTATAACCCCTTTCGGGTTATGCGAGTTCAAGAGGATGACATTTGGGCTACGCAATGCCGCCCAAACACAACAACGTTTCTTCGACTCTATCTTTGGGGACTTAGACTTTGTCTTCACCTACATCGACGACATGCTAGTAGCTTCAAAACCACAAAAGGAACACCTGAATCATCTGGAGGAGATCTTTAAACGACTCGATCAAAACGGCATCACCTTGAACCGGGAAAAATTTGAATTTGGAAAAGAAAAAATAACATTTTTGGGGTATCAAGTGGATGCTAGGGGTATTCGACCGTCACAAGTATCCGTCAAGCCGATGACAAAATTTCCAAAACCAACAACTGTTACCGAACTTCTTCGTTTTCTCGGCGCACTCAACTTCTTCAGGCTTAGCATGCCACATGCTGCGTCCGATCAAGCACCTCTCTGCAATATGCTTCATGGCTAAAGGAAAAGGGATAATACACCACTTAACTGGACACCATCATCCGAAAAATTTTCCTTCGCTGTGGCCAATCAGTTACAGAAGCTGCCACGTTGACACATCTCCTTCCAGACTCCGAGTTAGGCCGCATGACCGACGCTTCAAGCACAGCCGTCGGGGCAGTGCACCTCCAAGTCGTCGATGGGAAATGTTAACCTCTGGGATTTTTCTCCAAGGCTTTGTCAGAGAGACAAAAGAAGTATGACACTTTCGATCGTGAGTTTATAGCAATTAAGTTGACAATCGAGTACTTTCGTCGTTTCATCGAGGGACAGCCTTGTGCTATATTTACGGACCACGAGCCATTGACGTTCGCCATTCGCAATTTGCCGTCAAAATCAGAGACACCGCAACGACAACGATATTTGGAATACATTTCACAATTCTAAACCGACATTCGCCATGTCTGAGGATCAGAGAACGCTGCAGCAAATGCTCTCTCTCGTATCGCACCATGGACTATGAAGCGATAGGCAAAGCGCAAAGGACAGACACAGGGCTAGAAAAGTTAAAATCGGTAAGTGACAAACTAAATTTCGCTAACTTTGTTCTTCCCGGAATCGAAACAGAAGTGGTCTGCGAAACTCAGCCACCCAGTGGTAAGAGCCTCACGTAAAACTATAGCAATTCGTTTCTTCTGACCCGGAATGAACGTGGACGTCGGAAAGTGGGCACGGAGCTGATATGACTCAGCGAAGCTAAATACACAGGCATACCAGCCCGCCTATGGGAACTTTTGAAGCAGCTGATAGGCTAGAACACGTGCGAATTGACATCGCCGGCCCCCTACCAACCTGCATCGTATTCAGTTACCTACTCACATGCATCAATCGAGCGACACGCTGGCCAAAAGCCATCCTCTTCAACTGGGTAGCACGATTTGGTTGTCCCCAACGCTTGACCATGGACCAAGGTCATCAGTTCGAATCTTATTTGTTTCATCGTCTTTCCCAACTTCTTGGCTGCAAACGCATACACAACGGAATACCATCCTCAAGCAAACGAGGTGGTGGAGCGTTGGAACCGCTCACTAAAGGCAGCACTGACCGCATACAACCCTGACAGTTGGGTGACCTCGCTACCAGTCGTTCTCCTCGGACTCCGCCCAATGGTCAACGAATTTGACATAATGCCAGCACAGCTGATGTTCGGCACCGAATTGCGTCTCTCAGGAGATTTCCTTGAAGCAGACACCACTTCAAAAAAAACAGGAAGCTTCATTCTTGGCCTGTGGCAAGAATAGCCCCATCGTCCGAGAACGTGGCTACTACTGTCCTACCTACATCCTGAGGTATATCTCTTGTGTACTTAAGGAATAAGTACGGACCAAGAACACTTCCTTGTGATACACTAGCGTGAATTTCTTTGACTTCCGAGTATTCAGACTCATGTCTAACACGAAACAGCCAGTTTTTAAGGTATAAATTTACTATTTTGCATAATTTGTCAGGTAAGATTTGCTTTAGATTATTACCTCAGGCCTTCATGCCATAACTTGTCGAGGGCTTGTGACACATGTTTGCGTTTTCTTAAGGCGTTTTCAATTTCATTTTTGATCTGATATACCTGATCTTTTGTCGAATGCTTGACTCCAAAGCCAAAATGGTGATCCGGAATTAGTCGTCTCTCTTCACTTATACGTTTCAACCATTTAAGCAAAAGAATTTCGAATACTTTTGAAGTTATCGGCAGGAGCGAAATTGGTCTATACGATTTTTTATCGTAAAGATTTTTCCCTGGGTTCGGAACCACTATAACTTCGGAAAATTTCCATTGGCTGGGAACGTAAAAAAAACTTATTGAAGCATTTATTATATGAAGTATCTTGACAACCGCATTTTAGGGAAGCTCTTTTAGAATCTCGCTCGTAATTAGATCGCATCCTGGAGCTTTATTATTTTACAACTTTGCTTTATAAAGATTAGTAACAACAAGTAAATGCACAAGGAGTTCATCAGACCCAGTATCAAGACATCCAGCTTTGAAAGATTCAACAAGTACAAGACCAGGAGAAAAAGATTATCTTAAGAAGCTAATTTTAAGAAATTAACAATTAAAAAGTGAATAAAGATATGTCAAAATCGATGAATTTAATAATGGTAAAAAGAAAGGAAAACATACTAAACCTTACGAATTAAATCTAAATTTCGGTTCCGAATCAGATTTAGAAAAAAATATGGCTGACGTAACAAATAGTTTTTTAACTCAACAAACAGTTAATGACGTTATTGTGAAAGCAAAGATAATGTTGAAGCTATTAAAATAACTTGGTTAGAACAGGAAGCCAAAAATAAAGGCAAATACGTGTATTTATCACTGCCTTACACGGTAAACTGTCCAATTTTTTTCCCCTGAACCCTCTGGATCTACCAACTGCCTTGGCAAAAGCTTAGGAGTTGGAAAATAAAAACACAAGAGCAAATTTCGCTCTTCAATTATTTTCGTTTTCCTATCAGAAATCATGTACAAATTCCCTTCAAAAACAAAGAAGCGATTATATATAGAATACGAAACTCTAATAGGAGCAAATTTATTAAATAAAGTTAATTCTTAAATTGACTTTGAAACTAACACTCTCATTTATGGAAACAAAGAGGAAATTTAATTTTTTTTTTTCTTAAGATTCAGACAAATTGAACCATATTATAGATCAATTAGTAGAATCAACGATAGAAAAAATATGAAGTATCAGTAATAACATCGATATCTCACTCCGCAGGAGCACGGAAAAACCTGTTTGGAGCAATCAATATCCATAATACAAAAACTTTAAGTGATAGAATATTAAGCCATCAAAGAGTCCATACAACTCCCCTATTTAGGTAGTACCGAAAAAAGTAATAAATAAGAATAAAACACCGAAAAATAGGCTCGCTTTTGATTACAAGAAATACAACGAACAGACGGTATCGGATAAATACCCCATCCCTGATATTAATGTCTCCAACGTAGGGAAAATTTCCATAAAATTAAAATTAAGGAATCAGACATTGAAAAAAGAAATTATGAGTACGTGCGATTGCCATTCGGATTAAAGAACGCACCATAAATATTCCAAAGATGGACATGGACGCCACACATAGGTCGGTTTCTTGCAATTAGGCGGTCAAAAGTCAATTTTCTAAAGTTAACTTACAACAAAACAAATGTATTGGTTGATAAGCAGGTACCACATACAACCAATATTAGCCTCTCCGCGGCTCTAGCACTGCGTGCGGGCACGTCACAGGTCAGAAGTTAATCGTTTCTCAAGCTGCACACGTTTAGTTATCAGCGCCGCTGCTTATAGTGAAACAAACATTACAAAATGAATATTTCATGTTATACAGTGCAGTGCATAAGTTAAAGTAATGGACGTGGATAAACCAGGTAAGTTTTTCTGACAAAAATGGCTTTTACTACAAAATCTGTAGGAAATTTGGCAAGGCTAAAAATTTCATTAAATTTTAGAAAATTTATTAAGTAATTGTTTTAAGAAAAATGCATTTTAAGTAAAAATTGGAACCGCAAATTTTCATAATTTTGAGTTTTAAGAGCCATTAATTTTTTGTTGCTGCACAAATATGCCCAAAGCATTTTGAGACTTGTATTCACTACTAAATTATCTTTTTGAAATGTCTAAAACTATTTTTGTACCTGTACAAGTTTATGAGTTATAGCGTTTAAGGTGGTTACACGTCCGTTGTGGACAATGAAGAATTAAAAAGATGTTTAAGGGGAAAATTAATATGTTATATATTTATTAATTTGTACTAAACTTACATATACTTATTATACTATTGTGAATTAGATCAACATATCGAAACGTCATGCTCGTAGTATTAATGTAACTTATTGTAACGTAATGTGAATAAACACATAAGAAAAAAACAAAAATCATATAAATTGATCTGTAAAATTGAATATAACACATTATGTTAATAACGTTTAGAATAAGCGGACAAAACGGTCTTTCTTTTCAAGGTTCAAAGACATTTTCTTTCTATTCAAGTTTAATGCCCAAATAAAACCCCGGTTGAATACGAGACAGAACATTTGGTCCATTCGAGACAAATAAAATAAAATAAAAATTCCAATGACAATTGTGTGTGAAATATCTAAATAAAAAAATAAAAATAAAATAAATGTAAATCCATACACAAAGTGGAACATTCAAAGTCAACAACAAATTAAGTGTACAATCAAAAAAAAAAAAAAAAAAAAAAAAAAAAAAAAAAAAAAAAAAAAAAAAAAAAAAAAAAAAAACCAAATAAAGGGTAAGTTTTGGAATCAAAAAAAAAAAGAACAATAGCTTGTGAGTATTTGTGCTAATCGGTTTCCCGTGCCGTGCGATTGAATTTCCAACATCAGCAGAACGTAGAAGAAAATGTGAGTGAATTAAGTCATTTATTCCCCATTTATATTTATTTGCCATTTACCATAAAATGAGTGCTGCGAAACAAAATAAGCTTTGAAAAACTCGCTTTCAATTTAAGAGTTTTAGTTCAACGGAGGAGTCTTAAAAGACAAAACCTATAATAAATGGACGCTTTTCCAGCCCGGAAGACTTATTCAGGCAAAGCAAGATCATAGTGAAAAGCTAATCACCTTATTAGATGACGAGGAACAAATTTCGTCGCTCGAAGGGATTTTTGAAGAAACTCGAGGAGTGTAACTCGAATATAAAGCTGAGCTTTTAGGCTGTCTGGATAAGATCACCGAATCCATCCCTGCTAACAAGCAAACTCCATGTAGCTCCACTTCACATGGTACTCGTCTTCTAGAGATGGATCTTCTATCATTTTCTGGACATTACGAAAAATTGAGATCGTTCAAAAATAAGTCGTGAATAGATGATTCACCACAATAGTGATTTATCAAAAATCCAAAAGCTGTATTATATTAAATCCAGTCTGTCAAAGGATGCCGAAGTTTTACTGCAACACCTAGAAGTAGAAGAAAATAATTATGGTAAGGCTTGGTCGCTTTTTTGTGAAAGGTATGATAATAAACGTTATTTAGTTAATACTCATCTTAAGATATTTACTGGTCAGGCTGTAATCTCTTTAGGAAACGCGTTAAGTCTCCATAAATTGTTGGACACGTCGACTGAGTGCCTACACTTCCTTGAAAACCTTGGGCTTCCTATTAAGCAATGGAACACCATTATGGAACTACCAACATATGAAGAATTTTCAAAATTTCTCCAAACGAGGTTCGGGACTTTGGGAAATCAGCGACCAGTATAAGCCAAAATCAGCAAAGGCTTCCGTAGGGAGTTTTAGTCAGCGACAGCCGACATCGAAGAACGCGCTTCATCTGCAGCAGAAGGAAAAATATAGCTGTAAGTCCGACTGAGCGGAACAATATTGTTAACAAAATAGGTGTCCGTAGCAACTGCTTGGCTTATAGCCACACTACCCAACACTGTCCAAGCCAAGCACGTTGCTATTTCTGCCTGCAAAAACATCATTCCTTATGATCCAGTGCATTTTCTTCCCATAGGTACTGACCGTCCATGTTCAGGTACATCCGTCCATGATGCACAATCAAGAACAGATTCTCAAGTGCTATTAGCTACTGTAGTAGTAAAGGTTAGGTCAGCAAGGGGAAGTTTTTCTAACTAAAAGCGCTGATCGACCCAGGTTCGGAAGCCACGTTTACTACAGAAGCCGCAGTACAGATTTTGAACCTAAGGACTAGGAGTACGTTGGTTGAAGTTTCATGGCTGGGGAAGGTCAGCAGTGGATCAGGTCACAAAAGTGTAGAGATTACGTTTGCGTCTCGGTACTCTAGCTTTAAAGCTAGCATGCAGGACTTTATATTCAAGTCCCTGACTAGCCTTTTCCCAGCCCAGGAGCTGACACTAACCAACTGAAAACACCTCGATGGCATAGAATTAGCGGATCCAACGTTTTGTAAGCCAGCTGCAATTGATTTCCTATTAAGAAATGACGTGTACACAGAAATTATCCTTTCAGAAATAGTACGCAGTGAAAACTCGGAAGCACCAATAACACAAAAAACGGAATTAGAGTGGATAATATGGATAGTAAGGTACCCATAGAGACAAGAAGATCCGAGAAGAAGTGTTTTCTACAAGTGTTCGATATAGACACATAATTACGCAAGTTTTGGGAGATGGAAGAAGCACCTTATGCTGATGCCGAAACAGAAGACAACATTGCTTGTGAAAAACAGTTTAAATAGAACACAACAAGGCTTTCTACTGGAAGGTATGAAGTAGCACTTCCTTTTAAGGATGGATGGAAACCCGCGCTAGGTCCCATGTCCCTCAAAGCAAGGTGTCTTGCGTAGGTTTCATCAGTTGGAGAAACGGTTCAAGGCGCACCCTAATTTACGGACTGAGTACACAAAATGCATGGAAGAATACCTAGAATTGAGTAATATGGTTAAGGTTGACGAAGTCACCTTGTTCTTCGGACTCAATACCATTATTGGATCCCACACCACGCTGTGTTAAAGGAGTCAAGTACGACTACGAAATTACGAGTTGGAACGTCCTTAAATGATCACCTGCTGATAGGCCCTGAAACGCAAAACAATATTAATGATACATTACTAACATGGAGAACACAGCAACGTACCTTTACATCTGATATTGAAAAAAATGTTTAGGCAGGTACAAATAAGGAAGGAAGATACGTACTGCTAGATTATCTTTTCTCGTGATAACATTTTTCAACCCATTCGAGTATATCGATTGCAGACGGTTACCTTTGGGACCGCTTGCGCACCTTATCTTGCGAATCGTACAATAAGAAGAGCGATAGATAATGAGGAACACAATTTTCCTAGCGGAGCAAAGCCAGTTGGAAGAAATATGTACGTCTTCGACCTTATTGCGGGAGCAGACACTGTAACCGAAGCGCGAAAAATACGCGATGAATCTATCCAGTTATTGTCATCGGCCGGCTTCAATCTGCGGAAATGGACAGCAAATAATAATGCGCTCTTAAATGATATTTCTTTAGATCAAAGGGAATTAGGATTTCGCTTACCTTTTGAAACAGCTTCGGCTCCCCTGGTAAAGACATTAGGTATTGGGTGATCTCCTGTAGGTGATTTATTCCATTTTCAGAACGTCTGTGTGGATTCTGCTATTACGCCTACGAAAAGATCGATTTTATCCACTATCGCTAAACTTTTTGACCCTCTCGGATGGATTGTATCGTGCATCATTTTAACAAAAATCATGATGCAGAAGCTATGGTGTTGTGAGTTAGGTTTGGATGATCTTATTCGTAAAGATCTAAGGCAACTTTGGGAAGATTTCTGTCATGAACTGCACTGCATTGAGATGATCCAAATACCACGGTGGATACATCTAGGACACAAGCTAAGGGACATGGAATTACATGGATTTGGTGATGCATCGGAGAAGGCGTATGGAGCAGTTATTTACTTACGCGTATTAGATGACAACGGCAACATTCACGTCCACATATTGATGTGCAAAACAGAGTTGCACCGCTTAAAACTGTAACACTTCCCAGGCTTGAACTTTTTTAAGCGGTCATGCAGCTGCGTTGCTGAAATATACAAAAAGAGTTTTAAGGTTAGACAACACTAAGACGTATGCCTGGTCGGACTCCAAAATTTCAATATCGTGGATCACGGCACCACCGGCCAGGTGGAAAACGTTTGTCAGCAACCGTGTAGCGGAGATACAACGTCTTACAAACTGCAATATCTGGCGATATATTCCAACAGATCACAACCCTGCAGATTTGGCGTCACGAGGGGTCCTTCCTTCCGCAATAAGGGACAACACACTTTGGTAGAATGGACCTTCATTTCTTACTTCAAAATGGGAATTTGAACAACCAAATCAATATAGGAAGAAGATACAGGAAGAAATCCGGAAGATCCAAGTTCATTGTCTTATCATAGGGAACGATTTAATCAATCAGCTCATACAACGAAATTCTAATCTACGTAAATTGTTGAGGATTTTGGCATATTGTGGTAGATTTCTCTCAAATATGCGCCGAAAAGATAAAAATTGTATAACACTTTCTCCAAGTGAGCTGGACTATGGATTGATGGTTGCAGTAAAAGCCGCACAAGGGGTGATGTTTTTTGATGCCAACAACCAATCCATTTTCAAAGCTCTAAAGTCCTTACAACCCCTTATTGATCAAGCTGGAATTCTGCGAGTAGGAAGAAGACTGTTAAACGCTAATCTTTTATTTGAATAAAAACATCCAATAATATTAAGGTCAACTCATCATTTCAGCCAAATATTAATTAAGAATGCCCATGAAAAAACATTCCATGGTGGAATCCAACAGATGATGGCTCTACTACGTCAACGATTTTGGATAATACAAATCAAAAAGGCCGATAGAAAGCAGACCGTCTCTGCACTATTTGTTTCCGATACAGAGCTAAGCCAATTCGTCAGCTCATGGGCAGTTTATCAACACCACGAGTTCAGATTTCCCGACCGTTTTCCTTCATCGGTATTTACTATGCTAACCCCTTTGATGTTAAGACACGGAAGGGTCGAGGGTCAAAAACACATAAGGCATACTTGGCCGTCTTTGTTTGTTTGGCTACCAAGGTTTTACATCTGGAGTTGATTAGTCACAAGATCACGGAGGCCTTCTTAGCTGCTTTTAGAAGATTTTCTGAAAGGTGGCATCAAATGAAAATTTATTCCAGCAGCGTCACCACACTTTGGAGGATTATGGGAGGCTGGGGTCAAATTGGTAAAGCACTATCTGAAGCGAGTCGCTGAGGACGCGACTCTTACCTTCGAGGGATTGTTAACTTTTGTGACACAAATAGAGGGCTGTCTCAACTCGAGACCTTTGTGTCCCTTAACCAACGACCTCGATGACTTCAACACCGTAATCCCAGCTCATTTCCTAATGGGCGAACCCATGCGAGGACTGAAAAAACCCGACATAATGAAGGAGAAAATTGGTAACAATGACCAATGGAAAAGGATACAGCAACTTTATCAAACCTTTTGGAAACAATGGAGCACTGAGTACCTATCTCGTTTGCAGCAGCGCCCAAAATGGTACAAGAGAAACAACCGAGAAACAACCCCAGAAGGGTGATTTGGTACTACTGAAGGACGAGAAGCTTCTACCGTCAAAATGGATAATAGCCTGCGTAACACAACTGCATCCTGGACCAACAAAATTTGTTCGCGTCGTCATCCTAAAAACACCCACCGGAAAACTAAAAAGACCTATTACTAAAATCTGCTCTCTTCCCAGCAACAGACTAATTCATAGCAATCCATCATATAAACGTATTGTATTTAGTAAAATTAAAAAATCCATACACACTCATACTTAACTATTTCTTACACATTCCCACTATATGCATACCGCTTAACACACATTAATGCCAATTTCATGTCTCTTTCTATTCAAACTTTCCAATTTCATACACACAAACCGTTGCCGTATAATACTACGGAATTTTTCACAAGTAAAATAAAATTATAAATTAGGATATGCTCTACACTTAATAAACACACTCTTCACGTTCACATATACATTCATTAAACATATAATTACGCATGAAACACACTAGATAAATAAAAACTTTATTCATTTTTTACAATTAATATATTCTAAATTAAAATATAAAAACACGACACAACACAAACAATTTATTATAATTTTCATATTAAAATTCCCTTCCCTAAAATAAGATCCACTCAGCAATAGCATATACACAACCTAACAACCGAAACAAGTCGATCTAATTTGAAAACCACACATCATCCACTCCAAACTCATACTATCCACTTAATTGAAGATCGCACACATCCGCATACACTCGAATTTCATTCATATTTACAAATTATATATTTAAAAATTAAAAGGGGAACTTACCTGATGGATACATCTTACACGATCACAACACGATATAATTAATTAACACTCCTGAACTAATAATTAAACAGTTGACACTATACAAAAAAATCTCCTTACCGACAAATGGCAATGGCGAAAGGGGTGATTGGCATATTCACTCATATTTTGTCTACACACGATAATTGTTACTGTTTTGTTTATAAATTTGTCTCTCTGTTAAACTAATAATCTCTTTTATAGAGTCAAACAAGGAAGAAAGGTAGAATCGATGACCAATTATCACAGCAAGCAGAAACAGTGGTGCCACTTCACATTTTTGGACCACTGTTGTTACGAACAAGTTCACAGCGGGGGTAAATGTTGCGGACAATCAGGAATTATTATTATTATTATTATCTAGGGACGATACAAATTAATTTGTAAAGTCCAGGATTTCATGGGGTACTATGCCCATGTGGCGCGTTTTGTCAACAGCACGCGGAGTACTGAGTTCCCATGTGGTTCCCCACCTACGTACTTACCACGCCCAACACTGCTTGTTTCAGTGTGGCGAGGCCGTTGACGAATGAAGAATTAAAAAGATGTTTAAAGTGGAAAATTAATATGTTATATATTTATTAATTTGTACTAAACTTAACATACATATACTTATTATACTATTGTGAATTAGATAAACTTAGCGAAACGACGTGCTCGTAGTATTAACATAACTTAATATAATGTAATGTAAATAAACACAAAAGAAAAAACAAAAAAAATATAAATTGATCTGTTAAATTGAATAAAACACATTATGTTATTTACGTTTAGAATAAGCGGACAAAACGGCCTTTTTCTTTTCAAGGTTCAATATCATTTCCTTTCTATTCAAGCTCATGGTGCGAATAAAAGTCCTGTTGAATACGAGACAGAACAACGTCCAAATTAGAGGTCACGCACTTTGATGGGCTATAACTTGAAATGGAGTGGAAATAGAAATACTCAGATGAATGCAAGACTATCAAAACATGAATTTTCATATTTTAAAACAGAAGTAAAAAATAGATGGTCCAAAGCACACATTACGCTATAATAATTTCTTGTAAGCAAAAAATCGAGTAAAGGAGGATTATTTGAAATACCCATAAAAACGTTTAACATTTCAGGATGGCCCACTAAAACATTTAGTGAATGAACAAAAAATAGTAAAACAGATGAAGTACGTTCTTCTGTAGACGAAGAAGTAATAGTACATGCGGGTCGAGTGATATAACAAAAAGATGGACAAAGTAACATCTCGTGAGCTCTAAAAAATATAACAAATGCGCTTGAATATGATTACCAATGCAAAAGAAGACATTCCAAATAAAAAGAGCTAGAGCTCATCTAGAAGGAACTAGAAGGAGGCAATTCAAATGTTCGTAGAAGCAGATTTAATGCGTAGGCAATACGAAATCATACGAGCAGAAAACAAAATATTTTACCCGCCTTACGAATTAATGCTGAAGGCTTAAAAAGAATGCTATCCTCCTTAGAAGTCACTAGGAGTGAACGCTACTAGCGCTGAAAGCAATCTTCAATCTTTTTTGGATCATACCGTTGCAATATTATCAATTTTCGTGAAAGAAGTCCTAATTACACTTACCGAAATTGAAAGGAATTCCTTGCAAATTATCTATAAATGGGGTTGTAATGGATCGCAAAAAGCTCAATATAAGCAAAGGTTTACTTATTATGCCGTCCCAGATGCAAATATATTTTTAGCTCATTAGTACCTTTACAAATAGTTTGCGGCGAAGTTAAAACAAAAATCGTTTGGGAAAATCCGACACCTTTATCACCTCGATATGGCCGCCCGATGCGATTAAGATTTGTGAAAGAGCCTACAGACATCACTAAAGAAGAAATTAATTACGTTCGGGACAGCGTAAAGAAGCTAAACAACACAAAATTAAATTTAAATAGCTAGACATTTTCTTTTTGACACTGTCTTAAAATGACTATTTTAGACGGAAAGGTCTAATAATTTAAATAAAAAACACAATATCTGCCCAAATTCGCTCGAATTTGACCTATCAAATTTACACGCCAGAATTAAATTATTCGAAAGTATATTGCATTTAGCTTACAAAATGTCAGTTAAAAAGAAGAGAAATTATTAGAACAAGAAAAGAAATCGCAGGTTCAGCGAAAATTTAGAGAAGAAATGGGTTTTTTAGTAAATATGCCAAAGTGTAATTTCGGAAACTCAAACGATGGCAATACAAGCAAAAGATTTTTTTGAAAACACAAAACTAGCTGCTGAAATAGCAAGAATAAATTTTCATTTTATTTAAAAAATTAAAGTTATGTTGGAAGCCATTTCAAGCAAAATCAATGTTTAAAAGTTTGACGAATATGCGTTGGAAACGGCAAAACTTTATATGCAGTTGTACAGTTGGCATCTTTTGACTTCTATCATGCATAAAATGTTAATACATGGTGGAGTAATCATTGAAAATTCTCGTTTGACTATCGGTCTGTTTTTAGAGAAAGCTGCAAAAGCTCGGAACAAACACTTTCGATCATACCGTCTAAACTTTGGCCGAAAGTTTCCGCGTGAAGAATGTAACCTAGGTATTTATTACAGATTACTTTTGACATCCGATCCGCTCATCAGCTCAATGAGAAAAGTAAAGAAATCTTTTTTGCAGGAAACTTTACAGCTTTTGCTTCCAGCAGAGCCAAATGAAAAAAAATACATACATGTTATAAATGCATGGAAATTGACGATGAGGAGGATATAGAGGAAAAATATGTATGAGGCGAAAAATTATTGTATCTATTTTTTTAATTTAATGTGAACTTTGTTAAAATGGGTTTCTTCTTGCTAATGTTTAAGTATTCCTGCCATTTGGCATTTAATATTCGATAATAAGTAATAACCACACAATTTTATATTATACTGGATTTGTCTCTTATTGCCATTTTATATGTTTAATGGCATAATATGTAAAAAGACATGCATAGAGTACTGAAAATCAATAAATTAACATTTTTTATGCAAGAACTTGTTTCACTTTATACTCGTGATTAATTATTTTCCCGAATTTTAATAACTAATCAGCCGATTTTTATTTTCCTGCATTTTTAAAACTAATCAGCCGATTTCAAAAAAACTTTTCAGTTATACACAAACGATGTATTAACAAAAACGATTTTTGTATTTGAAAACACCATTTAATTGAGATAACATGGTAAATTAATATTTTGTCTAAAGTACCTGATTATTCATTGAAGTGTTGTTTCTGACTAAAATAAACAATAAAAAAAGTTTGATTGCCTAATTCGTAGAAATTGATTTATGTGCGACATATTGAAACCATATATCGGTAAATTCTGCCATATTTACATAGATGACATCATCATCTATTCCAGTTCTATAAAGGAACATACTGAATACCTTGTAAAAATAATCCAAATATTTAAAGAAGCCAACATGAAGCTTTTTTGTTAAAAAATCTATCCCTTACCAAGAAAAGATTCACTTTCTTGGCTATGCCATAAAACATAATGTTATAAGAACTGATCCAAATAAGGTAATGACAATCAGAGAATAACCTGAGCCAACGACTTTACGTCAGTTCAGAACCTTTTTAAGAATAGTCGGCTATTATTAGAAATTAATAATATATATAGAATGAAAATGGACAAGTTTCCACTCACAATAAAGTAGAATTGCAAAATGTCCACAAAGATGATCTGAAACAAAGACTTCACCCTTACGTACTCACACTCATCATAACAATTACTTCTGAAACCATTGACTACCCGGTCTAACTGTACCAGGTGTCCCCTAAGTTGTCAAGGATAAATAAAAATAAAGTCCTCAAGTTTTTACCATTAGTATTAATAAGGCCATTTTTGTAAACATGATTCAGGGTACACTAAAGTAAGCCTTTTCCTAAATCCTCGATAAATGTTGTCAACATTGAAGGTAGGCTCTCACTTTTTTTCTTAGAATATACCCAAAAATCATTCTCCAAATTATCCTTGACAACTTAGAGGACACCCTGTACATTAAGTGAAACAGATGATTCCTTGCTTTACGAGAACACTTCCAGCATATTTCATGTGACTAATCTCACATACATCCAAAACTTTTTGGACATTACCCAACAAGATTCAGAAAGAGATCATTATGGCGTAATTAATGCAGACACGCCAAGAGATGATACTCACGACAATAACTTTAATACTATACAAAATTTACTAGATGAACTCATGGTCTCACGTTCTAAACGTGCAAATGAAACTATCGGTACTATTTGGAAATGTATAGCAGAATCTCCTGATCACGATGATGAGTTAACAATAAGAAATAAAATAAATTATTTAATTGAAAACAGTAATAAACAATTTCTTGCAAACTTAAAATCATTTGAAGCTATCAAGTCATACAAAAATTATACAATTAGAAATAAGTTAATTGTAAAAAATTTAGTTTTTTATTGTATATGAATTGCAAAACATGATAAATACATTAACATTACCCAAATTAGGAATACTTAGTCCAGCTATTCTTAATCAAGTATATATTAAGAAAATTGTAAAGGATGAGCCTATTAAAACATTCACTTTTAGTGACTTAATCTCTATCTCTGATGTTTAAATTGTTCAAAGAGATGGTACCATTGTAATCTATGAACATAAAATATCCAATGTTTATAAGAAATGTAAGCGGTATAAAGCAAGGGGTATAAAATAACAAGACGGTAAATTATTCTTAAACAAAGAAATAATTAAATGTGACTCCAAACTCCTGAATGTAAAATTCGGAAAGAAAAAATGGAAATATACTTTTTGCTAAAGTATTGATAATCAAACTTTTCTATCAGAAAACTATCTGGACGAGGCCTGTTTAATGAGCAACCGGATTGGAAGATAGGTGGCTCTACTGATCCAAAATTAGTATACCATCATTTATTATAACATCTTTTAGCCCGCCTGTCAAAATTTTGTGACAATACGACTCTTAGTTTTGTTTTAACACCCATTTCAGAACATTGTGTTAGTGTTTTTTGCGATCATGGAAAAAGAGCAGTTTCGCTCCGTGATCCGATTCTTGTTTTTGAGTGGCAGAACCTGAGAGGAAATCAAGCCCATTCGCGATGGTGTGTATGGGACCCCATCACATTCTCGTACAACTGTTAACCATCGGTCCACAGAGGTTCGCGTGGCCGCATGTCTTTGATGAAACGCGTTCAGGTGGCCCAAGAATGGTTACCACAGAAGAAATCGTGGCCAAAATCCATGATCTCGTACTGGCGGGCCGCCGAGTGAAAATTCGCGAGTTGGTTGAGATAACATGCATCTTAACTAAATGCGTCAGCCAGATCTGCACGAGAAAAAACTGTCTGGACGATGAGTGCCGCGTTTGCTTACACCGGAGAACAAGCGCAATCGTGAGACCACTTCAAAGACGTGCTTGGCCATCTTTAATCGAGCGGAGGATATCTGGTAAAATTTGAAAATTCAGCAATCGTTGATGGTACTCTTCGAGAATCCAACCAAATAAATCCAAAGCTGTGTGAGGATTATACAATATCATAGATGAAGTGAAAAACTATTTCGAATCGGTTGACGAGAAGCTGAAATTCGACAAAATAAATGTACTTTAGCACTGGTATCATTAATTATACTTATGATAACGTTCGTAATACTTTTTTACAGAAGAAAGAAAGAACCATAACTGACACCAAAGGAAATGCTCGTAAGACAATATGAAGCCGCGGAGCGATCTTCTTAAGCGTAGGGGGAGTTACAACAGCAGTTCCTCTAAACGATAAGAAATAATAATATTTATCACAAACACACATAACCCACATGATCCCCTTCGTGACTTATCTGTTCACAATCAATAAACTTTTTGTAAAATCGAACTTTTAATTTATATATGTATATATCATATCATCAAAAATACGAGTACATTACTTTAAGCAGGGAGAACTAAATGTAAGGCTACTAGGCTTAAAATCTATAAAATTGTTTTTCTAAGTTCAAAAAATAGTTTTTATTGAATTTGTACTACATGTACGACGTGATGTTTTCCGAGGTTAGTCAACTATTACATGAGTTTAGATGTGATTTTAATGACATGCCAATTATAGCGGATAGAAGGGCAAATTTGGTTACCGAATTTCATTCAATAAATAATTTATTACTTAATTTTTATTTTTTTTTTTAGAATTTGGGCAATTTTAAATTTAAATGTTTAAATTTCGATTTTATCTCTATTACTTTTTCTATTACTAAAATTAGTATAGTTATAATTAATGTTATTGTTATTATATTGCCTTGTGGTTACCTTGACTTCAGTTAAGTAAAAGCGTCGAACTAAGTTCGAGGCGGCGCTTTTCGGATTATGATAAGTCTTCACATCAATTGTTCTGGCAAGCTATCACACCCCAACAGAAGACATAATATCAGTTCATTGTCAGGACCTATAAATAATGCTCTAAATGTTAGCATCAGATTATTTTAAATGGTTTTGACGACTGATTGGGAAAAGGGAAAAGGCAATGACTGTAAAAAGACCAACACTAATTGATTTTACTGCGGAATGAGCACTTTAACGGTTTTCTCATTCCAACATTCTGAGCTCCCGATGTAGACTAGAACCATCACCTATATGCAGCAAGGGTTCCTCTTCGGATATTTGAGATATTATAACATATTGTGTAGAGACTTAAAATTGAACGACCGTAATCGCAAAGATCAGTAGAGCAGTTTTCAAGAGACTGATGCGCTGGGTGTTATCTTACAACTCGCGCGAGGCCCCTGGTTTTATGAAGACTCCAGGCTTGCACATGTATCGAAACAACTACCATATGATGTGGTGCTGCATAAGAAATCGAGAGTGACTTATGCGCTCTTCGAATAAAGGATAACGGCCTCTCTGAAGAAAATAAAAAGTGTACAAGAGCGAGCGATCGAAGAAAAGGAGAAGTGCTGTTAAAGTACAATGTTCAGAAGTTAACCACCTTTTAAAAATGACGTTAAGATGGCAATATTCCAAAATATTGCTGTATTCTAAATATTAAACGATTTGGGGGAAATTATACCTGATATTACCATTGTTATTCGGGTACACAATAAAGAAAATCATAAAAACTATGGCAAATTTAAAGGCAATAATTTCCTTAGCTTCGCGTGCAAGATTTTGCTTGGTGAAGTGTTCGAATGTCTGAAACCATTTAACAGTGATTTGATTGGCCCCTATCTGTTCAGTTCTAGACAGTTGACCAAAAATTTTAACTACGCCAGATCAAAGAGAGAACCCAATCAGCTCAGATCCATACGTATTACCTACCACCTCTTTATTGATTTAAAAGTCGCAGAGCCGTGCCCGAGTTTGGCATCCCTACCAAGTTCATCAGATTGTGTAGAATGACGATGAAGAATGCTTGTTGCTCCGTAAGAGTTAAAAGGAATTTCGCTGAAAGTCCTTGATGTCGAAAAAGGGTTAAGTCAATGGAATGCACTTTTATGTGAATTCTTTAACATCGAACTTAAAAATTTAGTCAATCACCAGAGGCACAATTTTACAGGAGTCTATTAAATTATTTGTACACTTATAGACGGCGATGAATTGATACATTGGCAGCACTCAGCAAGCTGTTACTGATGTGATTATAAATATTGAAATGAACGAGAAAAATTTATTAATGAGGACAATACATTATTATTATTATTGTTTGTCAATATATATGTGTGTGTGTGTAATATAAGAATTTCTTTTTACCAATCTTCAAAAAGTAACTGAAGAAAATTATTCACTGACATACACCTGCTTGCTGATGGCAGCGCCAACTCCAGGTATGATCCGTAAGGATAATTTAAGTCTTTTTCTATGTTTTTTTTTTTTTTTTTAACTCATTAGCCCACCAACAATTCTATTTGGTTCGTGCATTGAACTTTACACTTGTGCCTTAAAAAAGTGAAACATATGATTCTAAAGCTCGATGGAGTGAATGACCTATTGTGCGGTGTCTCGCATTAAAAGAGAATGAAGGAACTCGGAACCATGGCCTGATGATATGGTGATATGAAAATTCGGTAAGAACGCGAAGACCGTGACGAATCGATTCGTCGTCGTTCTCAGCAGGTTGACTTGGCGTATTTGATATCTTGGCATACTTTACGTGGGGATCTCCGCCTAAAGGCGTACAAAATCCACTTGTGCAAGAATTGAAGACAGGCGACTTAAATTTGCGTCATATTTTTAGTGAATGGGCTTTGGAAAAACTCAATGAAAATCCGCTGTTTTATCGTGAAATTTTGTTCAGTGATGAAGCCCATTTCAGGCTCAATGGATACGTTAATAAACAAAATTGCCGTATTTTGGCTGATAAGCAACCCGAAAAGTACCAAGAGCTACCATTACATCTATTAAAAACAACGGTATGGTATAGTTTGTGGGCTGGTGAAATCATTGGTCGATATTTCTTCAAAAATGAGGCAAATCAGAATGTTATCATCAATGGTAACCAACATCGCGCCATGTTAACGGACTATGTGCTTCCTGAAATTCAAGCATATGATCTGGGTAAGCTCTGGTTTTAACAAGACGGCGCTACGAGCCATACAGCGCGTGAAACAGTGGACTTGTTGAGAAATAATTTTGGTGAGCACTTAATTTCACCTTTTGCTACGATAAATTGGCCGTATTATTTTCTCAGGGGATATGTAAAGTCTCAGGTCTTCAAGAATAAGCCAGGTACGATTGTGCTTTAGAAGCCAACATTACGCGTGTTATCCGCGAGATACCAATCGCTATGCTTAAACGAGTTTCCCAAAATTTTACTTTCCGAATAGACCACCTCAGACGTAGTCGTGGCCAACATTTTCATGACATCATTTTTAAAGAATAAATGCCATTAGTTGTTCTTTTAATCGATAATAAAAATTTTACGTTCACTTCCAAATTTATGTATTTTATCTAACATTACAAATCAATCCTGACGATGAATCACCCTATACAATATCTAAACAATATCTAAATTTAAATCTATAATTCTGAAACGATAAAAATCAAACTTATATATTATTGTACTGAAATGTATTTATTGATATCTTTAACCTAAGAACTATCTCTTATCTTATACATGTTTGTTTTTATACATATTTCTAGTAATGTCAGTGGAATACCTAAGTTTACCACCTTAACTGTTATATTAACGTTATAATATCTAAGGTCATTTGCTTCTTAATTGTTTGTTTGATTTACCATAGGTTACTGTTGAACTAGATAGAAAACTTCACGGGTAGCCAAATCATTCCTTTTTTTGCAATTGGAAAGTTTTGTTTGTAGAATGAGGTGCTGAGTTTTGGAAATGCGTGAAAGATCGGAAAGGGGCAGCGAGAATTGTTTATCGTTATGAGGACTAAAGAAGGGGTAGTTACTAACATATCGAAGGATCATGTGGCTACCACGGTGTGTCCTAGTATCCCAATACTATAAAAAAATGGAAGGGGTTTACTCCGTATGAGAGCGCGTCATCTAGCTCTCTCTTCTCTTTCGTTTTTGGATTTGAGCATGAGAGATCATCTGATTTGTAGTACCTATACGTATTAATTAGATATAGGGTTGGAATTTTGTAAAGGACAAACTCGGGTTTACACATTTTTTAAAATTTTCAACTCAAACAACAAAAAGGCATGAAAATAGAAGTAACTATGGTTGACTATTATTAGCAGCAAGATTCCCCCCATTCCGGCGAGCATAGGACGGAGCTCATACTTGCATGTCTACAGCTGCTAATTGGTCAAACCACCTGCTGCTCTTTGCACGGATTGGCCTTTCGAGTGACCTGTGCCGAGAGGTCATAAGGGTGAAGAAAAGGCAGTAGGGAGGATCTTTTGGAGTTCTGATAGCACGAGGTTAGATTATTTTTCGTGGCTTTCATTTTCGTTTGTGTGAGACTTCATTAAAGGACCCTGGGTTAAGTGCGAATCACCAAGGCACTATCCTCTTTTATTATTATTGCTCAATTTTGATGACAGGATAGGGTAATAATATATAATAATATATGATAATAAATAAAAATATCGTAACAGTTCTTAACAAGAAGAGACGCACAGTATTAACGAATTAGACAAAACGTCACAATAGACTGCTTGGGTGCACCAACAATTTTGGTGGCTAGTTAAAGGAGAAAAAGCTTCATGTCTAGTTCCTCTAATTCTAGGTGGCTCCATCGAAAGCAAAATCGGTCGTCAGTCTAGTTAATTAGCCGTGACCGGCTACAAAACAAAACAAAAAAAAAAAAAATAAATAAATAAATAAATAAAAGAACAAAGGAGTGGGTGACTTTCTCTAAAATAAGGAATAAATCATATAAAAAAATTGATATGGTATGTTATTTAGGTAAGGTAAGTAGATTAAGTAGATTAGATAAGGTTTAATTTTAAGTTTTATATTATAACAAAAAATATCCATGTACTAAGTTTTTTACTTAAAATTTCCTTTCTTAGTTTTAGTTTTAATAAATGTTAAAAACAAAAATAGATTCTAAGATACGTCGAAAGACATAGTTTACGTGTTAGTTAGGTTTAACTTAGAGTGCACGCATGGGGCCATTGAGTTAGAATAAGATAATTTTAAGCTAATTAAGCATTAATTTTTAGGCGTTTTTTTTTTCTAGCATGTAAGACTTTATGAATTAACTGATATAAAAAAATTTAAACTAAGTGGTATATTATTGCTTGCAAATTAGAAAGTTTGGCGTTCAAATACCAAATTTACCCAAAGACATTCTTTTGTTTTTTGCCCCTGCTATGTGCAAACATCTTAAGGTTACATAAAATTCCTTTTGCACACGCTAATTATAAAAAAAACAACTAAAATCGAGTAATATGAGTGTTTGCCGAGAATAAAACAACAAGTTAAAAAACAGTTAGTCTCCATATTAAATGTTGGATGCCATCCAGGGTGGGAGATAACCAATGAACCTTTATATCTTCCTTTCTCTTTCTGACCTATTTCCCAAAAGCTTAACACGTGCTTTGGGTTTACGTGTAGTCACACGTGGGTGTTAAATTAATAAAAAAAAACATTTCTCTAAGTTTTGCGCACAAATATTGAAGACCTCAACAATCTGTCTGTGAATAAATGGACGCAGTTCTTATTATTACATATTTTATTTAATATAAATATAATTATATATAATATATTATTATTATGATTATCGATATTATTTTTTTTATACGAGTATTATTACAATTTCCTCCTCTCATATATATTTACTTAAAAATTTGTGAACCTTGTGGCTTTTGTCTTTTTACAATAAACTTATCATTGATGTTAAGATCTTACAGATATTTTCTGAGTGTCAATCGGTAGTTTCGGTTGGTGATGAGTCTCTCTTGAATTCATTTGTCAAGTAATTATCACTTTTGCCAAAATTAAGCTAACGCTTTTTTACTGAATCATTTTTGAGCAATAATACCTGCTGTATGCTTTGAAGGTTTATGATTCATATATTTGCTTCTCTGCGTCATCCGTTCTATATTTCTACCCCTATGCACTTGGTAGTAATATTTTTGTTTATTTGGGCGAATTAAATTATATTAAATTGTTTAATTTCAAGTGGCTTCTTGGTAGGTATAGAGATAATTTTCTTGCATTTCATCCTTCAACCGATGGCAACTTTATTCCTCTTACAATACTGACAGTCTTGCATTTGCTTAGTCCAGGAGATGATTTTGATCTTATATTGGTGAATACATATATCGTAAGTTACAAGAGGTGATTTTGAACTCAAAGTTTTTTAATTTATCTTAGAACCATTCTCTTTTGCAGGTTAGCTTAATGGCATAATGACAAAACTGCCATTCACCGCACCAGTCTCTATGAAATACATCTGATAAATAAAAAATACTATTATTTCTGCTTTGATTACTTTCTATTAACCACAAACAAAAAATGTATAGCATTATTCTCCAACTTGCTATAGAATTATTGAACATACTCACAATACGAGTATGCTTGATCCCAAAAATTATACAATATTAATAAGATTTGTATAACACTCTTTTTAAAACATTCCTTATTTTTTCATATTGCATTATTAGTTAACATAGATTAAGTATCACAACACTATTATACCAAACTGTTTATAAATATTTATAAAAAACGATAAAGAAAATTAAAATTAACCAATTAGAAATTGGTTTCCAAAATTTAATTTATTCGGAATTTGATTTTCACAAGTTGGCAGTATTCAGAAGTATTGATTAAATTATTCATATGCGAGTACTATGTTTGTAATTGAGAATTTAATTTTCTTCGGAGTTTTAAAACAAATATGCATGTGTAAATGGACTTATATTGAGGAAATTTACATACATACATAACATACATAAATTTAATTAAGAACACTATCGTTATTATCTTAGTCGTTCTATTTTCGAAATAAAACAAGACAAGATGCACGTGTAGTGAAAAGCTTACCTTTTATTTCGTTTGTTGAGTTAAGTGTTGGTCCTTCAGATGATTTCATTAACTTGTCTTTACTTACAGAAACCATGTGTACACTACTAGCGCACCCCATCTTCACCATTCTTCTTAATATGTAGTTAATATTTTAATTAATTATAATGTGAGTAAACAATATGTACATATTTTTGATTGAAATTAAATCTTTTTTTTTTCTGATAATTGAGACTACAATATTTTTCCTTAACTTAACTTTTTATAAAATTAAACTCGGTGATGTCATGCAGCTTTTAGGTAATGTACTGCACAGAGTGTACAAAATTTTCCCTCCTAAACCTTTAAGAGCTTACATAAAAAAAGTAATGACCATAATCGACCATGCTTGCGCATGCATAATAATACATTCTCTATTTTCATATGTTTTATTATGTTTTACACAGTACAAAGATCTACGTAATATATCATATTTAAGAAAAATAAAGCTTACAAATTTTCTTTCAAATTTTATAGTAACAGGAAAGCAATAGGCATCGCCCGTAAATATTTATAGGATAAAAACCAAACCAATAAAATATAACTAGTAATAAGGTAAACAAAATATCAGTTAACATTGTTTTATATGCAATTTTATTCGGATATGTACGTAAATAATTATCGTAATGTAGAATGAGCAATGGAAAAGTAAATTTTATAGGTATTTTATTTTGTTCAGAAAATCAATTAATTAAAGCAATCCTTCCTGCGACTGTATCAGTAGCTTAATTTTTTCTCTAACAATTTTATATGTTGCAGTTCTATTTAGTTTATTGATGTTATATGCTTACCATATGTAAATACTTACTCCTATTAATAAAAGTTGTTATTATAAGAGCTATAAAATACTTTTTGTGCAAAAAAATGAGCAGACGACTAACACAGTTAATGGACACACTAGCTCTGATCTATACCGGACTGTTAAAGTAAGAAAAAATTTATTTTATATCCAAATTTATTGATTTTTACTCTTAGATATTTATAAAATGAATGATTGAGGCTAAGTTGATGTATGAAAGTGTATGCAGTTCAATTTCTCCATCTACATCTCTACCACAATTGGAGTATTTTTCTATTTCAATGTAAAAGCTTGCAAAGAAAATAGAATTAACATTGTTCCATTTTAATCTGTAAATTGAGAAATGAAAATAAAACAAGATTTAAGATACAAGATTTCTCTGATTACTAATTTAAATGTGAATATTTTTTCAAGATAAAGGGTTAACTAAGTGACCAAATAAATGTGAGAAAATGAGAAAAAATTAATTAACAGTAGGACACTAATAGGATTTATCAAAGGAAAGTTTTTAAAAAAATATAATAAACAGTATCGGTCAACTTAAACCCTAACATTTACAGTTAAGAACAACGGTTTTTATGTTAGAAACCGTTAATATGTTAAGGCTTTAGTGTAATTAGAAAGAAAACTTAAGGGAAGTTTTGAGCCATACAATAAGCGGTGTATCCCGGCATACTCTGGGATGACTTTAAAGAAAATTTTACTAAAGTATAACTTCAATCAGGCATCAAACTAAATATTTATTTTAAATTTTTTTGTTAAAAAATTATTAGGGAAATATGATAAAGTCAGTGTTTTAAGTATACCGTTTTACTTGTGTGCTTCTGCTTTTAAGATTTTCCAAAAAAAATGGTTGGAATTTTTATCACAAACGTATTAAGTAAGTAATATTTTTAAACTATTTTCATTGCAATTAAAAATAAATACTCTTGGCATTTTTTTAAAGAATAAATCAAAAAAATTAAAAATAAGAATTAAAAACAACAATGTAACAAAAAATTTTTGAAATAGATAATAGTTATCTTTAACTTTTTCAAATTTACTGATGATTTTTATTTTTGTATCTCAAATCTATCAGTAATCAGTGGTTGCCTTCTAAAAGGGCCTTGACTGACTTTTACAAGGTCAAAATTGAGTAATAAGTTGAAAACAGAAGAAGACATTTTCAGACGTGGAGATCCTTGGATCGGAAAATTTTATTATTATTATTATTATCTAGGGAACGATACAAATTAATTCGTAGGGTCCTAGACTTAACGCCGGGGTACTATGCCCATGTGGCGCTTTTTGTCAACAGCACGCGGAGTACTGAGTTCCCATGTGGTTCCCCACCTACGTACTTACCGCGTCCAACACTGCTTGATTTCGGTGATCTAGTGGGAACCGATGCAGTTCAGTTTTTTTTTTCAGTTTAAACGCATTTTTATTTACTTAATTCATTAATTCTTATATGCTAGACAAAAAATGCTTAAAAATTAGCTTAAATAACTTAAAATTATCTTAATCTAACTTACTGGCCCCATGCGGGCACTCTATGTTAAACCTAACGCTTAAACTATGTCTTTCGACGTATCTTACAGTATATCTATTTATTACATATTTACAACTAAAACTAAGAAAATAAATTTAAAAAAAACTTAGTTACTGGACTTTTTTGTTAAAATATAAAACTTAAAATTAAACTTACAAACTATCTAAAAATATATCTTAATATACTTAACCTACTTACATCTAATACCTAATATATACACACATAATATATATATATACATAATATATATATACATAATATATATATATGCACACATATATATATATATTTTTTTTTATATATTTTTTTTTCTTAAATCTAACTTAATCCTCCCTTATAACTGTGTAAGTCGGCCATGACTAAAAAATTAGGCTGACCCACTTTGCTTGACATAAAGAAGCTACGCAGTATTTGAGGAATTCGCCAACAAAGCTTCCTCTCCGTCAACCAGCCACCAAAATTGCTGGTGCTGCTGAGCAACATCCCTAATGTTGCGACTCCTTACCGACCTACTGAAACGGAGACGCTCCGCACTGCCACGTGCGACGTCCTGTCGTAGTTGAGTCGCCTGTCCGCAGCTGTTCGAGCGACGTGGTAGATTAGCGGCACCGCCAATCTGTCCTGGATCAGACCTTTCATATCAAGGTAGAGGAATGCTTCTGGAGGAACAAAACCGTCTAAGCGAACTCTCTCATGAAACATATAATTAGGGTAGAAAGCCCCGGAGATCAGGTTGTTCGATGAGGTCATTGCTCTCGCAATGTGTCTTCGAGTCAACTTAATAACGAAATTGTCCACTCTTATTAGGTTCGCCCTATTGTACAAGACCTCATTAGGATAGAATTTTATGTACTCAGACTCTGGTGTTCTGTATAAGCGAAGACAAGTCCTAAGACAAGGCCTCTCAAGCATTGATATTCCATTGGATATCAGAAACCAGAAACCAGTTTAGACGCGGCATGAATGACATCATGCCCCGCCTTGAAACCGAATTGATTATCCGGAACTATATTATTGTCCTCAGCCCACTTAGTCAGGACTCTATTGATCACCTTTTCGAAAACCTTACTGATGTTTGGTAGAAGACTGATCGAGCGGAGATTCGCCGGATTGGAAGTAACTTTATCCCTTTTTGGGATGGGATGTACCACCGCAGTTTTCCAATGTGCTGGATAATGGGCATTATTCATTGCATTATTAAACAGGGTGGTATAAATGTTCGCCGTTTCTAGTGAGAGATGTCGAAGTACAATGTTAGGTATTTCATCGATTCCCACTGATTTCTTACTTCTAAGCGAGGACCATTTGGAGCTCTTCCTTCGAAAATAACGGTGGAAGTACCCTTTCATTGGTGATGACATTATTTGCCATATTTTCGCTACTGAACTGGGTGAAACCCGAGCTCTCGAATCGCCAATTCACTATTTCATTTCGAAGGTAGAAGTTGTGCACAAGGACTCGATTCTCCAGATCGTGGTTCGGGCCAATGGTTTCATTCGCCTTGTACACTTCCTGGAAAGTCGCTCCTATAGTCTCTACCTTCTCCTGCGGACCCTCGATCACAAAGAAGTCGTCATCATCAACAGCCTCACCTGGATCTATGCCTGCTGCTAAAAGTATTTGTTCGTTGTTCGTCGTTCGGGCGATCTTAAGACATGGAAGGTAGTTTTGATTTTTTCTCCGAAATATTTTATTTATTTGCGGGACATATTCGGGTTGCTGGTGTTTACAGCCCGAATTCTATTGTTCCAATACAAACTTATAGAATTTCTGTAATTTTCCTTTATTAATGTTTGGAGGTTTTTAATCGCCGACTTAAGTATCATAATCTCCGGATTATGTCTGTCCGTAAACTGTCTGTACAAGGCTTTTAGTCTTGACAGTAGTCTACTTTTATGTCGGTGCAGTGCGTCAATAGTTGCGTTGCGGAATAAGTCTTCGTTGTCAGTGTGTTGATACCGAGGTATCGTTTTGTCCATTGTTTGTTTGATTGTCTCGTCCATTAGTCTTAAATACCTATCAATCTCCTCGTTTGACAGATTTCTGTTGGACGGTGGGTAGAGCGAATTTGAGGAGAGTGCTCTTGTCAGTATTCTAGAGAAGTGTGTCCAACGCACTCTACTATAATTGTAGGAATGCCTTTGAACAAACTCTTCCAATTCCGCAGTTTCGTTGGGAACAGTTATTTCGGTGCTGATGGTCACTATCATACACGAAAGTGCGTAGACAGTTTGTAGTTTGTTGGTTAGTGTAAGTCAGTTGCATTCGTGAGTCAAACAACAGGAGATCCAAATAAGACCCGTGTCTGGGAAGCGACGGACTATCCGTCGCCTTAAGGCCGAGTCGATACATTATACTGTGCTGACCCCACCAATTGAATAGTAGGTTCCCTCTAGTATTTGGTATATTATTTCCCCAATCACTATGTTTGGCGTTGAAGTCTCCGCCGATAATAAAATAATTGTCTTTCAATTCTAACCTCAGGAATCTAAAAAGTGTTTCGAGCTCTGAGATGAATAGGGTGGATTGAGTAGCCTTAGGCGCATAGACAGACACCATGTACAACCGCTTTCCACTACGGAGAGGGATATACACGATGCATGCTTGCAGCACCTGGAACCTGCGTACTATACGACTGTATACTCTTTTAAAGCGTATTCCTTTTCTTACAAAGATTGCAAGGCCTCCTCCTTGTATGGAGTTGGGTCGGTTTCTTCGTACTATATTATATTTTCTGTGCCTCATTTTGTGTCTTTTGGTAAGCTTAGTTTCGCTAGCCAAAAGCACATCAGGGGTTTGGTCTTCGAGCAACTTAAATAGTGCGGCTTTTCGTTCGAACCTAATCAGTGAATTAACATTCACTGCAAGGACCTTCAGGGTCTGCTCCTCCATGTACATACCCATTACGACAAAAGGTGCGTTAGGCCCGGCAGCAGCGCGTTGAAGCTGAGCCATCTGACTCTGGATAGAGAGCAAGATAGCTAGCATGTCAGAAGCTGGTTCCGGTGCTCTAGGGACTGGGACCTGAGGAGCAACCTTCGCTTGCTGTACCGTATTTCCCCTACCTGCCGCCATTTGGGCGTAGGTAACCTGGGGAGTAACGGCTGGAGTTTGTAAGTGCACGGGTGGACGTTTAACTTCCACTTTCTGCTGCCGAGCCAGATTTAATCTTTTGATATATTGGAATTTGGAACAACCCCGATAATTTGCGGTGTGTTCCCACATAAAGCACAAGAGAGTTGGCTTTTTTCAGACGCTCCGTCCTTACCTAGAGCGCATTCCTCAGATTTGTGGTTCTTTCCACACTTCACGCATCGAGGCTGCATTTCGCAGTTCGACGCGGCGTGTCCGAACCTTTGGCAGCGAACACATTGTAAAATGTTTTCGCTCCTATTTAATTTTTCCCAGTGTACAACCTGGTAGTCTAGGATTTTGATGCTCCTTAGACCATCCAGTTTGCTGCTGGGACTTAGCTGAACCAGAAAGAACGGCAGTTTGCGCTTCTCCCTTTTGGCTCTAGCCGTGACAAATGGCTTGACCCCCACGAATTTGAGCTCTTCGCACTCCTTCTCTTTCAGCAGTGCAAGGAGCTCCTCCGGATCGGTCGGCGGTTCCAAGCCCCTAAGCAGCATTGTTTGCAGCTTTTCTCCCTTAGGGGTGTAGGAGAAGAATTCCGTCGTCGAATCCCTCAAAAGGTTTTTAATTTTGTGGTAGCGATCCACTGTGTTACAGTGGATCGCATGCCTATCTAACGATAATCTTTTTATAAAAAAATTGTTGCCAATGGCCGACTTACACAGTTCGATGGTGTCCTTTAACTCCAATTTGAAAGTGTTGATTGGTGGTACTTTCTGCTTGGTAGATTTCTGCTCTTGCTGTTGTTGTTGTCTCTGCTGCTGTTGCTTTTGCTGATGTTGTTGTTGTTTTTGTTGTTGCCTCTGTTGTTGCTGCTGTTGATCTTGCTGCTGCTGTTGTTGCTGCTTATTCTGCTGCGGTTTTTGTTTTTGTTGTTTATGTTTTTGCTGCGTTTGTGCATATTTTTTTGACATTTCTTATACTGGTTTCTGTATATTAGGTTTTTCAACCGGTTGTTTTGTTTTTTGTTGCTGTGGAAGCTCCACGTTTGTATTTTGCTCCTGATGAGGCCTCTGGAGTTGTTTCTCCATCTCCCTCCTTGCTACTTGCTTTGCTTTTATAGCCAGCACTTTTTGTTCAAGCTTCTTAATGTGGTTGTTAAGAGCTTGAACCTCGTCCTCTTCGTCATCAGACTCAGATGGTGCTAGGGATGCGAAGATGTTGTCTGCTCCCATGTAGTGACCTTCCCCTCCGTCGTATACTTGAGGGCTGTCGTTATTAGCCGACACCTGCCCCCTTGGCTTTATTGCTGCGCTTGCCGATATTATCGCAGCACTCTCACTCAATCTTCCATGCAGCATTTCAAGAGAAGCTGGTAAGAAAGTGCGCTTAATTAGATTCGGAGTCGGCTTCAGCTTTCTCCTCCTCTTAATGGCCATGTCTGTAGGTTTTGTTGTTGTTGTTGACCTTAATAGTTGGAGTGGCGTAACGGCTTGATCATCAGACGACATCATGCCATCTGCAGATCCCGCTACCGGTATAGCGGACCGCTTACTTCCACTCATACAACTGGTTTCCTTAAATGTTTATTACTCTTTGTTTTTGTTTTTTTTTCGAAATTAAATAAAGAAAAAAAAAAATTGGAAGATCAAATTGCGAAGGTTGGAGAATCGAACCCACACCCCGAGATTTACTGTCCACGTCTTTACCACTTTGGCTACCGAACACTTCTATACTTCTTATTAAAAACCACACTTCTATATATTTTCTTCACACTTGTCAAGCCGTAACACGAAGCAGGTCTACTCACCATGAAGGTCTGTGAACGACTGAGTGGGAACCGATGCTTTCAGTGTGGCGTGGCCATTGACGAATGAAGAATTAAAAAAAGATGTTTAAAGTGGAAAATTAATATGTTATATATTTATTAATTTGTACTAAACTTAACATACATATACTTATTATACTATTGTGAATTAGATAAACTTAGTGAAACGACGTGCTCGTAGTATTAACATAACTTAATGTAATGTAATGTAAATAAACACAAAAGAAAAAACAAAAATCATATAAATTGATCTGTAAAATTGAATAAAACACATTATGTTATTAACGTTTAGAATATGCGGACAAAACGGTCTTTTTCTTTTCAAGGTTCAATATCATTTCCTTTCTATTCAAGCTCATGGTGCGAATAAAAGTCCTGTTGAATACGAGACAGAACAACGTCCAAATTAGAGGTCACGCACTTTGATAGGCTATAACTTGAAATGGAGTGGAAATAGAAATACTCAGATGAATACAAAAACTATCAAAACATGAATTTTCATATTTTAAAACAGAAGTAAAAAAGAGATGGTCTAAGGCACACATTACGCTATAATAATTTCTTGTAAGCAAAAAATCGTGTAAAGATAAAAATGTTTAACATTTCAGGATGGCCCACTAAAACATTTAGTGAATGAACAAAAAATAGTAAATCAGATGAAGTACGTTCTTCTGTAGGCGAAGAAGTAATAGTTCATGCGGGGCGAGTGATATTACAAAAAGAAGAACAAAGAAACACGTCGTGAGTTCTAAAAGATATAACAAATGCGCTTGAATATGGTTACCAATGCAAAAGAAGACATTCCAAATAAAAAGAGCTAGAACTCAACACCCCTCAGGAGGCACTTCAAATGTGCGAAGAAGCAGATTTAATGCGTAGGCAATACGAAATCGTACGAGCAGAAAACAAAATATTTTACCCGCCTTACGAATTATTGCTGGAGTCTAAAAAAGAATGCTACCCTCCTTAGGAGTCACTAGGAGTGAACGCTACTAGCGCTGAAAGCAATCTTCAATTTTTTTTGGATCATACCGTTGCAATATTATCAATTTTCGTGAAAGAAGTCCTAATTACACTTACCGAAATTGAAAGGAATTCCTTGCAAATTATCTATAAATGGGGTTGTAATGGATCGCAAAAAGCTCAATATAAGCAAAGGTTTACTTATTATGCCGTCCCAGATGCAAATATATTTTTAGCTCATTAGTACCTTTACAAATAGTTTGCGGCGAAGTTAAAACAAAAATCGTTTGGGAAAATCCGACACCTTTATCACCTCGATATGGCCGCCCGATGCGATTAAGATTTGTGAAAGAGCCTACAGACATCACTAAAGAAGAAATTAATTACGTTCGGGAAAGCGTAAAGAAGCTAAACAACACAGAATTAAATTTAAATAGCTAGACATTTTCTTTTTGACACTGTCTTAAAATGACTATTTTAGACGGAAAGGTCTAATAATTTAAATAAAAAACACAATATCTGCCCAAATTCGCTCTAATTTGGCCTATCAAATTTACAAGCCAGATTTAATTATTCGAAAGTATATTGCATTTAGCTTACAAAATGTCAGTTAAAAAGAAGAGAAATTATTAGAACAAGAAAAGAAATCGCAGGTTCAGCGAAAATTTAGAGAAGAAATGGGTTTTTTTAGTAAATATGCCAAAGTGTAATTTCGGAAACTCAAACGATGGCAATACAAGCAAAAGATTTTTTTGAAAACCCAAAACTAGCTGCTGAAATAGCAAGAATAAATTTTTATTTTATTTAAAAAAATTAAATTTATGTTGGAAGCTATTTCAAGCGGTCACAAAATCAATGTTTAAAAGTTTGACGAATATGCGTTGGAAACGGCAAAACTTTATGTGCAGTTGTACAGTTGGCATCTTTTGACTTCTATCATGCATAAAATGTTAATACATGGTGGAGTAATCATTGAAAATTCTCATTTGCCTATCGGTCTGTTTTTAGAGAAAGCTGCAAAAGCTCGGAACAAACACTTTCGATCATACCGTCTAAACTTTGGCCGAAAGTTTCCGCGTGAAGAATGTAACCTAGGTATTTATCACAGATTACTTTTGACATCCGATCCGCTCATCAGCTCAATGAGAAAAGTAAAGAAATCTTTTTTGCAGGAAACTTTACAGCTTTTGCTTCCAGCAGAGCCAAATGAAAAAAAATACATACATGTTATAAATGCATGGAAATTGACGATGAGGAGGATATAGAGGAAAAAATAATGTACGAGGCGCAAAATTATTATATCTATATTTTTAATTTAATGTGAACTTTGTTAAAATGGGTTTCTTCTTGCTAATGTTTAAGTATTCCTGCCATTTGGCATTTAATATTCGATAATAAGTAATAACCACACAATTTTATATTATACTGGATTTGTCTCTTATTGCCATTTTATATGTTTAATGGCATAATATGTAAAAAGACATGCATAGAGTACTGAAAATCAATAAATTAACATTTTTTATGCAAGAACTTGTTTCACTTAATACTCGTGATTAATTATTTTCCCGAATTTTAATAACTAATCAGCCGATTTTTATTTTCCTGCATTTTTAAAACTAATCAGCCGATTTCAAAAAAACTTTTCAGTTATACACAAACGATGTATTAACAAAAACGATTTTTGTATTTGAAAACACCATTTAATTGAGATAACATGGTAAATTAATATTTGGTCTAAAATACCTGATTATTCATTGAAGTGTTGTTTCTGACTAAAATAAACAATAAAAAAAATTTGATTACCATATTCGTAGAAATTGATTTATGTGCGACATATTGAAACCATATATCGGTAAGTTCTGCCATATTTACATAGATGACATCATCATCTATTCCAGTTCTATAAAGGAACATACTGAATACCTTGTAAAAATAATCCAAATATTAAAAGAAGCCAACATGAAGCTTTTTTGTTAAAAAATCTATCCCTTACCAAGAAAAGGTTTACTTTCTTGGCTATGCCATAAAACATAATGTTATAAGAACTGATCCAAATAAGGTAATGACAATCAGAGAATAACCTGAGCGACTGACGTAACGACTTTACGTCAGTTCAGAACCTTTTTAAGAATAGTCGGCTATTATCAGAAATTAGATAGGAATTATGATAATATTGCAAAGCTATAAGCAAAGTATATACAAAATGAAAATGGACAAGTTTCCACTCACAATAAAGTAGAATTGCAAAATGTCCACAAAGATGATCTGAAACAAAAGACTTCAACTTTCTCTATTTTCACATGTTTTATTATGTTTTACACAGTACAAAGATCTACGTAATATATCATATTTAAGAAAAATAAGCTTACAAATTTTCTTTCACAATAGGCATCGCCCGTAAATAGGACAAAAACCAAACCAATAAAATATAACTAGTAATAAGGTAAACAAAATATCAGTTAACATTGTTTTATATGCAATTTTATTCGGATATGTACGTAAATAATTATCGTAATGTAAAATGAGCAATGGAAAAGTAAATTTTATAGGTATTTTATTTTGTTCAGAAAATCAATTAATTGAAGCAATCCTTCCTGCGACTGTATCAGTAGCTTAATTTTTTCTCTAACAATTTTATATGTTGCAGTTCTATTTAGTTTATTGATGTTATATGCTTACCATATGTAAATACTTACTCCTATTAATAAAAGTTGTTATTATAAGAGCTATAAAATACTTTTTGTGCAAAAAAATGAGCAGACGACTAACACAGTTAATGGACACACTAGCTCTGATCTATACCGGACTGTTAAAGTAAGAAAAAATTTATTTTATATCCAAATTTATTGATTTTTACTCTTAGATATTTATAAAATGAATGATTGAGGCTAAGTTGATGTATGAAAGTGTATGCAGTTCAATTTCTCCATCTATATCTCTCCCACAATTGGAGTATTTTTCTATTTCAATGTATAAGCTGGCAAAGAAAATAGAATTAACATTGTTCCATTTTAATGTGTTAATTGAGAAATGAAAATAAAACAAGATTTAAGATACAAGATTTCTCTGATTACTAATTTAAATGTGAATATTTTTTCAAGATAAAGGGTTAACTAAGTGACCAAATAAATGTGAGAAAATGAGAAAAAATTAATTAACAGTAGGACACTAATAGGATTTATCAAAGGAAAGTTTTTAAAAAAATATAATAAACAGTATCGGTCAACTTAAACCCTAACATTTACAAGGCTTTAGTGTAATTAGAAAGAAAACTTAAGGGAAGTTTTGAGCCATACAATAAGCGGTGTATCCCGGCATATTCTGGGATGACTTTAAAGAAAATTTTACTAAAGTATAACTTCAATCAGGCATCAAACTAAATATTTATTTTAAATTTTTTTGTTGAAAAATTATTAGGGAAATATGATAAAGTCAGTGTTTTAAGTATACCGTTTTACTTGTGTGCTTCTGCTTTTAAGATTTTCCAAAAAAAATGGTTGGAATTTTTATCACAAACGTATTAAGTAAGTAATATTTTTAAACTATTTTCATTGCAATTAAAAATAAATACTCTTGGCATTTTTTTAAAGAATAAATCAAAAAAATTAAAAATAAGAATTAAAAACAACAATGTAACAAAAAATTTTTGAAATAGATAATAGTTATCTTTAACTTTTTCAAATTTACTGATGATTTTTATTTTTGTATCTCAAATCTATCAGTAATCAGTGGTTGCCTTCTAAAAGGGCCTTGACTGACTTTTACAAGGTCAAAATTGAGTAATAAGTTGAAAACAGAAGAAGACATTTTCAGACGTGGAGATCCTTGGATCGGAAAATTTTATTATTATTATTATTATCTAGGGAACGATACAAATTAATTCGTAGGGTCCTAGACTTAACGCCGGGGTACTATGCCCATGTGGCGCTTTTTGTCAACAGCACGCGGAGTACTGAGTTCCCATGTGGTTCCCCACCTACGTACTTACCGCGTCCAACACTGCTTGATTTCGGTGATCTAGTGGGAACCGATGCAGTTCAGTTTTTTTTTTCAGTTTAAACGCATTTTTATTTACTTAATTCATTAATTCTTATATGCTAGACAAAAAATGCTTAAAAATTAGCTTAAATAACTTAAAATTATCTTAATCTAACTTACTGGCCCCATGCGGGCACTCTATGTTAAACCTAACGCTTAAACTATGTCTTTCGACGTATCTTACAGTATATCTATTTATTACATATTTACAACTAAAACTAAGAAAATAAATTTAAAAAAAACTTAGTTACTGGACTTTTTTGTTAAAATATAAAACTTAAAATTAAACTTACAAACTATCTAAAAATATATCTTAATATACTTAACCTACTTACATCTAATACCTAATATATACACACATAATATATATATATACATAATATATATATACATAATATATATATATGCACACATATATATATATTTTTTTTTTATATATTTTTTTTTCTTAAATCTAACTTAATCCTCCCTTATAACTGTGTAAGTCGGCCATGACTAAAAAATTAGGCTGACCCACTTTGCTTGACATAAAGAAGCTACGCAGTATTTGAGGAATTCGCCAACAAAGCTTCCTCTCCGTCAACCAGCCACCAAAATTGCTGGTGCTGCTGAGCAACATCCCTAATGTCGCGACTCCTTACCGACCTACTGAAACGGAGACGCTCCGCACTGCCACGTGCGACGTCTCTGTCGTAGTTGAGTCGCCTGTCCGCAGCTGTTCGAGCGACGTGGTAGATTAGCGGCACCGCCAATCTGTCCTGGATCAGACCTTTCATATCAAGGTAGAGGAATGCTTCTGGAGGAACAAAACCGTCTAAGCGAACTCTCTCATGATACATATAATTAGGGTAGAAAGCCCCGGAGATCAGGTTGTTCGATGAGGTCATTGCTCTCGCAATGTGTCTTCGAGTCAACTTAATAACGAAATTGTCCACTCTTATTAGGTTCGCCCTATTGTACAAGACCTCATTAGGATAGAATTTTATGTACTCAGACTCTGGTGTTCTGTATAAGCGAAGACAAGTCCTAAGACAAGGCCTCTCAAGCATTGATATTCCATTGGATATCAGAAACCAGAAACCAGTTTAGACGCGGCATGAATGACATCATGCCCCGCCTTGAAACCGAATTGATTATCCGGAACTATATTATTGTCCTCAGCCCACTTAGTCAGGACTCTATTGATCACCTTTTCGAAAACCTTACTGATGTTTGGTAGAAGACTGATCGAGCGGAGATTCGCCGGATTGGAAGTAACTTTATCCCTTTTTGGGATGGGATGTACCACCGCAGTTTTCCAATGTGCTAGATAATGGGCATTATTCATTGCATTATTAAACAGGGTGGTATAAATGTTCGCCGTTTCTAGTGAGAGATGTCGAAGTACAATGTTAGGTATTTCATCGATTCCCACTGATTTCTTACTTCTAAGCGAGGACCATTTGGAGCTCTTCCTTCGAAAATAACGGTGGAAGTACCCTTTCATTGGTGATGACATTATTTGCCATATTTTCGCTACTGAACTGGGTGAAACCCGAGCTCTCGAATCGCCAATTCACTATTTCATTTCGAAGGTAGAAGTTGTGCACAAGGACTCGATTCTCCAGATCGTGGTTCGGGCCAATGGTTTCATTCGCCTTGTACACTTCCTGGAAAGTCGCTCCTATAGTCTCTACCTTCTCCTGCGGACCCTCGATCACAAAGAAGTCGTCATCATCAACGGCCTCACCTGGATCTATGCCTGCTGCTAAAAGTATTTGTTCGTTGTTCGTCGTTCGGGCGATCTTAAGACATGGAAGGTCGTTTTGATTTTTTCTCCGAAATATTTTATTTATTTGCGGGACATATTCGGGTTGCTGGTGTTTACAGCCCGAATTCTATTGTTCCAATACAAACTTATAGAATTTCTGTAATTTTCCTTTATTAATGTTTGGAGGTTTTTAATCGACGACTTTAGTATCATAATCTCCGGATTATGTCTGTCCGTAAACTGTCTGTACAAGGTTTTTAGTCTTGACAGTAGTCTACTTTTATGTCGGTGCAGTGCGTCAATAGTTGCGTTGCGGAATAAGTCTTCGTTGTCAGTGTGTTGATACCGAGGTATCGTTTTGTCCATTGTTTGTTTGATTGTCTCGTCCATTAGTCTTAAATACCTATCAATCTCCTCGTTTGACAGATTTCTGTTGGACGGTGGGTAGAGCGAATTTGAGGAGAGTGCTCTTGTCAGTATTCTAGAGAAGTGTGTCCAACGCACTCTACTATAATTGTAGGAATGCCTTTGAACAAACTCTTCCAATTCCGCAGTTTCGTTGGGAACAGTTATTTCGGTGCTGATGGTCACTATCATACACGAAAGTGCGTAGACAGTTTGTAGTTTGTTGGTTAGTGTAAGTCAGTTGTATTCCTGAGTCAAACAACAGGAGATCCAAATAGGACCCGTGTCTGGGAAACGACGGACTATCCGTCGCCTTAAGGCCGAGTCGATACATTATACTGTGCTGACCCCACCAATTGAATAGTAGGTTCCCTCTAGTATTTGGTATATTATTTCCCCAATCACTATGTTTGGCGTTGAAGTTTCCGCCGATAATAAAATAATTGTCTTTCAATTCTAACCTCAGGAATCTAAAAAGTGTCTCGAGCTCTGAGATGAATAGGGTGGATTGAGTAGCCTTAGGCGCATAGACAGACACCATGTACAACCGCTTTCCACTACGGAGAGGGATATACACGATGCATGCTTTCAGCACCTGGAACCTGCGTACTATACGACTGTATACTCTTTTAAAGCGTATTCCTTTTCTTACAAAGATTGCAACGCCTCCTCCTTGTATGGAGTTGGGTCGGTTTCTTCGTACTATATTATATTTTCTGTGCCTCATTTTGTGTCTTTTGGTAAGCTTAGTTTCGCTAGCCAAAAGCACATCAGGGGTTTGGTCTTCGAGCAACTTAAATAGTGCGGCTTTTCGTTCGAACCTAATCAGTGAATTAACATTCACTGCAAGGACCTTCAGGGTCTGCTCCCCCATGTACATACCCATTACGACAAAAGGTGCGTTAGGCCCGGCAGCAGCGCGTTGAAGCTGAGCCATCTGACTCTGGATAGAGAGCAAGATAGGTAGCATGTCAGAAGCTGGTTCCAGTGCTCTAGGGACTGGGACCTGAGGAGCAACCTTCGCTTGCTGTACCGTATTTCCCCTACCTGCCGCCATTTGGGCGTAGGTAAATGGAAGACCAAATTTGCGCAGGTTGGTGGATCGAACCCACAACCCCGAGATTCAATGTCTTCGTCTTTACCACTTTGGCTACCGATCACTTTTATAATTCTTATTAAAAACCGCACTTCTATATATTTTCTTCACACTTGTCAAGCCGTAACACGAAAGAGGTCTACTCACCATGAAGGTCTGTGAACGACTGAGTGGGAACCGATGCTTTCAGTGTGGCGTGGCCATTGACGAATGAAGAATTAAAAAAAGATGTTTAAAGTGGAAAATTAATATGTTATATATTTATTAATTTGTACTAAACTTAACATACATATACTTATTATACTATTGTGAATTAGATAAACTTAGTGAAACGACGTGCTCGTAGTATTAACATAACTTAATGTAATGTAATGTAAATAAACACAAAAGAAAAAACAAAAATCATATAAATTGATCTGTAAAATTGAATAAAACACATTATGTTATTAACGTTTAGAATATGCGGACAAAACGGTCTTTTTCTTTTCAAGGTTCAAAGTCATTTCCTTTCTATTCAAGTTCATGGTCCGAATAAAAGGCCTGTTGAATACGAGACAGAACAACGTCAAAATTAGAGGTCACGCACTTTGATAGGCTATAACTTGAAATGGAGTGGAAATAGAAATACTCAGATGAATACAAAAACTATCAAAACATGAATTTTCATATTTTAAAACAGAAGTAAAAAAGAGATGGTCTAAGGCACACATTACGCTATAATAATTTCTTGTAAGCAAAAAATCGTGTAAAGAAGGATTATTTGAAATACCCATAAAAATATTTAACATTTCAGGATGGCCCACTAAAACATTTAGTGAATGAACAAAAAATAGTAAAACAGATGAAGTACGTTCTTCTGTAGGCGAAGAAGTAATAGTTCATGCGGGGCGAGTGATATTACAAAAGGAAGAACAAAGAAACACGTCGTGAGTTCTAAAGGATATAACAAATGCGCTTGAATATGGTTACCAATGCAAAAGAAGACATTCCAAATAAAAAGAGCTAGAACTCATCACCCCTCAGGAGGCACTTCAAATGTTCGTAGAAGCAGATTAATTGCGTAGGCAATACGAAATTGTACGAGCAGAAAACAAAATATTTTACCCGCCTTACGAATTAATGCTGAAGGCTAAAAAAGAATGCTACCCTCCTTAGAAGTCACTAGGAGTGAACGCTACTACCGCTGAAAGAAATCTTCAATCTTTTTTGGATCATACCGTTGCAATATTATCAATTTTTGTGAAAGAAGTCCTAATTACACTTACCGAAATTGAAAGGAATTCCTTGCAAATTATCTATAAATGGGGTTGTAATGGATCGCAAAAAGCTCAATATAAGCAAAGGTTTACTTATTATGCCGTCCCAGATGCAATGGAATTTAATGTTTAATGGAAAATTTATATTAAAAAGGAATTCAAAATTTAGATAATTCAAGTTTAAGGAATGTATGAATCAAGTAAAAGATTGTTTGTGTTGTTGTTTTGGTAGTGGATTTAGTTGCATCTGGGTGTTTGTGTGAGGTCTAGTAATGATGTTTTTATTACGTCCAGTTCTCTTGAGTTGTTAGATGAGCTCGATGATGATTCTGGATAAGCAGCTGGTTATTAGTTGTTACTGTTTTTTGAGTTTATTTCGTTGATTTGGAAGTTTTCATCATCTGTTCTCATGGCGAGTGATCTTTCTGCACGCTTTGGTAAACCTTTGACTACCCTAGTTATATAGCCCCGATGGTTCCGTTGAATACGTTCTCTATCTCCTACATGAAATGGTTTCAAGGCAGAAGCGTGGTTGTCGTAGCTGGTTTTATATTTTTGCTGCATTTTGGTTATATTTTCATGAAAGTCTGGTATGATCTTAGGCTTGAGTAATTCAGTTGAAATTGGGTGAGCTTTCCTGGTTAGTCTGCTCATGTGACGTTGACTTGGTGATTGAAGACTTTCATTTCGAAGTAAATTTCAATGATTTAGAAGCGCCAGGTAAGGATTCGTTTTGTCTATGAATTACTCTTTCAGCATTGCAGCTTTTTAAACGATTTCGTCTTGGTAAGTTACGTATTCACGTAAGTTCCAATAATTTCATATTTTAAATGGCAGCTCGTGATAGTGATGCTTTTTGTCCAATTCTGTAAAATAAAGTATTTAATTTGTATTTTTTTTAGTTTTTGTGATTGTACTCATTTTGGAAAATGTATTCGAACGTCGTAATCTGGTGTTTTATTTATTTCGTAGGTGTAATTTCTACTTAGTGTATTGGCCAATTTTATTTCGGTTCTTTTTTCGGTAATAAACGTGTGCTGCATAGGGCATTACATAAAAAAGGGTCTTTTGCATGCGAGGTGAAGCTGAACTCGGGTTTTTTTTTCTTTAAAGTGATGACTTATGATCCGTCTCGATAGCAAGCTACTTTCCGTACACATACTTATGGAACCTCTCGCATGCGAAACGTGCAAAGGCAAGGGCCTTCTTTCATTCTGAGCATAGCCGTTTTGGGTTACATTTAACGCTCGCGATGCGTAGGAAATTGGCTGGTCATTTATGAGGAGTGCTTCACCGAAATTATGTTGGCTTGCGTCCACTTTACGTCGAGGTTAGAATCATAATATCGCAGGGCTGGAGTCGAGGAAAATGATTTTTGTAGAGCTTCGAAGGAATCTTGTTGGCGCTTAGTCCAGAACCATGAAACGTTTTTTTTTTTTTTGGAGTTCACAAAGTGGGTGAAGGATTTCTGACATATTCTTGATAATAGAGATACCTAAAATTTTTTGTAGCTCGGTTCTATTTTTTGGGCCTTGTAGTTGCCCAATGTCTATAGTTTTATCTTTTTTGGGCAAACACACCTGTTTTCAAGGTAATTCACAGTTTTTGGATCGAAGATGCATTTTACCTGTGAGTAGCTGTAGTTCTGCTTTAGTTTTGTTTTAGGCGACTATTAGGATGTCATCGATTGCTACTTCGGTGTTTTGGCACTATTCGAGGATTTTTTGCATGTAGCTTAATTAGACTTCGGGTGCGCGTGAAAGTCCAAACGGTATTCTGATGAAAAGAAACTGCTGTGTTCGCTTTGACAATGGGATTTGCCAGAAGCTTCTCGTAAAATCTTATAACGTAAAGAACTTTGAACATTTTATACTGACCATAATTTGTTCTATAGGAGTAAGAGGATGCTAACGTCTACTAATATTTTTATTAATTTCAGTTAGATCGATACATACCCTGATCTTATTTTTCTTTCTGGGTGAAACCGCAGGGGGAAGTTCATCTTTTTTTTTAAGGAAATCCGGTTGAAACATACACCCTGCCTGACTCGAATTGCAACCAACTTCAGACTGCCATAATTTCAAAACCGTTTATGAGAGTGAGCTCAAATTTTGACAGATAATTTTATTATTTACAAGTCTTTTAAATGATTTCCGTCTAAGTTGTGTTGAATCCGCTATGAATCCGCTATGGAATTCAAACGTGATAGTGTGATTGCTTTATATTTGGCTATAAAACCACAAGTAGCTATCGTTAGAGCCTTCCAGCACCTCAACTTGAATAAATTATTTGTGTCTCGAACCATAGCTCGTTACCGTGATAATGGCAGCGTTGCAAAACGCCATAGAGGTGGTCATAAATATGCAACACATACTGAAAAATGAGCTTGGGCTCAAGCTATTCCAAAAAGCACACGATCTTACACTGTAACAGAAAAAAGTAAGAGTCGGAAGAGCGAAGGAGTTGCTACGCTTGCACGAAAGTGGTGAGTTGCCGAATTTGTTTTTTTTTTTCGATGAGTCGCCATTTATTATCGAGCACTATGTCAACAAACAAAATGACCGAGTTTACTTGCAAGCGAGGTCCTTCGAAAATTAACACTGTCGGACGGCCACCAGAAAGCAGGCGGCACCGATGATGGTTTGGTTTGCTTTGGGCCGCCATAACGGCCGATGGTCGCTCTCCGCTCGTATTTTTGGACCGTGGCGTCAAAATTAATGCGATCGTATACCGTGAAACTGTCTTAGAGGCAGTACTGAAGCCTTGGGCAAACAATCATTTCAGTCGGAGACCGTCTATATTTCAACAAGACTCGGCACCGTCTTACAAAACGCGCGTCAACCAAGATTGGTAAAAAAACAACGTTCCACATTTTATTTCTTCAACACAATGGATTACAAATTCTCCGGATGCAAATCCGTCGGATTTCTCTGTCTGGGCTATTTTGAAGGCGAAGGTTGGCACTAAAAAATACCAAAGCTTGGACCACCTCAAACAAGCACTTTTTCGGGAATGGGCTAAAATACTGCAGAGCCACTTGCGTGCAGCGTCTCAAAATGTGGACATATTGAAAACTACTGATACAATTTGAAAATGATTTATTTTCCAAAATTTTTTGCTTTGGCACCCACTATCGTGGTGGGTAGTGTTCGAACTTCCGATTGCCTATAAAGCCGATTTCATAAAATAAGTCTTTAATCTTATCAAAACTATGGAATATTTTGTTATTCAAACTTATTTCTTGAACACAAGGGAACATTTTCACAATTACCTTTGCCCAAAATGGGTTCACAGTTCAGTAAATCTTTCGCGACAAGGAATTAAATGTTATAATTTTTGTTTCGGACCTCGCACATCGATTTTTGCTCCATCGAGGCTTATTGACTGTTGCTTTTTTGGTTTGACTTTTTCTTAAGCGGATTTATTTAAGAAACAAAGACCACTTCTTTTTAAATGAAAGATGTATTTGAGAGTGCAGCCAATGCTGTGACTATCTAGGGGAGGGAGATTTATCAATGCTCTTAAAGAAGAGCCAGATCATGTCTAGGTGAGTGCGTTGAGCAGTTAATCAACCAATACGCTGCCTTGCGGGCAACCCCTGTTTACACCGCCATCATTGTCCTATTTATTAGCATCGTATTCTTTTTTATGGAGTGCGCCTTCAATTCTGCCTACCTTCTGATTTTGAAGCGCATTTTCACTTCGCTCTTACCCTTTGGGAAGTTTGTTGTATTCAGACAGAGGATACATTCATAACGCAGTTTTTCTGGAGCAGTTTCCTGGAGCTCGATGATGCTCACCATGCTCTTCAACATGACGAAAATCAGACAAATAGGCTTGAAGCTCTTGGTGAACGTGTAGTCCTCTTTTTCGATTCTGGGTGTGAAAACTACTCTTAGTGTTCGCCAAGCTTTCGTGTTGTATTATTCAGGTCCTTAGCAGCTTCGTTAATAGGAGCAGGTTCAGATTATCTTACCTGCGAAGTGAGCATCGACCTAGAAATGGAGAGTCTCAATTTTCTGAGTTATTCCTGCCTGGTTGATTCTACTTTTTTGAGGATTTTGACTAACCTACTAGTTTCACTAACATTTTCTAACTTTTCGCAAAAGTCTTTATATAAGGCACTCTTCGAAATCCGACTACTTGTACTTGTTCAGCTGCACCTTAAATCGTGTCTAGTTCTGATTCTTTTTCTTCAGCATGGTCGAGACTTCTCATTCGATTTTGAATTCGATGTACTTATGGTCTAGTATGGAAACTATTGATAGTATTTTCCAGTCGGTAATCTCCTTAGTATAACGTAAATTTAATTACTTGTTATCTTATCCTCCTTGTCTTTGGCTTTGTTTAAGCCCAAAATAAGAGAAGAGCTGTCCTTGTGAGAAAAGATTAGTAGTAGATGAATCAGTGCATTCCCGTTTCTCTGAGTTGCCCCGCAACATAGAAGAATATGCCCTTTAATTTCGCTGGCCTCGTACATAGCATTTTGATAAAATGTGCTTTTAATCGTACTGCCAGGGTAATCAATTTACCTTATTTTTCACTGTAAAAATTTTGTATTCTTAAATGTACACTCTAATTTAAAATTAAATAATAACACAAACTCCTATTATTCTTCAATATATTATTGCTTTATATTACATTCATATAATGTCTATTTTACATTTCAGTCTTAAGTAAAAACGTCATTATTTAGTATTAAATTTAATTGTTTATACATTATATGATACACAACATTCAGTAGACACAAAAATGCAAGTAGATTTTACAACAAATATGTATTTTACTTTTAGAAAATAAAAATCTCAATTTCAAATGTATCATATAACCTTTCGATACTACGGCGATTTATTTTTCTGTTTATATGAAGATGTAAATTGTAAAGGATTCTCCGATAATTTTTTCTCTATTAGTGTGGTGTCACTTCCAGCCTTAAGAAATTTTTTTCGCCTTTCATTTATGACTTGAAGTGAATCAAAAGCATCTCTGTTCTTAGACGAAATATTATTGTTTTCTTTTGAGCTGAGTATAGTGTCGTATTCAGAAGTTATTTTTGGCTTTGGGCGGTAAAATGTAAGCGAAGAAGTACTTCGGCATAAAATCTTGTTATTCTGACAATACTTCTTCTGTTCTAATGTTTTGAAATCAATGGTTAATTGTAAGGTTTGCGGTCGACATTTTTTTAATATTCCCATTAGTTGTATATCATCACCGTCGGATGCTTTTGCACTTTTTTCATCGGTTTCCAAGCTTTCTTCAAGGACACATGGTTCTATGCTAGATTGCCCAGAAAGTTGACGTACTGTTATCGGCTCAGAACATATTGAAAGTTGACTCCTAAATATGTACAGAAGAAACATAACATATATAAATTTTATTTAAAAACTTAATTTTATTTTAGTTAGAACTTAGAGCAAACTGTTGTATCGCGGACGAATAAAAAAAACATTACATATTTCTTATATGAGTCAATTAGAATTTTTCATAAATAGACAAGTGCTAAAATAGATATTGTGGAGGAAGTATGTTAAATGGATCAACAGCTTCTCTTATGTCCTCGATGAGGATTACTGGCTTCAGAATATCCGACGTCTTTTGTCAAAGTAAATGCATTGAAAACCTTGCCTACAAAACGAAAAAAACAACAAATATTTTACTTAAGGTCTCAGATAGCCATAAAGTAAATATCACAGTCATCTAAGAAGTGCGTTACAATACGACGAGTAAAACGTAGACGACAAATATTAAAGTGACGGCTGTAGAGAACTGAGCGAGTATTGGGGGCAGATTTGTTGTAAGAGGCTAACTAAGGGGGGCTAATTGTCCGCATCAAAGCTAAAATTCCGAACACAACACATAATAACATAATTAAACACCATAGCCTACAGAACACCATGACTTGGAGAAGAATATGATTATGTCTAAGATTTAAGTTTAATCGTCTACAATCGCGACTGGCCTTCAGAATAATTTACATGCACCAATGGCACTAATATTCGAGGCCCCATCAGAAATATCGCACATGATGCATTGGGTTGCATCAACTGATTTGATAAGAAGTTGTAAGGTAAAAAGGTGAGAAAGGAAGTTGAATATTAGACTTACAGTCGGTGCTGAGGTTTTGATATTTGAATATTGATGTGAAACACACTGAAAACTGAAAAAAGTAACACATGCAATTATTACTGAAGAATGAAAAGAAATTGAAGGAAAATCAAGATGACGATAAAAGAAAGATTTTAGTATTATAAGAAAAAAACTACTAGGATTACACCTTATTGTTTACACATGACAACTATCAAGCAACAACGCTGTACGACCGAAACAAGAAAAAATTGGGGCAAAATTTAAAATAGGCATTGTTAAATGGGATACCCAAACGCTGAAATGTCATCGAAAGTCACGAGGCGGCATTTTATCGGATATTGTGTTCCATATATAACCTCCATATATACGCTCTTTATTAAAATAAAAACATCAGGACTTTTCGAATAAACACTGTTTTTTTTTCCAAATTTCAAAATAGGCGGTTTTAATGAGACACCCTTTATATGGTCGTAAGATTATCCCGTGCTGAGCTGATCTTTCTGGAACACAAGAATGCATGTATGAGTAGAAAGGTATTTTACGGAAAGTAAAAATGCAAGTATACGAAGGTAAATGGGGATTCTTAAGAAAACAACACAATCCAAGGAGTGATTGACTACCTAGTATTATAGAAGTTATTATATAGAAGTTCATCGCGTTCAGAATATTTCGGTTAGGGAACCAGACAGTCAACTACCTTGTTAATTAGCATATCAACGTTCAGGATAGCACGATAGAAGGCCAATAAAACAGTTTTATACATATATTTTTTTATTTGGCTCTTACATTAAACTCTAATAAGAAAATGGTTTTCAACTTCTTCAACCAGATAATCTGCCGCAGTTTAGTAATTTTGCGCCTTTCTCAAGATAACCTTTTTATTAAAACAAAATTTCAAATTAAATAAAATGTCGGTTGCTCGGAGGTTTACAACAATATTTTATAGCATAAATCTTGTAGTTCAATCGGAGGCAGTTCCGTCATCCTCTTTCACACCTCCTGATACACAGTTCCACACCTACACACAGGGAAATTTGGGGACGCGATGAAAGACATTTATGGATCGTAGGCAAATTGCCACTAGAGGCCTGTATGAATACATTTATGTGCTCTCATAAAACGAATACAGTACTTCAGTGTACTCTATTCATTGTACAATAATTTTAAGAAAAACTACAATAAAAATGAGTCACCTATTATTGAAGTTAATATATACACAGTTTAATTTCTTTCCTTCGCGTGAATGATTAAATGAAATAAAACTTTTTTAAGTCTAACGGTTCGTAACACACAAGCTACACCGAATACATTGAGTACAGTAAATATATCGAGTAGACCAAATTTACTAACTTAAAGGAGTGCAGTAGGTTTGTCTCTTTGAAAGGGTGCATTAAATGGATGTGTATTGTATCAGTATTATTTGATAAAATCGAATTAATCAAGTAAGTCAAATAACATGGTTTTCAAAATATTTGTACATATGTTTACATTCAATTCTGTTCTAGAATTCAACAAATGATTCTGACAGTTCAATGGTAAGCGCATCTTGTTTAACATTCAGCGGCTTAGCCACAATACTAAGTGGCGAGTTCAAAATAAGCAATAAAATAGGCAGAAAGTTTGGGATTTGGTGTAATTGAGAAAAGAAATTATGATCCGATTGAAAATTTTGTAGCACATAGAAATGTATTTAAAAAAAAGATATTAACAAAAACTGCAAGCACAAATTAAAACCGAAGTGGACACTGCAGACAAAAAAAAAAAAAGATATACGAGTAATGACATAGTGGTCAATAGAATACTTTTGAGCTTTTAAAATTGTCTAATTGTCTAAATATGGACCCAATTTAGGTATTGAAAAACTATTATCACGCTCTACAACGGTTTCGCGTGATATTAAAAATACTTTGAAATTATAAAGTATAAAATAATAATTGTAAAAGTAGTATGTGGAATAACATCTAATATTTGGACTGATAACTATTCGAGAACATTATATATATATAATTAACATACATTACGTTAAAGAGGGAGAACTAAATATAAGGCTACTAGGCTTAAAAAGTTTTACCTGTACAGGGAATTCATTTTTGAAATGGTTTTTCTGGTTACTATAAAAAATTGTTAATCTAATTTGTAGTTCAAAACAAGGTTAGATGCGACCTTAATATCATGTCAATTATTGTAACGGACAGGGGGCAAACAAAACAAAGGCAAATCCTCAAACAGCTGTATTAGATAACATGTGCACTAAACTTACCAAATATGGTACTTTAAGAAATCAGGTACAGATTTTTCAGATTTTTCCTTCATAACATTCTTAAAAAGTATTGTATGTTTAAGATGGAACAAATTGTTTATTGAATTCTATTGAAAGAAACTGGGTCGAAATCTATAACACATTATTAGAAAAAAATTAATTGCAAATAATCCTTATTATAAATTTGAGTCACATTAGTGCACTAACAAACATTTTAAGACTTTTTGGGGAAACTTCAATTAGGGGGAGAAATCTATGTAACATCACTTACCAATAGTTCACATTCATCGGTTAAAAAAAAAACAATATACTGCTAATTTTGGAGGCTTAGATGTAATTGCTAATTTTAAAATAAAATTGAACACTTTTTTAGATCCCGTTGTATTAAAAAATTTATTGATAATTCATAAAACCGCACTCTTTTTGTTTCCTTCAGCAAGCAAATTAATTCAGTTTAATGAAGCAGAGGAACAAGGAATCAAAAACGAATGTAAACGCATCATGGAAAGTTTTTTGAATGAAATACGTGAACATGCAGTTCAAGCTCCAGAATAACGGCTATGTGGGAGTTGCATAGTTTCTTATCGGATGATATGTTTTGGTAAAGAGCATGCACCAGATCATCTGCAAAGTATGAAGGCATGGGAAAGTATGCCCGACGATTGAACTATCAGCTCTATCTGTCCCATCTTCAAGAGAGGCGATCCTATGTCTTGTAAAAACTACCGAGTCATATTCCTGATTAACGTAGTCTACAGGATCCTATCCAGCGTACTGTGTGCAGTTAGCTTTCAAATTTTTTTTGAACCATGTGTTAGTGCCATCTATGCGAGTGCTCCTGTGCAAACGCTCTTGCGCTTAAAGCTTAGTACTTTGAAGTTGAAGGTTTGCCTTCGCTTTCACATTTTCTAGCATGTATTACTTTTATAATACCTTTTTTCGTTCCTTTGGTACACTCGATCGAGAAGCTCTCAGATTTTTTTTTTAAATCCACAATTTTTATATAAACGGTAATGTTCACAAAGATAAATATTTAAGAAAAAATAAATGTCATTAATTGTTTAAATAAATGGAAAATATATTTCAGTATTTTTAAGCCACCTATAAAAAAAGAGAAGAAAACGTGTTTTCATTGGGGCTCTAAAACTGACAACTGAAAGTTTTTTCTTCAGCCGGACACTGTAGAAATGGTGCAATGAGATATTTTTGACTCCTGGTTCCATTTCTAATGTGTCAACGTGGATGGATCGATTGCAAACGTTAGCTGGCAATGCATCAGCTGCCAAAATGGTAATACCGCAACTTTTGCCGACGTGCCAAAACTAGTCTATTTAGTTGAACAAGCATCATCGTCGAAATCAACAAAGACAAATCAACTGCCTCTACAACGACTCGAAGAGGAGAATCACCTGCGTGACAAAAGCGACGAAATTTATTTGCAACAAAAATAATAATTGCTTTCAGAAACTGAAGACTCCTATGAAGAGGAAGCTGAAAAAGGGGGTAAGTCGGTTTTTGTAGATCGTAGGCAATTTACACAGGAATGGCTTGGTGAGGCCAACAGTACTGTACTAAACAAGCCAAGCATAGCACCACCGCCTCCATTACCTTCTGCCGGTGGTAATCTTAGGCAACCTGTTTCTGTCATACGCGACTCAAATCAACCTACAATAGCACATTTCCCATTGACCGACGCCCAAGAAAAAAAGCATGAACTCACTTACACCCAATTAGCGACAAGGAATGCCATACCCAAAGAGTTACCCAGCTTTAGTGGATATCCGGATGAGTGGCCAGTGTTTATTAGTTCATTTGAGCACAGCATGCAAGTCGCAGACTATTGATAAGGTTACAACTTTGTCTACATGGTAAAGCCCTGTCAGCGGTCAAGGATAACCTTCTGCTCCCCAACATGGTTCCTGACGTCATAAAAACTCTTCGCATGGTACAAGACCGTCCGGAACATATATTGCAGTCTATGATCGCCAAGGCTAAGTCCCAAGCACCTCCAAGTACTCATAAAATGGAAACGCTTATCGATTATGCTTTGGCTATTAGGAACGTAGTGGCCACTATGGAGGCATCTCATATGACTGCACGCCTAAACAGCCCTATGTTGCTTCAGGAGTTCGTTGAGAAGCTTACTTCACATTTACTGCTGAACTAAGCGACCTTTTTCAAGAGTTGGCCATCTGTCACCTTGCCTGTGGTTTCTGCATGGTTGTATGAGATCGCCGAAGCGGCTTGCTCTGTGACAACTTGGTCCATGCCAAATTCTACCAAAAAGCTGGTCAATTGACGTAACAACCACCTTTGTACTAATGAGACAGTTCCATCTTACGACGAGAAAATCAATCGCCCCTCAGTTCAGGCCAAAAAATGTTGTGTTTGCAAAGGTACTCACACAGCGAGTGTCAACACTTCCACTATATGAGTCGTCCCGAACGGTGGAACATCGTGCGACAGAATAACTTATAACCATACATGCTTGGAAAAGCATCCCCGTTCTCGATGTCCTGTGGCAGGTAATTGCGGGGTAGGAGGGTGTAAATAGAAACACAATCAACTGTTACATATGTTATGTATGTTAATTATGAAAAAGTTCCCAATAATAACAACACGGCGAATTCATCAGTGAGTGACAGGGTCAAAGGTGGGATTAATTCAACTGTTGGGTACCATACAAATTCAGGGAGGAGCGGATTATCCTCCCATGTACTATTTCAGATCGTATCGGTAACGCTCTACGGCAAAGAAAAATCTGACACAACGCGAGTCAAAAGCGAATCAAGAACTGTCTCGCTTATAATTTCGGGAAAAAAAAAGATATGTTATCGACTTCGAGACATTCGCATTGCGCGTAACTTAGGACTACTCACACAGACTTCAAAAAAGATACTCTTTTTTGGCGAATCTACCTATACTCTCATACACAAATGCACAGCCCAAAATTCTTATCGGGATGGACTACTGGACATTTTGCGTGCCATCTAAAGTATTTGAGGGCAGTTGGTCACAACCTATGGTTGAAAAAACTTTTGAAATTATCGGTTGTGTTCTTCTTCTCTCAAATGCGGCCGTTTTTCTGCGATTTCATCAACGCTCCAACAAAGTCGCTGTTGATAGTCTGCCCCTTTTGGAGATAGTCGAAGAAAATTATTCCATGTGTATCCCAAAATACGGATGCCATAACCTGGCTAGCCGACTGTTGAGTTTTTGATCGTTTTGGACTCTGGTGTGAAGTGATGGAGCCAAGTTTCATCCACTGTCACATACCGACGCAAAAAATCGGCTTTATTGCGGTTGAACAGCTTTAAACACTCCTCTGAATCATCAGCACGTTATTGTTTTTGGTCGACTGTGAGCAAACGCGGCAGCCACTTTGAACAGAACTTTCGCATGTCCAAATATTCGTGTATGATATTTCCAAAACGCACTTTTGATATCTTCAGAGCCTCAGCTATCTCGATCAACTTCACTTTACGTGACATGCTACAGGTGCGAGCGAAAAATGCACTACGGATTGCACCACCATCGCCGAAAAATCCTATCGGAAAATGAGGAGGAATGGAAATGTCCGATTTGTAGAGAGGAACTTACGTTACTGCCCATCTCCAGAACAAAACCAACTGAAATAACGCCAATACAACCACTGTATTGAGAAGCGTGAGTTCTCTTGAGACGGAAGGAACAATTTCAGCAGCAAACGAAAATGGAGCATCAGCAGAGACCAATAACCATTCAATGCTAAACGAAATACGAAAAAGGTAAAAGAAATAACAGAAATATGTAAGTTCCAGTTGTGAATTCGTGGTAAACAAATACGATGAAATCAAACAACACATGACATCGAACAACCAACTTCTACAAAAACTCTCAAATAAAATTAAACAGCTCAAAGAAAGTAACATAAAAAAAGATCAACAGATCCTCACAATGGAATCAAAAATTAACACACTCGAACAACAGCTATTTAGAAACAATATTGAAATTAACAATATTCCACCTACACAAAATGAAAATCTGATTGAAATTATACAAGCACTGGGTAAAACAATTAATTGTGAAGTAAGCACTACGGATATCACTGATGCTTACAGAACGAATAAAATGAATCCAAACAAAACAACAATATTAGCATCTTTCGCGAGTTACACGTGCAAAGCGAATATAGTAAGGAAAGCAAAAATCTTTCGCAGTATTCCACTAACCAAAAATTGGAGAACACACTTGCAATGGTCAAGCAATTGAGAATGATGCTTCAATTTTTGAAAACAATCAACTCACACCAACAAATAAGCACCTTCTTCAGTTAGCAAATACAAAGCCAGAGAGTGCAACTGGGAATTTGTATGGGAGACAACAGGAAAAGTGCTCGCAAAAAAAACATGAGAACAGTGAAACTATACACATCGGTACCTATAACGACATAAATCAAATGTCCAACTAAACTATGTGTTTCTTTGTATGCTCGAATTTGAATTACAATACATAATAAATAAACAAAAAATAATGGAAACAGAACATAGTGAAGCTGATGTCAACTTTAGAATAATACAAGGTGCTACCAGCATCGAAAAAGACTTTTTGAAAAATATGAATTTTTGTTGTGTTAGTTTTAACATAACATCGATAACCAAAACATGGGATAATTTCATAGCAGAAATTGATAATGTCTTATGTTATATCGATATCATAGTACTAAACGAAATAAACATATCAAAGCAGAAAAATGGAATATATCACATTGATGGATTTGAACCTAAATTCATAAATCGAAATGAAAGAAAAGACGAAGGTGTTGCAATATTTATTAAAAAGAATATAAAATACGATATAATACCAGTAAACACAATAAACTATGAAGGCATACACATCGAAATAAACCATAATAGTAAGAGAACATACATACACGCAATTTACAGGCCACCAAAACTAAGTATTACGAAATTCATTGACGAATTAAATGAAAATATCAAAGAAGACAAAGAAAACATTGTGTTAGGTGATACTAATATAAATATACAAGATGAAAATACCTCACTAGTTTTGGAATACATAGAGATGGTGGCCTCGAAAGGACTTACGAATGTAATCAAACAAACTTCGCGCGTAGATTTGAAAAGGAGCATCTCAACATTCATTGATCACATATATGTTACCATCACAAAATTAGATAAATTCTCAGCATTCATTGAAACGGACCTTTCCGATCACAACATAACTCTGTATGCAACAAAAAGTGCAAAAGCCAAAACCAAACAAATGATCAAACTGGCATTAAACATATTAGTCAACAAAAAGTTAATGAATTAATAGAGCAAAGGAACTGGAAAAAAATATACTAGAAGAGAGGGATGTTGAAAAACTCTATAATAACATCGTAAAAGTAATGAAAAATATATACACTGAAGCAAGTAGAACAAAAACAAACAAATGTCCTCGAAAATAAAAACCATGGATTACGAAAAAAATAATTTCAATGTGCAAAAAGAGAGATGAACTCTTTAGAAGATGGAAAAACAGCCCAGGAAGACAAAGCTATGAAATCCAGTACAAAAACTTGCGAAATATTGTAAATAAAAACATACAAAATACATAAGCTACTTTTTATAAGCAACAATTCGTAAACGCTAATAATGACCCAAGAAAAATATGGAATATCTTTAATGTTCTATAGATGATACTATTACAAACGGCCAAGAAATTTGCGGAGCAATTCTCAAACCAGGCATATGTATAATGAAAAAACATCAAACCATAAAAACTGGGAACCGAAGCGGAAATTTATAAAACGATGTATCAATTGAACTGCAATTGATTTAAAAATAAATGTAGTGTACCTAGATCCTGTTACATAGAAAATCGTTAACCAAAGTATAAATCAATGCATTGTTCCAAGGCTGATGAAAACATCGATTATTCGACCAATATATTACAAGGGAGGAAACAAAAATAACACTGAAAACTATAGGCCAATCGCAATTTTGTCAGTTGTTGAAAAGTGTATGGAGGAGGTAGTTGTTAATCGACTAAACATGTTTATAACCAAACACCAAATACTACATACAAACCAATACGAAAAATAAAAGTACTGGAATGTTAATAGGCGAGTTTATCAATACTGTTAATGCCGGCTTGAACAGAAATCACCATGTTCCCGTGCTATTTATCGATTTCAGTAAAGCGTTCGATACACTAATGCATGAAAAGCTAATCGAAAGCCTCAGTAAAATAGGTTACGAGCTATTTGAAACATAGAACCATAAAAGTTAAGGTCTCAGACAAAATGAGCGAGGAAAAACCAAGTGAGTACCACAAGCCTCCAAACTGGGCCCATTGCTATTTATCCTCTATACAAACGAACTCTTGCCCTTATTCAAAAAAAGTTTTGCCTATGCCTACGCTGATGACATATCAATTGTGGTAAAACTCAAATGTTTAAACTCTGCGGTGGAAATATTGCAAGAATAATTTAACACCGTCTCTAAATGGTATCATGATAAAGGCCTTTTAATAAATGCGACCAAGACAAAAGTAATGCACATACGCAACCCCTCTAAGCGGGAAGATATTGTTGAAATATATCACCGAAACGAATACTGCCCATTGTCAGCCAATAATAATGAAATTGAAGTAGTTTAAAGCATGAAATACTTCGGGATAATTATAGATGAACACCTATTATGGCGAGAGCATATAAATACCCTAAGTCTTCAACTTAAGAGCGCGCTCTTTGCGATGGTATACCTTAAAAGATATTCCTATTTTAAAGTGCAGAAACAAGTGTACTACTCGCTAGCAGAATCAAGAATCAGATATGGCATTCTGGCTTGGGGGAACGCGGCGAAAACCCATATTGATAACATATTGAATCTTCAACATCGTCTATTTTTAAAGTCTTAGATGCCAACGCAATATTTCAGATGACAACACTCATACACTATATGGATGATCAGAGATTTCTGCAACCTATACGTCATACCTAAAACACCAGAAGACGAGCCAAGGAATGCTAGTAGCACCAGAAACATTCAACTTCTATGGAAAACGAGAACTACGCTATGCTGTTCCAATACTTATGAACAAACTTCCTCAATCTTTGAAATACATTCCTAACCTTAGAAAACGAAAAAAAGAATTAAAAAAATATTTATTTCGATAGACTTTGTAAAGTAGAATAGTCACCAATAATGAATTTAGTTAATTGTATATCTATATAAAGTAATAATGCAGTTCTTTTATATAATAAAACTGAGATATTATTTTAAATCACGTCAAAACTAACTAATGATACCAATGCTAACAACCACCCTAACATAAGAACTTTGCTTTGCGGGTAAATTTATGTAAATTTAAAATGTAAATAAATAAAAAAATAAAATAAAAAATAAATTCAAAACTATATAGTTTGTGATGGTCCGTTCATGGGCCGGAGGGAGGACAGAGAATCGAGAGTGGTGTTAGCAATTATAGTCTTCACATTCACAGGGTTATTGCTGATCGATATCTACACAAGCTCGTAGAGTCCTACTTTTCTATTGAAGATATTGGAGCAAGGGTAATGAGTATCTTGAGAAGCACATGCTCTCGTGTTGGCGAACGTTTTAAAATCGGACTTCTGTGGAAGTGGGATGAATTTGTAATGCCCAACAACTATTCAATGGCACTCCGTCGTTTTGAACATCTCGAACGAAGAATGAGCAACGATAACTAGCTTCGCGGTAGTCTAGATGCGAATATATCAAATTTATTGCTAAGGGGATACGCAAAAAAGCTAGGGTTGAAGGAAATTAAAAAGACAGTAGGCAATCGCGTATGGTATTTATCTGTACTTACAGTGAAAAACCCGAATAAACTCGCTCAACGATGTCACCGTTTTTGGACGAGAGGAACTTCCTAAGGATACAAGTTAGGACGTTTTTTGCCGAATGTATTGATTTGGGATGCAAAACTCCAATTCTGCCCAAGTCGCATCGCATTACATATTTAGTTATTGATTACTATCATCGTAAATTCCACCACTGCAACAATTAAACAGTCCTGAACAAAACAAACAAAAATTTTATATTGCCAGTCTTAGAGTGCATGCAAAATACAGATTGCACGCCCTATAATCCCACAAATGGGCAATCTTGGGCATTTAGTAGACCATTTTTAGTTGTTGGGGTAGACTACTTTGGGCCGCTACAGGGAACTTTAGGAAGAAAGATCGAAAAAAGGTGGGGCGCCTTGTTCACCTGTCTCACAATCCGAGCAATTTATATAGAGTTGGTAAATAGCTTAACGACGGATTCTTGCATAATGTGTCTGCGAAATTTTATAGCACGTCGAGACATTCCTCTGTAGGTATACAGCGATAATGGGACAAACTTTCGGGGAGCGGAAAGAGTGCTTCGAGAAGAAATGAAAAAGGTTGACATGGGACAGGTTGCTAACGAGTTTGTATTTGCGGATTTAGAGTGGAGATTTAATCCACTTGCAGTCCCGCATATGGGCGGAGCATGGGAGAGGCTTGTGCGATCTAAAAACCGTCTTATACAAGATTCTTCCTCACAACAGGACCAGTGATGAAACTTTGCGCAACGCACTTATTGAAGTTGAGCATACATATTATAAATTCCAGGCCACTTACTTTCGTTTCACTTGAATTAGACAACGACGAAACGCTTACGCCAAATCATTTTTTGCTTGGGATCCCCAATGGGTCAAAACCACCTTGTGACCCCAATTTGGTAAATTTGATAATGAATTAGAGGCAGGCGCAAATCATAGCTGACGCGTTCTAAACCGGAGATCAAAATGGTTTGAAAAAGTGAAGCCCTCACACTAAAGGAGATTTGGTCATTATTGTGGACGAATACTTTCCTAGAAATTGCTGGCCAAGGGGAGTCATCACCAATACAGTTCTTGCTAAGGATGGCCAAGTGCGACGAGCGACTGTACAAACTTCCAGTGGAATCTTTGATCGGCCTGCCTCACAATTAGCAGTCTTGGATGTAGAAGGCGCATGCGATAGTAAGTCCAACCAGGAGTCCTTGTCGGCTTACAGGTGGTGAAATGTTAGCGCCGTCTATGCGAGTGCTCCTGCGGAAACGCTCTTGCGTTTTAAGCTTAATAATCTGACGTTATTGTAAGTTGAAAGTTTGCCTTCTCTTTCACATTTGCTAGCATCTTTTACTTTTATAATACCTTTTTTCGTTCCTTTGGTACACTCGATTGAGAAGCTCTCATAATTTCTTTTTTTTTTTTAAATGCACAATTTTTATATAAACGGTAGTGTTCACTAAGGTAAATATTGTATTTAAGAAAAAATAAACGTGTTTTCATTGGGGCTCTAAAACTTAGCGCAACGCCATGACTCAGTCGAACTTTATTGTTTTTACGAAACTTACAGCATTTACTTCTAGATTTGTAATTGCGATCAATAGAGTAGCTATTGAAGATTACGTGACAAAAAAACACCATAAAATTTGGAAATTTGTGACCACAGAACCTAAAAATGTGGCCTAGGGTATCGATTTTCATTATTTTTCTAAATATCACTATTATTACTTAACCAGCACGGGTTTGATTCATCCTATCACCCAGTGCCCACTTAACGTTGAGTTTCGGGATACCCTGTATAATGCAATGAAAGAATTCGGGATCCTAAAAAAAAATCTTCGAATTATTCCGAAGATTCACCAGATTACGGCAAGAAGACGCACTGTCATGTGATTTTTTTAGATAGTGAAAAAGGGCGGCTTAAACACAGAAGGCACTATATTTAACAAATCCATCCAGCTGCTGAGCTATGCAGCCCGACATCTTCGCCCGTTTCCAGCGTGCCATTATTGATGCTTTTACTACTATCGAAGAACAAGCTAAGCGAGTTGGTCTCAGGATCAATAAGAATGAAACAAAGTACATGCTGTCGACGAAAAATGGTCTAGGGCAGGATCCAACAATTGACAGCTATTATTTTGAGGTAGTGAAGGAGTTTCTTTTCTTAGGGGCAGAGCAGATCTTCGTATTCTTCGAAAGAAAAATTTAACATCGAATATTTGGTCCTGTCTGCGAGGGGGGCGAACGGAGGAGAGGATATAACCGCGAGCTCTACGAGCTGTATAAAGATATGGATGTAGTCTGGAAGGCAAAACTCCGTCGACTGTACTGGCTCGGCTACATCGAGCGAATGGAAGAGAGTGCTAATGCTAAGAGAATCTTCGAATCCCAGCCATCTGGTTTATGAAGAAAAGAAAGACTGAACCTACGGTCTTTCTGGGACCATGAAAGATGGAAAGCGGCATAAGCTCAGGCTAGACCCTCCAAGAGTCGCCTTCTAGGTAAGAAAGTAAGTAGGTAAAGTCCAACACAATTGCTCCCCACTTAAATGTTCTAGAAATTGTACGTACAAATTGGTATGTGTAGCGGCTTTAAACTTGATCCGCAGCCCCAAAATTCTATCTTTTAACCTCAAAGTCTACTCTACTTGCTTTAATCTAGCATCTTTCAACAATTATGAGCATCGAATTACGCTGATCAGTCAAACTTGTTCTTCTTCTATTAGCTCTAGAGTCTATTATGAGCTTCAGTTTCCTTCACAATCTTTCCCATTCTGATCGATATTAAGTTTTCCTTCTTCAAGCTTAGAATTCTATTAAGTTTATGTCTTCTACATCGGCTACATCAACCGTTCCACTTTAGCCTTTAAGTCTTAATGTATCTAACTGTGAACTAACCTTCGGTCAGGTTGTCAATTCCATGCTTTTATCGCAGATGAGCCGTTTGTATTTACTATATTTTTGCCCTACATACGATTATTTCCTTCATTATTTTTCAATCGAACAACTTTTTGTTTATTTCTACTTATTTTGGTCTGATGTTGTCAATGTTCACGTTTTCGCGCTATATTAGTTTTATGATCTCATTAAAGATTTGCAAATTCTAAATTTAATAGATATTTTGACTTTTTTGTGTCCATACTCGTATAGCATTTACTAGCAGCTTTTAGTCTTTTTTTTTTCTTGTGGAATTGTTTCCGTTTTGTTGGTTATCAGTACCCCTAGAAATTTGAAATTTTCTAATTCCTCGAAATTGTAGTTGTGTGTGATTATGTTTTGGCTCGTCCTTCTATTTTAATTTTTAGATAGTTTTAGGTATTGTTTTACTAGTGTTTTTTAAGATCGGTGTATTTTTCAACTTTTTCAAATATAATTTGACAATTTTTACTAATAAATCCAAAAACTATATTTAACTTTAATTCATGTATAATATTTTCTTAAATGAAATTAGTCATCCACTCCCACTATTTGGTAATAGTTCCAATTATATTGTACTTTACAGAAACTGCTTAAGGGCGCCAAATGTTAAAAATGAGTAAATGACCCATTTTGATTTCAAAATCACCATCATATTCAAGCTTAAGACGTTACAAGCGAAGATTTTGATATATGATCTTGTTTTTAAATTCGGCATCCTTTTTTTAAAAAAAAACTTAACACTCAAGTGAGTTTAACTACACCTAAAATTCTGAAGCACGTAATAGGTTTTTAGGAAAACAGATTTTTGAGCTCAGTGTTTATTTTGCCCCATAGGTGACATCCATCATTTAATGGGGTATAAGTATAATTGGACTTGTATTCTAAGCAAACACTCATCTTACGTGATTTAAGTTGCTTTAAAAAAAACGTCTTTTGGGCGTGGCTGGCATTGAACCCCGAACCGTTTGATTTCGAAGCCGATATACTACTACTTGAGCTACGGTCACACATTTCTCAGAACAGGGAAACTACTTTTATAACGTAACCCGTGACGCCATAAAAACAATTTTTTAAACGCAATTTATATATAAAGACATCATACACTTGAAGAAAAAAATTCACTTCTGGCGTTTCAGAAAAATTGGAATAACATATTTTTGAGTTTTAGAATTCGACGTTTTTTAATCCCTCTCTTTGGTTGTCAAACAATGAAAGTAGCTATCTCCGCCATTTTTTTTCCTATACATACGAGTATGTTATCTATTTAAATATTGTATTTCTCAAATTGGAAACTAACAATATGGGATACAATTTGAATCCTACTCGTACTATAAGTTCGGTTCTTGCCCAATTTTGCTTTCTTCGCTACTTTCAAAGTAAGTGATGGTTGGTTGCATTTGGTGAGAAGTTTTTAAGACATATTCTCAAACTCCAGTTGAAGGGCTTTCGTCACCTTTTTCAACGTGTGCTTCGTAAGATGAGATCTATGGTGTTGCCGCTTTCATCTTTGTTTGCGCATCTCAAGGATGCGTGTAGTATTTTTGAACTGTTTCTGACAGATACCAATGATAGTTTTTTCATTTGTTATGTTTCAGCAGATGTCAATGTTACCAATGACATCCAGCTGTCAAAATATTCAGTAATACAAGCGTATAAAATGAAAAATGATTGTTCAGGGAAATTCGAAGGGCTAAACTACTGCAGAGGAAATTGAAAAAGGTGGACAGATCTTATATGACACGGGTTTGTATTGAACGGATATGGGAGAGTATTGTGGGATATTCTATGATGCCGGTTAAGAGTTTGTGGATGAAGAAAATATCAGCGGACTCCCGACAGGAGTCCTGTCCAAAGACAGGAGACCGTGTAATTTGAATTGATTAACAAAGGGTGTAGGGCATTGTGGTCTGCCCATAGTAGCCTGCATAATGCGAAACGTAGAAATTAGATAAACAATAGGCAAGTGTCGGAAGTGTCAAACCGCTTCGGGGGTAAGAAATGGCTTGCTATCTTTCTATGTTAAGCTCGAGAAATTTCTTATGGCACCATATCGATAACCCATTAAGATCCTTCTGTAAAGGTTGAGAATCAGAGAGGCTTGAAAGCTGTCAATAGATTTTCATATCATCAGCATAGATTGATATGTTGGTGTGCTTTATGACGTTAACAACATCGTTAATAGTCAGGATAGAAATTAATGGACCAAAATGACAGCTTTGTGGTACATCCGAGGTGGCAAGAATTGGTCAGAAAACAGTGAACAAAAATGTATAAGAACGCGCTGTATTGCTCGTAGCGCCATCTTTTTAAAACTAGAGCTCACCAAGACCATGTGCTTGAATTTCAGTAAGCACATAGTCCGTTAACATGGCGCGATAGCGGTTACCATTGACGATAACATTCTTATTTGCCTCATTTTTGAAGAAATATGGACCAATGATTCCACCAGCCCATAGACCACACCATACCGTTGTTTTTAATGGATGTAATGTAAGCTCTTGGTACTCTTCGGGTTGCTCATCAGCCCAACTAGGACAATTTTGTTTATTAACGTATCCATTTAGACTGAAATGGGCTTCATCACTGAACAAAATTTCACGATAAAATACCGGATTTTCATTGAGTTTTTTTAGAGCCCATTCACTTCAATTCTTCGACAAGTTGAATTTTGTACGCTTTTAGGCCGAGATCTTCACGTAAAATACGTCAAGTTGTCGAATACGCCAAGCCAAGCTGCTGAGATAATGAATCGATTCGTCACGGTCTTCGCGTACACTCTCAGCTACAGCTGCTATAGTCCTTTCACTACGTGCTCGATGTGGTCTTACCGATCGAGTATCATCTGCTAATGATGATACTAGATTATGTGCACCGTAAGTTCCTCGAATCACACGGAAAACATTTCTCACAGAACGCTGATATTCGTAACACAGCTGAACAATTTGGAGACGCTGTTGTGGTGTGAGTCTTTATAAGATGACTTGAAAAACGATACTGAACAAAAATGATGAACCAGTTTCATAGGAAATTGAAAATATTGAAAATCAAACCTCGCTTTGGATCACCCTATATATGCAGGTTATATTTATTTATTTATTTATTTATTTATTTATTTATTTATTTATTTATTTATTTATCTATCTATTTATTTATTTATTTATTTATTTATTTATTTATTTATTTATTTATTTATTTATTTATTTATTTATTTAATTATTTATTTATTTATTTATTTATTTACTTATTTATTTATTTATTTATCATACCATATATAAGTTTGACATTTGACAATATATACAGAATAGTTTCACAGCTGGGATGTTTTGTTGTAGGTGAGCGCGTTTGGTGTAATGTAATGACGTCATATGTGCCAATCATAAACAGGGACTATCTTGCTTTCACTAGATTAGTGTATAATCTGGTTTCCCTTTTCGGAGAGACATGTCTTCAAATCACCAGTGGACCTGATGCTACAAAAGTTGTACTGCCGGTCTTTGAGGAGATTTCTTATTTGATGATATTTCACGAGCGAGAAGTGAAAAGGGACGTAAGTGCATGATGGGAGGAGTAAAGAAAAGATTCGCCTTTTTGGGAGAAAAGTTATGCTTTCCTTTTACTCGGAAAGAGTCCTTAAATGTAGGATTGAAGAAGAAGCTTACGCTGTGTTTGGAAATCACATTTCCAGAAGAAACTGAAATATACCGGCTAGATTAGAGGATTTGTGTAAATTAGAAATTTTAAGTACACTTTAATTGCGAGTACGAAAGTTCTTTCCATTAAAGATTCGACATGTTGAATTGTAGGCAGAGACGAGACGCAATCTGGAAGTGTTTAGCTAGCTAAAAAGTGCCTAGAGAGCGTATTTATATTGTACATGACTGCTGATATGCCATGAGAAATCGCGCCTTGGGATGGAAAAGTAAGGCAGAAGGTATAAAGTTATGCTTTTAACGTACGACCAAAAATTGTTAAGACCTTTGAAACACTGTGACGTGCTTTGCCTAAAATTCTGGCTGTACTTAAATACTCACATACTTAAGAAAGGCATTGCAATCATTCCTGGCTCATTTCAACTTTTTCTGAGTTTCCTCTGTTCTTAACCCTGACTGCTTTTTTATACCTCGAGTCGCCTACGCCTCTCCTTTTTGTTTGATATTCTTTAACCGATGAGGATTAATTTGAAAGAGAATAGCGTTAAGATTCTTACAGCTCGACTCGCACTACGTTCTTTCTTTTTGTTTGATATTCCTTATCCGATGAAGAATCCTTTCAAAGAGGATAGTGTGAGAAAAAAAAAAAAAAAAATAATAATAAGTGCAGTGCAGTGAAGAAGTGAAAAAAATATGTATTACATAACACGGGTATCCCGACTCTTCTTAGTACTGAGCCACTTTCATTGCTGTATTTATTGAAGGGAAATATGACAAAAATTTGATTCGGTAAACCCACATTAGATTTTTCACTTCGCTGGCTTGCTTATCATCATCGAAGTTTCTGTTTTTCTTGTTTACTTTTATTAATGACTCGGTATTATTTATTTATTTATTTTTTTCTTATCAATTAAATTTTTAAAATATACGATTAATAAATGGTAAATAAGGGCACTAACAGCTTGATACTATCGGCTCTTTAGTAAAAAAGTAAGAGTTTATAATTTAATTTTAAGCAGAAGCAATATTTTGTCTATAATAATAATATTAGATTGAGTAGATTCTTTCAATAAATCTATAATTTTTGATTTAGTATTGACCGTATTTAATATTTTGTTTGATGAAAAGAGGCAAACACCAAGCAGGTGACTGGTGGTGATGATACTATGGCGGTTTGGGCAAGTTGGTGTGTAGAACAGGAATGCCTAATTCGGAGACAAACCAAGATCGTTATCATTTCCTTCGAATTTTGGGTATATTTTGGATATATTGGGCTTTTTTTATTTGTGTTTATTGATGAATAATGGTGTTGGTATTCATTCCATTCTTCGATTAGATTATCATGAAATGTATTTTGTATCAACCACTTTAGGTCAAATGTATATACTTTTTTTTTATAATACCGCGCGCGCACCAAGGGGATGTAAATACCCTTTTACTGGCTTTTTCTCCAGAGCGCGGGCGGGTGGTGTAGTAGTTTGAAACTCAGGTGTATTAGGTTTCGATATTTTTCCCAGAGGTGGTTGTCGAACTGGACGGGACGAGCTATAGTACATCCTCAATCAGTGGGTCTTAACCGCGTGCTAGTTGTTAGTTCTTTACATTTAACCCAGCCAGCAACCACTCCAACACCAGTGTTATGTCTTTATGTCAGAGTTGACGCCGACGGGATTTTCATATAACTACATACAAATTCTATGAAAAGACTTTTTCACAGAATTGCCCCGCACGGGACTCGAACCCGCGACCCTATGCTTGAGGAGTCTATGCATGTAGCACTACACCACAGCCACCCCATACTGGAGCCATATGAACGTCATTTGCAGCTTTATCGGCCAATTCGTTGCCTCTTATGCCCACATGTCCGAGAGTCCACATTAACTTAAGCTTGGAAGATTTTTAGATTATAATATTTCTTATTTTGGATATGATTAAAGACGTGTGGAGAGGGTTGCGGATGGCTTTTAAAACTGAGAGGCTATCGGAGCAGATTGCCTGATGTATTGGAACATATTTTTATTGCTTCAAATATTCCCACAGCTTCCGCAGTAAAAATAGACGTTATATTTGGTAAAATATACAACTGCAAATGTGGTATTGTGTTGGTTAAAAGAACCGTCTGTGAATAAAAACTTCCAGCCTTCATCGTAGAGTTTTGATGCAGTTTCAGTAAACATTTGTCTGTATACTTCTGGGTTGGTATATTTTTTTTTTTTCTACATACAATACTAAACATGAAGCATTTTACATTTATTTGTTGAAAGTTTAGATCCAGAAATGTTGGATCACTCATTAATTTCTTTAAGTAAATTTAAAAACAAAATTTTAGTCTTTTCTAGGTCATTGTATTTACAAAGAATATATGCATCGTCTGCATAGACACTATGATCTAGATCTTTGTATTTTGAAATTATTATATCTAATTCTCCAAAAGCTATGGAAAATAAATTTACAGAAAGCGGTGAGCCTTGAGGGATACCGTTATCAAGTTGGACGATTTTTGAAAAGGTTGTTTTAATTTTCACAGTAAATTTTCTATCTGGTAAAAAGGCTTTTATATAGTTTAAAATTTGGGGCCAATTCCCAATTCCTTCAATTTGCCTAAACTAGATGGATACCTTTACGATCGAATGCATTTTCGAAATCAAGTGCCAAAATAGAGACGTGGTTTCGAGCTGATAGAGCGTTAGATATTACGTAATTGAGTTAAAGCAGAACATGCGTGTAACCTTTTTTCTGTTTGAAAGTTACTTGATGAATATTTAAAAGTTTTTTTAAATTCAGTAAACCACAAAATTCAATTGGATATTATTTTCGCCAAGAGTTTGGATATACATGGCAGCAAGAATATTGAGCGATAGCTATCAGTAGCGTCGATATCTTTCCTAGGTTTGGCAATGGGAACAACGACTGCTGTTTTCTAACTTTGGGGAATTGTTCTTTTATTTTAAATATCATTGTATAAATCTAAGGGTTTGGATTTAGCTATATCTTGAAGATTTTTGAGTATAGGATACGAGATTATATCACCACCAGGTGTTTTACCTGGTACTGCCAGTTAATGTTTTAATTTTGGCAGACGTTGCTAAAAGGAGAATAAGGGTTAATGTTTGCCGTGAACTCTTCAAAACATTTTAACTTATTTATTTTCATCTGTCTTCTAAACCTAGCGTTAGCTTTTTTATATGTTCTGGTAACCCTTGTACAGTGTTGCTTTTGGATGTGTTCCAGTTAACGAGTTCGATTTTATATTTTGGGATGTATGATTGTAGGTTTTCGATACAACTAAATTCGATTGAAGTGAAGATCGGGAAGTGATCACTATTATATAAGTCTTTGAGTGCACACCAAGATGTTTTTAAAAACAGTTCTGATGTACAACAAGTTATATCGACATGTGTAAGTCTGTTATGCGTTGAAAAATGTGTGGGAGATCTATCATTTAGCAGTAAAAGATAAGATTTTGCGATAAATTCTTCAATTATTAAACCTCGTTTGTTGGATATGGCTGAACTCCATAGCTTACTCCACGAGTTGACATCACCAGTTAGTATAAAAGGGGTATTAACTTGTTGGGTAATGTTCATTAGATCATTGTATATATAAAAACTTGACCAGATAAAATACAAATACCGATTATTACTAATATTCTTTTTTACAAGTATACCCACTCCTTGTTTGGAAGTGGTGTTGTAAGGAAAGTAATTAAAGAATTCCAAGTATGTATTAAGCCCCATTGGATGTATTTGAAAGGCGCAGTGGGTCTCTTAAAGAGAGAGTATATAGAAATGTTTAGTTTTTGGTAGTTGTTAATAAAACCTTGTATGTTCCATAGCATTATTTTAAGATATGCTTGTGTTTTAGAATGATTTTTGTTTAAGTTGTCAGAGTGAGTATACCGATGCCTTCATCTGTGGAAGAGAGCTCAATCCCGGCCTTAAGTGGATGAGTTTACGCTCCTCTTAGCGCAGCCGAAAGCACCGGCTGAGTATTTGAGGTTGATGGTGTATTGCTATAATTGTTCATTTTGATGTTTGAAAATGCTATCTATATTGGGTAAGGAAGTTCTGGATCTGTGTTCTTTTGCTGTGTTGTTTTGTTTACTGTGCTTATAGGTGGATGTGGATGCTATTGGTGACGTAGAAAATAGAGTCGAGTTTTGAGGGGAAGATGGCGTGTTAGAAAGAGATGTTATTGGAGTAATTGACGGAGTAGATGAAGAAGAAGAAGAAGAAGATGAGAGTGGTGTTGTGTTAGAGGGAGTTGTTTAGAGTGAAGTGGATGATAGGGATATATTTTTAGAGAAATAAAGAGTGTTAGAAAGAGCTGTTGTAATTAAATCAGTTGTTGTTAAGGACTGAAGTCAGGAAAGCGCTGGGTTGACCGTTTGGTTTTTGCTTTCCAGTGAATTGTAATGGCTTTCAGAGACAGATGAAGAAGATTGACTTGAAGAGGGCGTCTGAGAAGGAAGTATGTGTGTTGTGGAAGTAGCTTGTCTTGCTCTTGCTGCATAAGACACGTTTGAAAGGTTCTTTTGTTCGAGGTTTTGTGTGTTATATTGTATATTCGCCTGGCCCTAGCCATACTACATTTGTTTTCAGTTCTTATAGCAAGGATGTTTTTGCTTTGAATGTACTTTGGACATTCTTTTGATGATGACGAATGTTTATCGAGGCAATTAGCGCACATTAAACGGGAGCAGTCTAATGGATTGTGAGGTGGAAGATTGCAGTGTTCGCAAGTTTTATTATTTGCACAACTCTTAGTTGTGTGACCTTTTTTCTTGAAATTCTTACATCTCATTGGAGATGGGATGTATTTCTTTACTTTTGCCTTATACCATCCAATCTCGACAGTTTGAGGCTGTAGGCTGAGCTTTACCATTTTTTTTTTTTTTTTGTGAATTTGAACACTTCAGACACTGATTGGCTTTTCATTTCTGAAACGATTTCAGATTCTGGTACATTATTCAACCAAGGAGCATAAACTATAGGCTTTAATGAATTGAGTAGTTTGTTTGTAGTTTTGAAGGTTTTTTTTGCGGGATTTGTAATCTTAAGAAATCTATCGGCAATTACTTGGTTTTTCACTAGTATAAGAATAGTTTTATCCTTCAACATAGAAATGCTTTCATAATAGAAACTATTCGCGTCAATAGATTTTTTAAGCATGAAAATACTAACAGATGAGAGTTTGATTTCTGGGTTTCTGGCAGTGATGACAATGAACTTTGGTTTTTTATTATACATTTGGATCGAAGGCAGTCTAGGGAAGCTCTCGATGCCCTGTCTATTACTTTTTTTTTTTGCCCTAGGCTCGAACGACGATAAAAACGTTGTAGTATCCTGGGGCCTTTTTCTTCGAGCCAGTCCCCGGGCCCATGGCAAGGTAAGAATTGAACAAAAAGTTATTTAATTGACTTTTACATACGAGCTTAAATTAAGGGATGATGCGAAAAATCAATGGGTAAGAAAAGAGCAACCAATATTGCCAAGAAAACACGTTTTAACAGAAGAATAGCTTGTAGCAAGAGGTCCGAAAAATGGGAAGTTCAACAACGTTTCTTGTAATGCTACGTAAGTTATGCATGCCAGAGATTGAACTTTGCATATAACCACCTCTCATAAAGAAAACTTTCATAATTTTATAATAGTACAGGTGTTTCACTGGAAAAATCTGGAAAGCCCTAAATAAACTCACAGAGTGAGTAAAGCGATTGGTTTTTCAAACATTCCTTGCAGCACTTTTCTGAAGAATAGTTAGTTGTTGGAGTTTATTGCGATAGGCGCCACCCTAACAGGTCATTCCGTATTGCAATTTCTAATGAAATATGCCATAATACTAGTAGACCATTTTAAGGGTGTTTGTCAAACAATACTTTCTGAGGCAATAAAAGATACGAATTGAAGACATCAGGTATTGTTGCAAGCCCAGAAATGTGTTTAGACCAGCTGACATTTTGGTCAATAGTTACGACAAGATATTTGTAGTCGACCACAGTTTTAATTCTAAAACAACCTCCGCTACATCCGACGTTATCAAGGTAGGTCTCTGATATTTGGCCTTTACACTCACTAATAGACAAGTTGTATTTAAAACAATCAGCTGCATGAAATATAATGTTTATATCCGGGGGTTCTTGCATAGTTAAACTTAAATACATTATTTAAGTTTTTTCTCTAACCATTAGTCTGTGTTTCGCAAACCATGTTCTCAACAGGTGAATATCATGGCTTATCTCAACCATTAAGTTTAATGGGCTACTTGAGTTGTAACCAATGCCTGAAAATGCAGATGACTCTTTCCACGAATGGGAGTTCAAATATGGAATTGATATAAAGAGGAAAAAAAAAAAATTTACCCCAGAACAGAACCTTGAGGCGTACCTAGATTGATTGTTTTCGAGTTGCATAAATGATCACCGATTTTAACTTTTTGAAATATATTTTTAAGATACGATTCGAAGCATTTATACCTACAACCACGGAAAACGGCTTTTTGTAACTAACCCCAGGGAATGTTGTGATTGACCATATTTAAGGCATTCTTTATGACAACAAAAAGTCTAGCACGACACTTTTTGTCATCAAGTCCTTTGTATATGGTATGTATTTTTTGTTTGGTTGCTATGACACCTGTCAAACATATTTTGTATACATCAAGTCATTGAGAAAACAACATCATATTTTTATCTTGTTAAAAACGTCGAATTTTGTACCAGAAAATGATGACTTGCGGAAAGCATTAATTTTTTGTTTTCATTTAAATAAAAGTGCTGCAAAGTCGCCTCGCCTAACACCTGTTAGGTTTCAAACACCAGCCGTCATGTCACAAATTTCCTACGCCCAAGTGGCGTCAGATAAGGTGCTACGGTACAGCAAGCGACTGTTGCTTCTCCGGCGCTATTGCGGAGAACAACGGAAACTGCACCTAACATGCTGGCCATATTGCTCGCAATCCAAGGGCAGATGGCTCTGCTACAACAGCAGGTACAAGAACAGGCCAAACAGGTGGACCAGATCTACGCGCTGCTGCCGGGCCTAAGGCATCACATATCGTAATGGGTACGCACATGGTGGAGCAAACTTTGAAGGTCCTTGCGGTGAATGTTAATTCACTGATTAGGATCGAACGAATAGCCACAATGTTTAAATTGCTGCAAGACCAAACTCCTGATTTGCTAACCGATAAGCACAAACTGGAGTACAATAATTATATTGTTATAAGAAGAACCCGGCCCAGATTCAAACGTGGAGGTGGTGTCGCGATCTTCATTAAACAAGATATAAATTTTCACAGGGTGTACAAGAGAGTGTTGCGCTGGTTCCGGAAGCGAAAAGCGGCTTTACTTGGCCTCTACTTATGCACCTGAAGCTTCACAATCCACTTTATTTATTACAGAGCTCGACACGCTTTTTCGACTTCTTCGAAATTACAGTTCCCAACGAAGTTGCGGAATTGGAGGAGTTTGTCCAAAGATATTCTTACAACTACAGTAAGACTCGAAGGACACGCCTCTATGCAACCTTGACAAGAGCACTCTCCTCGAACACGCTCTACTACGCTCGACAAGTACCTCAAACAAATGGACGAGACCATAAAACAAACTAATGAAGACCTGTTCCGCAATCCTACTATTGACGCACTGCACCGACAGAAAAGTAGACTTTTGTCAAGACTCAAAAACCTGTACAGACAGTTAACTGACAGACAAGACTCGCAGATTAGGACACTGAAGTCGTCGATTAAAAATATTCAAACGCTATTAAAGAGAATTGCAGAATTTCTGTAAGTTTGTATTGTAACAACAGGGTTCGGTAAACACCAGCAACCCGAATATGTTCCTGCAAATAAATAAACTATTTCGGATAAAAAATCAATATGACCTTCAGTGTCTTAAAATAGCCCGGTAAACAGACAACGAACGGGTACTGACAATTACAGTTCAGCGATAAAAATATGGCAAATAATGCCATCGCCTGAGAGGATGACCTACCACCGTTCATTTCGAGCGAAGAACTCCATGAGATCTTCGACACAATCAGGAGTAAGAAATCAGTGGTAATCGATGGTATTCCGAACATCGTGCTTCGACATCTTTCTCTAGAAGCGGTGGACATTTACACCACCGTGTTTAATAATGCAATAAATAATGCACATTATACAGCGCATTGGAAAACGGCAGTGGTTGAATCTATCCCCAAAAGGGAAAGGACATATCCAATCCGGCGAATCTCCGCTCGATAAGTCTTCTTCCGAATATCAGTAAGGTGTTTCAAAAGGTAATCAATAGAGCTCCGACTAGGTTGTCCTTAACTTATAGTTCCGGATAATCAATTCAGTTTTAAGGCGGAATATGATATCTCACATGCCGCGTCTAAACTGGTGTCCGATATCCAATGGAATAAAGGCGAAAACCAATGTTGTTGACTTGACTGGGGATCACTAAACCACTCTTGAACATGCCACTCTTGTCCATGATCTATCGATCATTGGACAACACGGACACCCTCTTGCCTGTCGAAAGGTAGTCAGATACCTTGGGATCTAGCTAGATCAATTTCTGTATTTTGACAAAAATGTAGACGCTGCTCTGGCTAGAGCTAAAGGCGCTTTTACCCTTACAAAGAGACTGTTTAATAGCAGCCAACTTGAGGGTAAAGGTAATCTGCTTCATGGCCCTAATCAAGTCCTGGCTGGTGTTTGGATGTCCCGTGTGGTTCAATGCACGAACAAGCTTAATGGAAAAGATTCGGTTGTCTTAGGTTGTCTTAGGGCTTGCCTTCGCTTGTACAGAACACCAGAGTTGGAGTACAAAAAAATTTGATCCTAATGAGGTCCTTTACAACAAGGCGAACCTAACACGAGTGGACAACTAATTAAGCTAACTCGAAGGCACATTGCAAGAGCAATGACCTCGAAGAATAACCTCATATCTTAAGCTTACTACTGCAATTACCTTTACCACGAGAGTGTGCGCTCTGACGGCTTCGTTCCGCCGGAAGGATTCATCTGCTTAGATCAGATAGGGTTGATCCAAAGGTATATACAAAGGTATATGCTAATGTATATGCAAATTTCCTGTAACAATTCACAATTATTAATTAAGGGCAAACAATATTAAATTTATAGTTACTTTTATTTATTTTCATTTATATATTTTATATGTTTCAACCTGATGAAACATCTCCGCTATGTCTCCGCAAAGAGCTATTGGCCTTTCCCTAAATTTGTAGAGCACTGAGACCAGCGGAAATAGCAGATCAGGACGCTTAGGCAGAACCGAGTTTAATAGCTGCGGCATCCCATACGATTCTTATTTTTATATTTCATATTATATTTTTATTTATTTCCAATTTCCATTATAGTATACAAACGCAATTTCTTACATATTTATATTTGAATTAGGGGAAAAATTAAATAAAACGGTGTTCGTTCTGTAACACAAGTTAGTGCCGAACGACTCCTCTATTAATAAAAATACAATTGGTATGGGGTAACAATAATTAGATCTGAATCCATTAGAATGAAACAAGTTAAAGAAAAAATATGTATACATATACAAAGTGCGTAAAATGAAAAAAAGAAGGAAAAAAAAAAACAAAATAAAAAGGAAAAAAAAAATTACATATTCAGGATTTAAAAAAAGTATATAAAGTATAAAGTATATGAAAATGAATGAAGGAAAGGATTCTATATTATTAAAATCAACGGTTAATAACCAGTCTTTAACCTTTTTGAAAATAATGTAAAAGTAATTGTTAAACGAACCGAAATTGGTAGAATATTAAATAATTTGGTAGCCGTAGCGGTAGAGAAATTTAAAAAATGGTCTTTATAGGCAGTTCACTCTTAAATTAAATAAATGAGAATATCTGATTGGAATATTTCCGTTTTGTTTATAAAATTCTCTTAGAACTTTAAATACGTAAAGTTGTCTAAGTGGTAGAACTTCTAAGTCTTTAAAATCAGATGTTTTTGGGTTAGCAACAACTGTCTGTAGGAGCTAAAATATAGTACAAATCACCCCAACTTACAATACCGAACTTTAACCTAGACTGCGCTAAACCATAATACTTTTTTTTTCAAAACTTCTTTCGAACAAAATTGTTTCAGATTATACATTGTTCATAAGACCAATACCATATGTTTTTTTTTGTTTTGAATGTGATCTTTCCAATTCAAATTGTAATTAATAAAAACACCTATAGTAAATATTTAAAGTTTTTCACTGCTTCAATTTTAAAGCAATTCAATGAACATGGATGGCTGTCATTGAAGTTACTTTTTTCGCAACTATGTATGGCTAAGCTGAATCTTTTACAATCATGTGCATAAAAAGAATAAAAGATTGTAATCATGCAAGACATTACCAGATAATTTCAAGGACATAAGTTTTATCACCAATAATAAGTTTGTGCTTCGTAAACCAGAGTCTTAATGTTTACAAATCTTCTGAGATTTTTCAACGGTTTGTAGTTCTGTATCAAATTGATAAGTAAAAGCGATATCTTCTGAAAAGGGGGTTCCACTTATTTAAAAGTTGAATACAGAATTTATATAAATTAAAAATAACAAGGGATCAAGAAGAGAACCCTTGGGAACACCATTTTTAAGGAAACAGGATTCACTAAAAATGTGATTTAATTTAACTTTTTGTTCCCTTCTTTTTAAAAAAGAGCAGATCCATTTATGTATTAAGCAAATGGTTTTCAGTATAAGTTTGCTACAGTTAACAGCTAAGTACAAAGTTTTAAGTAGCATCCTCAGTTGACTTTAGGAATTGATTCGCTCTATGGTATTTATTTCGATTTAAAAATGCTAAGACTTGTGGCTTAATCAACTTTTTAAAAAATTTAGAATATGTAGACAAAAGGGAATTATAGACATAATTCCAAATATTATATTTTGAACCTTTTTTTTGAATAGAGGTATTACTTCAGCGCATTTAAGCTAGCTAGGAAAGGAGCCTTTTAGAACACTAAGATTGAATAAGTATTTAAGTATGCCAACAATATTTAAGGCATATTGTTTAAGTAGAAAGCTAGATATTTCATCGCTTGTACGGGAAATTGTATTTTTCAAGTTAAAATAGACCTATAAATTTCCAAAGAGGAGAATTACTGAAATACAAAACTATCCGGCTCTTAAAATCGCGCAGATAATGAGGAACAGATGCAGAAAGTTGAACTTTCCAATTTTGGCTTAAGTTTTTCACAAATTTCTGTAAAAAATGTATTAAATTTGTTCGCAATCACCTTTTTACCAACAAACTTATTTTATATTAAGGCTATATATCTCTATATTCTGTTTGATTTCACCTAAAATGTTATTTACTACCATCCACTCCTTTTTCCCATTTCCCCTAGCTTTATCAAACGAATCTGTATAATATATATTACGTGCATCATGAATGTTTTTGTTTTTAGATTTGTTCGTTTTGACATTTCTACGATATTTGTCCGCGAAATCCCTGACCCCGTGAATCAGTCCGATTCACCACTACAACGTCCAGAAAAGCCAACTTTGAAAAAGGACAACGCACGCCTGACTTCACCATCGGTAGACACGCAATAGATGGCTATCCAGCTTTTCCAGAAGCAATCTCTCAACTAGAGGGCGATTCTTCACTGCTTTCCTAAACTGCATAGCTTGTTCAAAAGCTCTCCGAAGACTGGTGTCTGGGCGGTGTTGGCGCCACCCAGCAAGACATGGTTCGGTGTAAGTGGTTCCTCCTGGCCGGTGGTAACTGGCAGATGTGTCAGTGGGCGAGAATTTAGATATCAGTAGACACTGAGGCATATGTTCTCGAGAGGAGACCTCTTTTAGCGTGTGTCGCAACACTCTCTTTACGCACCGCACCATTCGTTCCCACACGACCCCTTCGGGTGGATTGTTGGGATAAGTAAACACCCATTCGACCCCTCTTGATGATATTTCGTTCCGTATACGTTCGCAATCAAAAACCTTTGAGAAGCGTTTTGCCTCTCGGCTGGCACCAACGAAGTTCTTCTTATTGTCACTGCGTATTCGCACCAGTACCCCTCGACGGTTGATGAAATTCCGTAGCACCACGATTCAGGCATATGTCGACAGGTCGCTAGCGATTTCCAGATGTATCGCTCGCACGGCAAGGCATGTGAAGAGCGCAATCCAACGCTTTTTTGTGCGATGTACATTAGTAATGGTAAGCGGGCCGAAATAGTCCAGGCTGGTATAAGAGAAAGGCCTCACAAGCCGGGTGACTCAGTCTTTCGGCAGTTGTCCCATAACTTGACTTGACTAACCATAGCTTGACATGTTCCATCCGGCAGACGTAGTGTTCGTGATGTAGTGTAGACGTAATGTTCTTTTCGGTCAAAACGTAGTTATCTGGCAGGTCTATGGTATCACTTTTCCAGAGAAGGCCGATCTGGAATCTACCGCCAACTTTGATGCTTGATGAGTGCATTATGCCGTAAGCGCGAATATCCTCATCAGAATCGAGCATTGGCGATGGACGAAAACCAAAACTTTCTATGTCGAAGTAGTCCGCAATCAGCCTATTGCCTCGATCAAAAGCAGGCATCTTTGCGGTTAAACGTTGGCTTGGTTCCTTTGGTTGGACCAAGCACGACCCATCCAAATTTGATCTTAGCGGCATACGGTCCGTTTTCCCTAAGCTGTGCGGTATCACTCGGCAGACCCAGATGACAGTGGTCTCATCCGATCAGTATCTTCGGCTTCGCACCAGAATAGGCTTTGATTGGCAAATACCTCAAACCTTTCTTGCTCCCAGCCAACTCACTCTCATGTAGTGTTTGTACCGGTAGCTTCAGGTTGGGAACAGCATGAACGTTATTAAGTACATACCTCCTCTTTTCCGCTACGCTATACATTTTCCACCTCACCATTGTCGTATCTTCTTGAGCTCTCCTTCCTCCAAACCGCTGAATATTTAGCGCACTTTGATGACCATTCAGTCCGAGCTCATCCGCCAAGTCGCGATCCACCATGGTTACTGTCGAGCCCCCATCGAAAAGAGCGTACACATTTGCTGGCGTGAGCTGGAGCTGTAGGCACAGTTTCAGTAACATTGGCAATGGAGTCTTTGGGAGCGGCACGAAAACATTCTGTTGTTGTGGTAAAACAGCTAACAGTTGGGATTTCCAGTGGAGAATCGACAGGGTTCTCTATAAGTTCTACGACGGTGGCAACAGCAGAACTTTCTGCATTTCCAATGGCACTTGGGGCGGACGACTCTCTCCCGGGGAAGCACGGGCTTTTCCTTGTTGGCGTATGTTTCATCGCAGCTTCTCAATGGCTGCTATTCGCAGTGCGTATATATGTAGGTGCGAAACTGCGAAATAAAAGATGTAAAGGATGCTCTTGTCGCGCAGCGATTAATAAGACAAAAAGGTTATAATTTGATAAATTCAGTTTTGGTAGTCAGAAGTGGCAAGGTCTGGTCTCTTTTTGTCTTCGTTTTAATGATAAGGGTAAGCGCATTCAGAGAAAAAAAAGTGGCAAATTTTCCCCAATTTCAGAAATTTGGGAAATATTCAAATCTAACATCGGAATTCATTATAGCCCTAGTGAACTGTGTACAATTGATGAGCTTTATAGGTAGCTGTCCTTGTCGCATTTATATCGCGTCAAAACCAGATAAATATGGAATCAAGTCTTTAATGATGAACAATGCGCACGCTTGGCACATACAATATATAATCTAGTCCTGTTTTTTTTAATAAATCGGGTCATGTTGTTTTAAAAGCTTAAAGAACTGTAAATGCGTAAAACAAAAAGCGAAGTGTCATCCTCCATCACGACTATGCTAGTTCAGACACAGCCATTCAAACAATTAAATTTTGATGTTTTAAAACGTCGAATTTATGAGCCATTTCCCATTATCTTCTGATTTAACGCCTAGTAGCTTCGTTTTGTTCTCGTTCATAAAAAATAAAATGCGTGGTCAACGTTTTTCAACGTCAGAAGAGGCTGTAAAAGCGTTCATAACACATGTTCTGAGGTGTCGGGATCTGAGTGGAATACTTTAAAAAACAATAAACCTTTTAAAGTAATACATTTGTGGTTTTCTTACATTTTCTAAAAACTTATCGGACAACCTTTGCATACGAAATTCTGATGATAACGAACTATATTGTGAAAAACTGGTAGAGGGAGCGAAGCATTCACATCTGTTTCAACAGCCAAGCTATGCTTAGAATCCTGATAGATCTTTCTATGACTTCCAAGTAAAAAGAGGACACAATGGGATCACGGGAAATAAAACCGGCGATGAATTTGTCAGGAAAGGTTCAGCGGAGAGTTTTTCAAGACCCGAACCTACGTCCTCCTTTAAGGCTTTCATTGACAATTGGGTTTAATATGAGCACAACTACAGACGGCATGACGGGCAGACCAAACGAATAATTCCCGACTGCAGATTACTTATCGACGTCGTGCCGCGGCACTACACATGCTAAGCACTTTAATGTGGTGGGCATAAGCGATACAACACCCTGCGATACTTGCTGTGAAAGTAATGGTGACGCGGAGTACTATGTTATCTCTGTGAATTTTTGGCTTACGCTCACATCAGGCTGCAGGTTCTCGGTGTTGACGTGATGGGTGCTGGTACTGTAGGCTGCCTGCTCTGTTCCGAAAAAAACAGAAAAAAAGGAAGGTTATGACATTGGCATTATTGGAAAGGTAATTTTAAGCCATTAGTGCACATTATGATTGTGGGCTTATAAGCAACGTGATCTTTAAGTCAAATTTTCGACCACTTTATATTTGCAATTATGTAGCGAACGTTGGTTTTCAAGTCATCCATTATATACTTGGGTTTTCCAAACAAAATATAAACTATTTCATAAGATTTCAAAAAATAAATTTCATTACTTAAATATTAAAATTTTTTAATAGATTTTTCAAATTTTTTATATTAATGTTAATTAAAATAAAATATTATTTTGTTATAAACATGATACAAAATAATGCTTACCTGAATTCACGTTCAACTGAAGGAGTTGAAGAATGACCAGAATAAAATCGCTTTGCATTTTTATACACAGACCGCTGTGACTCTGGACTATGAAGATCTACTTGAATTTTTTTGGAATCAACACTCGGCGTGCGACTATTAACCGTTGAATCTTTGTGATTATATCTTCCTCCACAAGACTGTTCTGATAGAGTAGAACTTCTGGAAAAATTTAATACAACTTATTTTAAAATTTTCTAATTGATTAATCGTTTCACTAATTACCGTCTTTGTTCACCCGACATATTTTGTAGATCTTCATTTTCTATTGGCTTTTGCCTTGATAAGATATGTCGTTTTGCAGTATCAGATCTCTTGTTGCGTTCTATAATTTTCGTGTACCTGCCATCTGAAAATCCTGTTTCATCAACAGAAAAAGCATTGCAAAACTTTTTTTGATAGAATATTGGCTGGAGTAAAGAGCTCGATGATTCCCTCGAAGCTCTTTGCGAAAAGTTACCGCTCAATTTAGGACTGCGTGTTCTACAAAAGCGATTATTTCCCTGATAAAGATTGTAATGGTGGTGGTGTCGATGGCGTTTATAAGAGTTTTCATTTATTTGTAAAGGCTTACGGCTGGGTGATAATAGATGGGTTAAAGTTGAAACATTGGTTTTTGTTGATACATATTCAACGAGATTTGGTACAGAACCACTACGAGAAAGTCTGTGTCTTTTATTTGGCAGTTGATTCGAGTTTCTGCGAAGGAAAACAGATATGTATAAGATAAGAACAAAAGAGACAGTACGTGGTTAACGGTACTGTTCCTTACACGCATCTGATGGTGTTAATGGTAAAATATTACCTTAATACCTTAATGGTAATTAACAAAAAGTAATTTTTTTATCGTTAACAATAAACACTCTAGCCCTTATATATGGAAATAACATATTAAGAAACTCATTTACGAGTAATAAGTTAAAAAGATGCCTGAGTCGTTGTTTGTTATTTAAGACTAGATTGGGTGGTAATCTGTTTAGATGTCAGAAAATTTATATACATATAAGGTATAACTTAGGGAAAAGTCATTGCTCACTTTATTAAAGTGTGCAGGTGAAGTGCAGCTAACAATTTTAAAGTTATGTCCATAATAGCCAAAAGCTAAGAAAAAGTCTTAACTACACCTCTTTCCCTAACTTCTCTCATTCCGGCAATATTCCAAGCTGAAACAGAATATACCGGTTAATGTATGGCTAAGAGGTCAAAAATTCAACTACTAGCAGATTTCTGACTTTATGAAAGCTTTTCTGCAGTGTTTCGGGCCCAAAAGAAACCAAACCTATAATTTTTTAACCTTTTTTTAATTATTTATGTAACAAGCTATCAACCCCTTTCAAAGTACTCTCCATTAGAACTTATACACTTATCTAATCTCTTTTTACACAGTTCAAAACATTTTTTAAATCCATTGTGATTTTCGAAAGCTTCTCCATTGTTAATTTCTTCACTTCAGCAACGTTGGCATTGGCACGAGTACGAAAGCTTTGGCTCCAAGAATTGATAACGGTATTTTGTAGAGGAGTTAAAAACTAACATTTTTTACTACGGGAGGGAGGGGGGGTTTCATCTCGTCCCGTTTAGAATTTATGGACAATTTAAAAACAAATTAAGATAGGGAAAAAATTATTTAAAAACAACGGTATAACTTACAATAAAGTACTATACAGAATATGAAAGCCCGAAACTTGTTCTTTAATATAAAATTTACATCAAATTATTCGTGTGAATAGTTTTTAATAATTCACATACAAATTCAAATTCTTGGTAAAAAATTAAAAAAAAATTGTTAACAATATTACTCAAAATTGTGAAATAAGGTGCCAAATTAGTTTTTTGTACTCAATGCGCGTATTAATTCTGAATCGAACCGCATGGCTTTATGTCCTCTAATTTTTGAGAAAATTGAAATTGAAATTACTACTTTAGTTTTGTTTCTTTGGTATTTATGTGCGTAGTCTTTCTTTGAATAAGCTTCGCTGGATTAAGGGATTTTAACTCTCTTTTCGCAGGCGGCAGGTCTTCATCTCTTCTCTTCATCCACAGTACTCATCACAAAATTACAAAGTTCCCATTAATAACAAAGTTTAACTAATTCACATTATAGAAAATGCACATGTTCCAATGTTGCAGTAAATCATTTACTTTGCGAAATATCTGTTTGTACGTATGTAATATGTAATGCACTTGATAATCATGCAAAAATATAACCGAACAAACATTTGGCTTTTATACCGTTATTTCTTTTTGTGATAAGGCGTGTAGTTATTGATATTCACGAAGATCATTCTTTGTTCAACCGTAGTGCGAATATAGTGATATTTTTTTGTGAATAAGCAATGACGGCTAAGCATCGTCTAATCCATCCTAAACTAAATAACTTCTCAGTGTTTTGTTCGTTCGGAGATTTGGTGTCGACCAACGAAATAAGCATTGAATTTTTAGAAGAATCTGGTTTAATTCCCACTAAAACATCCATTCCCCCACTGTGTTGCAACTTACCTATGAAGGTACAATAGAAAAGTGTAGAAATGTAAAGTTTGGTTAGATGTGGCGATGCTCAAAGAAAAGCTCTAAAAAAAGGTGAGAAAAATTGTAGAAATACAATCAACCTATCTATCGGTACAATAATCATCGCTTTTGTTATCAAAATGCCTGTGAACACGGCTTTTCAGGTAAATTCATTAAACCTTAAGCTCCAACCTAAGGATTTTTTAAAAATATTATTACATGTATGTTATTATTTTAAAATTAGCATATAATCACTTGGCGCCATCACGACAATAAAAGTGAGCTAAGTAGATCTACTTTAGTAGATTACTATAACTATTGTCGTGAAATAGCCGAAATAATAGCATCTCACGTCGATGTTAACATTGACGGCGAAGGAAAAACTGTACAAATCGACGAGACCTTTCTTACAAAAAGGAAATACCACAGAGGCCGTGTAACCGAACAAATGAAAATCGTAGTGTTGGGGTTATTTTGTGAAGAAGATAAGGTAGGACGCTTCTTTAAAGTAAATTCCAAAAGTAAAGAAGACTCGTGGCCTTATATACACAAATACGTCAATACATAGGTATTGAGAAAATGTTCCCTACTTCTACGGCTCATGAAATTACAAACCACAGCAAAGGCGAGTATGTTGACAAGACCGATGCAACCAATACTATAAATGATCTTGAGAATCAGAACAAGCTTCTGAAAAAATCAATTTTATGCCGCAATACAACGCAGCACCTTCACCAATATATGGCACTTTTCTTTTACCGGAAATACTGCCTTAAAAAAAAGTTATAAGGACGATGTGGGCTCCCAAATCACGGAATTTTTAATTGACGTAAAAAAAGTGTACCCAGGTTTTGTCAAAGGTAAAGAAAGTGTGGGTTTTCAACTGAAGGACTTCGACTTTCCGACCGTTCGGTATTTTACCACCAAAACAATCTCGGCTCTTCACCATCATCGACAAACTCAACGAACTCGATATTGACACCAGTACGGACGATGACTTCATTGACGAAACTTACATACCTTTTTAATATGTACTCGTATATTGAACATTTAATTGACTACTCTTAACTAACACCTAACTTACTCACAAATTGACTAACTGGGACGCGAAATGCAATGCAAATCAACTTCCTCGTGGTGCATTCTGGGTAACGCTAAATGCTATACTTTACTTACAAAGATGACCCTATCATCAATATTAATCCTCAAAGTGAGATCACCATAAATACCAAAAAAGAAAACCTCTTATAAAAAATAGTTTTAGTAATTTTCAATTTTCTCAAAAACTAGAAGACGTAAAGCCATGCAGTTTTTTGTGTTCGATTCAGAATTGATATGCGCATTAATACAAAAAACCAATTGGGCACATCATCACACAATTTTGAATAATATTGGTTTAAAATTTTTTACTAAAAATTTAAATTTGAATGCGAATTATTCAAAAACTATTCACACGAATAATCTGATGTAAATTTTATATTAAAGAGCAAATTTGAGGCTTTCAAATCCTGTATAGAACTTATTGTATAGTAAGTATTGCCGTTGTTTTTTAATAATTTCTTTCCCATTTTAAGTCATATTTTTCTAAAATTGCCCCTAACTCCTAAACGGTGCGAGATAGACCCCCCCCGTTTTTTGCTAGTTTTTAACCCTCTACAAAATACCGTTATCAATTCTTGGCGCCAAAGTTATCACACTCTCCCCTTGGCATTCTTTCTTTTTACAGGGGAAAAAAAAAAGATCAGCCTAGAAAACTATGAAACTTCATCAAGCTCGATAAATAGTTAAAATGAGGATGCTTACTCTAGAATTAGTAAAGAAAAAACTTTGATAAAAAAAAGCCATTTCAATCACATGTGGGTTTTCTCCCGACCAATAACGCATATTTTGCTTATTGACGAACCCATTGAACCAAAAATGAGCTTCGTCATTTGAAGATGATTTTGCGATGAAATTCATCATCTTGGCGCATCTTATCCAGAACCCAATCGAAGAACGTACGTCGCTTCAAATGATCCATCGGCTTCAATTCTTAAGTCAGCTTGATCTTGTATCGGTGTAAGCCAAGATCCTTCCGCAAAATACGCCATAATGTGGTCTGAGCGATGCCCAATTCTTGAGAACACCGTGGAATTAACTGATTTGGATCGTTTGCCACGGACGTCTGAACGGCAGCGATATTTTCGACACTTCGAACTAATTGCCTGTCTAGGGTAAGAATTACGACCGAAAATTGAAGTTAACGCTCTTAAAGTTGCAGTCACCGACTCCGAATAGCTGTAGAAAATTTTTATAATTTGCAGACGTTGCTAGTGAGTTAGTTAGTGTACTTTACCATGATAAAAATGTTGAGTTTACTGAATAAATTGACAGTGACAGTTTGATGATTAGTGAAAGAGTGCGTTCACAAATTAAATTCAAAGTTATCAAGTCCCTATTGGAAAACCCTATACAAGAAGAAATCAATTGACGTAAGATCAGGTGATCTAGCAGGCCATTGCCTCGGACCCCCTCGTTCGATCCATCGTTGATGGTAAACATTATTTAATACGCCCCAGGCTACTTAAGAATAATGGGCTGGACAACCATCATGTTGAAACCACATTGTTTGTCGCAACTCCAATGGCAGTTCTTCTAGTAATATTGGAAGATGGTCCCGCAAGAAGTTTGCATACTTTTCGCCATTCAAGTTGCCTTCAATAAAATATGGACCTATTAAATTATCCCCAATATTTCCCGCCCAAACATTAACATTCCAAGGGTGCTGGCGTTCAACTTATCGCAACCAAAAAGGGTTTTCAGTAGCCCAATAATGCATATTGAAAGTACCGTGATTGGTGAACGTCGACTCATCAGAGAATAACACCTTGGTGAAGAAAAGGGGGTCTCGTTCAATTCGCTGAAGTGCCCATTGACAAAAGGAAACCCGGTTACGAAAATCCTCACTAGAAAGTTCTTGATGCATTGAAACATGACAAGGATGGTATATATGCCGATGTAATATCTTACAGACAGTCGTTTGAGAAATTCCTGATTCACGACTTATTTGGCGAGTGCTAATGTGAGGATCGTGTGCAACGGCAGCTAACACTGCTATTTCATTGTCCTCAACAGCCACCCTATCTGACCGATTCCTTTTCTTTGGTTGCACATTGTTGGATAACCCGGTAAAAGGAAGCGCGCGATCGTATCTGTTCTAAGAAACGTTGGGCGTAAAGAGCAACTGCACCATCGAGGTTCCCTCCACTTTCTCCATAAATCAATATCATTTCAATTTTCTCTTGAATTGAAAAAGCCTGCATTTTAATCTGGAAAACGTTACTAATATCACTAATATCAAAACAAATATCAAACTTCTAAATGAAGTACAGTTCCGTTCAAGTAGAAAAAAAGGGCACAGTGCACATCATACACTCTCAGATAAGTTTAGGACAATTTGTCTCTATCTGAAATTTCTTTGAGTTTTAACATCACTCGAGGCAATAATGACTTCTTCAAAACAAATCTCGACCTTCTTACACCCTAACAACGTTAGAAACTGATTAATGATTTAGGCGTGCCAGTGCAGTGGTATCTAGCAGTGAATGAATAAGATCTTTGAGACAAAGTCGTGTGCCCCATTGAGGAATACGACTGAGCAATTAAAATCAGGAATTATCATTTGAAAAATCAGAAGTGACCATCGTTTGACCTTGAAAATGGGTCTCAAGGCCAAACTCGTGGTCACCATCTTATGTCCCCTTCAGAACCTTGTGACTTTTGTCTGAAACATTTTTCGCGATATTTCGTACTTTCGAGTAATTTTGATGTCTGAAATTTTATGGCGCCCTCTGACGGGAAAAGAACGCATTTTTGAAAAAAGTGCTTCATGTAAAACAATTGTATTTTTTCACGTAGATTACGAATCTGTAAAAAAATAGGTGTTCCCATTAAAAAATCAAATGTGATCTTCCTTTGACCTTGAAAATGGGGCTCATGGTCAAACTCGTGGTCACCATCTTATGTCCCCTTCAGAACCTTGTGACTTTTGTCTGAATCATTTTTCGCGATATCGCGTATTTTTCAAGTAATTTGGATGTCTCAAGTTAAAAAACTCACCCGGAAATGGGTTTCAATAAATTTTCCCAAGAACTTTGCAAAAAATAATCAAAGACTGAAAAAGATAAGGCATTGGGATGAAGTTGGGCGTTTTCTCCTAGTTGAGCTATAAAAATTTATTTATCACTCAAACATTAGATGGATACAAGCTTTTACTATAATCTTCGGGCTTTTGGCTGGAAAGATACCATCCGGGCCCGTGGACTTGAATCAAAACTTCAAATTTTCCCTCCATTTGCTCTTTTTGTCGACCGTTCTACCCTTCCATCTTTTAGCATTGTCTTGTATTGTCCTTGTTATTTTCTGGATACAACGAAATAGGTGCGATTTATTTTATCCCTTGTATTTAAATATCAGATTTTTCTCTTGACGTACCGCTTCGGGGATAGATAATTATTGATTTTGTTGCTACATAAATGTAAGAAATCTAATGACCCCAAAATTTAAAATACACAAATCCGATATATTGATTTGCATAAATATCTTTCAAGTGAAATGTTTAATCATAATGAATGTAAATTATATTTTAAGGTTCTATAACTAATTTGAAGAAAACCACAGCAAAACCGAACATTTGGAAAAGAAAACCTTATATACAATAATTTTTATTGCAATATTAGTATAACAAATATAGCACAGCTAAGAGCTAACCCTAAATTTAATATTTGTTTACTTCCAGGCTCGTAGTTCCACATGATATGCACCTTTATTCTAGTGCACAAACCTTAAATTGAGTTTTTATTAATTGACCCCCAAAAGTTTAATATGTTAAATAACTAGCCGTCAAGAAAGCGAAGTCCCACTAAGTACAAAAAAAAACAACAAAAACAGAGAAAAACAAAACGCGAAGCTAAAGTTAAATAAGTGACGAATATTGAAGAAGCAGAAAGAAAATGACGCCAAAAATATAAACTATAACAAGTCAACAAATTGGAACACCACAAAAACAATATTCTTAATTCAAATTGTGAAAGCTACAATATTGTTGTGGAGAGTTCACATTCATTCATTTATAAATAAAAGACATGTTCAGTAATTTACTTCGGCTTTATCTTTGGAGATTTGAGACCCCTTACTTGCGGCTTTCGGATACAAATCAAGACTTTTTTAGACCATATGTCGCGTCTGTTTAGTTTACTGTTTAATTTCAAGGATGGGACGTACCAAAAATAGTCTAAAATGCCTAAACGGAAAATGTGATTCTCAGAAATTTAAGATAAAAAGATAATTAAATACGTAGTTCTGAGCTTATTGATAAGAAAAAATAAAATAGTATCTCCAAACATAGTTTGATTATGAATGTCTTAGAGCTAGAAAAAATTCTTTCTCATTACCAAAGCTTTTTACTGACACTCTAGGGTGAAGCAAGTGTATTTTTTGAGAACAAAAATATGACATTTGAATAGGAACTTATAGCTGTTATATTTAAAACAACTCTATATTCATAGAAGAATGTGAAATATTTATGTAATATAAATAGTTCAAAGAATAGCATTGCTACGGTGCCACCGCTTAAAGCCAACATGGCTGTTTAATGAATCTACTTCAATTCCCAACAAACCTTACCACCATTCCAACTTTCAGCTCTACTGATTATTGGCGATTATCACCCGCGCTGTGTACAAACATATGGTATTAAGAGTGCTCAAATTTCTTGAGTGCGTGCTATTTATAAAAAAAAAATAAAAAATAAAAAATATTAATTTGTTTAGTCTATTTTTTGTTAAGATATGATGAAGTAGAATGGAGGGATGATAAAAGGCAGGAACTTATTTTCGACAGAGAAAATGTAGAGCTATATTTAATTAGAGTGTGTTGAGATAAAGTCATTGACCTGCCGCTGCAATATTTCCTGTGTACATATTGCCACATTTCGATTCTCAGACAGCAGCGGTTTCAAAATTATATACGGGAGATTTACTAAGAAGTTTATTTGTTAATAGTTGAGAACGAGTTAATAGCTTTTTATTTTTATTTTTATTATTTTTTATTTATTATTTTTTTTTTTTTTTGTTAAAAATACCAAATTTTTATCACCGTTCACTGATCGGTCAGTAATCGGAAAGGAAAAATAGATGGCAATAATAGACACCAGTGCCACGGCCTCAAAAATCAGGAGAAATCTGGTGCAAAAATCGTGGTTGCATAACATTAGCAGTTACAGCTTGAGAACAGCTACAGGTATATAAACAGCTTAGCTATATGGTGAAGTCCGTATAAAAATCCACCTGGCCGGAATAGCATTCTCTCACGTTTTTTGGTGGCTGACATATACGACTAGTGTATCATTGGTACAGACTTCATGAGAGAACATGGTCTAGTTGTGCACTTTGGGTAGAAACCCTGAAATACGGAAACATGGAGATACCAATGATATACAGAAATGCCAATACCTCAGTCTTAAAAGTAGTTATCTGCAGAAATCAGATTCTAGAGCCTTCATCGGAAGCAATTGTTTGGGAAAAAGTAGTCCTGATAGCCACCGATTCCATTTGATGGAGTCAATAAATAGGAGAGACTTCATTGTGGGAAAAACCTTAGTGGAACCAAAGAACAACATGGTTCCTGTAAGAATTCTAAATCCAAAGACGGTTATTGTAAAGATGAAAAAGGGGAAATAGTGGCAAAATGTGTACCTGTTGAGGCTATATCGACCACAACGGAAACAAATCGTCCAACATCGGTCGCAACAGTTCGGAGCATAAAAATCAAGAACAATCTGGATCAAGATAAGCGAATCCTGGCAGAAAAACTATTGGGAGGGTACGCTAATATATTTGATACACAAGACGGAGAATATGCACGTACGCAAGTTGTTCAACACCACATTTATACCGGAGATGCCAGACCAATCCGTCAACCTGCAAGGAGTCTTCCATTGGCAAAGCAAACATAAGTTGCCGATATGGTGTCGAAGATAAAAGTTGAGACACTGATTGAAGAATCACAGAGTCCGTGGGCATCTTCAGTCGTCCTCGTGAAGAAAAAAGACGGAAGCACGAGGTTTTGTGTAGACTACCGTAGCCTCAAAGATGTAACTAAAAAGGACACACTTTCTGGAGCGAAATGGTTTTCAACTCTTTACTTGAAGAGCGGATACTGGCAGGTAGAGAAAAATCGTACGGATCTTGAGAAAAAGGCTTTCACTACAGAAAGTGGTCTCTGGCAGCTTACAGTGATGCCGTTTGGACTGTGCAACGCTCCGGCCACCTTTGAGCGACTAATGGAACGAACATTGCAAGGACTCACGTGGAAGACTAGTATATCTGGACGACGTTATCGTCATATGTAAGACGTTCGAGGACCATCGAGAAAACCTAAAAGAAGTGTTTAAGAGGCTGCGATGTGCTCATTTGAAGCTGAACCCAGAAAAGTGTGCCTTTTTACGTCCGGAAATAAAATATCTGGTTCACATTATATCAGCGAAAGGAGTAAAGACGGATCCTGACAAAATCGAAGCCGTGGGAAGTTGACCTACCACCAAAGATAAACACCAACTGAGAAGCTTCTTGGGACTTGCCACGTGCTATAGGAGGTTCGTAAAGGATTTTTCTTTTATTGCCAAGAGCCTGCATTAACTAACGAAAAAAGGCCGACAGTTCAGGTGGCCTGCAGATTGTGAGAAAACCTTTCAAGAACTCAAGCGGCAGCTGTACAATGTCACCATCTTGGGTTACCCCACATACTGAAAAATGTTCATCATGGACGCAAACGCTAGCAATGTTGGGGTCGGAGATGTGATCTCCCAGGTTTATGATGGTCAAGAGAAAGTGGTCGCATTTATACAGCAAGGTAATCTCTAGACCTGAACCTGAAGTATCTCTATAGATAAAAGTTGGTTCTTTAAGCAGATCACACAGCTCTGAAATGGCTACTTCAGTTTAAGAACCCTAAGAGCCAAGTTTCTATGGGCTAAGCTCTGAACAAATTATCGAGAATTGGTGCAAAAAGTGCCTTAGGTGTGCGGCTACCAGGGGCCCCAAAATAAAGCCATAAGGACGAATGCAACAATTGGACCTAGAATAAGCATTTGTCTAAGATCGTTAGCAACTGCCAGCGAGACTGGGATCGACATATACTCCTCTTTTTAATGGCCTACCGAAAAGCGGTCCATAGTTCAACAGGACACACTCCATCCGAGATCGTATTTGGTCAAACAGTTCGGTTGCCAAGTGAAATAAAATTCGGATCCCTACCTACGAAGCCCAAGGAGGTGAATGACTACGTAGACGAGTTTCATAGCAGGATTCGTAAATTGCAAGAAAACACCCGAGAAAAGATAAAGCGAGCAACCGCACGAAGTATACGTACGATATCAAAGCGAAATCTTCCAGCTTCAACGAAGGAGATCTGGTGTGGCTTCTTCGTAAGAAAGGAGAATCACCAAAATTGCAACAGGATTCGGAAGGACCATACAAGGTGATAACCCGAACTAATGACGTTGTCTACCGTATCCAGCGTGGGTAATTGAGGAAAATTAGAAGGTCCATTTGGATAGAATGATTTATTTCAACGGGATAATGAATGACCAAGTTGTTCGGAACGAACAGATTCTTCTCAAAATATGTCATTGGAGTATAAATATCAGTATTCCAAAGGTGTGCAAATCAGTTCATCAGTTGAATTTAAAGTGTGAATTAAGACAGCGATTAAGTGGTTTAAGTAAAAGATAAATAAAAGTATTGAAATGAATTCTAATTGAATTAAATAAAGAGATTAAATTGAAAGTAATAAGTTCTATCATTTGTACCCACACAAATATTTTACAGTACTATTATCAGCTTTTTGGTAAGTGCAATAATTTATACATCGCAGATGGTATCATTTTGTTGTATTCTGAACGTTCGTAAAACTTAGCAGTAATAACGTAATATCGTACAAATAAGTAATCTTCTCACTAGTAAAAACTCGAAGAATTTATTGATTTAAAGTGATATGAATATTCTAAAAGGCAACAGTGACTAATATTAAAATGCATCTTTGGTAGTTAAAAGAGATAGAATTACTCGTCCTTCTGTATATTTATATCTGCATTGACCAACGTTTTCTAAAATTTCATAAAATTTTTTAACTAGGTATTGGATTTACAAATAACATTTTATTGCGTGGTAAAATTGGTCAAAAAAAATAAAACAAACTTCAGTGAATAAAACTCTTCATTAGTATACGTCAGCTGTAGCAAAAGCTGTAGTCTTAATGCCAACACCTTCAAAATGGAATTGATTTTTTTTTACCGGAAAGAACAAGATATCGCAATTAAGACTCCCAAAACTCAACGGGCTGGGTTTTGCCCCTCGGACAGCGCAACGTCATTCTGAACAAAATACTGAATTGAAATCATTGCATAGCGGAAAGAATCAAAAAGGCATATAATGCCCTTTTTATCGGCAAAAGAACGGTAAGAAAATTGTTCTTAAGGCGCTTAAAACCTGTTATGGTGGTAGTAAGACCCATACTTACATATAGTGCAGTATGCGACTAACTAACTTGCGTTACTTCAAGAACAGTAGTTTCGGACACTTCACGATTCTAGCGCGGCTACTGTTAGGGAATCCAATTCTGTTTGATGAAATTTCTTCTTTAGTCGATTTCTAATGTATAATATAATACATCAGGAGACGGAGGATTGGCAAAAGAATGCAATAATCATTACATTTAAAATCCAATATAGTAACATAGGAACAATATAGTTAATTATTTATAACTCAAATAAAACTAGGGTCATATAAATATGACTGTACTCTGTTAAGTACAATGACAACATACGTAAAAAGAATACTGTTTTTTTCAGAACCTTGCAATGGAGAAATATCATTTTACAGCTCAAAATAGGTACAGGAAGTTGGAAGAAGCTGTTGAAGCAATTTTACAAGAAAGCGATGATGAAGAATGTGATTTGGCTATCATACCACCTGATCCATGTGCGTTGAATGCGTGGAAGGTGCCGGTGAGGATATGGCGACGTGTTTCATTCCGCAGGACGTACCTGGTTCTATTGAGGTTTTTATAAACCGAGAGGAAAGTGGTACTGAAAACAGTCAGTTCGACGAGAGTGATGATGAACCGCTGGAATCAAAAAGAAGAAGACAAGACACTACCCACCAAACCAACTTGAACCCGACCTGGCGGATATGTACCCCTTGATACTCTTCAACTGCTGGAAGTACTAACGAAGCCTGTAACAGAAGGAAAGATATTTATAAAGATCTTAGCCCCGTACAAATTTTTGAAAAATTTACTGACAATGATGTGATTGATATGACCGTATCCAATAGCAAACTTTACGCTAATCAAAACATTAGACATGAGTTCGAACTGGATTCCTGTGATTTAAAAAAGTTCTAAGGGGTTTTGATACTTTCTGGGTATCATAAGCTACCGTATTTGTCTCTAAATAAAGATATTAATAGGAGTCGAATTGGTAGGCAAAGCCATGTCGAGATATAGGTTTCTAGATGCAAAAAGAAACGTTCATCTTGTAGACAACGACTTAGCAGCAACGTCGACTGACAAAATGATCAAAATAAGACCACTTGCAGATAAGCTTATGCAGAAGTTTTTACTGTGGGGAGCTTTTCATGGTAAAGGGGTGGCCGTGGTGTAGTGGTGTATGCATAGACTCCTCAAGCAGAGAGCCGCGGGTTCGAATCCCGTGCGAGGCAATTCTCTGAAAAAGTCTTCATAGAATTTGTATGTAGTTATATGAAAATCCCGTCGGCGTCAACACTGATGTTGAAGTGATTCCTGGCTGGGCCAAATGTAACGACCCATTAAGTTGAGGATGTTCTTAGTACTAAGACCCACTGGTTGAGGATGCACTGGCTCTAGTTTGACAACCACCTCTGGGAAAAATATCGAAACCTAATACACCTGAGTTTCAAACTACTATACCATCCGCCCGCGCCCTAGTGAAAAGCCAGTAAAAAGTGCCCGAGTTAATGTGTATATTAATTGTTTTGAATCAAAAAAATATGTTTTTTCTTTTTGCTTCGCCGAAATGCCCACAGTTTATTTATATATATTCTTAAGAGTGATTACAATATTCGATTTTACTGTTATTTATACTAGGTAGGATGCGATTGTTATCGTATTGTTGTTTATGAAGATAATGAAAACGCATCGGATTATTGTGTTGAAGTATGTTTTTCGTATTGCAAGATAATGAAGCATGTAATCGTTGTTTTCGTGTTTTCGAATTACAAGTTACTGTTTTTGCTTGTTGTTTACGTTTGTAGGGAAAGATAACGAACATATTGTCGTTGTTTACGTTTGTAGTGAGAGATAACGAAGAGATAGGCAGGTAGAGAACTTACGTTATTAACTTTCCTCCTTCTTAAAATGAAGCGTCCTCGCTTTAGATTAAATTTCTTTCCTGTCAATGTCTTAAAAGCTCTGCTTCGTATATTTCGTTAATTCTTGGCCTTCTTGCTATTACTCTTTTTACTTTTTAGCATTTACAGAGTTTGGATGAGTAATGCTATTATGCATAGCCCCAGGATGAGATAAATTAAGTATTGTATGGGATGTTCTTCGACTGCTATCAGGAAAGTTGATATTTTTTGGATGTTGCTGAATTTTTAATCGGCATATGATTCGATTATCCGCAGGACGTCTAGTTTTTCGTCATGTTGTTTGAGTATGGCATTTTTGAATTGTTGCTGATGGTTGAAATATTGTTTTCCATCAACAGTTGTGGAGTTGTTGAAGTGTATTAATTTAGGTCCGTCTATTTTAACACTATTCTATGTATGCTCGTAGTCTGTGATAATATCCCCGCTTTCGAGTATTTGGAGTGGTGCATTGTTCCCGTGTATAACTTCGCATTTAGCTGCCTTATTTTCTAATATATTAATAGTACAATTATCTGGAGTCTTAATTTTACATATATAGTTTCCTATGTAATTTTTTACATTTTTCAATGCGAGTAAATATATTGTTGCATTTTGATATCTTAGGATCTAACAAAAGTTTCCCTTGCTTAAGTGCTAGTGGATATATGTTACATAGATTGAATAAATTACATTTCAATTTTAATATTTGATATTTATAGATAGTTACTAGGTGGAGTGAAAAGTAACCGCCTTGACCGCCAGAATGCGCTGATACCACAAAAACGGTTATGGTGCCTTGAAGTCCGTTCATATTTAGGCAGACATGCCAAATTTCAGTGCGATACTGTCTTTAGTTTTTTTTGACAGCTGATTGTTGTTGACGTGTTTGGCATCATGTTGAGTATGGACAAAAACGATTTTCGTTCTATCATAAAACATTATTTTTGGAGCTGCAAAACGGCGAAGGAAACAAAAGAAAAGTTGGATAAATATTATGGGGCTAATATTGGTTCCGAGAGTTTCTTGGTGGCCCCAACTCCACTACCGATCAAGTCTACAGCGGCAGGCCCTCCGATGCGGTTACAGAGGACAATGTCAAAAAAAAAAAAAAAAAAAAAATACATGAAATGGTGTTGGCTGACCAGAAAGTGAAGGTGTGCGAGCTAGCAGATACCACAAAAATTAGTACTGAGCGCACACGCCATATTTTGGATAATATTCTGCAAATGAAAAAATTATCCTGCCGCTGGGTGCCGCGCATACTTAATCCTGACCAAAAACACAAACGCGAGAGCACTTCGAAAGAATGTTTGGACTTGCTGATGCGGAATTGGGCGTACTTTTGGCGTCGATTGGTAACTGTTGAACACCAGAGAACAGAATGAGTGCAATGCACTGAAGCCGCCACGAGTGCTCCGAAGCGGCCGAGGGAGGCTCGATGGGTTGGAAAGGTTATGGCGTCGGTTTTCTGGGATTGTCATGGCATACTCTTCGTGGACTACCTCGAAAAAAGAAAAACCATCAACAGCGAGTATAACTGTGTATTATTGGAGTGATTGAAGGCCGAAATCGCTACAAAACGGCCTCACATGAAGCGAAAAAAATTTTATTTTTCAAAGACTTGAAGTCGCTTGAAGTGTTGTTAATCTGTTGGCGAGACATTGCATCAGCGACCAAATTTTGGTGTCCTGGTTTATATACTAATTTAGCGCCGTATTTTTCGATGAAGTTTTTCCATCGTTTTAATTTTGTTTTCGGATTTTTGTCAGAAATTGAAAAGATGAGAGACTGATGATCTGTATAAATTGTTGGGTCTGCTATACCGTACAGTTAATTTCTTAGTTTTTGAAGTGACTAAACGATCCGAGGAGTTCTTTTTCATTCGTGATGTAGTTTTGCTCTGTTTTTTTAAGGGTAGGTTTCTTATTCTGAGAGAGCACAGCTCTTATTACAAAGTTACTTGCGTCCGTTGTTAATTCAAAAGGTTTGTTGAAGTCGGGTTGGAATAATTCGACTTGTGCTTGTAATGCATGTTTTATTTTAGTTAAAGCCTCGAGTAATGGATGATCTAGATTAATTAATATTTTTGCGCTTTGATTTTTATTTATACTACCATTATTCCTGCGTAAAAATGTAGTGAGGGGTTTTACTATTGCGGCAAAATTCTGTATAAGTTTCCTATAGTAGCTTGCTAAGCCTAAAAATGAGCGCATTTCTTTTAGATTTTTCGGCGTTGGAAAATCTTTTATAGTTTAAATTTTGTTAGGTTTAATTGTTGTTTTGTTAAATTTAATTATATGACCGAGATATTCTACTGAATCCCAGAAAAATGTGATTTTTCGTTTGAAATTTTCATATTTGCATTGTGGAGTGCACTTACTATTGTACGTATGCGTTCCATATGTTCTTCAGGTGAGGGGGATTATATGAGTACATCGTCAATATAAACGTACGCGAATTTGCCAATACATGTACGTAGGATATCGTCTACGCATTGTTGAAATATACAATAGAAGGTGCGTTCTTTAAGGCGAACGGCATTCTAAGGAATTCATACTTTGCGCCATTCATACTGAATGCGGTTTTTTCCCTATTTGATTTTATTGATTAATATTTGGTGAAAGCCTGACTCTAAGTCTAATGTCGTAAAAATTTTTGCTTTACCTAGATTTTGAATAGTCATTGCGACGTCTGGGATATGGTATCTATCAGTGATAGTCTGAGCATTAAGCTTCTGAAAATCTACTACCATGCGTCTCTTAGGTTTTCCTTCATTATCGGTACTTATACTAGGTTGTATAATCTGATTGTCTAATAATTTTTGTATTTCATTATTTATCTGCGATTGGGTACGGGTATTGCTTCACCCAAAGAGGATCTTCGGATTTTGTCCTAATTGTACCTTGTATTGTAGTTGTGCACGGTAGGACTTCGTTTGTATCATTATTTATTCGCATTATATGTTCAATATCACTTTTATCTTTGTCATTATTTACTGTATATTTTACTTTTTGTTCGCTTCTCTCAACTACATACATATATTTATAGTATATGTATATTTATACTCAAAAAGATTAATTTCTGCTTTTATTACTCTAAAACGTGTTCACCTAAAAGCATATCGAACTCCTCTAAAGCTTCGGTTTCAAAAAAAGCTAAATTAGGGTTAAATAGTGTAATGATTTTTTTATCTTTGGTGAAAGAGTAACCATGAATCGTTCTGATTTTTACTGGCCTTATAGGTACAGATATTCCTAGTTTACACTTTGAGCTAATATAATTATTTCCCGTGCCTCTATCTATTAAAATATTAACGGATTTACCTGTTTCTTGGCAGCGCCTTTGTAGGTATGTTTTGTTTGTAGGTATCATCTGCGTGTGAGTTGAGTGATTGTAGGTCTTTATCTCTGGTTTGGTTTACTCGTTGAGTTTTGCTTTCGTTGAAGTTTTTTGATGACGGTACTCGTTAACGTTTTGCTGTATGCTGGTTTTCTCTGTATGGATTGTGGCGCTGTTGTATTTGTTGAAAGTGTTGCGTAGGTCTCACATATTGACGAGAGTTGTCCACTTCCATTGGTTCTATTGGTGGGTGATGATTATGTACGTTTGGGTTGTACCTTCTGTTGTCCCCATATCTTTGTGGTGGTTGATATTCGACACGTATATTTGGGTTGTACAATATCTCCTGTTGTCCTTTTAAATTTGTAGAGGAGGGTTTTGTTGTTGATTGTACCTTATTTGGGCACCAAACTGCATATTTGTGTTGTCGTGGTATCTGGTGCTGGCAATTGCATATGTAGTTTCGAGTTCTCTTGGATGGTGGCTGTATAGTGTACCGCTCGTATATTTGCTGTTGAGTCCTGTGATAAAAGTGCGGACTGCTTCATGGCTTGCGTAGTTTGCCATTGCTTCAGATCCCTGATCACCTGACATTTCCCTTTTGGATAATTCCAAATTTAAGGCTTTGCTGACTTCACTGTGGATTTCTGACAGTGTTCGTCTTTCTTACGTTATTTTTTTCATCTCTTCTAGAAGTACATATTTTGGCCTTTAGTCAGCATATGTACATATGTAACATATAGTTGATGATAGCATAGAAGTTTAGGTTTGTGTATGGTGGATTATTATAATCTACAGCTTCTCCAACAATTTTTGAATGTAAAGTTGTGAATGCTGTATAATAATTTGGATGGTTGGAAAATTGTTTGATGTTCTCCATGAATGTCCATGCCCTTTTCCTCCAGGATCTGTATTGGTTTCTGTCCCAAAAAAAAAACGTGGTATATCTTCGAATGTTTTGAGGTTTATTTGGTTGACATCAGTGATATTGGGTGTGAAATTTTTATGTTGTTCCACTGTTGTTATAGTTTGGAACGATCGTTGTACTTCTAAAGTGCTGACCTTTGTTTGAGTGTTCTCCAGAGTTTGTTGGAAAATCTCAATTTGTGCTTTTAGTGCTGCAATGTCTTCCATTGTGTGTTCCTTTTTTTTCCTATTGGTCATAAGTAGTTAAATAAGTTTTGTCTTCTGAAGCGTGAATCCAGTGTGGAAAAAAATCTTTCACTTTTTTTCTACACTTTTTTCACTAAAAAATTGCTATCCGCTGCTTTTTTCTTGAAGTATTCGTTTTTTACGGTATTTAATTTTCACTTTTTTCAACCATTTAATGTTGGAAGTCTTCCTTCCCGTGGAATTTTTACTTTTATCCTATTTTATAAGGCTGCAGTCAGGAGTTAGACCAGCTTGAGCCCCCAAATTAAGGTATATTCATTGTTTTGAATCAAAAAAAAAAAAAATGTTTTTTCTTTTTGCTTCGCCGAAATGAGTACAGTTTATTTACATATATTCTTAAGACTGATTACAATATTTGATCTTACTGCTATTTATACTAACTAAGATGCGGTTGTTATCGTATTGTTGTTTATATCGATAATGCAAACGAATCGGATTCATTATCGATACTTGTGTTGAAGTATATTTTCCGTATTGCAAGATAATGAAGCATGTTGCTTACGTGTTTTCGAATTACAAGTTACTGTATTTGCTTGTTGAAAAATGTTGCCTTTGTTTACGTTTGTAGTGAGAGATAACGAAGAGATAGACAGGTAGAGAACCTACGTTATTAACTCGCGCGCGGGATTATAAAAAAAAAATCTCTATCGACGAATCAATGTTAAAATACTATGGCCACCATCCCACTTAGCAATTCATTCGTGGAAAACCAGTCTGTTTTGGGTATAAGAATGAGATAGCGACCAGTTCAACGGGATACTGTTAGTCGTTTGAATTTTAGTGTGGAAAATTGCAAACACAGACTTCTGATCCTGTTGACAACTTTTTTACAAGCTACGATATTTTACTGGATTTATAAAGCCTAAGCTACCGTGCTACGGGAACAGTGCGAGAAATAGGACTAAAAAATATTCACTAAAGGAAATGAAAAAGAAAGAAGTGCAACTTATGACTATAGGTTTGACAAGAAAGGTGAACTTTTGTTGGTAAGGTGGAAAGATAACAGTGTGTGTACCATTGCAACCAATTACGACACCATTGAACCGATAGCGACAGTCAGACGATGGTGTCCAAAAAAAGAGGAGAAGACAGACTTAGCGATTCCTTGTTTATTCCAAACGTACAATAAAAATATGGTAGGTGTGGCTACACTCGACCAGTCTGCCTTGTTTTATAGGATTGCTGTTCATGGTAAAAAGTGGTGGTGGGTATTATTTACTTACTTGTTAGAAGTGGCAATTGAAAATGTCTGGTGTTTACATGTGATGATAATCCTATGGATCAACTCATGTTCTGCGTCAATAGTTGATGGCCTTTCTCAAGATGTAGTTGGACATTAGCCTGCCAAAATGAAAAAAAACCACTGCTGTGTGTTCTTAACACTTTGCGTCGAATAGGCGTGTTTTGAAAATTTGCATACCTAGGCGGTCAGTGTATTTAGTTGAGTACACCCCTATAATTTCATGAAAACAACCATTTTTTATTGTTTTCTTATATTTTTTGTTTTTTTATCATTACAATATAAAAATAAAGATATTTTAAAAGAAATATTAGTACTTTTTATTTGAACTTTAATAGGTTAACACAAGAACTGAAGCCAACAGGTCATAATCAACGCAGAACTTTTGTCCAGTGGTTGTTAGAACATAATTCTGATTTTTCAGGAAATATCATCTTTAGTGATGAAACTCATGATCAAGCAATTTAACACCATTCGATTATTTCCTCTGAAGCTACGTTGAGTCCTTAGTCTACGCTCAACCACTTTGGACGAGCTCGAGGCCGACATTTAACACGCTATTACCGGAATAACGCACATTTGGATCGACCGCTTAAAGCACTGCCGACCCAGTCGCCAAACTTCTCCTTTACAACTTCGAGCGTTGCGTCATTTGTATGTCATGTAGCGCCGTCTTTTAGGAACCACAGTTCGGATATATCGATGCTATCGAGCTCCCACCACAAAAAGTTGGTTAAAATCGCTCTATACCAGAGATCATTGACGGTAACCGTGACTCCTTCCTCATTTCGAATGGAATAATAAGAATAAGCACCAAACAGTCAACCTTTGTGGATGAATTAATGCTTAGCCGAACACTTGTGGATTGTGTTCGCTCCAATAACGGCAATTTTGATTGTTGACATAGTCGCTGAGCCAAAAATGAGCCTCGTTCGAAAAGACGATTTTTTGACCAAAGTTTCTAGCCAACATTTCTAGCGCCCAATTAGCGAACTCAAGGCATTGTCTATGATCGTTCGGCTTCAATCTGTCGCACAATCTTTCTTGCTCTTTTGCCCCATTTCTTTGAGTGTTGGAAATCGTTCACCATGAGTACCTTCAAATACGTAGGTAAATACGGAGGTTAACGTTTAGTTCTCAACTCTTCTGTGAACAACTTGTCTTCCGTCACGACAACTTCTTTGAATGATAAATTGCAAGAGCTTGGTTGGGAAATTTTGATACACCTACCGTATAGTCCAAATATAGCGCCCTCTAGCTATCACTTGTTCCGGTACTTACAGAACTCTTCAAAGGGATTGTGTTGACTAGTAGACCACTTGACTTAATTTTTCGGCAAAAAACCACAGAAGTTCACCATCGACGGCATCGTAGCTTTAACCGAAAATTGCGAAATATTATCAAAAATAAAGTAGCATATTTTTTTACAACAAATTAATTTTTACACTTAAGAAAACCAAATGAATTTTGCTAAAAAAAAACGAAAATAACTTGTTCTTAGAACCAAAATATTGTTTTTCAGTTTAAAAGTTATCTATAGTCCCCACATGGCAAACAATGAATAAATAAAAAAAAGTGTATGTACCAGTGTATAGCGATAAACTTGTAAGGATTCCTTCCGTTCCAATTACCCGAAAACGGTTTTAATTTTGATCGTACGGAATCGTATATATATATATATATATTTTTTTTTTTTATAATAGGCACGCACACAAGAGTATTATGTACCTTAAGATGTTTACACATATCGGGCGAGTTAAGTATTGGTCTTAATACTGCACATCTGACTTAACATATTTTCTTGTAATATATTTTTTTATTTAACATATTTCCTAATTTGTTGCCTTCATAACTTTCGGTTTGACCTATTAAAGTTACGACGCATAGACAAAAACAACTTAAAGTGAACCAAACACTGGGTTCACTACTTGAATATGTAAACTCAGCATCGATTGGAAATTAACCAATTCACTGGATTCTTGAATGCACAAGCAATATCGAGTGTGGGCTAGAGTTCTTATTCGTTATGACTTAGGTATGTTATATATTATATAGGATGTTGTTGTTGAGATTATTTTTAGTTTTTAAATTAGTTGAATTAAGTTGAATTTTTTTGTGTCAAACAAAACATTCGATAAAGTTCTGTGAAAAATAGCAGATCCGATTCTAAATGCCATCCCAGAAGCGTCTAATCGAAATATTTTGAATAGCTAAATTCCTATAGTAGCAAGAATGCCGCAGCCCAGCCATGGAAATAACGTTCTACAGGAGAAACAGTAACTACCGGAGTACGACGGAGATAGTAAATCTCTAATGCATTTTATCATAACGGTAGACATTCATCTACAAAATACAGCAAGCCACCTGGAATATCATCCAAGAAGTGAAGGCAAAAGAATTCTTTAAACAACATTATAGACCCATCATCATTAACAGCGCAGGTCTAACCATAGAAACCTCTTCAATGAAAATGAGTTTAATTTATGACTTAAGGAATAAGTTAGAATATATATATAATTATTTTACTACAATATTATAATAAATAAGATCCTAGAAATAAAAATAGGAAACTTAGCTAGGCAGATGATGTACACGAAATAAAGACCATTTTATAATAATGCAATAGCTATGATAATGGAAATGTTAAGATCAATGAAACGAATAGGACTAAATCAAATAAAAATAACTTACATAGAAATTCTAGGTGTAATTCTTCTAATGACAAGGAAAGCAGGAAAAGTTACAGCAATAATCCTAGTGGACAAAGGCATTTGGAAAATTTCAGGCAAAATGACAGTACAGGACAGAAACCAGAACCGATGGACACTAATAGTATCCAAAATTCAATCTGGGTGTGATTCAACAGGACGCAGTAGAACTGCGTGTTTTTCTGAATTGAGCTTCGGGCAATTAATGACATTAGCCACTGTTGTTCAAAACCAACGTCATTATATTCTAGTAGATACCGAGAGTGCTATGACTATCATTACCACTAATAAACTAGATATGACCATAGTAACAATACCTATGTTAAAATGTATGCCCAGAATTTAGAAAATAAATATTATATCACACTCATAGGTATGGACGTCCTTAAGAATATTATTAAAATCATTGAAAATGAAAATGGAATTGTATCTTTAAATAATAATTTAATTAGACTATTTTAAAGATAAAACCAGGGCACGAGTAATCATGCAATTATTTAGATGAGAGCAATTCTGAATTCGACAGTCTCAATTGCGAAAAGCAAACAGCATTAACCTCACTATTAGACAAATTCAAAGGCATCCAATACAAGGATGGCGATCATTTGACTCAAACCACTACTATTAAACATGAAATTCATCTAAAAGAAGATAAACCGGTTCATGCTAAGTTATAAAGATTACCAAAAAACAGGAGGACGAAACATCTAAACATATAACTGGGAAACAGGGTATAATAAGGAAGAGCATGAGTAGATATGCTTCCCCAGTTGTTGTACAATAGTTGCCAAAAAACCGAATAAAGATGTAGAGATCAAGTAAAGAATTTGTGCAGACTATAGGGCCCTATATATATTGTAGCTAACCAGGGACGATAAATTATCTTTACCAAATATTGAGAGCGTTTTCGACAAATTATAGAAAGTGCAGTATTTTTCCAGCATCGACTTAGCTAAGAGCTATCGTCAGATATTGATGCACCCGAACTATGTGAAAAAACAGCATTTGTTACTCCACAGGGACTTTATGAATTCATTCACATCCGCCAGCCACATTCCAACGGCTAATGACTTATATTTTACGGGATTATATCAACAAAAGATGTATTGACGATATTCTAATATTATCGACATATTTGACAGAATATCTCAAGAACCTAACAGATGTGCTTCAGGTGGTAAAGAATATCAACTTTAAACCACAAATAAGTAAGTGTTCTTTCCTCAGAAAAAACTCTGAGTTCCTAGGCCATATTTTGGTAGAATTCTGATTTGAAGCCCAATATGAACAAAGTGGTTTCAGTTAAGAATCTTCCCGTTCTAGAAATAGAAAAAACAGCATAAAAGTTTATTCAAGCGAAAATTAGTACCAATGATCCGGAATACATAAATGCGATTGAAGTACTTTATTTTCACTTGACAGTTTTAAAATTCCCTGAATTCGATAAACCTTTCCACTTGTATACAGATGCAAGTAACGTTGTTATCGGTGACGTCCTGACACAGAACAAACAGCCTGTTTTTTTTATATATCACGACCCTTAAATGAACATGAAAAAAACTATTCGCTGACTGACAAAGAATTCCTTGCGATAGTATGGAATGTATCCCAACTTCGTCCATACTTGTAGAGGAATAAGTTCAAGATCACCACTTTTTACCTCACTTTTAAATATTTAAACAAAAAATATAAAAAAAATTACGCAGCGCAACCAAAGATGGTTATTAAAACTGCAAGAATTTGATTACGAGATTGACTACCTAAGAGTGCATTAAAATAAAATTGCTGACTTCCTTAGTCGATTCGAAGGAGAACTCAATTAAATCTCAGACAATGACACTATTAATTCGGATTTAGAAGAACAACGTAACCTTATATAACCTCATTGAAGATATCGTCAATTTGTATAAACAGCAAGTCATATTAAGTTACGATAAAGAGCCAAGAACAGAAATGCTGTATGGTAAAAGATTCTTTCAACATGTATGTTAGATCCTATAGAGCAGCTCAAATATCTTAATAAAGGAATAGTAAGTATATACTCTGAAGTTAGAGTAAAAGACTATATTAAGATTCAATAGGATATAATTGAAATTAACACGGAGATTTAGAGACATGAAGGCGGAAGAGGAAGCCAGGAAACAAGTATCCCTCAACCACATTATTGTATCACAGTATTATTGAAACATACAACACTTTAAAATAACATATTTACTTCATTAAACTTACACGAATGATTACACAAATCATGCCAAACAAATAAACAAATAATTCTCATAAACATTTACCACTTCCATAAATATATATTTTTAACCATGATCGATAAACTTGCAAAAAAAGGATATGTATAGTACGAATATTTAGACTAGAGAGTAAGAATCATATACACAAAGCAGTTAACACAAAAATATTTAAAGCCTTCCCAATATACAACAAAGATACCGCTCAACAATTAACATGTCCCCAAAACAAGCCCATGTACGAAATGAGAACAAAACAAGGGAAGACTATGCAGAATCAAGACAGGTAGGCTATATAAGAAATTATAAACGTTTAAGACATAAGAACAAACCTAACGTTAGAATTAAGAAATTAGACAATGTATTGTACATACCTTAAATATTAAACGTCAAACAAAATTTGCAGACCTGATCTCACTACTATTATTACTGTTAATACTGATGACAATGAGCCTAGTACAAGCAATGTTGGTAATAACGCCAATTGAAAGCAACAAGGGGTTTACAATGATAAACATGGAGGAAGAAGAAATCGTCAATTAAACACATACGATTCTGTACATCATAAATTTAGAGCTTATCATGTAGGATGAAATCAAGAAATTAGGAAAGAATGTAATACATTATTTTCAAAAATACGTAGTATTATACCTTTTAAGAAACGTACTAAACGAGGACTTATAAATGTAGTAGGAACTGCTCAGAAATGGCTATTCAACACAATGGACGATCGAGAAGAAATTGAAGAACACCTTAGGACCGCATTCATTAACACTTTGTGTGTTACAAAAGATAAACAAACAAATTCTAACCAAAACACAGTTAGCAGAAAATATGAAAAATATATAGAAGTAGAGCTAGTAATACAAGACAGACAAGAAATAGAACGCTACCTGAATGAAAGTCAGTAATTACAAAAGACAATACTGAACCGTCTACGGTTCTGAAATTTTGACTAAGCTCGAATGTTAAAAAAAAATAATCGACAATATTATTGACACAGTAGCTTCAATTAAGGTAGGTATAATTCGTTCAAGTCATATAACAACAGAAGAACTCGTAATGACCGAAACTATCCCTACTAAAGTAATTCTACCTATTCGTATTCGGCAAAAGCATGAAATCGATTTAGAGCCTGTTACGGAAAGTCAAAAAAGAAAGAAATTCCACAGACGATAAAGCGATGATGCGAAATTTTTATTCTTTGATTTATTTAGTTAGAAAAATAAGACAATAGTTAGTGATTGATAAGAAAGTTCAAAATATTGTTCAATATTAAATTAAAAGCAAAAACGAGATCTTCAAAGCGAACAAAAAAGGAAGAGGGTGAAGCAAAAAATAAATGAAAGTTCGAAAAATTAATGTAGTAGAAGATAAGTAAATGCTTACATATTACATAGTGATATAGTGGAATAATTACATAGCGCAAATTTAAAGGACAGTTTTATGATAAGAAAGCGCAATATTTAACACTCCTTCTCGCTTTCTGATAAAAAAAATATCAGTCTTGGAAACTATACTGATCAATAACATAAAATAAAAACGATAGGAAAAGAAAATTAAATAAAACAAAAACGATGTAAGATATAAAATTGTGTCTGGCTTTATTTTGAAACCACGTTCATGCCGTTATATATGCAACAGCTAATCATATAAATGGCTGACTCGGCTTCTCTTGCAGTACTTCAAGCGGTCGTCTAATTTTTGATAACTCGGTCTAATACTCGTATGTGCGGCGTTATTCTGATAATAGCATGCCGAATGTAACCCTATATCAATTTAGCTGATCGGTGCCCAATCGATATGTCTGGGTCTTTTTCGATACTGGCTGCTACGGCGGCTATATTTTTTTCATTATGCACCAATTTCTGTCTGATTTGTGGATTAAGATCCAAAAGAATGATAACGACCGAACTTACGACGAAATATACGTTGCGTATTCACAACTGAACTGGAATTTCGATAATACTTTTTAATAATTTTCGCACGTTTGACAAGCGTAAAACAATGCACTAGGAAACCTTACTGAATATTTTGACAGCTGGATGACATTTTTAACTTTGACAGCTGCTAAAACATAGCATTTTTATGTATTGTAGTATTCCCCAATGATTCTTAATATCTCATATCCTTTAGAATTAAAAAAACCCATAAAAAATGTGCGAATCAGATTTGATGCTAATTTTTCCAATCCCTTGAATAACTCAAACCATTCGATTTTTTTTTTTTTTCAAATTTTCGTTAAATGTGTGTTATGCTACTAGGTTTCGATTAAATATTCCTCCATTTTTTTGATTCAAATCAATTGCGATTCGGCATAAAGGCGCATCATCATTTAAATCGATAGCACTCTTCGTTTGTGAGTTATCATGGGCTAATAAATCTTCGCTATCAGGAAGTTAAAATTGGAAAAAAAATATATTATTTTCTTAATAAAAAAAAAAAAAAAACGGGGAGTGTATTCGCTGATATGCTAAAAACCTGTCACCCATATAAGTTTGACCGATCAAATGTGAGACTCCCTAAATTAACGAAATCGATGTATTGATGGTTCTGAAATTTGTGCCATTTCTAGATAACTCAGATAATTTGGCCCGAGTTTTTTCAAGTTGTCGTCAAATATGTCCTACGTGGAATGGAATTCGATTAGTTTTGCGAAAATATATACTTATAAATATACTTATACTAAATTATCTTTTTGCTTTTTTTATGTTAAAAAACTTATTTTATAACATAATTTTCTCCCGATACTTAATTGCTGTTTCAATAAAATAAAAAAGAGAAGTAATGTCACTGTAACAATTAATTAGTGCTAAGACTTTTGTTTCTGTTTTGATTTTGTTGCCTAAACAGTTTCTAAATAACTTCTCAGAATATAGCATTCCCGATAATGTCGATGACACCTTCCCTTTTCGAAGAGTGCATAAGTTGCAGTATATGAAAGGTATAAGCAAATCCGTAAGATGAGGAATGATGTTTAGCTTTAGCAGCTCTGCTTTTAGTTGGAAAATGGAAGAAATAAGTTCGTAATTGCTTAATAGTTTTTAAATAATTAGTTTTATACAAATTACGCAGCAGGAGACTATTCTTTTATATTTTTCGGTAAACCGAAGATAAATGATTGTCAATCCAGTTGAAAACTCGTTTCGAAATACGAGTATGGCACAAGTCCTTGTGATTCCCTGTGCCAAATGCTTTTCTTCTCTATAGCTTATAATGCTATAATTTTAAGAAGTCTTTCGTCCGGCATCTCTATAATTTTGATTAAATAACCCACATTACACTTTGTTGTTTTTTTTTAGTTTAGACTATCTAATAAAATTTTTGTATTGCTGAAACATGAATACTTCTAATTAAACATAATTAATGCGAATTTACAGGACAAGTTCCATATGTATTTCTTATAATCAAAGTAACACCCACCACTAGCTCTTGCTCTACCTATGGTATCCAGTTTAACATCGGGTTTCCAGATAAATTAATAGTTTTCGAAGCTATTCAAGTGTAATTCATATTCTTTTTGAATAACAAATATTTCAAAATCATTTATAAATTCATAAAAAAGTACGTATATAACTAATTACAATACTAAGACAAACAGCTAATGTTTGTTATGACTTTTATATGTGTAATTTTTTGGTTTGCGACGATAATTTTCGCATCGAGCAGGCTAGAAAGCATTTCAGCCAGATCTGGTTTCGTCATGGCTCCAACTAATTCCGAAAATATTGTTATCTTTTTTGTGTAGGTATTAAAAGAATCCTCAGATGTTTCGTTCAGATTTCTTTAATTCATATGGGTTTTGAGGTTATTTGTATACTGGCATATATGCATAGTGTTAAAAATTTTAGTTTAACCCAAAAACTCACTTGTAATTTATGTTTTGGTTTTGTTTATATATTACGCTTTTAAATAGCACCAATTTGCATTTTTAAATGAAAGGTATAAGAAAACATTTCGGACTTTGACAAATGTCAATCCTCCAAATTTTGTTTCATCGGGTTTAAGGCCAATAGTTTCCATCGTGGAATTCGGTAAAAATTAATTTGGTTTAACCAGATAATTAGAAGTTTCGTTGGTGAATTTGAGAAGAGACATTACAAATTTGCTCTAGTTGTTTTAGATCTGAAATTTTTCACACCGCTGACTTCCTCCATAACAGACTATCATTCTAGTTTAAGTAACTAACACTTCCAAAAATTATTTGAAAACTAACGCTTTTCCATTACCAGCCTGATTTTTTATATAGATACTGAAAAGGAACACTTGGATAAATATCAGTGTTTCTTTAGCAATAGAATATGACATAATATATGAACTAATACTCAGGAGAAACGGTTTTAGTGTTTGTGGGTTCGCAGCTGTTGCTGGAATATATGAGCATCAAATGTTTTTGGCACTTTCTATATATAGCTTGATAGCAATGCCCTGATTAAGAGAATTTCTGGTGAAAAAAGATAAGACCTTTTACTTTTATAATATATACAAGCTCCAAGTACTATAGGAGACTTCTATATCTAAGTATTATACCATATTTATTTTAGTAAATTTAGTCAAAAGGAAAGAGAAAACTGAAGAAAACTAAAAATACCCTTCTGTGATTTAAAAATATCATCTTACCCCAGAGTCTTAGAAAAATGGATTAATGCAGCTGTTAGTGCTTGGCGGTCAAATGGAGCCAATTGTTGCTGTTCAGCAGGGGAAGACCGGAATACTCCTAAATGATGGTCCCACCTAGTATTCTGGTAGGATGTCCCTTTGAATTTTGAAATAATAAGATTTAAATAATTTACTATAGATGCACTGCTTACCATTTGCTCGTCTTTGTGATGTAGCACTACTTGAATTACTTCTTATATTAGTCTTGCTATTTGTTGCAGCCTTTAAGCGTGCAGGGACAACTTTAGCTGCAGAATCTCTGGCTTCAAAAGTCATAACACATGAAGCGACTACTATAAATCCTCCAAAACCCATTACAATTGGACCAACGTATGATAAGTTATTTAAGTGAAATCCTTTTGTTTCATTTTTAACACGAATTGTGGAATTTCCCCTGATTTCAGAACCAATCGAGAGCTGATCCGCATAGTACCCTTAACCGTAATAAATACATCTAGAAATTATTGTATAATTTCTTTGTTAAAAGACCTTTACCAATAGTTGCCATTCCCGCTCCCAAAAGCATTAAAACCATTCCCAAAATTAAAGCACGGCAAGCATGCCAGAGGCATTTCGATGACATTTTGCCTCGCACAACTTGTACATTCCATGTTGCACCGGACGCGGGATGAGCTCTTCTTAATTTTCCTAAGGAGTGTTTCCTCCGTAGTGTACACTGTTTCGGTACTCTTGATGGCATTACAGATATTTCACAATAAAATTTTTCAAAGAATTTTACATTGTAACATTGATATTAAAAGTCACCAATTAACTGTTTTCCGAATAAAAATATTTTCCTGATTTACTCACTCACTTTTTAAAACATATGGGACAATCTTATATTCCTATTCATTACTGAATCAGTATTTAATTTATTTTAGTGAAAAAATAATATGAGGATTTACGTCTTGTAAGAAGACTATATTTAAATATCATAAAATTTCGATGCAAATTGTTTACACTGAAAAAATACAAAGTCTGAGTTCAACAGCTTTGAAGAACCATCTGATAACGATTTGAGGTAAAAAAAAATTGCATCGACTTTGCTCCAAGGTACATACTCAATTGTGTCATGCTACAATTTTCTTAAGTGCTTATGTTTAACACAAGCATGTATATGAAGATGTAAAAACCCATTATTAAAAATTAAAATATTACCGTTTCCTGTGGTTTCGTTGTAGGTGTTGCAAAATGAGTTTGAGAACTGAAAATTACATAAATATTATATTTTGTAAGCTTACGAGCTCATGTTAAACAGGAGATACTCCTATATGAAGAAAAAATGGTTCTTTCATATATTGAAAAAGTTTTCGTAGCCAAAAAAAACCGTTTCCTGTTATTTTGTTAAGGGGAAGTGGATATTATACAAATATTATTCTACATATATAAATTTACGTTCATGTCAATTTGTAAGCGCTTTTTTTAATAAGCCGATCTACCCTGAATTATACCTATGCATTAACAGACAATTGGGATTAAATGGGTAAAAGGAATACGTCGCAATGCAATATGTTTAAAAATTCGATAATCTTTACTTTTCATTAAAAATCTAAACATCCGATAAAGAAACAATCGCTAAAATAATTTTCTGTTAAAATCTCATCGCGTATACTCGTATGTCGATATGGTTAGATATGGTAGACTTTCACTGTAGCGTGGTCAACCTCAAAATACTGTGAGATAACATATACCATAGTCATGCCGTTTTGTATCGATATTCAAAACACAGATATTTTTAAATTCAATACGTTTAACATACGAGTATATCAATACACGATTATTAACGTATTTCTTTTTTGTTACTTTTCTTATAATTACAAATAAGAAATAAATCTCAACGTAAACGCATGTATATAATTTTTTTTATCGAAAAAGCCAATTATTTTTAGGCAAGGATATTTAAGCTACTGTATGTTTTTTTACAAATGTATGCTTCTATAAAAGAAATCACGTATTTTTTTTTTAAACTTAGACTGTAATGGCGTATAGTATTGATATTAAATTCCAAAGAACTTGGTTTTGTTGGCATATAACATTCGAGTAGAGTTAATAGTGCTTCACTCATTGGATGTATATGTGATGTGATGCGATTTGTTCATACCTGGTTGAAATTGATGTTGAAAAGCTATCAGATTTCAATTGCTAGGAATGTTTACTTAAGAAACTTGTTCGCTGTGCATAGGCTTTAAGGATATGTAACATATTATAATAAAAAAAGACGTCAATATTTCTGCAACTGGGGGTGGGGGATTTGAAAGAAAGTACGATTTATTTAAAAGAAATTGATTGATCTTGTATCAGTTCTTTTGAGAAGTGTAAAATTGGGTCTATAACTTCGTGCGGTTTGTTAAGAGATGGCGTAACTTGTATTATTCCATTGGAATATGCGTTGAAAAGCTATTGTCATTGTACGTCATTTCAGTATATGTCATTCATTTGAAACGTAAACAACAATAATTTTTTTTCATATACATATTTATTAACTACTCTGTATATCTCTTACTCCATGTTATTAGTGTTGGGGGTTTTACCATATTCCTAAATATCTTAGTAATCAAATTGAGTATGTTTATAACCACGAAACCAAAATCATTACAACCACGAAATCCAAAACATTTTAAAATGCAACAAAAGCGATAAAGCGAATGATTATCTAGGTTCGATAAGTATGTGAAGTATTGTGAATATTGTGAAGTATTTCAGAATAAATATAAAGCCGAAAGTAGAAAACTTATATTCTAGCAAACATATTGCATAAAAGAGGATATCTTAATATGCAAAATGCTTTAAGTAATTACGCCGAGTTAGAATTCATTCTATCCGAAATTTGTGTTACTAAATCAATTAAAGACAGTGATTTAGTTTGTCAGTGATTAGCTGTTTGTCAATAAATGCCTCTAGCAGTAAGTGCTGGTCGGTTTTGACATGTTCAAAACGTCATGAACCAAACTTATACACATGGTAAACAAACTGTTGGTATATGATACTTTTGGTTGTGTGAAAATGTCTGATTTTGTGCCAAATAATCGTCATTTGCGGAAAATATTTATTTTCTTTTTGCACTCGAAGAAAGCGGCGCCTTAAGCCCATCGAGAGCTCCAAAAAGTTCACGGAGATGCTGCTCGAAGTAAAACAACGTACCGTGATTGGTTACGTCGCTTCAAAGACTGTGATTTCGATGTTGACGACCTTCTGCGGAGGACAATATCCTCCAAAATCGCTGAAGAACTCGCTTCAGCATAAGGAATTACCCGCCAAGTTACTTACAAGCGATTGCTTGCGTTGAGACTGACTAAAAACAAGCAATTTTGGTTCCTTATGATTAGAAGCCAAGAGACATTGAGCGTGGTTTTTTCGGCTGTGAACAATAGATCCAGTGCCAAAAAAGGAAGGGTTTTCTTCATTATAGCAACTCAAAGAAAAGAAAGTCATGGGGACTACGGTCATGCTTCTACGTAGTCGGTTCGGTTGAATATTCATGCTGCGAAGGTTATGCTGTGTATTTGGTGGGACCCGGTCGGTGTTATTTATTATAAACTGTTGAAACTCAACGAAACCATCACTGGGGAACGATATAGATTCCCCGATTGCAGCAATTTGAATTATGTTACTCGACTACGTGGAAGAAAAAGGAAATAAGTAGAACAAAAAGAGAATTTGTCAAAAGGAAAGTGAACAGTGCTGTCGATCAAAAATCTATGTAACACTTAAGCGTCTGGTGTTGAAAGAAAAACGTAGTGAGATAAAGAATGTAGTATTTAAGAATGTATCAGTAAGTGGCAATAAAACTTAGCGTGTAAATTTAATAAGTATTTCGTTGGAGGTGTCGAATCCATATGTGTATCCATCCCTTATATTCCATATGTTAACCGTATTCAAAGAAACTCGTCATTATTTGTTTTTACAGGAGTTGATTTCAATTAAATCAAAAAAAGTAATCGGTGCTATGAAAAATAAAAGATATTCTAATTTTCCAAGTCCTAAACTATAAAAGGATTCTTTTGATATACTTTTTGAGACACAAAAAAAATTGTTTAATCATTCCTTCAAGGAATGCATATTTCTTGATAGCTGGAAAAAATCAGAGGTAACTCCACATAGCAAAGTGAAATATACAAATAAATGTGAAGATTTTCAACCTGTTAATGCACTGCCTTCACTAGAAAATTTTAGAAAAGGTGGTACAAGTCCAACTGGAATCAGTTTTTAAGTCATCGCAAGTTAATAACTGTATATCAGTCAAACTTTAGAAAACAACATTCTCTAAAGATGCAGCTAATATGGTGATCAGAATCTGGAAATATATCTTGAAATAGTGTTATATGTGTTTTCCTTGGCTTCAAAATAGCTTTTGAGACAAGAGATAGAACAATACTAAAATAAAAAAAACTGAAGCAATGCGGTGTGCATGAAAATTGATTAAGTCGGATAGCAACATACCAAAAGAGATTTATCTCAAAGAACGAAGGTGTATTCTTAGAAAAAATAAATGTGAATAGAGGTGTCTCACAATGCTCGGTTCTGAGGACTATGTTGTTTAATATCTGTATAAAAACTATAACCAAGGTAATTAAAAATTATAAAATGTCACTATTTGCGGACGATGTTCTTTTGATTAGAAGCGGTTAAATATTGCAAGAAATATAGTTGGAAATTCAGAATTTGATGAACTGGTTGAAGGGAGATAAGCTTAAACTTAACGTTGCTAAAACTAAAATAATATTAATAGTGACGCATCGTATATTAATATAGACATAGAGAACGAAGTAGCTTAGGCTGTGTTATAAATTAAACATTAAGGTGTAATAATAGACAATAAATTTATTTTGAACAAATATATTGACTACATTGCAAAAAAGGTTGCCAACAAAATTGGACTTTTAAAACGAGTAAGAAAGAATATTTCAGCAGATAATATTTTAATAATAAAATTCTCCAGACTCCAGCTCTTGCAAAACATGATATGAAGACGATTACCAAGTGCAATATTTATACACTTATATTGTCGATGTTAAATGTATTAATGTGATTTAATGTAAAGCAAAGTATCTCCATCCATCCTTTCGCAGTTTATTTATAAGGTCTAAGAAATCTGACTTTCTGAAATTGACTACCACCACTATAAAAATGAGTGTAAAAACAGTGTAAAAAATTACAAAATGATATAATAAAAGCAACCTGTTCAAATAAAATTCACTGTTGCTGTTTTCTCATCATTTAAAATTATAATCATCTCCTTTTAATTCAGCATGTTTGACGCAAAAGACCATTTTTCCCTGCTGACTTTCTCAAGTACTTCTGTTATTAGTAGCTTAACGTTTGTTTTGACTTGAATTGAGCCCAAATCAGATTAATGGGATTAAGCTTGCAGTGGTAACAGAAAACAAAGTGAAACAAAGAAAATTAAGTTAAACAAAGAAAAAATACTGCATTTTGAACAAGGGAAAGAAAAGTGTCTCACCACTTCTATCGACTTGAGTCGAGTGCTTTGATGAGTTATTAAGTGATTAACGTCTATAAGTGCTTGAAGCGTTTCATGAAGATATAGGCATACAGTGGACATAAATTTTACTAGAACTTAGCAGTCCCTATAATCCTTTCGCTCCAATCACACCAAAAAAACATTTACAACTGATCTTGATTATAGCTATACTTCAACAAGTATTTAACTTACATCTTTTCACTGAATCTTTATACATTATTTTAATGTACCAATATTATTTAAATACTCACTTCAAATGGCAGTACCCATTCATTATAAAAAAAATAGAAAACAAGAAACTAATACGCATATAAATATATATAATTTCATCCATTTACACTTTTTGTTACAATAATCGGAATTTATTGTTCTAAAACTAAATGCAACTTATGTAAAAAAAAAATTTAGACGTCAGAGAACCTTATGATAAACCTACTTTAATTAACCTCAGATAAAAAAGATAGTAGTACAATTTGGTTTCGAACATAATTACTAAACGCTCAACATATGGTACATATAGCTGCGGTCAAAAAAATAGCACTGTTGAACCCCGTTATTGGAAATGTGTTCTTTGCTATTTTACTGAAAATTATATACGATAGTAACGGTAGTTTTTGTTATCTGCAATTTTGCAAGAACACCTCTTTACGCGTGCAGTCAAAATAATAGCACCATCAGAGGATATCAGCTAAGAAATAGAACAATTTTATAAAATAACTTGCAAATCAATTTAATTCGGTAAATTTATTAGGTGATACTTATTTTTCTTCAAAAAATAAAAAAAAAGCCATTAATTTTGCAGACATGGGCCATGGAAAACACTGCACCGAAGTCAAAAGGGTTATAATAAACAAAAAATTATTTCTGATTGTAAAACCTACAAGGAAATTCGGAAAATCGTTGAATGTTCGAATAAACTGATTCGGAATGCGATTTTATACCAACCGAAGGAAGAAACACGTGGTAGAAAGCCAGCAATATCACCTCATGAAATAAAACTCATAGTAAGACCCGCTAAAAAGTAGCCCTTTAAATCAGCTGTGCAGCTAAAAGGTGAACTGGATGTATCGAGCAGTGCGTCGGAGATTGGGGGAAGTTAATTTAAATGCCCAGAGGCCAAGAAAAGTTCCACTGCTGGGACCTCGTCATGTGGCGAAAAGATTGTCGTTTGCCACATCGATTGGCCAGTTCAGAAGTGGAGGAACGTTCTCTAGATTGACAAAAGCAAGATCGTGTAGTTTGGTGGTATTTGGTCTAGTTGCTATGTAAGAAGGCCCCATAAACAAGGAAATCAACCCAGCTTATATCTTAAAAACAGTAAAACACGACCGTTGCAAGATAATGCTTTGGTAGCCATATAAACGAAGTCGAGTTCCATTCATAAATGTTTTGATTGTACTTCAATCCAATAATAAAGTTTTTAAAATATTTCAAATAATTTGCTTTTATTTAAAAAAAAAAGATGTCAAGTCGTTATTAGAAAACCCTATAGATTCGTTAAATAACGCTTTGCAAAGATCGTTTTTAAATACATTCCAAAATTAACAGAAAATATTTTTTAAACTAACCTAATCGCAACGCGGCAACACTTCAAAGTTTACATCCTTATAATAATAATACACACCAAATGTACACTGATACCTAACATCAGCTTCCAGCCTTTTCCAGTGTCTCTGTCTGTACTCTGTACGCAACTGCAACAACATAGTAACTAGTAACGCGGTTGCAGTTTATCAAAAAAAAAAAAAAAAAACAAGAGTACAATGAATCATATCAATGTGTATATAATATTGGAACTTGTAACTTGTAATGGCAGTTCTGATATAAGTGGCTCAGAATTTTATCAAGAAATCATCATCCTGTCAACATTGATTAATGAAAATGATTCCGCGATAGGCATTTTTAATCTTATTCATAACAGAAATATGTATACTGTTATGGCACAAAGAATAGTTTTAACTTTACCAGTTACTGTAGTATCAGGAGAACGCGCATTTTACAAACTTAAGATTATAAAAAATTACTTACTTTCTTCATTGTCGCAGGAACGATTCGTATTTTTGGCAACCGTATCAATTGAAAAAGAATTTATGTCGGAACTTGACAGTAATATGCTAGTGGAAGGTTTTGCCAAAATAAAGGCGCGTAAGATCATTTTCAAGGCATCATAAGGCAACACTCTTCTTAATTTTAAACTTTCTTGCCTATGGAAATACCTAACCTTAGTTCTTTAGTTTATATTTTCTTGTGACTTCTTTAAAGAAACCTTATTCTTGTAAAATGTGCAAGAGCAAAAATATGTGTGTATGGTTTATTATTTATTCAATAGTAATTAATTTATTTAATTTACATTTATTAGTTCCTAAAAATTTTTTTTGTTATTTTCAATGCATGAAATGTTTTACAAATAAACCTTATCTGAACTTTTTTAATTTGTATTTTTATGTATAGAGGCCAACTGGGAAAACTTCAAAAAAAAAAAAAAAAAAAGCGCATTGGTATTCCACCTCCTTGGTTGATGTTTAAATGTATAAATAAATAATTAAATATTTTCGATTTTGCGATCGTTTTAAAATTTGCTCATATTGTTTAAATCAACATTTTTTAGGGGAGCTAATATAATTCTGCACTGGGAGCCAAAATTCATCGAACCGGCCCTGATTGCACATGTTTTCGTAAAAAGGGGTTTCCAGCGATTCTGTAGACTAGTCGTATAATTAATTACAAGTTTAGTGCTCTCTTATTCATATAATCGTATAATGATTTATATACCACGCATTTAGGCAACCATATACTATAAAAAATGCTAACTTAATAAACTTATGCCACATATGGCAACACCTGACTCCCGTTTCGTTTGTGAAATTATTGTACAAGCGAAGAAACAATATTACTTTTTTAAAATTAATACTGGTCGTCTTAGAAAATCCACAGGATATCAATAGCATACACATGCAATTGATGATTCTGTCGCATTGGGTATGTCTCACTTTTGCAGGTTTAATAACAACAATTTCTATGTAAACCAGTGGCATTTCAGTAATAATTTGAAGAATCGAAAACTGAGCGATAAGCACCCGTGTTCAAAAAAAGGCTCTCCCATAAGGACTGTACTACAGATTTTTGTTGAACTAGGTATATATATATCCATTATGTTTGTTAAACTTTTTATATTTTAACTTCTACAAAATTCATTAAACGCAACAGCTACAGGGAAATATGATCATTCACGCTGAGATTGAAGTATTGTGAATATACAGATCGTTACATGCTATCACCTTTTTCCGCAAAAAAATCATCATCATCATCGTCGTCAACACCAATGATTCAAACTCCGACGACTAATATACCTTACGGAATGAGTTCCGTATGTATTTAATGTTGTTAGAAGTAATTTAACAATTATTTAATCCATTTGAATATAAGCAGCATCTAAGTCTATCTATGTTTCTAGAGCAGAAGATTTTGATAGCAGAAGCATCAACAATTGGTGAGTAGAGATTATAATTGAATTTTTTAGGTAAATAGAAAATGGAATGCTGGATGGCACAGATTGTTCTCGAAATATTTCATTATGTATCCATCCATATCACCATCCCCAACGTATACCAGTCAGTTCGTCAGTTCGTCAGTTAGTCAGTTGAATTCAAGTGTAAATTACGACAATGATTAAAGGATTTAAGTAAACGATAAAGAGAAGTAAATGGGTTGACATAAGCGATTAAATTGTGAACTGTAATTGGGGATATGAATACCTTTTTACTGGCTTTTCACTAGGGCGCGGGCGGGTGGTGTAGTAGTTTTGAAGCTCAAGTGTTATTTTTCGATATTTTTCTAGAGGTGGTTGTCAAATTGGAGCCAGTGCATCCTCGACCAGTGGGTCTTAGTACGTGCTAGTTGTTAGTTCGTTACATTAAGCCCAACCAGACTTTTTCAGAGAATTGCCTCGCACGGGATTCGAACCCGCGACCCTCTGCTTGAGGAATGTATGCATATACCACTACACCACGGCCACCCCGGCATTGAAAAGGAATAACTATCATTTGTACCCACACAAAAATTTTACTGTATGTTTATAAAAAGTATTATCGTTCATGCCATTTAGAGACATAGAAACAATTTTCCTTCTATTTTATTACCGATATTCTCATTGTCCGCCAGCGAAGGCTTACAAACCCTGCTCATAATCTTGGAAAAGCTTCAGCAATTTGACAGAGTACTTTTTCGGATACTATTAGATGAGAAACTTAGGACACACCAATAGAAAAACCAGTATAAAACTTCGTATGGATCGGGTCGAAGCATTAAAAAACTACCCACAACAGGGGATAAACAAACTAAGAAAATTCCAAGGAGCGTGGAAAATCTATCGAAACTGTAACCGGTAATAATACTCACGGCGTATTATTAAGTCAAGCTTCTCTTTTTAACTTGGCGTCAGAGCACAGAACGGCGAAAAATAATAAAAGGGCCCAAGAAAACTGTTTAAAATGTTGGTATCAAAAAATGTAAATATACACTTGTATATGTGTATATTTGGAATTTCAAGCATTTTTCTTCGTATTTTAATTTTATAGAATTTAGAAAAGCAAGAGTTAAAGTTCTCACGAAATAAATTTGATTATTTTATATTTTTAGATTTTTCCAAAAGCGCGCAAAGAAATTTTATTATAGCCAGTAAAACAATTGATTTTTAAACAATTTTCATATGAAAAAAAAAAAAAGATGGCTGTGCATAGATGTTCCGAGCGTCAATCAATAATTAATAATTGAGAGCACATTCAGTAAACTTGTTCGTCCCCGATTTTACTATTTTTACGCGTATCGTGTCGTGTCTCAGATTTTACTATTTTTACGCCTTTCGGGCCGTGTCGCGATACTTACTCGTACTAGGTTCCTGTTTTGAAGCATGTCGTGTCGTGTCATGTCTCGATACTCATACTAGATTCTTTTTGAAGCATGTCGTATCGGGTCGTGTCTAAAAGTTTACTTAATGTTCTCTCAATCATAAAAAAATGATAAAAAACATATTAGATTTATTGTATAAAGTCTTTCAAAAGTCGCGTAGACGTTCTTTTTTTTTTTTAAATAAAATATGTTAATACCTACTTGGATATTGTCTGGTGTTTTAAGTTTCATAAAATTTATATGGCTCTGTTTTATATGTGAAGTATCACATCATTTAAATGTTCCCACGTCTACGAATATCAAAATTTTCAAGGACTCGATCACACATTAGCACATTAAGTTCATCAATTTCGGTCCGAATGTTGTTTTTCAGCTGTGCAATTGTAGTTGCCTTGCACACATAGACTTCGCTTTTCAAAAAACCCTTAGAAAGTTATCTTATGGTGTTAAATCGCATGATCAAGGTGGCCAGTTTATGTCACAACTACGTGAGATTAATCGACATGGAAACCTAGACCGCAATAGCTCAATGTTTATTGTTATTATATTTTTTTAAGAACTTAACACTCAAGTGGATGTTATTATACTTAAAGTGCCTGAACACGTTTTAAGTTTTTAGAAAAATGGGACAGAGAGAAAAAAAAGATCTTTGGACTCAGTGGTTACTCACTACATGGGTGTCATTCAACATTTAATGAAGAGACTAAATTATTAGTTTAATTGAGCTTGTTGTTGTATTTTAGGCAACCACTCATCTTACGTGAATTTAGTGGCCTGAAAAAAGGAATTTCTTTCGAGCGCGGCTGGTATTGAACCCCGAATCCTCGGATTTGGAAGCCAATACACCACCACTTGAGCTACGACCACGCACACATGTGACTCGTAGCTCCATTTTATTGTAAATGAAGATAGTTTGTGTCTATTTCTTCGATTTGAGACCATAAAAAATCTTCAACTTTCTATAGCGCTCTCCATTGACAGTAACAACCCCTTCACTTGTATCTTCGAAGAGAAATGAACCAATGATTCCACCAACCTAAAAATCACACCAAAAAGTATATTTTTGTGGATGTAATAATTTTTCTGAAATATTTCCAGGATTTTATTCTCTTCAGATGCGACAATTTTGTTTATTGACCAATACATCCAATGTAAAATGAAGAGCTTCATCACCAAAGATGATTTTGTGTGAAAAACCAGCATCATGTTCCAAGAACCAATTGACGAAAGTTTTTCGTTCATCATGATCTGTTGGCGTATATCCATGGTTAAAATTGTACATATGTCTACTTCACAAATGCCAAAGTGACATAAAAAAACGTAGAAATTATTCACTACTGACATCTAAGCGCGAATTTTGAAAGATCCTTTATTACATTACTAGCAGGGCTCTTCTATGGAATTAATTATTTCTTCAAATCGGATGGCTGAATACTTTGAGTTAACACGTAATGTTGTCTCATTAAATTATTTGATAGTCCTTCAGCTCATTTTATTTAAATTTTTTTGTGTTAAAAAATTAAAGCAAAACAAATTTAAAAATCCCGAGCACTTGTCGTACTCACATATGTATGTAAATATAACTATAAAACCCCTGATAAACATAAAATGAGTTTATGCTTCTTTAAACCCACTAGGTTGTACATTTCGTACTTAGTATCTTTCTCCCTTTACCTATAATCACAGAAAATAAATCTATAGATAAATTTATAGATTATTTATCTGTGCTATAATTATATGTAGATAAAACATTCAAAGTCATCTACCTTATAGCGAGTACATACGATTTTAGAAATACGAATAGTTGAATAATCTGTGTAGCATAGCTGTTACTTTCGATGGAAACCTGTTGCGCTACCTTCATTAGAAAGATTGCTCCACAGTCGCTTCCCAACTTTCAGCAAACAGTTGACTTGTCACTGGTTTATAAGAAAGCTTAAAGAAGTAAATGTAGCAACCCAAAATTTTGCTCAATTTAGCTGAACTATCTGCACAGGTTTTGCTATAAAATATATTTTTTTCTACTGCAGATATATATATGTATAAAATTTATATTATACGGGTTTCTGGAACTGTAAGGAATGATTCCAAGAGATTTCGGTTTTAAACAAAGCGTTGAGTTACCTTATGCAATATTTTGGCAGTGAATTCCCTTTGTATGTATTCGTATAGTACGAGAAAAATCCTCAAATTAAAGGAAAAAAAAACTAACTCACTGGTCTGCAAAAAAAAAATTTCCAAAGTACTATTAGGCACGATTATAATAGATTTTATGCTAATAAGTTGAAATATAGTTATACAAAATTTTATATTATATTATTATATTTTTATATTATTTATATTTTTATTGTAAGATATTTTTTTTATAAAACATTATTTTTGCTTAGAAATTATAATCAAACATTTATGATAGCCACAAAATTTACAAATCAATCCAGCTTCTTGATCAGTAATAGCATTTCAATTTGTAATTATCTATCATTTCAAATTTTCTTTTTGAGTTTTACGGCCAGTCGGCCAACAAATATCTGCAAAAATTTGTTCTGACCATTTTCTTTTGTATTGTCTCTTTATATGTTGATGACGCGTTTAACCATGCTCATCTGATACTGCACCAAGAATTTTAGAAAAGAAATATGGAATCCAAAAAGTGAATTTTACTAAACCGAACAAAAACATCACACCCCCGTAAGGAGCCAGTCCCACTGACATCTAACACAGTGAACTCCACTGTTGGTTTATGAAGAATTCATACGGGCGTTCTTACCTCTCCTGTTGTTCTTGCCCAAGGAACTCCCTAACAACTCTTCCTCTCATCAACTGGCTCCTTGGTGCTTCAGCATCACACATGAGCATCTTCAGAATCGTCTGTCGCTACCAGACAACAGTTGTATAGTCCGATTAAGATCTCTAGACTTGCATTCTTGTACTCGCAAAACGGAAGTGTTGGCATTACGAATATGCTGGCTGCATATGCTGGCAGCAAATCGGTGGTGATCAAAGTTTGGGTTGGGAGGCTAATCCCATTGACAATCTGCACTTTCTTCATTTGAACTTAAATGAAGATCCACGAAAAAGGATTCGTTCGTAAATGTCTCTTTGCCGAACAATTGCAGCGCCAAATCCTTCGCACGTCCATTTAATTAAGTTGTCTTGCCAATTCCAAAATGCTCATAATGGTTACTGAGGATCCATCATCAAGTAGAGTATATGTTTTCATCACGAAACCGTCACTATAGAGTGTTACTGCCAACACTTGGAAGATAATTTTATTGTCCGATGCATTGTTGCTACTGCGTTGATTGTTTCCGATCCCGACGTACTTGGGTCCTGAACTTCATAGAGCGATGAATGATGAGTCTTATCACAACCGTCAATTCCACGCTGCATGATCGTATGTTTCTGTACCAACTTCCACCTGGCTTTAATATGCAAATCGCTATAAACTAAACATTCTGCAACTGTATGTGAACTTCTCTTACAAAGACTAAATCCCGATGAATGTTCTTTGTTCTACGGAATAAAGAACACTCCATGCCGTTGCCCTTTATCGGCGTTGATTTGTGGAACTGCAGAGATTGAAATCACTAAACACACTAGTTTAGCAACGCCAGTCAATCATTTCTCAAAATGTTTAATCGTAGCATATGGCTGTATAAAGATACTACGCTGGGCTTACTTCAGTCGCTTGCACATTGGTAGTTTGCTTACGAGATACTCGAAAAGTGTTTGGCTAAGTGTTGATAATCGTACATTTCACTTCCTTCCTAAAAGGTTTACAGGTTTTGCACCTTGGCGGCGAATGCTATCAGCAGTTCCATTTTTGCTCCTGTTATCCCACACCATTATCGTCTGGCTTCGACCTTAAATTTCTAGGTCACCAAAGCGGAATTCTAGGTCGATGTTGTTCGGATAAATAATCAATGCTTCTATGGCCTCTCCAATAGCGCCTTTGATGCATTTCTGTAGAGGTTGTCCACGTTCGTATAGCCAAACATAGTAGTAGTAGCAAACATCGGCCAGTCTTCGCGACTGCCACTGAAATCGGGAAGGTCATGTAACTTCCAACCATTCCAGAAAGTATGAATCGTCTGAGGACTCTGGTAATCGCATATATTATTATTTATTCCTTCACTTGACAACGAACATACGGTTGCATTCGTTTAAGTAATAGAGACGTCTTCTTGCTTTTGGTTAAGCAAACATTGAAGGTGGATGCGCTCCTGCTTATCTAAAGCGGCTTTGGCTAAGAATAGAATTTGTGGATTATTTCCTCGGAGTCTATGGGACAGCTGCAGAACAAAACGCTCACAACAATGTTGAGTGACGATTTTATTCTTTACAGAAATTCGTTTCACAGTTTGTAATACGCGTACATACATATTTGACAGAAGTTACTAAGTTCTAAGCAGCTTTTGTTCGATGAGGTGTGCTCCTATTTCTATTCGATGATTCGTTTAATGTACCCAATAATGGAGACTACGAGTCAATTTTTCCAAAAAGAAGGCACATTCAATTGAATGTTCTATTTCTATATTATCCATAAATGTCACTTTAATGACCATATATTCGATGTCATCAAAAATGCAGCGGAATGTCTAGGTTTCCTCAAGGGATGTAAGAAGTACTTCACCCTCTCTGATCAGCTCCTAATAAATAGCTCATTTATCCGCCAAAAACTGGAGCAAAATGCCCATGTATGGTCAGGTGCGTCTAAAACAACCTGCATCTGCATCCAGAGAGGATTCCAAATCCTAAAAACTAGGACCAGGATGACTTAAAAGCCAAGAACCAATTGAATGGTGAAGGAGATCTAGTTTAAGATGAGGAGTACTCAGATTGAAATCAAAAAGTTTTGAGGTGACCTTTCAGAGCATACGGGAGATTGGTTCGTTAGAGCCATAAGAGGTTTGGTTTCGAAAGCGACTGAGGAAGGATAACCATCGGTCTTATTTTTACAACTGACAAAATGATAAAAGGATTCAGGGCCATTTATTATATAAGATTGGTTCTCGGACTGTTCGGATAGTGTTGTAAGTGAGAGTTGTAGAGTTTAACAGAATAAAGATATCTCCTAGACAGTTTGAATAGTCGGAGGATTAGTGGGTGCGGAAGAATACCGTCCATAACTTGTGTCTTTTGTTTCGTAGATAGCGGAGTCTACGATTATACGAAGGAGAGGATGTAGAAGATGTTTGTGCTACTATCACTCAGACAATGGAAACCCCAAACACACACGTAATGTCTCGTGTCACACTTTTGTCGTTATTCCACCACCAGTGCTCCATAGAAATGGCCAGCAGTACACCCTCAAGACCACTTTCGGACGTAGTCTAAAATATCGTTATTCTTTTCTAAGCCATACAGCTCACCCGTGGAATGTCCTGCCGAGCTATTTATTTCCTAGTTCATATAATTTGAAAATATTCAAGACCGATGTACATCGGTACATCTTTTTTTTTTCCTCTTTAAGTTTCCTTCTACTGCGTTGTGTGCAAACATTTTAGGGGGATACTAAGCCCTTAAGCGGGCGCTAAGTATAAAGATAAATATAAACACTACTGTGTTTAGAAAATGAGGTATGATAAAATTTTCATTGTTTACTATGTCTGTGGCAGCCGCCAAGGTTAGACGTGTTTTTATGAGCTCGACGATTTTCGTTTGTTAAAAGAAATGGATCAAAGATTTTGTATCAAATTTTGTAGAAAATTTGATGAGATGCCAATGACGAACCTCGCTCTGGATGCAGTTTGGTAGTTGGGTGATTACGTTCCAATCTACAAATTAGAATCCGCAACCCAGCGCCGAAAAATTACTAAACTTCTCAACAGTAAGCAGAGAGAAGCTTTTGGACAATTGTCTTTTTTCTTTTTTTTTTTTCTAATAAGAGAGGGTGGCGATGGAATGATGGTTGACTAACTGACTGTCACGCCACCTACCTGCGTTCGAATCCCGGTAGGAGCACAACAGCAAATTTTTCAAAATCGTCATTATCCTTTCGCCGGGCAATGGCAAACCTCCTAAAGTCAAATTCTGCCTATGAAAAAGCTTCTCAGGAGAGCCGTAAGAAACCGGCAATAAACAGTAGGCCCAGCTCAAGAGTGTAAAAATTCACAAAGTGAGAAACAAAAATGAGTGCGAGAAGCAAGGCCTTGGCCTTTATTTACTTATTTTTAAAAGAAGAGCTTAACTTTCAAGTGGATATGAATACACTTATAATGCTTTAGTATGTGCTAAGTTTTGTTGGAAAATGGGAAAAATAGGGAGAGAGGTGTTTCGGCTCAGTGGTTATTTCGCTCCATGCAACATTTAATGGGGAGACTAAATTCTTAGTTTGTTTGTTGTCGATTTCTAGTCTATGGATGTATAGGGGTCTCCAATAGGAACTTGACAACTTTGAATTTAATTTGTGGACGCACTCTTTCATTAATCATCAAAGTGTAAATGTCAATTTATTCAGTAAACTCAACATTTTCATCACGGTAAAGTACACTAACGAGCAACGTGTGCAAATTATAAAAAAATTCTATAGATATTCGGAGTCGGTGACTGCAACTTTAAGAGCGTTAACTACAATTTTCGGTCGTAATTCTCGCCCTAGTAGACAGGCAATAACAAGTTTAGTGCAAAAATTTGAGTCAACATATGTTGTATGATGTTGCCGTGTCAGTGAGACAACGGGTTGGTCGAAGTGTCGAAAATATCGCTGCCGTTCAGACGTCCGTAGCAAACGATCCAAATCAGTCAATTCCCAATTCAAAAATTGGGCATCGCTCAGACCACATTATGGCGTATTTTGAGTAAGGATCTTGGTTTACACCCATACAAGATCAAGCTGACTCAAGAGTTGAAGCCGATGGACCATTTGAAGCGACGTACGTTCTCCGATTGGGCTCTGGAGAAGATGCGCCAAGATGATGAATTTCATCGCAAAATCATCTTCAGTGACGAAGCTCATTTTTGGCTCAATGGGTTCGTCAATAAGCAAAATATGCGTTATTGGTCAGGTGAAAACCCACATGTGCTTCAATAATCACCACTTCATCCACAAAAAATAACTTTTTGGTGCGGTTTGCATGCCGGTGGCGTTATTGGGCCATATTTTTTCTTCGACGGTAACGATCGTCACGTTACTGTGAATGGTCAGCGTTATCGCACCATGATCACCGATTATTTTTGGCCTGAATTGGAAGATATGGACTTGACGACATGTGGTTTCAATAGGATGGTGCCACAAGCCACACAGCACACGCTACAATCGATTTATTGAAGAGTAAGTATGGTGAGCGTGTTATCTGAAAGATTAGATCATTTGTTCACAGTTGAAAAGGTTGCATTTTTGTGCAGTCTGGGAGGACCTGAAATATACAAAGTTATTTTGTCATTACGAGTTCAAAAGCAGAAAATGATTTTCTTACAAAGCCTTAAAACAAAACTTAAGTGATCATTTTAAACCAAAAAGGAATATAATCGTTGAGTGTTATAAGTTTTTTAAGTGCAATCGCAAAGCTAACGAAGAGATAGCCGATTTCGTTGTTTCACAACAATGTGAATTCGGCGAATTCATAGACAAGGCGCTGTTGATACAATTTTTGTGTGGCGTTGGAGATGAAAGAATATAACAACGATTGCTTGCTAAAAGCGACTTGAAAACTTTTAAGAAGGCAATACCTAGTGCAAACGCTGTAGAAATGACATCCAACAACGTGATAAAAGAAGAAGAGGGCGGAGCGAATGTACTGCGAAAAAGCTTTGAACAACAAAGAAAATTATAGGCAGAACTAACTACTGGGAGAGTGAAGGAAACAATACAAAGAGACATGCTCGAGCAGAGTACAATCCATAAGTGTAATAGCAAAAATTGTGGCGGTGAAGTAGCAGGCACCAGTGCAACGGAAAATTTCGTAAGATAGGTTTGTTTTCACTGTGGGAGAGAGGGAGACATGCAGAAATTTTGCAGACAGATGGCTTTCCGAGATGCTGTTGGGAATGAAGAGGAAGGAAGTTATGAATTATGTAATAATATTAATAATTTAAAATCTTTTAAGATCAACCCGCTTAAAATCAATTTGTAGAAAATCAGAATTTGCAGTTTGAGTTAGATAAAGGAATGTGTGTAACTGTTATTCATAAGAATGATTTTGTAAAATATTTTCTTGAGAAACAAATTTTGTGTGAAAAAAGGCGTTCGAATTGATTTAAGGTGAGAGTTAAAACAATGGGCAAATTTGCTGCCCATTTTTTGTTGATTACTATTGTAATAATGTAACTCAGGCTGATTCAGATATTAGTTTGCATCGACTTGAATTCTTAAAAAGGTACGACAAAATCTTTTCCCAATCAAATGATTCAGTGATTAAAGATTTTAAGGCGGAAATCGTGTTAAAGGATGATGCTTTTGAAATATTAAGCAAATACGGTACCTTATGGGTTAAAACCAAAAGTGGAAGCTGAAATTGAACGATTATGTAAAGAAAACGACATGATTTCGGTAAAACGAAGTTGTTGAGCAAGTCTCTTAGTGGTTGTAAACAAAGATAATGGATATATACTATTGTGTGTGAACTGCAAGCGAACGATAAATAGGTTTGTCGAAATAGAGTATAGTGCTATATCGCGGATTGACGATATTTTGGCTTCAATGCGTGGTTAGAAAATCTTAAAAAAAACCTGATTTTATGGGTGCTAATTTGCAAGTTTCTATTTCGGAAATATCAAGAGAGTTTCTAAAAGTTAATACGCATGTGGGGCTTTATCAATTTACACGATTAGTTTGTAGGCTTAAAACTGTCCACAGATATTTTGGTCGATTATGGATCAGATTTTAAAAGGGTTACAAAAAGTCCTCGCATATTTTATTGATATTTTAGTCGGTGGGGAGACCGAGGATGAATGCCAATTGAATGTTAAAGTTCTGGATCGGTTGTAAGGATACAATGTTAGAGCTAATTTTGATAAATGTAAATTCTTTCAAGATGAGTTTGATTATTTAGGATATTGTATTACAGGTGAAGGGTTAAGACCGAGCTCTCGTAAAGTGGAGACAGTAATAAATGCTCTCGAACCAAGTTGTAGGTTACAGGGGAAATCTTATCTAGGAATGGTTAATTACTATAATAAATGTATACTGAATTTATCAAGACAGTTACAGTGTTTATATGAGTTAATCAAAGAAAACAGTTACAGTGTTTATATGAGTTAATCAAAGAAAACACAAAGTGGGTATGGGAAGCTGAGCATAAGAAGTGTTTCAACAGGAGTAAAAATTTGGTTACGAATATTGATGTTCTAACACACTATGATCCAACAAAACTAATTATTATATCAGCAGACGCAAATCCGTACGGAGTAGGCGGCGTCTTATCACGGGGTTGAACGACCTGTAATGTTTGTGTCTAGTATACTTAGTGCTGCTGAACGGAACTATTCGCAGTTGCATAGGGAAACCCTGGCAATCATTTTTGCTATGAAAAAATTCCATAAATATATTTATGGGCTTCATTTCACTATACATAGTGATCATCAACCATTAAGGGTAATCTTTGGATATAAAAAAAAAAATGTTTTGGGAGTGGCTGCTAATCGGCTTCAAAGATAGGCAGTAGTTTTGTCTATGTCTTCATATGAAAGCAAATATAAAAAAAGATAAAGGATTCGCCAATCCGGATGCATTATCGAAATTGTCATTACCTGAGAGTACGAAAGTAGAAGTCCATATTATTAATGCCACTAACACAGGTTTATAACTGCATAATCACAAATAAGTGGCCAGAGGTAATGACATCAGAACTGGAATGTTTATTTTATCTAGAGTTTTAAGAAGAACTATTTTAGACATGTTACATCGTCAACATATTGGAGTAGTTCGAAGTAAGGTTCTCACACGTTCGTATATTTGGTGGCCAGGAATTGATAAGGCGATTGAGGAGTATTCAAAACAATGTACAGTTTGCCAAACAACGTAGAGTTCAAAGCCAGTCCTGATTACAAATTGGCCAGAAGCTACCTTACCAATTGAGATTGATTATCACATGGTAAGTGGACAGAAAATGTTGATAATGTTTGACACGTTTTCTAAGTGGATGGAAGCAATCGGTATGAAGTCGACAACAGCACATTGTTTACAACGTTTAAATTACCATGCCAGATTGTGACCGACAACGCGGCGCCTTTCTTAAAAAAGCAATGCTAGATCCAAACAAGAGGAAAGAATCATGGCAAATTAAGGTAGATCGATTTTTATTTGAGTATAGACCTACAACTAGCTCAGTAACATGGGTATCGCCAGCTTACATGATTTTCTAAATTGTGGTAACAAATTGGGTATTAGTAACTTGAGTCCTAAGGTATGTGAATTTAGTGCGAATGAAAAGACTTTCTATAGAAATGTTTTTTGTTATACTGTTAAATAGATTTCAGGCGTAATTTTAAGAAAACTTAGTGCGTATGGATATTTAATAATAGTGAATAATACACAGAAACAGGCTCACATAAATCAACCTAAAAGATACAATACAAGAGCTAATGTGTACTCAGTTTCTCCATCATCTTATTATTCAACAAAACATAGTCAAAATAAAGGTGGTGTTACGCAAAAGCAAGGAGTTCAGACTAGAAGTATGGTTAGGAACAAGAATTTATAAATATAGGTTTAATTAAATTGGGAGGAACGTTATGTATGTATAATACATACAAAATGTATAATACTTTAGTATTTCTGATCTCTAATTCTCTAAGCTCTTTCTTTATGTTATACTTACTCTAGCCTAAGCTGGTTTTGTTCAATAAAGAGTCCTTAGTGTGAAGTGAAGTATGAAGTCAATATTGTTGGAAGCCAGTCTACTAATACTTGAGCCACGGCCATTTGGTAGTTCTCAACTTTTTTGCTTCTAAAAAAACTTTGACAAACTTCTACAAAAACGGTCCATGCTTTTAAAGTATTGAAAGCCTTGTCACCCTTGTTCGTTGCCTTTACAAGTTTTTTATTAGACCCACCTTTACAAAGATTGTATGTGGAACAATTTTATCACTTTCAACTAAAAGTTTTCAGATACGTTCTTACCTCTAAGAGTCGAACTCCTTCTTCTTGGCAAGTTTTTTTTATTACGTCGTGTTTATCTCCTGAACAGCTATCCTATTTGAATAAAACACAAAAAAACTTGGCAATTAACTGGTGCATAACAACATCAACTTTTCCTGCGATTTGGAAAACTGATAGAGTGTTGCCCATAGCATGAAATATAGTCCATCTTCTCCTGCTCCAATTAGCATTTTCCCTTGCTTATCAAAAGTAATTGAGAAAGTAATATCAAAAGAAATCACTGAGCATCTAACGACTAATAAATTGATAACTGATCAGCAATCTGGTTTTCGAGCTTACCAAAGTTCTTCAACAACAATGATCAATCTATTAGAGGAAATCAGGCAAGATATCGACAAGGGTAATGTGTCTGTTCTTTGTTTGCTTGACTTATCATAAAGTAAATAACTCAATTCTATGCTGGAAACTTGGAAATTATTTTGGGTTCAGTGAAAGAGCATTAAAATCGTTAAAAAGGTTTCTCTGTGGTATATCGCAAAGAGTAATTTCTGGTGAACACTCTTCAAAAAAATGAAACAAGGTGTTTCACAGAGCTCAATTCTGGAACCGTTACTTATCTGTATGTTTGTAAATGATCTTCTATGCGTGTGTAAGTTTGCTTATGTTCACCTATATGCAGTCCAACTCCACTTGGCAAAACCCCACAGTAACTTTGATGAGCCCGCCCTTCTAGTAAATGAAGAACTGAAACAAGTATACTATACACTTGGTCAGTTGAAAACGGATTACAACTAAATCCAACAAAATCCCAGGTGATTCTAATATCGCTAAAAAAATGATTTGAATAATAATAATAAAATCAAAGTAGTAGAATCACTAGTCTTGGCTTCATAATAAATCGTAGTTGGTCCGGCTACAACAATACTATAGTAATTCTGTCGTTGGTCGAATTTACGGATGTCTGCGTAAGTCGTGGCTAAGTTCGTATTTCACTCCACCAGGAACACGGTGGAGCAAGACGAACTAATTTCCTACAAAACACTGCTGCCACCAACAAACTGCTTTTATGTGATGTGGCAAAAGCAATTCCAATCCTTTGATTACATTTTTTGTGAGTAAGTAAAAAAATTTAATTTCAAAATATTTATTTTTTACAGTATAAATAATAAATGTAAATGTGCTATTCGAAAGCTTGAACAAATGTAGATAAATGAAACTTACTAAAGACATGTGGGTAAAAAGCATACATTTTGGTTTAGCCATACAGTTAATGTCGTTTTCTTTGCAGATTCAACATTTAGAGTATAACAGTTCTGACAAAAGCGCTTCATAAAAAGAACCATAAAATGCTGGTCAAAGGCATGTGAGTAAAAAGTATATATTTTATTTTAGCCATACATTGAATGCCTTTTTCTTTTCAGATTTAATATTTGGAGTACAACAGTCCCGACAAAAGCGTTTCAAGGGTGGAACTATAGACTACTGGCTAAAGACATGTGAGTATACATATTAACTATATGCCATTTTCACAATTTTTATTTTGATTTTTAATTCAATAAATAAAATAAATTTAAAGAAATTATTTTTTTTTGGTTTATCAATTCCACACCACCTTTGAGGTATGCATAGCGTTGCATTAACCGATTTTTTTTTTTTTTTTTTTTAGACAAAATATAACCTAACTCTGAGCAAATAGTGTAAAATGAAATAATTCGGCAAATTTTCGCAGCAAACGTAAGTGAGAGCAGATTTAATTTTTGCAGAAATTTCCGCTGCAACCACGTGCAAAAAGTAGCATTCATTGAATACAATGCAAAACTGCTCCCCTAGCACACGGATATATTCGACGAATTCGTGGGGCTAAGTAAGTAAGAATTGTCATATTGCTTAAACGAGGTAAAGGTAAGCTCAGTAGCCTCTTCAATACTGGCTAAAGTGGGCAATAGCAAGCTGCACTTATGACCTTTGAAACCCTTCTTGTAAAGCCAACCGCAGACATACATAAAACTGTTTTCTTGTAAAAAAATTAATCTCTATATTCTAAGTTAAATTTACAATTAGCGTATTTTTTGGTGTCATGTTACCCAATTACGATTATGAACTAATAATTAATAATAAATAATACTAATTCACAGTTTCCCGTTCTAACAATCTTCAAATTTTGAAAAACTTTTGAAAAATGACCTCCCACTTCACTAAAAAAAAACATTCTCTACACAATCCTGGTATTGTATCTTGTATACATGTACAAAAAATCGGAAGATCTAATATTCCGATATAAAGACGATAAAGAAGAAATGTTAAACAACCAGCATTTTATGAAATAAAACTGGTTGGTTACGTCTTTGTCTTCACGATCGAGAATTTTCATGGATTGGAGAAGTTGTTGGGCGTTTAACAAAAATTGCGTTGAATCTCAGTTCCACTATACGCTTGCTTGAATTGATTTGCGTCTTGACGCCGAGATGAGTTAAGAATATAAAATAACTTATTACAAAAAATATTTAAAAATCGGCTGTGCTGTTTACAGTTGTGGGCCCTTGACCAGAGCTGCAGTAAGTTAAAAGTCGCGCTGCAATTGTATCGCTCAAGGCTTGAGAGGCATATTTAACTTTAATTCTTTGAAAGTTGTTTAGCCGTTCATGTATTGTACCTCTGTTAGTTTTAGAGCTTACCCAAGTTTTAATTTGGATTCGATGTCGTAAAATCTAAAGACATCGTTCCAGGTTGAACGTTAAATACCTGAATTAATATAAGCAATGTCATTTTTTAACAGGCAATTGCGGACAGTTTTCAGCACATGAGGAGGATCAAAAAAAATTTTTTTTTCTACTACAGCTGATCTACGTTTGGTTCCTGGTCACACACATATTGCATTGGAATTAAGCCACTCTCTTGAAGTGCAGAAATGACATCAAAAATGATTTAATATAAATGGTGTGCAACAGATGCGAACAAAATAATAGTCGATGGGATGTTTCCATCTCTTCGCAATGCCGAAATCTTCCAAACCAATTACGGTTTTTTTTTCTGCAATAGTCCAAATGCGCTTTTTCGTCAGCTGAAATTGAGCAGTATTTATATGTAGATAGCTGATCCATCTTGAGTTCAAAGCTTTAGACATTGAATTCAACGTTACCCAGTGTTTTTGGCCACTATAAAATAAAGAACCACAGAGTGACAACCGAAGGTAGGTTGGCTGCAGACTTTGCACAAGACTTTGCAGTTCGACGGGTAAGCTATGGAAAAAGTTCCCACTACAGTTTTTTTGGAACATATTACATACTTTTCCTTAAAATATGATTGCCTTGCAAGGAAAAAGATTCTTTCGTCTTTTGCCATAAAAAGACACAATCGATACTTCCATTTTTGCTAACTGTTCATTAGCAACAGTTTAATTGTACTTTTTGCATAACAGTTTCCAGTTCGACGGGTAAGCTAAGGCAAAAGTTCCCCTTTGCAGTTTTTTGGAACATATTACCTCTTTAGACATTGAACTCAATGTTACCCGGTGTTTTAGGCCACGATAAAATAAAGAACCACAGAGTGACAACCGAAGGTAGGTTTGCAGCAGCAAACTATAGCTAATTGGAGAAGTGAAATGAATAGAAAGTGCTAAAATTTTCAAAACAATTGTATACCTACAGCGCTAAGCTTTCCTATCTAAATTTAATTGTACGTTTTACACAAGACTTTGCAGTTCGAGGGGTAAGCCATGGCAAAAGTTCCCCCTGCAGTTATTTTTGGAACATATTACTTCTTTTTCCTTTAAATATAATTGCCTTTCAAAGAAAAGGATTCTTTCGCCTTTTGCCTTAATAATTTTCTTAAAACACTCAATCGATGCTTTCATTTTTGCTAACTGTTCATTAGCATTTTTTACTTACATATTTGCTCCTTTTTCAAATGGACATTTGTTAATTCACTTAGGTGTAAGTAAATTTTTCGCTTCACCATCAAAAGATATAAATTACAATTCGTGAATAAATTGGATTATAAGATTCGATGGAAAATACATATACGTACATCAATATTATTGTATTAACTTTTCATAAGAAGTAATAGAAAAGGAATAATGATTATATGTAAAATTATATTTTTGTGCCAAATATTTCATTACTGACGGAATATTTCCAAATTCGTTCCGAATTCGTTCGAAAAATTTCCGAAAAGTAAAAAATTGATGTAAATACAACACTGTTACTTTCACAAATATCACGTTTTAGTGCTCAAATTTGCGGGATTGTAGTGAATGTTAGTGAAATCAAATCGGCCGACAAAAGCAGCGTACACAGTACGTAGATGGACACCACGAACTGAGTTCCTATACCGCCAGGAGAAAATTTTTCGTCAGCGAAGCAAATAAAAAAAAGAAAAGACTTTGCTGTTGAACACAAAAACAAAGGATTTAACTTCTATAATTTTTTTCAGAAGAGTCGAAATTTATCATTTATGTATAAATTATGTTTTCGAAAGCATGAAGACAATTAAATCAAGCTTTGAATCCAAAAATACAAGAAAAATGTAAAGCACGGAAATGTTGGCTTTATGATGTGGGACTGAATGTTCCCTTTTAAGATCAGTTATTTAATTATAGTCATTAAGATCATGACGAAAGAAATATACTTGCAAATTTTGCAGGAAATTTTGTTTCAAAGTAAAAAAAAAAAAATGGTTATCGCGAAAGATAATTACTTTCAGCAGGACAACGATCCCAAGCATGTCGCACAAATGATGAAGATGTGGTTAATACATAAAGCCCCTCGTCTGCTAGTAACACAACTACAAAGCCCCGATTTTAACCCAACAGAACGTCTTTGGACTCATTAGAGAAGATCTATCGAAAACATGTTATTGCATCAAAGCCTCAATTAAAGGCTTTTTTAAGCGGAATGATAACAAATAACAAATGAATACCTGGAAAGTTGACGCAACCCATGCCAGACTGGCTTAACGAAGTTATAAGGCTTAAAAGGTACTCAAAAAGTATTAGGTAAGCCATTTTTCCAGAAAATTAAGGTATAAACTAACACTTTTTATTAAAGGTATCAAAATTTTAGCTGTGCTCATTTTACATGCAGCCATTTTTATTTCTATATTTTTTTCTGAACAAAACATTGTTTTTATTTTTGCCTCTAAGAGAGTACCTTAGAAGTATAGTAAAGCAGTGTTGCAAGAGTAACAGCTCCACAGAGTTCTAGTCGTGGCACTTTTTGGGTTTTTACTGGAGCGGCTCTGGTCTTGGACAAAAGCAACTGTACGTGGATGAAGTCGTTGGAATCGAGAACTCGAAGGTATATAGCGGCACCGTATGCCTTCAGACGCGTCACTAAAACCGTGTAATTCTAGTTCCTTAAGAGTGCTGTGCGTGTGGATCAATTGAGGGATACGGATCTTTTCAAATTGCTGCAGTTCCTCACGAAAAGTGTTCCACTCCTTCTTCAATTCCAATGAAATAGGCTCGTCCGACATCAGCTCGCTACGCCACAGTTTCTGCATCAAAATTTTGCCCTTGACGACGCAGGTTGAAATCCATCCTAAAGGGTCGAAGAGCTTAGCTGGTGGACAGAATTGTCCTTTTTGTTGGGTCAGCACCGTCGAGTTGAATGTTCTGAAAAGAAAGGTTATCGTCTACTGGAAACCACTTGATTCCTAGAGTGTTGACGTGATCTGGGGTATCTGAGGGCAAATAAAAGGGAACTTATCGTTGATCTAAAGGTATTTGATCCAAAACCTCGTTGGAATTGCTTGCCCATTTCCGCAGATTTAACCCTCCCGCGGCCAGCAAAGTGTTAACTTCATCACGCCTCAACACTGTTGAACATAACTATAGATATAAATATAAAAACATAGTTTTGACAAAACATTTCCGTTGTGCAAGTCATACTCTAAATTAAGTGACAACAACTGATTTTACTGTTGCCTTAAAATCTTGCACTGACATTTTCAATTCAGACGTATTTCTGTTAATATACCATTAAATACATTTAAATCTAAGTAATTTTTATTTTAGGCCTTTTCAAAGTGTAGCATGTTATGGAAAAACCGAACAGACCAAAATTTTCAGTGATCATCAAATGTGTTTTGTAAAAATCATTTGAAAGTCCAGTCGTCACTCGCTGGAATTCTTCCACAAATTCTGGAGCTGGAAAACAAGCTTAGCGAACTATTCACCATTTTGACATGCAAACAGTATTCAGTTACTGAAATTGCACATTAAAAAGAATACTACAAAGTGATAAAACCATTTGCAGAAATATTGAATTTTCTGCAAGGAGTGTAAGGAGTCTATTATGGTGTGCTAATTCTATCACTAGTAACTTTATAAGTAAAAACTTCTTTATTATTCTTACACCATGTACTTGAAAAAATGCAACTGTGTTTTTAGCTGTTTTGAACCTTTTTTTACTTAAATGAGGAAGCTTATGATGCCATTATTGCAGCTGTTGGGCACCTTTCGGTTAAGATCAAGTTAAGTTCAAAGTTTTATCACCACTATCAGGGATGACAGAACCCGAAATTTTAAATATAGTACATATGTATTGTCAAAAACATAAACTATATACGTTTTTGGAAGACATTCAAAACATGTCTCCTGCTGCAATAAGTATATTTGATTTTGGCGATAATGATTACAACTCACAAGGTAAATATACATATACCCCATAATTAATTATTTTCAACCCAAAAATATTACTGTTGCGGTTTTAGGCGCTTTAGCAGGAATAAACAGACTCAAAAATGCATCAGAAGAGGAGTTCGGAGTAATTGTACTTGATATATTTTTTAATTTTAATTACATGTAATTGTAATTGTTGAATGTTCCATTACTAATTATTTGCAATTATACATCATAATCAATTACACAGAGAAATCATTATTCCCCAACTCTGGTCTTCACACAATATGTAACATCTGTGGGTAGAAAGAATGATGTCTCTCGTTTATGAAAGGATACGCCGTTGAGGAGCCAGGAGTTTGCCATACTCTTCCGTTAGTAAAACCCTGCTCCAGTAAAACACTTATTGATTTCTTCTCTTTTGTCCTTTGCCTGTTGTACACACTGCGCCGAAAATCAGCTCGTCGAAATGCATTTCATGTTGTATCATAATATATTTGCTGGTCGTGGATGTAGCTGAAAAACATCATCGACTAATGACAAATAAAGAGCTGGTGCCGTACCAAATGTTACGATTTTTGGTCGAGAAGTTTTTAAAACATCGGATGCTTGTCTATACCACAAGATTAACTGGTAATTTCAACCTTCCTCCTTAATCCAAATTTGACGGTATATTTTCTCTAAGTTTCCAGTGAATCTTCAAGTATAATTCAAGCTAGTGAATAGACGTGTTTTTTTTTGGCTGACTAATCTTGCTTTTTTTTCAAATAAATTTCAATCAACCTGGCTTTATTTTACTTTTTCCATGAAAGTGCTCTTTTTACATATTGTACAGTACAATTGATTTTAATTTCATAAGTGATAATGACACTAATTAAATAATTGTAATTCCAAATTTGTTCAGTTTTGTGCCAACAGTTTGACTTTGACACTTTTTTTGTTCTCTTTACTTTATATTTCGAACTCCTACGGTCGCGGACACACTCGAAAATTGACATAAGTGTAAACTGCCCTCGAACATCAACTGACTCTTCGCACCAAAAGCCGCAAAAACTAGCCATGGATGATCATACTTTGTTGGATAAAATGGATAAGAGACTTAAGTCCCAAAGTGAGTTAATTATATCACTTATTTCATCAAAAATTCAACAGAACAATGATAATCTTGCGTGTGATACAATTGAAAATAACTACACTGCCTCAAACTATGCTATAAATTCTCTTAAAAGTGAAATTTCGAATATCAAGTGTCAACTCTAATGTCAACTCTGACACCCAAACTGTTATTGGGTAACTGACCAACGATATCACAAATCACTGAACTGAAAACCGCTCGGGATCCCTATCACTCCAAATAAAAGCATTATAAACTATTTTAATCATTTAAATCACATTGATAATGTCAACCGTCAATTTTGAATGACATTTTTCTCACACGCCCTCGAATGAATAGTGACACCTCTGCAATTATTATTAAATTCCGAACCGCACAGTTTGACAACCACCTCTAGAAAAAATATCGAAACCTAATACACCTGAGTTTTAAACTACTACTCCAGCCGCCCACGCCCTAGGGAAAAGCCAGTAAAATGATATTCATATCCCCTTGGTGCGAAACGGGATTATATAAAAAAAAAAAAACAAAAACAACTCTCATCAGTTTTTACGACTCGCTAACGTGTGTTTGCTAAACGGCAACCCATTGATGAAGCTGAGGAAGTTAAAACCACACTAAATTGCATAGTATTGCCAACCCCTCAAAATATTACTTATATATAGTTTTTCGTTTTCCTTCTTTCTTTTTTTTATAGAAAATCTTATTTTTTCTTTTTGAAAGTTAAGAAATTAAGAAATTGTTTTTATTTTGCTTATTTTTGTGTTTTTTTTAATCTATTTATTTATTTTGCTTTTTTGTTCTTGTTCTAATAAATCTTTGAAGAACTTTATGGAAGGTGCTATGTTTTACTCTAAGCCTGTTGTGCTTTCTGCCGCTTACCTCACGGCCTTTCCATTATTTTTATTAATTTACGTTAGATATGAGACCGACTTATAACTTATTTAATCCTACTGGCAAGGGTCACACTAAAATCTGTCGCTCAATGGTTAATGTTCTGTGTGACCGGATGAATGGTATGCGTGTATATCATAAGTTAAGAGATTTGCTAATAGGTTTCAAGATTGATATTGTCTGCATTACAGAATCTTGGTTTAAGGATGGTATGGGTGTCATTCACAATGACTTCACTGCCAGTATGCGCTCACTTAATTTGTTCCGTACCAGCTTTATTTTTGATCTTCGATTTTGCATTTGAGTATACAGTTACAACCTAAGAATTCAGAGATTTTAGGAACATTAATTGCAACTAACTGGAAATATATTCCCGGCATATTGATAAGGATCTTGTGTATTTTATGTCTTTCCCTAATAACCAAGTTGAGTTTTTAAATAAAAATATTTTTACTCTTTTTAATAATCATGTTCCTCTAAAAACTAAACGTTTCCGTTTTCGCCAATTTCCTTGGTTTACACCCGCGATTCGATTGCTTTGCCATGAGCGCAATTGTTTCTACGCGAGTTGGAAGGGTTACAAATAAGGTACACACCTGCAATTATATCGCTCTATGCGCAATCAAGTTGTCGGTAAAATTAAAATTGCGAAAAAGAATTTTTTCAGTAACAAAATTGGTCAAAACATTAAATATATTGATTCCGACTTGGACCTAAATTCCCTTAATACAAGTTTTGTTTCCCTCCCTTTCCCTGCCATAAATGTTGTTCCTATAAATCCGCTTGATTTTAACTTTCTAGACAGTTCTTTTTAATTTTTCTGTATAGGTAATCCTGAAATGGTTGCTTGTTTGTTGTCGGTAAAATCAAATGCTGTAGGCTTTGATGAAATTTATCCCAAATTTATAAAAACAATTCTGCCAATTATTCTTCCACCTCTGGTGCATGTCTTCAACCAAATAATAACAATAGGCATTTACCCTTCTCAATGAAAATGTGCCAAAATAATTCCCATATGGAAGAGTTCTAACAGTAAGGAATATCGGCTGATATGCATACTGCCTTACAACTCTAAGATATTTGAGAGGGTACTTCAAAGGCAAATAAACTTCTATATTCATTTCAACAACTTTCTCTCTCCAATGCAATCTGGATTTAGGAAAGGCCATAGCCGTACAATGGCCGTAACTAAAGTTGTAGACGACATCAGAGAGGCGTTGGATGAAGACAAAGTAACTTTTCTAGTTCTTTTGGATTTCTCGAAAGCATTTGACACAGTAAACCACGCAAACATCTGTAAAAAACTGCTGACATTGTATGATTTTTCGAACTCAGCTACAAATACCATATCATCTTACCTAAAACTAAGAAAAAGAGCTATCTCAGATGGCCAAAAATCGTACGACTTTATGTACAACACTAGAGGGGTTCCACAGGGTTCCATCCTGGGGCCTATCCTTTTCTCGCTTTATGTAAATGAAATTCCCACTTTCGTGACCTTATCTATTCAAATGTATGCTGATGACGTTCAACTCTATCGAAGCTGCTCTCTTGGTATGATAGACGACCGCGCAAATGCTTTAAACATTGACCTGGAGCGCATATCAAGCCGGTAAAAAAACGGACTTCTTCTACTCAGAACTCACTCAAAACTAAATGTATCGTCATGTGTAAAATACAGCTTGATCTCTCCAACTTTCCAGATATTGTGCTCAATCGCTCCAAAATCGAGTACGTTGACACCGCAAAAAATTTAGGAATTGTTTTTAACAAAAAATTTAAATGGAATAACCACATTCACACTATAGTTGATAAGGTATATGGAAAGTTACGCTAGCTCTGGATGTCACAATACTTCACCTCTTTCAAAACTCGCTAAAACACTCCTTATACCAGTCCTCTGTTGTGGGTGCGAAATATTCAGTTACTGTGAAGCTAACAGTAAAAGAAAACTTAATGTCGCTTTTAAAAATATTGTGCGTTATGTTTTCAGTCTTCGACAGAATATCTCACTCGACCATCTAATGCACTATCGATCCCTTATATTGCTTTCCAATAAAAAAATAAAAAAAAAAATGATGATGCGGTCTATCAACCGCGTTTTCTTCAGCTTCTGTATCGAGAAAATTGTGATCAGAAATTAATTTCATTTCCATGCTCATAAATTGTCTAAGCGCCCGTCCTTTGGATCTGCCTAAATTAGGGCGTACATTCCCTTCGAACGGAAACCCCATTTCAAAGTGACCATCAGATAACCGTTGGATTGTGTTGACGAAATATTTCTCGCATTCGAAGTCTTCAGGTTTCGCGTACGGCTTCAAAGCAACCTCTTTTACCTACCAAAATCTGTTAAAATGTGTCTCAATGCTACAGGTACTATAAATAAAACTTTAGTGTGGTTTGATTCCAGTGGAGCTTTGCCGAATAGTATCCAACCTAATTTTGTCTTTTGTGCCATTGGCAAGAGACCATCGTGTGACCTTACTATGTATATCTGGTAGCAAAACATCGGCTAAACCTATGTCGTCATAGTACGAGTCGTATGAATAGTAAGAACCGATATAGATATCCACTACCTTGGTGCACGTGCAGCTGTTGACCAAACATAACCAAGACATTTCGACGGATGTTGAAGCTGAGCTGCTTCTGTAGTGCTGAAACTGGCCTCCGAACCTGAGTCTAACAATGCATGTAAGAAAAATAATTCTCTGGATGATGAAAATACTTTCACCACAGCAGTAGCCATTAAAGTTTGAATGTTTGAATGAATTGAATAAAATGTGTTGACATTGAAACGGTTTAAGTGTGTTATTTCCCTTTCAGATGGCTGGAATGTTGGTGCCTCAGCATTCATCGAAGAAGCGGGTTATGCTTGAGTAAAGCCTCGCGTATTGGAGGAGTTTCTCCATTCTGTGCTTGACTCAAAAGAAACGTGCAGAAGGGAATGCTGGTATTGTTGGCAGTGATATCATAGTCGTTGTCTAGGGCACTAATTAATAGTATGGTCATACGAGTACGGTAAACAATTGCTACAACTTCAAAAAGCGATTTAATTTACCAATTGCGTGTTGCCCCTTGTTGCAAATCTGAACCTATAAAAAAAACCCGTAAATTCGACAAATCTTAGTATCTTAAGCCAAAATGAGTATAACATCTTTTAGTATAACTTCCTTTAGCCCGGCTGTCAACATTTGGTGACAATCCGCCGCTTGGTTTTGTTTTGACACCCATTTCAAAACATCGTGTAAGTGTTTTTTGCGACTATGTAAAAATAGCAGTATCGCTCCGTGATCCAATGGTAAAACCTGCGAGGAAATCAAGCTCATTTTAACATAGATGATGTGTATGGATCTATTCATCTTTCCGTAAAACCATTTACCATTGGTTCGGAGAATTTCGCCGCGGACGCACGTCCAATTTTGATGAACCGCGCCCAGGTGACCGAAAAATGGTTACTACAGAGGAATGATCTCGTATTGGCCGACCACCGAGTAAAAATTCGCGAGTTGGCTAAGATAGCAGGCATCTCAACTGAAGGCGTAAGTCATATTATGCACAAGATTTTGGGCATAAGAAAGCGTTTGTTCGCAGCGGAGAACAAGCGCAATCGTGAGACCACTTCAAGGACGTGCTTAGCCCTGTTTAATCAGAATCTGGAGGAGTTTCTGCGTCGTTTCGTGATCAGCGATGAGACGTGGATTCATTGGTATACACTAAAGACCAAAGAACAATCGAAACAATGGGTTTACCCAGTGAACATGCTTCACAGAAGGCGAAGATTGTGCATTCGGCCGGAAAGGTGATGGCCGCCGTTTTTTGGGACGATGTGATTCACAACCATTTGGAGAAGGGAGAAACAATCACAAAAGTATTCTCGGGATTTGGCTCCCTGCAATTCTTTTTGTTCCCAAACCTTAAAAGATCGCTCGCCGAAATAAGTACGGGTCGAACGAGGGAGTCATCGCCGCCGCCGAGAATTATTTTCCAAGCCAACAAAGGTCGTATTATACTGAGGGGTTAAAAAAGTTGCAGCAACGCTGCTAAAAATGTATCGAGTTGAAAGATTACAGGGTGTCTGACTCGAACTGTAACTTTTTAATATGCTATAATTTTTTTTATTTTCTGATAAATTTTATTGTGGCAAAGCAAAAAATGTTGGAAAATACATCAGTTTTCAAATTGTATCAGTTGTTTTCAATATGTCCACCTTTGACGCGAATAATGGGCTTATTCGCCTTCCATATACCCCAGACAGAGAAATCCAACGGATTTGCATCCGGAGAATTTTCGATCCATTGTGTCGAAGAAATGAAGTGTGGAACATTGTTTTTTAACCAATCTTGGATGACGCGCGCTTTGTGTGACGGTGTCGAGTCTTGTTGGAATTTCCACGGTCTTCGACCGAAATGATTGTTTGCCCAAGGCTTCAATACTGCATCTAAGACAGTTTCACGGTATACAATCGCATTAATTTTGACGCCACGGCTCAAAAATACGAGCGGATAGCGACCATCGGCGGTTATGGCAGCCCAAACCATCACCATCGGAGCTGCCTGCTTTCTGGTGGCCGTCCGAAAGTGTAAATTTACGAAGGAGCTCTCTGGAAAGTAAATTCGGTCATTTTGTTTGTTGACATATTGCTCGATAACAAATGGCGACTCATCGGAAAAAACCAAATTCGGCAACTCACCACTTTCGTGCAAGCGTAGCAAGTCCTTCGCTCTTTCGACTCTTACTTTTTTCTGTTGCGATGTAAGATCGTGTGCTTCCTGAAACTTCAATGGCTTGAGCCCAAGCTCATTTTTCAGTATGTGTTGTATCCGTTTTATGTTGAGCTCACGAGCCATTTTTCTTCCACTTCGACGCGGATTTCGCTCAATTCGAGCCTTCACTTTCCGAACCATTTCTGCCGATGTTATTGTTTTTTTATGACCATCTCCATGGCGTTTTGCAACGCTGCCAGTATCACGGTAACGAGCTATTGAGCACGTTGAGGTGCTGGAGGACTCTAACGATAGCTACTTGTGGTTTTCCAGCCAAATATTAAGCAATCACACTATCACGTTTGAATTCCATCGCGGATAAATTTTTTTTAACACAACTGAGACGCAAACCGTTTAAAAGACTTATAAACAATAAAATTATCTGTCATGTGTCAAAATTTAAGGTCACAGTAATGAACAGTTTGGAAATTATTGCAATATGAAGTTGGTTGTAGTTCGATTCAGTCAGGGTGTATATTGAAAATTAAATTGTTAAATTAATCCGGGTATTCATTAAACAATCCTCGTATGTCAACCCTGTCTTACGCGTTCGAAGAATTTTCGTTGTTTCTCCTGCACTCCTACGCACTGTAATCGTTGGAATTTTCAATTGCGACTTTGGCCTTATCCGACGAATCTAACAAATCCCCTTAATAATCCAGGTAAGTTTCTTTAAGCTGCTCAAACACTAACTCAAACTTTTCAATATTTTCGGAATCCACATCTTTGTCTACTAAGAGATTCTCGGAAGCATCAGTTATTGACTGCATCGTACTTTCTAACAGAACCAAGCTTTTATCTAGGTAATTAACCGTTCGCCGTGATGAACCCGTTTTTTTTTTTTTTGGAATTTAAAATAATCTTTACTTATTTGTTCCAATATCTATCTTACACCTTATATTTCATTTCAGTTATTATATATTTGGTTGAAATTAAATTAAACACACACACAAATGTTTAACTCACTTTGTTTCCAGGAGAATATATCTTTGATGAATCTTTCGTAATAAGGTAAATATCTTCTGTATTGTATACTGTACACAGTATACTTAATGATTTTTTCCTGTGTGTTGCTGGTTTGGATGAATTATCTTCTTTACGGATAAATCAGTAAAATACAGCACTTCAAATTTTATCTGCCGTACGCAGATATTAAACGTTGCATGTCCTGTTGTGAATAACGTACGCACAACGGATCGAAAGAACCAATGTTCGGGATACGAAATAGCTGAGTTAAAAAAAGGAAAAAAATACAGACATATTTAATTTAATTGCGATATCTGTACTTTACTGATACGGTTAGATAAAAAAGAAGTGTTACAGTTGTTATAAATGCGAATCAAATTTTTATGTCTTAATTGTTATCATTTATACATTTGGAATTCTCAAAACCAGCTACTTGGCAGAAAGGCCCTTTGCGAAATTTATTCGTCATTGGGTGGCTTCAACTCTGTGTTGATGGGTGACCTCACCAGAGTCCACCACTCTATAATTTGATAGATTGGAAAAATCACCTTTTTTACACAGTGGGAAAATAATTACATGTCTGAAACCATTCAGCACTCATAAAATTCAGCACGAATGCGGTCCCCGTGTTTTTCTTTAGATTGCATTCTGTACTTCCTTGCAAATAAGGCGACAATCCAGAAGCAAATCTTGAGGGTCTGCAAAGTGAGGAAAAGGTGAAGATTGACTTGGATTAAGAAGTCATTAAAAGTAGTCCTTTAATTTATATAGATTGATGCAGGAGACGTTTGCGACCATTTTTATATTGCAGTGCTTACCATACATAACTCGGTCGCTGTTCTTATAGTATAGTATCGATACTGTTTTTGTAATAGAGTTCCTTTTTGCGAAGACATGTAACATTTGTTTAAAATCGTTGGGGGATGCAAAAGCTATTTGAGAAAGATTCAACAACTTAAATAACTTTTCTCTTGCCTTATGACATTAACTATTAAACCGCTTTTGGCTGAAGAGGTAGTAATTCATTCGAGATGTGATTTAATTAGAATAACTGCTCTATGTTAATTCAGCATTTTTTTGTTTTAAGACTTTTGAATATGTTTCTCTTACCCAGCCTTTTTTTTATTCTGCTGGCTCAAAACCCTGACGTCCTACTAAGAAAAAAATTAGTTCTATTGGCATATGATCAGAAAATATTTGAGTAAATTGTGTGAGTAACAAGAAATAAAACAGCAGTCAATAACTATACATGCTGTTTTTCGAATTGGCAACGCTTTTTTCAGCAACATCAATAAGCTTACGCCAGAGCAAACATTGCGATTTGTACACCTTTATCATATTTTGGAAATGTTAGTTTAAATAACCACGTTCATTTTAGGGTAAATGTAAAAAAATTATTGAAGAAAACATTCGATGGGCGCACAATTTCGCGTAGTGGACTGTGTGACCTAATATGATTGGATTATTTTCTGCGAGGATATGTGAAGTTCGAATAATAGACGACTTGGAAGCCAACTTTCGCCGTGTTACTGTCAATATACGTCACATTTTATCAAAAAACTGGAATTCCACATTGCGCTTAATTCGGACTAGCCGCTGCATCATAAGCTCAAGATAATATTTATGTGCATATATAACATACATAGGGTTTTCTAATAACGACTTGACAACTTTTTTTTTAAAATAAAGGCAAACCATTTGAGATATTTCAAAAACTTTATTATTGGCTTGAAGTACAATTAAAACATTTATAGATGGAACTCGACTTCGTTCATATGGCCATCGCGGGCACGTTTGCAGTCGATACGTTGGACCTAATTTTCAACGACTTGGCAACACATTTCGGCCGAAACGCTCTTCCAACGTCGTTGGCGTGTTGGCATAAATCAATGACTTAACGTAGCCCCATAGAAAATATTCAAGCGGCGTTAAATCGCACGAATGAGACGGCCAATCGACTGGCCCATGTCTTGAGATAACACGCTCACCATACTTACTCTTCAATAAATCGATTGTAGCGTGTGCTGTGTGGCTTGTGGCACCATCTTGTTGAAACCACATGTCGTCCAAGTCCATATCTTCTATGGATCTTCTATAATCGGTGATCATGGCGCGATAACGCTGACCATTCACAGTAACGTGACGATCGTTATCGTTGACGAAAAAATATGGCCCAACAACACCGCCGGCATGCAAACCTCACCAAACAGTTATTTTTTGTGGATGAAGTGGTGTTTCATGAAGCACATGTGGGTTTTCACCCGACCAATAACGCATATTTTGCTTATGGACGAACCCATTGAGCCAAAAATAAGCTTCGTCACTGAAGATGATTTTGCGATGGAATTCATCATCTTGGCGCATCTTCTCCAGAGCCCAATCGGAGAACGTATGTCTCTTCAAATGGTCCATCGGCTTCAATTCTTGAGTCAGCTTGATCTTGTATGGGTGTAAACCAAGATCCTTACGCAAAATACGCCATAATCTTGCCTGAGCGATGCCCAATTTGGATCGTTTGCTACGGACGTCTGAACGGCAGCGATATTTTCGACACTTGGACCAACCCGTTGTCTCACTGACACAGCAACATCACACAACGAATATGTAGACTCAAATTTTTGCACTAAACTTTTTATTGCCTGTCTACTAGGGCGAGAATTACGACCGAAAATTGGAGTTAACGCTCTTAAAGTTGCAGTCACTGACTCCGAATATCTGTAAAAATTTTTTATAATTTGCAGACGATGTTAGTTAGTGTACTTTACCATGATAAAAATGTAAAGTTTACTGAATAAATTAAGAGTGACAATTTGATGATTTGTGAAAGAGTGCGTTCAGAAAGCTGTCAAGTCCCTATTGGAAAACCCTATATATAGCATATAACTTTCTCTCCAATAAGAAAAATATCATCGCCGTTGCCATGATTTGAATATGTGTTATTTTATTTTAAGTTCTATTGAAAACAAAAACCATTTACTTACTGAGATGGCTTCACGTCTTGAAAAAGCGTAGTCTTCTGCCAGCTGATACGTACATCTTTACTGCCTTGCCCCTCTGGAACACTGGTGTTAATGAGCGTAAGGTGACTAAGCCATATAAGCCAGGTTGTCCGAAGCTGTCTGACGAGTTCGGCAGCGTTGAAACGTCTCATTCATTCTCCATCGTCGCAAATGGGAACAAAAATTCTCTGAAGGACTTTCCTCTCGAAGCATGCAGAAGTATTTTCATCCGCTTTCGTGAGTGTTCACTCTTCTGTCCCTTAAACCAAGGCAATGATGATCAGTAGCTTGCATAATATCTTTTTGGTTGCCTGAGAGAGGGCTTTACTACTCAATTTCGCTCAAAGTTGCGACCGTGACGTTTTGTCATTACCGTTGATGTTGTTTGTCCCTCTTTGTTGATAGCATGTAATTTTTTTCATTGTAAAGTAATTGAACAAATTTTTGAAGATGGAGCCTCTGGAGTTAACTTGTGACTTTCGCAAATTATTTCAAGAACCATGTTGAAAAAATCACATGACAACGAATCGCCTTTAGTCCTTTTCTTAAATTTAACGTCTCGGTTTTCTCATAACCGACTTTGATGTAGCATGTATTCTTTAGCGTCCTTCCGCATGGTCGAATGGGCTTGGCAGGAACTGGAAATGGCTTTGTGTAGTTCACCTTTTGAATGTTACCATATGCAGTTTTGAAATCGATGAAGATGGTCTAAGACCAGGGGCCGGTCAGCCTATATCTTTCTTTCATTAAGCCCACAGACAGAATTTTATATGCAACATTTAAGAAACATATTATGCTGTATTTATGCAGTTCAGGAGACGGAGATGAGCACACAAATATGGTTAACGCATCCTTTCACTCTTGCGCACCCTTTAAAGAATTAGGATTAATAATAGATTTAAATGATAGTTCCGATTATTATTAGGCGTAACTTTAGACTTAGGTTTAGCATTATGTGAGGCAAAAGATTCATTTTTTATTGTTACCATATGCAGTTTTGAAATCGATGAAGATGTGCTGGGCATCGATTTCGAATTTGGATCTATTGTGTACCTTTCTGGTCTAAGACCAGGGGCCGGTCATCCTATATCTTTCTTTCATTAAGCCCACAGACAGAATTTTATATGCAACATTTAAGAAACATATTATGCTGTATTTATGCAGTTCAGGAGACGGAATAAGCACACAAATATGGTTAACGTATCCTTTCACTCTTGCGCACCCTTTAAACAATTAGGATTAATAATAGATTTAAATGATAGTTCCGATTATTATTAGGCGTAACTTTAGACTTAGGTTTAGCATTATGTGAGGCAAAATATTCATTTTTTATTTATTTATTTATATATTTTTTTTTTGTATTCTGGGTTTCTCTAAGGTTTTTCGTATTTTGCAGCCGTGAAAGACAACTTTTTTTTCGGGCAACTCTAACCATATGTGATGATTAGGTGCCTACAATGTAGGAACAAGTCCAATTATATATATATATTTTTTAAGGAGCTTTACACTCAAGAGGGTATTACTTCTCTTAAATTGCCGGAGCACATGCTAAGTTTTTCGGAAAATTGGATAGGTAGATATTTGGCTTTTTAGGTGGAATCCAACATTTAATGGGGAGACTAAATTATAAATAGAAGTTGACTTGTTGATTTTTAGTGAACTACTCATCTTATTGATTTTTGTTAACTAAAAAAAAAAACGAATGTCTATCAGGCGAGGCTGGGATTCGAGGATCGAACCTTCCAATTTTTAAGCCATTCCACTACAACTTGAGCCACGGCTACCCATCTTCTTTTCTCGTTATCCAATTTTTCAACAAATTTAAAACATAGTTTAACGAAAACTCTGGTACGATATGTGCGCAGAATTAAAGTGTCATTATATTTTTATAGAAAAAAAAATTTAATTATTTATCAATATTAAATACTTCAATATCAATTACTTCAAAGTAATCCCTCTCAGGTATAATACACAACGCTTTTTCCAATCCTCAACCCTGAATTCTTCCTGCGATCTTGCTTTAATTTCCTCAATCGTTGCAAATCTCCGTCCTTTCATAGGTCTCTTAAATTTTAGTAACACGAAAAAGCCGCATGAGTCCAAATCCGTTGAATATGGTGGCTGAGACATGATTGTCGTGTTGTTTTTGGCTAAAAAAATCTCTCACAAGCAACGATGAATAAGCAGCAGAATGAATTGTTTTCCCGCATAACTTCAATGTTATACTCCTTATTGACCGTACGACCTTGAGATAAAAACTCCTAATGCACAAAAACAATGATCAAAACTTTGACATTGATCGAATATGGTGTACTTTTTTCGGTCTTAGCTCTTTTGGGTGCCTTAATTGGGATGGTTAGGCGTTGGTCTCGACGTCATAAACATATACTGATAATTCGTCACCAGTTATGACCCTTTTGAGCAAGTCGGGATCATCATTGACGTTATTCAAGAGCTCCTAAGCGATGCTCATGCGACGGTTCTTCTGACCAAAACTAGAAAATGTTGGAACGAACTACGCTGACACACGTATCATGCCCAAAACATCTGAAAAAATTGTATGATACGAGTCGACCGATATGCCAACATCCTCAGCAACTTATCTTATGGTAACTCGACGATTTTCCAAAACAACTTTTGCTGATGTGCTGGGGCGTCCAGAACGAGGTTAGTCATTGGCATCTTCTCGGCCATCTTGGAAGAGCTTGTATGACTTCTAAATATTTTTCTTACTTAGAGCAGACTCACCATATGCCACTGTCAACATTTCAAGTGTATGTTTCAAGTTTTTACATGAAACTGTGAACATATGTTCGGGATATGTGTACCAACACGGTAAAAAAAAATCAATAATCGAAGGAACGTTGACCGCGAAATTTCAAAAAAGTCATCTTATCTTATCATCTTTTTGAACACATCTCGTATATTTTTGTGGAATGTTTAATTTTAAACACAAGATTTCATAGCTTCTTTGAGCATATCTATAAAATTTAAGCTGCTTCTTAAAGTTGACAGTTGGAGTTGGAATGTACAGGTGCAAGTTCACTTATAAAAGTGAAACCCTTGCATCTTTGTTGCAGGTGTTAAGCCTTTGAAGGCATTTGTTCTGAAAAAGCCCAGGAAGGACTTGGCGCTGGGGTTAATGACACTTTTGACCTGTTTAGACTATCTGTGGGTTTTCATAGTGTCGTGTTTATTCGTTGAGAGCTAATTTACGATTACAATTGAGTTTAATAACACAAATGTTAATACTAATAGAGCAATGGAATGTATTCATTATGTGTACAACACCTTCTCTTGTAGATTATTACCGTTAGAAAACATAACTTCATCTCTATCTTTTTGTCTTATTGCAATTATAACAAATAATTTAATTTACTTCAATTTTAATTCAATCCTGGGCATATTTTCCATTATCAATGTGTGTGGTATGGAGTCTTTTAGGTGGCTTTCTGGTTCGAACTGGTCGTGGGGGTTAATCGCATCCGGACGTTGACCTTGCGGACTGGCTGGTTGTTTGTCACGTTAGTGCTTGTCGAACTATTGTTCTTCGGCTGGGTATTTGTCTATAGAATGAAGCTCCTCAATTTCATATAGGTCTCAACTGGTTAATTCGGCTGTCCTTGGAACCTTTTCCTCCTTCTTCTTGGAGTCCTTCAAGCTGAAAAAAATCGATTACACTATAATTCATGTTTGCGTTATATCTACGTCTTAATTGACTAGCATGTCATCGCCAAGTTTTATTTCCTACTTGGACTACGTAAAGGGTAGAGCCAATTTTCTTAAGTACAATTTCAGGTACCTACGGTGCTTTCGTGCTTTTTCACGGACGTATTTTTTGGCGTAAATAGCTTCATTCGACTGGAAATCCTTAGTTTTATAACCGTGTTTAGCATCGAGTTTCTCCTTCAAGGCCTTGTTTGCAGTTAGGATTCTATGATTCGGTGGGTAAAGCGAGTCTAATATTATTTCTAGTTTCCGGCATATCAACATTTCAGCTGGTATAAAACCGTCCGGTAGCTGAGCATTTGGTGTTGTACGGTAGGAGAAAAGTAATGTTGGCAGCACGTTATGTTGACCTTTTGCTTCTGCTTCTAATTTCTTAATTACCCTATCTACGAACTTTTCAGCTTAGCCGCTGGATTCGCAGTAGAATAGTAGTGTCCGAATATGCTAAATACCACTTTCGGCACCAAATTCAACGAATTCACCGGACACGAACTGGTACCATTGTGTAATACCACTAGGTTCAGATACCCAAATCTGTCAAAATTTTCTGCAAGTACTTCGATAGTTGCTCTGTATGTAATTGAGCTCATAGGGAAAATTTCTGACCATTTCGAATACTGTCCCGCGAAATCGAGATGAATATGTGAATAAGATTTATTTGGTTCTTTTCATGATGATAACGCCAAGCCTTTTATTCGGACCATCCCCAGATGACATGAGTGTAACAACTTAAGTACTAGTTTCTGCAACGACAAAGGGATTACTATTTTATTTTGCAATAAGATACAACCGTTTGATTCACTTAAACCCTATCAACATCGATAAAAAACTCTCAATAGATTTTTGGACTTTCCTTTACAGAACGTCCCGAGCGGTCTCTTTCGGTACCCTTTTAAAGTGACTGACAAACGCGAAAATGCATCCGCCATAAAAGCTCGTATTTCTGCAGCGTCTTTGTTCTCTGGCAATCGCGTCCCAAGTAAGAGGCTGACCTTTGATAGAAAGCACATTTTTCAAATTTCAAATTGAATCCCCATTTAATGATATGTTTAAACGCATACTCCAAATTATTTTTTTGATTTTCCATTGACTCGCCAACCACTATAATGTCATCAGGGTAAAACACCACATTAGAGACGAGCTGATTGGCTTTCAGCGCGTTGTTTAAGCCAGTTGAAAAATCTTCGCAGATTTTTACGCTTCCATTCGCCTTCCGTACTGCTACGATTGGTGCTACTCATTGCGAGAAGTCTAAAAGTTTGGTGAGCTCAAGCTATTCGAGTCGATCAATTTTGTCGTTGATTATTGACATTGTGGCGTATGGTACTGGGCGCTTTGGCTTGATCCACCAAAAATATCGAAAAACTTTAATTTTATTTTGGAAATCTTCTGTGAGATACTTGAGGATGGAGCTAGTGCCGATATGTTTATCCTTACTATTGAGCAGATCACGTTGATTGGTAAATCAAGCAGTTGTAGGGTGTCCATCCAATCTAGTCCCAAAATATTAAGTTCGTTCAGTTTGGTGACATAACAGATACCGCTAGATTGAACATCATTAAATGGTACTTGGTATTTGAATTCTCCGCACAGTGCAACAGACTGTTTGATGTCGCATTTTCCGATTGCTGTGTTGTTGTTAGAGTTAGTTCACCTATTTGCATCTAAAATTCCTGCGACAGGATGTGTCGATCTGCAATCGAATAGAATTTCCATTAACCTAGAAATCAAAAGGATGCCTTTGGATTCTATGCTTAACTTCCCCCTGCCTTTGTTCTTTCTGTTCTGCTGTCCAGTCTTCTTCGTCCGTATTCAGTACATTTATGGTTTTTGTACCAGCATCTTTCGGAGTAATGTAATCCACCACAAAACCAGCATGGACTTTTTTGCGTCCTGAGTTTTCTTTGTTGACGTAAAAGCTAATCCTCACCTTCGCCCTCTCCACGACTCTCCACTAATGCAAAATCGTACTTCAACATCACAATTCCTTCACACTCGTTTTCTAAGTCCACTAGAGTCAACTTATTGCTGTTTTCATCTGCTTCTATTGTAGTTTTGAGAGTTACCTTGTTCTGATGTAAGAATCGTATGTACTAGTTAGTCGACAAACAAAAATTAAGTATTTTTTTAGTATTTTTTAAGAACATTGCTTGTTTACAATTCCTTCAAACGTTTAAAAATCATGGGTGCTTTTCTTTTCTTTCTTTTCTATTTCAGTTTCCACGTTCTTTTTGGCAGATTTAGATTTGCAAATCGATTATAAGTGGACTTATGTAATTTTCTTAATAGGAGTCTTACTTTGTATGAATCGTTTGATTCCTTACCTTCCTCTTTGAAAACATCTTCGTATCGAGAGTACCATTCACAGAAAGTCAATCAAATGCTTGGAACGTAGACAAAATTTTGCATGGAACTTGCTAAAATTTCCATGACTTTTACAGTAGATGACTTGATTGTCGTAGATGCCAGTGCAAGACTTGTATTGAGCGTATTCTTAGTTAAGGATTTGATAATTTGTCGTTGCTGTTGTAAAATATCCTGATGGCTTTTGAGGAATTATGCTTATTGCATTGCGTCCATTTTGTAGGCTCGAATAAAATCTCCGTCGCCGCAATTTGTCGTGCTTATTCGTTGACAACTACTTCACAATTGCCTTTAATAATACAAATACTGATTCTGATAAAGTAATGGGGTGTTTTTATTATGTGTACAACACATAGTTAGAGATTTTGCACCAGATGTTTGTCTATATCTATCGAACTTTGACATACAGAGGTTGGCAGTTTATTCGACGGTGCTCTAATGGTTTTCGAGCTTGGAAAGCACGTTCAAACAGAGTTTATTTTTGCAGCATTAGAAAGGCTAACCAGATATTAATTAGCAAGATCCAATTATGTTTCAGCAGCTGTCAAACATGATCAATGGCATCCAGCTGTCAAAATATTCAGTAAGATTTGCTATTTCATCATGCATCGTTTTACGCTTCCCGAATTTGCGGAAATTATTAAAAAATGTTATCGAAATCCCGGCTCAGTTGTAAATACCTAACTTGAACTCCGTCGTGCGGTCAGTCGTCTTCATGGCATCAGTCTGCACTGTGCAGGCAGTTCGTCGCATCGTGGAAAAGTCTGAGCGTAAGTACACTCTTTTGGATCTTAAGTCACCAAAAGGTAGAGATTAGTGCGTAATGAAGAAAACATAGCCGCCGTAGCGGGCAGTATCTAATAAGACCCAGAAATATCGAATCGGCACCTATCAGCTGAATTGAGCAATGCCAAAGGGTTAATCCGGCTTATTTTGCGGATGGATTTGGGCCCCCATTATCGCACGGTTTTTAATCCTATCTAGCAGGTGCAGAGATGTTTTAGTAGCACCTGACCAGATGTGGGCATTGTACTTCAATTTTTGGCGGATGAATGCCTTATATATTATGGCCAAATCAGATGGGATAAAAACATAAGACATTTCGCAGCATTCTTGGCGACATCGGATATGTTGTCATTCCAACGTAAGTTGTCACTTACATACATACCGGGAATGGAAAGTTTATCGGTTTCGACGATGCAAGCGCCATTCATGGATAATGGCTGGGTATTTGAATTTCACTTTAATAACAACAGACAGCATTAAGCTTTTGAAGCATTAAATTCCACTCGGTTGATAGTTCCCCAATTGGTTATGCTGTAAATATCGGAATTTAATGTAGTGTAGTGTAGGCGGGGACAAAGCACAATCTGGGAGTGTTGAGCTAGCCCACGCAGCCCAAAGCTAGCCCAAGCAGATTGGCCTTGTCCAAAGAGCTGACAGCTGGAATGTCATTGTAAATGAGCATTGGGATGGAAGATGAGGCAGAGGTTTTGACGAATGACCAAAAATTTATTACTTTGGGACATTGCAGTCGGGTTGGTCTTGTAGGACCGAAAAAACAATTCTATAACCCTGACAGCCTCTTTACAGCTCGAGCCATACCATGCCTTTTTTTTTGGTTTAATACTCTTCAACCGATGGGGGATAAAGCATCTCATTCCAAAGAGAATAGTTTCTGTTATTATACCAGCAGCGGCATCCATGTCCTTATCGAGGAAACATAACGACCAGTTAGAATTCCTAAAGAAGTTATTAAGTCTGCTCCAATTGGCTTTCCCGTATTGCCATACGGTTCTTTCAGGAACCTTTTCTCTAACTGCGTGGTGGGTGTACTAGCATTTAGTAGATATGATACAATGGTCCGGTATGACTATCAACGTCTTCTATTCGTGTGGGCTCATTCACAAGCTGGTTTAAATTATTTTCCGCAGCGAAGATCTCAACACACCTTCCTTCGGGTGTTGTCTGTCTAGGATGTCGAAGCCAATCCGAATTGTGTATATTGAAATCACCCGTAATCACGATTCCAGTATGAGGATATAGGGATACAATTCTTTGAATGGAGTCAGACAGCGCATCAAACTCCTGAAAGGTCGAGTTGCTGTCCAGTTTGGGGCTTCTGTAAATAAAGCAGTAGTGGATAATTTGCTTACGGAGATGATAATTTGCTTACCACATGAAATTGAATTCCGGATTGGAACAAGGACTACTTTGTGGTGGAATTTGGTAAGCTACATCACAACGCAGATAAATGGCGAGACCGCAATGGGGGAAGAAAAGTGGCACTAATTTATAGTCAGGTAGCTTCAGATCAGAGTGATCTGAGAGGTGTGGACGGGGATCTACCTGTGTTTCACTAAGTGCCAAAACAGCTGCTCGGTACTTACAAACGTGGACGTACGCAGAAAAGTGATTACTTTTTATCCCGCGTATATTGGCTACGTCCACCCTGAATTCCCTAGTCATAATTACAACAAACACAGCAAAAACAAACAACGACGATACTAAGCAAGGTTGCGAAGTGAAAATTCTGGCGATGGTTTACCGAATCAAATTGCTGTACATGTTATGCCCTTACAACAATATGAATCAGTGCACCGACAAAATTTCTACACACAACCCGCTATCCATCGGTTGTTACATACACTCAGTCACTGCCCGTACCATATGATAAATACAGTAACGGCAGCGACCGAGTGCAAGCAACAGTACTAAGACCAGGAGCGGGAGAGGTGGGATACCCGCACTGTGTGATATTTTTGTTTTATTTTTTTAAATTGCACTGCACTATTTATTTATTTATTTTTTTTTTTTTTTGTGTGCAGCACAAGAGGAAGTACGAGTGCAGTGACGTGTGCACTCGTCGGTGGTTCCAACAAGACGGCGCTACGTGCCATACAAGCGAAGCTACGCTCGACGTTGTGAAGGAGAATTTTGGGAACTAGGTCATCTCATGGAGAGCGTTCATCAATCGTGTGATTTGAAACCACTCATCAAAAAGTACTGCCAGCAAAGTCGAGACGGCCATTTGGTTGATGTGCTGTTCCACACAACTTTATATTTTACACCATTGTTGTTTTATTTAATTTTTTTTTCTATCATTCTTATATCAGTATAATTATTGAGTCACTAAAACACTTTATCGTGAGCATTTATTGGGAAGGAGATATGTCTGCACTCATCGCAGTAAGGAGAAAAATGTTTTTGTAATCTTAAAGGTCTAATAGCGATCTTTCGCTCAAACTACAGAAGCTACTATAAATTAACCTGTATTGTTTCATTGGCAGTTCGAGGCAACCGCACAATTTGAATGTGTTTGATATTGAGTAATTCAGTTTCACTGTGACATGACAGCATGGACGGAAAGGCCACAAATTCGGAAATGCCACAAGGACCGAAAGGCAATAAGGTCGGAAAGGTAACAAGGAGCAGATTTATAATAAATTATTTGTAAATCCTGTTTTGGCTATCGCTTTACTTTACCCATTTTTCTTTTCGAAAAAAAAAATATTTTAATTAATAAATTTTAATTAAAAATTTTGATATCTTCTTTTCAGCTAAAAGTTGAAGGTACCTTGTTTTTTTTCTTGAATGTCAAGATGGGTATTTCGACGCTACGTTCATTAGCCATTACATTTACATTACATGACATTATTAGACGTTTTTACTTAAATCAGAGACTAAAAGTCCTTCTTAAGCGAACTTCGGATATGAGTAGTTATGAGACTCTTTTCTTTTTCAGATGGTAATTGGAATCCAGTAGTGTAGTAGTGTGTAGTAGTGTTGCGATCTGTGGGTCTATCCGTAATTTTTCCTGATCATGCCTCTAATTTAGCTCCGTTTCATCTGTGAAATAATTTTTTTTTATTTTTTTCGAGTTGGGTATTAAGTAATAAGCTTTCATTTAAAACCAAAGTCTTCAGAGAGATGTTTAAAGATCTCCTGCTTATGCTGAATATATATATGTATAATGCTTTATGAAATAAAAATACTCGTACTTAATAAATAATACTCGTACTTTATGAGGTGTTAGCAAATATTTGTCAAAAAAAAAAAAAAAAAAATATTCGTCGAATTTTTCGCTTGCCGGTGAATGTTGAAATGCTATTAAATATTATTGTTGACACATGATTCTAATTGAAATACCCGCTGCTTTTTGCGTTGTTTCTGATTCATTTTGTATAATAATGAAATTTTGTTAATCAACAATCTGGTCTTTCTTCTCTTTAGATAGATTTTTCGTTGCGAAAAAAACTATAATTTCTTTTGGGTGTATTTATATGATATAATTGGTCCTCTCTGTTGTTATTTTTCATTTTAAAATCTGTACAATTTAGTACAAATTTAGAAAAAAAAAATCTTGGTCACTGGCACCTTACCAATCGGGCAAGAAAAGATAAAAGGCATTTATTGCGCCATCAAAAGATAATTATTACCATATTTTTATTACATTTTTAAATATTATTACATTTTTTAGATGATAGCTAAAATATAATTAAATAAAATTAACAATTCATTTTTATTTGTTAAAAACAAAATATCAACAAGACCGGGAATTGACAACCCTACGAAAATATTCTCCTGGCATTTACCGTGACAAGTATGTATACCATAGTAACCCTATGACAGCTTACATGAGTAAAGTAGCTATACATATCACAACTAACCATATTAAGAAATATATTATCTTTTCTATACTGCATATTTTTTATGAACAGAATTTGGTGTGAGGTAAAAAAATTTACGAAATTTGGAAGAGGACCTGAGTGGGCTCAAACCAGTTTCTGTCCGTTATCCGAATTTTACTAATAGCTCCATCATTCGCTGCTAAATTTGAGAATTTTACTTTTAATCAAAATATTCTCGTAATTAAATACGGAATAATATTTTACTCAAGCGAGAGATATATCATGTTTAATTCAAAGAAAATATTTAATTTTTTTTATAAACTTTTGACCACTTTATAGTTAAATTGGAACACCCTGTGTTTAAAAGTTAGATTTTTAAGCACAGATATAATGAGTTAAAATCATTCGTAAACATCTATACAATTTCAACCTCTTATATACATATACGAGTATACATGCCTTTATATTATAAGATATTATATAGTATATCTCTTTCATAAAAATCTTCTTATTCCATTTTTTGAAATTATTGGTTATTATAGTAATATACATAATATAATATATATAATATAATATAAACATAATATAATGTATACATAATATAATATATATAATATTAAAGTATTGGTATGTTATTTTTAAAGGTATAGACTATTGAAATATGAAAAAATCGATTTTTTTTTTTGTACAAAATTTCACACTAGGTGTGCCCTTAAGATCTTCCAAAGCTTATCCTACATGATCTGTGCCAAACTGGATTTGTTCTAGTAATAATTCGACGTTCGGTTTAGGTTTAAGCGGAGACATGATACGATCTTGAAACTTTGACTGTGAGCGCGAGTAATATCTTGGTAAGCCTACTCGATCACCCAGCAACAAAATGGGTTTCTCATCGAAATACCTTTTCCTATTTGTCTTCCTCTCATTTGTTTATGCGTAAAGCATCTCTTACCAATTTCGTCTACACCTATTTGTTTGTGCATGATTATACTAAGCGTCCTTTTGTATTACCTTTTCCGCTTGTTTGTTTTTCCAACAAACAACCTGAGGAATAGACAACGACTTGAAACGCAGCTGATTATTTTATAATAAAAATTGATTAAAAAAAAAAAATAGAAATTAAAATTTTTTTTTTTTCGCTTCCTGACTTAATTGGCGCAGTCGAACTGGAAAAAACAATAAAAACTCGGCGAAATCTAAAGGTGAATTAAAAAGTTATTAGAAACTAAGATAATAAAAGTTGTGAATTAAGAGACTATAAAAAAACAATATTATACAATAATTCAAAATCGACTGATGACACTGGATTAATTGAAGCACATTCGCCGGATTATCGAGTGGCAAATTTTAATTCCTTGGCTTCGAAGAACCAACGCTAAACCATTTGGACGCTGATTGAATCCGCAAGATTAACAGCGCTTAGGAACTGTGTGTTTATTTTTTTTTTCTTATTAATTCGTTATTTTCCTAACAATTATAAAGTTTTCCTTAAGTTTAGTTATGGAACGTAATGAAAATAAACATACTTAAGAAAATAGCTAGTGACATTTGTGTTTTGCTAATTATAGTAGTAAATAGGGTTAAATGCCAGTTATATATATAAAAATACCTTAATATCTTTGATTATTGTGGGGTGCCGAGTTTATGGTGAACATGCACTAGCTGAACGAGTGTGCCAAAAGTGGTTTGCACGATTTAAAAGTGGTGAATTTGGCTTGGAAGACGATGAACGTCCTGGGCAGCCAAAAAAGTTTGAAGATGAAAAATTGAAAGCATTATATTATGAAGATTGTTGCCAAACACAAGAAGAGCTCGCAAAATCTTTGGGTGTCACTCAAGCAGCTATTATAAAACGTTTAAAAGCAGCTAGATATATTCAAAAGGAAGGAAATTGGGTTCCACATGAACTGAAGCCGAGAGACGTCGAAAGGCGGTTTTGCATGTCCGAAATGCTGCTGGAAGGCCACAAAAGGAAGTCATTTTTGCATCCGATGGTTACTGGTGATGAAAAAAGGATCCATTATGACAACCTCAAGTGCAAAAAATCATATGTGAAACCCGGCCAACCAGCCAAATCAACGGCAAAGCCGAATATCCATGGCTCGAAGGTAATGCTCTGTATTTGATGGGATCAGATGGGTGTGCTGTATTATGAGCTGCTAAAACCATCAATGGACAACGCTACCGAACACAATTAATCCGTTTGAAGAGAGCAGTATCCGAAAAACGCCCGGAATATGGGACCAGACACGAGGCAATAATTTTTCATCATGACAAAGCTCAACCCCACGTTGCTATTCCGGTTAAGAACTATTTGGAAAACAGTGTATGGGAAGTCTTACCCCACCCGCTTTAGAGCCCAGACCTTGCCCCTTCTGACTACCATTTGTTCCGGTCGATGCAGAGCACCCTCACTGAAATACGGTTCACATCAGAGCAAAATATCAAAAATTGACTTGATTCATTCTTGGCTGCCAAGCCGATGCAGTTCTTTTAGGATGAGATCCACAAATTGCCAGAAAGATGGAAAAAGTCATAGCCTTAGATGACAATAGATGAATAATATTATTGTACACGTTTTTCTTAAATAGACGTTCAAATTTTGAAAAAAAAAAAACCGCACGAATTAAAATATATACCCAATATAATATATAGATTATATAATTACAGAGCCTATGAATGAAAAAAGAAAAAAAAGAAAACGGGTAAGTTTAAAATTTTGATTCTCGTATTTGTGCATTTATCGCTTCCCAATTCCCTGTGCTAAAAAAAACAAGGTTACAATTTTTTAATTTTTATATTACTGAGGTTAACGGTTGTAACATATGCAAACAGATATTAACATTTGTGAGAGGTTTGCACGAATTTAAGATGAATCCACTCCGGAATGAAATCGATAATTACAATTCATGTAGAATACACGATGCAGTTAAGAACTTACCACCTTCGATGGTAGCCCGTGTTATTATACGATTTTATTTCTAACGTAGAGGAGATTTTATCTTTTATATCAGATGTTAGTGGTACCAGTTATGCTAATATTATCCTTAGATCTATTCGAAACAGGGTAGTGAAGTTCTTACTATTTAAGGGGCGTCTTTAGATTGGTCCGAAATTAAGGGAAATTTATTTACTCATTTTTCTGATAAACGGAATAAGATTAGTCTCATTCAAGACCTACACCAGTTCAGAAAAAATAATACAACTGTTAAGGAGTTCTACTCAAAAATAAATGGAATTTTTTCCACCATAGCTCATCATGCATAAACTGTACCCCAAAGTCATCAAAGCAAAACAAACCCTATACGAAGAATGGTGCCTAAACACATTTTATCTAGCCTATAAGAACCGTTAGGGTCCACTATTAGGGCAATAAGACCTAGCAAGATAGCTGACGCTCTTAAATTTTGTCTTCAGAAACAAAATTCGACGTTTTGTTTTCATAACGACCAACAAAGAAGGTGTCCAACCAATGGTATTCCATTCCAATCATATCAACAGCGACAACCTTCTTCTCGTCCTCCACACAAATTTTTCAGACAAAATTTCACTAATAAACAATACAGACAAATGTTTAATAGTCAACCAAATAACAGAAATATGGTATTTCATATGATCACCATATTATTCCAAACTCGAATTACCTGCAGTCATCTTTTCGTTCTCAGAATTTGCAAGGGTGACTGTGGTGTAGTGGTATATGCATACATTCCTCAAGCAGAGGGTCGCGGGTTCGAATCCCGTGCGAGGCAATTCTCTGAAAAAGTCTTTTTGTAGTATTTGCATGTAGTTATATGAGAATCCCGTCGGCAACACTGACACTGATGTTGGAGTGGTTGCTCGCTGGGCTTAATGTAACGAACTAACAACTAGCACGTACTGAGACTCACTGGTTGAGGGTGCACTTGCTCGTCCCGTTCAGTTTGACAACCACCTCTGGGAAACATATCGAAACCTAATATACCTAAGTTTCAAACTACTACACCACCCGCCCCCGTTCTGGAGAAAAAGCCAGTAAAAGGGTATTTATATGCCTTTGGTGCGTTCGCGGGATTATAAAAAAGGGGTATATATATCGGTAAAACCAATGGCAGGAAATTTAACAACTCCTTTAGAGGAAATGGTTTCAAAAATCTAAAGACAAAAACTTTTAGTATACAATCAAATAACAGTAATAGTTGCAAAATGTGCACTCAGAAATATAGTTACAATTAGAATTATTCTTACTCTAAAAATTCTGATATAAATTAAATCCATTACGTGATACTTTTTAAGGTGAAGCAACATGAAGCTCCTAATTGACATTGGCAGTAATATGTTATTTATCGATCCAGGTATCGTCGATGGCAACATTATTGAATTCATGGGCCCGGTTGAGATAAGACCTGTTTTTAAAACTCACAAAGTAGAGCAAATACGATTAAAATGTATGATTTAATTAAGAATGATCACTTAACCGCTGAAAAGAAGAACGCAACAGATAAATTATGTAAGAGAAACGAACATATTTTCTTTCAAGAGGGGCAAGATTTGATATCTTGCAATCAAATAAAGCATGAAATAAAAACCACTGATGATATCCCTATATACACAAATTCATATCACTTTCCCTATCTACATAGGCAAGAAATCCAAGATCAGATAAGAAAAATGCTCGCTCAGGGAATAATTCGGCATAGTTTCTCCTCATGGTCCTCTCCCATTTGGATTGTACAAAAAAAGAAAGATGCTACCTCAATTTTTTAAAACCTTTCATGGTTACTACAGACGCGTGTAATAGGCGCCGTGCTTTCTCAAGGACCTGTAGGATAGGATAATCCGTTTTTCCCAGCAAGCCGCACCTTATCCCAATCCGAACAGAATTATAGTACCGTCGAAAAAGAGCTTTTAGCCTGTTTGGAAGGAAATTTGAAATTCTAACTGACTATAAGCCCCTTTTATGGTTGTTTTGATTGAAGGAGCCAAATTAAGAGATCATTCGATGGCGACTGAAACTAATACACAAAATTAATATATAAAAAAAGTAAATGTAATACGATACAAGCGCAGATGCTCTATCTAGAGTTGAAATAAATGTTAATGGACAGTTCAATCCGTTGAAAATTTTGACAACATATCTATGCACAATATTGTATATTTAGAGTCGAGATTTACCTCAATTCTTTCCGCAGAAGAAAACCTTGATGACGGAATTCCAATATCGGAGCGACCGATAAATTAATTTATTAATCAATTAATTTCAGAAAGATAATAATGTACAAAAACTCCATATCAAGTCTCAGATTATGCTTAAGACCCAAAAACGATATACTATAAAATACAAGAACATAAGTGATAAAAGCATTATTGTAAATATTTTTAAGGATTATGTCACCTAAAAAAAAAGTGCAGTATGTTTACTGAAAATATTTCAGTAATTCTCAGTTTTAGTTAATTTAACGTACTATTATGCTTGTAGATTATGTATTATGTATTATGTAACATAGGAACAAGATAGATAGTTCCAAGACTACCATCATACATAGAACCATCGTAGAATTAATCATTTGAGCGTCTTAAGAGAAAGTATTATTTTCCGAATATGAAAACTCCTATAACACACATCATAAGTAATTGTGAAATATGTGAGAGGTACAAATATGATCATAATAAAGAACTATTAAAGTTTGAAATATCCGAAACACCGTCCAAACCACTAGAGATATTACACATAGATATTTACGCCGTGCACAAAGAACATTTTCTCACTATTATTGATAAGTTTAGCAAATATACAGTCTTCTTACATCACGGAGTTCCGAAAAAGATTGTGACCGATGGAAGCGAATTTGTTAAATCGATCTTTTGAGAGTTTTTGAATCTTTACGATATTACAGTGGATACTACGTGTGCAAAAAAAAAACCCATAGAAAGGTTCCACTCAACACTTACGAAATTGGTTCGAATACTTCGCAGCCAAAACAACTTTAAACCTATTGGTGAAATAATAATAATTCCATCCAAATTGACGCCGTTTGAGCTACTTTCTGGCCACTTAAACTCAAATATACCACTTCCATCAAGGCTAAGTCCAAAAACATAACACGAGTAACTTTGACAGCATATTAAAATTTACAGAAGTATATGCAAATTAATACATGAGCATATTCTAATTTATAAACATTATATTATAGACAAACGTTATGCTACGAATGCTTTTAATTTTGCACCAAACGAAAAAATATACGAACAAGATGACAGAAGGAACAAGCTAGCAAAAGAAGCAAATTATGGACAGTTTTTCTACGCATCAATTCTTATTCTAACTGCACTAACTACCTTAAAACCTATCTTTAATTCATCCAGGTCTATAACTTTCTTTATCAGTGCTTTCTCGACACAGCGTAGATCAACCCTACCAACGACCCTAAGACTTTTTATCAATTCGGAATCTACAAAAGAAAATTCGATGGTTATCACCCCTCTCTCTCTCCCTCGATAATATATCATCGACCGACACATATACTGTGTTTTTTGCAAACTTTTAAAAAAAGAAATCATTTGCAGACAACTTCTTCGTGCCTGACCTCATATATTTGAAGTAACTTCGCAATTTCTCCATTCTCTCTCAATCTTTTGATGCTACCCTTATCGAAGAAAAGTTGAAAAATCTCAATAATGAATTTTTAACCGAGTTCACCGCTAATTTTTCTTAAAAAGTGTACCTCCAATCTTTCGCAACTACTTTAATCCCTATTTCTTTTATCTCTCACCCAAGGAAAATTCCCCCAGGTTTGGAAGACTTTTTCATAAACCTGGTTCACAAGAAGGAATCAAAGAATGACGTATCTTACTGTCGTCTCATTGTTAAGCCTCCTTATATTCCTAAAATTTTCGAAAGTTTTTTATACAAAATGCTTACAAAATGCTAAGCTTTCAATGCTAGTCACTTATATCACCCAGTCAACATGAATTTCGGAAAGCTAGATCAACTATATACTACATACAAACTTAGTTGAATTTGTATCCTTTGCGCTTTTCGCCCTAGAAAATGGCAACGACATTGATGTTATTGCTACAGATTTTGCTAAAGCCTTCGATAAAATATCTCATCATCTATCTAGGTCGCCCCTTTTGCATTTTACAATAACTACAATGCTATCATAAACATCATCACTAAATGCTCTAGATTTCCGTTCTCTCTCCGACACTCAATTATCTTCATTCAGGGACGTCCTGTCTGCTGCTTCTCATCCAATATATTCCTTCGCTGAGGACATGAGATGACGACTTGGAAAAACTCTCGAGAGTTTAATGCTACATTGGAAACATTGAATTTTAATTTTGTAAATAGCTCACAGCCGACTCATTTTATGCCAAACAAGAATTCTTCTATATTAGATGTATTTTTAGTATCACAAATTGAGCTTAAAGGTCACTAGGACCAAATAACATATTATTACCAGTCTTTCCGTACCACGATCTCATTTACCTAATAGTAGACACCATTGTGTCAGATCTTGCTAGATCTTTTACCAAATCTCATAACTTTGCTGCGGTAAACATTGGTTCCATATTGCAGTTTAATAGGAGTCACACGTGATCTGTCAAAAAAAGTATATTGAAAATCAAACCTCACGATGAATAACTCTATACAATGATATGTCGGCTTTAGTTGTATAAGTCATAGAAAGACTCACACCACAACAGCGTCTCCAAATTGTTCAGCTGTATTACGAAAATCAGAGTTCTGTGAAAAATATTTTTCGTGCGGTTCGAGAAACGACCACTATTGTCAATACCATTAAGTCCCAGGTTACATTAGTGGATGATACTCGACCAGTTAGACCATATCCAGCACGTAGTGAAGAGATTAAGCAGCTGTAGCTGAGAGTGTACGCGAAGACCGTGACGAATCGATTCCTCGTCGTTCTCAGCAGCTTGGCTTGGCGTATTTTACGTGAGGATCTCGGCCTAAGACCGTATTCAACTTGTGCAAGAATTGAAGCCAGGCGACTTGAATTTGCGTCATATTTTCAGTAAATGGGCTTAGGGAAAACTCAATGAAAATCCGGTGTTTTATCGTGAAATTTTTTTCATTTCTGGAAAAATTGCCAATGGTACCAAGAGCTACCATTACATCCATTAAAAACAACGGTTTGGTGCGGTTTATGGGCTGATGGAATCATTGCTCCATATTTCTTCAAAAATGAGGCAAATCAGAATGTTACCATCAATGGTAACCGTTATCGCGCCATGTGAAAGGACTATGTGCTTCCTGAAATTCGAGCAAATGGCCTCGGTGAGCTCTGGTTTCAACAAGACGGTGCTATGAGCCATACAGCGCGTGAAACAATGGACTTGTTGAAAAATTATTTTGGTTAGCACTTAATTTCACGTTTTGCTACGGTAAATTGGCCGCCTAGATCGTGCGATATCACACCTTTGAGATATTTTCTCTGGGTATATGTAAGGTCTCAGGTCTTTAGGAATAACGCAGCTACGATTGACGCCTTGGAAACCAACATCACTCGTGCTATCCGCGAGATAATAGTCGCTATGGACCTTACGAATGGACCACCTCAGACGTAGTCCTGGCCATTTACATGATAACATTTTCAAAAAGTAAAATGCCATGAATTGTTCTTTTGACCGATAATAAAAATTTCAAGCTAGCTTTCAGATTTATGTATTTTATTTTACATTATAAATCAAACCACACGATAATTCACCCTTTACATGACTTTTCAAAGGCTTTCAACACAGTAAATCACAAAATCCTTATTAGATATTTAATAAACTTGCAGGTCAATTTGGCTTTGAAAACTCAGCATGAAAACTAGTATCATCCTATCTTCATGGACGCAGGCAGATTATTTTCTCGAACAATAAACATTCGTCTTGTCTGTCTGTACATTCAGAAGTACATCTGTTTAAGGCCCTTTAATATTCGTACTATTCATCAACTATCTTCCAAAGTGTATACAGTACCCGGATGTTCTCTTAATGCGCTGTTAAAATACGCGCAGTATTCTAGCACTGCGTGGAGCTATCAACTGTAGAAGCCCAAATTATCTGTTTCGTCTTCTAAACTTTGCTGATCTATGCAAATAATTCCGTTCAGAAATAGTTTCTCGTCAATTGTTAGTCCATGTAATCTATCTATAAAATCAACTCCCGCAAGACGTTATACGTGCTTTTATAGATTAAATAAATTAATCCTTAATATGACTATTTTTTATTATTACAAACAAAATACTGTAAACGAGTGCACTTTCGTTTCCGGTGTTGTTTATTAAATTTCGACAACATGCCATTGAAGTTGAAGTGTTATAAGTATTTTTTTTTTTTAAATCGCAGAGTATTTTGTGTACGCATTTTGTATTGGCAGTATTGAGGCGGCGTGAGCAGACTATCAACGAAGATTTTCTAGACAACGTGTCCCTAATCAAAGGGTGTTTACAAATCCTAACAGAAGATTGCGAGAAACTCGAACAAATACTCCTTTTACAATCGAGCGGAACCACATGCGATGAGAGATGCAGAACTAGAGTGCCCCGATGTTTAGGATATATCTCATAGAAGAATTTTGCAAGTTATGCGTAGGTAGGGCCCCTTCCTTATCATGCAATATCAGTTCGGGAGTTATTAACAGCAGATCTGTCTCGACGACCCGAATGTTGCACTTGATTGCTGGAAAAGCATTTCAATGACAATGCATTTATCAAAAATATTCTATGGACAGATGAGTAGCAGTTCACTAGGGATGGCATCACCAATTTTCGTATACTACACACATGTGCTAATAAAAATCCGTATACAACAAAAAACATCATTTCAACACCGATTTAGCGTTTTTGACCGGTGAACTGGCTGGCTAGATCGTGCGATTTGATGCCTTTAGACTATTTTTTATGGGGATTCGTTAAATCACTCGTCTTTTCCGATAAACCAACGTCAATTGCAGCCAATATGCTCGAAAAAGTGATTCAGAATTGGTCTCTCCGTATGGACCACTTACCTATATCATGGTCTTGGCCAACATTTACATAGAATAATTATTTAAAATTAAATTAAAATTAAAGTAACATTAATTCAGCTCCGTGGTAAAGAATTGGACATTTTGTGAGGCTCTCTAAAGCGTATTTCCACGACAGATTTGCATCTGCATGTGTTTGGATAAATAACGTGACTTTTATTAGATGTGGGCCTTACCTCTAGTGGTATCTTGTACTATGGGTTATCTCTCAGATATACTTGCCACAGACATGCTTATTGGTACTAGCATTGATGGGCACCGCAGGGAATTGAGGACTCTGCGAAATCTAGGATCCCAAGCGGCACTTATAACAGAGCAAGCTGTCCTGTCGTTACGCTTACCGAAACAGAAGTTCTTCGCCGAAATCAGTGGGTTAGGAGCAACGGATGCTGGCGTAGCTCGCAAAAAGTTGGAATTCTCAATCGAGTCAAGATTCAAATCAGTTTTCAAACTCTTAGTCTCGGCCCTAGTGTTATCAAACCTTGGAAAACTTAGGATGGATAGAAAAAACATCGACAAGATTCCTAATCAACCAAAAAATCAAACCAACTTAAGTAATTCTGGGAACCCGAAGAAATACCTGAAGAAAATCTTCTGACACACTCGGACTTATTATAGACTGCGAACGGGATTACCAAAAACATACCATCGAGAGCCCGACCGTAGATACACTGTTAGCATCACCTTCAATCGGGAATTGATGCAAAAATACAGTTTGGGTGCATTAAGAGATAGAGCTGTAGCTAGGTTACTGCAATTAGAAAAAAATTCGCCGTTGACCCACAGTTAAAATTAAGTTAACACAGTTTAGTTAAAAGATTCCTAAAACAAAATTAAGAGACAAAAAAAAAAAAAAAACAGCACTACTACTAAGTTACGTCAACGAAGAATTGACGCATGTTGGTCCAAGATTACAAGAAGAATTAACAGTTTTTATACCGGACATCGAAAAGATGTATCGCCAAATAAAAATTAGCACCCGTCACCAAGATTACCAGCGTATAGTGTAGAGGAGTTCAACCAAAGAAGCAATAAAAGATTACAAGCTGACGACAGTTACTTGTGGTATAGCTTCAGCACCTTATTTAGTAGTAAAAACTCTACACCAGTTGGCAATAGATGAACAACAAAACTATCCAGTCACTTCTAAAATTGTGAAGAATGCTTTCTACGTAGACGATCTATGAAATGAAGGAGGCACGTTAAATGAGTGTAAGGAGATGCAACAAGAATTAATACAATTACTTAATTCCACTTAGGAAAATGGGCATCAAATCACAAAGAACTCTTAGTGATAAGTCAAGATGCAAATGGTCAAGCTTGAGTAATGAAAAAGTCATCAAAACTATAGGGATTCATAGGAATCCACAGGCTGATACATTTCAATTTAAAGTTAATATCAATAACACTTCGTCAAAGTTAGAGACTTCATCAAAACGTGCGACAGTTTTCGAAATAGCACGTCTTTTTGACCCATTATTATTATTCGCTCCGATTACCTTTACCACAAAAATACTTATGCAACAAATCTGGAAGGCTGAACTCGATTGAGACGAACCACTTACAGCTGAATTACATCAGTCCTGGAATTGATTTAAATGTGAATTTCCAACTGCTGAAACTGTCACAAAAAATTGAACTACACGGTTTATGTGATCCTATGCAGCTGTATGTTTTTGTGAGCATATGCAGCTAGAATATACTCCAGAACACACAAAATCATTTTGCTTACGTATTAAATTAAAGAAGCACCTATTAAACACAAAAACACAATTTCACAGATGGAATTATGCGGAGCCCACTGTTGCTGTGGGTATTTGAGACTCCAGAAGAATATATCTATGCCTGGACATATTCAAAAATCGTGCTTACTTGGATAAGAAAGAGTTCGTTAAATATATTTATTAAAAACATATATGTCTTTAACAGGGTTGCTTAAATATGTACATAAAAATACTCTCGACGTTAATCTCAACAGTAAAGAAAGACAACATCGTCGTACAAATTACAAGTCTAATTAGAACGGTATCCTATTATAAAGGAATTGCGCTGAACTGTAAACATCAAGCAAGCAAAGAAACTGGAAACTTGGCCAACTATGAACTTGAAGGTCCTGTAAAATCTATTTTTCGTTTAATTCAACAAACCAAATCTTTATAAGAAATCAACTGCCTGCAGGAAGGACACAATCTTCACAAGAAAAGCATTGCCTTCGCTTAGAGAACGAGAACATTCTTATGGTTGGATGTAGACGCAAGTCTGTCAAAGAAGGAGAAGCATCCGTACATATTACTACGCAATAACATATGGTATTCACTAAGTTACTAGTTGAACACATGGGGAAATCAGTTAACATTGGCAACGCTCTGTCAGTCATTCTGGATCATTAAAGCTTAATCTATAATTCGTCAAATAATCTACGAGTATAATTGTGTACGGGAATGGTGCCAACTCCGAGGGTAACGCCATCAAGACCATTTACACACACGGGTATTGACTACGCAGGGCTAGTTCGGATACTCATTTCCAAAGGTAGAGGCAACCGATCGATAAAAGGCTACATTGCCGTCTTTGTGTGTTAATTAGCTAAGGCAATTCACCTGGGACTTGTCAGCGATCTCACATCAGAAGCATTTTTAGCAGCCGTTATTAGATTTACGTCGAAAAGAGGATATTGCACACATTTCTACGGCGATCGTGGAACAGCATTTGTCAGAGCAAACAAAGAACTTTAAGAACTTTTTAAATCTGTAATCACTTAAAGCAACAAAGATGCCGCAGAAAAGCTAGTTTTGGATGTCATACAGTGGCATTTTATTCCACCTGCCGCACCACACTTCGGAGACTTGTGGAAAGCCGCAGTAAAAGCAATTAAGTTCCACTTAAAGATAGTCATCGGAATACTACTCTGACTTATGAAGAGCTGTCCACAGTTTAAACACAAATCGAAGCCTGTCTAAATTCTTGTCCTTTGGTCGCGATAACCAATCACATTGTTGATAACTCAGTCCTTACACCTGGACACTTTTTAATCGGCTCAGTATTAAATGCAGTACCTGATCCAAGATTAGATCTGAAGCGAAGATTTCGGTTACGATGGCTGCTAAATCAAAAGATCACTCAAGATTTTTGGCAAAGATAGTCTTCCGAATATTTAGCACAACTACAACTAAGATCAAAGTGGAAACAAGAAAAACCGTATATCAATTTGTGAAACAGTATATGTTTCGGATGATGGGATGATAGGCCAAATAACTAAACTGCATTTAGGGAAGGATGATAAACGATACTCAAAAAGACCAATAAAGAAGCTGAGTCCATTACCGACTGAAAGCACAGACAAATGTGACATAAGAACAGGAAATCTATTAAACAAGGCAGGCGCAATTAAGAACTCAGCTGTAATATCTTTCGTTAGACGCAAATGTTTTAAACCTATTCTTTAGATGTGTATCATAGCAATAGCTACAAGTCCAATAAGCACTCTACAAACCACCGACAACTTAAGTCTTATCCCATTCAGGACAAACCTAGACATATATTATGAGGATATCGGTCGAGCCAATTTAGTAGTGAGCTATTGGAAGACTGGTACCCCTGACAAAAGCTAGGTGCAGTGCCTGAGCATTTTTTTATATTTTTACCGCCTTCTATAAATATTCCGGTGGATCGGCTTTCAGATTTGGGGAGGGCCTGACCGTATCGAGCATATCACTCTTTACAATTATTTACATATTTATTTATTAGTGTATTGTTATGTTTTGTTGCTATTGTTTATCTTGATATTTATTTTTGGTTGCTGTTGTTTGTTGTTGTTTTTTTTTGTTCATTTGTTCATTTATTTAGTCACTGAAAGCTTACACATTAAGATAACAACAATTTTATAAACTAGTGCAAAGCTTAGATATAACTCATTTAAAAAAAGAAGAACAAACTACATAACATTTCAGGGTAAAATTCAATAATTAAAGTTTTATCTAATTGTTTGTTGTTGTGGGTTGGTTGATTGATGTTGTTTATATGTTTGTGTGTTTATATGTTTTTATGTTTTCTCGCAGGAAGCTGTTTGTTACTTGACAGTCCGCCTACTTGCCTCTGCTGCTCCGTCGGTGCTCCATCGGTGGCGTGTTGGCTTTAAAGGGCTTGTAGTCCCTTCACCCCTAGAAATGAAATTTGAAGGTAGATTCAACGTTGGGGTGTGTCTTATTATGTTGGCCGTCCGCCTGCGTACCACCGTTGCTCCTCCGTATCTCCCTCGTTAAGGTGTAGCTATCGAAGAGATCGTCATCTCCTTACCCATCGAATAATTGCTTTTCTAGCTTTCCAGCTAGCTGCATCCACAACGAGTGTGAGATGTGGTGCCTATTAAGCCTTTGTTTGTTTGACTTTTCGTTGAGGTGTAGATTCCGCGGATCGTTCTTCCTCACTCGTCATCACCGTGTTGGGGTGTCTATCTGGAAAGCACAATCCATCCCCACCCGTCGAAGACTTTCAGGCGCCTTGTCTGGTACTGTCCGCTGCGAGTCTCCCATCTAGCTTACGTGTTCCGACAACGGTGATTGGTTCGACGTGAGTCTCCCTACCATCCTTAGGGCTTCACCGACCGAAACTCCTCGTCCTCCTCTGAGGAACCTATGTGGATTATTTTCCGAGGTCTGGGGTTGGTGGGCCACTGGCTGATGGGACCATGGCTGCCCTCCAGTTCCGCCAAAGCTCGGTGTTCCCACTCAATGAAAAGAGGGATCGAAGGGATTTGTAAGGGAACGAGAGAAAAACTTGCAGGGAAATTTTCCGCAACAAGCCCAACCCTCATTTCCTAGAGAATGCGCTTGCATTCCAAAGAAGCGCATTACATTTCCCGAGGCTAAAGGTTTATTAGAAAGGACATTTCCATTAAGGCTAGTACCGCCAGTCTATGCAAAAATAAACTAAACTTCTGACCCAAGCAGTCTTTTAAGCTACTCTACTCTAATGGAACATGTCATATTGCACATTTCACCGTCGGAGGTTGTAGGCTCTCAGTATTTCAAAGCTCCTACCTAACTCCGGTATATCTAAGTCCCTAACTTCCCTATTCCTTTCCGTACTTTGAATGTCTAAATCCCTACCTTTAGTACCTGTGATCTCACTACCTAGTACTATATCCCTTCTACCTACTCCACTACCCTCGCTACCTATCTTACTTTGGAGATAATCCCTCAAAGCATCTGATTCTGTGCCGCGAGTCACCATCTCCCTCCCGAAATTCGCGTAGTATGGGGATACCCCCATCACCTCGTGTTGGACTTTACGAATAGCGCCAACTGCGAATCTTAACCTCGGTGGTTTTCTGAAACATACGCTCTGAGCGTTGTCTTAATTATTTGATTAATTTTTTCCGCAGGATTACCCTGCAGCTGATAATAGGCAGTTAACTTAATTTGGGACGCGTACGAGTCACAGAGAGTTCCCTCCTCCGAAATTTAAGACCGTTGTCACACACGAAAACCTTGGGTACGCCGAAAAGTAGAAATACGTTTTCCTCGAGTTCCTTCCATTCTACCCTTTCAGCTGCAGAACGTAAAGGAAAGAGCAAAGGGAATTTTGAAAATGAATCTACAACGGTAAATATATATTCGTAACCCCGAATGGAACCTACCTGGACCTACTAGATCTACACAAACCATTTCCCAACACCTTAACACACCTACACTCTCATCCATCATTCACCGGCTTCACTTTTTAGCAAACCTTACAATTAATAGCGTACTTTGTTACTTCTGACCGCATCTTCGGCCAATGACCCGCTTATGGGTTATCATAGCACGCCTCTAGAATCCCTAATCTAGTTAGCTTTCCTACTACTAATTTCCAATCGTTATTGTTATCTTCGTATACTTCACAACGGGTAGATTAACGGGTAAGCTTCAAATTCCGCAATCGTTTTCCTAATCCAAAGCTCTTGATCCGCTTCTGAGATCCCAGCCAACTCCAAGACTCCTCGCGAAAGCATTTCGGGAACTACATTCTCTTTCCATAGAAAGATAAGCTGAAAATCGAACTGCTGAAGTTCGACTGGCTATCGACCTTGACTCCTTTGAGATTCCTTAAGGTAACTCAGCCACACTAGCGAATAATGATCAGTTACAACCGTAAACCGAACCCCTACGATGTATGGTCGCAACTTCTCAATCACCCAAAGCAAAGCCAATCATTTCTTCTCTGTGGTAGAGTAGTTCCTTTCATTTCTCTGAAGAGACCTACTGAGATAACAAATTACCTTCTCCCAGTTTTCAAACTCCTGAGATAATACGGCCCCAATTCCATAACTCGAAGCGACTGTCTGAACTACGAACTGCCTATCGGAATCTGGGCATATCAAAATGGATGCCGTGACTAAACATTCTTTCGCCTTCCTAAAATTTTCCTCCCTCTCATTCGTCCATATAAATTTCTTATTTTTCTTTAACAAGTCTGTTAAAGGTCTAACTACAGACATAGGAGGTTCTTGCAAGAGCTCTTCAATCTGTTTAATTTTGGTCAGTACCGCCTCCCGGTTATCGACAAATGTGAATTTGTAACCCGAATCCAAATTTAGAGACCTTTGCTTTCGAGCATACGAGCAGATCTCAACGACTTCCTCATGGCGTCCAAGGAGCCAATAGGAAGAACGAGAACTTTCATCTCGTACACCGTCTGGTCCACAGCAAGCCTATTGATTTCCATATTCAGACAGAACTATTAAAAAAAGACTGCAGCGACAAAAATGATGTACAAAACTTTACAAGAAAAAAGGAAGAAATAAAAACGCCAACAAAAAAAAAAAAAAAACGTCAGGAGTCACAAAAGAAACCAAACCTACGACGAAAACCTTTAAAAAACACAATAAAATGAAAACGCACCAGTAAAACGAAATAAAGGCAAGTAGTCACCCTGATCTCGAAAGAAAAACCCACAAAGGAGTGGCTGGTCACACTGAATGCAAATAGGAGAAAAAAAGAACCGAAAAAAAAAAAATGAACACAATAAAACAGTATGTACATAAGAGGAACTTAGTTTGCATAGATGTTCAAGCAACATAACACCACATCGTATCACACCAGATCATACCACGCAACCGTGAGAACGAATCGTACCATCAGATCACCCCACATCGACTGACAACCGCACCTTCATCGGACGATTACAACAATCCAATCTTGCTAATCTGATGGGCTTACCAGCAGCCACAGCAATGTTTATATATTTAAGGAAAAATTAGATTGCAAATAAAAATAATTCTTTTTTTTTGGTTTTTGTTTAAAAAAAAAAAAAAACAAACATACGGTACAACTACTTCCCTAACTCCTATAAAATTTCAAATAAGCTCCGAATTACAAAAAAAAAAAAAAAATCGCAAAACAGGTTAAAATTGACCGAATAAAAACTGAAAAAAAACGGCAAAAAAGCTTTTTGTTAAAAGCTTATAATATAATTACATTTTTCAAATTAAAATGTGTACAATTACATTATTATTGTTATTATTAATTTTTTTTTTTAATATATGTATAAGAGCTAAATCATACTTCATTTATTTATACACATATGGACGAGTAACATATATATAAGTAATATAAAAATAAAACTTCAAATATTTATTTATTTATTTATTTATTTTTTAGTTCTGTATGAGATTGAATTTCTGGTCGATCTAGCTTTCTCCTATTTCTTATTTGTCTGCTTTGATTTGAAATCGGGGTAGGTTCCCTAACTGTAGGTGCAAGAACTGAGGGGTATGGTACTTCGACTTCAGATTCCGGTGTTACCCCGAAGGCCTTGTAATTTTGAACTCGATTTAATGTAGTTCCGATTCCTGGGTTTTAGCGAAGGTCATAGTGAAACGGAATAATATCTTGTTTTATTGGAATGATATTTGCACCAATTTTGTGAATTTGGTCTATATGACGCTTCCAACTTCGACCATCGTCTAGCTTAATCGCATAATGTAATTTCCCGAGGACTTTATCAACAATACCAAACTGATATTTTTCTTCATTGCTGAAATCTCGTACCGACCCGGTATTCACCATAAATTCGCACTTTCCAAAATTTACCCGCATGTTATAACGACTTAGACGCGAAAATACTTGTTCGAGTCGGTATAAATGAAGTTCATCAGTTGGTGCTGTAATTTTGATATCATCTAGGAATACCGAAACTCAATCGATGTCATTCAAAATTTGCTCAATCACGCGTTGCCATTTTGCAGGACCCGACGCAATGCCATACATAAGCCTCGTTGGCTGATAGAGACCACGATGTGTACTCAACGTAAGAATTTCTCGATCATTTGGGTGTAATTCTAACTGCAGATATGCCTTACCAAGATCTTTCTATCTATGTTATCTTATAATTACCGTATAATCAAACTTTTCCCCCTTGTTTCCTAACAGGTACTATTGGCGTAGCCTACCTAGCTGCATCAACCTTTTCCAGTATATTAGTCTTTTCCAGCTCTTCAAGCTCCTCTTCAACTGCCTCGCGCAATGCGAAAGGAATCTTTCACAAAAATCGGATTTACATTTTCTTTTACCTGTATACGAGCTTGAACGTTTTTCACTTTATGGTTCTCAACTTTCGTCGATAAGCTATTATTCCTAATAGATGAAACTATCTGTTCATTTTTTTGTAAGTTAATAAGTTTATTCCAGTCTGCAATTTCCGCAACCACTCACGACCTAAAAGTGGCTTTCGATTTGATTCCACCACGTATAATTTTGCCCCGTTTACATTTTCACAAAATCCAGAACTAACACATACAACGAAATAACTCAGAACTTTAATCTCAGTACCACAAAGCTCACTAATTTCGTGTCAGAGGGAAGTAATTTCATTTTACTAAAATATCTATTTTTATCTCCCTTATTTATTATCGTTACATGAGAACCACTTTCGATTTCAAAAATTACATTTATATTGTTGATTTTAAGATAAATAAAAAACTTATTTCTATCATAAGAAGTTTCTAAGCTGCCTATTTCAAGAATTTTACATTCTAAACAACATAATTCTTCTACTGAACCTTCAGATTCGCCCGCACTGCTTTCGAGTATCGTATCGTCATCGATGTAATTGGTTTGTTGTCGTCTGTTTTGCGCTTTGAAGCACACTATGCGCAAATGGCCCTTAGTATGACAAAAGCTGCACACTGCATTCTTGTGCCGGCACTTATCAGATTTATGATCTTTATTACCACAGCGATAACAGTATATATTTTTTCCTGAATTTGTGCATTGTTTTCGATAGTGGGATGCATGCTTATTATTTTGTCTTACCTTCGGCTTAGATGATTGTTGAATAAAGCTGACTGGTTGTGCTGCATCCTTCTGCTGTTGTATCTCTGCACCACCTTTCGCAGACAGTTCCATTGCTTTTGCAGTGTTCAAAGCATTGTTCAAACTTAAATTTGCAGTCTCCAGTAACCGGTTCTGGATTCGGGGGCTTTGTAATCCAAAAACAAATTGATTTCATAAGGCTGTATGCAAGTAAGCGCCAAAGTTGCAGTGAATTGCTTACTTGCGGAGCGCGATGCAAAATTCTTCCACTGATTCGTTGTCCGCTTGGTTCTTCAGATGAAGTCAGTAATTTTCGAGAATTTCTAATGGTGCTTGATCGTAAACACTTGTCAGCAAGCTAATTATCTCGCTGTATGACTTGTTCTTTGGTTTTAGTGGAGTCAATTTGTCACAAAGCAGATCAAACGTATCCTGCCCCATGTAATGGAGGAGCAAGTGTACTTTTTTGCTCTTAACAGGATCAGCAATTTCCATAGCGCCCTCGAATCGTTCGACCCATCGCGACCATTGGGTTCTAGATTTGTCGAATTTCTTGTAGATTGAGTAGTCCGACATTTTAGAGGCCCAAGAAAAATGTGCGTTGGCGTTTAAGGTTATGTACGCATATGTGATTATTAATACGAAAAGTCCGACTGAAGCACTTGTATTTGTACTGGATCTTATATTTTGTACTCGTAAGTGTGTTTCGTTTTATATTTTATTTTTTGTTAAATCCCATCCTCGTCGCCACTTTTATATTTTACATAAAGAAAAACACAACTTTCTTATTTCCCTTTTAAGTCGCTACTGCTTTTGGCAACCTCATATTCTTGACATTTCACAATATGTCATCCATATTGGGTGAATTCAGTGAACTTTACAACAGTCTCCATATCTCCTGCTCTACACGGACGATGTTGTGGTCTTGGCAGTGTCTCCGACGATAATGCAAACGAGGATGAATATTTAACTATGATATTGCAACACATGGAATCTCAATGTCTACATTAGTAAATCCAAAATAATTGTGATTCGAAATAAGTGTGGAAGGTACTCAGGCGTGAAAAATGGATTTAGAAAAATGAAGAAGTACAATAGAAATTAAAACACTCTGATCAGGGCCTACTGCTTATTGCCGGTTCCGAACGGCTCTGCTGAAAAGCTTTTTCATAGGCAAAATTTGACTTTCGGAGGTTTGATATTGCCCGCCGAAAAAGAGATGACGATTTGACAGTTTGCTGTTGAGCACCTACCGGGATTCATTCCCAGGTAGGATGGCGTGACAGCCAGTGGGCCAACCATCAGGCCATCTCCACTAGTAGAAATTGTGAAAGAATATAAGTACCTTGGGGTTAATATAACACCTACAATGCTTTTCAAAAACCATCTGCGAAAAAAATCTTAAGAGACGAAAAGGGGCGAACATGCGATCCATCATGTGCAATGCTGCACAAGGTTGTGGTATCGGTCAGTATGAAGATATAGAAAAATGTATACTTATATAAATTGTATACATTTAATCCTTTATATATTTTACGTATGTGCATTAATAAAAATTTCAAAAATATTCAACTCCGATAGTTCAAATGTGAAAAGATCACTCTTTTATTTTAAAATCATTCGAATATTACACTCAACCCGATAGTCCACACTTCATACGAGTGAAAAAACCATTCATGCATATGGAATATTTTTCCAACCCCGAAGTCTAAAGTCTAAAACATTGTTCATTGGTATGAAAACCAAAGGCACATTACTTCCAACCAACCAAAAATATCATTGAAATGAAAAAACCCGTATGAAAAACAATCGAAATGAACTAAATAATTTTTGATACCCACTTCTCCAAAAGGACTTGTTTTAAACACCCTGTAATTCAGTGTATGTATGTTGAAGATAGACTCATATGATTTTTGTCATAACATAAACCAATAAAACAGATCCCAAAATATCTGTATCAAAACCCAGACCATCCTGTACAAGCATTAAGCAATGATGTCAATAAACGTAAATAACTAAGGAAAATCCAGTAACAATATCGAACATACTCGTAGGGTGAGCATGAGGTGATTCAATTGAGCATCGCCAGTAACAATTCGATGCAAAACAGATTTTTTATCGTGTTTTTGAAGTAAATTTTCACAAGTGGTTTTTCGGTTTTCCATCTGTCTTTCATTCAATTCATTTGGCACCCATTTTACAGGCTTTTGGATCTTTCCAATAGCTTTTAAACGGTCAGAAATTGTATTTTGTGCAACATTTAACATTTCTGCCATTTGTGTCTGACTCAAAGTGTCATCTTTATCCAATATTGTTTGCAATTAGGCGTCTTCAAACTCTTTTGGTGGTCTTCCACGGTATTCATTTCTCACATCAAAAACGATATCTCTGAACCGTTTAAACCATCTTTTACATGTTGCTTCTAATAGAGCATGATCGCCATATGACTCTACAGCACTTTTCTTCAAATGAAAACAAAAAACTAATACTTTCCGCAGATCATCATTTTCTGGTACGAAATTCAACATTTTTAACACAATGGAAAAATATGATGTTGTTTGCTCAATAACATGATGTATACTAAATATGTTTGACAGGTGTCATAACTACCAAACAAAAAAAAAAAAAAAATAATAATAATAATAATAATAAGGCCCGTTCGCAATAAATGTTCCCTATCGACACATTTGTATCTTGACGCTCACTTCATACCGGTACAGCTGATACATGCGAGAAATTGAAACAAGGTACAAAAGTTGTTAAATGCTTAGTCATTTATTCGAGTTCTTGTCACACAAGGGCGTCGAAAAACATTAATCCTTCGGCCATCAATATTTCACAGTATTGAGCAGCGTAAGGATTGTATTTTCCATCAGTTGCGCAAAAACTGTCTTTAAAGCGATGCGCAACCAGAACGCTAAGACTAATACAAACCATATGGAAGGAACTATGGACCCACAACACCTAGATGTCCTTACACTAAAGGAAACTACTGTATTCATAATTTATTTAAAAATTGAGGAAGTTATTTTAAACAACACGGGCAACATTCATGTAACATAAGATCGTGTCAAGTAATCAACATTGTACGATTGAAAACGAAAAATGACATCCTGGGCAAGGGATACGAGGATTGTGGTTCACTTCAGCAAGTCAATTAACTATGTATTAACACATCAATATCAACACAAGCTCCGGTTGATTTCATAAGTGAACACGTCATTTCTCTAATTAACGATCTAATTAAGGTCTCAAAATTCAACCAATGAGAGGCATCCTAGGGGCTCAATCGGGTACATAAACAAAACTAGAAGGCAATCATACTACACCAGTACTTATTGGACAATTTGATTTTTTTCATTGTTTGCATTCGCTGTGATCATCATTTATGTATTGGCTCTGATACTCATATATGGAAACCATCAAGTTAGAATTGACCACTCTACTAACATTGAATTAAGAGCAGGCTTTAGGATTACATTGCAAACAACGCTGGATTAGGCAAAATGTTGATGAAGTCCACAAAAGAAAAGATGAAAATAAGAAGAATAAAGAAACACAAAATAAACAGCAATTAAGCGGTTTAGTTTACTTCATTTTAAGGGTTGATTGTTTTATTAAAGCTTCGAATTTGACGGTATTCTTGCGATGAAAGTGTACACGTAGTGTTTTACCTTAATTCCCATTATTTTCAATACGCATGTGTGAGAAATATCCTTTAGAAATGTATAGACATATAATCATCGCTGCAAGATATTTTGTGTAGAGAATTATTTTAACGAAGTTCCTTTTCTCCAAATAATTCAGTGTAAAAAAATAGGTATATTGCGAAGAAAGTTCAAGCTTTTTAAACTAACTTTGTCGAATAACAATAGCAGTGGTTAAAATCTCAAGACAGTGGCAATTGAATGCTATTGGTGCAACGACACAATTTCTTTATACTCGGTCTGTAATCAAGTTTAAAAAAATAGTTTACGAATATATGTTAAAGTTAAATTTTGCGATACTTGTGAATAATAGAATTGATAGCTTAATGGATAATCAATAAATTCCAATCACAAAAAAATTCCTGTTTCAAAAATAAATTGTTGTTTCGGTATTTGATAATATAAAAGAAAACTACGAGTATTTTAAATCAGATGTGACAAAGGCAAAATTTAAATTATGCTGATCTTTTGATGGCTGCAATCTATTGCAGAGCAGCGATATGTTTCAAAAATAAAAATTCAATGTAGCTCAAATAAAAAAAAGTGTGCGGAAATGTTTGAGTGCGAGGAATTTAATTTGTTTACCGATTAATCAAAATGCGGAAAAATTGTTTGGTTGTAAAAGTAATTGCCGAAACGTTACATTTTTTAATAATTTCATCAATGAGATATTCGTATAGTGGATATCAAATAAATGCCATGAACACAGCAAGAGATTTTTCTCCATCGGCAGGACCATTCACAACTGTAGAATCAGTAAATCACTTTAATGCCTTTACTTATATGGATAAAAAACAGAAAAATGGTAGGCAAAAATAAAAGAAAATAGCAAAATTATGTTCTGAATTCGGCATATAGTATAAGTATACGTACTATATTTTGTTACACATATTAATATAATCGAAAAACATTTTCCCAAAATACGATTTTTATGAGAAAAAAAATTAACTTTAATTTTAAATGTTCAAATAATCTGGAAACTGCTACTTTTCTTAAAAAAAAAAATTAAGTGAAAAATTACTCACTTAAACATATTATTGTACATAAAGCTATAAAATTTGGGAAATGTTTCTGTAAAATTGGTGAGAATAATTTTCCAGTGTAATATATTTCAACTTTGACCCCAAAAGTTGAACGGTGGGTTAGTATTGTTTCATCTACAGAAACAATATATGTCGTATAAGATATATGTAGATATGTATGTATCATGTTATTATAAATATATCAGCGCTTATCGATAGAAGTGATTGGATTTTAAGGGAATATTCCTTTAAATATTTTGAGAAAATAACCGTAAGGCTCCCACACCCCTACGTCGAAAATGCATCCCCTCTGAGATACAGAGGTTTTTAGCCATCCCCTCTGAGATAAAGAGGTTTTTAACAAAGGATTTTTCTGCCCTATCGAAAATAACATCTTGCAAATTTACGCGTGTATGGTAACAAATGGGGGATCGTACTCGTAATTATGTAGTACTTTAATTGTTTAAAAATAAATTTTGAACTAAAATAAATGTGTCAAAAGTTATTAAAGATCATAAGCGAGTCTTATTTTGCAAATAAAATACATGTATAAATACATTCATACATAAAGATGTATTTGTAGAACTAAATCCAGTGCTCTTTTATTTAACAAATTTTGTTCTACAAATTAAATCATATACTGTATATTTAATAATTACATTTTCAAAGTACATTTTGAAAAATAAGTTTATATACAAATGATAAAAGTCTTTATGTTTCCAATGCCCAATTCCTATAAAATTAAATAAAAAATCAGTTAATTCAGGCTTGAACTTTAGCTATTCATTTTTCAAGCGATATTTCCATAGAGAAATGACTTTTTATCATAGCATTAAGATTTAATATGGAAGTTTAAATCCGATACGTACAGGATATCCGTATACCAGGCAGGCACAAGAAATGATCATAAGTAAAGAAGTATTACCTATGTTTTCAAAGCAAAAACGTTTGTTCTTCCGTGCATAAGATTATTCTTGCTATTCACTTGCGCGAAAGTTGTTGTCGGATTATTTTTATTTATGTTTTTGGAGCCTTATTTCAAAAACTGTTGCTTTAGTAATATGATAATATATATGATATATAATATGATAACACGATTTCAGAAAATTTCAATTTAAACTTACTGTTGATTATATTGTATATAAGAATATTACATAACAAATGGGCTGAAAAGTCAGTGCCGTTTTATAGTAAGACACAACATTTTTGCAAAATTCAACTTTATGTATTAATTTAGTTGCCTTCGAGGGCGATACACTGATTGAAACGATTGTTCAATCTTTCGATACCAGTTTTGTAGTACGATTTCGGTTTAGCCTCAAAATAGGCCTCTGTTTCGGCAATTACTTCTTCAAAGGTCTTAAATCGCTTTCTGGCGAGCATTATTTTGAGGTCTGCGAACAGGAAATAGTCGCTGGGGGTCAAATCTAGAGAATACGGTGGGTGGGGAAGCAATTCGTAGCCGAATTCATTCAATTTTGCCATCGTTTTCATCGACTTGTGACACGGTGCATTGTCTTGATGAAACAGCGCTTTCTTTTTCTTCAAATGCGGCCGTTTTTCTGCGATTTCGTCCTTCAAATGCTCCAACAACGCAATGAAATAGTCGCTGTTGATAGTCTGCCCCTTTAAACACTCCTCTGAATCATCAACACGTTGTTGTTTTTGGTCGACTCGTATGATATATCCAATACGCTCTTTTGATATCTTCACAGCCTCAGCTATCTCGATCAACTTCACTTTCTTTCGTGATCATTTTGTGGACTTTTTTAATGTTTTCATCTGAAACAGCCGGACGTCCACTGCGTGCATCATCTTCTTTGCATCGGCTGCATTTTTTCTCATTAAAAAGCAATGATAAATCAACACACGAAATTGCTTTGAATCCATTTTTTTTCCACAATAACAAAAGTTGCTTCACTCACAACTCTATATCTCGAGAACTAATCGTCCGACAGCTGTCAAATTTATACACGTATCTTTTGAAGGTTGGTACTAACTGAAAATGGTATGGATATAATTCAAGTGGTGCCCTCTCTTAGAAACTTTTCAGCCCATGTATTATATATTTATGTATATTTTTTTCTATATATGAGGATGTCAACGTTGCTAGTTTTTGGAATTAGTTTTCTTCTCTCACTTATTTTTCTTTTAATTCGCGTGGTCATCCACTTTTCTCGATTTTTTTGTTTAAAACACTTTCAGTTCAAAACTGCAGCCAATTATTATAGTAAGTCAGCTTACTCTAGTTCATTGTGGCGCATCATAATGGCGCATCAGTCCGATTTGAACCAAGGTATAGTTCATTCAATGATATTGCAAAGCATCTTGTCATTTTGTGTACATGCCGTCATATGCCAACAACATCAACATTAACATCAACTGAAAAGTTTCCGGGCGGAGTGAACATTAGCAAGAGCAGAAGCACAATAAAAGAATGAGGAAACCATGAATACATGTCCGATGATGAGAAAAGCCACTCCTAAGGAGATAGCAGTAGCTACGTACAACACAGCGTAAAGTGACTGCATTGAAAGCGAAATAAACGGAAGGAAAGTACTATAGAAAGAGCAGTAAAAACCATAATTTACAAAACCTGCTAACAGCAAGAATAAAAATAGCAGCAAAGTGTAAATCAGTTTCAATGGATAAGTAAGAGATAAAACAACAACATAGACATAAGGAAACCCAAGGAAAGGAAAGGAAACTCCAATACTGTATGCCTCGCGTTGGCGTCGCAGCCTATCAGCAGGTTGTCCTTCTTTGTTATGGTAGCTGTAAGTTGTTTCACTTCCTCTGGCGGTACTGGTCTTTCATGTGCCTTGTATGCTGATGAAAGGTTTGTTGTTTGGTTCATAGAAAAGCTTTAATGTGTTTCTTAGCCAGTATTGATGTTCTGGGCTTACCGATAGCCTAATGTTTGTAGAACAGGTCGTACTCTTTGTCGTGAAATCAATCTATGGCAGATTCTCTCACACAGGACTCCTGGATAATGCCGACGTCAATATTTTCCTCACTTAGAAAAACGAGCAGACTATCGGAAGCATATGTAGAGGCCTCAGATTAGTCTGTGTGACCTCCAGCATTGTATGCTTTTTCAGCAATCGCCAGGTCCTACAACAACTTGTCGGTTTCGATGATGTCTGCATCGCCCTCAGGGCCCAGAGATAGGAAAAGCTTAAGCTTTGCGTGCGTGATGCTAAACCTAAGTTCATGCACTGCTTTCTTTAGAGTTGTTAGGCACTCATTATTGATCAGGAGCTTGTAGGAAATTCATTCATCCGCCCTAATGACTGTTCAGTCATCCATTGGAACTGCCGGGTTATAGAATTTAAGACATTGGAAGAGCCTTCCCCATTTACCTTCATATTCGGAAACCAAATGCAGTCCTTGGGTCTCCTTGAGATTTCAATAGCTGGTATAAGCTTGAGCACAGCAAACCTTAGCAAAAAAGTCCTTGGATAGTTGATCAAAGCATTTTATTGACCAATATCCTCTAACTGTTTCGCCAGTTGATACATCACCATGTCGAAAAGCTTAGCTTCAATGCTTCCCCGTGCCTCGGCTATGACATTCGCGTTTGTAGAGAACTCGTCCGTTAATGCAACCTACAACCAAGCCTGTCTTGATTTATTCTTCAAGTACTCGTAGTTCTCGTCATCGATTACCTAGTATTTCACCTTGTCCGCCTGGTCGTTTTCGTGGACCTTTCTGGCTGCCTAATTTTGGCGAACTTGCCTTAAACGTAGAGTGCCCTCTGGTAATTTATTTTTATAGCTTTCCCTGCAGCAGGCCTCTTGTTTGATTTTTTCTTTTTATTCTATCCATTTTTTGTCTTTTAATTTTGTTCCCACGAGTGAAACCGGAATGGGGGTTCATCTTGGCAGAGCCATCTTACCAGTTAGGTTTATCTACTTTCTAGCCATTCATCCATCAGCACAGGTGCCTTAACACTTCGGCTTAAAAGTGGGATTTTGAACAGGGTTTACTCCCCACGCCTTAATTTAAAGGTTGGTTTGCTCTTAGTTTCGTTCTTAAGCAACTGAGTATCTGTAGGCATTTAGGGGGTGGTCTTGCGACCGGTTCTCTTTTATTTACGATTCCCACATGTCCCGTAGACTTACTACAGGCCCTTCCTTCCCGACAACTCGACAACTCGACAACCCGACAGACTGAGCACTACACAAAGCAGGGATGGAGAAACTTTAGGAATATACATACATATAAAAGTATATAACTCGTGGGCAACATCTTAAAATATCATACATTCATACTTTTTCAGAAAGAATTAAATTAAAAAGAAAAAAACAGAGAAATATTTGTCAGCATATAAACCAGCACAACTAAAGAAGCCTGTGCATCCTTCCTAAATTAAAAACAAGCTGATGTTATGTCGAAGCCAAAGAAACACACGACAAAGCATCTGAAAATCAAATCAAACCGAGAGTCTCGTCAAAAGGATTCAGAAAATATTACAACATTCACCATTTGAACGTTTCACGCGAAGCAGATATTTCACGAACTTGGTAGGTTAGTGGTTTCAAGCTTCCAAGTACCAAGCTTCCTGAGGAGTACTCAAATATGACGATGATGTGCTAATGGTATCGGGACGAAAATGTGCGTTGTATTACAAGTTCTGTATTGTGCAAGAGGCTTCTTCTCTTAACTGCTTCTTCTTTTTGTAAGAAGTAAGTAATTATGGTAAGTAATTATTATCGTTTATTTATTATTAATTTAATAGTTCATGTTGTGTGTGTGTGTGCACACGCTTGGGCAATTGAGCTTGAGTGATGTAACACTTACAAATCCTCGGAAACTATGCTGCTGTATGATTATATGCTAAGCAGTACAGTCCGCTGTACTCATTTTCAAAAATCGTCCGCATTTACGAATAGGGTGTTGACCTCTGTGGCACACCTTGCAGGAAAAACTCTCAGTATTCGTCGTATGAAAACTACTCCGCAGTGGTACATTTCTCAAACAATTTGTTGCTGGTTGCGCCTGCTGTTGTTTAATAACCTCCAATGAACGAAACATGGTTTCCAAAAAGTTTGTAAATTCTGAAAATGTAGGCAGTTCCTTGTCGTTTGATTTACTTCCCACAGGTGTTGCGTTTTCTTTGAGAGTTTCTGAAGCAGGATAAAAACGAGTAAAACATCCCATTGCTGAACTGTAACTTAAGGGTTTTCCAAGTTGTGGACAACTTTCACCGATGTGAAGGTTGGCTGAAGAGAGATTTTAGTTGTGTGTTCACTAGAAACTGTTAGCGATCATAACGATCCGTTAAGACCTCCCATGCCTTGCTATAGTTGCCGTTGTCGATTGCCAAGTTAGCTAAAATTTTCTCCGCTTCCCCTGAAACACTTGTTTTTAAATAATACATTTTTTGTATTTCCGAGGGTGCTGCATTATGGTAGATTTGAGACAAAAATACGTCACGAAAGGCTCGCCCTGTCTCATAACTTCCAGCGAACACCGGTAAATTAATTTTGGGCAATCGAATGTCTACCTTCCTAGGACGTGTTTTTTGGACTGATTCATCTCCTTCTACCTTCTTTTCAATTGCCTGTACTTTATCCATCGCGTACAACAAGTCGCAGCGATACTCGAAGTATAACTCTCGGATTTGTTCGAAGATAGTATTAGATTCAACTTATTCCTTCTCTGCTGAAGACTCCAGAGCCTTTTCGAGTCGTGCAGTTGCTGCTTCTATTGTCTTTTCTAATACAGACAATCGACTGGAAATGTAGTTGGCTGTTCGCCTTATAGAGCCAGTTTTGAAATAATTTTACATATCATTCTCCCTTTGCTTAGCTTTAAAAGATGGCGTATTTAGTTTGGATTCCAAAGGCTTAATTGAGGAAAAAAAATATTTTGTTAGAGAAACCCGATTCATATAGTAGTTAATTCTTTTTAATAAGTACACAGTATGAGCGAGACAGACATTGACGCTTTGATTGGGACGAATAAACACGCCATTTCGACTAGTTAGAGTGATAGAGATGCCACCCTTGTCAAGCAGTGACGCACGCTCCTTTGCTTACAGCGCACTATTCTGCATTCATATTGATTTTGTGCTTACAACTTTGGCTTTCTTTATTGGACTTCATTGCCTTGCGACTTTGATTTCCTATCTAACCGTTTCTGAATTGTTGTTCTTAAACCTGATCGCAAAAATAGACTGTAAAAATGTTAGATTACGTAATAAATTAAAACATCGCTTTCAAAGAAGTTCGAGATGGAAGTGAGTTTTACTGTTTTACTGTTTACATCAATTGCATTGGTGCCAACTGTTTTGAGGGGATTTATTGCGTGGGTACGTGGGTGCGTGGGTGCGTGGGTGCGTGGGTGCGTTGCCAGAGTGTGCATCCTAATGATGTAGTATGCCAACAAGGCGACACCGTGTTTTAGGTTTCGAAAGTGTGAAAAATCTTTAGTTTAGATTTTTTACTCTTTTTTATTTAAGTTTTTATGTTTTATTGTTGTTCATTTTAATTTGTAAAAAAAAAGAATTTGAAATACGTACGTAATTTTTTCGGTTATTTAAGAAAATGTTTAGAACTTTCTTTGTATTAATTTTTACAGTCTTGCAAAATAGTTGTTGACTAAATTGGTGTATTTTTGCAAGCTTTTTTTTGAAGCTCCACTTGAACGTATTTGGGATTCGTTGTAGAATTGCTTGACTGGGTTTCATAGATTTAAAAGTGGTTTCGTTAAATAAACCTAAACAATATACCTATTATTACACTATCTGTTCAAATCTTTTCAATAAATTCTTATCTGTGCTGTTGTTAAAAATTGTTACATCGTGGAATAATCCCTGCTATCTAGCTGCTAAATTCGTAAAAATAAGGTTGGTAGAAGACGCATTTCATCCTTTCCAAGTGGTATTACTTCAGTTACGAGTATGTAATAAAAATTTTGAGAGAAAATAGTTTATAAGATTTGTAATTTTGATAAAGCTGTCTTCGTCAATATTACATGTTGAAAAGAGTTACTATTGATTTTGGAACATTCAAAACAATCCCCGATACTGTCGACATCATCTGTCAACACTTTACAGATAGTCAATGTTGCGGAAAGCCTCAGCATGAAAAAAGCTGATTTATTGGTGCAAATCGATGCGAAAACGTTTATAGAAAGCAAATTTGTCTAAACTGTAAAAATATTTATTTCTATTGTAGATTTGTTAGAGTTTCCAATTTCTAGGACTTTCACTTCACCTTCAAACAAATCAAATAACCCAATCTCCGTGTTTTTAGGTGCTTAATTCTATATCAAATACGACAGTCTACTTAAATTATTATTTTTACTTAACTGTCCCTGGTTTAATGTCACTATCACTGTTATTGCCTTATGGAGCTTTATTTTATCATCATAAATAAGTTTCAACTCAGTCGCATTTAAGATCTACTTTCCAAATTGTTCTTTACCGGCCTGAAGGTTCATTTAACTTGTCATGTGCTACTTAAATCGCTTAGAAGAGGATCAGCAAATCATCCTTAGACTATACTGTAAACATAATACTAACTTATTTTCAATTACTAAAGCTATGTCTATTTCAGTGCGTAAAGAATTGTTTTTCGTTTTTACAAATTCAAAATGTCACCTTAATTTATCTTAACTATCTAAATAGTTTTTTCTCCTTTAGGAAGCCGCCAAAAGTACTGATGCTACCGACTAAAATAGGTTTTATCGCGACACGTATACGCAGGTACATATTTATACGTATATACGTGTTCACATACTTAAAATTTCATACTATAAGCATTATTTTAATAAAGCGTCAGTAATTAGCTGAACGCCAAACGAGACAGACATCCTTCAATTAAACCCGTGTTAGTTTTATAGTGCCAAAACCCCAGCCGCCAAGCAGTAGTAGCAAAGTATGAACATATACGAGTAAACATTTATACCTACTATACATACATCTAGTTTTTATAAAATATTAAATTTTAAATCATCAAAATTATTGCTGGTCAACAATAATATTGATATAGATAAATGTAGATAGAAACGAACAGTGTGGCATCATACAGCATCAAAGATCGACGTTGAAACAGAGAAAATGCAGGCTGCTAATTATAAAACAGTAATCTGCCGTGATGCTTTAAACGTACTTAATAATCTCGAGAAAACGGAAAAAAAACAAAAGAAGCTCGCGTATATTAAAGTCAAGTTAACTCCTCATTTTCAGCAGCAAAAAACAAAACCTAGGAGCGGTGCTATTTCCATCGTATTACATAGCACAGCAACGAATTTTTCCAAAAACTCTAAGAGCATGCTCATACAGTACCAACGCTGACGTATTTGTCATTAGGAACACACTGTAAAAAAACAAGACGTAAATGATGGCCGAAAGAGAACCTTACATTACAAAGAGCGAAGAAACTTTGCAGAGCAGTTGAGAGAGCTAGAAAACAAATAATGAAACCAGAACATGTTTAGAAAGCGCAAACGTTGATAAAATAGACAAGGAACGCACATTCGATTGCACACGTTGCTGCCCGGTGTATAATAATAAGTGTTATGCATGCGGACGTAAGGCTCACTTTCAGTCTTTGTGTCACAAAAAACAAAAAAAAAAAAATAAATTATAAATACAAGAAGCCAAAATCTGGAAAAAATGCCTTAACGGGGGGCAGTAACACATATCAAAGCGATAGTGACAGTTTTAAGAATTATAGGTTTGTCGGGTCAATTTCCACTAAGCATATAAGCTCAATAAACGACGACAAGTTTAGTGTAAAAGTTAATATCGGGAAACATATACCTATACTTAAGCTTAACAAAACAGCAAACACACTAGGAGTAACCATTGCGAAGTTGGCGAATAAGTGTTTAATAAAGTTTAGTTTTTACGAGAGCACCAAAGTCATCGGATAGGCGGAATGTCCATGTAAGTACAAACAATCCGCACAAAAAATCACTATCTTAAATATGTCGTAATTACCAACGCACGTGTCAATAAAATTAATGATGTCGAGAAAATATTGGGTTGCTGCAATGAATTAAAATATGATATAGACTTCTTTCCTAACCCGCAGTTTAATATTACTCCAGCACGATGCTACGGGTGCCTTGAGATCAGGCAAAACGAACTAAAGCGTATGGTAAAAATGGACTATTGCTGAAATGTCAAAAGATTAAAGTTTCGAAAATGCATTTCTGCCACACAGGGATAACAAAATCCAGTCAACGTGCTCGTCAAGCACTGTATTGGTTTAGTTAAGCTTTTTTAGAGCTATGCACAGTGTGCCAGCAAAAAACGATCATACATCATAAGTGATACTTCGTCGTCAACCCAGAATATAATTTCCAATTAGTGTCTACTAATATTTTCAAGTTCCAATCCTATTCAGGATTCATAGATTTCCGAAAGTTAAACTCATTAACATCGGCGGAGGCAGACTTGCTGCTACAGCTAGTTCAAAGCATGCCTAAAACATGGGAATCAGATGGCGGCCCTTGAAAATAAATGGGGATTCGTGTATTGAATATCTTCACCGCACTACCTGATATCCAATGTGTTTGCGGAAAGAAACGACAGTAGAAGGACGAAAACTACAGCACCTATCAGCGTCGAAGTACTAGTTCCTAAAAAACTAACAGAACTCCGTCTGAGCCAAAAGGGTTATGTAGACCAAGCAGCAGCAATTATGCTTCCACTAACTGTTAGAGACCAACTTTTTTTAACACTCAAGTGGGTATGACTACACTTAAAATGCCTAAGCTCGTGTTAAGTTCTTAAGAAAATAGGACAGAGAGAGAGAGAGAGAAATATTTTTGGGCTTAGTGGTTAATTCGCTCAATTAGTGTCATCCAACATTTAATGGGGTGACTAAATTATTTATGTAATTGGACTTGTTGTTGTATTCTTGGTAACAACTCGTCATTTATGTGGCTTGAAAAAGAGTGTATTTCGGGTGCAGCTGGTATTAAACTCCGAACCGTTCGATTTGGGAGTCATTACAATACCACTTGAACCTAAAGCCGGCTCATACCCCGGTTATCGTATAAACCAGAGGTTCAAAATTAATCTGGTTTCGATGGACCCCCTACTGCTACATTTTTACCATATTCCCAAAAATTTTCAAAAAATGTGAAGATTAGATCTAACGATGGAAATTTGCGTCCCTGCTGAGTTCCAACGCTAAATTCGGAGTGTTAAAAACAAAAAGAAAAATTGAAACTAAACGATTACAGACTCCATAGAACTAATATTAAACATTAATAACGTATCGTAACTTCAACAATGCAAATCAACAATAAATAAAAAAACAAAGTCATAATTAATGGGAAGGATGTACTTGATGCATTGGCAGCAAATTATCAATATTTGGCTTAAATTTTGTAAGAAATAACCGCGAATCTCCCCGATCTGTGATGTTCATTCTGCGATGGCCACCGAGGGCACGTTTGCAGCAGTCGATTCGTTGGACCCAATTTTCAACGATTCGGCCGCTATTTCGCGTTCAATATTGACTTTCTCTATTGACACGCTCTTTCAACGTCGTCGGCGTGTTGGCATAAACCAATGACTTAACGTAGCCCCACAGAAAATAGTCAATCGACTGACCCATCTCTTGAGATAACACGCTCACCATACTTACTCTTCAATAAATTGATTATAGCGTGTGCTGTGTGGCTTGTGGCACCATCATGTTGAAACCACATGTCGTCCAAGTCCATATCTTCCAAATCAGGCCACAAATAATCGGTGATCATGGCGCGATAACGCTGACCATTTACAGTAACGTGACGATCGTTATCGTCGACGAAAAAATACGGCCCAATAACGCCCCCGGCATGCAAACCGCACCAAACAGTTATTTTTTGTGGATGAAGTGGTGATTCACAAAGCACATGTGGGTTTTCACCCGACCAGGACCCAATCGGAGAACGTAGGTTGTTAGTGTACTTTACCATGATAAAAATGTTAAGTTTACTGCATAAATTGACTGTGACAGTTTGATGATTATTTAAAGAATGCGTTCACAAATTAAATTCAAAGTTGTCAAGTCCCTATTGGAAAACCCTATATTTTGCTTCATAAACTTTAATTTTCCAAGAAAAGCCGAAATTATACCCTTTGTTTTAATTAAGCTGTCCCCTTGTAACTGCAAGTTGATGTCATTGAAATTTTTGAACAGATCTGTCAAATACGCGATACCTGCTTTCAATTTGATCAGGATTTCTTTTAAATCTCGATCTTTACTTCCCAGAAACTCTAAAACTGATTCAAAAAGTGAGTAAAGTCTCGTGAAATATGCACTTTTCGACAAATAGCGTACTTCAATATGTAAGAGCAATCGTTGGAAGTCCTCATCATTTTCGTCGCACAATTTTGCAAATAATCGGATATTCAATGCATAGTTTCTTATTTTGGTAACTGCTTTAATCACAAATTGAAGCGATTGGTGCATTCTATCACTCGAATTTTTCGTTATTAGGATCGATCTGTGGATGACACAGTGAATTGCAGTTACTTCTGGTATAATTCTTCTAAGAGGGCTTATAAACCCACGATATCGCCCGAATATAGCAGGAGCTCCATCTGCTGCCACCGAAATGATGTTTGTAAATGGAATCGCTTTTTCCCTAATAAAATCACTCAGAACATTAAATATTGATCCGTCTCCAAGGTTTTCGCAAATAACAGCTCTTCATGGATTTCTTCGTTCATAACAAATCGAATATATGCCAATATTAATGCTTCATTATCACGTAAAGTTGGCTCGTCCAGTTAAATAGAAAACTGAGTTATTTGCAAATAATTTCACAAGAAGCTTTCAATATCAGAGCTCATTTCATGAAAGCGTCGTTAAACAGTGTTGTTATTCAAAGGAATTCTTTTGAGTACGTCAAATTGTGATTTGTGCTGTACAGTTTTTATAACCACTTCAACAGAGGGTAAAATTAACTGTTCTCCGATGGTGTGCAGTTTTCCAGATTTCGCTTTAAGCAGTGAGATATTGTAAGATGCCCGTAAGCCATCATCGTCACTTTGAAACGTGACTGTGCACAGTGGGGTTCTTTTCATATATTTCCTTCAATATTTGAAAATATTTTAAATCTTTGCCTATTTTATCAGGATAACATCTTCTTAGATAATTTTCGAGCTTCAATGGTTTCATAGAGTCATTGCTCAAAACTTTGTTGCATAAAAGGCATATGGGCAGTCGTTTGTCTACTTTTGATGGAAGAAAACCAAATTTCAAATAATCAACACTGTACTGTAAACATTTTTTTCTTAGATTCATCCCTGTTTCATATAAGTTACCTAACTGTTGAGATATACCTATAATCATATGTATATCTCTCCTTTAGTGAATCGCCGCAGTCGGGAAAATAAATCATTTTATAATAAAAAGTAGCTACTAAAAGGTAAATTTTTCTCAGCTTTCTCTTCTTTTAAAGAAGTATCAAATAATTTCCCTGTTCAGTATTTAAGTTTTATTACGTACATATAGCACGCAACCATAACAAATATAATATAATTGCAATATAAAACAAAAGTATGCATAAAAAAAATTACAAATAGGCATGTACTTAACTTTTCCGGCACTGGCAAACACTTTTCAAAAATCCGAAAACAAATGAGTAGCGTTTGTCCTTGGCAGGACATATTTATATTGGTGAGGAATCAAACTAGTTCATGCAAGATTGCAAGCACAGCACAAGTTGTATTTAGCGGGCGGCACTTTGCAAGTCTCGACACGCGTTGCACTGAATATCGGATATGCAAGTTTTTACAAGTAACAGACGCTGATCTTAAAATACACTACTCAAAAAAAATTTAAGGGAGTTTAAAAAAAAAAGGAATTAATTCTAAATTAAAAAGCTTTCTGATCCATATGCCAGCCTAACTGAGAAAATGTTTCTTTACAATCAAAACCAAATAAAAAAAAAAAAAACACATTTCACATACGCAAAATAAAAGCCATCATTTATTCATCAGTGACTGTAAATGAAGTATAAACGTCGAATCTATTTATTTATTTATTTATTTTTTTTTTTTTTGTTCACATATCATGTAATACTATTAGCATTATATTAATAAAGAGTCAGTGGTTAGCTGAGTGTAAAACGAAATAGACGCCTTTCAATTACTATAAACCTGTGTTCGTTAAAATGTGCACGGATAATTTGCCTTGTATCTATTTTTTAATATTAAAATAAAGGAATGTTTCTGAGAAACAAAGTTGTTTAAGTGCAGACTGTGAGGGAACATGTAGCAGATTACCTTTTTAACCTGTTCTTGGTACTTGGTTTTGTTAAGTGCTTTCATTTCATCCCTCAACCTTTCATCACTAAAACTAATAATACAGACAATACATGCAGTCTGTATTTTTTGCCTTACAACAAATGTTAAAAGGAGACCTATCGACGAAAATTTCTCCAGAGTGAATGTGTCTTTATCCCCTCTAAGGAATATGTGGCGCCACCGTTGTTATCCAAAGCATTGGTGATTGCACAATATTTCAACTGTTATTAAGCAGGGTGATATAAATTACCACCGTTTTGGACTTCTCAATGGCTCTTAGACCTCTTGAAGCTCTTTCTTCGAAATGAACACTTGTGGCTCCCTCCAGTCGGTGATGACATAATTTTTAGCATTGAAATCGGTATGGCCTTAAATCTATGTATATCATTTCAAACATGAAAATTGTTTAAAAGGGCTTTATTTCGTAGGTCGTTGTTCGGGCCAATAACATCATTCACCTTGAACATTTCCTGAAAACTCCTGCTATGACTGTACTCTCTCGTGCAGACCTTACGTCACAAATAAATTTTCATCACCGATAGCTTCTTCTGGATCAACACCTGCTGTTAACAGTAATTGTTCGTTGTTCGTTATATGGGTGATTTTTGGGAATATAAGATCGTTTCTACCGACTTCTGAAATACCAATGTTTTATTTCATTTCAGAACATTTTCGAATTGCTGGTGTTCGCGGTCTGAATTTTGTACAGGGTCAGAGTCACTCATAATAATATTTCAATCTGTTAAAACAGGTTTTTGTAATTGGCAACATAACAAAACCCATAAAGTATTATCTTCAAATTTATACGTTATTAATGACGTTTGTACAATTTCTGATTCTCTTATCAGAAATATAAAAAATACGCGTGCAACTCCAATAAAAGACAAATTTATTTTTTTGATTATCTTAATAAGTACAGCTCAAGTAAGAGAGCAACAAAAAAATTATCGGTACATTGCATGGTATGGAATTACAGAATTGTCACGATTGCAGAAGGTGCGTTAATATTTAAACTATTTAAACAGTACAGTACAGTACATTCATTTTTAAAGCATTTGAGTTAAATGCCTTATAATGATTTCTCAACATCCATCCCGCATTGAAAGGCTCCATTTTCAATAGATTCGCCTGCATGCTTATCTGTCTTAGTGGGAGGTAAACTAGTTCGAATCACCACTATACGCACAAGATTAACCTCTTTTCCTAGCGCTCATTTTAATTGGGTAAGTTTTTGTTTCTATGATAACCAGAGCAACAACTCGAAATTCATGATACTAATTACACCATTTGTTTCGCTGCTCCAGCAGATGCAAGTATTCTGGGCTCCAACGTTTAAATAACTTTTGACACATCTGAAATAACCTTGCCATTTAGATAATCGGGACATGTTGACATTTGTTATATCTGGATCCATGAATATCCAATAAATAATGCAACATACGTTTTGGTTGGGGTCCTTCCCCAAATGACGTCCTCCAAGTAGCCAACAATCTGTCCTCATGATAGTAAGTAAAGTCTGTGTGCTTGCATACATGTTTGACGATGAAAATGTGAAATACCGCTGGAAGTACGATCGGATGATTTGCATTAGATTCCAATTATGAATTATGAAGTTTTCCACCTACACAAAGTAAGCCGAAGTCGTTATAAAGGGGATTAAGTGATATAAGTTTTTTTGTTTTATTATGTCCTTTTCCTTTAAGTTCATTATACTCCTTAACAAATTCATTTCTTTGAATCACACGCATTAAAATTTTAATTCCCATGTCGACATCTTTGGTTGTTGCGGAAAAGAGGAGTGAAGTCCCTATTACGCGATCCTCACTTAGACTTCTGGGGCTGTTAACAAAGCGGTAAATGCATCCGAAAGTTCTTTGAAGTTTTGCAATCTTTAGACGCTGTTGCCAAAAGAACTAATGTTTCACTTCGATTTTCTTTTTCTTGGAATGGCAAGTTCAAGCTTTGACCACTTTGTCTCTGGGTTTTTAAAAAAAGAAGATGAATTGATAATTTCGGCGGGGTAAACCTCTCAAGATATTCACTAGTTGGAGCTTGCTACGAATCCATATGTTGAGTTAAGGTTTGTATTTTACTAATTCTTTTTGCAATGAATATACCAAATTTGCATGGAGAGGATTTAATCCATGATAATACGACTGTCAAATCAGACCAGCAGAGAACTCGATGGCATTTCATTATATTGTCAGGGATGAGAATATCTATCAGCTCAGATAGCAGCAAGGCTGTACACAATTTAAGGCATGATTTAGTTTATATATGTGCCACTCTTGTCTTTGAAGCTTGTTATGTTGTTATATACACAATAAGCGTTAATGATCAGCAAATCCATGCATTTCATATTGAGTGCAAAAAGAAGTAACGTATTTTGGAAGCTTCATTTCATTGATTAGTTTCAGTTCATGAAAGAACTTAGCCCACATTGTATGCATTCTGATAAGGAGAGAGTATGCGAACCGAAATTCATTCAGTTTTAAACCCAAGGTCTTTGTAACAGTTCCATCATTTATTTTTAAAAAAGATTTTTTTATTCTAGGGGCTTCGAATTGTTTGAACACTATTTTCTTATTTTGAAGGGACCTTTGCTTAATAGTTCTGAGATTTGTCCCTTGATTTGACATAGCTCGTCTAATGTGTCTCCGCCACTCAATGTATCATCGAACATGTTTAGAGCCAACAGGAAAATTCTTATTTTAATCCAAAGCAAGTTGAAGCAAGGTCCGTATAGCGAGGATATGTCATAGTGTTAAGTTCGAATATTATCAATTCTTCGCTCTCGTCATTGCGCCCGACAATACATTGAAACTACTATCAGGTCAGTTGACCAAAACACATCTGTAGATTTTACAAAAATCTGCAATTATAGCATACATTTAAGCTTGAAGTCTTAACAAAGTTATGAAGAGGTTAGCTTGTATTGTTGATACAACTAGGAGTACAATGTTCAGTTAAAGTCCTGTAAAGTTTTGGCTGAGCCGACAAATACGACTCGCATTTTGGTTGAAGTGCTGTCAGCCTTCATGAGTCATGATGTGGTAAAAAGAGGTGTGGACGTTGTAGAATATCATCAGGAGCAGCAAACATTGACAAAGGGCCAAGCATTTATTGATTAAATCATAGTATTGGAGTTTTAAATGTGGGACGCTGGAAATTCTTTTGTTGATTGTAAAATCGTTTTAATGAATTATCAAATGAAGATGCTAAATTAGAGATTTAATTAAATGCTGCTCACATACGAGTATGTTGCCTTTTGATAACGAAGAGCTATATTGTTAAATTTGTTTTATTTTAATAGTATATATAAATAGCATAATAAATGATATCTATGTACCACTTTTGTTTATAACTATAATAGAATGACAAGCGACACCTATGTACCATTTGTTTGCTATTTAAAAGAAAAAATAGAAGTAAAGAAGAAAATAAAGATTAGTCGAATACAGAAAGTCAATGTGTTTTAATAGGTTATAAGCAAATTATATATTTTGCAGTAATTTAAAGTTTTTTAATAGTACAATAATAAAAGAAAAAGTAGTTAAATTTTTTGTATAAACATGGCAATGAACTATATTCAAAGTGTTCCGAAATTGAAAGTCAGGGAAAATAATGATGAGTGGAGTTTTGCTGTTAAAAACTTGTTGGAACTCGAAGGCATGACGAATTATATTCAATCAGAGCCGGTGGCCGGTTTCGAGGTAAAACCGACAGAAGATGAAAAAACCAAGGCGAAGCTAGTTTTAGCGATAGACCCCGAATTGTACGTGCATATTAAGGAGACGAAAACATCCTCAGATTTGTGGAAAAAATGAAAAACCACGTTCGATGATTCAGCATTTTCAAGGAAGATAACTTACTACGACATATAATCTCATTGCGACAAGAATATTGTGATTCCATGAGTTGATATGTGACACAAGTGGTCGAGAGAGACTTAAGGGCATAGGATTTGCAATCACGGATGAATGGATTGGATCATTACTATTAGCAGGTTTGCCAGATAAAGTTTCACCAATGATTATGGCCATAGAGCACTCGGGCATAAAGATTACCACAGACGCAATAAAGTCGGAGTTGATCGATATGGAGGTTTCGAATACTGACACGGATTCCAGCGGTGCTGCATTTACTGCGAAGAAAACACAACCAAAAAAAAAAGTAAATTTGGCGACACGTCAACACCAAAAGTGACAAGTGAAAAAACTGTGACATTCTACAGATGTAAACAAGTCGGTCATTACAAAAACCAGTGTCCATTATTGCAGAAAAACAGGCAATCAAATGCTTTTAGTATGATATTTCTGAACGGAGAATAAAGCAAAAGTGAATGGTACGTCGACTCCGACGCAAATGCACATTTGACGGCAAACAAGGGGTGGGTAAACAACACGAATTTTAAACCAAGTTTATCACATATCACAGTCGCGAACGATATGAAAGTTCCAGTTTATCTTCCGGAGACGTACAGATATCGACTGATTGCAACTACGATATCACGGTTAAAAACGTTTTATGTGTGCCAAACTTGACTACATCGGTAAATGAGCTCATAAAAAATGAAAAGTGTTGTTTGTGCAGCTAACCAATGTTATGTCCGCAACAAGAGGAATGAGCTAGTAGCCACAGCAGAATTAACCAATGGAGTATATAAGCTAAGGGTTAAAGTGGCAGATTGCTTATTGGCAGCACCAGCTGTAATAAATGCAGAACTTAGGCATATCCATGGCACACATTAACAGCAGTGATCTTACAAAAATGAAGAACGGCATTGTGGATGGATTATCTTATCGGGACTCAAGTAACATAATGAAAGATAAATGTGTGATCTGTTGCGAAGGTAAACAGATGAGTTTTCCATTTTCACATGGGGGGCAGAGTAGTTAGAGATAATACATGCTGATGTATGTGGTATTATTGAAACAAAATCCATCGGTGGCGCACAGTATTTTCTACTCTTCATTGATGATTATAGTCGTATGACTTCCATAAACTTTCTTAGGCGTAAGAATGAAGTTTTCAATATAGTTAAAATTTTCAAAGCGATAGTTGAAAACCAGCAGAATATAAGAATAAAGGTACTCCGCACAGGCAACGGTATTGTAGTAGTAGTACTGGAGAAATGGAGAATTACTTAGACAATGAGGAAATCATTCACCAGAAGACAAATGCATAGGTATACCCCAGAACAAAACGGCGTTAGCGAACGAGCGAACAGGACTGTTGTTGAAAAGGCAAGGTGTTTACTTTTTGATGCTAAGCTACAAAATAAATTCTGGGCTGAAGCAGCAAATACAGCAGTGTATTTAAAAAACAGGTCCTTAACTTCAAGCTTAGGAAATAAAACAACATATGAAGCATGGTATGGAAAGAAACCAAACTTAGGTCATATTCGTCTGTTTCGAAATCCTGTAATGGTTCACGTTCCCAAAGAAAAAAGATTGAAATGGGACAGAAAGTCTGAACAGTACTATATATTCTCGTGGGTTATTCGGAAACAGTGAAAGGATATCGTGTATATGATCCGAGAAAAAATATTTTTACCGTGAAAAGAGATGTCATAGTGACGGAAGATAATAAAAAAACATTACAAAAAAATGATGAAGACAGTGTGAAGAGAAGCCTTTGAGACATGAATCGCCAACTACGAATAAAGATGGCAGAAATTCAGCGGGGGAGTCTTGAGTTAATGAATCACTGCATCATTCAAGTTCAAATTCATCTTCATCTTTGCATGATTCAAGTTCAAATTCATCAACATCCGTATATACACCCTAACTACCTCAAATTTTGAGACAGGTGTTTCAAGCAGTGAACTGTTACCAGCTCCAGTAGTTGAAGTGAGCAAGAAAATACGAAAAGCCCCAGAATGCTATGGTGGGAGCAACATGTGTAGTTCTAATCCTAATTCAAACCGCTGAATGGACCAGAGGCCGACCAATGATGATGTTCCAAATGTAAGTGGGTATTGAATAAAAAGCTGGATGTGAATGATAAAGTGCGTTATCGGTCAGAATTGTGGCAAAAGGTTTTCCGCAGCGAGGTGGCATCGATTAAGACGACACTTTTTCTGCTGTTGTAAAACATTCCACATTAAAAATGTTGTTTGCGCTTTTTAAATGGACAATTGAAGGAAGACATTTATATGTCAATTCCAAGGGGTTTTTTAACTGAAATCAATTAAAATTTAAAACTCAAGAGAGCTATCTATGGACTAAATCAATCTTCTTTAGTTTGGTATGAAAAAGTGAAAGATTGTTTATGTGATTTAGATTTCAAAATTAGCAAGTTTTAACCTTGCTTTTTTACAAAAACTTATGGTAAAACTATTGTAACTATTTACGTAAATGATTTTTAAATATTCTCTAATTGTATTAAAGAGACAGACAAATTGAAATTTTGCATTGGGTTCTAAATTTAAATTAAAAGATCTAGGATCTGTTAAACGTTACTAAGGCATGAGAATTAATGTGGACAAGAAATGTAAGATTATAACAGTAGATCAGCAGGAATATATAGAGCATTTATTATCAAGATTTGATATTGTCAGATAATAAAGTTATAGATACTCCTCAAAATTTAACGTTGAGAAAACTGAAAAGTGTGCAGTCAACATTCCATATCGAAAACTGATAGGAAGCCTTATGTGATTGGCTATTCTGACTAGGTCTGATATAAAAAGGGTGATTCATCGTGAGGTTGGCTATTCGATTTCAAGGTTAGATGGGCTTCGAAAACTTTGCTGCAACCCAATCCCAGACCGAAAAACACCCAGATATTTTAAATAACGTCCCGTAACTTTCGCTCAGAACGAAGACGTCTGCTGAGAAATTGAGCGATTGCGAGAGCTTGGCATCTTACTCCCAGTCGAAGCGAGCCAATGTGCAAAACGGAGGTCTACAAATATGCGGTGATTTCAAGATTACCATCAACACTCAGCTTGAAGTGGATCGTCATCCAGTTCCCCGTATCCAGGAGCTGTTTCACAAGCTACAAACGGTCGCTACTTCTCCAAAATAGACACTTATCTTCAATAGAATAGGCGTCCAAGAAGTTATGCGTTGTTAGCACCAAATTCGGACTTTTCGAGTATCAGCGTTTACCTTTCGGCACATCCAGCTCCGCTGGCATCTTCCAACGTTATATGGAACAACTGACGGCTGATTAAGAGTTTTGTGTCTCCTACTTAGACAACGTCATTGTATCTGGGCGCTCCAACGAAGAACATTTGCGTAACCCTCGAATTTTAATAGAACGGCTTGAGCATCACCGTTTACGTTGTCAAGTGCAAGTTTGCGAAGTTTAAAATTAAGTATTTGGGTCATATTGTAGACGAAACAGGGATACGCCCTTTAGGGTCCCGCGTCAAAGCCAAACGCGGGTTGCCCAACTCAAAAGATGTGAAAGATCTCGAAACGGTCATTGGAAAAGTGAACTATTATAATCAGTTTATTGACAATTTCGCACAGCTAGCAGCCTCGCTAAAACAACTCCGCGCTAAAGGTGAACCGTTCGTTTGGGGAAACGATCAACAGAATTCTTTTGACAGTTTTAAAGAAAAAATATTGAACGTGTCCAGGTTGGTTCATTTCCAGGATGTCTTACCGATTACATTGGCCACTGATGCATCATCACATGGCATCAGGGCAGTCATTTCCCACGTTTATCTAAATGAAACGGAAAAGCCAATAGCCTTCGCATCAAAAACTCTAGACGAGGCCCAAAGAAGCCAAATCGAAAAGCAGGCTCTTTTAATCATATTTGGCGTAAAAACCAATATTTGTTCGGACACCAATTCGAACTCATAACCGAGCCCCAACCTCTGGTCAACATTTTCAGTCCCAGTAAAAAATTGCCTCACATGACCATCCAAAGACTGCAACGTTGGGCAATTATCTTAATGGGATATATGTACGTAGACGATCTGTTACCGGCCAACAGCCCAGCACTGTAATGCTGATTGTCTTTCGCATCTACCAACTGGGCCCGATAAAGAGTTCGATCAGTCGGAGGACTTCTGTCATCAGATGGATCAAGGGTATACGAGCCTTATGGAGGATTTCCGCTTACGCTTGTACATCATCAGCAGCAGGATCTCTTGGTTGAAAACTCGTATTACCGTCAGAATTTTGGGGCGTAGACAAGGATAAATTAATTTTTCGGTGTAATCGAGGTTTATTCTTGATCGTGTGTATAGATCAGAATCTACTTAGATACTATTAGATACCCCAATGCAGATTTTGGTTGTGGAAATTTACCTTTATCTTTTTAGGATTCTTAAAGAAACAACTTAATTCACTTACAAAACAAAATATTTACTTTATTATTGATCACTATTAAAATGAGTTTTACATTTCTGAATTCTGATTCCAACTTCAACACATTTAATTTATTGCACCTCCATTTAAAACTTTTAAATAGCTGTTTTTAGAAAAATTTTGTTAAATAAGTTTTCATTTTAGACGTATGGTACATTTTTTCCGGTCTTATTGCTGTTTTTTGTACTTGCACATGCATAACAATATTCACCTTTTTGCCTTTTTAAGCCATACGGACAAACATCTGAAAAACAAATAAACTCTACATCGAAAAAATAATATCCAGGTTCATGATACTGCGACAAGGAATTGTTGTGATCTAAAATAAGCCGAATGTATTATTTCCGCCATTATCTCACATTAGCATGACCGATCGCCACCAATCTATTCAAATCTATGAATGGTCTCTCCTAAAGCAATATCATCAGAAAAATCACTCAGAGATTTCAGTCAGTGGGAAAGTAGATTCATCCATCCACATCTATTCGATTATCGTTTAGATCATCATTTATATCAAATGAAAATCTGTTTTAAATTTTTTTAAAATCTGCATGTATCATACAATATTTTAAAAATTCACACAAAACTTTCCCTACTATACAGGCTGGTCCGGTATGGGATACAGATATTTTGAAATCTTATTCATTGGTTCATGTTATGAAAAAAAAAGTAAAGTAGGAGGGGGGTCTATCACAAGCACCTTCTGAGTTACAGGGTGTTTTAAAAAAAAGTTCCTTCAGAGAAGCAGGTACCAACAATTATTTAGCTATAACTTGTAATGTATTAAATCTAGAGCAACCGAGCTGGACTCGTTTGATAGCCAATTGATTAATGGTTAATTCATATTTGAACACTATTACCATATATGCTGTCATTTTCCAGATATTATATTTTAAATAAAAAATTTGTTAATTTTTGTTTTAATAAATTGTTGGGGACAAAATAAAAAGTAAGGAAGCTTTTAACTAGGAAAAGCGTGTTTACAATTTGTTTCTACAATGTTACCTACAAATTCACCATACAAAATTTTTAAGTTGGGTTTACAATTTTCCAGAGTGGCCCAATATATTGGACTGCAAGATCACTAGATTTGAAAGTTTTGGATTTCTACGCTTGGTTAACGTTGAAAGAACGAAATTTGTTTTCACTTTCTCCCTCCGTATAGAAAATTTATTGCAATTGACTTAGTGTTCGACCTAATCAGATGCGTTTCAGGAGTGTTTCTCCCAAATTTGCCCAAATTACATTTATTTAACGAATGGAAAAATGAAACTACTCTGCTTTTGGTGTCGTCTCGATTAAGACTGACTATTTTCTTTATTTGAACATATTACTTCATGTCATATCATAAACATAGATATGGTCAACGCATTTCGTTTCCGATGGCCTTCAGACAGCATTATTGACACCGGAATGTAATTGACACTTTTTGTTATTCGTTCCGAAGCAACATAAATGTGCCGTCAGCAAGTTTTCTGAGTTGCATTTGTGTAACTTCAGCCCCCCCCCCCCTCCCCCTTTGATAAAGGATTCTCCTGAATTCCATCTTTAGTTGTTTTTATTTCTACCTTAAGTTTCTTATTATTTTTACATATTATTACAACTATAGTTACTACCACAAGTGTGACAATTAAAAGAGTAGAACTTATTATATAGTGGTTATTCCTATGATACTTCAGTTGTTATAAATGTTTTAAATTTTGAATTTGAAAAATATTTAATTTATTCGATAGGTTCATTCTTTTATATAATGTCACATTTTGATTATCTTCGTATGCAAAATTTTGGCTAAACTCTATATTATAATTAGACATTATGGTATTTAGAACTTCAATGGAACACTTATTAAAATTTACCATAAAGTTAGAGTAATATTTCTATCATCACATTCGTTAACAATATGTTCCTTAACTAAGTTCTTACAAATATACAAATGTTCATTGATAGTCACAATTTCGGTTTTATTATTATTGCGGAAATTACATTCTCGCTCAATTATACAGTTATTAATTTTCTTTAGACTCTGTATAGTCATATCTGTTGCCATTTATTTTAACATAATTTATTGGCTTAATGTCAATTTTCTTAAAATTTTTATTAGGAATAGGAATTATAATCTTTAATATTGTCGGAATATAATCTTTAGGTACCTTAATTGCTAAGACAAGTTTCGTATTGTTTAATCGAATAGCTCCAATTTTGGCATGCTTTAGCTTAAAGTAGTCTAATTCTACAATGCCTAATAGTTCGTTTGTTAAAATACTTGGGTGTAATAAATCCTGTTTGGCAGATGCTGCATTGTCTAAAATATTATTAATTTTTTCTTCGAGAATCTTTAACTTCAAAAGCTGGTCCGTTTGTAGTAACTTCAATGTAATATTTCTTTGACTATCTATGACGACATTATAAGCATCCCTTATATGTTGCCTATCTTCTAATACCATTGTCTTGATGTTATTTATATTATCCACGAATTTTTGATTTATACCTATTTGTTTGTTCAAATTTTCTATAGTAGTATTGTCATTCGTTTCGACTATTTTAAGATGTTGAGCAATATCTATCCTATCTTGGTCGTCCATTGTTGCGAATAGCCATTTATGACCAGTTCCAATGAAATTCATAAGACCTCTTTTTTTCCGAATTGGGAGTGTTAACGCCTTGACTTTTGCCTTAATATTTAAAATTTCCCAAAGCAACGGCCCATTCGTCATTAAATTAAGTTTTTGAAGATTCATTTCAGCAGACTCTACTACAGCTACAATTTCCAAAGTATCTATTTAACGTATAATCGTTTGGGTATTGTTTATTAATTCGACAGATCCTCGGTATAGGGTAACATAACCTTGCTCACTCTGGATCGATGTTATTAGCCTGTAAATTTATCTGGTCTTTTAACTGTGGTGGGATGAACATTTACTAATTTATTTTTTCTATAATAAGGTTCATATTTGTAATTTCTAATAAAACCTTCATGCCTATTTTTTTCTACATTCCTCTTATTTAAAATTTTATCTTTCTGTTTTAAAATTTTAGTAATCAAATACTTCCGGGTCTACGTTCCTAGCTTGATTCGGACTCATTCCAATTGTAGAATGGTAGCGGTAATTGTAAACTAAAACGGCTTTATGCACTTTCCGGACAGTTGTAAGTTCTTGGTCTTTAATTGTTAGTGGAATTTCTAGTAAAGTGGAATGGAAGCGTTCAATATCAGAGTTTCCAGTGTGAGAATTCGGTATAGTAAAATGCACTTCAATGTCATTTTCCTTGAAAAGCATATGCCTGCTTTGTTAGCTTATCAATGAAAGTAAGGAAGAAAAGTTTATTGAAATGATAGATGTCCATATGCAGAATTTCATTGGCTTTAGAAGAAGTTTCTGATCTTTTAAATTTTGGTTTGAGAGGTTTTCTATCGTACTTCCCTTCCTGACATGTTTGGCAGTTTCCAATAACTTTCGAAATTTCTCTCAAAAGTCCTGGGTAATACAATCTGTTTTTAAGTGTGTGATAAGTTTCCGATATCCCTGAGTGATTACTTTCTCTTACATGATAAAATGAAATCTGCTTGCAAATTTCTGACTCAGGTCTGATTTCTTGAGCTCTTAACGTTTACTTAATAAACGAGATATTTTTATTTCCTCCAAAAAAACTTATCAGACATTGTTGAACTTTATTGTACTCGGTGTACGGTAGTTCGGTATAAATACCTACAATTCCCTTTTGTAACACTCTCTTGAAGAGGTCTTCTCAGTATGAGTTATTTTTAGTCATATCTAATTGAATAATTTTTCTACGATGGATTACCTCCTCCTGTGCTGAAACAGAATTTGTTAGAATTAATTGGGTTTTGCATTTATTAACAATATCTTCCTTTATAGGAAAATGATCTACTTGTTGTTCTGAGGCAGAATGAACTGTTGCCTGGTTCGATTCGGTTTCCTCATCTATTTGGTCGACATCTTTCATACGGCTTAAAAAATCCGCTACTCTATTTTCCTTTCCCCTGAGATATTCGATATCGTAGTTGAACTCAGACAACTTAAGAGCCACCGCTGATTTTTAGCGGAGAACTCTTTTCCGTTGTATTTTTTGTTCAAATACTTTATGGATTGATGGTCAGTAACGATTTTAAGTTTATTTCCCTATAAATATGGCCTTAAATATGTTACAGACCAAACAATAGCTAAGAATTCCTTATCGGTAGGCAAGTAGTTCTGTTCATGATCATTTAACGACCTAGATGCATGGCAAATTGGCTGACCCTCTTGGATAAGCACAGCACCCATTGCAAAGTTCGAGGCAACTGTGAACAACGTAAATGGTTTTCCGAAATTTGGAAGCCTGAGTATGGGGTAGTTAATGATGTTTTGTTTTAACGTTTCAAAGGCCTGGATGTATTCGGGATCGCTAATTTTTATCTTTGCACCTTTTTTGAAAAATCTAGTCATTGGATACGCTATTTTCGAATAATTTTTTACAAATTTTCGATAAAATCCAGTGACTCCAAGGAACGCTTTTAGCTCTTCTTCCGACGATGACTATTTGTATTGTAATTTGCTATACCTTTTATGGATTCGGTTTTATGCCTTCTTCTTAAAATATATAGGCCTAAAAATTCCGTATTCTTTTGAAGAAAAGAACATTTATCAAACTGCACCTTCAGATTATATTTAGCAAGGATATTGAAAATCGTAGTAATGGCTTGGAGATGTTCTTCGAAACTTGTGGAAAATTTTAGAATATCGTCGAGATAGACGACACAGATATTGTTTATATATTCCCTTAGTATTTCGTTAATCAGCCTCTGGAACGTCGCTGGAGCGTTCTCGAGGCCAAAAGGCATCCGTGTAAATTCATATAAGCCGTTTGGAGTTACAAATGCAGTTTTATGAATATCCTTTGGATGCATCTTGATCTGATAGAGTATCCTTTGGCTAAATCCAAAGTACTGAAATACTGGGCCCTCCCTAGCTTATCTAATATACTGTCGATATTAGGTAGAGGGTACTTGTCGTCGAAAGTTATATCATTCCATCTTCTATAGTCCATCTTTTTTTTGCAACAATTATAATGGGGAAGAATACCTACTATTCGACTTCCTAACAATGCCCTGATTCTCCATTTCTGTAACCTGTCTTCGAACTTCTTCTTCATGTTTCGGAGGCAGTCTATAAAGCCTTGCATTAATTTGTTGATCAGTGGTCGTTCTGATCGCATGCATGATTGAATCCGTATTTGTAAGCTTATCCCCTTTTTTATAGATTAAACTCTCATACTGTTTCAATATTTTCTATTCGACTCAGATGTGAAGTGTCTAATTCCTGCTTTTGTTGGTAATTTAATTCAAAACAGTCTATTTTCTCGTAGTCTTCTGAATATACCTTTAAACTAGCAGTGTTTACTTAATTTATTGTTTTCCTTCTTATATTTAATTCAGCTACGTTTTTTCTAATAATGTCCATTCCCTAAAGAAGATCATAGTTTTTATCTCTAAGTGACATTTTATACCATTTTAACTTACTATTTGAACTCATCCGAAATTCTTTGGGAACATCAGTAATAATAATCTTAACATGTTCCTTAGTTCTATTATTTATCGTGTTTATGAACATACATTTTTCTTCAAACACAGGAAAATAGCTACAGTCAACCCTTGATGAATTTATTATACTTACCGTGGAACCGATATCTATTAAAGCCTTATATTTAATATTCTTGTACCTATCGTAAGATTACAAAATATTATGTTCCCGAGGCTTAATTCCGAAAATCCGTCGGCTCTATACTGTAAATCTCCCCACTAAATGTAGGTACACTCTCATTAGCAGTATTAGCTCCTACAGAATTTACCTCCACCGGTTGCGGATTCTGAGTTCACTGGATATATTTTCGAGTGGCTCGTGGATGGAAACGAAAAGTTGATTTTATGTATCATCACTTTAACACAACCGATTAGTAACTCCGTATTAAGCACTGATTTGTAGTGTGAATACCGTCACTTTTACACAATCGTTTAGTTACACCATATTAAGCACTGATTTTAAGTGTGAATACCGTCACTTTTACGCAACAGTTTAGTAACACCGTATTAAGCACTGATTTTTAGTGTGAATACCGTCGTGATTACTTTTTCAGGTTCGACTTAAATATCTTCCAATTTAGAAGAAACACACCGACTGCGAGAATTACATTTATTTAACGAATGAAAAAATGAAACTACTCTGCTTTTGGAGTCCTCTCGATTAAGACAGATTATTTTCCTTATTTGAACATATTACTTCTTGTCATATCATAAACATAGATATGGTCAACGCATTCCGTTTCCGAAAGCCATTTCCAGCACCATTGACACCGGAATGTAATTGACACTTTTGTTATTCGTTGCGAAGCAACATAAATATGCCGTCAGCAAGTTTGCTGACTTGCATTTGTGTAACTCGCATGGCCATACAATTGATATGGGAGCTACCGAAACACGGGAGCACAATAGTGCAAAATAAACTCAATTTTGAGTTTTAATGTGAGTAACGAAGTGAAATTAGATAGAATAAAGAAGAAAAAAAAGATTTTGAACGATATTTCTCGAAGGGGATTGTTTAGGAACGTTTTAATCGTTTGCTAATTAATCTATTGACTTCTTTAAATGTTCTAATTAACATAAACTTCATATTCATACTTTGAAATTTATGAATTGTTGCAGTTGCATTTTGTGTTCTGAAATTTCTTATTGTACAATATATTGGCGTATTTGGCATATTTTATATGAGAATCTCGGCCTAAAAGCGTACAAAATTCAATCTATGCAAGCATTGAAGCCAGGCGAATTGAATTTGCATCATATTATCACTCAATGAAAATCCACTTTTAAAAAGTAAATGCCTTGAATAGTTCTTTTAAACAATTATAAAAGTTTTAAGTTTACTTTTAAATTTATGTATTTTATATTACATGATAAATCAAACCTCACGATGAATCACCCTATATTTGACAGACATTATATATTTGACCTATATTTCTTAACGTTAGAATAATTCCCTCAAACCAGTAACGTTACTCAAAGCTTTTCCGTTGCCGTTTATTTCACAATTGCTCATGTTAAAATCTATGTAATCTCGTCCAATTGGATTTCAGACGCAACATGGTAACCATCATCTTACAAACAAAAATAAATGATTGTTTCGTGTAGTTATACATATAGTTTTTTTCTCGTTATCGTTCGTCTGTTCGATTTTGTTCATCCTCGATTACTGAACACATTTTTTGGTCCAAGTCCAGCCGAATTTATTTATAAATTAAATTTAATAATTAAATTTTGCATTTCTGCACACTTTATTAATCGATATTAATTAAGTATGTTAAATTTTCATATATAGGGTTTTCTAATAACGACTTGACAACTTTTTTTTAAATAAAAGGCAAACAATTTGAGATATTTCAAAAACTTTATTATTGGCTTAAAGTACAATCAAAACATTTATGAATGGAACTCGACTTCGTTCATATGGCCACCGTGGGCACGTTTGCAGCGGTCGATTCGTTGGACCCAATTTTCAACGACTCGGCCGCTTTTTCGCGTTCAATGTTGGCTCTGAGCTCTTCCAACGTCGTCGGCGTGTCGGCATAAACCAATGACTTAACGTAGCCCCACAGAAAATAGTCAAGCGGCGTTAAATCGCACGAATGAGACGGCCAATCGACTGGCCCATGTCTTGAGATAACACGCTCACCATACTTACTCTTCAATAAATCGATTGTAGCGTGTGCTGTGTGGCTTGTGGCACCATCCTGTTGAAACCACATGTCGTCCAACTCCATATCTTTGAATTTGGGCCAAAAACAATCGGTGATCATGACGCGATAACGCTGACTAAGTTAAGTGACGATCGTTATCGGCTATGAAAAAATATGGCCCAGTTACGCCGCCGGCATGCAAACCGCACCAAACAGTTATTTTTTGTGGAGTAAGTGGTGATTCATGAAACAAATGTGGGTTTTCATCCGACCAATAACACATATTTTGCTTATTGACGAACCCATTGAGCCAAAAATGAGCTTTTTCATTGAAGATGATTTTGCGATGAAATTCATCATCTTGGCGCATCTTCTCCAGAACCCCATCGAAGAACGTACGTCGCTTCAAATGGTCCATCGGCTTCAATTCAATTGAGTCAGCTTGATCTTGTATGGGTACAAACCAAGATTCTTACGCAAAATACGCCATAATGTGGTCTGAGCGATGCTCAATTCTTGAGAGCACCGTGGAATTGACTGATTTGGATCGTTTGCTACGGACGTCTGAACGGCAGCGATATTTTCGACACTTCGACCAACCCGTTGTCTCAGTGACACGAATTACGACCAAAAATTGGAGTTAACGCTCTTAAAGTTGCTCGTTAGTGTACTTTACCATGATAAAAATGTTGAGTTTACTGAATAAATTGACAGTGACAGTTTGATGATTAGTGAAAAAGTGCGTTCACAAATTAAATTCAAAGTTGTTAAGTCCCTATTGGAAAACCCTATACATAATTAATTTTCCATCAATATGAATTCGACAGTTTCTCTTTATGATACGTGGTAATATCAAAGGTTCCCATACAACGCCTTCAACTTGTATGGAATCTATCAACGAAACTACGTCGGTGGTAGAACTCGAGGTTAATTTAAATAAAGCAGATGATTTGTGGAAAAAAATTAATACTTCTCAGAACTTAATATATGACTTCTCGAATGATCGAGGTTACACAGATCCTATACCCGACTTTGAAGAAGTTGAATCGAAGGTTTTAATGCTAAAGTCAATTTAACTATCGGCAATTAGTTAGCGGCAAGAAGTGGGAAGGAGTAAAGATGTCGTCAGTCGTTTAGCCAACCAACAGCAAATTTTAATTGTTTTAAAAAACTATCCAACTATAAATCAATTCATTGATTTCTAAAAACATCGTTGTGAATCCTTAGAAAGTTGTAAACTTACCGTTCGTGACACAAAAACTAGAAGCCAATTAGCCAAAAGTATGCATTCCTCTTCGTTGCTTATTCTAAATGTAATTCTTCGCATGGTCTATCTCAATGTTCGAGAAAATTCATGAAATCCAATAGAATTTGTTTCAACTGTTTGCGTACTGATCATTCGCTTGCGGGTTGCAAGTCCAAATTTCATTGCAGGACCTGCAACACTCGTCACTATAGTTTGGTTTATGACGATTCTGTAACCAGCAAACTCAACCCTTTGGCTAATGCATACTTTACCCACTCATCTCGTCAATCTAACGAAATAACTCAGAGCAACTCGGTCAATTCTAACACCGCTTCAACTTCGGGAGCAACAGGGAAGATACAGAGGCCTCCTTTCGCTCAACATATCGTCACACTGTGATCAATTTAGTTTCTTGGTAGATACATATATTTTATCAAGCATCACCTCGAATTTGCAAACTAACTCATTTGGCGTCAAAGATTGGGATCATTTGAATCAATTGGATTTATCCTATCCGATTAGGAGCTGACAAGGCATGGGAAATCCTACAGGGAAATGTGATCCACAGTAATCATGGATATCCGATAGCCCAAAAAACCTCGGATGCGTGTTGGCGGGATCTTATCATCCAGAAATAAAACCCGTGTTCTCTCTCGCCACTCGTATTTAGTCATCGATGCCATCTTACAATCATTTTGGACGATTGAAGAAGTTTCCAAATCAACCTCGTCTATAGAAAATAAACAAATTGAGGAACACTTTCTTACCAGAAATCGTCATAGTTAAGAGGGAAATTAAATCATCGAATTTTTCAAGCCTAAAAGTAATGGAGAGGAAATTTCCAAGAGATAAGGACCTTTTACAAATCAACTCCACATTTCTCGATGAGTATCTTGAACTGGGACATATGTTTCAAGTTTCTGATGTAGAAGTAGGAAACTCAAATGTATTCTACCTTCCTCATCACGCGGTCTTTAAATCAGACAGCGCCACCACGAAGTTACGTATGATCCTTGATGGTTCTTTCAATGAAACAAAAAGAAACTCGTTAAATGACCCATTGATAGTAGGCCCCTCTATTCAACGCAATTTGTTTTCGGTTTGTTTAAGCTTTCGACGGCATCAGTATGTTTTCACCGCTGATATAATTAAAATGTTCAACCAAATCCTTGTCTCGGAAAACTATCAACGGAAGTTTGGAGAAAATTTACCTCGGAACCATTACAGCATTATCGGCTCCAGACAGTTGGTACCTCATGTGCGCCCTATATATCCGTACGGACATTGGAACAACTGGCCAATGAATATAAAGAAGAATTTCCAATCGTTTCTAGAATTATGCTAAACGACTCTTATGTTAACGACGTCAGATGGGGACTCTTTATCGGATAGTATTTTCAAAAAACAATCGTTGGTAAAACTCTTATCAAAGTGCGGTATGAAATTAAGTAAATTGCAAAGTAATTGTGACCAAATTCTTGAACATTTCGAATAAAACAATCTCGTTAGATACTAGATAGATATTATATATAATATAATATTCGAACCTCTCGGTTTTCTCGCTCCCACTGAAAATCATCTATCAACTATCTTCTATCGCTATGAAATGGAATCGGTTCCTCGAACAGCTCTTAGTGTTTTTCAAAATTGAAATACCTCGAATCGTAGGCCTGTCGTCTACGGTTTCTCTAATGCATCTGCATCGGCATATGCAGCAGTGATATAATCTCGTTACGAACTTCCAAATGGTACATTTAAAACAACTTAAAACAATTGAGTATACTTCGTTTAGAACTTCCTTTTACTTGCAAGGCTACTTGATGCCGTTCAAAAATCGCTTGACATAACATTCGCCAATATCTTCGCGTGGTCGGACTCAAACGTGGTCCTATCTATTGCTGCTTTGACGAAAAAACGGAAACTTGTGTCCCGATCGCTCTTTGTGAGTTACGAAGATCATCCATTTAAAATACTGGCAACACACATTTTATCCTGGAATATACTACTTAGAACGATTGCTCGAAAGTATCTGTTTATATACAGGTGTCGCAAGGTCGCTCAAGCTTCACAACTCCAGCTACAGCCTCAGGAGATGTACCAAGCCAAAACAAACATCATTAAGTGGTTGCAGAATCGGTACTTCGATGATTATATCAAAGCTCTTAACAGATCTTGTCCCCTTAACAAGAACTACAAGATACTGAATTTATCTCACTTTATAGATTCTGAGAATGTTCTATGCATTGGAGGACGATTATAACATGCCAACATTGCGTACAACGTTCAACACCCGATTATCACTCCCAAGAGTCATGCTATAACAAGTTTAATTGTTCTCGAAGCGCACATACGTTTTTTGCATTCGTTATTATCAACTCTGTTTGCGCTACGTTGGCAAGAATTTTGGATAATCTTAATATAATTGAAAATATAACACATACTTGTGTTATAACACATACGGTGTTTTCGCTACCATTTCATAGCTAATGGGTGACCTTCCTTCCTAACAAATACAACAAACCAGACTGTTTACCAATCGCGGTTGTGACTATGCCGGGACGCAGATCTGTGTTCTCTAAATGCCACATCTCGCCCTTCGTCTGCGTAATAGAAGTATGAGAGCTATGTAACATATGTAACAGAAAAGAATGAGATCAAAATAAATAAGCTGGTCTACGATAAGAAGTCAAAGCAGCAACATCTTGGTTTTTTTTTTTCTTTGCTCCCTCGGTTGACTTTGGGTCAATTTTTGTTATTTTTCTTTTTCCACTGCGCATACATACATTAACTTGACTCGGATCGCTTTGTTGTGACATAAGCCCATCGCGCCGAGAGTGTCTGACCGAAGAAACAGTTAATTTGAGCAGTTTGTTTTATTCTTTTTGCAAGCCCATAGTGCCGCGAGTGAGGTGATAAGAAAACGGTTTCGGAGAAATAATTCAACACCAAAAATAAGTAAATACATGACTGATTTAGATTTGCTTTCGGCTAATCAGGCTCAAGACGGGCGTTTAATTATGAACTTTATCACAAACATGATAAAGATGGGCTTCGAAAATCTCACGAAAGATGTGTGGGAGGCGTTCCTCCTACTGGGAACGTTTTATGAAAACTAATGGTGAACTAGCAGTGCGAGCCAGGGATAAAGTGTTCGAGGCTTCCGAGTACGTAGTTGGCAAAGTTAGAGAAAGCAGAGTGGACCTTCACCGAAGCAATCGCCTGAATTCAAGCTAAAATCGCACCAGCGGGTGTGGAACAAACGGCCGGTCCGTCTAGACAGCTGAACGCGGATTAGGTAGGCCATCTCTTAATAAGATACCAAAGTTCGGTGGTGATCTTTAGTGGCCGACATGAACGTGACCCTTGTGTTTAAGCAGCCAAGCATTTTGCCGGTTAATAAACTCCAATATTTATTAGCAAGCTTGGAGGGTGAGAGTGAATAATACAAGCATCACCGGTGCTAATCTGGTTTCCACGTGGAAACCATTTGTTGCGAAGAAACGATAACAAGCGGTTACTCTTTCAAGCGCAGCTTGAACGGCTTTAGTTAGTTCCCGTTATAAAATGGTGCAATGCAGATGACATCTAATGCTTAGTGGCGCGCAGAAGGCGCGTAGAGTGACTCTAAACTACGGGCGCGCATTGGAGTCATGGGACGATTGGTTCGTTGGCTTTCTTTAACTTTAAAAAGTTGACCGTGCTAGATCGTAAAGCCCATGTGAAGAGATTAGGTTTGTGTTTCAATTGTCTGCGTAAGGGACATACGATTGCAACTTGTCCATCTTCTTTGTGCATAGTATGCTCCGGTTAGCACAACACCCTCTTACATAGTGATTTTCGAGCCGGGATACGGTTTCTCATACCTCTCGTAGTGGTGGTACTGTTTTATTTGCTACCGCATTTTTAATAATTCGCGCCGCGAATGGACGATCGATATAAGTGCGAGCACTCCTTGACGTTGGGTCGGTGAAGGGGATGGAGAAATATCAACCTTAGCTGCGTCGGAAGTGGATATCACAATGTGCTCCCTTAAAGACAGTTCATTTGAACCCAAAACCTCTGCATTTATATTGAAACGCGTAACAGACTTACTACTATCGAGACAGGAGTGTTTGGATGCTTATCCAGTAACGTCAGATATCGTTTTTACGGATCCTGAGTTCGATCATCCTGGGAGGATCGATTGTATGTTGGGTGTAGAAGTCTATGCCCTCATCCAACGTAAAGAGATCCGTAAAGGAATGTCAGGTTTGCCAGGTTTTAGTTGGCACTGTGCCGAATTTTGGGATATTAGCGAGATCATCACATGTAACTCCTTTTTATAGTGCCATAATATCCGAACAAATCCGTTAATTCTGGGACATTTAAGTGTTAAACGTCTCCGAAAGATCGTAACATAGTTGAATGCTTCGAAAACGAGTACAAGCGGGACGCCAACGGAAGATTTGAAGTACATATGCCACTGTCTATTACTGAACCAAAGTTTCCGGGCTCATTTAATATCGCCAAATGTCGGTTTTATTCTCTTGGAAAAAGTTTCGCGCGGAATGACTTTTTAGCCCAGTCATATCGTAAGTTCCTTTCCGAGTATGAACAGTTAGGACATATAGAGAAAATCGCTGATATAGATGCCGTTCAAGGTTGTGAAACTTATTTTTTACCTCACCACGCTGTATTCAAGATTGACGGTTCGGGGTCTATTCATGAAGTGTTTATTGCGTCGCAGGCGGCGAATAACGGTTTGTCCCTTAATGATATTCTCTTAGCCGGGCCTTAATTGCAACAAAATCTATGGATCATGCTCGTCAGGTTTAGATTCTTGCGCTTTGCTTTTACTGGGGACATCGTAAATATGTTTCGGCAGATTCAAGTAAGAAAATCATATCTCAACCCTCAGTTAATGTTGTTGCGTAATAAGTCGTTTTCCCCCTTAACCTATTTCCGATTGCTCACCGTAACGTACGGAACAAAGTTTGCCCCTTTTGTGTCGATCTGGGTTCTGAAAAAAATAGCAGAATTACCATAGAGGAAAAACGGTTTCCCTTAGGTTCTACCTTGTTGACTAAACACACTTACATAGACGACGTGTTGGGTGGCGCTGACACTTTGGGAGAGGCCAACAAGACTCGAGATGAGCTGATCAACATTTTACAAACAGCAGCTTGTGAGCTTAGCAAGTGAGCGGCTAACGATAACGATTTGCTGTCAGCAAATCAAGCGACGTACCTTAGGAGCTCTTATGTTAACTTCAATTCTTGGACTCGGCTGGTGCACTGGTAAGGACGAATTTTGGTTTTAGATGCGGGGCGAAGAGGACCCTTTCCCGCTTACAAAACGACGCTTGTTGTCAACTAGCCTTAGACTCTTCGACCCCCTTGGTCTATTGGGTCCAGTGCTTATCCGGTCAAAAATTATTCTCCAGGACTGCTGGTTATCGAGCGTAGACAATTGTTAAGAGAAGACTCTAAGTTCCAGTTTGGTGTTGCGGAAAAGCTTTTAGCTCAACGCATGGTCCTTCAGCCCCCCTTCGGCTCCACACCACGGGGGATTATGAGAAGCAGCGGTGAAAATCTTCAAACGGCATCTCCGAAAAGTCGTCGGTGAGTCCATATTGACGTACGAGAAATTCGCTACCGTAGCTGCGTGAACAATACACGCCCTCTTTGTGCATTGAGTAGTGATCCAGCAGACTTCAATGCATTGACCCGAGATCATCTTGTAACAGGGGGGTCTCTTCATTTTGCTGATCCATACTACTGCGACCCTAATGCAATCAGAGTGCCTGAACCATTTACAGCGCCATTTGAAATATTGTTTCGAGACATCCAACATTTATACAGGAGCGTTGGCGCTTTTAATAGATGATCGTTTACCACCAGGCCGCTCACCTCTCTCTCGAATAGTTCAGGTGCATCCAGATGCTGACGGTAAGGTGCGCGTGTTTACTTTTCGCATCGCCAAGAGTCAGTATCTGCGACCAATCGCCAAAGTAGCTTTACTGCCAGACTCAAGCTCAACGGATTCAACTAGCGACGAATCATCAGCTCAAACAGCGGAAAGTGCCGCAGAAGAACTCCCACAACTTCCAGTACAGCATCCAGCCGCATCAAAATCATCATAATAAGCTTAACGCATTTTGCAATCGAACACGGAATGAAGGTTAATGTGTCGAATCGATACTTTTTTTTCTGATAGCTCTCAACTTAAATCTATTGTATAAATTTCCATTTACAAGATAGTCCATTCCATGTTCGACTGCAAAAAGTTTGTATTTTCCATAGCCTATTCTTTTCCTAAAAATTTTATTTTGAAATGTTTGTCTTAAAATTACATCCCTTAAACGTTTGTATTGTAAACTGAAATGAATTAACCTAAATTATAATTTATAATTTGTCATGTTTTAGTTAAGTTTTACACCGCAGCCACAAGAGAGAAAAATGTATTTTTTCAATTCACTCTACCCACAATTTTCTCAGCTTTTCTAATGTACTTAAATGAACTTTCGAATTTTCAAATTTTGTGTAATTTATATTGTATTATTATCAGTAATTTTTCGTTCTTTTTAACTTTAAGTTACGAGGCGGGCGGTATGTAACAGAAGTATGAGATCAAAATAAATGAGTTAGTCTACGATAAGAAGCTAAGCGGCAAAATCTTCGTTTACTTTTTTTTTGTTCCTTTCCTCGGTCGGCTCTGGGTCAATTTTTGTTATTTTTCCTTTTCCACTGCGCAATTCTCCGCTAAAATAGCAAAAGTAGGAAATGAAATAAAAAGTACGGCTAGTGAATTCTTAGAATTAAGTTACACGAAAGAAAACGAAGTTAGTTTGCTGTTGATGGTTTTGCTTCTTCTTCTTCATCAACAACGATATAACAGCCATTGCATTTATGCATCACTTGGCAATGTTGAAGGCAAATGTATTTCTTACAATGAAATCGCATTTTGCGTTTTAACCTATTCTGAGCCTTACAACGTAGAACATTCGCTTTGGCTCTGATACAGACCTAGACGTTGATGGTATGGTACCAGGAGGCTGATACAAGAAAAAAAAAAATTAATTAGGTTTTTTATCATGTAAACAAAAATGAAATAATAAACTTACCTTAGTTGGCTTTCTAAAAAAGGCTTCAATTCCAGAACGAGTGTTATTCTTCTTCATGACCTGCGGGTTGTTCATACGAGCTTCAATGTTAGGTGTAACCAACACTTCACTAAGTTTGATTATGTAGTTTCTATGAGAATCAGTACCCCTCAAACGCTCGGTTTCATTGCAAATGATGTAGCTTGCTAACGTGGCAATGTTATGTAAAAAAATGTTGTAAAAAAGTTAGTGGCATGTAACATCTGTATTTTTTCCAGTGTACAAAATACCTTTTAGTGGATAGTGAGACTAAGAATCATAGGCTCAAAAAACTTTTAAACCATAGTTTGCTGGTTTACTTGGAATGAATTGAGTGAATCTGGTTCTGCCACGACACGGCAATAACTGTTCGCCAACAGTTATGCAACCATGTGGCCTGTTCAAACTTTGAAGGTTTGCATTCGGCATCAACAGCGTTTCACTTGTATTTCCATTGTCAAAGCGAAGGAATCGTGAAATATCCATAAATCTTCAAAGTGAAAGAGTTCCTCGGAAAATCGGACAATTTTTTGATTTCCAAAGCTAAGTAATGTGTTGAAAGTTGTTGTTTGAAACTCCAGAAGCAACCAAAACACCAAGATATGCAACTTCTGTTGCCTTCGGTTGGTCTCTTTCACAATAATAGTAGCCATTTTTTGCGTGATTAGCTTTTTGAAAACCTGATTTGCACAAAGGAACGAATAGTTGGACCACCAGTAGTACGAACTGGCTTTTCTTCAGGGCGCGGGCAGGTGATGTAGTAGTTTGAAACTCATGTTTGGTTTCGATATTTTTCCCAGAGTTGGTTGTCAAACTGGAAGGGACGAGCCAGTACATCCTCAACAAGTGCGTCTTAGTACGTGCTTATTGTTAGTTCGTTACATTTAGCCCAGCCAGCAACCACTCCAACATCATTGTTATGCCTTCATGTCAGAGTTGATGCTGACGGGATTTTCATATAACTACATAAAAATTCTATGGAAAGACTTTTTCAGAGAAATGCCTCGCACGGGACTCGAACTCGCGACCCTCTGCTTGAGGAGTCTATGCATATACCACTACACCACGGCCACTATGTTCTAAAATAACATCGTCATCATCATCTTCATCTTCGTATAGATCGACAATGTCTTGTTCTTCTGCTCTTTCCCGAGCTAAATTATTAGCAATAGCTCCTGCCAGTTGCTGATACAATCGCGGAGACTAAGCTCTACCTTGTTTTCTGGCGTTGAACAGTATGTCGATTTCATTATAAAAACGCCCTTTTTCGTCCATGTTTCAGTCTATAAACAACCAAATAAAATAAAACATAAACACATCAAAAAAACACAACAAGCTCGACACAAACTGGTTGGGGAAGTATGGGAAGGAACAGCTGAGATGACCTCATTTCTTCCGCCGCCATAGCCTTCTAAAAAAAATTAAAAAAAAAATTCATACAAAGTGTATGAGGTCTGGCCATACCATGGTGTACAAAATCGATACCACAAATTTCATATACCCTTATTCGACACTTTTACTAACTTTTATTTTATTTTATTTTCACTTACACACTAAAAATATTCCATTGATGTTAATCTGGAACATAAGGGCTATAGTTTAATTTTTTGCACTTTTAAAATCAGCTCAAAGTCCACACCATGATGTTTAGATATGGGTTAACTACAGAATTTCTGGCTGCCGTTCGTCGTTTTGTCGCGCGACATGGTAAACCTTCACGCATCTATTCGGGCAATGGCACAAATTTCTGCGGAACCGCTCGCCAAATATCGGAAATGCAACAGCACTATCGATGTTGTTTCCACTTTTTCCATAAATCAATAACATTTCAATTTTCTCTTGAATTGAAAAAGTCTGAATTATTAATCTGGAAAACGTTACTTATAATAATCAGCTCCTCAAAACAAATATCGAACTTCTAAATGAAGTACAGTGCCGTTCAAGTCGAAAAAAGGGCAGAGTGCACATCATACACTCTCAGATAAGTTTAGGACAATTTGTCTCTATCTGAAATTTCTTTGAGTTTTAACTTCACTCGAGGCAGTAATGACTTCCTCAAAACAAATCTCGACCTCATACACCCTAACAACGTTGGAAACCGATTAATGATTTAGGCGTGCCAGTGCAGTGGTACCTAGCACTGAATGAATAAGACCTTTGAGACAAAGTCGTGTGCCCCATTTAGGAATACGACCTAGCAATGAAAATCAGGAATTATCGTTTGAAAAATCAAAAGTGAACTTCGTTTGACCTTGAAAGTGGGTCTTAAGGTCAAACTCTTGGTCACAATCTTATGTCCCCTTCAAAACCTTCTGACTTTTCTCTGAAATATTTTTCTCGATATTTCGTACTTTTCGAGTAATTTTGATGTCTTAAGTTTTATGGCGCCCTCTGACGGGAAAAGAACGCATATTTGAAAAAAGTGTTTCATGTAAAAGAATTGTAATTTTTCACGCAGATAACGAATCTGTCAAAAAAAATAGGGGTTCCCATAAAAAAATCAAAAGTGACCTTCGTTTGACCTTGAAAATGGGGCTCAAGGTCTAACTCGTGGTCACCATCTTATGTCCCCTTCAGAACCTTGTGACTTTTGTTTGAAACATTTTTCGCGATATCGCGTATTTTGCAAGTAATTTGGATGTCTCAAGTTAAAAAACTCACCCTGTATAGTTCATTTACAGTGTTTGTAGCTATCACAACTAGAGGTCGAAAATCAGTAATTTTCGAGTTATTCGAGTTTTAAGGTCTTTTTTCGAAAAAACATCGTCTTCCGACCTTAAGGTGTCCATTGTTAAAAAAGTACATGCATTAGGATGGTAAATTTTTGCTAGTGAACCAGATTATAGTACTTTAAAAAAAAATCATGCCAAAGAATTATTAAGGCTTTAGAAATAAAAGGTTAATAAATCTCAAGACAGCATAATTGTTTTTACATTTTTTTTTTTAATCAAAGATTACTCAAAAATGTGTAAGATACTTCTAGTAAAAATTACAGAAATAGATTTTCCAATCCATTTACTTTCCAAAAAGGTACATATGTTGTCATCTTTTAATAAATATTGAAAATAATAATGATAATAATAGAGCAGGTAGCGGGTGTGCTGGAAGCGACCCTGACCCGAAATCAATTTATTTGTGTTAATCCTAAATAAATAATCATAAAAAAATCTTAATATTAACAATCACAACTTTAATCTTTTAATAAATAATCAAAATAAAATATTAGTAACAACAATAACAAATCTTATTCGAATTGCTTTCGTTCCGTGTACATGCACGAAGCTATCAGAAAAAGAAAATTTACCATCCCAATGCATGAACTTTTATTACAATTGACACCTTAAGGTCGGAAGACGGTGTTTTTTCGAAAAGACCTTAGAACTCGAATAATTCGAAAACTACAGAAATTTCAAGGAATAGGTTGAATTACAAGTTACCCTGTATATGGTATTTGACCCATATTTCTTAAGTTGGAATAACTTACTCAAACGTAACCTAACGCTTTTCAAAGCTTTTCTGTAGTCTTTTATTTATACTTGCTCATGTATAAATTCTTTAACGTTAGAATAATTAACTCAAACTAGTAACGTTACTCAATACGTTATCTCATTCATTTGGATTTCAGACGCAGCATGGTTACCATCATCTTACATAAAATAGGATAAAATATTGTTTCGTGTAGTTATACATCACTTTCGGATTATTGAACAGAGCTGTTCTCATTCTCTGCGTCAAAAAGCATACATCTTAATAAACTGTTTTTGAACGTTGTACATGTATATATCTATAAAAAATACTATTTTAAGAAGGGGAAGTTTGAAATTTTCAGGGACTATGAAATTGAATTTAAAGGAGTGATAGATGTACCAAACATCTTAAATAACTAAAAAATGGAAAGAATTTCGCAGATGCCAAAAATGTACGCAGTTTTTATTTCGGTACGTAATGTTTGCACAATTCTTTGCGCTTATCTAAGGCAACGCAACTGCATTTACATATTTAAGTTAGATTTTTTCGTTCTTGAATGAAAGTCTATTTCGAATGTAGACATCATTTATCGTGAATTTAAGAAAAGGCTTACTTACTGCCTTTGAAGATTCCCTTTTTTATCGCAGTTCCAATAACGCATTCTTCGTCTCTCCCGCGTTGTATCTCATTCCGCGGCACTTAATCTTGCTCTGGAGCAAAATGCTATTTCCCTGAAGAAATTTATTCCTCTGGAAGCTTGATTGGCTTGTTCCATTGCCAAAGCGAAGCCAAGTGCTTCAGCAGGCGTTCTTTTCCCAGCCATTCTTACTGCTGACTGTAGCTTCAAATCTTCAATTCCCCTGATGAATGTGTACTTAGCCATTTCGTCGATTATTTCTGGGTCTGTGGTGGGATATGACAAATGTACCAGTCTACGGACGTCTTCTTTAAGCTGTTTCTCCTCATTCTTGAATTTGTCTTTGCAGTTGAATCTTGTGAGCCTCCTGCATGTATCTATCCCAAAATCGTTTCTTAAAAGCCTGTAATAAGGCCATAAAATTTGTATGCTATTCTACGTCAATTGTTTTCAATAGTTCTGCTCCAGGGCCGTGCAAGGCCATTGCTAATGCAAGGAACTTCTCCTCGTTGTCCCAGTTGTTCGTACGAATAGCCATTTTAAATTGCTTCCTATATGTAGACCATGAGATCTGCTCATCAAATGAGAAACGTTTAAACTATTTTCTCCTTGGACTGCTTAGCGAAATTTCTTGCAGTTTTTGTTTTCGCAGTTTGTTTGCCAGTTGCTTTGCCTACTTGCTCGAATTTTTGATCGATTTCTTCGGATTTTCGCTGTAGCAGTTTTTCCAGATTTTTCTTTTCATCGTTAATTTTTTTGTTCGAGGCTATTCTTTTGCCCATCAAAGTTTTGTTCAATGTGGTTCTTCTGTCCGTCTAGCTTTTGTTGGAGACTGTTCTTATGTTCGTCGAATTTTTTTCAATGCCATTCTTCTGTTCGTCCATTTTTGACAAGAAGAGTTGCATCAACCCAGTCATATAGCTGCCAGTACTCATTAAATCTTCATCATTTATGTCGAAGGAGTGTGTATCTGGATTATGTCCTTCGTAGTTTAGATCGTTCTGAATTCGGACCACCAAATGGCTTTTTCTTCCACTGACATCGAGGTTTCACTTATTCGATTCGGATGCTTTCTATGGGTACATGGTTTGACAGAACATACTCCTTTCAATACAATCGCTATATTCAATAAAATTAGAATTTAATCGCTTTTCTTAACATCCATTACTTAAACTGTTTAATTACTCTCCTTATTCACTTTTTAAATTCCACTTTAGAACTGACTTGTATATGCTGATATTCGTGCTCCCCTGACACCTTTCGAGAATATTCTGTACCATCTAGCGTGCCATACATCTTTCCATTTTGCCAGAAAATTCCATAAATATTTTCAATGAGTGGAGCATTCACCGATGGAGTATATAGCTATTCAAATATGGAAATCTTCTGCTACTCAAATGTAATTGACGCTGTTCATATTTAAACGAATATCACAGTATTTTGGTTTACTGCCGATTCGAAGTAGTATAGGGCGATTCATGGTGAGGTTTGATTTTCAATAGGAGTCCCAGTTTACATTAGTGGATGATACTCGACCGGTTAGACCACATACAGCGTGTAATGAAGAGATTATAGCAACTGTAGCTGAGAGTGTACGCGAAGAACGTGACGAATCGATTCGATGACGTTCTCAGCAGTTTGGCTTAGCGTATTTTACGTGAAGATCTCGGCCTAAAAGCGTACGAAATTCAACTTGTGCAAGAATTGAAGTTAGTCACTTGACTTGAATTTGCGTCATATTTTCAGTGAATGGGTTTTATCGTGAAATATCTGTATTTAGGCTGAAAGGTAACCCGAAGAGTGACATGAGCTACCATTACATCCATTAAAAGCAACGGTATCGGTTGGTTATTGTTATTGGTGAATCATTGGTCCATATTTGTTTAAAAATGAGGCAAATCAGAAAGTTACCGCAAATGGTCTCCATTATCGCGCCATGTAAATGGACTATGTGCTTCTTGAAATTCAAGCACATGGTCTCGGTGAGCTCTGGTTTTAACAAGACGGACTAATTTCACCTTTTGTTTCGGTAAATTGGCCTCCTAGACCGTGCGATATCACACCCAGGACTATTTTCTCTGAGGATATGTAAAGTCTCAGTTCTTCAGCCTGCAGTCTTCAGCAGTCTTCAAGCGAGCTACGATTGACGCTTTGGAAGGCCACATTACTCGTGCTTTCCGCTAGATACCTGTAGCTATGCTCGAACGAAACGCCCAAAATTGGACTTTTCAAATGAACCACCTCAGACGTAGTCGTGGCCAACATTTACATGATATCATTTTTTAAAAGTAAGTGCCATGAATTGGTAATAAAAATATTAAGTTCACTTTCAAAATTATGTGTTTTATTTTACATTATAAATCAAACATCACGATAAATCACCCTATATACAAGTTATCGGGTGCTTAATTGGTGAATTCGTTTTAACTCTAATATTATATTATCCACAAACCCTAATTGGTAAATGGTTACGTTTTCTGCTAAAATAAAGCTTACGATACCATCCACAAACACGATTCACGATTCGTTTTTCTTTCCTAATGGGTGAATGGTTAGCAAGTGTTGAGAGGCACACCTAATGTGACGGCAAAAAAAAAAGTGATTTTTGGGGTTTTTGTTTAAAGAAAACTACTGCATGAAATGTTTTAAAATTTAAAGCATATTATTATACATAAAAAGTGAAAAACTAAATTTCAGCTAGATATTCGCTATCTCCCAGGTCACAAAAGAAGGTCTTCCACTGCTGCAGTGATTGCTGTGAAAAAAAATTAAATTTAAAAAAATGGGAGAGTTTTGAAAAAATAGTTTTATATATTTGCAGCCATTTTTTACGAGTATTTCCATTATCAAAGCAAATGAATCGCAAAATGACCATAAATTTTGCTTGGAAAATCGGTAATTTTTTTGTTTTCCAAAGCTCAGTAATATGTTGAAAGTTGTTTGAAACTCCAGAAGCAATCAGAATACCAAGTTATGCATACAATTCCGTTTGAGTAAACGCTGTCAACGTTTTCGTGATTTTGTTGAATTTCCTGCGTTATGATTGTTTACAACATCTGTTGCTTCTCGGTTGGTCTTTTCGCAATAATAGTAGCCATTTCCTGCGTGATAAGGTTTTTGAAGACCTGAGTACTATCTTTTCCGTTGAAGTTAAGCTGAGTTGCTAGTTCTCTTAAACGAGAAAGTTCAGCATCACCACCTTCCGTACTTGGGCCTCTAGCAATTTTTTTATCTTCAACTGAGGCAATTACAGTGAATCCTTCTTCGATATTTCCACTATGTTCTAAAATAACAAATAGTTCATTACATTCCTTTGTTGAATTACCAACTGCAACCGCTCTTCATTGCCATCGTCTTCATGATCATCTTCACTGTATGCTTCTAAAATCAGTTCTTCTTCTGCGTCTGAAGCTTCACCTTCGTGTGGTATGTAGTTTGCATCGCCGTCATCATCGTCTTCATCTTCGTATGGATCGACAATGTCTTGTTCTTCTGTTCCTTCCCGAGCTAAATTATTAGCAACAGCTTCTGCTAGTCGCTGATAGAATCCCGGAGACTGAGCTCTACCTTGTCTTCTGGTGTTGAACAGCATGTCGATTTCATTATAAAAACCAAATAAAATAAAACATAAACACACCAAAAATATGACAAGCTCGACACAAACTGGTTCACTGTAGAATACTACAAGTAGGGCAAGGAACAGCTGCGATCACCTGATTTCTTTCGCTTATAGCTTACTAAAAAAATTAAAAAAACCAAAAAATTCATACAAAGTGTATGAAGTCTGGCCAGACTATGGTGTACAAGACAGATACAACAAATACCCTTATTCTACACTTTTACTTACTTTTAGCCAAACATAAAGATCAACGACCGGGTAGTTATGAAGGAGAGCGACCTACCCCCGGTAAATGGGCAATGGGCCGGGACAACGACGGCCTTGTTCGAGTCATCACTGTACAAACAGCAACTGGAGAGTTAATTCGACCCATCCACAAGGTAGCAGTTCTACCTATGTGTTGGAACGTTGTTCAGGGCAGCGGAATGTTTGGGAATGTTTTAATAGTTTGATTTCTTAAGATGTTCTTTTTAAGCTTCATTTTCACAATTTTTAATTTATAAATTGTTGTGTTTTGAAATCTCTTATAATTGCCAAACATTATAAATATACAATATTTGACCTATATTTCTTAACGTTAGAATAACTCACTCAAGCCAGTACCAAACGTTACTCAAAGCCTTTCTGTAGCCGTTTATTTACACTTGCTCGTATAAATTTTTCAACATAAGAATAATTCACTCAAACTACTAACGTTACTCAAAGTTTTTCTATTGCCGTTTATTTCTTTTGTTGAGTCTCGTCCATTTAGATTTCAGACGCAGCATGGTTACCATCATCTTACAAAAAATAAAATAAAATATTGTTTCGTGTAGTTATACATCACTTTCGGATTATTGAACAGGGCTGTTCTCATTCTCTGGGTCAAAAAGCATACATTTTAATAAACTGTTATTTTAACCGACTTTATTATTTATAAGAATATTTATTTTTTATTAAATATATACATATGTGGTCTTAATAACTAATATCGGTTTTCGAACGTATTCAAATACCATTTTAAGGAAGGGAAGTTTGAAATTCTAAGGAAATATAAAATCAAATTTAAGGGAATGACAGATATAACAAACATATTCAAAAACTACAAAAAAAAAAAAACGAACATAGTTTAAAAAAAAAAAAAAAAAATCAAAAGAATTTGGCAGATGCCAAAAATGTACGCAGTTATTTTTATTTCGGTACGTAATGTTTGCACAATTCGTTGCGCTTATTTAAGGCAACGCAACTGCATTTACATATTTAGGTTAGATATTTAAAAATTATCTCTACGAGTATATAGGGTGTCCCCTAATTCTTCAAAAATAATTTAATAAATGACTCTTGAGTATATTCTAAGAAAAAAATCGTTCTACAATGAGGGTCTATTTCCAATGTAGACATCATTTATCGTGGATTTAAGAAAAGGCTTACTTACTGCCTTTGAGTTTTCCCTTTTTTATCGCAGTTCCAATAACGACTTCTTCGTCTCTCCCGCGGTATATCTCATTCCGCGGCACTTAATCCCTGAAGAAATTTATTCCTTTGGAAGCTTGATTGGCTTGTTCCATTGCCAGAGCGAAGCCAAGTGCTTCAGCAGGAGTTCTTTTCCCGGCCATTCTTACTGCTGACTGTAGCTTCAAATCTTCGATTCCCCTGATGAATGTCTACTTAGCCATTTCGTCGATTATTTCTTGGTCTGTGGTGGGATATGACAAATGTACCAGTCTACGGACGTCTGCTTTAAGCTGTTTTTCCTCATTGCTGAATTTGTCTTTGCAGTTGAATCTTGTGAGCCTCCTGCATGTATCTATCCCAAAATCGTTTCTTAAAAACCTGTAATAAGGCCATAAAATTTGTATGCTTTTCTACGTCAATTGTTTTCAATAGTTCTGCTGCAGGGCTGTGCAAGGACATTGATAAGGCAAGGCACTTCTCCTCGTTGTCCCAGTTGTTTGTACAAACAGCCATTTCAAATTTCTTCCTATTTGTAGACAATGAGATCTGCGCATTGAATGAGAACCGTTTCAACTATTTCTCTATTTCTACTTGGACCGCTTAAAGAAATTTCTTGCAGTTTGTTTGCCCATTTGTTCGAATTTTTCGTCGATTTCTTCGGACTTTCGCTGTAGAAGGTTTTCCAGACTTTTCTTTTAATCGTTAATTTTTTTATTCGAGGCTATTCTTTTGTCCATCAAAGTTTTGCTCAATGTGGTTCTTCTGTTTGTCTAGCTTTTGTTCGCGACTGTTCTTATGTTCGTCGAATTTGTTTCAATGTCGTTCTTTTGTTCGTCTATTTCCCACAAGAGGAGTTACATCAACTTAGCCATATTGCTATGTATGTTATTGTATGTTACATATTAAATCTTAATCATTTACGTCTAAGTAATGTGTATCTGAATCATGTCCTTGGTTGTTTAAATCGTTCTGAATTCGGAGCACCAAGTCGCTTTTTCCTCCACTGGTACTGAGTTTTCCTTTATTCGACTGGGATTGTTTGTGTGGGTACATGGTTTGATAGAACTTACTCCTTTCAATACAACCGCAGTATTCAATACATTTATAGTACAATAAAATCGCTTTTCTCAACATCGTATACTTAAACTGTATATTCACTCTCCTTATTCACTTCTTAAATTCCACTTTAGAACTGACTTGTATATCTTGGAGGATGCTGATATTTGTTCCCCCCTGACACCTTTCGAGAACATTCTGTACCATCCAGCGTGCCAAACATCTTTCCATTTTGACAGAAAATTCGATAAATATTTTTAATGAATAGAGCACTCACCGATGTTTGAGTCTATAGCTATTTAAACATGGACATTTTCTGCTACTCAAATGTTATTGACGCTGTTCATATTTAAACGGATATCACAGTATTTTGGTTTACTGCCGATTCGAAGTTGTATATTATCGGTTTCTTAATTAGTTCGGTATTCGTTTTAACTCTAATAATATATGGTATTATCCACAAACCCTAATTGGTAACTGGTTCCGTTTTCTGCTAAAATAAAGCTTACGATACCATCCACAAACACGATTCACGGGTTGTTTTTCTTTCCTAATGGGTTATTGGTAAGTGTTCGGGACCAAGTGTTAAGGGGTACACCTAGTTAGACCGCCAAAAAAAAGTTATTTTTGGGAATTTTTTTTAAAGCAAACTACTGCATCAAATGTTTTAAAATTTAAAGGATATATTTATACATAAAAAGTGAATATACACTAAGATTTTCAAGGGAAAAACTAATTTTCGGCGAGTGATTGCTGCCTTCACCGTGGCGGATATTAAAAAACGAAAAAACAATTAAACTAGAAGGTACTGCGCCTATACAATGACCCATTCAATAAATCTAATACATAATCTGAAATATTCTAATACATACAGTCTAAAATCTGGAAAGTCATTGTATGTATAGAGAAAAAAAAATAAAACGATATAATTATTTGTATTCGAGTTACAACTGCAGTAAATTTCAAAAATGTACATAGTTTCGAGAAAAACGCATTTAAAGATAAAATGATTGATTTCATTGTTATAAATAGATATTTAGGGCTAATCTGCTATTCTAGGCCCATATAATTCACCTTCCACTTCTTCAAAAAATGCCTGCTGGGCTATTGAAGCTCTTCTTCGAGATCATCAGTCCTCTTTCAAGGCAGCCTGTTGGCGATGCTTTGCTACTCGTAATCTTGTTTTATCTTTGCTAGCGACATAATCTTTTGCTGCAGGTCCAACTATTTCTCCCATCACATTAAATATTTTTAAAATATACGTTTAACCGTCATTGAACATTGAATTAGTAATGTAATTTGATAATTTAATTGTTTTGATAGCACTGTGGACGTGTTTCGCAGCAAAGTGCCAAAGTAAACCATTATAGCTTTCGTTATTATTCTACGTATTACTACCCTTAAATCTATCAAGCAATTCACGCCGAGACAAGTCCTCGTAAATTGGATTTGGCCCGGGTTACTTTATACATTTCATCCACATTATCTTGATGTCTCATGATAGCTAGGCCGCAATACTTTAGAAATTATTAATTAAGTTGAAAGTTAACATTAGCGTGGTTTTACTTTTTCCTAAAAAGTTCACATCGGTTTTTTTAAACTACGGCATCGTGACCGTATTCTTTTTTAACATGTAGATAGCATTCTAGTTTTTTTACAGGAGTATAATATGGATTCGAATCTGATAATCCTTTATATGTGGCGCTATCACCATTACCAATATACCGCGAATATTTCACCCCGTCTTTTATACTTTCGACTTCTATTTTTGAAACCGTTCCTTTATGATTTATGTCGCAATAAACTTCGTACAGTGAGAGCCATTATGCCTAAGTTTTGGGATCGCTGTCTTTTTATTTTCCCAAAAGACACAATTCTGACGGTAGGTAGACTTTACACACGAATCGACGATTTTTTTACAATGGTCCTTAGAAGTAACAAAAGCTAAAGTCGACTCTAAAATCTACTCTAATTAGTTGACTCTAAACCTAAATTTAGTGATTCGTAGAAATAAACCAACTTTATCTAAAGTCGACTTTAGCTATTTATTGTGACCTACAATTGTGAATGACAGTTCGGGAATAAAAATGACATTTGACTTTTGAATTTAATTTTTCCGGATAGCCTTTTTTATGTGAATTAGTTTAAACGAATTAAAAAGGAACTCAATAAGATAAAATGGAAAAAATTAGTTTATTTGATTTCAGTGTACATTCAAGGAACCTTTTTGGTGTATATTAACACCGTATACGGTTAAACCGAAATGCAGTATTCTCCGCTTAATTATACTGACCATTGTCAGATTTTTGGTCACAGTGATGCAATTACCGGAAAAAAGTGTGTTTATTGTTCGTCACCAGCATTTTTTTTTTTAAATCAATTACCAATTAACAAATTAGAAAGTAATTTATTCATTTTTTAGAGACGGGAAAGAGATCGGAACTGGACATTGAAGGGAAAGGATATTTTTAAGGGCACCGTGAAGCAATATGTTAATATAGTGGACTGCAAGATTAGCAACCAATCAATGATTTTTAAAAAGGTGATGGCATGGAAAAAAATCTGCGAGGAGCTTAATTCTTACGGAATAAGATAAAAGCGAAGTGGGGACGGTAGAAAAATAATGCCCACTCACATATTTCTACCTTCCGAACAGAGCAATGCGGAACTGGTGGTGGAAATGAGTCCAAAGAACCTGATGTGCTTGACTTCGCTATTCAGATAATGTAGCGGAATTTGACAGCGATGCACGAAAAATTTCATAAAGAAGATCTTAATCCCGAACCGAGCACTTCGCCTAAAATAAGAAAAACTTTACAGACACGGAAAAATAAAAGGAAAAAATTAAGTGAGTAAGCGCTTCAAAAGAGGATTAAACAAATTCGGTTGGAAATACAACACGAAAATGAACTGTTCAACATAAAAAAATAAATTGAAGAAAAGAAACTAATGCTCATTAATTTAAAAACAAAGAAAGAGGAATGTTGTAATTCAACAAATTGAATTGAATTCGGTTTCACAACATGAGCGTTATTTTCTTTATTTCAATTTCTTTACTTGCTCACTAAGTCTTAATTTTTGCCTTTTATTATGTTTTGTTTTATTTGTTTTTAAACGATATATTTATTGAATCAATTAGATAATACGTTCTTAAGTGAACTATGTAAGTACTGTTGTACAAGTTTATGTAAAATTTTATAAAATGAACTAAGTTCATACTGTAAATATTTTAAATAGGAACTACATATAATTAAATATGTGAACTGAGAAAAAATGAATAAAGCAAGTATATGTACTTCAATTAGAAGTGAAATATTATATTTCTGTTTCAAAAGTAGCTTGAAATAAAATTATTTCTAAATTGTTTCCCCGCGTTCAAATTCGTCTCTAGAGCTTCATTGTCTTCATTTGGCGTTTCAGGAAAATGGACTAATTGGGGAAGTTTAGCGGCTTATGCACTTACGACATTTTTTATTACAGTGCTTACTGTTGTTTGACTTACGCCATGTATGTCCGCTAAGGATTTATTGTTCAGTTTAAAAATTTCCGGAGTTAATGTAATTCGAATACTCACCCGTATCTAGGTTATACTGCCTTTGGCTAGGTGGAGTAAAGTTAACAGTACCATGATATGAGTTGGAACAGGACAACCTTGGGCGTATTTTATTCTGATGTTACTCTCAATCAAGTCGTAAATAAACATAGCAGTGTCTTAATTAAACCTGTAGAAGGAAAAATGTTATTTTTGAGCATTTTCTTTTGTAACTTCTGTTGAATTGATTAGTATATTTTTACCTATAACTTCTTTTGAATTCCGCATCTGTGTATTGTTCAAATGGATTAAATCTGTTTTTATAAACTTTCCTTTTTCTAATTTGCTCCACATTCCTTAAAATATTAAAATCACGAAAAATATGTTCGTCTGACTTTTTTTTTCAAATAAGTTTTCTTGAACTATCACTTTAGATTGGACTTGGATAGCGTTGGGTTGAATCTTAACTTTATCTTAAGATAAGGTCGACTTTAGTGAAAATTGCCTGTTATTTCTACGAGTTTAGAGTTAAAGTCGACTTTAACACTAAAGTTGACTCTAAATGTTGTTATTTCTTAGGGCCAATATTTGCCTGCCAGAGTTACTACACCTAAACATGAAGTATGGCTACGTTTTTTCCCGTGCCATTGTAGCGGCCACGTAATTTAATAATTTATACTAGTCTTGGATAGAGAGCGCGCAAAAAGAAAAAAGGAAAGAAAGAGAGGAAGGAGTTCAAGTCACAAAACATAAAACGAAGTAGTTCATGATCAAGTATGAAGTTGTAATGAGGAAATAAATTAAGTTTAAATAAATGGATTAAGTTAATAAAAAATAAGTGTTTGTGTATTATTTAACGTATTTGACAAGCAAGTAACTACACTATCTCCCGAATCTGTCAAATTTATATCTAAATATATCTTATCTAATATCTGCTTTACGTAAATTCGTAAAACATCTAGCGAAAGTTTGATAATAAAATTTACTTGCTAAGTCCATCAAACCATAAAAAAGATTGATTCGATTCCTAAAAGACGCATCACAGTCATTTAAATTCTATTTATTTTGAAACACGGCATTCACACATGACAGCAATTTTGAATCGTAAACCTCCCGATTAAAAGTCATAGTTTTTTTTAGAAGTTTTACACATTTCTAAATAGCTAATTGCGTTAATAACCGAAACGAATTGGATAGCGCAATATCAATCGATCAATTACAATTTTATTACCATTATTTTTGATAATTTTTCAGCTCACTTACGGTAGTCGCGGTAGACTGCTCGAACGTATGTTGATATCCCATAAAATTTCGTTTTCTTAAAACTGATTTATGCATGGGAATGCCTTGAGTATCCGTTTTGGTTTGAATACAGAGGTTGATCAATCATTTTTACTTAAATAACTTACGAAGTGCTCAGTACATATAACGGTCACAGCAAAACTAAATGTGTCTGCCTCCGAAAATATGTGACATAGTTATAAGCGAAAAATCCCTAAGGAGTAAACCTATTCATGCATTTCTGTATACCTGAAGGACAGCAATAGAAACAGGAATCCTACTATTACGGTGTACGATGACGACAGAGCCCTTTACTCTGTTAAACTTGGCACCAAACGAAACTTTCTGATCGCTGAGCGGCTACACTTAAAAAGGATGTAACTCAAAAACTATTTGAGATATTCATTTGAAAATTGAGTATCGATAATCTTTTTTTTTTCAAAATTTTACACTAGGCGTGCCCCTTAAAGTCATATAGGTAAAACAAAAACTGAATACTGGTTTATCACTTCTCAGGTCTCGGGTCTTTCAACAGATCGTGGAATTCTGAAGAACATTTTCGTAATTTTCGTTATGGGAGTTAATCATTTACACTCCATTTCAACTTTGTTGCGGCATGTAATAAAAACATTGTAGATGTGTTCAGCATTAAGTTTGCTCGGTGGTAGAACATAGACCAAAAATGTTTCACTCATCATACAGAGAGGAACTAAAAGTTTAACGGAAGCAATGAAAAGCGATGGCAGGCAATATTATCACGCTTCACTCAATGAGATTGTTACTCTATGACTATGACTCTATGTTAAGTTTCTTTAAAAATTATAGTTTAAAAACAATTCAATCCAAATTCGGGTTAATCAAATAACGAACAATCCGTATGTATTAGATAATTTAACTAATTAAAAAAAAAAAAATCTCAGGAGCTAATTCAGTCACAGGCAGACTAGATAGTATACTAGATAGATAGATATTTGCAAATCATATTTCACCAACTGTGTGTTAAGAGATCAGACCAAGATGCTCATTGATTTTTATGGAGGAACTGAGAAAGTTAGAAAAAAAAAGAGTGTGCGATGCAAATTTTAACCTTTGGGTCAACGTGCTGGTCGGTTTGTATACAATTTATGCAGAAAAATATGCAGCGTTGACTCTGAAGACGACGAACGTACTCAACTCGTTAAAGAGGAAGGACGCAGACTATGAAAAGAGTATCGTTAACTTCTTCTTATTAAGGCTACCATACCTCGGGTGGGGGTTAGCATAAGCGTCTAGTTTGATATATAGAATCTATTAATTAGAACAAACTATTAGCTCTCTCGATAAAGTTCCGTTATATAGTAAAACTCGATTAACTCTTATTTCTTAGCCTGCTTATATTTAAAACAGAAATTTTATCTGAATTATGCTAACGCGCATAGCTTCAGCATTATTTGTTGATCCACAAAGTTATGCTTACATGGATAGTTTTGTTTGTTGTTTGTTCGCTGGCGTCGGCTATTGTGTCGTATTTCAAAGTTGAAACATTGGATGTTCATTTGTATTTGCATATATTGTGTTATTGTACACATGTCCTATCCACATCAAAGAAAATTCTTGGGATTCTTGGGATGTAGTGGTAGACATCAAATGATTCGTTTTCCTTTGCAATCAAAAAAACATACTCAAAACTCGATGTTATTGATTATGAAAAAAGAAGAAATGCTCAAAATTTAATGAAGATGGAAAACTATTTAACGAAGGTTTAAAAAAAAAAAAAAAACACTCAATATGATATTACTACACTTAAAATGCCGGAGCACGTTTTAAGTTGGGAGTTAAGTCGTTATCTCGTTCCGTGGGCGACATCCAACATTTAATGAGGAAATTAAATGTGTTGGGTAAATGAGTTTGTTGTTGTATTTTAGGCAACCATTCATCTCACGAGATTTATAGTTGCCTGAAAAAAAGAATGTCTTTTGGGCACGGGAGATTTTAATCCTAAAAAGTGATAACGATTTAGACAAAACATGTTAATTGTACAAACTTTCATATCATACATATCTAACATAAATGAAAATTCGATTTTATATGTAAGGAGAAGGAAAGATACATTAGCTGGAATTCCCTTAAGTACAGATATGCTAATTATAAGCATCGCCAAGTAACAAAATTAATCATTGGTGATTATCACCATCTGTCTGTCATTAATATGTCAACTGTCAGCGACCTGCGTCATAGATTTTCCAATCTAAGACTTTGGGTCTAGAGAAGGAGGAGAAGTGCTTTTTCCTAAAAATAGCATTGCACGGCACTGCAGCAGAACAATTGGAAAGAATTAACATAGTGTAAAAAAAAACATTTTATGACATCAATACAGGCAATTAAGAAACGGTTTGAAGATAGCCACATGCAGGAGGCTTATAAGGTCCACTTGCAAAGTCGAATTCAGTAGCGAAGAGAAACTCTGGAAATAATCGACGAAATGACAAAGGACGCATTCATCAGGGGAATTGGGGATTCAAAGCTACAGTCAGCAGTAAGGATGGCCGAGAAAAGAACGCTTACTGAAGCACTTGGCTTAGATCCGGCAATGGAAGCAGCTTATCAGGCTTCTATCTCGTTAGGGAAGTAGCCGTGGAACGAGATACACCGCGGTAGAGACGAAGAATGCGTTGCTGGAACTGCGGTAAAATAGAGCATCTTCAATGACAGTGTAAATGTCAGAAACGGCTAGCAAGAAGCCGACCAATCTTTTCGAAGTTATAAGTCGAGAAATGCTTAAGCACCAACTTCGCGGAGCAGAAGTTGGCAACAGGAGTCGACTGCCCCATTACCATCATCCAAGTCTCGCTGGCATCCAACTATGTGGTTGTATATACATAGACTCCTCAAGCAGAGGGTCGCGGGTTCGAATCCGGTGCTAGGCAATTCTCTGAAAAAGTCTTTTCATGGAATTTGTATGTAGTTATATGTAAACCCGTCGGCGTCAACTGCTCAACGGGAGCAACGGTTAAGGTATATGGTCAAGTCTGCCGGAATAACTTTCTCTCACGTATTCCTAGTGCCTGAAATATGTGATGAGTGCAACTTAAGAGAAGTACGGAAACATGAAGATATTAATAGGTTAAAGGACCGCCAACTTTTCCGTCTTAAGAGTCGTTATCTGCCGAAATCATATTCTAGAGCCTTTGTCGTAATCGATTGTTTGGACAAAAGGATAAGCTGGTCCTGATAGCAACCAATTCTATTTGATGAAACCTGAAAATAGGAGAGACTTCAGTGTAAATGTGAAAAAGAGAAGTTGCGCTCATTTAAAACTGCACCCAGAAAAGTTTGCTTTAGTCCGCCCGGAAGTATAATATTTAGGTCACATTAAATTCGCAGAGCAGTAAGGTAGAATCCTGTCAAAATAGGAGCGGTGCAAAGTTGAACTGCCCCCAAACTAAGAACCAAATGAAAAGCCAACAGTTCAGGTGATCTGGAGAGTAAAAAAAAACATTACAATAACTCAATCGGCAATGGTGTGCCCCCATGCCTCCATCATCGGTCATCCCACACCCAGAAAAATGTTCATCGTGGACGCAGACGCTAGTAGTAGTAGCCGCGATCTTCCACGCTCATGATTGTCAAGAAAAAGTGGTTGCATATTACCTCAAAGTACCCTTCAGACCTTGAAAGAAACTACCGCGTAACTCGGCGTGAACTTCTGTCTTCTTCTGGCAATGAAGCATTTCCATTAATAACATAAGTAAGGACGGAAATTAATTCACCTCACATTCCAAGTAACTCTGAAATGGTTGCTACAATTTAAGAGTCCTGATGGCCAAGTTGCGAGATAGATAGAGCAGTTCTAGGGCTACGGCTTTGATGTGCAACACCGCAAGAGAAAACTCCACTCAAAAGCTGATGCTCTTTCTCGTTGACGGTGTGGAATCAAATATGAACACTGAAACCGTAAGGAAGCGAAGAACCAGGCAACTATCCAAATGATCAGAACTGAGCCAGTAGAATATTCCAGTACAGAAGAAATCCGTTCCTTTTAACAGACAGATAATGACATCGAACCAATATTGGCCTGCAAGGAATACGAGGAAAGACCAAGTGGCAGGAGATATTTTAGACCGGAGCCAAACTCTGAAGGCATATTGCGCACACTGGTACTCGCTTTGCGTGCAAGATCATCTGCTAAAGAGCAAATGGGAAAATGTAGATGGAACCACATCTCGTATGCAGCTAATTGTGCCACTGTCCAGAGTCAGTCATGAAGTGCTCCATGAAATACATCACGAATCTCAGAAGGCCATTTGGGAATAAACAAAATGGTAAAGAAGGTAAGATAAGCGACTACGTAAATGACTTGCGCAACAAGATTCCTAAATTGCATGAAAACACCCGAGAAAATATGAAGCTAGCGAGCAACCACATGAAGACAAGTTACAACATCAAAGAGAAATCTTCCGGCTTCAATGAAGGAGACTTGGTGTGGGTGTATAAAACTCTGCGTAAGAAAGGCAAATCACCAAAAATACCACAGGATTGGGAAGGTCCATATAAAGTAATAACCCGCACTAATTAAGTTGTCTACCTATCTAGCATGGGAATCATGGAAAATTTGAGGCGGCCCATTCAAATAGAATGTATCATAATAACGAAACGATTAACGACGAAGTTGTTCAGAGCAAACAACTTTAAGGAGGGACCAGTGTGATATATGATGGTGCCCTCTGACGGGAAAAGAGCGCATTTTTGAAAAAAGTGTTTCGTGTAAAAGATTTGTAATTTTTCACGCAGATTACGAATCTTTCAAAAAATCAAAAGTGACATTCGTTTGACCTTAAAAATGGGGCTCAAAGTCAAACTCGTGGTCACCATCTTATATCCCCTCAGAAGCTTGTGATTTTTGTCTGAAACATTTTTCGCAATATCGCGTATTTTTCGAGTAATTTGGATGTCTCAAGTTAAAAAACTTCCCCTGTATATTTGAATGTGAACAGCGTCATCTATATTTGAAAAGTAGAAGCAGAAAACCATTGTAGAACAAGAATTTTAAATATTTAGCGAATTTTCTAGCAAAATGGAAAGAAGTATTGAACGCCAGATGGTACAGAATGTTCTCGAGAGATGTCAGGGGAGTAAAAATATCTCTATCACCCAAGATATGCGAGTCCGTTTTAAATTGGAATTAAAAGAATTAATTAAAAGATTGATTAAATGGTTTAAGTTAAAAATTATATAAAGAGAAATTTTGATTGAATTTTAATTGTTTTAAATAAAGCGATTGTATTGAAAAGAATATCATTTCTATCATTTCTGCCTATGCAAACATTTAGAATACTATTGAACACTTGAAACAAATTCAAACGGAGCTGAATACTACAGAAGGAAAAATTCTCGTAGTGGACAAGAAAGTGTCAATTATGACAAAAGAATCAAATTCCCAAATGAAACAAATATTGGACTAAAAGCTCAACATACGGGCATACACAAAAAGAATGAAAAAAACTTACAGAATCGGAACCGAAAAAATTCAACACCAGCGCTCTTCATCAACTCCACAAAAAAGTCTCTTTAAACAACCCACCAGCACACCTTCAATAAAACAATCTGCAAAAATAATATAACCGAATGCATGTTGGGGACACATATTAATAATTTTGAAATTAGCTTTTGGAACATTAATACTCGTATATTTACACCTATAACTTAAATAATACTCAATTAATTTTAATTCTTAATTTTAATATATAGTACTATATTTAAGTGAAATCCGGATTTTAGATCACACAAAACAAAATTCATTAAAGATATTTGAATATCATAAAGTATTTTATTCGAATGCCAACAAAGATAAATCAAGAGAAAGGTGCATCGCACTTTGATTTTTTCGAGGTTTCACCGGTTTTGGTTCACTCTGATCACATGTGTTGTATCTTTAATTTTCTGTGCCCTTCCACGATAAGTATTGCCACGCCACAGTTATTTTTAGCTTGGAAACTAGCTTGCAATCGGAGTGCAACAGAAAACTGTATGCGAATCAAAGCTGAAAACCAACATATTGTCTAAAACACTGAGTATGTCACAGAAGAATGTAGTATAATAAAAAAGTAAAGCTTAATACTGCATCAATGCCACAAAAGAATAAATAATTTGTTAATGAATGTATACTTCTGAAACGAAGTATGAAACAGAAAATGAGAATATATCGTAAGACCTTTAATAACATAGAACAAAAATCAGAATACATTACCAGTAGCAAATTATATGCATGAACAATAAACCCACCATGAGAACATATCCCAACAACCTTAAAACACAAAATCTAGGAAGGATTTTCGGGAAACAATCAAAATTATCCAACCGAACTCCTATGCACAAAAACCTATTTCAGAGTTTGGGAGAGTTATCTTCAAGAAATCTATAGTGGTAATATGGCCTAGTATAGTCTATTCTGCGGTACGTATCACGCAATTCCTGACAGAGACATAAGCCCGTAGAAGCTACTAAAAGTAAAACTTAGTTCACGCAACAGCAAAGCCGCGGGTCGTAATAGGACTACTAACGAGTTCTTAAATCAAACCTATGGCTTGAATATCTGCGCTCTTACTTTTAAAATCTGTTCGAAATTAATGGAAGAAGTTCACCAAAAATGCTTAGAGCCGATATAACAATGACATTTAAAGAAGAAAATAAATAATTATCAACACATTGATATTGAAAAAGCTCTAATGAAAGTTTATACGTAAATTTTATCAAAACAACGCAATAAATTCCTGATTTTAAATACAAAATAAATGACAACTTGACTTAACAAGTTTTTAAATGACAAAGTTTTCAAAATCCTATTATGGGTAATTTATACCCTTTAAAGGCCAACCATAATATGATAGAATATGATATGATATGATAGTTCACTTACGAAACTATGCGTACGCAGGAATTTCTGTTACAGAACTATAATAGCTATTAGCTTTGATTCATTATGTTTTCATTTATTTTTGGTCACTTACGAAAGGGCGAATTCATTCGCTGTTTCGTACAGAAAATTAACAACAAGCTTTCTTTGGAGTCGCTTCCAAGATTTTCCATATTTCTATGTTTAAATATTTGAAAATTTTGTCCAGGTAGGGTCGGATAAGTAACAGCGACCAATGGATATTGGCAACAGTCTATGCTGTTGTAGGATAAGTAGCCTTATATGTAATTTTTGCTTCTACAAATTCACTTAGCCAAGAAAACAGTACTCACATATTTGCTCAGCAACACTACACTATATATGTATATTTGCATATCTATATAGAATTAATTCCCAAAGGCGTTGCCATATGCGAGTACAGTTTGACAAATTCGCCATGGACAGTTTACAGTTACAGAACCCATTACAAAATTTACGCAAAGCAAATGTCAATTGCCATCAACACACATTCATAGTAACGGAAAGCAAGCAAAGTTACTTACACAAATTATGCACTCATCGATGAATAGGAACAAATGTTTGAAATGCAAAAACTTGATGAAAGCATTTTCAGTTGGATTTGTATTACACCGAACACGTTAGTGCAAACATTTCTATAAATCAAACCCAAAAAATGTTTTAACATTTTACGTGCTAAATCAAAGCAAGCGTAATTATTTATGGATAGCGTAAGTGTTTAAGGAAAGTTAAAATATAGGGGTATACCATATACATACGGTTTACCAACTGTTTTGACAATAAAAAAACGCATTATTTTTTAACTTTTTTCGTAAGGAAACAATACATTTTTCTTTCGATTATATTTTTTCAAATTTATTTTATTTTATTTATTTATTTTTTTTAGTGTATTTTCTAAAGAATTCTTACCGTTCGGTAACGCTCTATGTTACAAAAAAAAAACACCAAAACAAAATACTATATACTCTAATATTTAGGTGTCAAGAAAGATATATTTTTTATGGCAGTGTAAAAATTATAGTGTGAAGTATTAAACACTTAGTACGGCCACCTTTAGAGTCCACCACTGCTCCGATTCTTTTTTTTTATAAAATTAATTCATTTCTGCAACTCATTATCGCTCGGTACCTTCTGTCATTCCTCAAATATTGCAGATTTAAGCGCTATTGGATTTTTTGGGTGTTTTTTGCCACTGTTTCTTTTCGGGTTTAAGTCAGAACGCTGCAGTTCAATGGAAGCGACGTCATTCATATATTTAAGGTCATAATCTTGATAAAACTTAAAATAAGGTCTGCTTTCTTTCTCCATTAAATGAATTTATTTGCACTGTTTATCAAATGACACTTCAAAATATTTAAATTTTGTTCCGAAATTTGGCTTTTTCTATGAAATCCAAATCTCAAATTCCTTTGACGGAAATGCATACCCACTTCATGACTGAAAGCTTACCAAATTCCACAGTTGAAATAATGCTGCACCAAAAAGCACCAACTGATAAATGGACCAGCCTGTAGAAAGAGGATTCAAGGTCTAGAGCAGTTCAGAGTTAATAGACGATACGTCGGTACGAAGGAAAACCCAGCAGACTTATTAAGTCATGGAGTATATAGTGATGTAATTTATACGCCAGTTATTCTGGATCTCAAAATCGCGAAATGGGCTGAGAAACTTCGTACACAAATGCGTTATCTGTGTACGAGACAATTATTGATTGCAACAACATTCGATGTTCAATTCACCAGTTGACAGAGTGCAAGTTGGAAAACCATTCTTGCATACATGTATGTCGACTACGCCAGACCTGCATGATTAAGGTTCTGGAGAGGGGAGACAAACAAACCATTCAGAGAAAATGAATGGTTGTAATCTTTGAATATCTGAAGACGAGAGCAGTTCATATCGATGTTGTAGATGATTTAACCTCCGTATACTTCTTAGCCCGTTAGTATCGTTATAACACCCGATGGGGTCGGTGCACGTGGACGTATAGCGAAAATGGGACTTCATTTGTGGGAGCAGATTTGGATTTGGGAAACGGTATCCAACAAATAGGAGTTGTTGAAAAGGACTAAAAATACAAACGGTGTTCAGCACACCCAGCGGTCACTACGAATTTAACCTAGAGACGTTTCGTGTACGCAACGCCCCTATAACATTTTAGAGGCCCAGGAAATTATTATAGTATTCTCTGAACAACAGAGTATTAAGTTTTCAATATAGCTGGATAATATAAATAGTATGGAGAATATGGAAAGAATTTGCGATATCACAACAACAAATTAATAGACGACCCCTTTACATACCAAGTTTCTCTAAACAGAGGTAATGAAATTTACTTATGACACGTAATCACGCCAGATGGTATAAAGCCTGACTCTAAAACTGTTAGATATAGTCATAAAAAAAAATTTTTCGTCCCCAATATCAAAAACTATTCAATTAATTTTTGGGATTAGCAGAATATTATAGAAATTTTTTTAACAACTTTTCAAAAGTACCTAATCTAATGAACACACTAAGACGAATTTTGTCATGAATTCAGAAGACTAAAAAATCCATATCTAATCATATCTATCCCAGCTATACATTCTATATCACGCAAGCATCAGCGCGGTAATCTCGTAAATTGATCAAAATGGAAGCGACTTGTGTATAGCATACGCTAATAGAATACTAAATAAAGCAGAAAATAACTATTCTACTATTGAAAAGAAAGCCCTAGCAGTCATTTGGTCAGTTACGCATTTTCGACTATATGTCTTCGGTCAACCTCCAGCAAGAGAATCAAGACATCTAAAAATTTCAGAACCAGATAAAATCAAGCAAATAATATATGAATTTCATGATACTCCCCTCGGAGGTCATCAAGAAATAAAGGGCAATCTTTAGTACAATAGAATGCCAAAGAATAAGATATATATAAAATATGTATACGTCAATACGTCATACCTAAACACACTATTTTAAGAATCCTATGCGGTGATGCACAAAAACTCTTAAACTTCTCGATTGCAAAATTTAAACCATTTTGTTAAGCTATAATTAACGAGGTATATCTTGAAACATCGAACGAAAGATATCACTCTACCCTTATCAGTAAATACTTCGAGAACTCATTACAGACAGAAACAATAGACAATCTCTCAAACCTACCCCAGATATCATTTTAAATAACGTACGAAGTGTGTTAAGTGAAAAAATATTTACTTATTCATCAATATTACTGTAGGAAATGATTTTAAACGCAAGTGATATATAAAAATGATAGATTTATTACATATGTTTTACAGAAAGTTTATGAAAAAAAACAAAACATTTATTTGATCGCGAACCACTGAGCCGCACCCGACTGTGCGCTGTCGCACCTCGATCAAGACTTCTTCTTTGCTTTGTCGTGTGACGCTTATATCCAGTCTCAAATGTCCACGGAACTCAACACGCTGTGCCAAGTCCACAGTTTTAACCCCAAGCTTAGCACCATCCAACCACCGCATATCTCAATTACGACGGCTATTACCTTCAGTGGAGTCATTATGTCACGAAGATAATATTGCCCATATCGCCATCCACTTTTATGCTTTTGTTTATAGGGCACAACTCATTCATGGCGAATACAAACAATATTACCTCCATGACTCAGCGAGAGTAAACGAACCCCGAACAAATGGGTCGATGTAAACAAATGCGCGACATTCGTGCTGCTAAAATTGGAGATCAATTATTTCGAGCCCAGCTCAACGATCGATGATCTGAAACTACCTTAAGACTTAATGGTTTATTTAATAGAATACTTAATTGAATAACTTAGCAATTCCATATTAATGTTGTCCCCTTTAAAGTAATTCCCTCAGATATAATATGTACACTTGTGCCAACGCTTTTTCCAGCCCTCGAAGCACTTCTCGTACGTATTTTTTGGTATATGTTAGCCTTGAGTTCTTCCAACAATGCCGTTTTAATTTTCTCAACGGCCCGGCCCATAGAATCCGTCGCATCCGCTACGATGCCGGATAGGTTGACGTTGACGCTTTTGACGGAAATGACGGTCCCATAGAATTCTTGGCATACGTTGGCAGAATACAGCCGATGACGTTTAGCTATTGCTGAAAATGTTTTCTATTCACGCTGTTCGGCAAAAATTTGTTTAATTTTGCGAAGTACAAAGTACGGATGATGAATTCCCTTCGATGATTATTTTGATACTGATTTATTCGGAAGCCTTGGAGTATCTGAAAATAATCATAGGTAATAGTCGCGGAGCAATTTAAAGTGGCAGTGCGTATGAACAAGGAAGTGTTTGATTTGCTGTTAAACATGGTCAAAGAAGACTTAACCAAGCACTCCAACAGACCCGTCATATCAGCAAATTGCGGGCTATTTTTGACTTTATTGTGAGTACATTTAATAATTTAATCGTGATATCTTTGTTTACCTGGTGGTGGCGATGGTGTGATAGTTGACTCACTGGTTGTTACGCCACCTACCTCGGTTAGAGTCCCGGTAGGAGCACAACAGCAAATTTTTCAAAATCGTCATCACCCTTTCGGCGTGCAATGGCAAACCTCCGAAAGTCAAATTCTGCCTATGAAAAAGCTGCTCAGGAGATCTGTTCGGAACCGGCAATAAACAGTAGGCCCTGCTCAGAAGTGTACGAATTCACAAAGTGAGTGCCACTTAGTTATTTATTTTATCTTTGTTTACCATTTTCAACTCTATAAATATTTGGCACATGGAGGCAGCAAGCAAGCTTTTTCAGTGGCATTTAAAATGAAACTCACAAGTGTTAAAAGAATCGTGAAGGAAACCTGCAATGTTTTTTGGAATACCCTGGTCCATATATATCTGTCAATCTCAATCCAAACTGAGTGGAAACAGATTTCCAATGACTTTTACAGTATGTGGAAAATTATGTGAGTGCTATTGATGGTATATACATAAACATCACTTGCCTCGCGAATCCTGCGTCCCTTTTTTTATAATTATAAGAGAAAATATTCTGTCATACTTTTAGGAATCTGCGATGCCTAAGTGGTATTTAAGGAACTAAAATTTTTTAATAAAGTCACTCGAAATCCATTTTCCAACCGTGTTGCTTAAATTCTAGATCAAAAGAGATCAAACATTTTGGTAACCCCGACGTGATCCCGCTAAAGGAAAAGAAAAGAATGTAAGCCCTCATCAAAGAACTGGCTGTCGCAGCCAAGAAAATAACAAAGTTATACTTGGAGTCCCGGCTGGAGCGGCTTGACCTCGAAAGCAGAGACATCAAGTTACAAGCATACCGTACCGAGCCGCTACTTCGAAAGGAAGTACTACTAAAAAGTTGAGGCCGTGAACACTGAAAATAAGGCAGCTATACTGCAACCACAAACCGATCTTGAGAACTCCACTTACACCAGTACTAATATCGAAAGTGAGAGCACCATTTGGAAGCTGATAAGGCAGCAGAAGGCCTCAGTCAGCGCAATGGAGCTTTTACTTGCCCCCACCGATGACAACATAGAAGACCGTTTAGCTGCATACTACAATTAAAAACTAGCGAGTCTTACACAGCAATGGTCAATTGGTCTGGTCTACATCTCCAAATCGTGGCAGAAGAGAAAACCTTAACACATGGGCTGAAAACTCATTGCCGCTTTATAGTAAAACACAAAATTTTTGCAAAATTCAACTTTATTTATCAATATAGTTGATTGAAACGATTTTTCAATCTTTCGATACCAGTTTTGTAGTACGATTTCGGTTTAGCCTCAAAATAGGCCTCTATTTCGGCGATTTCTTCTTCATCGGTCTTAAATCTCTTTCCGGCGAGCATTATTTTGAGGTCTGCGAACTGGAAATAGTCGCTGGGGGCCAAATCTGGAGAAGATAGTGGGTGGGGAAGCAATTCGCAGCCGAATTCATTCAATTTTGCCATCGTTTTCATCGACTTGTGACACGGTGCATTGTCTTGATGAAACAGCACTTTCTTTTTCTTCAAATGCGGCCGTTTTTTTGCGATTTCGTCCTTCAAACGCTCCAACAACGCAATGTAATAGTCGCTGTTGATAGTCTGCCCCTTTTGGGGATAGTCGCTGAAAATTATTCCATGTGTATCCCAAAATACGGATCCCATAACCTTGCCAGCCGACTGGTCGTTTTGGACAAAGTTCGTCGCCTGCTCGCCACTCAGCTGACTGCCGACTTGACTCTGGTGTGAAGTGATGGAGCCAAGTTTTATCCATTGTCACACACCGACTCAAAAATTCATCAATCAACAACACGTTGTTGTTTTTGGTCCACTGTGAGCAAACGCGGCAGCCACTTTGAACAGAGCTTTCGCATGTCCAAATATTCGTGTATGATATATCCAACACTTTACGATCATTCGTGATCATTTTGTGGACTTTTTTAATGTTTTCATCTGAAACAGCCTCTTTTGGACGTCCACTGCGTGCATCATCTTCGGTGCTTGTATGACCACTTTTATATTTTTCAATCCACTTACGAATGGTTCGTTCGGCTGGTGCAGAGTCCGGGTAACACTTATCAAGCCATTTCTTTGCATCGGCTGCATTTTTTCCCATGAAAAAGCAATGATAAATCAACACACGAAATTGCTTTGAATCCACTTTTTTCACAATAACAAAAGTTGTTTCACTCACAACGCTATATCTCGAGAACTAATCATCCGACAGCTGCCAAATTTATACACGTATCTTTTAAAGGTACTAACTAAAAATAATTCAAGTGGTGCCCTCTCTTAGAAGCGGACTTTTCAGCCCATGTATTAGATTACTCGATTGATAACATTCAGAAGCTAGAAGAACGCTGTCACTTATCGAACTGCAGGAAAACCTTGATCAACAATTGGGCAAGATAACACCAGCAGTGATTTCAGAAGCTAAGCGGTTCAACAAGCTGAAACTACTGGAGATAACGCTGCCCGTATTTAGCGGGAACTATCTCCAATAAAAGGAGTTTCACGATCTCTACCTCCAGCTTATACATCAACAACCGATGAGTAAGGCAGAGAAAATGTTATATCTGAAGGCTAATTTGTCTGGAGAAGCGGCCAATCTAATTCAACACCTTCAGGTACCAGAAGACAACTACCATTCCGATTGGTCAACCCTCGAACATCGCTACAACAATAAACGATTACTACTTGCAGCATTAGGCTGTTAGGACAACCAGTCATTATAGGAGACACCGCCACAGCAATCAAACGACTACACGACACCTCAAAGGAGTGCCTCTTCGGAATCAGCAACCTGGGCATTCCTATCCAGGATTGGGACCCATTACTTATTCATTTGATTCTTCCAAAGATCAACAGCGAAACTCATAGACTTTATGAGCAATCGCTGGACAACCCACGTGAGCTTCAGACAGTAACAGGGTCACTTGCGTTCTTAGAGAATCGTTTTGAAATGTTGGAGACACTAGGAACAAAGGAAAAGGGTGAATCTAAACTATCAAGCAAAGTAACTCTGACTACCACGCAAGAAAATGAAAAGTGTTTTCTCTGCGAGCAACCCAACCATTGCATTTACAAATGTCTAACCTTTTTACAGCTTTCAGTCACGGAGAGGCTTAAAAAGGTTAAAGCATTCAAAAGATGCTTAAACTGTTTACGATTTGGGCATACGTTTTCAAATTGTAAGGCAAGGCATTGCATCAAACGCAACAAAATTCATCATACTTTGCTTCACATAGCCGAGTTCAAAACGAATCCCCAAAACTCAGACTCTACAAATCAATAACAAAACTAGTCTGTCAGCAATCAACGGAGACAATGCTGGTACTAAATATGTGCTTTTAGGAACAGATATGGTCAACGTACTTAACAAAGCCAATAGCCCAATTAAGGCGAGGGTACTGTAGGACTCTGGCTCTCAGATAGGCTTCATAAACACTAAAATAGCCAACAAATTGAAGCTAAGACCAAAGGAAGAACTACTGGAGATTTCCGGTGTAGGAGGCAACCATTTTAAAATTGACAAGAAGGTGAACCTAGCCTTCAATCACGAATTACTGGATTTAGCACGGATCTGGAAGTATACATTCTGGATACTATAACATCACGTCGACCCAGTAAATTTATTAACTCGAGCAGATGGAATTTATTAATTTATTTATCCAGCTTGCAGACAACGCATTCAACCAAACTCAGGAGATTGACCCACTAATTGGAGCAGAGTTATTCTTCGAGCTTATTTCAATTGGACAGATCAGAATTCAGCAAAACTTGCTAGCACTTTAAAACACTTTACTTGGATGGATCGAAATGGGAAAGACTACACTTCAAAAGCCGACTTCAAAACTGTTTTGCGGTACCGCCTCTGAAACAAGTACGTTAGAGGAGATAGTAGAAAGGTTCTGGACAATAGAGGAAGTAAAATCTACAAAATCCTCTGAAGAAATAGAATTGACTCCGCAAGAACGAAGATGTGAAGAGATATTCATCAGGACAGAAAACGGTCGTTATGTCGTAGAACTACCTTTCGCAAACAATCCAGCATCAAAAGAAATTGCTACTAAATGATTTCTTAGCTTGGAAAGGAAACTATACAGAAACCCAGAGTTACAGCAGCAATATATTGAGTTCATGAAACAATATATTCACCTCAAGCATATGACAGAAATAAACAGCATAGCAAAAAAATTCTGCGTACCTCATAATTTTCTGCCACACCACTGCGTTTTGCGACCGGAGAGCAGTTCAACCAAACTACGGGTGGTTTTCGGTGGATCTGCGAGAACATATACGAATATATCGCTAAACGATGTATAACTTTCTGACCCGTCATTGCAAAACGATTTGTTTTCAATTCAATTACGCTCAGAACTCCTGCTTACGTATTTACCGCTGATATTTCTAAAATGTATCGCCAAATACTTGTTGACAATGACAACAAGAAGTTCCAGCTCATCCTATTAGGCTATATCATTTAAACACAGTTACTAATGGTACAAAATCGGCACCATACTTACCAATCAAGGGTCTTCAAAATTTGGCTCTAACTGCAAGGAGTCAATATTCGTTAGGAGCTGCCATTATCAGACGCGATATATACATAGAATACGTTTTAACTGGAAGTGACAAGAAGCATGCCAAATGAAGACAGAGTTAATTAATTTGCTCAAACAGGGGCAATTCCCGTTGCGAAATACACCAGCACTACAAAAAGGAATTGCTTAAGAAGACTGTGACGTGGAAACGATACTATCCGATCAATCCGAAGCATCATTATCAAAACTAAATGGAGAGGTGCCATAAAGTTCAATAAACGGACAATTCTTTCGGTTATTTCTCGCATCATCGACCCCTTAGGATTGAATCCGGTAATCATTCTGGCGAAAATCTTCTTACCAGAATTATGGCGATCTAAACTGGATTCCAATGGGAATACACACCTAATGGCTGCATCTCAGGACAGAACTTCAACATACCTAGGCATGTATTACTGGCATCTGTAACTGATATCCAGCTTCATTGTTTTTCGGATGCCTCATAATGGACGTATGGAGGGGCTATATACATAAGATCAGCAAACCAGAATGAAGAAATTAAAGAGCAACAGGTCTGTTCAAAATGTAGATTTGCACCAATAAAACAACTGACGATCCCACGATTAGAACTTTGTGCCGCAAAATTAATGGTACAACTAGCCAACGTGGTCAAAACGAGTCTACCACTCGAAATCCACAAAACAACGTTCTGGACTGGCTCTCAAAACATCTTAACTTGGATAAACACCCAATCACCATTACAAGCCTTTGTCGCCAACCATATCTCGTTCATAAACGAAGAAACCAAGAAGGGGCAATGGAAGTACACCAATGCAGAAATTAATCCAGCAGATTTATTATCTCGGGGAGTACATATTTCCCGACCAATTTCTCAAGACACTTTCTTGGTTCAAGAGACCTACATTCCTTTACCAATCTCAATAAATATGACCAGTACAATCATAACTAATGAAAAGCGAACATCTTGCAGAAGTAAAATCGATAAAAACAACGATAGCCAAACGATAGCCACAAGCAAGAAGACCCACTTCCTTGAAAGGATTAATCATTGAAGCTCATTAGAAGCTTCGTGCGAAGCCCTATCGGATAAAAGGGAGGATTATCTCCGCACAAGTATTCAATTTAAGACAGCCAATATAATCAAAGCCAAATACATTCAAGAAACCACATTCTCCGACCATATTAAGTAACTCGAAAAATTTGAACAAGTACCTGAGAAAAGCCAATTCAGTCCATTGTCTCCATTCATCGACAATAGAGATGTTGTACGTGTAGGTGGTCGATTGGAGGCTTCTAACTTGCCATACGATGCAAAACACCAGATCATCTTGCCCAGCTCAAATGTATTTACAAAATTATTGATGAGAAATCTGCACTATTCAAACCTCCATGCAGCACCACAAGCATTACTAGCTTTCGCAAGGCAATACTATTGGACAGTGAGAGGAAAACAACCCGCTCAAACAATCGTACACAACTGTATTTAGCAATTTATGGTACAGCTACCGCCAGAGCGATTACAACCTTCAAGACCATTCACCAACGTAGGAGTCGACTTCCAGGGTCCAGTGTATATCCACTATAAGATCAGAGGAATACAGCCAGCAAAGGCCTATGTATCGGTTTTCGTATGCCTTCAACGAAGGTTGTGCATCTGGAGTTAGTTTCAGATCTGACAACCCAGGCATTTATTGGTGCCCTAAAAAGGTTCGTGGCTCGCCGTGGCTTCCCCGCCAAAATTTTCTCGGACAATGCTACAAACTTCATGGGAGCTCGGAACGAACTCAATGAACTTCACGCGAAAATATATGATAAAGAAGGTCACAATACTATATCCGCTCACTGTACAGAAAAGGGAATCGAATGGAAACCCATATCTCCACAATCACCCCATTTTGGAGGTCTGTGGGAAGCTGCAGTAAAGTCCGCAAACCGCTAACAGCGATGTCATCAAACCTGAACGATTTAGGTGCTATTACATTGGGACATTTTTTAGCCGGCGCGCCAGTAACAGCAATAAGTGATCCAGATTCTAAGCAGACAAGCCTGTCAATTGCATCAGGATGGAATTTAGTAACATCCATACATCGAGAGTTCTGGTGGATGTGCAGCAAGGAATACTTACAAGAAATTTAAAATCAATATAAATGGAAACACCCACAAGAAGATGTTAAACCAGGATCCCTAGTATTGATTAAGGATGATAACTTAATATTGCAAACAATAACAGGACAGGACAAGCTAACTAGATTTGTTGACATCAAGACATCCAATGGAGTGATTAGGCGATCTATCTTCAAGATATTTCTACTACCATCCGAAGCACAGCAGACTCCAATACTTGCGGAACCATTAAAATTACCAAGTCGGTCAGCAAAGAGGAAGTCTTTTAACTCACCACAACTGAAGCGAAAAATAAAAATTCATCCTATCTACCATCTTATGATCGGTTTAATATTCGTTGGCACAGCATTTGTACAAAGAGCAACTCAAGGTTTGATATAAGTTAAAAAATTCACAAACAATGCGGGGATGTACTTGAAGATTTGGGTGAAGTTAATTTAATAACGGACGAATGGAATCTCTTTGTATACTTCAACATTTCAACCAACTGAAAAGAGTATCAAGGATTAAAGGAACTCATTCAGCGGCTAAAGGAAAATTGTGAGAAAATTGTGGTTTCTCTCAAGCAGTAGTGAAGCAATTAGGACACCAACTCCTAGAAACAGGAAAGTTGAGTGAAATATTAAAGCATAGAAATAGAATCGCAATACGAAGAAAGAGATCTCGTTTAAATATCATTGGGACAATTGCAAACAAACAATAATTAAAGAAGTCAACAGAAACAAAGCAACAACCGAAGCGGAAACGTTTAACTACATTGCAATATATGTGGAATCAAATAATTAGAGAGTTAAGTTAATTAAGTAGAATTGATAAAGAACAAATGCTAACATGTAAGTCTTTTCAGACCACCTTCAAGCAGTATCGTATTTTGTTTGTTTGTCTATTGCGGTCGCTGTCTCTACCTCGCCACATTCCATGAAGATCAAGTGACAACAACATAGTGGGTGACTAGGCAGTGCATTACACTTGAGTAATGCGAGGAAGATGACCCATAAAGAATAATAAATAAAAGTGAATGAACGTGCGGTAGTGGATAACAATTCGTATTCAGCTGGGTAGCCAAGGCGTCGGCCTGGTATCGAATGCTCGATCAGCTAAATGTCTGGTCATTGCTATGAGGCGAGGTACGGACAGTATAAAAACGATCGGACAGTTCTCGTTGGTTCATTTTCGCGGTCGGGTGGTTCTTAGAAGATTTACTAGATAATAAAATATGTAGTTGTAGTGCTATAACGTATGCATTGTTACTAAAAATAGAAAATAAAACATAAATTACTACATTTGAATTCTACTTAATTTCTACATTTGGGAGCTCAACCGGGATTCCTTATTGAACTGTTTTTGAGTGTCAATTTCGAAGGAACAGTTGTAGCGGAGTTGCGAAGAAAAGTGGCAAGCGGTTGTGAGTTGTAAAAGTGGTACGAAGGAAAGGTTGGTTGTGAGTTATAAAAATGGAACGAAGGAAAAGTTGTAAGCCACGGAGGGATGCGAGAGACAAGTGTGAAGAAGTGTTAAGTGAAACGAGTTAAGTGAATGGATGAGTTACGAGATCTCACTGTTAGACAACTACGGGCGTTATTAAAAGGAAAGAGCTTGTCGTATCGGTACAATCAAAAGACCGGCTTAGTGAAGCGAATAAACTATACATTCGGAAGTGGAGTTATCAAAGCTGAAGACGTGGTAGCGGCAATCAGAGAAGACGATCAGGAGACGACCGACGAAGAGGAGACGCAAGCAAAAGTTAACGTAGAGGGAGAGCCAGACGACGGAGCAGAAGAAGAAACCACAGAAATGGCGTGTGAAAACAGTTTTGCTTTTCGAGACGTAGAAGACTCCCTGGAACATTTCTCAGGGGAGTCAGGGAAAAGGTTCGAGAAATGGATAAAAGATTTTGAAGACATTGCGACAGTGTGTCGATGGAATGAGATTCAAAAATTCTTGTACACGAAACGGTTACTAAGGGGAGCAGCCAGGCTCGCAGTGGAGGCATAATCAGGTATCTCCAGTTATGGGACGTTAAAAACTATTTTGGAAAAGGAATTTAAGACCAAGCGAGCTGGCATCGAAGTTCACTGTGCATTGGAAGCACGAAAAGAGAAGAACACGGAAAGTTTATAACCCCAGATGGACAATACGAGTTTAAGAAGCTACCGTTCGGGCTGTGTAATTCACCGGCCGCCTTCCAGAGGTTCATCAATCAAATTTTCCGGGAGTTGGTATTGCAGCGGTATTTGCTCATATACGTAGACGACATAATAATCTTTGGCAACAGCGAGGATGCAGCACTGTGGAAGCTTGAAGTCGTTTTAAGAGTGGCCGAAGAATATGGACTAAAAATTAAGTGGGAGAAGTGTAATTTCCTGTCGAAGTCAGTAGAATTTCTCGGACACATTGTAGGAGAAAGAGGTATAAAGCCCTCGCAGGAGAAGATAGAAGCTGTGCAAAAGTTTCCGGAACCAAGCAACGTAAAATCCGTTCAGAGTTTCTTGGGGCTAACGGAGTTCTTTAGGAAATTTATCCAGAAATACTCTGCGATAGCAAAGCCGTTGTCGGATTTGTTGAGAAAGGATAACAAATTCGAGTTTGGGGAAAAGGAAAGAATAGCTTTTATTGAATTGAAATCTTATCTTTGCAGGGATCCAGTGTTGAAGTTGTTCAATCCGCAGCTACCCACTGAACTACACACAGATGCCAGTATCGTGGGCTATGGAGGTGTGGTGTTACAGAAGTACGACGATAACTAGTTCCATCTAACGTTCTTTTTGAGTTTAAAGACAACACCACAAGAGCAGAGGTACACGAGCTACGAGCTAGAAGTATTAGCTATCATGAAGTGTTTGGGCAGGTAACGAGTTTACCTGTTAGGACTAGAGTTCACCATGGTAACAGACTGTAAGGCGTTTGAGGCTACGATGGCGAAGAAAGATCTATGTCCGAGGATGGCAAGGTGGGCCATTATGTTACAGGAACACTCAATGAAAGTGGTCCACCGAGCGGGGACGAGAATGCAACACGTGGATGCCCTAAGCCGATATCCAGTAATACTGAGAGTAGAAGAGGGTCTACTCCACCGTATAAAGACAGCTCAAGGTAAGGACGAATTTTGACAATTAATTCTGAATGTTATCGCAAAACTACAAGGATTTCGAGAAACGGAACGATGTACTAAACAAGTATGAGGGCGGAGAACACCTACTAGTAATTCCGAGGGCTATGCAAAAGGAAATAATAAAAGGAATCCATGTGCAGGGTCATTTAGCTGCAAAACGGGTAGAAGCAGTTTGTAGGCGAGATTACTTCATCCAAAAACTATCAAACCGCGTCGAACATATGTTATCGAACTGCGTAGCGTGCATTTTGCCGGCAAGGAAAGGAGGAAAAATGGAATGTTATCTCCATCCAATAGGAAAATCCGATGCACCACTACACACATACCACGTCGACCATTCGGGCCCACTCCCATCCACCAATAAATTATATAACTATGTTTTTGTCGTTGTAGATGCCTTTAAGAAGTTCACTTTGGTCTATCCAGTGCGGAGCACGAGGTGTGAAGAAGTACTGAAGAAGTTAGAACTGCAAGGCGAAGTATTTGGGCAGCCGGTTCGGATCATGTCAGATAGAGAAGCCGCAACAACATACAGCACGCGCTGACCACAACCGGCGTTCCTAGAGGAAATGGCCAAGTAGAGAGGACGAACCGCATCATTATCGATATGCTTACAAGAATGTCGATTGAGAACCCCAGGAAATGCTATAAGTACACAGACCGCGTCCAGCGTGTGATAAACGCCACGGTGTCAAGGAGTACAAAGCGAAGTATATTCCGTCTGATGTTCGGTGTAGACATGAGGCAAAGGGAAGATGAACAACTGAAAAAACTGTTAAAAGAAGTAGAGTTGGACAATTTCGAGACAATGCGGGACGAGCTGAGAAGATCGGCAAGGGAAGAGGTCGGGAAAGTGCAGCAGGATAGCCGCAGAACCTATGATCGGAGAAGAAAGGCAGCCAGAGAATACAAGGTGGGCGACTTGGTGGCGGTATTGAGACAGACAGTTTGGTGTGGGACTGAAACTACACGCAAAGTACTTCGGACCCTATGAAGTGGTAAGGGTCAGGAGAAACGACCGGTACGACGTGGGACAGCACGAGGGTCGAAAAATTCCAGGATGGTCGAGTGTGGAATCAAATAATTAGAGAGATAAGTTAATTAAGTAAAATTGATAAAGAACAAATGCTAACATGTAAATCTTTGCAGACCACCTTCAAGCAGTATCGTATTTTGTTTGTTTGTCTATTGCGGTCGCTGTAACTACCTCCCCACATTCCATGAAGATCAAGTGACGACAACATAGTGGGTAACTAGGCAGTGCATTACACTTGAGTAATGCGAGAAAGATGAGCCAGAGAGAAGAATAAATAAAAGTGAATGAACTTGCGGTAGTGGATAACCATTCGGAGCAACGACAAGCTGGAAAAGGTTCATATTGTTGCTCGTTGGGGTATGTGAAGCCGAAGTCGTATTCAGCTGGGTAGCCAAGGCGTGGGCCTGGTATCGAATGCTCGATCAGCTAAATGTCTGGTCATTGCTATGAGGCGAGGTACGGACAGTTCGCGTTGGTTCATCTTCGCGATCGGATGGTACATAGGATGGTTCTTAAAAGATTAATTAGATAATAAAAGATGTAGTTGTAGCACTATACCGTATGCATTGTAACTTAAAATAGAAAATAAAACATAAATTACTACATTTATTCTACTTAATTTCTACATATATAAATAATTAATATGAATCAAAATAAGATTTGATTATATATCTCATATAATGGGCAGTTTCCAGCGGACTCAACTAGCTATATTTAAGACCATTACTAATACACATCAAGGAAGAATAAGCTCCCTACTTCTATCACCAAGCCAGCTACTGAAAGAAATTGACAACATACATTAGCACATGCAACCCACCATAACTCTGCCGGGATATGACAAGCACAATCTACTTAAACTTTATGAGCTACTTAGAGTTATAACGCGAGTAACCACATCCGCGATTTTATTTCTCGTCAAACAACCACTATTAAGTAATTAAGTGTTCCAGATCTTCAAGCTTATTCCACTAACGGTCCAACATAGTGTTTCCTTCATATCCATTTAGCCATCAACAGCATTTCTGGCCGTAAGCCTGTATTGAGACCAATATTTTCTATTATCCCACCATGAGTATAAGGAATGCTTGCAAACCGACGATGATAGATACCTGTGTAAGCAACAACCTCCTGTCTTCAACAATTACTCAATGTGAGATTTATCTACTTAACCACGAGAAGCATCTCTCGAGCGAGATGCCTGCTTAAAACATCAAGACCAGGGAAAATGTGGATCCAATTACATAATCCAAACCACTGGATTTTTGCGTTTAAAGAAGAAGAAATGCTTCATATAGTCTGTAGCGCTAATGTTTCGAATATCAAACTTAATAGAGTTGGACCAATAAAATTAGCTTCAAATTGCGTCATTAAGCAGTCAACATATTTTCATAATATAGTTTTCACTTAACTTAACTTAACTACTTCATTCTTTGTGCCAGCCTTAAATTTAACCCAGCTTTTGAGAATTTACTATACCACAAGTATCTTATGAAACATCTGAGACTAAGGAGTTCCTGATCCGCGGCGAAAAAGACCTGGCATCAATCCAAAAGGAAATTGCAGACTTAAAACCTAAACAAATACTATCGAAAGCTATCACTCATCATAATGTGCACTAATAAACCATTAGCTTCCTGTCACTGTTTGCCGTACTTATCCTAATTATCATCTTCGTCATCCACCAAAAAAGGCAAGGAAACAACGATGTCCAAATCAAAAAAATGTGTTTGAGCTTCAGGATTTCAAGGCCGGGGAGGATGTTTAAGCCTTAGTTTTATAAATAAGTATTTATAAGTATTTTATTTATAAGTATTTTTTCTTGTAAGCCTTACTATAATGTTCCCATATCCTTTCTTTACATACATACTGTAAATACCGATGGCTTTTGTCCATATCTAATTTCCCATACTCTAATCCGCTTAGTAATCAATTTTACCAACCAAGTTCTGTTGCCACCGAATAATCTGCCGTATGGGTTTTGTTCACACCTGCAATATCAAATACAGGATTAGGTTGCAATGCCCAGACGCAATAGAATATACCTATAGTATTAGATTTTTGTTTGTTAAATAGTATTTAGGGACTATGTTACACATTTTTAATAAAGTCACTTGCAATCCAAATTCCAACCGTGTTGTTTAGATTCTAGATCAAAAGTGATCTAACAAAGAGCATATTCTGCAAATAAAATTAAAATTGCAAATTTTCAAACGTTTAGAGAAAGGGGAAAAATGTGCTGACATCGCTCGATCGCTGTAAATGCCAACAAAGAAAAGCTACGCAATTGTTCTGAAACAGGAGTATCTACGAGAGATGCAATTATAATCAAACGTAGACCTCCTGTAATGGAAAGAATGAAAAAAACTTTTGTATACCTGGATACCAGAATTAAACCAGAAGAAAATTCCGGTTACAACGCTTATAACTCAGGCTAAAGTGAAGAGATTGTTTAACACTGTTAAAGATCATGGAGAGGGTAATGATTTTCACGTTAGCCGGGGATGGTTTGAAAAATATAGAAGAGGTAAATGCTTCAGAATATGAAATTGAGCTAAGAAACTGCAAGCGCCGATAATGAAGCAGCAGAAAATTAACAAAAAAATCAATCAAATTGTCGAAGCGGCTGGTTACAGTACTCAGCAGGTGTTTAATGTGGATGAAACTGGCTTATATTAGAAGCGATTACCAAGCATAACTTTTATTTTGAAAGCCATAGATACAACACAAGGCTTCGAAACTGCAAAAGAAAGGCTGATAATTCTTTTAGGAGAAAATGTTTTTGGATCTTTCAATTTAGAACCTCTACTTATCCACAATTGTGAAAATCCAAGAACCTTGAAAAATATATCAAAAGCTATTAGCTGGTTATTTGGAGATCAAACAAGTAAGCGTGGGTAATAGCATTACTTTTCACTAAATGGTTTAAAGCGGAGTGTTGCCCAGCTGTTAAGAAATACTTCACTGAAAATAATTTACCGTACAAAATACCAATGCGCTTGGCCATCTTTCGACTCTCCATAGTATCGACGCGAATACTAATGTGAAAATTGTATTTTTACCGTCAAATACGATGTTGTTGATACAACCTTTTTTTTAATTTTTATTTATAGTAAGTAAATAAGATAGTAAGCTATCTTCTAAGAAAATTTTCGCACATTATAGAAGCTATAGAAAAATCCTTCTAAAACATGGAAAAGGAAACCACCATCAGACAAATTTGGCAGAAGTACGATGTCTACAAAGCAATAAGTGCACATAAGTGGATTAATTAATATTCAAGAAGAACCTCTTACTGATGAAGAACTCATTCGAATTTTAGAGAGCTTAGAAGAAGACATCTTATCTAAAAATTCCTAGAAAGATAAATTCTCTATGAAAGAAATGTCATAATTTTTTCACCATATAGGGGAGGCTTTAAACATTTTGAAAAAAAATCCTGACTGTGAAAGAAATGAAGGTTTCCAATTTTAAAAAGCAACTCGATCTACTATAAAAGGTTGTATGAATAAAACAAATTTGAAGCTAGGCAGGCAGTTTTAACAAACTATTTTAAACCATCGATATCAACGTCTGCAATTACTCCCAGTCAGCCGGAACAAATAGCACTAATACTTTCATCAAGCGATGTAGATTTTTGAATGTATGTACATATATATATAATTTTTAACTATGTATTACTATATTTGCTGATAACTCTTAATACATTTTCAACAACATGTTCGAAAATAAATCAGAAATAGGTTAGTTTTTTTTTTTTTCTCTATGTACTTGTTTTACTAATATTGTTTCGATTTACGTTAGAAGTGAAACCAATTGGCGACGTAAATCGAGGTATTTCTGTTCATTACCATCCACACCAACTTCGACCGCTACATCCATCCGCGCTTCTTATTTTAAATTTTTTTTTAGGATGGCAACGATTTTTTGTTTAGACATCTTTTACATTCTATTTTACAAAAACCAATCAATTGAGTAAAAGACGAAATCTATTTACATCAATTCAAACGAAAACAAAATAACAACGAACGAAAACGATACAAAATAATTCAAATGTCAATCAATGTCAATGTTTTCTTTTCAAGCTATGACAATTACCCTTCATTCTCTCAATGTCTTCACCAATGAAAATGCTTACTCCCAATTTGTGAATGCGTGTGCCTCAATAGGATAATGTATGGTCGCCATTGCCTGAATGTGTGAACTGCCAACGGATTGAAAAAGTAGAAAGTAAACCTACTTTATCCGTCCTTTCCGCCATATATGTTCCTAGTGCACCTGCTTCCATAACAAAGTGAATATTTTATCCAGCAATCGAACTCGTCGACGCAACGGATTTTATGGGCCGGGCTCTTCAATCATTGCAAATCTCAGTTCTTCCATAGGTCTCTTCAGTTTTGGGAATAGGACCAGTTGTTCGTCACCAGTTATGACAATTTTGATGCTCATGGGACGGTTTTTCTGATCAAAATTAAGATGTTTCGGACCGAACTTCACTGACAAACATCTCATGCCTTAAACATAAAAAAAATGAGACGACCGATATGTCAACATCCTCAGCAACTTCTCTTATGTTAATTTGACAATTTTTTAAAACAATTTTCTTCACCGCTTTGACTTTATCATCCTTTGTTGATGTGCTGGGCGTCCAGAGCGAGGTTCGTCATTGGCATCTTCTCAGCCATCTTGGAAGAGCATGTTACACTTGTAAACACTTCAAGTGCTTAAGGGCACCTGATTTCGTTTTTTACACAAAATTTGATGCAAATCCTTGCCCCATTTTTAATAACAATTGAAAATCATTATAAAAACATTCTATATGTCAAGACAAAACAAGTATGCTAATGGTATACTTGAAACTGTGAAACAAAAATCCATAATCGAATGTACGTTGCGCGCGAAATTTCAGAAGTCACCTTAATTCTTGAACACACCTCGTATATAGCTGATTACAAATGAATATGGCATTAGCCTAAGGTTCCATTTATCTTTGAAGATGCAGATGAGGGAGTTGTTACTGTCAATGGAGTGCGCTATAGACAAATGATTAAAGATTTTTTTGATTTTTTTTTTTTGGCTTCAAATTGAAGAAATTGACACAGATGATCTTTATTTTCAACAGGATGGAGCTACAAGTCACACAACACGTGCAATCCTATTTTCAATGTCAACTAATTTCAGGTAATAGTGATATAAACTGGTCGTGTAGATCATGCGATTTAAATAGATTGATGACTTTCTACTGGTTTTTTGAAAAGTAAAGTCTATGTGTGCAAAGCAATAACAATTGCACAGCTGAAAAACAACATTCAGACTGATTTTGATGAGCTTAAGGGGCACATCTAGTGTGACCGCCAAAAATGTTTAAAGGAAAAAATTAAATTTTCAGCGAGCTATTCGCTATTTCCCAAATAACAAAAAAAGGTCCTCTACTGCTGCAGTGATTGCGGCATTTACCGTGGTTAAATTAAAAAAAAAAAGATTATTAAACTAAACATTTTCCATGCAATTGATAAACTGGAAGGTCATTGTGTAGAAAAACATATAAGAGGTGATTCATCGTAAGGTTTGATATTCAATAGGCTGTTTTTGACATATAATGCGTGACTCCTATCAAACTGCTTTGCCATTTTTGTTCAGTATCGATTGGAAAGTCATCATGGAAAGACTCACACCACAACATGGTCTCCAAATTGTTCAGCTGTATTACAAAAATCAGCGTGCTTTGAGAAATGTTTTTTCGTGCGATTCGAGGAACTTACGGTGCGCATAATCGACCTACTGAAACCACTATTGCCAATACTATTCGCAAATTTGTGTCCCATTTTACATTATTGGATGATACTCGACTGGTTAGACCACATCCAGCACGTAGTGAAGAGACTATATTGTACAACTGTAGCTGAGAGTATACGCGAAGACCGTGACGATTCGATTCGTCGTCGTTCTCAGCAGCTTGGCTTGGCGTATTCGACAACTTGGGATATTTTACGTGGAGATTACGGCCTAAAAGCGCAACTTGTGCAGGAATTGAGGCCAGGCGACTTGAATTTGCGTCATATTTAAAGTGAATGGGCTCTGGAAAAACTCAATGAAAATCCGGTGTTTTATCGTAAAACTTTGTTCAGTGATGAAGCCCATTTCTAGCTCAATGGATACGTTAATATACAAAATTGCCGTACCCATTACATCAATTAAAAAAAACGGTATGGTATGGTTTATAAGTTGATGGAAACATTGGTCCATATTTCCTCAAAAATGAGGCAAATCAGAATGGCCGCCTAGATCGTGCGATATCACAGCTTTGGAATATTTTCCCTGGGATATGTAAAGTCTCAGGTCTTTAGAAAAAAACCAGCTCAGATTGACGCTTTGGAAGCCAACATTACTTCGGTTATCCGAGAGATACCAGTTGCTATGCTGAAACGAATCGCATCGAATTGGGCAACATTTACACGATATTATTCTCAAAATGAAAATGCCATGGATTGCTCTTTTAACGGATAATAAGTTTCAAATTTATGTATTTTAATTTACATTCTAAGTCGAACCTCATGATGAATCATTATTTACATACGAGTATATAAATATATCCTTAAGGAATTGAAAATTTCAATAGAGTTTTCAATTAAAATTTAATTGGCATAAAATATATTTTTCCATCTTGTTATTTTTTTTACTATTGTAATATACACTACATACGTATAACAAATATGTATAAACAGCAACACAAATGGAAACCAAATATTTATGAACAGCAACACACTAGGAAACCATAATAATTTGAGACTTATTTGGAGCCCAGTGTACTACGACCTCGGGTTAATCCAATATTTGTTCCACGTTAAATATCCTGAATCATATTGAATGAACCTGTAAAAGAAGACAATGGTAAAACACACTAAATCAAGTACGCGGAACAAATACAATAAAACAGCACACTTTCTTGGTGCTACATTGGGCGCAAGTTTTTGCATTTTATTTTTTCCCTATCAATTCCTTAAGTTAATTAACTTAAAAATTTAGCAGCAGAGCTGCAAGCAGAAATATAGCTTGAGAAAAAAAAACTGATAACCGAATACGAACCATTATTTCATAATTTTAACAATAATAGGGGAGAGCAGATGAATTGCCAAAAAAACAGGGGATTTCGCAATAGGCAGGAGGTTTAGGGATTACAATTTGGGCTGTTCAACTAGGAGTGGTTATGTTTCAGCACAAGACGATTTGTGTATTTCGCACTTGTCCGCGTTATTCAAACAAAATCATTGTTCGGCAGTTTCGTATTTACTATATCATAAACTTTCAGGATTCTTTCCCCAGCGGAAACCCAACAAACATATAATGTAGGACTGCAATTGGAGATTTGCAGTTCTTTGACACCTACTGAGATTTCTTAATTTTGACTCGTTTTGTTCTATGAGCCGATTTTCTCTGATCTACATAAAGTCGACAGATTGCCTCCGCAGGTGTTCTATGAATTTCAGCCGACTTTCAAATCCTTCTATCTGCGATATAATTTTGTTTGCATGTACAGATGATTTAATAATTCTTGTATTCTCTGGTTTTGCAGTTTTGCTTAATATGGGTAATTGTTATCTTGTTCAGCAATAAGAATACTATCTACGAGCTTTCGCCACAGTTCAATTCAGTTCGATTATACGAGGGCTATTTCAAAATCAACCTCCGAAGTGAAAAATATTTTTTAAAAAAACCAAAAACAAAAAGTTTTTATTGACATCTAAATTATTTTTCTACATAGTCTCCATTTAAATCTATACATTTTTGGTACATACTTTCCATTTCTAAACGTTCGAGAAATGCTTTTTCTGAATTGACACGTTGGTTCTTGTGGACATTTGTGAGCTGTTTTAAGACCCAACGGGCACAGAACTTGTGGTAACCCAAGTTTTCAGACACGATTCTGTATAGAGCAGTTCGAGAAATTTCGGAAAAATCTTGTCGCAAGATCTGAAACCGTAAAACGCCTGTTTTTGCAAACAAATTGGTCAACTTGGTGAATCACGTCTTCTTCCATGATTGATTAGCGCATTTGGACTCCTTCATTATGCAAATCTGTGCGTTCGTTTTTAAATTGTCTACGCCAATCACGTACCGAACCATCACTCATCACTGTATTGCCGTTAACAGCACATAACCGACGGGCTGCGCCATTTCCTTCGGCTAGCAAAAAACGATAAAATTGTATTCTCCATGTTAAAAAGGCAACTGTTGGGAAAATACTGAACGAAAACGGTCGAAACTTGGCATATTATTAGAGAATAATGTACTGGTCGCGACATGCAGAAACGCGTTACCGAAATGCACGCATGTAATGAATTGTAATACATTGGAGGTTGATTTTGGAATAGCCCTCGTATTCCATTTTCTTATAGCAGTGAATCAAGATTCTAAACAATATCGCCTATCACATTAGTTTTGCTTTTCCTTTCCTTTAAACACTGTTCTTTTTTCATTTCCCTTTTTTTTATTGTTTTTTTTACGTGTTTTGTGTTTATAATTTCAAGTAACTTATTTACGGCACGATAACCTTCAATATCTCTTGATCTCCATCATACTAGTATGAGGAAATACGTTTTCTATAAGAAAATGTTAATGTGTTCCCACGGGTAAAGCAGCATTTAAGAGAACTGCACTCTCAAGTCCTATTTAGAGCAAAGTAAGAAATATCGCGGGAAAAAGTGTACATTTTTTACAGCCTGCACCTGCCCGATTGCCAATTAAATTATTCCTTCCAGAGGGATTATATGTTAAAACAACATGACATGGAGGCTAACATCCCCTCAGCTTTTCGCCTTAAAAAAAAATAAACAATTCGATGGGTTTAAAGTCAAACAATTCAGTTACTGATATATTCCAACAAACCTTAAGGGTTTAAACGTAATTAGAATTTAAAAAATTTTCTATTTTCGTAATTTTCATATATCTGACTACATTCCCTGAAAATTTCAAATTGATCCAGTAAATACTTTTCGAGATAAACGTATATTTTTAAGCACGTTTGAAGTATGTGTAAACTTCTTCCGAAACTTTAAACGCGTTTTTCTTAAAACTATGTGTTCAAAGGTGGTGATCATTATTTCTAAAAACGGCTCAACGGATCGGTCTGAAACACCACCTTCTCAGATATATTCCTAAGGTATTGATCGAAGGAATAAGGTTTCGGATAATTATTTCTGGTTTTTAAACAATTTTACGTGTCAATTTTAGTCGAAAGTTTGATTTTTTTATTTTATGAACATGCCAAAACTTCGATTATTCCTTCGATCAATAACTACGTAGTTTCATCTATCCACTCAAGGAATCTTTCGGGTTTTTTGATTTCAAATGAACTAAACCGAAAATATTGTGATCACCATCGAACACGTTTTTTTTTTGAAGAACCTTCAGGAGATCGTCTGCAGGAGCACACCACTTTGATATTTTTACAAATCATTAGTGCCATTATAATTGAGTAATTTCGTCATATTTCCTTTTTATTTTCGCAATGAAAAGAACGCAGCTCAAGCTGCTAAAAAGTTAAGTGATGTACTATATATACTGAAGAAGCCTTAAAAGAAAGACAGAGCCGGAATTAGTTTGACAAGTTTCTTTTCGGAGATTTTTCTCTGAAAGGTGAACAACGATCAGCTCGACCAGAGGAGCTTAATCATGATCAAATTAAAGCTATAATCGAACGAATCGTCATATAACTGTACGAGAGATAGCAAAAAGTTGAATGTGTCACATAACATATATTCCTTTAGTTTAGCAAAAGCTACTTTATTTACCAGATTAAATTTAGACCTTTAATATTAGAAACATATTTCGCAAAATTATTTAATCAAAGCTCTTCCTGCGTCGTGCAAAATAAAATTAAATGAAAAGGTGGCAAATTAAAAACTTAAGCATACGAGTATATATGTATGGTATATGAAATTAAACGAGATATTACGCATCAGGAGTTATAAAATATAGGATCCAAACAGGTGCAGTCTGTGACACACGAGTACATTCATTTATATTTTAAATTTTCACATTTTTGATTATTTAAAATACATAATACGAGAATAATTAGTATTCTTATATACGTATGTAATTATTATAACTATTACAACTATCTTGTTTTGGTCAAATCGAGATGAACTTTGATTTTGGTGAGAAATAAGTAAGCTATGCCTATACAAACTGAACTTATTAACTACCAGTATATACCAGTATCCTTAAAATTCTTTAATCTTAGAAAGAGAAAAGATTGCTTCAATGGGTGCATACAAGCAAAAAGGAAAAAACTTTTCAAATTTGTATGGTCTGTCCATACAGAAATGCTAATTTATGCATCTTTAAATCTTTGTCAGTACATTTACTAATTGCTTTCATACGAAAAAAGACATGCATACTCGTATATTGATAGTATGATTACTCCTGAAAGACGAAGAAGTTAGATCATTCCACTGCCGCGATGGTAATATTTGTTAAAAAAATTACTGTTTTTTCTTTGCGTTATTCCAAAAATGTGTAAAAATTAACATAAATTGTATTTTTTAATTTATATATTTCTAGATTCTACAAGTTTTAAGGCAAATGCTCATTTCACCAATGAAATGTATTCCTCAAATACATTGAAAAGTGTGAATAACACTGATAATGTAAATATTTATACTACAGAAAAAAACATGAATAGAGAAACAACAGTCATGGATAAGTCTACAAATACTGCCTTAAATGCACTATCGAGCACTTCTGCGTCCAGTTTTCAGACAATTAGTACATCAACATCACCTAACAAAGAACAATCAGTACTTCCAAAGTTGCAAAAAACTGATGCTCCGATGCTTAATTATATATTTGACGTTTTCTCGACAGCTAATAAACATCACCACCATGATCAAAGGTAATTCTTTAATTTTATACTTCAATATAATTTAATATTTAACATGATTTAACATAATTAAAATGTTCATTTTAAGATGTTTTGAACAAGAAAAGAAGAATATGAATAAAAAATAGAAAGGCAAATGTTAATTGTTTCCATAATATAAAAAAAGTGGACAAATAGTAAAGTGTTAGCAAAAGCAAAATTGGGTTGTAGGAACTTTGAATGTTATTTGTAAACATATGTACGGTATATGCATATAAAACAAATCACTCAAATAAATTGGTGGAATTGGTACATAGTATATCGTAAAAGATAGGACAGATCTTGTTCGTTTTGAATTCGAATTCGAATTCGGTCAGTTAATCAGAGCATTGGTATTCATTTATTTGATGCACACGAGGCCTTCTATTTCTCTTTTCAGCTTTTAGCATATGTGTAAATTTAAGAAAAATTAAAAGATTCTGCAGCTTTCTTCAAATTGTTTCACGTAGATTGTTGTTAAATGTTTTAAAAAATGTTTATGTTATTTAAATGTTTGTTTATTTAAACAAAGCTTTTATTAAGCGCTATATTACAAATTGAATTTTAGCTTGTTCCGCTTAAGCTTTATATTAAAATTTCCTAAGAAAGAATTTCCTAAGAAACAATGAACTCATTATAATATGCAAAGAAAATTTTAACAAATTAGTATGAACATTTCGAACGTCTTGAGAATCAAATGTTAAAGAAAGATTAAAGATTATAGAAAGTTACTAAAAAAATAGGCTAATTCAAACTTGTCGAAACTTGATGCCCTCTAGGGAAGAATAGAATCGGTGATGCCAGATCTTTCAATACTCCCCTCTGATATTATGGAGCTTTGGTCCGTCTTACCACTCTCATCAGAGCTGGCTCCGATAAAATCCGGTTTTCATTTGTATAATAGCGCTCCTTATGTTTCTATCTCGGTTGACTTCCAAAATACGACCTTTAGGCTAGGAATTTTTGGCGTTGCTCTTATCTACAATTATAACAACATCGTTGACAGAAATCCACTTCGTCCTTTTTGAAAGGTTCGGCAAGTAATCGCGAATCCACCTTCGGCAAAATGAATTACTGAATGAATTTCAGCAACCATCCAATTTCGCTTCAAAATAGTACCTTCATCATAATATTCTCCCAAAGGTTTCGACCTATCCGATAAACCCAGTAAAAAATGGTTGGGAGATAGAGCTTCTTCGTCCTCTGCACTAACTGGAATGTATGTCAACGGACGGCAGTTTATGATGCTTTTAACCTCTGCCATCATCGTCAAAAGAAGCTCATCACTCGGATTTCTGGTAGGAGTTATTTGTGCCAGAGTTGATTTGACCATTTAAACTTCCCTTCACCTATACCTTCTATATTTGGTATCTCTTTGTACCGTTATCGGTGTATATATATATATCGGCATTCCTCTTCTTTCGATGAAGCCCTATAGTGCAAGAATACAAGAACTCGTTGAAAGCCAGTGTGCGATTTCCACATGGTTTGCTCTTACTGTCAAGCAAGTTATCAGCACTCCCCATCGTTTTTCCCTTCGTCAAATCACTGCCACAAACATTGGACGAAAGTAGTCCATCCCGATGTATGAGAAAGTCTTTGTGAAAGATTAAACCCTAGCTGTAGGTAGTTCTCCCATTATTGCGATCGCTGGCTTGACTGCTGTGTTTCGACATTGTTGGCTGCTGTGTTTCGATGCTGTACTTTTCTGATCAACACACGCAAACCAGGGATATGAAAACGCTGGCGGACTTCATTGACCAGAGTCTTGTTGTACTGGTGTCGAAATTAACGATGATAATGGTCTGGAATTAAATTTGTAACGTAATGTTCCTTCGATAAAACAATCGGCCTCTTTGTGTCGAAATCCACAAAGGTAAGGCGAAAGTTTGTTGAGCGTGCTAGTTTTAGGAACGTTGACCTTTTTCTCTTCAGTCGCTGTTTAAAGGAGACGTATTTCTTTTACAAAATGTTCACTCTGTGCCTGATTCCAGAAGTACCGCTCACCATTATCAATACAGTGCAAGAAAATAAATTTACGTTTGGACCTTCTTGCTAACTCGACAAACTGATGTACTTGCCATGGTATAAAGCAATTTCTCTCAAAGATTTAACATATTATACTTTGAATTACGGTTGTATGATAAAACTGCTCGAAAACTGCAGTGTCTGGAAAACATAAGTTAAGCTCCCACTTTGGCCAAAACTGTTCTGACTGCCACAAAAAAGCAGGTCCTCTCTACCATCGAAGTTCGTTCGGACCTTCGTAGCCTCGTCTCCTACATTTAATTTTGATGGTACCCATTTCCACTTTAACGCTTCTGTTTTCTCGAGAATTTCACCGATTCTCACTGAAATAAACTGCTGCAATTTCTGGTTAGGTGACCTTGGCCACTGGATTACAGTCTTCGAATTAGTCCAGTAAACTTGCCGAGTGAACTTGATAGAATGGCTCTCCAAAATTTTAGAAGCTAGTCTAATACCAAGGACTGCAGCTTCAAGCTTCATCCTCAGAATAGATATGTGACGTAGTGTTGTTGACTTAGAGGGAATGTCAACAATAGAAGTACCAACTTACCAAAAAAAAGAAACAGAACTCAAATCGGAACAATGGGAGCTCCACACTGTGGTTATTCCGTTTTTGATCAGAGTGTTATATTTTCGTATTTTTTATCTTTCTTTTTGATTATTAGTAATTGCAAACAGCTTCTTTTCGATCGTTAAGTGTCCGAAAAGCACTGATATTTCTTAATGAAGTTCGGATATTTGAAAATGAGGTAGTCAGTTATAATTTCCTTCAATTTCTCGAATGATCCTATGTAGCTTGGATCATTAATATTAACTTTGGAATTTTTCTTTAAATATCTAGTAATTGGGTAGATAATTTTCGCATAGTCCTTTATAAGTTTTCTGTAGTACCCAGTGTTATATATTTAGTCAGTCTGGTAATACCACTATGCCTTGACTGTTGGCAGCACGTTTTTAACTTCTCTTCTGTCTTTTGACACCTATCAGAGAGCTGCCTTTTTTGGAGCGATCCTCGCGGTCGACTTTTTGATTAATTGTAAAACGTGGACTACAATAAATTTTGAATAAATTGAGTAATTATTGTACTAAGGGAAAAGTGAGTTTACCTTTTAATATATTGTGCAACACCCAGTAATGTCAAGAAATGATTTAATTTGTTTTTGAGATGTGCGTGATTTTAAATTTCTAATAAACTTTATTTTTCCTGGGTTTGGTTTGGCTCCTTGTAGGATTAAAATATGGCCTAGGTATTATGTGTCTTTACCCAAAAAGTGGCATTTGTCCATCTGTATCTTAAGTCCTGCTTTTCTTAATATGTTTAATATTTTCTTTAAGTTATTCAAATGCTGTTCTAGGAGGTAGTAAAGACGAGAATATCTTCTAAATAAGCAACGGAGATTTTGTTTATGAATTCTCATAAGATTAAATTCATTAGTCTTTGGAAAGTAGAAGTGACGTTCTTAAGCCTGAAAAGTGTTCTATCATACTCATAGTGACCGTATGGGATAAAAAATTCTGTTCTATTTTTTTTTTTTTTTTTTTTGTCCTCAGGCTTAGCTAAAATTTGGAGAAAACCATTAGGCAATTCGGGGGTTGAAAAATATTGCGATTCCCCCAATTTGTCTAATATTGTTTCAATATTAGGAGATGAAAATTTATCACTTACAGTCACTTCGTATAACCGTCTTTAATCGATTACAATTCTCCATTTTTGTTTTTCTGAGCTGTCTTCCTTCTTCGGAATTACCCAATGCGAACTATTATAAGGAGAATTGCGTTCTGTAATTATCCCCTGTTCTAACACTTTCTTTAATCGGCCTTCTATTTCGAATTCGTATCTACATATTTTTGAATATATAGAATTGTTTGTTGTCGCAATTATTTTCTGACATATATCGTGTGCTAGACTTAACTGGTCTGCATGCATATAAAATAATACTTTGTTATCTCCTAGGAGGTGCAATATATCCCTTCTTTCTTCCAAACTCAAATGATCTAATTCTATAATATCAAATAACTAATTTTTACTTAGTTTAAGGGTATATGGTAAATGCTGTATGTATTGAATGGGTAGTTATTATCAACGCATAGTATTTTATTCCCATTAATGTTAAGGTATTTCCGCTCTAAATTAACTTTTGCTTTTTAGGGCGTTAGAAGAATTTGTCCAATGATTGCGTCACGTTCCCTTTTAGTTAAATGTACTAATTTCCAGGAAATTTTTCAGACTGTGTTAAGTTCTTTTGGAATGGGGGTAACTTTTTTATTTGCTGCCTTATTAGATCCATTTATAATCGTAAAAAATGCTAGTTTATCTAAGGCAACCTCACTTTAAAACTATTGAATACATTGGATTGTATTGTTGAACCTGTGTCCCCTAAGCATTTTATGTATTTGATTTTCTATAGATAAAAGAATCATTGGTGATTTTTTCTCGAGGCTCGTTGTGAAAATCTACCTCAGTTCCTTGAACGTTACCTATCTCAATTGCTTCTTCGGAAGTACGGGTAATGTTATAAGTTCGCCGTGTTTGTATCGAATCATTATTGGAATTTATGTTTGCTCTGTTTTAATTTAAATTTTTGTAATTATAAAAGTTTTGCTGTCTTCGGAACTGTCTAGGATTATCAAAATTATTTGTATTGCTTTGTCAATTAAACTGACTTTGATTATTATTATTAAAACCGTTAGAATTAGAATTTCTCCTGTTTTTAACCTAAATTATAAATATTGCCTTGATTATGATAATTTCTCCCACTTTCTACTGTTTATTGTTTTTAAATGATTATAGTTCCAATTATGATTAAAATTTGTTTGTACATTTTTGTCAGTTAACTTTTGTATTTTATTTTTACTATGATTAAATCTATAGTTCTAATATCGTCTAACAATCTAAGTCTTGCATATTTGTTATAAGTATCTGTCATGCTAGAATTCTCTTCTATATGGGCTCTTATGTTGCCATCAATCTTTTCTATTAAATTTTCTGTTAAATCTCTATTTACTATATATTTCCTGGTTTGTAAATTTCATTTAACTGGTCACTTGTATTTCTAAACTCCTCAAAAAGTTCACTTAAATTACTAACCTTAACGTAACAATAAATAGTTGAATAATTCAGCATAACCTCTATGGGGTTTCCAAAGAATTTTAGTTGTAGTTGTATATTCGAGCCGCAAAATGTTGATGTAGTTTCCACTGACTTGATGAATGATGTTAGCCAATATTTGTCCAATAGAATGGTTTTAATTGTCTGAATTGGCTTAGAACATTTTCAGGGCTTAATGACAGTTTATTTGCAACATATTGTCGTGAGGTTCATTGTTGATGTTCTGCCAACCGTTGTTCTTGCAACAAAACCGCTTGTTATACAATAATCTTTGAATTGCTTGCTGTAGATCTTCCATTTCTGATTCTTCACTTGTTTCACTTAAGTTTCGGTTTTTGTCAAAAATGTCTGATTTTCTTTTGTTCATTCAATTCACTTCACTTCAATTTTTTTTTTACACTTTTTTTATATACGGTAATTACGTTATTTATGATTTGATCACTGGATCCCACTTCTTTTGAATGGCATCCTACCGACTGCGCCAGTTATAGACATTTATTTTAAATACAATTATTATGAATAAAAACATAAAACAGAACTTCGGTTATGCTCCAACTCTTATGAGCGTTGCTTTATAATTATTTTAAAAATAAAAAGAGAAAAACAAAGAAATATTCTGTCCATCGACCATTTACATATTTAGCTTTAATAAGTTCAATGTTGTTTCCATACTTAGACGTTAAGCTTATACCTGCAGTGTTTCCGCTGTAGTACCTAAAGCAAGCATTCCTTATTGACGAGGCAATGATCGGTGCTGACGTAACTTACGCGAATGATGGCCATGCATACATATGCGCATTCCAAAAACTAGCACGATATGTGTAAAACAAAACAAAACTAACGTTCCTTAAGCGATTCCAATATAATTAGATCAAGTTGTATTGAAACCACGCTCAGATAACATGGTCATTCCAGATCGATTTCGACACCAAATCCCGTTTCTTTCCTAAGACCTTAATCGTGTGAATCAGTACAATATAAAGTTATGCAGGTGCAACACCGACGAAGTAAAAATCGTTCCCACGAATATACACAGCACGTGCACATGAAGAATTATATTCGCAACCTCGAGACAGCAATAACACTGTAATAACACAGCACACGATCATGATGCTGATGCAATAGGTTTAGTGTAGGTTACTTAGGAATTAATTTTAATATTGTAATTTAGTCTAAGTTTGGATTTAAATGAATAAAGTTGTTTTTTTTTTTCTAAACAAAAAACTAAAATAAATTGCTTAGCGCCCGAGCAGAGACCAAGTATGGAAAAATATGAAGTGAATTAAAAGTGAAAATTTTTAGTCATTTGCTACCTCAAGTAGCTCGCGAACCGTAAATATATTTAATTCATTTTTCCACACCCGAAACCAGAACACCAGTTGGGAATCATTAAATAAACCAAGGCAAACGAAAAAGTGTACAGAAAACTCTACAAATAGCAGATACGCAAAAATTAGTTATATCAACTACGCCAGCTTGAGACAAGATGATCTAGATGTTTTTAATCTAAGCTAAAGATTTATTTAAGGCATAAAAACAATTTTAAGATAAATATTTAAAAATTGGAAAAGATGTAATTAAAGTAATTAAGATAACTAAGAATTTATAACCAAATTAAATTGAATTAATTGTTAAAAAAAGGAAAACTGAAAATCCAAGTGAAAGATTTACAATTTAAAATATAATTTTCTAACTTTAAGTTTATTTAAGCAAAACAAATACGAAAAAGTATTACTATCCTATTTTAAATAGAAGTCTAAGGATATTTGATATTTAACATTGTTTGAACATTATTTCAACTATCATTCAGTAAAATACACGTGTTCGAGTTTTATTCTGTCGCTGTATGTTACATTTATGATAACGAATGACGTCCCACAAGTCTGATTAAGTCAGAATACTCATAGACATAAATATTCAATACCTATACGCAAAGCCGAGCTTACATTAATAATACGAAAGCTGTTTGATAAATACCCGGATTAGAAATGACAACGCAACTTTTTTAGGCTTTGACAATTTATTTTTTAACATAATATTATACACTTTTCCCAGCCGCAGCACTTTTTGTGGCCTGCAACATACTTCTGCACGGCTGCGATCACTTCCTCGTAAGGTGGCGACTGCGGAGGTGTGAGCCGGTGTGTTATCATGGTGAAAGAGCACTGTTTTTTTCGCCATATGTGGTCATTTTTTCTTCAAGTCTTCGTTAATTCGGTCCAATAAATCGACGTAGTATGCTCCTGTGATTGTTTTTCCCTTCTCCAAATAAAAACTATGGGTCAAACCTCGTGCGTCCCAAAAAACGGTGGCTATCACCTTTCCGGCCGAAAGCACAGTCTACGCCTTCTTTGGAGCACGTTCACCGGGTAAAACCCATCGTTTCAATTGATATATGGACTCTGGGGTGTACCAATGCATCCATGTCTCATAGACAGTCACGAAACAACGCAGAAACTCTTCCATATTTCGATTAAATAGGGCAAGGACGTCTCCGGTGTGAGCAAACGCGGCATCCATCGCGCGGACAGCTTTGTTATGCCCAAAATCTCGTGCAAGATAAATGGCTAACGCGTTCAGTTGAGATGCCTGCTATCTCAGCCAACTTGCGAATTTTCACTCGGCGGTGTGCCAATATAAGATCATGGATTTTGTCCGGGGTTTCCTTTGTGTGTGTATGAGAAGGTAATTTGGTCCCAACCACACCATCGAGAATGGGCTTGATTTCCTCGCAGGTTTGGCCACTCGAAAACAAGAATCAGATCAGGGAGCGTTACTGCTCTTTTTCCATGGTCGCAAAAACACTAACACGATGTTTTGAAATGGGTGGCAAAACAAAGCTAAGCGTCGGATTGTCACCGATGAGGTGAGGAGGCTAAATGAGGTTATACTAAATGATAGTACACTCATACTGGCACACTAGCCCCACCTTCCTTCCAATCCGGGTACTTATCAAACAGCCCTCGCACATCTTCCTTTCTTTATAGGGAGCAGTGCACTTTATTTATGGAATTCAATGTTTAATCTAAAATAAAGAAGTAATTCATGATTTAGTAATTTATATTGATTCAAATTGAAATAATAATAATAATTCTTTTATCTCTTCTGGCATTTGGACATTTTTGTTTCATTCTTAAATAGGGTTGTCCATTCGTGCATTGAAAATCTTCTCACCCTGGTCGTTTCTGAAACAAGGTGCGTTTGCTGGCTTTCTTAAATGCTCTTTATTTCTCCGAATAATATTGTTTTCCTCATTATTTATTTAAAACGACCTGGGCGAACCAGCTTTGGATATTACAACAGCAGGTTCCCACCTACCCCTCCTCCTCTATGTATTACAATATCCAGGTTCCAGCAAAAGTTCCGATCTACCAGCTGTTTTATTAAAGTGATGTTGTTGTTGTTGTTTCACGTTATTCATTTCATCCCAAAGAGTGTTACTTACTTAACTAGGCTGCAACAGTTTTCTTTGAATAGGATGCTGTGTTGTAACTAACCTACTGGACAAAAGTTGGGTAAAATGGACTTGAGTATAAAAATTTAAATTCCCATTGTACCGCAAATTCTCGACATTTGAAAAAATTAAAAGGCTGGTTGTCACACTACTTCCTCGGGTATTCTGTTGGTTGCAAAAACTGTTTTATGACACTATCTGCACTCTTATCAGAAATTTCGCTCAAATCAATTTATTTATTGGTATTGGCTCCCCTTCCAATCAATAATATCACAAGTTATTCTCTGATAGGCATAATCAGGTATGTATTAGGCGAAGTACCATTTCAAGTCTGTTGTTAGCAGTGCTATGCGTTTTCACATATCTGGCAACGACCTATATGCTTCGTTATATAACTAGCTTCTGCTTCTGTTAAACTCTTTGATGCATAGCTCACTGGCTATTCCTTCTTGTATAAGACAGCATCCTCAAACGTATTTTGAGACATCTGCTTGTATGACAATTGGCTTGTCCGAATCAAATGCATTTAACATTGAATATGTTGAAATTGGATTTTTTTTTTTTTGTGATATAAATATTACGTATGCCTAGATGTCCAAACAAAGCATGTATTCTTTCTCAGCAACCCTCTTAGAGATTTTGTGATCTCCGGGAGATTTTGTATATAGTCCATTAAATAAGTTATTGCTCCCAAAAAACCCTCAATTCCTTAGGATTATGCAGTGGCGATATATCTTGAATGGGCCGAACTTTCTAAGGATCTGATTTAACGCCTTCAGTCGACAAAATATGTCCTAAGTATTTTATTTTCTGTGTTCTATACTGCGATTTGTTTGGATTGAATTTTTTGTTAAATTGTTAATTGTTGTGGGTGGCCGTGACTCAAGTGGTAATGGCTTCTAAATCGTAAGGTTCGGTGTTCGAATCCCAACCGCGCCCGAAAGACATTAATTTTGTCAATGCATAAAAGTCAAATAAGATGAGTAGTTGGCTAGAAATCAACAACACGCCAACCTTCACTAAGAATTTAGTCTCCCTATTAAATGTTGAATGCCACCCATGCAGTAAAATTAATTATTGAACCCAACAATCTTTCCTTGCTCTCTCTATCCCATTTTCCAAAAAACTTAACACATGCTAAGGCATTTAAAGTTTATTTATTCCCACTTGAGTGTTAAGTTCTTTTTTTTGAAAGAAAAAAATCCCTTTATATAACATGTTTTTTTACTCTTTACTAGTCCTTCCTTGGCCATATAACCTATGTATATAAAAACACTTGGCAGATTCCCAAAATTTATTTATATATAGCTTTTGAAAATTTTCAAGGGCAATTTTGACACCAAATTGAAGGGCATTGAACTGATAGCCACCAAACGGAGTGCTAAACGCTGTTAGTCTTTTCGACTCATCAGTTAAATCAACTTCCCAAGAATTATAAAGTATTTCATTCCATCTATTGCCGACTTTAAGTTTTTGGACTTAAGAATAATAAAAACAATGCTCATCAAGAATAATTTTGTTTACTTATTTAGGGTCAGGACATATACGTATGGACTTGTCCTTCTTTTCGACTACTACAATGCTAGTAGCTAGCGCCCAATCTGAGGGTCCATTAGCCTTCGAAATAATATTTCTTCTTTCTGTCTTCAGTAACATATTTATTACTTTGTCTCTAATGCTATGAGGCAACCTCCTTGGGCGTTTGATAATCAGTTCTACACCATTTTTGAGCCTTATGATATACTTGTCTAGAAACTGTCCCAACCCGGTAAAAAGTCGATAACTTAGAAAAATAGAGTGAGACCCCTCAATAGAACTTACAAGCTGTATTAGATTTATTTCTAGACAAGTCTGAAGTCTAAGTAATGGTACTGACGACGTATTTACTATACAACAATTACAATAATCTATGTTTCACACTTAAGGTTACTTGCCATAGAACTTCCAAATTGAATCTCCTGTGAGCTTCGAACAAAACTGAGCAAGGATTTAATTTCGGTACCGGACCTTGAGCACCAGTGTCAAGCTTAAGAGCGACCTGCACATTCTGCACACCTAAATTTTCTTGTCAGTATGAAGTTTTGTTCTCACTGTCGTATCTTTATAACAATGCCTTCTCGCCACCATCATCATAATCAATAGAAGCATATGCAACAATACCACTCACGTGACTAGCTGTCGGACACCTAGCAGTGAAATGATTGCCTTTTTTTCTAAACAGGGCATTGACTTTTCACATATATTATGTATAGCTGCAATAACCACATGACTTTTTAGTGTTACTATTTTCAAATTACCGTGTGGTTTCCCTTACAAATCTAAAATTATGAGTTGGATTATTATTTATTTTAATTTTTTAGTGTTAAACAAAGTAACTTTTCCTTTCCCGTCCTACAGCGCCCACTATCCCACTGAGCTGCACTGGTCCATCACATTGCATTACCTTGCTCTGGACCCCGACAAATTTCAACCGCAGTGGCAAAAGTAATGTCATTCTGCTTTAGCATTTGTGTCCGCATTGAACCGTCTGCAATGCCGATTACGATCCGATCCCATAACATCGTCTCCTTTTCTGTACCAAAGCTGCAGTTGTCAACTAGCACCGATATATATTCTTTAGGAAGTGTAAAATAGGTACCGCTCATACACAACCCTTTTAAACCCTTGGCGAGTACACCAAGGGGATATGAATAACCTTTTAGTCTTTTCTCCAGGGCGCGGCGGGTGGTGTAGTAGTTTGAAACTCAGGTGTATTAGGTTTCGATATTTTTCCCGGAGGTGGTTGTTAAACTGGACGGGACGAGCCAGTGCATCCTGAACCAGTGGGTCATAGTATGTGCTAGTTGTTAGTTCGTTACACTTAGCCCAGCGAGCAACCACTCCAACAACAGTGTTATGCCTCCATGTCAGAATTGACGCCGACGGGATTTTCATATTACTATATACAAATTCTATGAAAAGACTTTTTCAGAGAGTTGCCTCGAATGCGATTCGAACCCGCAACCCTCTGCTTAAGGAATCTATGCATTCAGTTTTTCAGTTTAAATGGATGCGGACACTCTAAGTTAAGCCTAACACTAAAACTATGACTTTCGTTTTTTACAGTCTATTCTTATTTTTATAATAACAACTAAAACTAAGAAAATAAATTTAAGAAAAAACTTAGTACAACCATTTTTATTATAATATAAAACTTGAAACTAAAACCTAAAAATAAATCTTAATCTACTTAACTTACTTATAGCTAATACCTAATATATACATATATATTATATATATATACATAATATATATATACTTAATATTTATATAAATATATGTACATATATGTATATTTATTTTTTCATTTTTTAATATATTTATTTTTTTTAAATCCAAGCTAATCCTAACTTAAAACTACATATGTAAGTCGGCCATGACTAAAAAAATTAAGCTTACCCACTTTGCTTCACATAAAGAAGCTATCCAGTACTTGAGAAATTCGTCAACGAAGCTTCCGCTCCTTCAATCAGCCATCAAAATTGCTGATGTGCGACGTCTCTGTCCTAGTTGAGTCGCCTGTCCGCAGCTATTCGAGCGACGTGGAAGATAAGCAACACCGCCAATCTGTCCTGAATCAGACCTTTCATATCTAGGTAGAGGAATGCTTCTGGAGGAGGAAAACCGTCAAAGCGAACTCTCTCATGATACATATAATTGGGTAGAAAGCCCCAGAGATCAGGTTGTTCGATGAGGTCATTGCTCTCGCAATGCGCCCTCGAGTCAACTTAATTACGAAATTGTCCACTCTAATTAGGTTCGCCCTATTGCACAAGACCTTATTGGGATAGAATTTTATGTACTCAGACTCTGGTGTTCTGTATAACCGAAGACAAGTCCTAGGACAAGCCCTCTCAGACACCCGAATCTTTTCCAATAAACTTACTCCCACGTTGAAACACACGGGCTATCCGTGCTGCCCCTCGATCGAAGACTTTCGCCAATTTTTTCTGGTATCCCTAGAGGCCCCAGACAAAGGCGTTGATTCCGACTCCTGAAAGTTGATTTTCAGCTTCCAGTCATCGCAATATCGCTTAATTTTGTCGAAATCACGTTGCAAAAGTATATTAATGACCTCAATTTTTGAATCTGATCTATCGTCTGATTGAACCCGATTAAGGCGTCTGCGTACGCTTTGGCATGGTGAAGTGAACCTATCAGATCACTTGTGTAAATGTTGAATAGGATCGGCGAATTAACCGCACCTTGTTGCAGACCGTTTTTAATGTGAAACGTTCTAGCAGGTGGTAGGATGGGATGTACCACCGCAGCTGGATAATGGGCATTATTCATTGCATTATTAAACAGGGTGGTATAAATGTTCACCGTTACTAGTGGGAGATGTCGAAGTACAATGTTCGGTTTTTCACCGGTTCCCACTGATTTATTACTTCTAAGCGATTCGAAGACCGCTTGGAGCACTTGATTCGAAATGAGCGTTGGTAGTACCCTTTCATTGGTGATGCCATTATTTGCCATATTCTCGTCACTGAAGTGGGTGAAACCCAATTTCATTTCGAAGGTAGAAGTTGTGCACAAGGACGCGATTCTCCAGATCGTGGTTCGGGCCAATGGTTTCATTCGCCTTGTACACTTCCTGGAAAGCCTCTGCCTTCTCCTGTGAATCCTCGATCACAAAGAAGTCGTTATCATTAACGGCTTCACTTGGATCTATGCCTGCTGCTGCAAGTATTTGCTCGTTGTTCGTAGTTCGGGCGATTTTAAGACATGGAAGGTCGTTTTGATTTTTTCTCCGAAATATTTTATTTATTTACGGAAACATTTTTGGGTTGCTGGTGTTTACAGCCCGAATTCTATTGTTCCAATACAAACTTATAGAATTTCTGTAATTTTCTTTTATTAATCGACGACTTCAGTGTCACAATCTCCGAGTTATGTCTGTCAGTAATCTGTCTGTACAAGGTTTTTAGTCTTGACAGTAGTCTACTTTTATGTCGGTGCAGTTGCGGAATATGTCTTCATTGTCAGTGTGTTGATACCGAGGTATCATTTTGTCCATTGTTTGTTTGATTGTCTCGTCCATTAGTCTTAAATACCTGTCAATTATCGTTTGACGGATTTCTGTTGGACGGTGGGTAGAGCGAATTCGAGGAGGGTGCTCTTTTCAGTATTCTTGAGAAGTGTGTCCAACGCACCCTACTATAATTGTAGGAACGCCTTTGAACAGTTATTTCGGTGCTGAGACCGCAATGGTCACTATCATACACGAAAGCGCGTATACAGTTTGTAGTTTGTTGGTTAGAGCAAGTAAGTTGTATTCGTGAGTCGAACAGCAAGGGATCCAAGTAGGATCCATGTCTGGGAAATGACGGACTATCCGTCGCCTTAAGATCGAGTCGATACATTATATTATACATTATACATTATACATTATATGTGCTGACCCCACCAATTGAATAGAAGTTCTCTCTAGTATTTGGTATGTTATTTCCCCAATCACTATGTTTGGCGTTAAAATCTCCGCCGATAATAAAATAATTGTCTTCCAATTCTAACCTCAGGAATCGAAAAAGTGTCTCGAGCTCTGATATGAATAGGGTAGATTGAGTAGCCTTAGGTGCATAGACAGACACCATGTACAACCGCTTTCCACCACGGAGAGGGATATGCACGATGCATGCTTCCAGCACCTGGAACCTACGTACTACACGACTGTATACTCTTTTAAAGCGTATTCCTTTTCTTAGAAAGATTGCAACGCCTCCTCCTTGTATAGATTTGGTTCGGTTTTTTCGTACTATTTAATATTTTCCCTGCCTCATTTTGTGTCTTTTGGTAAGCTGAGTTCCGCTAATCAAAAACACATCAGAGGCTTGGTCACATTACGACAAAAGTTGCGTTAGGCCAGGCAGCAGCGTGTATATATGATCCACCCGCGTGGTCTGTTCAGTTACATGAAGTTGAAACTGAGCCATCTGATATTAGAGAGAGAGCAAGATAGCTAGCATGTCAGAAGCTGGTTCCGGTGCTCTGGGCACTAGGGCCTGAGAAGCAACCTTCGCTTGCTGTACCGTATTTCCCCTACCTGCCGCCATTTGGGCGTAGGTAACATGGGGAGTAATGGCTGGAGTTTATAAATGCACGGGTGGACGATTAACTTCCACGTTCTGCTGTCGAGGCAGATTTATTTTTTTGATATATTGGAATTTGGAACAACGCCAATAATTTGCGGTGTGTTGCGTGTTCCCACATAAAGCACAAGAGAGTTGGCTTTTTTCAGACGCTTCATCCTTACCTAGAGTACATTCCTCAGATTTGTGGTTCTTTCCACACTTCTCGCATCGAGGCTGCATTTCGCAGTTCGACGTGGCGTGCCCGAACTTTTGGTAGCGAACACATTGTAAAACTTACACAATTCGATTGTGTCCTTTAATTCCAATTTGAAAGTGTTGATTGGTGGCATCTTCTGCTTGCTGGATTTCTGCTCTTGTTGTTGTTGTCTCTGCTGCTGTTGCTTCTGCTGATGTTGTTGTTCTTTTTGTTGCCGCTGTTGATGCTGTTAATTTTGCTCTGCTGTTGTTGCTGCTTAGTCTGCTGCGATTGTTGTTGTTTATGTTATTGCCTTGTTTGTGAGCCTGTTTTTGTCAGCTGTAGTGTAGGTTTCTGGATTTTTTTTCCAGCAGTTGTTTCTTTTTCTGTAGTTGTAGAAGCTCCATATTTATGTTATGTTGCTGTTGAGCTCCCTGGAGCTGTTGTTGCTTCTACATCTCCCTGCTTGCCACTTGGTTTGCCTTTATAGCCATCACTTTATGTTGTAGCTGCTTGATGGCACTAGGGATGCGAAGCTGTTGTTTGCTCCCATGTAGTGGCCTTCCCCTCCGTCGGATACATACGGGCTGTCGCTATTAGCCGACTCCTGCTTCCTTTGATTTATTGCTGCACTTTCCGAAATCGATGCAACCCTCTCTTTCACTTTGACATGCAGCATTTCCAACGAAGTTGATAGCAAAGTGCGCTTAACGAGATTCGGAGTCGGCTTTAGCTCTCTCCTCCTCTTTATAGCAATGCCTGTAGTTTTTCTTGTTGTTGCTGCTGGTTTTTGGTGGATTGGTTTAACGGCTTCATCAAAATACGACATTATGTCATTTGCTGACCCCGCTATTGGAATAGCGGACCGCTTACTACCACTTACTGGACGTGTTTGTTTTAACACTTATCACTAATTGTCTTTTTATTTGAATTAAATAAAGAAAAAAAAAGAAAAAAAAAAATACGTTTGCAGAGACTGGGGAGCGAACCTTTGAAAGATTGAAAGGTGATCTGCCTAGGCTCTTCGGTATCCAAGAACCTGCAGATTTATCCCAAGCACTTATTTTATGCCTGAAATCTAAAAATCAAATTTTCGAATGCAATACGCGGTGGCAACCAACAACAAAATTAGGAGAATGCATAATCCACACAACCACCACGTCACCATCAACTTCCGCAATCGAGAATTGATGCACAATCCTGCAAGACGGACTATCCCTCAATTTAAACATTGTCCGCCGAGACAATTACCTCAACAACCAATCAATGCTCCAAGATTTCAACCACCACCAATACCGATGGAAATATCCACTATTCGTACCAATTACGTCAAAAAATCCCAACGAAACAATTAGCCACCTGCACCAAAAAGAGTAAGTGGTTCACCAAAACACAAGTACGACCCTCCAAAGTGTAAATAAATTTCAACGCGAATACAAAATATGAAGTACAACCCGATGAACAATATGAGCAGAATATCCGATGTGAAGATAACCAACATGAGCAGACTCTACAAGGATATACAGACTGCCTGCCTCAACAACATGAAGAACAAACTCTGGAATTCCCATATTTCGAATGTAAGACGAAGAGTTGAATGATACTAAAATTTTTAATCAAATCCCGTTACAAATGAAAAAGCATTTTATGCAAATTCCATGAGATAAAATATTAAAGTCTCCCAACATTCATTTTTAAATTTTTTTGGCCTTGATGATATCAAAACAAATTTTTTTCCGATGCCAAAACTAAAATCTTTTCATGCTATCCTCGAAAATTATATATATATATTATTTAAAATTTAGAAATTAGTAGAACAAATTAACAAATTAAGTAAAATTAACAATAAAATCGAAAACAATAACGACCAAATTGTAATTAATGAAGAGTATGAAAAAATATTAAAAACACTCACTGTGTAATGTAACCAATGAAATTATAAACACATTAAAAAAAGATAGTACTATAGAATATCAATTTTACATAATACTGTTATTTAAAATAAAACTAATAAAAGAAGAGGAAATCAATATCATATGTGTAATTAAACTACCTCAAGAAAATATTATGTCAAATTTTTCAAAAAATAATTAAGGCTCTAGAAATAAAAGGTTAATAAATCTCAAGTCAGCATAAATTTTTTTACATTTTTTTTAAAATCAAAGATGATTACTCAATTCATAATATTTAAAAAAAGGTACAAAAGTTGACATGTTTTAATAAATATAATATAATAATGATATAATATATATAATAATAATGATAATAACAGAGTAGGTAACGGGTGTGCTGGAAGCGTACCTGACCCGAAATCAATTTATTTGTGTCAATAAAACAATAAGCATTAAAAAAATCTTATTAATGACAATCACAAATTTAATCTTAAAATAAATAATCAAAATCATATATTAATAATCACAATAACAAATCTTGTTCGAATTGCTTGCCCTCGTTCAGTATGCAAGCACGAAGCCTTTTGCGTATATTAGTGATGATTACTTGCCTCGACATGTCTTTCTTTTTTTCGGCAGCTGCTAAAGTTTTTTCTCTCAAGACTTCTTCAGATCGTATTGGTCTGTCGTTCACTAATGCCTTCATGTGACTCTAAAGTTGGCCAAGTGATCGGGCCGCCTCGACCAATAAATCAAAAAATATTTGATTATTATTTTCAGTTAGGTGGATGTTTATGTAATACAACTAAATAACAAAAAAACAGTTAGATTAATTCATTTAAAAACAAAACAAAATAAAGTATTATTTATAATGCTAATTTGCATTGCCAAAAGTTAGTTGGAATTATTAAAAAAAGGCATATTAAATGGGCGACTTACATCTTAGTAGTATTTTTAATATTTTGAATGCCCCCTTGTCGAATCTGAAAAAATTCCAGAGAGTCTCTCTGGTAAGGTTTATATATTAGTGGCAGAGAGACGAAAAGAGACCCGACAATGGTGGTCTGATTTGAATATCTCTCGAAAATTTATATACTCGTATATGTCCTCTCTTATTCTGCAAAACAGCTTTAATGCTTCGTGGCACGGATTCAACCAAGTTTTGTAAGGTTTTAAGAGGTAGGTAAGTCCAGGATTCCCCTATTTTTTCAAGAAAGTTTTCTATGTCTGCCTATCCTTTTCATCCCACGAATGCTCAATGGGATTGGGGTCTGTTGACATTGAAAGCCAATCCAAAATATTTATTCCGGTGGTGTTAAAATAATGCTTCATTATCTTGGCCGTATGCTTCGGATCGTTGTCTTGTTCAAAGCCAACCGATCTTCTCAATCCCATTGAAGCATCAATTGTTTTCTAGTATGTCGCAATACATTTGTGCTGTTATAGTTCCATCAATAATATGCAATTTTCACCAATAATAACTTCACGAAGTTAAGTTTTTTCCAATTATTGTATAACAATAAATTTCTTTTGCATCTTGAATTCGGAAACATATATGCTATACGGGTAACTTGAAAACACATTTTAATTAACTAAGTATAATAGAGCCTTATACATGACTGCTAAGAAAATAAAAATCGAACATAAATATAAATACTTATGGTACAGAAATTCTAAATTATATCTACGAAAAGTTGAAAACGGTGAGGCTGCCGTTATAAGATCTTTCGAAAACGAAACATATTAAATTATTTTTTTATATTTAATTCAATTAACAATCTTGGTTTTGTAAATAACGATCTCAACTTATCAACTATTCGAAGTAATACAGATATAATTTTTGAAACTAAATCCGATAACCCCTAACCTATTTATGTTGTACATCAAAATATTCGTAGCTTGCGACGATATTATCATATTTTGTCTTGTAATCTTGAAACTTTTACATGTATGCCCGCTTTAATTTTTGTATCAGAAATATGGATTTTTTCTTATGAAGTTGAAGATTATACGAGTAGCTTACCTAACTACACATTTTATGCTTGCACTTATGATTCGTACTCATCAGGAGGTGTTGGGGTGTTTGTGCGAGATCACTATAAGTTCGAAGTCAAATCTTATAATTTGACAAGTGCAGATGTTATTAAGCTGTCCGTTTGTTTATGTGGAAAAAAAATTTAGTTTTATTTGTGTTTATAGGTTTCACTCAGAACCAATTCAATTGTTCATTGATGAACTTTCTGTGTTTTTAAATAATGAGCATACAGCAAATCTTTTTGTTTTGGTGACTGCTATCTTCAAATAGTACTCTGGACTCATATAACATTCAGTTTTCAGAAAATCTTTTGTTAATGTACCCACAAGACCTGCTGCAGGGACTTGTTTTGATTACGTTTTTGGCTTTCTTTCGAAGGTAACGCAAAACGATTGTTCTGGCATTGTCTTTCATATGGGTATTGCAGATCATTGCATGACAGGTGTTGTTTTCAAGACTTCGAAAAATGCAGTTCGCTTTAAATCAATATTAGAACTTCAAATGTCCAAAATTGATTATATCAATCTTAATAATGAACGAAGTACATATATGGTAATTAAAATCTCTCCAGGGCATATAACTTATTCTCTGAAAGGCTAACAAGTTTTATAAATAAATTGACATATACTAGCACAAATAACATAAAACTAAAACCTTGGATAAGCCACCTTCTTCTTAGAAAAATTAATATCAAGAACAAAGGGAATAATACAAAAAGTTGGGGTGGGGTGTTGAGCAAAATATAGAGAAAAAAGAAAACAAATTTCAATATTAAATTCATTTAACATGATATCAATTTGTTATCGCTTCATAAATTATCCAAAATTTTTATATATTCAATATACTAATATTTAGATTTATACAAAAGTTAGATCAAAATATAAGAAGACTCTTACTTCTAAACTGCAATAATCTTGAGCGAACAGCCAATTTTTTACGAGCTTAAGAAAACATTTCGATATGCGAGCACATCTGATTTCTTCCGGGAGGACATTAAATAAACGATTACATACAACTGAATAAGAATTTCTGTACGCTGTGGTTCGATATTTTGACACTTGTAACATATTAAGCGAAATATTACGTAGGTTATAGTTTGAGATTATACGAAAGTTTCGGTTACCAAACTTCATAAAGAATGCTTTTAGAACCTTAAAACAGTTAAAGTGACGAACAGGAAGAATCCCTTATTGACAAAACAACGGAAAACTAGGATGCCTACAAAGTTTACGACAAATCTTTCGGACAACATTCTTTTGCAAAACTACCAATGGTAGAATTTTGTTTTGATAGCCACCTCCCCAGCAATTTATACCGTATTGCAGGTTAGAATTAAAAGGTCCATAGTAAATTGTGGTAAGGAACTTAGTTGAATATAAATATTTTACGGAGGTAATAAAAATGCCTAAGTGTGGAGATCAAGCACTTCTTCAGTGCAGTAGCGTGAGATGAACATTTCATATTAGAGTCAAGTAAGAGTCCTAGGTACATAAATTCCTCTACATTCTCTATTAAAAAACAATCATCACTACAATTTTCACTAGCACAAAATAATTGACCAAGCACACATTTGCAATTCGGTGCATGAAAATAAACATCCGGTTTTGGATTAATGGACGGAGATAAATTAAAGAACATTAATTTAGTCTTAGGATTTATTACAAGTTTTTGTTCAGCGAACCATTGTCTTAGAGTATGTACATCGCAATTTATGTTAACATTAAGATCTAAGGGACTGTTGACGCCATACGATAACCCAACATCGTCAGCAAAAGTTGTAGGTAAGCTTTTTAGGTCGAGATGGAAGAGTGAGTTAATATAAATTAAAAATAGAATGGAACCCAAAACTGAACCTTGTGGTACCCCAAGCCTGATTATTTGCACATCACTTCTCGTCTCATTCAATTTTACTGCCTGTGATCTATTATTCAGATATGAGTTAAACCATTCAAGCATGAAGCCACGTACACTTGCATTTTCCAGTTTACTTAACAAAATTTTATGGTCAACCATGTCGAAGGCTTTGGTTATATCAATGAATATCGCCGCTGTACATTTTCTTTTGTCAAGGTTGCATATTATCTGAGAACAAAGAACTAGAAGTGCGTCCTCTGTTGATTTGCCCTTTTGAAATACCAATTGAGAAGGATGTAAGAACATCGTCTTGTCTAAGAAATTTACTAACCTAATTTTTATAAGTTTTTCGGAAACTTTACTTATAGTTGGCAGAAGAGAAATCGTTCTATAATTTTCTATTTCCGTTGGAGAGCCTTTTTTAAACAAAGGAATAACATCTGCACACTTTAGATCGTCAGAAAAAATACCAGAAAAAACATTAAATCTCTAAAGGAGCTATAGGGTCAAAAACAAAACTTCTACAGTGCACAGAGCTTACATCATTAATAGCAAAACATTGAGGACAAATTTTGCGTTAGTCCACTATGTAATTTTAGTCCGATACTTGAAAAATGTCTAGTAATTTCATTTCAGCGATTTTATTGTTATTTGTTATTTCCTTATTACTAGCAGGTAAGACAATAGTTTTTTGAGTGGGAAATTTTTTGTTGAGAACGGTGTTTACAACTTTCCACTCTTTCTTAAGATTAACTCTAGCTGAATTAAATTGAGCGCGGTAATAAGAGTCACGACAAATTGGGATTTTCTTTTTCAAATCAGCACACATTTTCTTAGAGTTTTCTAATAACGACTTGACAACTTTTTTTTAAATAAAAGGCAAACCATTTGAGGTAATTCAAAAACTTTATTATTGGCTTGAAGTACAATCAAAACATTTATGAATGGAACTCGATTTCGCTCATATGGCCATCGCGGGCACGTTTGCAGCGGTCGATTCGTTGGACCCAATTTTCAACGACTCGCGTTCAATGTTGGCTCTGAGCTCTTCCAACGTCGTCGGCGTGTTGGCATAAGCCAATCACTTAACGTAGCCTCACAGAGAATAGTCAAGCGGCGTTAAATCGCACGAACGAGGCGGCCAATCGACTGGCCCATGTCTTGAGATAACACGCTCACCATACTTACTCTTCAATAAATCGATTGTAGCGTATGCTGTTTGGCTTGTGGTACTATCCTGTTGAAACCACATGTCGTCCAAGTCCATATCTTCCAATTCGGGCCAAAAATAATCGGTGATCATGGCGCGATAACGCTGACCATTCACAGTAACGTGACGATCGTTATTGTCGACGAAAAAATATGGCCCAATAACGCCGCCGGCATGCAAACAGCAACAGTTATTTTTTGTGGATGAAGTGGTTATTCATGAAACACATGTGGGTTTTCACCCGACCAATAACGCATATTTTGCTTATTGACGAACCCATTGAGTCAAAATTGAGCTTCGTCACTGAATATGATAAACCCAATCGGAGAACGTACGTCGCTTCAAATGGTTCATCGGCTTCAATTCTTGAGTCGGCTTGATCTTGTTTGGGTGTTAACCAAGATCCTTAAGCATAAACGCCATAATGTGGTCTGAGCGATGATCAATTCATGAGAACGCCGTGGAATTGACTGATTTCGATCGTTTGCTACGGACGTCTGAACGGCAGCGATATTTTCGACACTTCGACCAACCCATTATCTCACTGACACGGCAACATCACACAACGAATATGTAGACTCAAATTTTTGCAGTAAACTTGTTACTGCCTTTCTACTAGGGCGAGAATTACGACCGAAAATTGGAGTTAACGCTCTTAAAGTTGCAGTGGCCGACTCCGAATATCTGTAGAAAATTTTTATAATCTGCAGACGTTGCTCGTTAGTGTACTTTACCATGATGAATGTTGAGTTTACTGAATAAATTGACAGTGACAGTTTGATGATTAGTGAAATTCACAAACTAAAACGTCTGCAGTAGGGTAATCAACTTGGGAGACATCTATGACTTTAAAAGTGTTCTTTATAAATCAGCAAACGCCACCTGTTGCGTAATTTTTGTTTCTTTGATTTGATCTGATGGAGATAATTCTTCCAACCTCCTCTTTTCTTATTAAAATTTGATTTTTACTAAACTATAGGTATTGTGCTCCTTCTCTCTTTGCTATTTTTTTCGTCTTCCTAAAAAGAGCTTGCGTGTAAGGGATTTGTTGACATATATGCTGGAGAGGTGAACCACTTGAGAGATGAGTTTGTTTTTGTTCATCCTCTTTGCGCACATTATGCGTTGCTTCGTTGTAAAGTTGGAGAACTTAACACAGATGAGATTTTGAGCGCATTTTTTTTATATAGCAACTCGTAATTTCACTGTCAGCAACATCTCTGTCAGGGCATCACTCAAAATTTGCCAATTTAGCTTAGACTCTAGATTTTGCACTTTTGCTTTGAGTTCAACGTTCTCTTTTCTTAGTTCGTCCAATTGGTAGAGAAAGCGGGTCTTACAGTCTTCTAATTGTGTCAGTTTAGCGTATATCATCTGGAGAGTACATTGACTCTGACTATTGAATTATTTACGCAATAAGAAGATTTAGGGTATATTTACATGGAATCAGGCTTAAGATAGTTACTGATTGTAATTGGCTGACGTTGACGTTAATCAAAAAATAAATAAATCCTATGATAGCGCGTTGGGTGCAAGAATTACAAAACTACGATTATTTTACTGAACATCGGAGTGGTATCAGAATGCAGCAAGTAACATAGATGCACTTAGCCGAATATCGAATGTCTTAGTTTTGAAAAAAAAAAAAACACATTCGAACAAAATCTGTATATTAAACAATATAGAGATGAAGCTATTAATAAAATAAGAAATCAGTTAGGTAAAGAATAGAGTTGTGTCTTTCAAATGCGCAATATCTATTGTAGAATGCTAGACTAAAGAATAATGTTTTATGTGCCGAAAGCTATGGAGGGAAATCTGCTTAGGATATACGATTATCATGATGATATGGGGCATCTGGGTCGTGTTAAAGTATGCATAGTATTCCTAAAGGGGATGACCCTTTATACAAATATGTATAAATTTGTACCTACGAAATATTGTACGTAAAGTTTTATGCGACGAGGTCAACCAATACTAAAGAAGTTTTGAGTTGCTTGAGGTCTTATATCATGCAAAATAGCCGACCGAAAACGGTCATATCCGACAGAGGTAGCGCTTTTACTTCAGGAGAATTTAAAAATTGATGGAAGAACAGAATATCCGGCATGTTAAAGTTGCAACTGGTTCCCCTCAAGCGAATGGGCAATTGGAGGTCATTTGATCGCAAAACTGACGAGTGCGGGCTTGTACTATTCTCTCGATGGAGTGTTACCAAGGATAGAATTTGCGTTGAATAACACATTTAGTAGTGTCACTGGGGTAACGCCAAATGAATTATTATTCGGGGTAAGAAAAAATGGTACAGTTATATATTTTTTGAAGGAAAGTTTAGATGAGTGCTATAGAAAAAATGAAGAAACAAAAAAAAGTTTAGCGCAAATGAGAGTGGAAGCAGCAAAGAAGATCGTTAGAAGTCAAAATTATAGCGTCAAGGTAAACAATCGGTGTTTGTAAAAAACTAGTGCCTTAAATTTTACCTAATGACAGATATGTAGTAAAGGATGTTGAGGCATGCCAATAAGGACGGGTTCCTTATAAGGGAATATTGGAAGTGGAGAAAGTGAAACGCTGGGTAGATTTAAAACAAAAATTCTCAAACTCAAACATCGGGGTGACTGTTAGTCAGGATGGTCGATTTGTAACAGCACAAAAAGAAATAACTCAATAAATAACTCAAAGATAATAAAAAAGGGACTACCGGTTGATCAGTACAGTAGAATGTAAGAGTAGTTGTAATAAGGCTTTTGAGACGGTTGAACGTGCAATGTGAATTTGTGATTTATAAAATTGAAAAGATTGATTAAATACTATTACATGTGGAAAATCGGCCGCCCCATACTTGGCAATAAAATGACTGCAGCGGTTGACACAGGATTAAGATGCCAGATATCCCCTAGGAGCTAATTTTCTACAGCACAACTTTTACGCCTACGATGTCATGACAGTAGCAGACCAAATGATCAAAGCTCGTGATATGCAGTCACTACTTGTGTCATTGCTAAAACACGACAGGCTTCAACATTTAAAAATGGTGTGCTAATCATCCTCAATTACTTAACGACATCACACCAAAATAACAAGAAGTGCAATTAAACTTCTCTGACAAAAAATAATCTTCAGCTAAAAAGCTGACTATTTTTGCTTAAAAAATTAACATACTAGAAATAACCAAAATCAGTAATAGAACCATTTCATCCAGACTCTCTTGGATTATTCGTTCCGGTCACAGTCACGATATTTACTGCCAAGTTATACTTACAAGAATTATGGGCATTAAATTAGGATTAGGATGTCGCCTTACCACACTGTATACAAGATGTACAAGATTGCGAGATAATCTTCTCTCCATGGAACGGATTCAAGTTCCTAGAAATATCTTTTTTAACATCGGTCCACACTCATCTCGGAAAGGCATATGGTGCTCCAATCTACATACGCTCTACGAATTTTCATGGAAAGGTAATGGTAACACTCTTGGGCTCTAATTCTTGAGTAGCCCCACCACCACAGAAGAAAAGAACGCTATCAAAATTATAACTATGTGCAGCGGGACTAAAAGTTAAATTTCTTGATAGAGTGAAGCGATGTCCCGAATGGATAACAAGCTTATGGACTGATTCAGGAATAGTTTTAGAATTGATAAACTCAACTTCAGCATTGGTTTTTTTCACAAACTTCCATACCAGAGCAATGGAGATACGTCATATCTAAAGCGAATTCAGCAAACCCGCTATCTAGAGGTATCCCACCGGAAACAATAAGCAATTTTAATATGTGATTTTACAGAGCACCGTCAAGAGCAAGTAAGTAAATAATAGATAGAATAGAAATAAATAGAACAGATTTTCATTTTATCCCTCTAAGAGCAACCCATTTTGCGGCTTATACCATAACCAGTTGCAACTTCGATCAAAATGAAGACAGGGTGTTCAGAATACAATTTTTAGAATTATGGTTATCTTAATAAGATAATGTTCCTCCCTCATGATGGAAATTGTGTCCTATAACAAAGGCATATCCAGGAGACAATGGACTTATCCGCGTCGTTGACATCGAACTTCTGACGTAATTCAGCGACGCCCCATACATAAACTGTCATCATTTTCAATTGAATACGCGAAAATTACGTCTGCAAGTCCATGCACCGAAGAAAAGGGAAGCAGACCGACAAGTTCAGCATTTAAAACCATTAAGAAATCAATGTTAAGTGTAGAAAACAATTACTTAAACAACTCACAGCCTAAGAAAAAAAATTAAGGTATCTTTAAGATCTACTCTAGTCACATTGTTCATAACATGCTCAATGATGACTACAACAAAAGCGACACCTATTGAAACCACACCCTTAAATAATCAACCGGGAATTTTTTTATAAAATCTGGGACCATCAGGTATAATAAGCAGTTAGTGGAACTTAGTAGTCTACTATAACATGGATTTACGCTGGAATGAGGTTAAAGTTCTTAATGGTTATTATGGAAGATTAATCAATGTGTGCAAGCTAATGCATCATACAAACCAATATCTGATCAATGTATTAACTCAAAACAATGAGCTTTAGAAAAAACTAAAAAAATGCAGAATGTGTTAACATTATTGCCAATGTAGCTATTTGGCATTCTTGATTCGGAAAATGGTGATTAAATTCAAGATTAGAAGCGTTGAAGACAACGAACTGCATCCATCCGATTTATTGAAAAATCATCTATTTACTGTGGAAGCGCACAATTTATTATCATCATAAGGAGGGATATCATATATTCCATCTGTTAATATAACAGACGCTCTGGCTCCTAACCATACCATGTCAAGAATGTATGATAGGATATCATATATTCCATCTGCTTATATAACAGACGCTCTGGCTCCTAACCATACCATGTCAAGAATGTATGATATTTGGCGCCCCAGTACCAAATGCCCACGGACGAATTAGCCAATATCGAAAGCAAGCTATTACACATGGAAAATGAATTGCCAAACACACTAAAGCAACATGATGTTCATCACTACAACATATATAAGTTGTTTCAGTATAAGTTTCTGCATAAAAACTGACATCATACATATAATACCCTTTTTGGAAGGAATGGCGATCAATTGCAAAAAAAAACCTTGTGGCAACGTTAAAGCTACTTAAAATCCTTCAACACACAATCATCAAATCAGCATGTCTAAGGACTGATCTCAAGAAGACCAATTGACAGATGCTAATTTTATGGTTAACATTCATTCTAACCCCAGTTGATATCATAAAATGTACCATTCAACTGGGGGAGTATGTTATGATTTCTACAACTATTACCGTATATTCTTTCACATACTTATTTTCCATACTTACATGTACACCCTATTATAATTATCAGCATTAACCATTTACTTTCTTTCCCACCAGACAGTCAAAGGAAATCCAAATTTAGTACAACATCTATCTATCCCAAGGTAGGGTCAAGGTATAGTATAAAAGGCCACTTAAATAATATGACCATTCTAGGTCAATTCCGATACCAAATTTCGTTTCCTTTCCTACAACTTTAACTGTGTAAATTAGTTTATTAGACAGAATATTTGTAGAATAAAATTCACTTACTATATTAAAATATAAGCACAAGAGACGGTGTTATCATTGAATATACAGTACTTTGGTGTACTGGGTTATGTGCCTTTACATCGCCATCGCTATCGATAAGTTTATGTGTTTGACGAATTTAACCAGCTTATAAAAATCCAATATAAGAGCTGAGAGGTTAATAAACTTTCTCGGAAGTGCATGGATAGATAAACGGATAACTGGAAATCCAGACCATTACAACATCGTAGTTTTAAAGTCAAAAATATAAACGAAAAAAAAAATAATTATAAATAAATCATCTTTAACATAATCACCATCAAACACTACAAACAATATGGTATTTTGAAATCATTTAAATCAAATGAAGCTATGAAAAATGAAATGGAAAGAGATTGGACCACAAAAATATGACTTTTAATGAGTCATTTCTACTTTGATTTTTATAAAAATGTGGCTCATAATAATTATGTGTGAAAAGTAACATCATTCAAATATCCATCACGAGCACGTCTAAAGGCTCTCATACGAAGATCAAATTTTTCACACATATTAGGTTCATCAATTTCGGTCCGAATGTTGTTTTTCAGCGGTGCAGTTGTTGTTGCCTAATTCACTTATCCTTATCCACGAGCGTTGTGTGACTTGTAGCTCCATCCTGTTAAAAATAAAGATAGTCCGTGTTTATTTCTTCACTTTGAGGCCAGAAAAAATAACGAATGCCTGAGAACGTCATGATATTGATTTTGAATGTTCTTCAGAGAAACTTTGTGCTACAGCAGCATTGCTATTAGTATTTTAGATTTTGGTGTACCAGAGCTTTTTCGATCCAATTTCATGAAATTTGTTCACTATCCTTTATTATTATTTACATTAACATTATTTACAAAAAACAATGAATTTTACAATATATTTTTTTTAAAGATCGACCATTTTCATAACAAGTTTGAATAATATTAGTGCTCTGTTCTTAAGTGTAAATATCCATGATCAAAATTATAGATGTGTCTACCTTATAGATGCCAAAATGACATAAAAATAGTACTTGCATTGTCGAAACAGGAAAACGTTCCATTCTCGGTATGTGTGTTAGTGAAAAATTGCGTTAGAATTAACACATATTCGATGTCAGCAAAAATGCTACGAAATATCTAGGTTTCCTCAAGCGATCTGGGCTTTATATATATATATATAACACCTCTGCACCTGCTTAATAGGATTCAAAACCGCGCTAGGTGACATCAGTCAGTCATTTGACACCCTCGAACATCGACGTGATATCTTCTTTCCTGTCTCCATTGAAGTCGCCATTAGCATTCCGCCTCTTCAAACCTTCAATCGCGATACCCGTATCGCTATAAATGCTCATAAGTATATCCTAAAGTTCACATTCGGACGTAATTTTAAATGTTGTGATTTTTTCCTAAGCCGTACAACTCTCTTATGGAATGCTCTGCCGAGCTCTTTATTTTCTAGTCATTATAACTGTCAGACGTTTCTATCCAACGTGCATCGGTAACTCTCTTTCTTTCCTCCTTTATTTAATTATGTTATAAATGTTAAAAATAATGTGTTAATAAGTTCTAAGAATCAGCAAAAGAAGAAAACGAAATAAGTGCAAACAAGTGTTAAGAATCAGCAAAAGAAGAAAATTAAATAAGTGCAAAATAGTGCCTAAAATCAGGAGGGGACGAACTTACTAACTCAAAAAAAAAAAAAAATTAAAATAAAACAAATTCTCCGAGATAAAATATCAAAATATTTTGGAAACAAAATTAAGAAAGAAATGGAAACAGCCTTAGTAGAAAGACTAACAGTGGCTCTAGAAGCATTAGGCGCTAGAAGCCCGATGCAAAGCCGAGCCGTAATAATTATGAAGGAAATAGAATATATAAAAGAAAAATAAGGCCTTACTTATGGGGAAAAAGATTCCAAGTTATTACAGATCACTTACCGATAAAATATTTAAATAAAAAGTTTTCAGGAAAAGAATTTATTCAACGGACGCAAAGATGGTTACTCAAGCTACAAGAATATCAATTTGATATAAAATATCTTAAAGGCAAAGAAAACAAAGTAGCAGATTTTCTAAGAAGAATCCTTAAGAATCACAAGGAGGAAGAAGTGAGCGATAACCAATCAATAAATAATTTATCCGATAATGCAACCATTCATTCACAAGAAGAACATCAGCTAGACCATATCCCAATAAAAGAAGCAATAGTCCCCATTTATAAAACTCAACTAATACTTACAAACGACACTAACAAAGAAATAGAAGTGGTACATAATAAAAGGATAATTTACATAGACATGACGAGAGAACGAGAATATTGGGTCGACTTATTACGTAGATATATTAAGCCAGGTATCATAAGAATTTACTCTGAACTTTCATACCATGAATTTAACAAAATATAACAACTTCTAATTTAACTTATCGGCAATGAAAAAAAAAAAAAAAATCGTGAAAACAAATCTTAGGGACAGGGAAATAGGTACTTTAGAAGAAGCTCATAAACAGATTTCACTTTATCACATGAAAGAAAGTTTACATAGTGGCATTATTGGAACATACCATAGTTTAAAAAACAAAATTTATTATCCCAAGCTAGTTAAAGAAATCACAAAGATTATAAAAAATTGTAAAACGTGTCTTGAAGCATGAAAGAAAGCCAATTAAACTGAAATACGAAGTTAGCGAAACACCTTCTAGACCAAACGAAATTCTGCACATGGACATTTATTATTTCACGAAGCAAGCATTTCTAACCTTGATAGATAAATTAACCAAGAAAGCTGACGTTTAATAATTAGCCAATAGAAACTGGATAAACAAAATTGAAACCTTAGAAGAACACTTCTCAAAATTTAGAAAACCTTCAAAATTAGTTACAGACAACGAATTTAAATAAAATTTTATTTAACACTATTTAACAAAAAATGCATAGAGCAGTAAACAATTATAACAATAGATATCATTCAACAATAAAGATGACCCCGGAAGAAGCAATGTTTGCGGATTTTGCAACAACAAAAAAAAAATATATTAGTAAACTAAATAAGGACAGGCAAGAGTATAAAGAAAATAAGAAAATAGTACCAGTTAAAAATTATAAGAGAAATTATTACAAAAATTAACCTAGATATAGATTAAAGACAATGGATAAAGAACACCCAGTAAACATTAAACCACCTCGTAAATTCGCAGATGACGACCTTAGCGTTTCTCATACTAACAATAATGTCGAGAACAGCAACAGCAACAGCAACGTTAACGATTGATTGAATAACAACAGACCACGGATACGTAGAAATTAATATGGGACAGACTGAAATAGTGCAAGATACAAAGACCATTATACACATCATCAATAAGACAGACGATTAAACTGATCGGGCAAAACACACAAAAACTACAAATTTTTAGTGACCCAGAAATAAGGACTGAATTACAAACCCTTTACGCCAAGTTAACAACAATTGAATCAAATAAATAGGCGAGGAAAAAGCGGGGGCTTATCAATGTTATAGGTACAGCAGAGAAATGGCTATTCGGGACAATAAACGACAACGACAGGCAAGAAGTTTCGGACCATATCAAGCAAATAGAAAACAATAATCAAAATACATTAGGTAATTTAGACAAACAGGTAGAAATCAATTCGCACGTTAATGAAAATGTATTCTACTTAAAAAGTATGATAGAACTAGATAGGAAATAATTAACTAAAACATTTGCAGAATTAACAGGAAATGAAAAAAGGGTTATATTTCAGCAACGTAAATTAGACCAATTATTACGAGTTAGAATGTTAGAAGAAAAGCTAGACCAGATAATAGATAACATAGCATCGGTAAAACACGGAATAGTACACCCTAGCATGTTAACAGAAATCAACGAGATAGAACTTGACTTTTATAAACTTTAAAATGTTAAAGTAGGAGTACTGAAATATGACAAAGGCAGAATGATATTGGCATTAAAGGTACCGGTTTCATATAAACTTGTAAATTATATAAGGGAATGACGAATGTTCACCAGTTAGTTAGTAAGTTTCAGCCAAAAAAAAAAAAATGTCTTCTGATTTTATAAGTTGCTATATCTTGCTTCTTTTTTTTTTGATTCTCTTCGCGAATAATTATTTTAGCCACATAGCCTAGGCAAAGGGTCACAGCAAAGGAATATTGTATGCACACCATACAACGGATGAAAAAAAGGGAACTGCAAACATCGGCTGTCTACAAACCTACCCCGGCTGCAATACTTGCAATTTTTTTCTTATCTATGGTATACATAGATACTCAGACTCAGCCTTCATTTTCTCTTCCTACTTCCTCATTTTTGATTTGCACAATTTAATACATTATAGGATTCTCCTCCGTATGTATATTCTCCCAGTCATCGGCTTATCTTTGAACTATGCGCATCCTGGTGAAATACAGATTTTCTTTTAGAGCTGATACGTCGTCAACCTTAGTTATTCATTTTTGTTTTATTTCTTTTTTCTTAATTTTACTCCCATTGTTCTTTTCCTGCCTTTTCGGAGTGATAGTGAGTGCAAATTTAATTTTTCTCTGAACCCCCGAACAACATTAAGATCAAAAAAAAAAAAAAGACCAAATCGAGATTCCACATTATTTTCGGACTACCCTGAACTTCCAAAAAATTTAGTGTCAAAGAATTCACGCTTTGTTCTTATCTTATCCAACAGCAAATAATGTATTCTTGCTTAAAAAAGTTACCGACTGCATCAGTACTGAATACGAAGAAATATCCCAATTGAGAGATTTATCAATTCTCATTCTAGCAAAAAACCAAAAAATTGCAGAAAGGTTTATCAAATCCATTTAGCTGAATAATATTTGCCCAGTGACAATAAAACTTCACTTCAACTTCAATCTCACGAAAGGTTTAGCATATTACCTGCCTCATTAATATTTCTGGGATGAAGTGTTAAAATGTTACTGATGTATATAAATTCACCAAAATATGGGACGGTCAACGGAAACCAACTGGGCTGATGTTATTTTCCCTTGACCTCTTTTAACTACCAAAAATTATCGAGTCAGGTGGTATAAAACAAATATTACGGAGTATATACCAAAATCCAATGCAATGTCGACAATGCCAATTTTTTGGACATACAACAAAATGGTTAAGCGAGCACCCTCTTGCGTTAGCTGCAACCTTCCACCATATGAAAATTCCGAGTGTTTACGTACGATGTGCGCAAATTGTTATGGCTCTCATCCAGCTTCATCTACCGTCTGCCCCAGATACATCCAAAATAAAGATAATTTTTTGCAATAAAAACAAAAACAAAATCTTTATCAGAAACCGAACGGATTTATAAAAGAAATCCTCCTTCAGCAAACTCCACCTCATGAAGAATAAAATAAAAAAAATTCAGCAGTTGTCTCCCAAAATTTCTCAACAAAGCTCTTCACTTCCTTCACAATAAATGTATTTACAGCAAAACAAAAGAAACAGAAAAACCATAAGGCAGAGCAATTTACAATTTATTTACAACAACAATAATCCTCTCTCACAAGACAGGTCTTCAACCCAATAATCAAAGCACTCTTGAATTTCTCTGAACCGAAGAATGGCGACATTTTACAATAACAATAACAAAACACATGTAGACTATGCTGTCAGAGAGTTGAATATTCCACGCTATTTCGAAGGCGCGATTTCTTCTGTATCCAATCAACATAGTCAAAGCAATAATCAACAAAACGTTTTTAACCTTAATTTTCCACATCAAGAGGAAAACTATAGCCCACAGAAACTATTACACTCAATCTCACCCACCTTTAAAGTCCCACAATGGAACTTAAATAGATACTTTAAAAACCTGCATGAACTCCAATTATTTATTCGAGAGTATAAGCTTTCAATTCTTGCTTTACTAGAAACACATATAAAAAATCCTTCGGCCGTATATCCCGTAAATACACTTCCGATTTTTCCCTTGATGCTAATAATTATGAAAAAAAAAAAAAGAACACTGGGTTGTTTGTCCACCAGTCGATACCTCATCAGCCCATTTCTATGATAACATCATCCAAAACATAAAATCACTTATATTATTAATTGGCGATTTCAACTCTTGGAGCCCACTTTGGGGCTCCCAATAACTAAATGGTAGAGATAGAGTCGTAGAATACTTCTTAGCTTCCTCAAACTTATCAATTTTAAATGATGGCTCCCCAACACATTTTACCCCAGCACATTCACGCAAATAGATCTTTCACTTTTGTCAATCCTTTGTACAATAAATGCGCGTTGGTAAACTCTACCCAATTTACATAGAAGTAATCACTTCCCGATTATCATTGATATTCCAATAAATAAATCACACAAACCAAAATATCTGTTATCTAATTCAAAACTAACAAAGCAAATTGTGCACTTTTTTACAAAAAACCTAGACTGTCTGACTTTAACCTCAATATCCTCCAACATAAGTAAAGAAGCAGCTACAACAATTAAATCGACATGCAGCGCATATCGTTATCCCTCAAACTTAAAATATGCAGTACAAAAAAGAAGTGGAGTAAAGAGCTCGAAGACTGCCTTTAAAAGATACCCATTAGAAGCAAATCTCATTCTTTCAAATCACGCTCTTTTCCGCACAAATGCCAAAACTGAGAAAAAAAAGATCCTTTGAATACTTCACTGCAAATATCAACTCAAACTCTTCTCCGAAAAAAGTCTGGAGTGATATAAAAACATTAACAGGAAAATACACATCATACTCCATTAAAACCATGGTATTCATGCAGAACACTTTGCCCAAACCTGGTTTTGATAGAATGGATAACAAAATGCTAAAAGGTTGCCCACTAGTTTTAAAAGAACGATTGCTACAATAAATCTATTTAATAATATATTTGCCACGAGCATCATTTCCCAGGTCTAGAAAACTGCAACTGTGATACCTATCCCTAAGTCAAAAAAACTACCCACCTCCATCAAAGGATACAGCCCAATATCCCATGCACAGGAAGAATTCTCTAAAAAAAATTATCTAAAGGATTATCTTGGTTTCTTGAGAAGAAAAACTTATTAGATATTAAGCAAGTAGCATTTAAACGTTGCCGAGAGACAATTGATGCTTTTCTGCATATTTACGACTACGTTACTACAGCTTTATCAAGCAATAACCATGTCTCGATTCTTTCAATTGATTTTGAAAAGGCATTTGATCGCATTTGTGTCCATATCAATATTAAACAAGTTAGTAAAATGGGAAACTGTTCCGAAAATGTTTAACATTATAAAGTCGTTTCTACCATAAGCAACAGAAAAAATAAACGGAGTTTTCTTCAGCGTTAAATACTTACAAAATGGTATTCCCCAGGAAGATCCCAGTAATTTCATTTATTATAGTTTTTAGATATATCTCCAAAATTTTGGTAAATATCAAGCCAGTTATGTACTGTTTGTATGCTGATGATCTTAATGTTTTTATCAAATGTAAGGAAATGAGATTTTCAAAGATTTTCGAGGAATTCGAAACTTCTTCGCAGAAAAAAACACATTTGTAAAAAAAAAAAAAAAGTTATACTAAGCATACTTTTCTTAATTTTAACAATACTAATATAAATAACATTAATTATCTTAAAATCCTAGGTATATATGTACTTCGAATCAATAATTCTCTCAAAGATTGCCTATGGATTTGTGGTGTACGGCAAGTGCTCTTAGTTAAACATGCAAGCATTCCGTAAAGCATTCAGGACTATGCCTTTTAAAAATATACCCACAGAAAGTGGCCTTCCGGTTCAAGTAACATATCTAACCTCACGTTTTATTACCAAAATTGCAACATCACCGAATCACCCATACTGTTATATGTCAAAAAATTGTCAACCCGTAAGAGAATTGGCAAACAATATTCTGCAATTTTAAACTCAGTTCATTATTCGAAAATAATGGAAATCTCATTTGTCGGACAGACAACTCAACGGTACCGTTCAAAAAATGTTCCCCCATGGTTTTTGCTTAAGAAAAATATTAACACTGAACTTTCTGTGCTTCCGAAAACATAACCAATAACGACCGCGAACCAATAAAGTTAAGAGAAATCGAGAAAAGACATCCTCATTGGGAAATTGCCTTTACAGATGGTTCTAAAAGCGAAGTAGGCACGGCATTTGCCGTTGTAAACAGTAAAGGCGACATCAAAACCAAAAGTTTGTTGCCCGAATTTGCGTATGTGTATACAGCCGAAGCTTTAGCAATTCCCCGAGCCGTCCTTCATAGAAAAAAAAAACTCTCATCTGCTCAGACAGCCTCTCTACAATCGAGGCCTTTTTAAATACGATATAAATAATAGAAACCCAATTATTTCAGCTATTCGAGACAAGCTTATATTAAATAAAAGTACGCTCAAACTTATCTGCTTGTAATGCAGGTATCCCCGGAAATTAACTTGCAGATACCGCAGCAAAAAATGCCTTAAAATAACCTCTTACCACATTTTTCATCAACAACAAAAAAGACATCGAAAAGAAAATCAAAATGTTCTGGAGTTAAAAAAAAAAATATTGTAGACTGGAGACAATCCTTAAGAACAACGGACAATATGTCAAACAACAATATCAAATTGGATGGTAAAATGCTTTCTTCGTCTTAAGCTTGGACATACTTTCATTACAAACAACTACATCATTAACAAGATGTAGCCATATTTGCCAAACCCATGTCCAATTAACAAAAAGACACCTAATATATGATTGCCCAAAATTATAACAATTAGCAAAAACTATTTTTCATAACACTAACTTATGCGATATACCTTCTGAAACAAGTATTAAAAAAGTATTTAATTTACTAACCTCACTGAAACTAGAAAATAGAATATAACAATAACCTTTAATTTATAAACTAGTTGGAAAGCCTGGTAGCTAGAGCTATATATTTTATATATAATATGTGATTTATTATATGTTAATACGAGTAAATAGTAAATTCTCTTAATGAGACATAGGTTAAATATGTGATCTCTCAAATATTTTCGTCAAAAATATCTTCACAGCGACTACGATCAAAGCGAAAAGTTAATGCTTATCGTCGATGGCCATGGAAAAACCAAGACGGATATCTTACTTGCTAGGGCACTAATATTACGGTCCTAAACGCTAAAAAATGCAACATCTTTTTTTTTTAAACTAACAGTTTTATGACAGTGTATAAATGCAATCCCTTTTTTCAACCGCTGCCGTATCGTAATATAATGTCTTTTTTTTTTTTTTCTTCAAAAATACGTGACGTATTTCCGATATATTGGCCACAAATTCATTCTTTTTGTCATTGGTACATAATATTTTCTGTAAGCCTGTATTAATAATTGATTTAATGGTTCCGCCTGGCGTTCACGCCATCGGCAATACGATCACTGTTACTGACGAACGGGTACGACTTCTTACTGACTTAATTGGTGAACACACAGCACGAGCCACAATGGATATTGTGAAAGAAGCGTTTCTTGGTCGCGTAATTTCCCGTTTTAGCGATTTGGCATGGCCAGAAAGATCGGCCGACTTAAACATCTCAGACTTCTTTCGTTGGGGCTACTTGAAGTCGCGGGCTTATGCTAATAAGTCTCAGACAATCGAAGCCCTTAAGGAGAATATTTAACAGGAATGCGATAATTTATCACCGGAAATATTACGGAAAGTCATGGAAAATGCGATAAAACGGGCACAAATGTGTATCAAACTGGCTGCAGACCCTTGGCGGATATCATCTTTTCCATTTAATAGATACAATTCTACTAGGTGGAGTGAAAAGTAGCCTCCTTGACCGCCAGAATGCGCTGCTACTGCTAAAAAGGTTATGGTGCCTTGAAGTCCGTTCATATTTAGGCAGACATACCAAATTTCAGTGCGATACTGTCTTTAGTTTTGTTTTGACAGCTGATTGTTGTCGACGTGTATGGCATCATGTTGAGTATGGACAAAAACGATTTTCGTTGTCTCATAAAACATTATTTTTTGCGAGGCAAAACGGCGAAGGAAACAAAAGAAAAGTTGGATAAATATTATGGGGCTAATGCTCCGTCAGATTACACCGTTAAATATTGGTTTCAAGAGTTTCGTGGTGGCCGCAACTCCACTACCGATTAAGTCCGCAGCGGCAGACCCTCCAATGCGGTTACAGAGGACAATGTCAAAAAAATACATGAAATGGTGTTGGCTGACCGGAAAGTGAAGGTGCGCGAGCTGGCAGATACCACAAAGATAAGTGCTGAGCGCACACGCCATATTTTGGGCAATATTCTGCATTTGAAAAAAATTATCCTGCCGCTGGGTGGCGCGCATACTCACTCCTGAACAAAAACACTTGCTAATGCGGAATTGGGCGAACTTTTGACTTCGATTGGTAACTGTCGAACACCAGAGAACAGAATGAGTGCCCGGCAATGGACTGAAGCCGGCACGAGTGCTCCGAAGCGGCCGAGGGAGGTTCGATAGGTCGAAAAGGTTATGGCGTCGGTTTTCTGGGATTGTCATGGCATACTCTTTGTTAACTACTTCGAAAAAGGAAAAACCATCAACAGCGAGTATTACTGTGCATTATTGGAGCGATTGAAGGCCGAAATCGCTGCAAAACGGCTTCACATGAAGCGAAAAAAAATTTTGTTTTTACAAGACAATGCATCGGCGCACAAGAGCATCGCAACCACAGCTAAAATCAATGACTTACGGCTCCAGTTGCTGTCGCATCGGACTATTATCCCTTCCCAAACCTCAAAAGATGACTCATCAATAAAAAATTCAGCCCACGCGAAGAAATCATGAACGCCACGGAGTAGTATTTTGCAGATCTTCTGGAAAATTACTTTTCGGACGGGAGCAAGATGTTGGAAAACCACTAGAATAAGTGTATCAAACTAAAAAAAATACTTAATTAAATAAAATAAAAAAACTTTGAAAAAAAAATTTTTTTTCATTCTCAAGGAGGTTACTTTTCACTCACTTAGTAAAGGTTCAAATAAAGATTTCCATCACTCAAAATCATTTTTTTTATTTAGTAAAAAAGTAATTCAAAACAAAATTGGATGATTAATTTTGCATACATGCGAATGAAAATTTCCATTTTGGGGACTATAGCACTCAGACACAAAAACTGGTACATTGTACTATATTAAATGTGTATCGACTGCCAACATCCCCCAAGATTGGTACCGAGGTTTCATGCGTTTCCCGATCTAATACTTACCGTGGCGAACGCTGTTTGATTTCAGTGATCAAGTGGGAACCGATGCATAATTTTTTTTAAATGCATTTTTAATTTAGATTCGTTCATTAACGTCCGAAAAGCATTTCACCCATGAAGTGAGATAGCCACTCAGCCCGAACATTCCCTTTCTGTCCCATTTTTTCAATTTTCAATGACTCGGCCACACATTTCGGCCGAAACGGCCGCTATTTCGCATTCAATGTTGGCTCTGAGCTCTTCCAATGTCGTCGGCGTGTTGGCATAAACCAATGACCAATGACGTAGCCCCACAGAAAATAGTTCAGTGGCATTAAATCGCACGAACGAATCAGCCAATCGACTGGCCCATTTCTTGAGATAATACGCTCACCATACTTACTCTTCAATATCAATTGTAGCGTGTGCTGTGTGGCTTGTGGCACCATCCTGTTGAAACCAAATGTCCTCCAAGTCCATATCTTTCAATTCGGGTCAAAAATAATCGATGATCATGGCGCGATAACGCTGACCATACACAGTAACGAGACGATCGTTATCGTCGACGAAAAAGTATGGCCCAATAACGCCGCCGGCATGCAAACCGTACCAAAAAGTTATTTTTTGTGGATGAAGTGGTGATTCATGAAGCACAGGTGGGTTTTCACCCGACCAATAACGCATATTTTGCTTATTGACGAACCCATTGAGCCAAAAATGATTTTGCGACTCCGAATATCTGTAAAAAATTTTTGTAATTTTCAGACGTTGCTCGTTAGTGTACTTTACCATGATGAAAGTGTTGAGCTTACTGATTAAATTGACAGTGACAGTTTAATGATTAGTGAAAGAGTGCGTTCACAAATTAAATTCAAAGTTGTCAAGTCCATATTGTAAAACCCTATATAAGTAACATACCTACTCAAATTAGTATCAATGTACATATTTTGTTATAAATTCATTATACCGAACATTCTTAACAACATAAGCAACCAAACTAACAATAAACCGAATTCAAATTTTTCACAGCTTTCTCTAAAAAAATAAATAAATAAAAATAAAGAACCATTCCCCATTGAATAATACTTTGGTATCCCTTTAAGTCTCACAATCGAATTTTAACTTACACTTTTGCCTGTAAGCTATTGCATATAAAATAACTTTGATAAGATTAGGAAATTGTTAGACTTGATATCGGAAATTACAAATAAGCTAGCATACTTTAGGGGGGATGGTTTTATCATCAGCGTTTTCTCTGTGGGGGTTAATGGAAATAAATTGTTACACACACTTATGCGCACTAAGGGCATTTACAACCCTTCTTTAATAAATAAACCAAAATGTAATATTTCTTCACTAAATCGCTCATACATATATATATAATTCTAGTTTTGGTTTAACTAAGAGATGCAATTCATGCATTTTAAAAAAAAATTACAAAAAACTACTTACCGTTTTACTATGATCCTTGCGCGCAATTTCTCCACCATCTGGATGTTCTTATGTAATATTGTAAGTTCATTGGATGCGTTACCCTGCATCTTTTTTCTCTTTTGTTGTTATATTAGGGAAAGGGATAAGTTATGGATTATATTCATACACATATAATGAGCGTTACAATTGATTAACTACTTAGCTTCCTCTATTTACTGTTGATCTGTTCTGAAGGGAAGGTGGGGATCTTGTCGACGCTGTGGTTGGTTTCTGCAACGGAATAGGCTCGGTCAATGCATGGATAGGATGCATCGATAGTTATTTTCTCCGAATCCTAAGCCGATATTCACCCAAGTTTGCTTGGACTTCCGTAAGGTGTGGTTGGATACACAAATGCACTAAAGGGTTACACAGTTGTGGTTTTTTTTTATAACTTTTATTTTTTATTAACTTAGGGGTCGTAATCGATTTTATTTTATTATTATTATTATTTTTTATAACGCACATCGATTGCCTTATCAATGTTTAAAATTCTGTGTTCTCAATGCTCTTGCAAATTTTGTTATTTTATCTTTTTCTTTTATTGTGTCCCTATTATAGTGAGGAATTAGGAGATTCCCCATTAGAGTATTATTTTTTTCCCCACTTGTAAATTTGGTGCGCGTGCAAACACGCTATGCAGGCAAGTTTTTTTTATTTTTTTTTTTTTATATAAATCAATTCTTAACTTTGACAATCACTGACTGACCAAAAAGAAAACAAAATAAAGCTGTAGGTACAGCCTTTCACCCACGCTGCGCACTATCGACTGCCTACCATAAAAATTCTGAAATCCAGAAGAAATCGAATGACTTTGCTTAAGAAACTTATGATGGGACCCGTTGCTTTGGAGTTGATTCGTACGGGAAAACAATTTTCGCACACCCCTTCCTTGTCCTCCCCTCGTTGTTTCATAATCCACATATTGCCTTATCGATAAGACAACGACGATAAGCAGTTCCACTACCTTATCATCGATCACTTTACCTCGCACCAAGATGTCGCAACGGAATTCCGCCCTAGATTTTTTTGAATTCAAAAGGAAGTGTTTGCAATGTCGTTTCCCACAAAACTTGTTTTTTACGTAAGCATAAGTGAGCGGAAAAAAAAGAGAAGGAACGACCTACACTATGGGCTCCCCATCATAGCCTTATACTAGTCTCATGTTCAGATTGGTCTAGCCGGGCGGCCTAGGATAGTGGAATACCCCTATTTTCTTCCCCTGAAAGTCTTTGTTTTCGTACAAAGTATTACCAATGACTTTCTTTACTTTCACTTTAACGAATTTTGAACTGAGCTTAGCACAGATTCTTTTCGAAGTGTCGCTTAAGATAAAGTTTCTTTTATAAATAACATGCCTTTGGAATATCTTACCTTTTTGCTTCTGGTATTGTAAACTTTCTGGTATTCGTTGTGAGCTTTCTCTAGCGATTCCTTAAGGTAAGCATGTAGGATATTCATTTTAGATGGTTTGGATAAATGTTATACTTCGCCATTGTTAAGAATGTCTATTCTTCTCAGAAACTTGTAGTCAGAGCCAAGCTCAATCATCTTCTGTCCGAATAGAACTTCATAGAGTGACACTCCTATCGCCGAGTTAATTGCAGTGAACAGAGCACAAGCTATCGACAATAAATGTGCATCCCAAGTCCGTTGATCAGGTTCAATGTAGGATTTTACAGTCGCTAAAATAGATCTGTTGACTCTTTCACTGGCATTTGCTTGAGAAGAATAGTTGGCAGTCTTAATATGGGATATGCCATACATTGTCAACCTCTACCCAAAGTCACGAGTTATAAATTGTTTGCCATTGTCAGTCAAAATTGTTTCGGGAACTCCAAATAGATAAAATATGTTTTCCTCTAAAATTGTTATTGCTATGGCAGATGTAGCTGTCTTTAACGGTTGAACAATGACGAATTTTGTGAATTGACCAAGCGCATTAATTATGTGAGAGAATATGGACCAAGAAAATCCACGTACACCAGCTAAAATGGCATTTCGACGACGAAAGCTTTACCCATGGGTGGACGTAACGTCATATTCGGTGCCTTTGATGTTTTACAAACTTCTGAATGGGTAATGAAATTTTTCGTTTGAGCTGCCATATTCGGCCAGTAAAATTGCTGCTTGAGCCGATAAAGAGTTTTTGTGATACCGCCATGCGAGGGTCGAAGGGGTTTATGTGCCAGGAATATTGAGTTGTCGGTCAATTCTTCTGGGACCCAAAGCTTTTAGGTGAGATCATTTTCCACTAGGTTACCTGTGCTGTGTCGAACCCTTTTATAAACGAAATCGAAACGAAATTGAAGCCGCGTCCGTTCTTAAACCGCCTTCACATACCATGAAACATAGATTTCTCTCTGAAACAAAATTTCGACTTAGTAACATTAATGGTCAAACCAGCATCCTTCAATAATTCTGGTACGGTCTTCAAAAGTTTTATATGTTTCTCGAAGTTACTAGAACTAATGAGCAAGTCATCGAGGTACACAAATACATTTTCCTTAAATTGATGGGGTAAAACCTTGTTCATAAGTCTGTACATGCGTGACAAAGACCGAACGGCATAGACTTGAACTGGTACAATGGTTTGCCAGGAACCATAAACGCTGTATTCTCCCTAGACGACTTCTCCAGGGGAGTTTGCCAAAAGGCATCCTTAAGATCAACACTGGAAAACCATTTTGCATCTTGTAGACCTTCTAAGAGACCATCTATATGAGGAAGTGGGTATGTGTCTTTAACAGTACAATGGTTAAGCGTCCGATAGTCCAACCAAAATCGATTTTTTCCTGGTTTTCGGACTAGGGCAACAGGAGAATTCCACGATCTCGTGCTCTCTTCAATGACTCCGAGTTCTAACATGCGATCGATTTCTTCATAAAGCAATTTTTGAACCGCATTAAAAACAGGGTAATGTCGTTGATTGTTTCCCGGTGTGTATGATGTGTTCCATTAGCCGTGTTTTTCCAAACCATTGCTGGTGGAAAATGGAAATAGGCTTATAGTGTCTGTAGTAAGTATTTTGTACTCATAGGGTGATTCGTGCATGTTTGGATGAACAGCCAAGGATGTGGAATTGGGAGAAATTTGGTAAATTAGCTTTGGAGAAATATCAAACCGTTTCCAAAAGTCAACAACAAAGTACAAACCCTGTGTAAAGGTTAACACTATAAAAAAAGATACTTTTTCTGACTTCCCTTTGTATAATAATTTAGCAATACATGTCCCTATTATAAGTTGCCCCTTACCATCAGCTGTTGATACATTCGAAGTAAATTTCTTCATTTGTAGCTTATTCCTTTTCAGGAACTCTAAGCAATCTATGCCACAACAACTTATGCTCGCTCCACTATCCAGGAGTCCTAATATTTTTTTACTGCATATTGTAACATTGGCATACGGCCGAGGATCTTCTACGAAATAACAAAGTGTGCTGCTGGCAATGTCTTTAAAAAGATTTTTTTCAGTTTAAACCTATCGTTAAGTTTTTGAACTTTAATGGATGTGTTCCCCTTCTAGCTCGAAGTTTTCCAATATTTTGAGCTTCGTTCATCTGTTCATGAGATTCACTTATAACGACTTCGCGACGGTCCGGCAAACTGATGGTCCTAAATGGAGTCTAACTTTTTGATTGTCGTGTTCGTTGAGGTACTTTTCAATGTTTTGGCATACATAAACCATTTCTGGAAGACTTGCGGTTTGAAAGGTGATCAAAAGCTCACCCATTCTTTTACGTAAATTCCGCCTTATCAGCTCTACTATCTCCCCGTCCGGTTTAGGCATCCGTAACCGACTATTCATAATCTGGATCACATTGTAGAATTCGTCGAAAGATTCTGTCACATTCGGCTTCCTATCTGCCGTTTTGAGCGTAAGTTCTGAATCCGACTCTAGACTACGATACTGCTCGAGAAGAGCACACCACCAAACTGTAGAGTTGGCTTTCAAATAGATCCAGAACCAGCTTTCTACTAGGCCCGATACAAATTGATGGAAATTTAAAATTATGTCATCCCATGATGCGTTGGAACACACCCTTAGTCGCTCAAGTCTAAAAAAAAATAAATAGTCTATCGTTGTATTGCGGTTATCAAACTTAATGCCCCATTTGTGAAAGTTTAGATCCTGTTGAGTTCTTCTTGTCGGGACATGAGAATCAGTATAAAGTGCGCTTGGAGGCTCATTGATGCTAAGATTATTTAACCTGTGTAAGAAGTCATTTACGTTTGAACTTCGTGTATTACGTGGTTGAAGGGTGGGTTTGGTTCTGGAACTGTCAAATAGCTTCGTGACGCAGAACTACCTGCGGGCTTCGTGCTGGTAACTGGTAGTTATCGGGTGCAATCTGCTGAATTGGTGGGGTAGTGGCCACTAATGTCTGCCGGACCATTGTCGCAACCTCCTCTCGTATAAATTCCCGACTTTTGTCTAGCTCTTCTCGAATAAACCTAAATTTTTCCGCTCGTCATAACCTCAAGGTAGCTGTTAATACTTCGTGTATATATATTCAGTTAAGTCTTCTCGATCTTGAGCCGGTAAGGCTTCTTTACTTGTGGAAGGAGTTGTTAGGGGAAGAGCTCTAGCTTCTTCAACATTTGCCGTATTTAAGCTCGCTATATTGTCCTGAAGAATAAAATTATTGAGGCTGGTACTTGAGCTACTTCTTCGTATAGCGACATCCAATGCCGACTGGGTTCGTAAGCCGTAGCGATATGATTTGGGTACGGCACCCGTTGAACGCTTTCCAAGAGGCATGATACCCGAAGAGAAAAGACTAAGACGAAAGTTACGAGTTTACGTTAAAAAACTCTCACTTCCCAATAGGACACAAACAAAAAAAAATTAGCTGAACGGTTGCTAAAATTCTTATAGGTAACATAAATGCTCCAATAAATAGAAAACCTCTAAATGAATATTGTATCTTAATCTAAAGATGCAATGCATTTGCTACTAGCACACTAACCCTTTGGGAAAATTCCAAACGAAAAGAAAAAATGAAAAATAACTAACTAACGTTGATAAATTTAGATTCTGTTGGGTAATCAGACAACATCAATCCCGAACGTAAGCGTAGTGGAAAATACAGCCCCCTAAGAATAATGCTATTTACATATGAGAGAGTTTATGACTGTACTTAGATGAATGCGAGGTACTACATAGTTAGGTAAATACAGCAATAGGAACGTATTTTGGGCGTGCCTGAGCCTGCAACCTATGTGTTGCTCTGCCTTCTAGTACTAGTGAGCTGGAACATTTTTGTGAGCCAAAAGAGCAAAGCCAAATGCAACGGTCGCATTTAGAGAAAGTAAATACTCCTAATGCCGGACAATTGTATCTACAACTCACCTTTCACAGTCGAATAGATCGAATAAATCCCATCAGTCTCCGTCTCGCTCTCATCGAGTACACAGAGTGGTGACTTTCACAGCGGATTGATTTCTAAGTGCATTATCATTTTGATTTTTTCTGGCTTTTGATAGCTCGTTTACTCTAAGAAGTGTGTCTTATTTTCGTGTATATTTACTAATGTTTAGTGTTTTTTCCGTATCTGCATGGCCCTACGGCCTGATATGAAGGGGAACCTGTTAAGCGGGCTATCTCCCGAGACTCCCCTTGACACTCCTTCTCACCCACCGAAACGTTTAAAATCCATGAATCTGCAGGAATATCTAAGTTTACCCACTAATGTAAATTTTAGAAATCCCAAATTTATATTGATTTCACCATAAGATGAAACTAAACCCCTTACAAGTGTGAGTATTTTTGTTTTAAGAAAAGCAATAGACGCAATTAGCGAAGAGTACGAAAGTGTTACCCAAATTCGAGATGGTAATAAACTTATCCTAACAAAAAATTAAAAAAATTGGTGAGAAGTTTATTGCTGTTTTCAACCTTGCGCACCAATGCCCGGTAACAGTTAAGTTCCATGAAAGTCTTAACTCTTGCAAAGGCATAGTTTACGCACCATGCCTAACCAATGTTCCCGAAGCCGAAATCGTCTCTGAAATGAGCTTACAAGGTGTTATCGAAGTCTACAAATTTGCAAAGCAATTTGAAGGCAAGTCCCGCCCCTTTGGCCTGATGCTTTTCACATTTGATTTATATCAACCTCCAAATTCGGTGGAAATAGGATGGTACAAACGAATACATTCCTAATCTAATGCAATCCAAAAACTGCCAGCTACTCGGGCACACTATGAAGAGATGCAATAAGAACCTTGCATGCGAAACGTGTAATCTTCCACCCCATGTCCGCTCAAACTGCACACGAACCATGTGCGCCAACTGCCTCATTTTCACCCATACCTCCTCTAACCCTAACTGTCCGAAATATAAACAAAATAAAGAAATCTTAACAATAAAAACTAGGAACAAGTACAGTATGGCTGAAGCAAAGCGCACTTACAGTCTACAAAACCCCCTCCAAACACAATCCATTAGAACACCGTACGCAGAGACAGCTAGATCAGCTGTAAAAACCAACACAATATGTTCTGATAAAGACATTTCTCGCGAAAACCCAGCACAAAATGAACAAGTTATCCAGAATACAATATCAACCAAAATAGTTTCTCTCCCCCACACTTCACCCTCCACCACCAATTTTCTTGCAACTGAAACTTGAAATATGCAAACCCAACCACAAACTGAAGCCAAAACTCTTAAACTCACCGAGAACAAAAAAGAAATAGTTCTTCCTTCCCCCACTGCAGCTCCTTCCAATACTACCATAATTAAGCAAAACAAATCACAAAAACCCCGTCAAACACGACTCCCTCCCACTCCAACAACAGAAAACATTAATAAAGAAAATAAGAACCCCCTGAAGCTATCTGATCCAAAATCTCTAAACGACGATAATTATGTTATAAATATTTCTGATATAGATGACAATTTTTAATTTGAACACTAATTCAAAACTAATGTCGGTGTTTGTACTGGCAGGAATGAGAACGGTGCCATCCATTCAGAGATGGTTTCGGTCTTCTATCGGCCAGTACAAGCACCGGCAACTCACGCTGATCAACTTACTTAGGCTTCAAAACACACACACTCTATTATTACTACGCCTAAAACTATGCTTTCATCTATTCTCCTTCCCTTGTCCGAGCGATGGGCGGAACCCATGTTTACTTTTCCAAGTAAAGATAAACTACCGGATGGACTCAGCGTTAAACGGGCTGCTAAGTATAAACAATGCCTTTTAGGAGTTCTATTCCACACAGTTTTTCAGTCATTAATTCAAACATCTCAGCCATAGCCGTTCAAGTTGAACTTAGAACTAAAATCACAATAATCTCTCTGTATATTCCACCCGAACAACCGTTTTCGAGTGTTGACCTTGAAAACATTGTCAATCAATTTAATACCCAAATTTTGTTTACAGGTGACTTTAACGCCTGGAGCCCTATTTGGGGTTCCACCCGTACGGTGGAAAATATATTGAACAGTTTATAAATAACTCTGGCTTAACCATTTTAAATGTCGATTTATCATTAGTATCCCCAGCTCTACTCCGAAATACCTCATGGACAATTGATTCGGATCTTCACGGCAGCGACCATTACCCCATAAAGACTGAAATCAGTCTTGGCAATCAGGAAAGATAAAAATTAACCTCACGAAGGTTTTAATTAGATAATGCAAACTGGGACTTATTCCAAACTGAAATTTCAACTTTCCTATTGGATAGGGAAATATCAAGCAACAATAACAAAGAAGCCGCCATTGTACAAAAATCTATTCGATTTGTTGCAAGCATTGCGATTGAAAGAGCTAAGGCAATCCAAACAAACCGCTTGGAAAATGTTTAAGAAATACCCTAATAACTTTAACCTCATTGCATATCGCAAAGCGAACGCAAAATTTCGAAGAGGCAAAAAAGGCCAAAATTGAAAGCTTCAAAAAATTTACCTCGAATATTAACCCTAATGCGTCTTCGAATAAATTATGGGCTGATATTAAGTGTCTTACTGGCACTTATACGTCCCTCGTAATAAAAATGATCAAAACATCATCTCAAGATCCCTACTTGAAATAGCAGAATACTTTGCTAGTACTTGGTCAAACTTATCAAACGACTCTAACTTACATTCCGAATTCCTTCTCGAAAAAAGTAGACTTGAAACAGTATCTCCATCGTACACCACTGATCGATCGGCTTAGTTAATTGAGAGTCCTATTAGTATAATCGAATTTGAAAGCTGTCTCAGTTCACACCACACCAGGATTTGACCGCATATCCTACACTATGCTTAAGAAAACCCCACCTTTATTAAGAACACGTCTTCTTAACCTATACAACCTAATTTTTGAACATGGAATCATCCGTCAGATGTGGAAGACGGCAAGCATAATCCCTCTACCTAAACCAAATAAAAGTCCCACTGAAGCAGCCGGATATCGCCCAATATCTTTCTAAAATATCTAACTTTTAGAAAAAATCATAGCCAGACGGTTATATTGGCTTTTTGAAAAAAAATAATCTTATCAACGAAAATCAAGTGGCTTTTAAACATGGCTGATGTACCATGGATGCAATTTTACACCTTGATGATTTTATCTCCTCAGCCGTATCTGAAAAAAAATCACGTATCAATTCTGTCAATTGATTTCGAAAGAGCTTTCGACCGTATCGGAATCCATATAGTTATGAAACAACTAATGGATTGGAAGATCGGTCCAAAAATTTCAAATATTGGGTATATATTTTAATTCGTGTGGTTTTTTTTTTCAAAATTTGAACGTTTATTTAAGAAAAACATATACAATAGTATTATTCAAAGTATTGCCCATCTTAAGCTTTGACTTTTTCCCATCTTTCTGGTAATTTGTGGATCCCATCCCAAAAGAACTGCGCCGGCTTGGCGCATATTCTGCTCTGATGTGAACCGTATTTCAGTGAGGGCGTTCTGCATCGACCGGAACAAATGGTAGTCAGAAGGGGAAAGGTCTGGGCTATAAGGCGGGTGGGGTAAGACTTCCCACCCACTGTTTTCCAAATTGTTCTTAACCGGAATAGCAACGTGGGGCCGAGCGTTGTCATGATGGAAAATTATTGCCTCGTGTCTGGTCACATATTCCGGGCGTTTTTTGGCTACTGCTCTCTTCAAACGGATTAATTGTGTTCCGTAGCGTTGTCCATTAATGGTTTCACCCGATTTTAGCAGCTCATAATATAGCACACCCATCTGATCCCACCAAATACAGAGTATTACCTTCGCGCCATGGATATTTGGCTTTGCCGTTGATTTGGCATGTTGGCCGGGTTTCACATATGATTTTTTGCGCTTGGGGTTGTCGTAATGGATCCATTTTTCATTACCAGTAACAATCCGATGCAAAAATGACTTCCTTTTGTGGCGTTCCAGCAGCATTTCGGACATGCAAAACCGCCTTTCGACGTCTCTCGGCTTGAGTTCATGTGGAACCCAATTTCCTTGCTTTTGAATATATCCAGCTGCTTTTAAACGTTTTGAAATGGCTGCTTGAGTGACACCCAAAAATTCTGCGAGCTCTTCTTGTGTTTGGCAACAATCTTCATAGAGTAATGCTTCCAATTCTCCAAATTATTGTTGTTTACGCTTCAAATGAATGACATATACTGAAATGACGTACAATGACAGTAGCTAAGTATAATAGAAAAATACAAACGAATTGGCTTCTCATTGTACGCAGATGATCTTATCCTATTCTCTAAACCTAAAGACCTTACGTCAATAACAACTGATTTTTCAAACATTATTAAAGACCGATTAAGTTGGGGGATCCACTGTGGATCTATTATTTCCCCAGATAAGAATAAAATTTTGCATATTTGTAAAAAAAAAAACCAGTTGCACCAAATCACTAACAGTCCATGTAAATAATAAACTCATTGAAAATGTTAATTGTTTAAGAATTTTTGGGGTCAATTTTGACTGTAAATTTAGCTTTAAGAATCATTGTGGGTATATGAAAAAAAGCCTTTCTACCAGAGTCAATATGATTAAATATCTTTCCTCCAAAAATAGTCATTGTAATATTAACTCCCTTATCAATGTCATACGACCCGTTATACTCTCCAAAATTGACTACGGCCTCGCTGTATATGGAAAAACTTCAAAATCATCGCTCCAGCTCATCTCATCTCCTTTCCATGGTCCGATTCGAACCGCCCTCAGAGCTTACATAACAACACCGATAAAAAACATCCTAACCGAAACTGGTCTGCTCTCAATCTCAGATCGTATTGCATACCCTTACATTATACAAAAGATAAATTCACCTCGGAAATCACCGATACACAACTTAGCTAAAAAAATCATACGCTCCAAGAGCACTAAAAAATACTCATCTTCTCTTTCTAAATGGCTTTCGTATGCAAGATCATTTAACATCCCATAATATATTCAACCAAAAAGAGGAAAACTCCATCCACCGTGGAACCGATCTCCAAAAATACGTCAAAACGCACACAAATAGCGAGATATACAAAATAATGTTCAGAGAAATATCAGTGAAATACAAAGCGCTTAATTGGAATTTCCTCTTTACAGTTGGTTGAAAAATTGTGCCTGGGACATCTTTTGCAGTAGTAAACGAAGAAGGGACAATAATTTCAAAAAGCCTGCTACCATCTTTTCCGCTGAAGCGTTTGCCACTTTATAAGCCATCTTGCTGGCGAATAACAAGAAGACTTTTATTCTTACAGACAGCCTATCAACAGTCACAGTATTAAAAAATGTTAACAACAGAACCGATATCATAGAAAATATCAAGGACAAATTGATTGCGCACAACAAGAGGCTAAGACTTGTTTGGATACCCGGAAACAGCTGCAAAATCAGCTTTAAGTGATCCAGTCCTTCAGTTTCATACCTACAGCAAGCAAGACCTTAAAATTAAGCTGATTCGAAACTTTGAAAGGGAAAAAATAAATAAGTGGAAGGATTACGTTCACCACTACTCGATAATAAATCTAGAAGCTGCAAAAGCGCTCTATCCAGTCTATATCCCATTAAACATGTCAAGGATCTTCATACGATTCCGGTTGGGACAACAAATCATTACTCGCAGCCATATCATCACAAAAAATAAACAACGAGTATGTGCCTTTTACCACAAAGAATGCGAAAAAATAAATTCAACTGTTATGCAACTATTTGCCAAAAACCAACTAGCCTATCTTTTGAAAGAACAAAATACAAAAAATGTATTTTAACTACTAACAACTTTTAAAATTGAAAAGAACATATAGAAATACGTATCCATACATATGTAATATAGATACATGTATTTATTTTATACTTTTGTTTAATCTTCACCTTTACATACAACTAGCCGAAAGCCCTGGTAGCTAGCGCTGTAGCATTAATATTAATATTGTAATTCAGTTATATATTAATAAAATATAATAAATCCCATATCACTATAAAAGGTATCGGATACCTCAAACGGATAAGATCTAATCTCTATAAGCGAAATACATATCTGATACCGCAATACACCGAATCACTAAGAAATCGCAACAGATGTATGTGGATCTTTACTCAAATACCGGACGATTCTGACAGACTGCATAGGTACCAAAAGAACCAAACACTGTACTCTATACCAGCAGAAAGTAACATTGATCGATAAGATATACAATCTCGAAACTTAATGGTCGTACGTACGTACATTATCTCTCACATACAATATAAGGATTCGAGAAATTCGGGCCCCACGTTGGGCGCCACCTGTAACGGAACTTTTAAGGATTCCTAAAAACATTGCTTGGAATTTGAAGACCAGCCAATTAAGGTTGCCTACATTTGAGCTCACACGGTCAAAGATGTGTATAGGATCCACTGGAAAAAAAAACTTCTTCCCGCAAATACTACCCCTAAGACTTATGCCCACAGGACTCCAAAAGCCTGTCCGGGCAGCTGCGACAAGAGGGTGTCCGAGGCCTTCGTAGCCGAGGCATGCTAGCGTCTGCCCGTCCTAGCTCGTCGGTTTTGGAGGGTTCTTGTCACTTTCACATGCAATTGAAAGCCGTTATTTCAATCAAAATCTGGTAGGGAACCCGAAAAATCTACATAATATGTGGTTCTAGCACTTCTTACTAATATGGAGAAACCAAGATGTGCGCGCCACCTACCGCTTTACCGTGATCCTTAATATGGTGAACTTGGGCGCAATTTCTCCTCCATCTTTTTGGATTATGTACATATATAATGAGGGTTACAATTGATTAACTACTTAGCTTATTCTACTTAGTGTTGATCTGGTCTGAAGGGATGGTGGGGATCTTGTCGACGCTGTGATTGGTTTCTGCAACGGAGTAGGCTCGGTCAAAGCATCGATAGAAGCAGCTATTTTCTCCAAATCCTAAGCCGATATTACACAACTTTGCTGGGACTTCCGTAAGGTGTGGTTGGATACACAAATGCACTAAAGGGTTACACAGTTGTGGTTTTTTTTTATAACTTTTATTTATTGTTAACTTAGGGGTCGTAATCGATTTTATTTTATTTATTTTTTTAACGATTGTCTTACCAATGTTTAAAATTTTGTTCTCAATGCTCTCTCGCAATTCCTATCATAGTGAGGAATTATTGGATTTCGCATTAGAGTATTATTTTTTCCCCCAATTGTAAACTTGGTGTGCGTGCACATACGCTATGCAGCCAAGTTTATTTATCAGTCGTTAGCAGATCTCTGCAGAGAATAGACGTGTTTCGGCTTTTCTAAAGTAAAGATAAAAAAGAAAAAAAAGAAGGGGAGAAAAATATATAAGAGGGAAAGTGATTCAGTTTCCCTCATAAATGTAATTAGTGGAAGTTCCTCAGACTGACTTGGTAACCAGACGATTGTTGGCATCGGTCACTAAATCGTAAGACTCGGGTTCGATCCAGGGTCAAACTTAGAACTTTTTTTTTATTTTGTTTGCTTTTGTGTAAATAAATAATACATAAAAAATAATATATACTGGCAAAACAAAAACACGTGAGGGATGGTGGAGAGCACTACACTCTTCCCACAACGGGAAGAGGAGGAGGTTCAAAACCACTCCTAATTTAACGAAAATAAAAATAAGTGCTGCTTTAACAGCTGAAAAAGCAAAAACAGCACAACAAAGCAAACAGAAATTTGATGATGCCTTGATGCACATCTATGATGAGGTCCGTTATGGGGGAGGCAACAACAACTTTGCCTCTTTAGCGGCATCTGAGTCGTAAGATGAGGATGAACAAATACAAGATCTTAATAGCAGCATAGAAAAGATGAAAGAAAAAGTGCTTGCTATTAACCAGAAACCAACTGCACGCAGGCAGAAGGAACATCTAGAAGCAGAGAGCTCCCAACAAGAAAAGCAACAAGAACAGAAACAGCAACTGCAACAACAACAAAACCAGCAGCAGAAGCAACAACTGCAGCTGAAACAACAGCAGCAGCAGCAGCAGAAACAGCAACAGCGGCAAAAACTACAACAGATAAAACCACAGTTGCTGAAAAAATAGCAGCAGCAGCAACAACAACAGCAGCAACGGCAACAACAGCACCAGCAAAAGAAGAAGGAGATGGTGCCTCCTATCAACACCTATAAACTAGAGGTAAGTGCAACCAAGGACCTGTGTAAGTTGGTCATTGGTAATGACATATTGGTAAGGGCATATGGCTCAGCTGCAACAGCAGGTACAAGAACAGGCCAAACGGGTGGACCATATTTACGCGCTGCTGACGGGCACAACGCAACACATGTCGTAATGGGTACGCACATGGTGGAGCAAACTTTGAAGGTCCTTCCGATGAATGTTAATTCACTGATAAGGAATGAACGAAGAGCCGCCATGTTTAAATTGCTACAAGACCAAACTTCTGATGTGCTTTTCACTAGCGAAACTAAGCTAACCGATAAACACAAACTGGAGTAGAATAATTATATTGTTATAAGAAGAAACCTACCCAGATCCAAACGTAGAGGTGGTGTCGCGATCTTCATTAAACAAGATATAAAATTTCACAGAGTGTACAAGAGAGTGTTGCGCAGGTTCCATGTATTTGAGGCAGTAGTCATTTACATTACGCTTCACAGTGGAAAGCGGCTGTACTTGGCCTCTGTTTATGCGCCTGAGGCTTCGCAATCAACTCTATTTATAACAGAGCTGGACACGCTTTTTCGACTTCTGAGGCTAGAATCGGGGGAGAATTATTTTATAATCGGCGAAGATTTCAACACTAAACACAGAGATTGGGGAAATATTTTGCCAAATACTAGAGGAAACCTACTATTCGATTGGTGGAGTCAGCACGATGTCATGTACAGACTCGGTCTTAAAGCGACGGATATCCCTTCGTTTCCCAAAGGTGGGTCTTTTTTAGATCTACTGCTATACGACGAACGTACACGACTGACAGGTACGAATTTACAAATCTTAAACTGTCTGCGCGCGTTCGTGTATGACAGCGACCATTGCGGTTTTAGCACCGAAATTTCAGTTCCCATCGAAATTGCGGAATTGGAAGAGTTTGTCCAAAGATATTCTTACAACTACAGTAAGACTCGATGGACACGCTTCTCCGCAACTTTGACAAGAGCACTTTCCTCGAACACGCTCCACCCTCCGTCCAATAGGAATTTGTTAAGCGAGGGGATCGACAAGTGCCTAAAACGAATGGACGAGACCATAAAACAAACTATGGACACTACAATACCGCGGTATTAACGTACGACTAACGAAGACTTGTTCCACAATCCTACTACTAACGCACTGCACCGACAGAAAAGTACACTTTTGTCACGACTCAAAAACCTGTACAGACAGTTAACTGACAAACAAGACCCGCAAATTAGGACACTGAAGTCGTCGATTAAATATATTCAAATACTAATAAAAAAAAATTACAGAATTTCTGTAAGTTTGTATTGGAACAACCAAGTTCGGGCTGTAAACACCAGCAACCCGAAATATCATAAATAAACTATGAATATGACTTTCAGTGTCTTAAAATAACCCGGACAACAGAAAACGAACGGGTACTGACAATAGCAGGAATTGATCTAAATGAGGCGACTGATGATGACGACTTATTTCTGATCGACGATCCACAGGAGAAGGTTGAGGCCATAGGGGCGACTTTCCAGGAATTATACAAGGCCACTGATACCATTGGTTCTAATTATGACCTGGACCATCGCGTCTTGGTACACAACGTCTGCATTCGAAATGAAGTAGAGAACTGGCGAACCAAGGGGTCTGGTTTTACCCAGTTCAGCGATGAAAATATGACAAATAATGGCATCGCCGGAGAGAATGACCTACCCCGGTTCTTTTCGAGTAAAGAGCTGCATGAGATCTTCGACACAATCAGGAGTAAGAAATCAGTGGGGATCGATGGTATTCCGAACATCGTGCTTTGACATTTTTCTCTTGCAGCGGTGGACATACACTAACCTGTTTAATAATGCAATGAATAATGCACATTATCCAGCGCATTGGAAAACGGCGGTGGTTCATCCTATCCCTAAAAACTGAAAGAATATATCCAATCCGGCGAATCTTCGGTCGATAAGTCTGCTTCCGAATATCAGTAATGTGTTTGAAAAGGTAATCAATAGAGCTCTGACTAGGTGGGTTAAGGACAAACATAGTTCCCGATAATCAATTCGGTTTTAAGGTGGGACAATTCGCCGATCCTATTCAACATTTATACAAGCGACTTGATAGGTTCACTTCCCCATACTATTGCGTACGCAGACGATTTGGTAGCGTACAGAACAGGTCCAAGAATCGAGGTCATTAATACTTTCGTGCGGCGTGACTTCGATAAAGACGATTTTGCGATGACTGGACTGGATCCGGAAGCAGGAAACATTCCTATACCTTGATCAGAAAGGTTTGATCGAGGATAGAGCAGCGGTCCCGTTAATCTTCCATATCACTCGGACAGCTGGTGACAGACGACTCAACTACAATAGAGACGTTGCACATAGCAGTGTGGATCGTCTCAGGTTCAGTAGGGCGGGCGGCAAGAAATAGCGATAAGAGGGATGTCGTTCGGTGGTTAAATGATGGAGAAGATAGTTCGTCGTCGTTTCCGACAATTACGGACCAACCTCACTAATGAGGCAGAGCTGACCAGTCTATTTACACTGTAAATAACGATGGCCAGCTTACATAGGCTTAACCTAAGCCTAAGCTAACCTAAGACTTTAAGAAATATATACATATATTGGTGTATACAATATATGCAAAGATATTTACTAAGTAATGTATATTATTGCGTATAATGTCTAGGTGTTTGTATGAAGGTTAGGTAGACTAAGGTTTATTTTAAGTTAGATATTAAGTTTTTATAAAAATTTAAAAATAATGTCCATATGCTAACTTTTTTTGTTAACAATGTTTTTCTTAGCCTTAAGTATAGAAAATAAATATTATAAAATAAAATCAAATGTTAATAAAGTCGAAAGACATAGATATAAGAATTTAGAATAGCTTAGAGCTACTGGGTGGGGCCAGGAAGCTAGTATAAGATTGTTAAGTAATTTTAAACAAGCATTTAAGCATTTTTTGTTAGTATGTATGATTTTATGATTAAGAAAATAAAATGCAAATAAAACTAACTAAACTAGCCAAGTTTATTTATTTTTTTTTCTTTTTTTTATATAAATCAATTCTTAACTTTGGTTGACAATCACTGACTGACCAAAAAGAAAACAAAATAAAACTGTAGGTACAGAATCTTACGATTCTTAACGACACCCCTTAATTGTCTTCCCCTCGTTGTTCCATAATCCACCTTTTACCTTATCGATAAGACAACGACGATAAGCAGTTCCACTACCTTATAACCTTACCTCGCACCAAGATGTCGCCATGGAATTCCGCCCTAGATTTTTTTGAATTCAAAAGGAAGTGTTTGCCACATCGTTTCCCACATGTTGTATGCCTTTTGAAGTTGTTAGACTATAACTGCTGTAGGTGTGCTTAGCGATATAGTCGCTAGCTGCTAAAACTTGTTCCTAAAGCTTTTTGGAACATTATCCACTCAGAAAAGCAACTAGATGCCGCTTGGAGATGTCCTACCTTGTACCTCTGCAGGGGGTGGTGCTTAACGCAGGATTTAATGAGATTCCAGAGAAGTCAAAGGAATTTATATAAAATTACAAATTTCCAAAGTCTAATAAAATCTCTACACTTTATAATATTTTGAAAGAATATCTTAGCGAAATTATAATATGTATATGTAACAATATAGTATATGCTCATAAAATATAATATCATATTTATATTTAGTACACGGGTCTATTTTAATGAATTTTAAATCAAGTAAAATTCCCTTTTTACATTTGATCCTTGGGATCCGTAGTAGTGAATTGGTTTATGAATTCAACAATTTAATGAATAACAGTTAACTTAAATTAAATATTGATATTAATATATTCAGGACACAACACAAAAGTGCAAGTCAATGATGAGTTCTGTGGAAACAAATAATTAAATTATCTGCATTTTGTGAGAAATATTGCTGCAAGAACTCTCTGTACTGACCCAGCAGTTATGGAAAGAGAAAAGTTAGAAATAAAAAAGTCTTTACCTATTTACCAGGCGTTTTCGGAATTTCTTGAAGCTAGATTTAGGGCACTGGAAATTGTAGTCGAGCAACAACAGGAAAAAGAAAATAACCATTGAAGATAAGGTCAGATTGTTTTAGTGTAAGGTCTGCAACAAAGATACACATTCCCTTCGTTCATGAAATCGATTTCTGAGGATGGATGTAGGTTTGCGAAAAATTATAGTCAAAAGAATACGAGTATATAAACATTGTCTCGCCTATAGCCACAGTACCCATCACTGTTCGAGTCGAACTCACTGCTATTTTTGATAGCAACCACACCATTACTTGCTTCAGTATTGTGACAGTTTTCTCAGCACAAACTCGCAATATCCCCATTCACATACCCAATATACCATATTTCGGGAAGAAATTATAACCATGAAATTGATTAACACTTTTGTCCAGAAAGATGACATCCTGTTGGTCGAAGGCTGATGGCAACATTCACATCTGGCCTACGACCAGTAACATCCGATTATTCTCAGCCCAAATCATAATTTTACGCAACTTGCATTAGGGATAATGCGGATATGGGGGATACTGGATATTGCGTGTAAAATAAGTTTAACCAAAACTGCAACATTTGCTTTCGCTTCTGAACTTGACCAATACAACAAAGACGCGCAGTAGGCTGACTCAGATAACAAACACTCATCCAGGAACAGATAGCCTTAGACAGCAAAGCGGAAAAATAAAACGGGCCATAACAAAAATTTGACTTGTACAAATACCATCAAATAAATTTTGTATTCAAGAAACTCTTATATAAATACTCGTATTAAACACAAAATTAATACGAAATTCATACCAAGAGTCATAACCTTTAAAAACACAAATCATAAATAGTTAAATAAATTTATCTTAAAATTACATTATTGATAATTCTAAATATACGCCAAATTTAAATAATAGGTGTGTTCTTTTGAAATTTCGCGGGAAACATATGCAGATTTGATTATCGATTTTTTTTTGTGTTGGTACACATGTACTTGGCATACTTAGTTTGTTTTTGGACTGATAGAAAGGTTAGACATGTGCTCGGCGGTTTTCAATTATTATAAAAAATGGAGCAATGGATTTGCATTAAAGTTTGTGTTAAAAATGGAATCAAGTGCTCTAAAACACTTGAAATGTTGACAGTGGTATATGTGGTAATAGGTAAGCCTCTATTATGTAAAAAAAAAAAATTTACAAGTGTTGTAAGCTCTTTCAAGATGGCCGAGAAGATGCCAATAGCGAACCTCTCTTTGAATGTCCCAGCACATCAACATAAGATGATAACGTCGAAGCTATGGAGAAAATTACTTTTTAAAATCGTCAAATTAGCATAAGAGAACTTATTGAAGATGTTGGCATATCGGTCAACTCGTGTCATGCAATTTTTTCGGATGTTTTGGGTATGAGACGTGTGTTAGCGAAGTTTTTTCCAAAACTTCTTAATTTTTTTCAAAAGAGCCGTCGCACACAGGGGCCAAGTGTATGAATTCCTGGCAAAAACTATTTTGTGGCACAAAACCCTTGGAAAATGAATATAAAGGACACATCTTGTTTTTAAATAATAATATTTTATATTTTTTGTGCAAAATGTAGGAAAATGAAAAGAGTTAAATGTACAATAATCATTATTCCGTGTCGGATGAACTATCGGAACTAATATGAGCTGATGTATCGGAAGCATCTGAATTAAACGGAAGGTCAGGTGCATTTAATAAGTCAAGAACATCCTTCTCAATATTATAAGCCCGTTTTTGAGGCAGTTTTCTCAAACTGGTGACTTGGAGTGATTTCAAAACCACACGCGATATTTTACGAGAGAAATTTTCTCTGTATTTTTGAAATTCCTTATTTCATGCCTCCTGCGCTTCTTCGCTTAGTTGACCTATTGGCAATAAGGCATGCTCTATTATGGCTGGGCCATAAATTAAAACTTTGTGGATTGAAGGTAGCATTGGGTACCATTTATATTTTTACACAAATAGTCTGGCAGTTTCAAAAGTATATATTTGAAATTTGTCCACATTAATTTAGTAGGTACTAGCTATAGTTTGCAATACAATTTTCAGCCTTTGAATAACATTAATATCTAATCCAGTAATCTTTGCGGCAACTTCTGGCTCACTGAAAAATCTCCTAGTCGTATTTCCATCGTTACTGCTCCCAAAGCCAGGTTTTGGCTAATCGACTACTAATCCCATCTCAGTTTTAAATTTGCTTTGGACTTCTTTTTTTCTCTCAGCAAAGATTTTCTTTTCTTTCTCTCCACGAGCTTGCCACTTCATCAGAGGTAGTTTATAACTAAGGTGCAACAAACGTTCGAAGAAACGAATCCAGGCATGGAGCACAGATAGTCCGAATTCTAATCGAGAGGTATCTATTACATGAGTGTTGAATACTTTTTCCATGTTATTGAAATCTTTGGACGTTAGTCCGCATACAAAGCATCTTTGTGTTGATTTCGTGTCTGTTATGGCATTACAAATTTTTCCATCCACCATAGTAAATAGCATAGCAATCGTAACATACATTTCGATGTTATTCATTTTATATGTCACTTGCTGTAGCTCTTCAATTTGCTTGCGCATTACTTTAAACTCGTTCTTTGCTGTTTCATGTTGAAAAATAAACTTAATTGGTCCGCAGTATCGTGTGGATGAGGGTCTTTCATTTTGCCAAATAATTAATTGCTGCTGCTCTCCTGGGTTGTTTGTGATCAATCGTAAGGGTACAAAGGATACAATGAATATACTGGTGTCTTTAGCACTTGCATCAGAAAAATGCTGTTTGTATTCTCACTGCGTTGAACCATCCAAGCTCCACTTGCAAATCAGCTTCCAATTGTTTAAGGAATCCGTTCCAAAATTTCCTTTTGAGAATCTAATAGCCAATTAACTGCGTGATTAAGTAAAGCCTGCAATTTAATATCAGCAACAGTGTCCGTAACAGTAATATGTTCCTTCGCAGGGTAACACTCTTTTTGGCAAGTTGTATTTTTTTATAAGACGGGAACCGGGACTTAGCGTTCAATCTTATTATGTTGTATTGGTGTCTAGTAAGTTTTGCTTCAACAAATTTCTTGAATGCCAACCTATATTTTGCAGCTCGTTAAGGCGAACTTGCCGTCACATCTCTCACAAGTTTAGATGCTTCTACTTCTGAAGACCGTAAATTCATTTGAGCAGCAAAAACTAATTCCTCAGATGAGTGTTTGTGTCTTAAATCGTAAGTTTTTATGCGTTTGGTTCTTGTCGAAATCAAATCGTCTGATTGCTTCATATGTTCAAACAATGTGCGCCTTGTAATAAAAATATCGCTTGAACCTGATCCTACAACAACAACAACAACAAAAATTTCTTCAAAAATTAACACCAACTTTCAAAAAATCACCAAAATTTTATTTCGTCACACAAGACTTTTATTTTACATGAATACTGTGGACAAACCTGTGGGGACTGAATCCATTTCAAAAATATATATGTAAAAATAAAACGCTGCTAAGAAATTGACTTGCACACTTGCTCGTTTTTTGAAATTAAACACAGCTGCAAATTCACTCCACAGAATGCAAAAGTTCAAACGACTGACGTGGTCAAAATGCAAACAGCTTTATCAAAATTATCACATGTTTGTAATATTTAACTGTAACGGTATTTAACTGTAGAATCCAGTTATTTTCTTTCAAGATTTCTCCAATTTTTTTTTAATTTTTGCCAAGAATTAAATCGCATCAGCATCGCTCAGGAGCTCTTGATTCACTAATAATCCTGACTTGCTTAAAAGGTCAAAAGGGCTATAACTGGTGATGAATGGTGGATATACCGGGTGAGTTTTTAAACTTGAGACATCCAAATTACTCGAAAAATACGCGATATCGCGAAAAATGTTTCAGACAAAAGTCACAAGGTTCTGAAGGGGACATAAGATGGTGACCACGAGTTTGACCCTGAGCCCCATTTTCAAGGTCAAACGAAGGTCACTTTTTTTAATGGGAACCCCTATTTTTTGACAAATTCGTTATCTGCGTGAAAAACTACAATTCTTTTACATGAAAAATTTTTTTCAAAAATGCGTTCTTTTCCCGTCACAGGGCGCCATAAAACTTAATACATCAAAATTACTCGAAAAGTACGAAATATCGCAAAAAACATTTCAGACAAAAGTCACAAGGTTCTGAAGGGGACATAAGATGGTCACTTATCACTTTTTATTTTTCAAATGATAATTTCTGATTTTCATTGCTCAGTCGTATTCCTCAATGGGGCACACAATGGGCACGTCTAAATCATTAATCGGCTTCCAACGTTGTTAGGGTGTTAGAAGGTCGAGATTAATTTTGAGGAAGTCATTATTGCCTCGAGTGAAGTTAAAACTCAAAGAAATTTTAGATAGAGACAAATTGTCCTAAACTTATCTGAGAGTGTATGATGCCCTTTTTTTCTACTTGAACGGAACTGTACTTCATTTAGAAGTTCGATATTTGTTTTGAGGAACTGATTATTATTGGTAACGTTTTCCAGATTAATAATGCAGGCCAGTTCAATTCAAGAGAAAATTGAAATGATATTGATTTATGGAGAAAGTGGAAGGAACATCCATGGTGCTGTTGCTCTTTACGCCCAACGTTTCCTAGACCAGATGCGATCGCGCGCTTCCTTTTAACGGGTCAACCAACAATTCACTGGTGAAGGAAGTGTGCAACCAAAGAAAAGAAATCGGTCAGATAGGGTGGCTGTTGAGGACAATGAAATAGCAGTGTTAGCTGCCGCTGCACCCGATCCTCACATTACCACTCGCCAAATAATTCGTGAATCAGGAATTTCTCAAACGACTGTCTGTAAGATATTACATCGGAATAAATACCATCCTTATCATGTTTCAATACATCAAGAACTTTCTAGTGAAGATTTTCGTAACTGGGATTCCTTTTGTCAATGAGCACTTCAACAAATTGAACGCGACCCCCTTTTCTTCGCCAAGATATTTTATTATTTCACCAATCACGGTACGGTCAATCGACATAATATGCGTTACTGGGCTACCGAAAACCCTTTTTGGTTGCGACAAGTTGGTGATAAATTAATAGGTCCATATTTTATTGAAGGCAACTTGAATGGCGAAAAGTATGCAAATTTCTTGCGGGACCATTTTCCAGTATTACTAGAAGAACTGCCATTGGAGTTGTGACAAACAATGTGGTTTCAACATGATGTTTTTCCAGCCCATTATTCCCAATTAGCCCTGAGCGTATTAAACAATGTTTACCATCAACGATGGATCGGACGAGGGGGTCCGTGGCAATGGCCTGCTAGATCACCCGATCTTACATCACTTGATTTCTTCTTGTGGGTCTACTTAAAAAGTGAGGTTTACAGAAAAAAGCCAACAACACGTGAGGACATGAAAAGACGAATAACTTAAGCTTGCCGGAAGATTACGCCAGAAATACTTCTCAGTTCTGTTGATTCATTTAGAGCGCAGCTAGGTAAGTGTTTTGAAATGAATTCACATTTTCGGGTATTAGTTCAAATAGTCTAGAGAAATAAACGTCGAAATGGGAACAATTCAATGATTCAATAGTGGGAGGCAAGGGGACCCACTCTAATTAATCACCCCGAAGGAAACAAAATACTGCTACGTCCACGTCGTTGTTTCTGGGTTATGCTAAACGCAGTATGTAAAAACAAATGACAAACCTACGAGCAGTACGACTGAGCAATGAAAATCAGGAATTATCATTTGAAAAATCAAAAGTGATCTTCGTTTGACCTAGAAAATGGGTCTCAAGGTCAAACTCGTGGTCACTACCTTATGTCCCCTTCAGAACCTTGTGACTTTTGTCTGAAACATTTTTCGCGATATCGCGTATTTTTCGAGTAATTTGGATGTTTCAAGTTGAAGAACTCACCCTGTATAGTTATGTCAAAACCGAAGCCCAAACATCCAACGGAAGCGCCCAGGAGAGCCAAGACCAAAAAAGCATGCCAAGTTCTATCAAATGTCAAAGTTTTGATCACTGTGTTTTCCGCTTACTTTGACATAATGCAAAAGTTTTTACCTCAAGGTCGTACGGTGAATAAGGAGTATAACCTTGAAGTTATTCGCCATCTGCGAGAAGCAATACGAAAAAAACTTCCGGAATTGTGGAAAAACAATTCATGGTTTGCATCACGATAATGTACCTGTGCACTCATCTTTGTGAGAGAATTGTTGACCAAAAGCAACACTATAATTATGCCTCAGCCTGTTTCCAAAACTAAACAGACATATGAAAGGACGGAGATTTGCAACGAACGAGATTTGCAAAAAATATGGCCTTATGACGCTTTATAAACCATGTGTTTATTTTATTTTTCCACCACAACAAAAACCAGTTTTGACCGTTAGAAAATTGATTGTGAATGACCTTGACCATTTATGTCATTCGCATATCGTGACTCAAAGACAACATGGTTCCTACAATGAAAAAGTCTATTGGTTTAGGTAACAGTTTCGAATATCGCGAAGTTCTAAAGAGAGGAAGTAATCCACTTTCTTATTTAACATTTATATAAATTTGAATACAATGCAAATTTATGGAACCGTTACGTATGCTATAATAGAACGTGTAGTACTAGTTCAGTTGTTTTAAAATCAGAATCTTGCACAAATCTCTAAATCTAGAGCTCAACATAACCATGAAACCAACGAAAATATAAGAAAAAAAAAAGAAAAACATTTCTAAAATAAAAAATGAGAGTGCAAATGTGTCACTTACGAGTAAGTGTTAATGAAGTGTGTTAATGGAGGATAATGAAAATCCTCCACAGCAAAGACACCTTATGTGGCGTTACAAGATATCAAAATTTTTATCGCCAACAATCGCAGCCGCAATAAAAAATTTGAAAAGATAATCCTCCCGAAAATGTCTTTTGGATGGCACTTTCAGAGTTGTGCCATCTTCTGGTTACAAGCAACTCCTAATTATATATTTTTCACATAACAATCACGTAAATAAACACTATTTATTTTTGTTGTAATTGCTTTGAATTTTTTTTGAAACTTGTATAGGAAACATTTATAATCAAAAACAGAAGTTTAAATTTGGTAGATAATTATTCATGGTATAGGAAAATGATTACAAATGTGAATCTGACGGTCGAAAACGGAAGTTTAAATTTTCAAATTAGATAAAGTACCTAAATAGACAAAAAAGCGCGAATGGTGTGATATAATATTTCAATTGCAGGTTTACCCGTTTATTTATGTACTTATTTTCATGTATTGCAATACATTGAAGCCAATTTTCTCAAATTTGAACCGAGTTCGTTTGTAACGGATTACGAAAAAGATTTGAGAAACAGCTTAAAAAACGTTTTTCCAAGGGTAAAGTGTACACCGTACTGGTTTCACTATTGCCAAGCTGTTAGGAAAAAAGAATAAAAACCATAACAAAAAAGCGAATAGACTTTTTCGCAAGTTTTTAGAAGGAAAATGGCTTGGATATTTTCATCGACGTTGAGGATGCTTTTGAAAACGCCACTTTTGATGGCATGTGCAACTCGGCCAGACAACACGACTCAGACAAGTTACTGGTCTGGTCGCCGGCAGCGGCCAATATGTGGTGGCGGGTGTAAACAGGGGCTGCCCGCAAGGCGGCGTTCTATTCCCATTGCTATGGTGCATGTTGGTCGACTCACTGCTCAACACACTTAATAGTTCTAATGTCTACGCACAAGCATAGGCGGATGTTGTAACTGTACTATCTGTTTGATCGTGTCTAGCGACTGCCTGTTCCAAAGCGCAGGCAGCCCAAGACGTGATCGACGACTGGTGCACTAGTAATAGGCTCTCAGTCAATCCTCTCATAACTGAGGTTGTTCTCGTTACGAGAAGGAGAAAGCCGCCTGGTCTGATGCATCTAGCGCTTCTCCAAAGAGTCTTAGTATTTGGGTGCTATTCTGGACAACAAACGTCGTTAAACATGTTACGACAAAAGAATCTAAGGCGCTGTCGACCTTCTGGCAGTGCAGAGGAGATATCATCAAGACATGGGGTCTTGCAACGAAAAGCGTCCTTTGGATCTACACGGCTATGATAAGGCCAGTTACATCCCATGGGTCGGTTTTCTGGTAGAATAAGCTCTCGCGAAAATACGCAATTGCTGCTTTCACAAGACTCCAAAGAACGGTTTGTCTCGGATGCATGGGGGCTTTCCCTAGCACTCCTGGGTCCGCTCAAGACGCATTGATGAATCTCCCTGCCCTTGATAATCATATCATATCAGTACAATGGACAAGTTCTTTGTCTAAGTGCTCTGTACCGACATTATAAAAAAAAGTTCTTTTTTTCTGCTCATGAACTTTCTGATTTATTTCAATAGGCCATGGATTGAGAAGGTAAACATTTTTTTTCTAAAGAAAATAATACTAATACATTTATTAGGTGCGCAACTAAGTTATCGCTGCTTTTTTGAAAAAATGGTATTGCCCATCCCTAGCTACAACTTTTTCCTATCTTTCTGCCAGAGCTAAAATAACGTAATTGATAGCCCGTAGAATGTTCCTGGCATCACAAATTAAAATGCGGACCTTTTTCTGGCAAGTTCGTCTGCAACAAGTTCCACAGCCTAACAGCGTGAAAAAAGAACAGACGGCTGCTTTCCAAATATTTATGGCAACGAAGTATTAAGCTACTTGTCCTGGAAGATCTAGGAAACTGCAGCTTAGTGTACAGGCAATTTGGTTTCTTATGGATAATTTAGTTTGCAAGAAATAAGCAATTACGATAGTTCACGAATTGTTGAAGCGTGCACACTAAATTTGATCGTCTGAATATGGAAATATGATCAAACTTCCGTAAATGAAAAACATATCTTATCATGGCATGAAAAGCAAGTTCTAATTCTAATCCGCACTTGAAACCGATTTTTAATTATGATTTCTAAAACTTTTGACAAGTCAGAAAGAATGCTAATTGATTGAAAGTCGGAGCATTGTGAAGGGTTTGACTTCTTTGCAATTGGTGTCACTTTTGCAAGTTTCCGAGAAGTGGGTAAGCAAGATCTAACAAGGCAGCAAATATAAATGTGGGTAAGCGTCTCAATTACGTATGGCAGTATCAATCTGATGAATTTCAAAGATATTCTATCCAAACCAATCGCAACAGATTTTACGGATTTAATTGCAAAAATAACATCAGCACTAGTTATCATCTTAAAAATGAATTTAAATATGATGGAAAACCACAACTACCCTCAGATTCATCAAGAGGAAGTGTTGTATCTGGTACAGGTGTAGCAAAGTAGTCATTAAAAAAATTCAGGACGATGTCCATATGGTTCGAGAACGTCTTCCTTTTAACAACGGCGTGCTCCCCCAAATTTTTCCAAAGATCGCGGGAGTTATTATTCACATTTATTTTGGCCCTATAATAATATTATTTCCTTTTTCGAATTTTTGTGGTCGTGATATTTCTCAACTTGACAAAACTTGTTCTATTATAAAACGTCGGATAGGTTTTCCATCTACGATAAGCCTTGTCAGAAAGTCGTATTAGCTTTCTAGCATTAGACGTACACACGGATCGCCTATGATCTCTTATTACTATTTCTTTAAGTGTAACATATGTATCAAAAAGCTCCGAAAGAGCATCTAGGTCTATATCTTTGAAATTCCTGAATTTAATTTTTTTGGGAAATTTTTTATATTCATATGAAGATCATATGCTAAGATGTTTTATCCGATGTGAAAAAGTAATACAAAAGCGAAGGACGACATCTTGCTCTAAAATATGTAGGCACACAATGTGAACAATCTTCAGCCCACAGTTGACAGCAAAGTCTTTAACAGAATTAGCCCTTGGGTCATCATTTAATTTAGGTTTTTATTGAAATCACCACATAATTTGATGTTATGATAAGACGAAGTTAAGTAAGACACATCGACCTCGATTTCGGTAAGAATACAATCGCGATGTGGCACATAAGTACACCCAATTACACATTGTAGACCTGTAAAAAGTTGCAACCCCTCCTTCCCTTGTATGTTTATCTCTTCGATACATTTTATAACCCTGGAGCTTAATACACATATCATCATCCCCACTAACATAATCGCTACCAGGAACCCACCAATTTTCAGAAATAAAAATTATATATGGTACACATTCTGAGAATAGTTCCTTAAACTCCTCTACACTCGGTTTGAGGCTTTGTACATTTATGTGGTACACTCTTAATCCAGAGCACCTGTTAGCAAAAATATTTAGCATAACACTTCCACTGTTAAACCCATTCACGCCGTTTGCTACGTAATTATCGTCATCCATACGAAACAAGCGACAAGACAAAAAGTATAAGCTTTAGTGGATATCTCATGTTCCAACCATCGACCTTTTGGACGGAGAGAGCACAAGCAAGCAATAACAAATCAAACGTATTTTAAGCAAAAAGCTGGTAGACATATTCAAATAAAAAAGTAAAATTAAAGTAATTAAAATAAAAGTAATTCAAAAAGTATAGAGTGATTCATCGTGAAATTTGATTTTCATAGGTTTTTCTTGACAGATAACGTGTGACTCCTATCAAACTGCTTTGTCATTTTTGTTCAGTATTATTTGGCAAGTCATCAAAGAAAGACTCAAACCACAACAGAGTCTACAAATTGTTCGGCTGTATTACGAAAATCAGCGTTCTGTGTGAAATGTTTTCGTGCGATTCGAGGAACATACGATGCGCATAATCGTTCTATTGAATCCACTATTGTCAATACCATTCGCAAATTTGAGTCACAGTTCACATAAGTGGATGATACTCGACCGGTTGGACCACATCCAGCACATAGTGAAGAGACTATAGCAGCTGTTACTGATATTGTACGCGAAGACCGTAACGAATCGATTCGTCGTAGCTCTCAGCAGCACTAAACAGCAGAATATCGTCTTAAAAGCGTACAAAATTCAACTTGTGCAAGAATTGAAGAATAAATGGGCTTAGGGAAAACTCAATGAAAATCCGGTTTTTATCGTGAAATTTTGTTCAGTGATGAACAAGCCCATTTCTGGAAAAATTGCCATATTTGGGCTGATGAACAACCCGAAGAGTACCAAGAGCTACCATTACATCCATTAAAAACAACGATATGGTGTGGTTTATGGGCTTGTGGAACCATATTTCCATATTTCTTCAAAAATGAGGCAAATCGGAATGTTACCATCAATGGTAACCGTTATCGCGCCATGTGAACGGACTATGTGCTTCCTGAAATCCGAGCAAATGGCCTCGTTGAGCTGTGGTTTCAACAAGACGGTGCTACGAGCCATACAGCGCGTGAAACAATGGACTTGTTGAGAAATCATTTTGGTGAGCACTTAATTTCACGTTTTGCTAGGGTAAATTGGCCGCCTAGATCGTGCGATATTACACCTTTGGATTGTTTTTTTCTGGGAATATGTAAAGTCTCAGATTTTCAGGAATAAGCCAGCTACGATTGACACTTTGGAAGCCAACATTACTCGGGTTATCCGCGAGATACCAATCGCTATGCTCGAACGAGACGCCCAAAATTGGACCTTTCGGATGTGGCCAACGTTTACATATCATTTTCGGAAATAAATGTCATGAATAGTTCTTTTAACCGATAATAAAAATTTTAAGTTCACTTTCAAATGTATGTGTTTTATTTTACATTATAAATCAAACCTTACGATGAATCACCCTATATAAAGCATACATACATATTCATGTTGTGTACTCAGCAGAAACATCGGAGGAAAAAAGCGGATGTGGCATAATGTTCGAAATCTTTAAAGAGAGTTTCGTTGATGAAAGAATTTTCATCTCTATATCACCTCTGCTCTTCTTAACGTAAACAAAACTTTAGACTCTCCAAGAGTAAAACCCCGTTTTTTACGGGGTTCTTTGTCTGGTTTTGAGCGGCTTTCATCTGGTTTCCGTGGAATGCCGCGCACAATCACATCTCGAAGGCGTTCCTTTCTTTGGAGATCAGCCAGTTCCTCTCTAATGCTTTTGTTTTCTTCCCATTTCATTCTTGTCGGAGTCTTAAAATTTCTGCTTCGTATATTTCGTTGATTCTTTGCCTTCTTGCTATTGCTCTTTTTACTTTTTAGCATTTACAGAGTTTGGATGCGCCATGGATGAGTAATGCTATTATGCATAGCCCCAGGATGAGATAAATTAAATATTGTATGGGATGTTCTTCGACTGGTATCAGGAAAGTTGATATTTTTTGGATGTTGCTGAATTTGTGATCGGCATATGATTCGATTATGCGCAGGACGTCTAGTTTTTCCTCATGTTGCTTGAGTATAGCATTTTTGAATTCTTATTGATGGTTGAAAAATTGTTTCCCATCAACAGTTGTGGAGTAGTTTAAGTGTATTAATTTAGGTCCGTCTATTTTTACACTATTACAGGTATGCTCGTAGTCTGTGATAATATTCCCGCTTTCGTGTATTTGGAGTGGTGTATTGTTCTCGTGTATAACTTCGCATTTAGCTGCCTTATTTTTAATATATTAGTAGTACAACTGTCTGGGTTCTTAATTTTACAAATATAGTTTTATATGCAATTTTTACATTTTTCAATATAAGTAAAAATGTTGTTGCATTTTGATATCTTAGGATCTAACAAAAGTTTCGCTTGCATTAAATTGGATATTTATAGGTAGTTATGATTGCATGATTAAAATAACAGATGTGAATATCGCCATATTCTAAAATATTTATAATAGGTAAGTCTAATTTGATGTTATTTGTTGAATGTCTTTTAAATTTAAAGTACCTGAATAAAAGTTCCCATTCTTATCAAAATTTATTGTATTAGCTATAGAGGTTAGTTCGCTGTATACGAAAAATACTAGGTCGTCTTTTATGGCTTTAGGGTCGAGAGTTTCCAGTATTTTCTTAAATTGTGAATTCATTATCTTTTGTTTATTGTTGTTTTCTATTATCATATTTAATTTTGTCTTGATTTCAATTAAGTCATCGTGATCGGGTGTACTTGTTATAAACTTAAGAGCTCATCCTAGAGAGTTAAGTGATCGTCTAGTTCTAATGATGTTTGGGAGTAATTGTGATTTATGCATTTCTATTTTGTTTATTAATATTTGTTCTGTTGAATCTTTATATGCGAATTTCGCCATATTTTCATAAAGTGCTGGAATTTTGGAAAGGTTTGCTATATGGTATAGAAATGTAGTGTCCTGAAAATCTTATACAGGATCTGTTTCTATCATCACGTATTTTCTGTTTCTTAGATCGGTTAGATTGTCGCAGAGGGCGATAGAGATAAAAAATAAAATTATCGTTTTTGCATGCTTGCACTCGTATAATATCCTTATGTATAATTGTACCATGGTTTGTAAGTATATTATTACCTCTATCTTCGTTTACAATGTGTTTGGCGTATTTCGGCACGTTTTTGTTTGGACGGTGTGTTTTGGAGTAAACAATTTTTCCTTTTTTGTATGTGATACAATTGCGTTTTTTATTATGGTATGAAAGTACCTTATTTTGGTTTCTTTCTAGGTTTTGTTTGCTGTCAGGATATCTTCCTCGATTAAAAAACACGTCCTCGGGTTTTCCTCCTGCCACTGAATGGATGGTTTTATTGTATTGTCGTACCGCGTTGAAAATTTCCTCTCCTGGTAAAGGTTTATTTTCTTGTGTTACGACTCTATTGAGTTCGATTAGAGTGCTGTATGTACGCTCGACTTGACCGTTGGTTACCGAATGGAATGTTGGTGTTACTGTATATACAATTTGTAGTTTTTCATATATCGGGTTTTCCAAGAACGACTTGACAAATTTTTTTTAAATAAAAGGCAAACCATTTCAGATATTTCAAAAACTTTTATTGGCTTGAAGTACAATCAAAACATTTATGCATGGAACTCGACTTCGTTCATATGGCCACCGCGGGCACGTTTGCAGCGGTCGATTCGTTTGACCCAATTTTCAACGACTCGTCCACATATTTCGGTCGAAACGGCCGCTATTTCGTGTTGGCTCTGAGCTCTTCCAAAGTCTTCGGCGTGTTGGCATAAACCAATGACTTAACGTAGCCCCATAGAAAATACTCAAGCGGAGTTAAATCGCACGACCGAGGCGGCCAATCGATTACCCCATGTCTTGAGATAACACGCTCACCGTACTTATTCTTCAATAAATCGATTGTAGCGTGTGCTGTGTGGCTTGTGGCACCATCCTGTTGAAACCACATGTCGTCCAAGTCCATATCTTCTAATTCGGGCCAAAAATAATCGGTGATCATGGCGCAATAATGGTCACAGTAACGTGACGATCGTTATCGTCGACGAAAAAATATGGCCCAATAACGTCGCCGGCATGCAAACCGCACCAAACAGTTATTTTTTGTGGATGGAGTGGTGATTCATGAAGCACGTGTGGGTTTTCACCCTACCAATAACGCATATTTTGCTTATTGACGAACCCATTGAGCCAAAAATGAGCTTCGTCACTGAAGATGATTTTGCGATGAAATTCATCATCTTGGCGCATCTTCTCCAGAGCCCAATCGGAGAACGTACGTCGCTTCAAATGGTCCATCGGCTTCAATTCTTGAGTCAGCTTGACCAAGATCCTTACCCAAAATACGCCATAATGTGGTCTAAGCGATGCCCAATTTTTGAAAACGCCGTGGAATTGACTGATTTGGATCGTTTGCTACGGACGTCTGAACGTCAGAGATAATTTCAACACTTCGACCAACCCGTTGTCTCGCTGACATGGCAACATCACTCAACGAATACGTAGACTCAAATTTCTGCACTAAGCTTGTTATTGCCTGTCTACTAGGGCGAGAATTACGACCGAAAATTGGAGTTAACGCTCTTAAAGTTGCACTCACCGACTGAAAATTTTTATAATTTTCAGACGTTGCTCGTTAGTGTACTTTACCATGATGAAAATGTTGAGTTTACTGAATAAATTGACAGTGAGAGTTTGATGATTAATGAAAGAGTGCGTTCACAAATTAAATTCAAAGTTGTCAAGTCCCTATTGGAAAATCCTTTACTTGTTTGCTGCATATGTTTGTGAATGCTAATTCGTTATCGGTCATTTGTGATAAAATTTCGCAAATGTATTAATGTACATTCTTTTTACTCGGGGATTTGCGTATGTAACAATATTTAGAAAATTTATCAGTTGTGATAATATATATGTTTGCATTCATGTGAAATAAATCTAAATGAACATGTTCGCCCACATGATTTGGTATAGGTGTGACACCGATTGGTTGTTTGTTTGGTTTGCGTTCGTATTTATTTATTAGGCAGATTTCACAGTCTTGCGCTTCCTTTTTATACATTTGGCGTATAATTGGCCAAAAATATGTAGTTAGTATTTCTTAAGCGTTAGTTTTATAATTCCTATGTGCTCGTTTGTGTGTATGCATTACTTTTTTTATATTTTTTCTATGTCTTCTGTAATTTTTTGTGCTAAAACAATTGGTATATTTGGAAACGTTGAAATAATGTTATTTTCGATGTGGAATAAAGTTTCTTCATCAATTTTTATGGCGTTCGTTATCTTTGAGTTTATTATTCGTTTTAATCTGTCTAATAGTTCTTCTTTAGTGGAACAGAAAAGTGTGTGTGGTGCATATAAAAAAATGTTTTGTGAAGAAATCTATAATTATTTGATTTCTAAATGTATTTAACGATTGCTTTATGAGCCGAATGTTGTGAGTCGCCGATTGAGTGAGTGAGTATTGTAATTCTGGTGGCGAGACATTTCATCAGCGACCAAATTTTGGTGTCCTGGCTTATATACTAATTTAGCACCGTATTCTTCGATGAAATTTTTCCATCGCTTTAATTTTGTGTTCGATCTGTTCCTTTTCATTCGTGCTGCTTTGCTCTGTTTTGTTAAGGGTATAAATAAAATAGGTTTCTTATTCTGAGAGAGCACAGCTCCTATTGCAAAGTTACTTGTGTCTGTTGTTAATTCAAAAGGTTTGTTGAAGTCGGGTTGAAATAATTCGAATTGTGCTTGCAATGCATGTTTTATTTTAGTTAAAGCCTCGAGTGCTGGATGATCTATTATAGATTAATTAATATTTTTGCGCTTGAATTTTTTTTATACTACCATTATCCCCGCGTAAAAATGTAGTGAGAGGATTTACTATTGCGGCGAAATTCTGTATAAATTTCCTATAGAAGCTAGCTAAGCCTAAAAATTAGCGCAGTTCTTAAGATTTTTTGGGGTTGGAAAATTTTTTATAGTTTGAATTTTGTTAGGATCTACAGTTACTTCGTTATATTTAATTATATGTCCGAGATATTCTACTGAATCCTGGAAAAAATGTGATTTTTCGTTTGAAATTTTCATATTTGCATTGTGGAGTGCACTTACTATTGTAAGTATGTGTTCTATATGTTTTTAGGTAAGGATTCTTTGATTAAGATTTATTGAAAACCTGACTCTAAGTCTAATGTCGTAAACATTTTTGCTTTACCTAGTTCAAAATCTAGGTCATTGCAACGTCTGGGATAGGGTTTCTATCAGCGATAGTATAAGCATTAAGCTTCTGAAAATCTGCTACCATGCATCTTTTAGGTTTCCCTTCATTATTGGTACCTTTTTTTGCGACGGTATAGATTGGAGAGTTTTATGGACTTTCACTAGGTTATATAATCTGATTGTCTAATAATTTTTGTATTTCATTATTTATAAATTCGTTATCTACGATTGGATACGGGTATTGCCTCACCCAAATAAGATCTTCGGATTTTATCCTAATTGAACCTTGTATTGTAGCTGTGAACGGTAGGACTTCGTTTGTATCATTATTTATTCGCATAATATTTCCAATATTACTTTTATATTTGTCATTATTGACTGTATAATTTGTTTTTTGTTTGCTACTCTCATTTGTTTTATATTTATATGTATGTTTATAGTCAAAAAGATTTATTTCTGCTTTTATTACTTTAAGACCGTGTTCACCTAAAAGCATATCGAACTCCTCTAAACCTTCAGTTTCAAAAAATGCTAAATTATGGTTAAATGGTGTAATGACTTTTTTGGCTTTGGTGAAAGAGTAACCATGAATCGTTTTGATTTTTGCTGGCCTTATGGGTATAGATATTCCTAGTTTACACTTTGAGCTTATATAATTATTTTCCGCACCTCTATCTATTAAAATATTAACGGATGTACCTGTTTCTTGGCAGCGTCTTTGTAGGCATAGCAATTCGTTTATTCTTCTAAAAAAAACACTTCCTGTTTTGTAGGTATCATCAGCGTGTTAGGTGAGTGACTGTAGGTCTTCATCTCTGGTTTGGTTTACTCGTTGAGTTTTGCTTGGGTTGTAGTTTTTTGATGACGGTACTCGTTCACGTTTTTGTCGCGCTGTTGTGTTTGTTGAAAGTGTCGCGTAGGTCGCACATATTGACGAGAGTTGTCCACTTCCATTAGTTCTGGTAGTGGATGATAATTATGTACGTTTGGGTTATGCTTTCTGTTGTCCCCATATCTTTGTAGTGGTTGATGGTTATATTCGACACATATATTTGGGTTGTATCCCCTGTTGTCCTTGAAAGTTTGTGGCGGAGAGTTTTGTCGTTGATTGTACCTTATTTTTGGTGATATTTGGGCATCAAACTGCATATTTGTGTTGTCGTGGTATATGGTGCTGGCAATTGCATACACAGTTTTGAGGTCTCTTGGATGGTGGCTGTATATTGCACCGCTCGTATATTTGCTGTTGAGTCCTGTGATAAAAGTGCGGACTGCTTCATGGCTTGCGTAGTTTGCCATTGCTTCAGATCCCTGATCACCTGACATTTCCCTTTTGGATAATTCCAAATTTAAGGCTTTGCTGACTTCACTGTGGATTTCTGACAGTGTTCGTCTTTCTTGCGTTATTTTTTTCATCTCTTCTAGAAGTACATATTTTGGCCTTTAGTCAGCATATGTACATATGTAACATATAGTTGATGATTGCATAGAAGTTTAGGTTTGTGTATGGTGGATTATTATAATTTACAGCTTCTCCAACAATTTTTGAATGTAAAATTGTGAATGCTGTATAATAATTTGGATGGTTGGAAAATTGTTTGATGTTCTCCATGAATGTCCATGCCCTTTTCCTCCAGGATCTGTATTGGTTTCTGTCCCCAAAAAAAACGTGGTATATCTTCGAATGTTTTGAGGTTTATTTGGTTGACATCAGTGATATTGGGTGTGAAATTTTTATGTTGTTCCACTGTTGTTATAGTTTGGAACGATCGTTGTACTTCTAAAGTGCTGACCTTTGTTTGAATGTTCTCCAGAAATTGTGTAAGAATCTCAATTTCTGCTTTTAGTGCTGCAATGTCTTTCTACTTTCTACTTTCCTATCGTAAGTAGGTTTTGTCTTCTGATGCATGAAACCAGTGTGGAAAAAAATCTTTTACTTGTTTTGACACTTTTTCCACTAAAAAATTGCTGTTCTCTGTTTCAGGGTCTGCTTTTTTCTTGAAGTATTTGTTTTTTATGGTATTAAATTTTCACTTTTTTCAACCATTTAGTGTTATAAGTCTTCCTTCTCGTGGAATTTTTACTTTTATCCTATTTTATAAGAATATATGGATGCAGTCAGGAGTTAGACCGGCTTGAGCCCCAGTTAATGTATATTCATTGTTTTGAATCAAAAAAATATGTTTTTTCTTTGTGCCTCGCCGAAATTCTTAAGACTGATTACAATATTCGATCTCACTTCTATTTATACTAACTAGGATACGGTTGATATGGTATTGTTGTTTATGTCGATAATGCAAACGCATCGGATTATTGTGTTGAAGTATGTTTTCCGCATTGCAAGATAATGAAGGATGTTGTCGTTGTTTACGTGTTTTAGAATTACAAGTTACTGGTTTTGCTTGTTTAAACATGTTGTCGTTGTTTACGTTTGTAGTGAGAGAAAACGAACATGTCGTGGTTTACGTTTGAAGTGAAGGATAACGAAGAGATACTCAGGTAGAGAACCTACGTTATTAACTCACGCGGGATTATAAAAAATAATAATAATAATAATAAGTGTAGACTCGAGCTCACAAAATTGATCAGACAAAGATGTTTTTTTATCTGATGGAGACGACTTGATGCGCACAAGATTGTTTTTCGAACGGCTTTTGGCTGCTGGATGTTTGTCTGGAATTGATGAAGTGAATTGATTGTCTTTCTGTGTTTGTTGACCTATGGTTGCCGTTATGTTCTTTTAGGAATTGAAGTCTATTTTAAACGTTACACTTGAAAGATTTTGTTTTACAATAAATAAATAGAGAAATATTGATGCAGCAGTTGTACGAAAAATTTTCATTTTTGAACTCTATTTGATAAACACGTTATTTATGCAGCGGCTCCAGACGGAAGAAATGGCTCTTTTTGCTTCAGCCAGTTTGCATTGAAAGTGTCTTCTCATATTAAGGTTCGCCGTGATTAAAACCCCTTAGTACTTGTACTCTCGAACTATTGCAGCATTTTCTCCTTGGTACTTCCATTTTTCGTTGCGTGAATATTTTCCACCCCCATCCCTGAAGATCATCTTATATGAGCTTCACGTGCGATTGAGTCAAAAGCAGCACTAAAAAAGACGAAAAATGCAGTTTTTTTTTTTTCTTTTTTTAATTATCAGCAATATTTATCAGTGTGAATAATTGATCCAAAGTAAAATAACTTCTCCTGAACCCAGCTTGAAATTCGCTTAGTATTTTTTTTTTCATTGACCCACTCACTAAGTCTATTAAAAATCAGAGTGCTAAACAACTTGACTGATGTTTTTAAGAAGGAGATTCCTCTGTAATTTTCAGGACTATCATATGATCCTTTTTTATGTAGGGGATCGCTCTTTTGAAGCATGCAGGAACATTTGCCGTCTCAAATATTCTATTATATTTTCTTGTTAGTGTTTCAAGAAATTCCATAGTATAATTTTTGTAGAATTCAGCTGGAACGCTGAAAAGTGGAGCTTTACCCACTTTTGCTTTCTGTATTACATTCTGAACTTCGTAAACTGTAAATGGTGCATCTGAGAAGTCGTCAGTAAAAAGTGGTGCTGCGTAGTGTATAAGCGATGAGAACTGTGGAGCATTAAGTAGGTTATAAAAGTAGTCTCGAAGTTCAAATGCTTGCAATATTGACGAAATTTGACTGGTTCTTCTGTTTATAACTTTAGCTGCTTTCCAAAAATCTGCTGACGATCTTGATGAGTTCAAAACGGCTATATTTTATTGTTCAAGCTGTTTCCTTTTAGACCAACAGAGTTGTTAAAAATTTTTATTTGCTGCTGCATACAAATTCTTAAAGAAAGTTGTGTTGTGTTGCCTTAGAAGCTTTAGAAGCCCAAAAGATTTTTTCCTGGCGCTACGGCACTCAGCATCAAACCACGCTTGCTTGTATTCAGTCCTACGTTTTATTTTGTTACATAATGGAACAGCTTCAGTTATAATTTGAGTAAGATCCTCAACATGTAAAAGATTATTCTCTACTGCCGTGTTCATTCATAGTATCTTTTTGGGATTAAATTCCCAATTTTTTCCAGCTAGAGATTTGCTAGTCCATCGTGAATTCCTGGATTGTTAATAATCTTAGAAATATGAGGGTTCCAAGTAAGTTTTTCACCCAGTGTGATTCCTAGATATTTTACTTCCGTTGAAAACTCATTGTTTCCCCGAAAGAGTGGTATTTCTCGCCTTCGTCTCTTGGTGAACTGACAATGGTGCTTTTCTTTAGATTGGCTTTGAGGTCTACTTTGTGTCTGCATATCCTTGGAAATAGAAGCCATCATTGCTGAGAATAATAAGTAGTTCACTAACAACGTTGGACCGTAATAGGTGCCCTCCCTGAGGGCATCCTTTTGTAGCTATCACACTGAGCTTATTGCTGCCTAATGAGGTTTTTGTTTTGTCCTAGCATGCATTTTATGCCTCTTTATATCTGGAAGAATTTTGTGTTGTCAAACCGCTATCTCTTTATCTCTGAGAGATTTTTCAATTCTTGTGGTAAGATTTGGTAGTGCGTATGTGGTTGATTTTCCAGGTTGATAGGCATATTAATATTTATGAAGGGGGTTTATTTAAAGTTTTTTTCCATAGTTTTAAGAAAAAAGGAAGTGAGGCTGATTGGTCTATACGACCAATATATTTAGACGGTCTGCGTTCTACCTTAGGTATATGTTTGACAACAATCTCCTTCCACTTTTTTGGTAAATATTGTATACTCACGGGTAGCTAGCTCTGAATAAGTTAATTAGTACAGTTAGAAGTTGGGGGATGCCCTTTTGTAGTAAAGCTGGGAATATTTTATCCTCACCATGGGCTTTGAAGGGTTGAAAAGAGTTGATTGCGCAGATTATTTTGTCTTCATGAAAAATTTACTTCGTTCTGTTCCAATCCTCTCTGAGCGGTCTATTTATCCTTCTCTTGGGAGGGTTTTCTTGGGCTTCTAGAACTATTTTCGAGTCTGGGAAGTGTGTTTCGGCTAGGATCTGAAGAGTCTGTAGCCCCAACGTCGTCAGGTTTTTTCATTGATCCGATAGGATTAGTGTGCTGCTTAGAGAGTATTTTATAAATGCGGCCATAACTACTGGTGTCATCGATTGTATAACAGAAGTTTCTCCACCACTTTGTCTTTGCGATTCTAATTTCTTGGATGTACATGGTGAGTGCTCTTCTGTATATTTCCCATTCACCAATACGCTTAACCCAGTTGAAGAGTTTTCTAGTCTCTTTTCTGAGTTTGTTTAGTTTTTTGGGGATTAGTCGATTGCCTGTATTTTTCTTTTTCTGGCCAAGCTTGATGAAAGGCCGTAGTGATTGTCATGTCAGGATTATCAGTAGTTAACTCAATATGTCTATATCTCTGATATTGAGGTGGTGGCCGTGGTGTAGTGGTATATGCACAGACTCCACAAGCAGAGGGTCGCGGATTCGAATCCCGTGCAATGCAATTCTCTGAAAAAGTCTTTTCATAGAATTTGTATGTAGGTATATGAAAATCCCGTCGGTATCAACTCTGACATGAAGGCATAACACTGATGTTGCTGGCTGGGCTAAATGTAACGAACTGACAACTATCACATACTAAGACCCACTGGTTGAAGATGCACTGGCTTGTCCCGTCCAGTTTGATAACTACTACACCACCCGCCCGCGTCCTGGAGAAAAGCTAGTAAAAGGGTATATATATCCCCTTGGTGCGCGCGCGGTATTATAAAAAAAAAGTTTGAGTTACATCTACCCAAGTTGTTGCTGGCGACATATATCCCAGTGTGTACATTTAGGTTGTTTGTATTTTTCAGATATATATGGTGCCTAGTTCAAGCTCCGAGGCAATGGTCTGACATTTATGCTTCGGATGAGGTACGCCAGTTCTTAATGAAGTTTTTTTTATAAAGTTTGTGCATAGAGTGAGATCAAGTACCTCTATTCTAATGCTGTTTATAAAAGTGGGGTTACTATCCTGGTTTAGAATTCGTATATTTTTTGAATTAATAAATTCTTGTAGAGACTCACCCCGTTTGTTCATGTTTGAGCTGCTTCAGACAGTGTAATGGGCGTTTGCGTCGCAGCCTACAAAGTTGCAGGTTCTTCTTAGCACAGTAGTCCACCAGTCCCTTCAGTGGCACGAAGTCCAAGTCCCTGGAGTCACTGGACGGGTAAGCTGAGCATATAACAGCTCCTGTCTTACCTGCATTGGTATGTAGCTCAGCTTCTGCGGCTACCAGATCCTTGCTAATGTGTTCTGGAATTTGAAGGAGTTTTGTTTTGTTATTGGTTAAGAAATATATTTTGGGTTTTCCAGGGTAAATAAAATTAAATTACTTACCTGAGAGTCCCTTTACCTGGTTTTTGAGGGTGTATAGTTCCTGGATTAAGGCGACGTCAAGGTGAACCTTGTTAAATCTGTGGCTGAGGACAGCCGAGGCGGTCTTAGCATGTTTTGGTACTGGTCGAGTAAGCAGTATTTGGAAACACCTCGGAAGTGGAAGACAAAAGATCATTGATAAAAAATAAAATAGAGTGCCGGAGATAGAATGAGGCCATTAGGCACACCAGCGTTTATTTTGTGAATATCAGACTTGAAACTATCCAAGACAAAAGGTAATTTCTTATCCACTTAAGAAGACAGTTGTCGATCCCATGCAATGCACGCATTTTCCACAAAAGGGCCTGATGCCAAACTTTGTCCAATGCCTTAGAAATATCAAGTACAACTATCTTGCTTTCGCCAGATTAATGTATGCTTTGGTTCCTCTTGTCAGTGAGGCATGCCATCAAATCAGCAGTAGAGCTCCTGCTACGAAAATTGTACTGCCGGTCATTAAGAAATGTTTATGTTTGGAGATATTTCATGATCTGACGATTTATTAGCGTTTCTATGAACTTGGAAAAAAGGGAAAAATGCAATGGACTTGTAAGAGAAGAAAGAAGAAAATTCGAGCTTCGGGAAAGAAGATTTTGACAGGCTGGACAAATGCTGTTTTACATCTGCTTGGAATTAGTGGTTTTTCACGTGTGGAAGAACACCTCTTCTTCAGAAGAAGGAGAGATATAAAATCTGGATCAGCGGATTTGTGTGTGTTAAGATCTTTAAGTACTCTTGCTACTGCACTTGTGGGAAAGTGGAATCGTCCCATTAAAGATTCGACGCACTCAATTATAGGCGAAGACAAAGCACAATCTGTAAATGTTGAGCAGTGTGCAGCAAAAAGATTGCATTTGTCTTAAGTACTGACATCTAGAATGTCATTGTAAATGAATCTTGGGATGGAGGATGAGGAAGAATTTTTAATGTTTTTAACGAATGATCAAACATTTTTACACAGGAGGAATATTTACGAATTTACGTGTGCAGTGGTTAACATGTATACTCAACGGTAATCGGCACGGTACTCCAGTTGCCTTTGCTGGTATTTCTTCTAAGTTGATTATGTTCTTAGCTATTAGAATAAGCTGCGATTTGATTGGATTAAGACTGAGTCCATTACATAATGACTAGATATATACGATATATGAGACAAGTCTGCGTTTATTCTAATCACTAGATTCTCACCAAGTCCTGAAGGTCTCGAAAGCTGTATGTGATCACCAGCCTAGAGATGAATTACACTATTTTAGCATACTTCAGACAAGTCATTAATAAAGAGATAGAACAAAATTGTGATTACCATTTGGTCAGCGCTGTCAAAAGCTCTCGAAACGTCTAGCAAACACAGCATCAATAAAAGGTACTAATCATTTATATTCTTCTCCTATGACATCGAGGATTTTAATTTACTTTATTCATACTTATGAACACATAAGTCTCTACAGAATCTATACAGAAATCAAATATTGGTGTATTGTAACTCAAAACACATACTTACATAAATATACCACACTCTCCACAAATCAAAACAAATACGAAGACGTGTAATATCTACTAGCCTATTGAGTATCAATTAAAACAAATTCTAAGACATTCTTGTTGATTGTTCCCTCAGTCATTGAAAATCACCGCGCACTCGAGTTTTTTTTTTTTTTTGTGCTATCGAAAATTATCATTTTCGTTGTTGTTGTTCTTGTTCATATTAATCAAGTTGTCTCCTTATAACATACATATCTTGTAACCTAAATACCGGGTATATAGTATTATGGTGGCAGATTGAATAAAATTGCATACCAACTTTTACGAGTACCAAATAGGATACTAGCTGATGTGAATATTGAAGAATGACAGATTGAGAAATGCGAGTTTCAGCGGGGGGAAGAATGTTCAGAAAAATCATAAATATATGATTAACACACTTAACCTGGAATAAAATGCGTATAATGACGCATTTAAAGACGTAGCGGCAAATAAGAAGTTGGCAAATATTGTACGTATGGTCCGATCCTATAGTAGGATAATACTAGACCCCTAACATTACATTAATACTCCCCTGATGCTTCTCCATTGGACTATCACCTTTTCCGCAGTCATGAGTCATTTTGTCGACGAGCAGAGGTCATAAAAGCCTTTATACCGTCCAAAAATCAAGCCTTCTATAGAAAAACAAATAATGAATCATTTCATGTGGTACCAGAGTTGCGAGCTTAGGAATTAAACAAACACTAAGCCATAAGCTAAAAATTGACTTGTAATTTGAAAAAGAATTAATTCAGAAGCTAGTTGTCGAATTATGAATTACACCAATTTCAATTCATAAGCTAGTCGGTGAGTTATGAATTACACCAATTTCAATTAAAAAGACCATCTCGATATGTAGGAATAGCCTTCGTACTGAAACAAACGTACAGTACGATGTAGCCCTTTCTGGTTTTTGCACTTCGTTCCCTGTTAAGCCGTAACTTTACTAAGTTGGAAGCATTTGGGACATTTGTGAATGTGCTGTCGTATTATACTTCGCCCTCCTAGAATCCACTAGTTCAGTCGCATGATAGATAAAAGAGTTGGTCCTGGGTGTAGATAACATTGATGATACTCAAATGTGTTGCTTTGGCAAGATTATAGGATGGTAAGCGTTGTAGCTGCACTATGAATTCTCGAGTCGACCTTCAACTCGAAGAAGATCACTTCCGTCAATGTAAGGAAATAGTGCAGAAATTTAATCTTGCTTGGAATTGTGGTGTTGGAGTTGTTGCACTTGATTTCTTCAGCAAACACGTGAGAGTGGCTACTTGCAGCTCGCATGTTGACAGAACGCTAAAAAGACGCATTTTATGAGTTATCTGGTTTTTGGGTTGCATTACCTTGTATTGTAAGTTGCTAATACAATATTTCCAGTATGCTACAATGCGGATGGCTTTCTCGAAGGAAGGAGCTCGACTTGTTATGGCGTCTCAGGTTGGATTTGACGATGTTGTGAAAACTTAAATGAGATTTTTCCTTTGCTTGGCCAGGTATCTTCTGATTGACTGAGCCATGTAGGATCCCGCCAACAACGTTTGATGATCTCTGAGGCCATGTTCGCTGGATTGTTATGCGAGATCACGTGTCTCCACGAGTTCGCTTAATATGGTAGCTGCTTGATTGGCTACGAATGTTGTCCATCGTCTGGGAACTGCATTGAGCCAGCTAAGCACAATTTTGGAGTAAGTCCATGCGAACATAGCTTGTAGTTATTGGCTGTCGAATGCCTTTCGTACTATTTCCACTGATGGATATTTGAAACTGTCGCAAGTTTATTAATATGGAGGGCACATCTTTTTGAATGGTTGGTCCAACTCCCAAAATCTCATTTAGCGACAAGATAGAGGAAGTTTTCCGTGATGCATTGAAGACTATTCGTACCTAGGTTGTTGTGATCGAAGGCTTTAAAAAAGCGTGTTGCGGTAAATATAATCATTCGTTGTCATTGATGTTAATTTGACTTGCCGGCACCGCCTTTATGTGTCCCAGTTGGATGTATTATTACATGATCTTATTATATTAATAACGAATCTCGGGGTCCTTGGCTAGCCGCCGTTCCAATGAACGGGCAGAAAATCGTTGTTGGTTTAGAGTTGCCAAGCTTTTGCGTTGAGTTGGTGAATGGAAAACGGACGACGAAATGTCCATCGGAAATGTGGGTGGCCGTTTCTCAGGTGGTAGTGTATTGGCTTCCTAATCGGACTGTTCAGGGTTTAGTACCAGCCGTACTTTTTTGCATTCAACTAAAGCCTCGTGAGATGATTGGTTGCCTTAATAAAGGGTGATTCATCGTGAGGTTTGATTTATGATGTAAAATAAAACGCATGAATTTGAAAGTGAACCTAAAATTTTATTATCGGTTAAAAGAAAAATTCATCGCATATACTTTTTGAAAATGATACGACTACGCCTGAGGTGGTCTATTCGGAAGGTCCAATTTTGGGCGACTCTTGCGAGCACAGCGACTCTTATCTCGCGAATAACACGAGTGATATTGGCTTCCAAAACTTTAATCGTAGCTGGCTTATTCCTGAAGACCTGAGACTTTACATATCCTCATAGAAAATAGTCCAAAGGAGTGTTATCGCACGATCTAGCCGTCAAATTTAAAACGTGAAATTTAGCGCTCACCAAAATGATTTCTTTAAGAGTCCATTTCATCATGCGCTGTATGGCTCGTAGCGCCGTTTTGTTGAAACCAGAGCTCACCGAGACCATGTGCTTGAATTTCAGGAGGCACATAGTCCGTTAACATGGCGCGATAATGGTAACCATTGACGGTAACATTCTGATTTGCCTCATTTTTGAAGAAATATGAACCAATGATTCCACCAGCCCATAAACCACACCATACTGTTGTTTTTAATGGATCTAATGGTAGCTTTTGGTATTCTTTGAGTTGCTCATCGACCCGAATACGGTAATTTTGTTTATTAACGTATCCAGTGAGCCAGAAATGGGTTCATCACTGAACAAAATTTGACGATAAAACACCGGATTTTCATAGAGTTTTTCCAAAGCCCATTCACTGAAAATACGACGCAAAATCATGTCACCTGGCTTCAATTCTTGCACAAGTTGAATTTTGTATGTTATTAGGCCGAGATCCTCAGGTAAAATACGAATACGCCAAGCCAAGCTGCTGAGAACGACGACGAATCAATTCGGTATGGTTCTCGCGTACACTCTCAGCTACAGCTACTAAAGTCGCTTCACTACGTACTGAATTTGGTCTAACTGGTCGAGTATGATCCAATAATGTAAACTGGGACTTAAATTTGCGAATGGTATAGGCAAAAGTGGTTTCAGTAGGTCGATTATGCGCACCGTAAGTTCCTCCAATCGCACGAAAAACATTTCTCACTGAACGCTATTTTCGTAATACAGCTAAACAATTTGGAGACGTCAAACGATACTGTTCAAAAATAACAACACAGTTTGATAGGAGTCACGCGTGATCTATTGAAAATCAAACCTTACGATGAATCACCCTATACAACATTATTTCAATTTACTAAACACTTATAATTTAGTCTCCCAATTGAATATTGGATGCCACCCATGTAGCGAAAGCCACTGAGCCCAAACATCTTTCTTTCTCTTTCTATCCCATTTTCCGAAAAACTTAACACATGCTTTGGTGTCATAAATGTAGTATACCCATTTGAGATTTAAGTCCTTAAAAAAAAAAGAAGTGCGAAATCTCGCACTTCTTCGTCGGATAGATGACAGTTAGAGCCTTTTCGATGTCACAATTCACTGTTACTCGAAAAGTGTACCATGGTGTTTTGTAGAATAAAGTCTGGAGGCGCTTGTTGAATTTTACTTTCTTTTAGCACTTGAAAGAAATAATACACTCCTATTAATATGTCGATGTTTTAACTTTTATAAAAACTGGTATCAGCTAACTTAAATTGTTGAATCCATGGCCATGCATTTGGTGATATCTCAACTGATCAGGACCCCTTTAAAAAAATGCTCAAAGGTCACGAGATCACCAGCACGCCGATCGCTAGGAAAATCATACGAAAGAAAAGACCAAACACAGCGGTAGCTCAGAACAATAGCATTACACCAAATAAGCTACAAAATCTCGAACGCGAAAATTCTGATCTCCGCGCCAGACTCCAAAATATAGAATTGCTCTGTGCCGAACTAAAAAAGCAACTAGATGCCATTAAGCCGCAATCTAAATCTGAGTCTGAGTCTGTTTCGCTACTTGACCGCCCCGAAAACTCGAGTTTTCACACGTACGAAGAAGAGCTAGTCCGGGAAACGGACTGGATACTTAAAAAAAAGGCAGGTAAGAAGCGCAAAGCTACTTCCCCGCCTGATATTGAACAAACATACTTCAGACAAGTCATTAATAAAGAGATAGAACAAAATTGTGATTACCATTTGGTCAGCGCTGTCAAAAGCTCTCGAAACGTCTAGCAAACACAGCATCAATAAAAGGTACTAATCATTTATATTCTTCTCCTATGACATCGAGGATTTTAATTTACTTTATTCATACTTATGAACACATAAGTCTCTACAGAATCTATACAGAAATCAAATATTGGTGTATTGTAACTCAAAACACATACTTACATAAATATACCACACTCTCCACAAATCAAAACAAATACGAAGACGTGTTATATCTACTAGCCTATTGAGTATCAATTAAAACAAATTCTAAGACATTCTTGTTGATTGTTCCCTCAGTCATTGAAAATCACCGCGCACTCGAGTTTTTTTTTTTTTTTGTGCTATCGAAAATTATCATTTTCGTTGTTGTTGTTCTTGTTCATATTAATCAAGTTGTCTCCTTATAACATACATATCTTGTAACCTAAATACCGGGTATATAGTATTATGGTGGCAGATTGAATAAAATTGCATACCAACTTTTACGAGTACCAAATAGGATACTAGCTGATGTGAATATTGAAGAATGACAGATTGAGAAATGCGAGTTTCAGCGGGGGGAAGAATGTTCAGAAAAATCATAAATATATGATTAACACACTTAACCTGGAATAAAATGCGTATAATGACGCATTTAAAGACGTAGCGGCAAATAAGAAGTTGGCAAATATTGTACGTATGGTCCGATCCTATAGTAGGATAATACTAGACCCCTAACATTACATTAATACTCCCCTGATGCTTCTCCATTGGACTATCACCTTTTCCGCAGTCATGAGTCATTTTGTCGACGAGCAGAGGTCATAAAAGCCTTTATACCGTCCAAAAATCAAGCCTTCTATAGAAAAACAAATAATGAATCATTTCATGTGGTACCAGAGTTGCGAGCTTAGGAATTAAACAAACACTAAGCCATAAGCTAAAAATTGACTTGTAATTTGAAAAAGAATTAATTCAGAAGCTAGTTGTCGAATTATGAATTACACCAATTTCAATTCATAAGCTAGTCGGTGAGTTATGAATTACACCAATTTCAATTAAAAAGACCATCTCGATATGTAGGAATAGCCTTCGTACTGAAACAAACGTACAGTACGATGTAGCCCTTTCTGGTTTTTGCACTTCGTTCCCTGTTAAGCCGTAACTTTACTAAGTTGGAAGCATTTGGGACATTTGTGAATGTGCTGTCGTATTATACTTCGCCCTCCTAGAATCCACTAGTTCAGTCGCATGATAGATAAAAGAGTTGGTCCTGGGTGTAGATAACATTGATGATACTCAAATGTGTTGCTTTGGCAAGATTATAGGATGGTAAGCGTTGTAGCTGCACTATGAATTCTCGAGTCGACCTTCAACTCGAAGAAGATCACTTCCGTCAATGTAAGGAAATAGTGCAGAAATTTAATCTTGCTTGGAATTGTGGTGTTGGAGTTGTTGCACTTGATTTCTTCAGCAAACACGTGAGAGTGGCTACTTGCAGCTCGCATGTTGACAGAACGCTAAAAAGACGCATTTTATGAGTTATCTGGTTTTTGGGTTGCATTACCTTGTATTGTAAGTTGCTAATACAATATTTCCAGTATGCTACAATGCGGATGGCTTTCTCGAAGGAAGGAGCTCGACTTGTTATGGCGTCTCAGGTTGGATTTGACGATGTTGTGAAAACTTAAATGAGATTTTTCCTTTGCTTGGCCAGGTATCTTCTGATTGACTGAGCCATGTAGGATCCCGCCAACAACGTTTGATGATCTCTGAGGCCATGTTCGCTGGATTGTTATGCGAGATCACGTGTCTCCACGAGTTCGCTTAATATGGTAGCTGCTTGATTGGCTACGAATGTTGTCCATCGTCTGGGAACTGCATTGAGCCAGCTAAGCACAATTTTGGAGTAAGTCCATGCGAACATAGCTTGTAGTTATTGGCTGTCGAATGCCTTTCGTACTATTTCCACTGATGGATATTTGAAACTGTCGCAAGTTTATTAATATGGAGGGCACATCTTTTTGAATGGTTGGTCCAACTCCCAAAATCTCATTTAGCGACAAGATAGAGGAAGTTTTCCGTGATGCATTGAAGACTATTCGTACCTAGGTTGTTGTGATCGAAGGCTTTAAAAAAGCGTGTTGCGGTAAATATAATCATTCGTTGTCATTGATGTTAATTTGACTTGCCGGCACCGCCTTTATGTGTCCCAGTTGGATGTATTATTACATGATCTTATTATATTAATAACGAATCTCGGGGTCCTTGGCTAGCCGCCGTTCCAATGAACGGGCAGAAAATCGTTGTTGGTTTAGAGTTGCCAAGCTTTTGCGTTGAGTTGGTGAATGGAAAACGGACGACGAAATGTCCATCGGAAATGTGGGTGGCCGTTTCTCAGGTGGTAGTGTATTGGCTTCCTAATCGGACTGTTCAGGGTTTAGTACCAGCCGCACTTTTTTGCATTCAACTAAAGCCTCGTGAGATGATTGGTTGCCTTAATAAAGGGTGATTCATCGTGAGGTTTGATTTATGATGTAAAATAAAACGCATGAATTTGAAAGTGAACCTAAAATTTTATTATCGGTTAAAAGAAAAATTCATCGCATATACTTTTTGAAAATGATACGACTACGCCTGAGGTGGTCTATTCGGAAGGTCCAATTTTGGGCGACTCTTGCGAGCACAGCGACTCTTATCTCGCGAATAACACGAGTGATATTGGCTTCCAAAACTTTAATCGTAGCTGGCTTATTCCTGAAGACCTGAGACTTTACATATCCTCATAGAAAATAGTCCAAAGGAGTGTTATCGCACGATCTAGCCGTCAAATTTAAAACGTGAAATTTAGCGCTCACCAAAATGATTTCTTTAAGAGTCCATTTCATCATGCGCTGTATGGCTCGTAGCGCCGTTTTGTTGAAACCAGAGCTCACCGAGACCATGTGCTTGAATTTCAGGAGGCACATAGTCCGTTAACATGGCGCGATAATGGTAACCATTGACGGTAACATTCTGATTTGCCTCATTTTTGAAGAAATATGAACCAATGATTCCACCAGCCCATAAACCACACCATACTGTTGTTTTTAATGGATCTAATGGTAGCTTTTGGTATTCTTTGAGTTGCTCATCGACCCGAATACGGTAATTTTGTTTATTAACGTATCCAGTGAGCCAGAAATGGGTTCATCACTGAACAAAATTTGACGATAAAACACCGGATTTTCATAGAGTTTTTCCAAAGCCCATTCACTGAAAATACGACGCAAAATCATGTCACCTGGCTTCAATTCTTGCACAAGTTGAATTTTGTATGTTATTAGGCCGAGATCCTCAGGTAAAATACGAATACGCCAAGCCAAGCTGCTGAGAACGACGACGAATCAATTCGGTATGGTTCTCGCGTACACTCTCAGCTACAGCTACTAAAGTCGCTTCACTACGTACTGAATTTGGTCTAACTGGTCGAGTATGATCCAATAATGTAAACTGGGACTTAAATTTGCGAATGGTATAGGCAAAAGTGGTTTCAGTAGGTCGATTATGCGCACCGTAAGTTCCTCCAATCGCACGAAAAACATTTCTCACTGAACGCTATTTTCGTAATACAGCTAAACAATTTGGAGACGTCAAACGATACTGTTCAAAAATAACAACACAGTTTGATAGGAGTCACGCGTGATCTATTGAAAATCAAACCTTACGATGAATCACCCTATACAACATTATTTCAATTTACTAAACACTTATAATTTAGTCTCCCAATTGAATATTGGATGCCACCCATGTAGCGAAAGCCACTGAGCCCAAACATCTTTCTTTCTCTTTCTATCCCATTTTCCGAAAAACTTAACACATGCTTTGGTGTCATAAATGTAGTATACCCATTTGAGATTTAAGTCCTTAAAAAAAAAAGAAGTGCGAAATCTCGCACTTCTTCGTCGGATAGATGACAGTTAGAGCCTTGTCGATGTCACAATTCACTGTTACTCGAAAAGTGTACCATGGTGTTTTGTAGAATAAAGTCTGGAGGCGCTTGTTGAATTTTACTTTCTTTTAGCACTTGAAAGAAATAATACACTCCTATTAATATGTCGATGTTTTAACTTTTATAAAAACTGGTATCAGCTAACTTAAATTGTTGAATCCATGGCCATGCATTTGGTGATATCTCAACTGATCAGGACCCCTTTAAAAAAATGCTCAAAGGTCACGAGATCACCAGCACGCCGATCGCTAGGAAAATCATACGAAAGGAAAGACCAAACACAGCGGTAGCTCAGAACAATAGCATTACACCAAATAAGCTACAAAATCTCGAACGCGAAAATTCTGATCTCCGCGCCAGACTCCAAAATATAGAATTGCTCTGTGCCGAACTAAAAAAGCAACTAGATGCCATTAAGCCGCAATCTAAATCTGAGTCTGAGTCTGTTTCGCTACTTGACCGCCCCGAAAACTCGAGTTTTCACACGTACGAAGAAGAGCTAGTCCGGGAAACGGACTGGATACTTAAAAAAAAGGCAGGTAAGAAGCGCAAAGCTACTTCCCCGCCTGATATTGAACAAACAAAGAAGCAAGCCAGCTTTAACACTGCTGAGGTCGATAAGGCAACAAAGCAACCCAAACAAAGACCGCCGCCGCCAATAAACGTTTTTGGAACCTCGGACTACAACAAGTTGCACATAATCCTGAAATCACTGTGTTCAACCGATTATAAAGTAAGATCTCGCAACAATGATACATGGACTATTAATGTCCTTAATCCAGACAACTACCGTTCGCTTTTGCAAAAATTAAATGCCGAGAAGATTCAATGGCATACCTACGAAAATAAAACGGAAAGACCCATACGCGTTGTAGCTAGAGGATTGCATCCCTCTTGCCTTAAAGAAAACATCGTAAATGACCTTAAAAATAAAGATTTTAAGATAATCGACGCAGTTAATATACTTTCGCAAAAACAGCGCAATGTTGAAATCGAGAGGCCGACCCCAAGACGCGGTCTTCCCCTCTTTAGGCTAACTTTCGACAAAACAGAAAGCCTAGAAAGAATTTATGCCATAAATTCAATTTTGGGACTTGTTGTCAAAATTGAACCTCCGCGGTAAAACTCTAGGCTGATTCCCCAATGTACACGCTGCCAGGGATTCAGCCATACTCAGGCCTACTGCCAGAAGGAACCTCGCTGTGTAAAATGCGCTGGCAAACATCTGACTCGAGAGTGCAATGCCGCGAAAGAGTCCCCAGGGATATGCATTAACTGCAAGGGAAAACATCCAGCTATTTATCGAGGCTGCGAAGTCACGAAGAAGTTGCAAAAGCTACGAGATCAATCAAAAACGAAGCCTTTGAAAAACGCAGGGATAGCTAGAATGAGAAATAACAACAGCGGTCCTACTCCAAAGCCTTTAAAGAAGGTAATGGTGACAAACGCTAAAATCAACAATAACAATGCGCAAATGGAAAGTGGAAAAACTTATGCGCAAATAGCGGCGCGAGTTAATATGACTAACTGTACATTACCGGATCCTGCCTCAAATGTGTTATCAGTAATTCTCGAGAGACTAGAAGAACAGACTAAAATAAATAAGATAATAGTCGAACGGCTTCTTAAGTTCGGAGCCAATTTCTGTAACTAATTATGGCAAAGAAGCTCAATATACTTGCGTGGAATGCCAACGGGCTACAGAAAAGGGCTTGATGAAATAAATATTTTCATACAGGAAAAAGTAATTGACACCTGGCAACAGAATCGCGAGTGGAACTAAAAGGTTATTGCGACTACCACGCTCATCATCCATCGGGAAACGCAAGAGGCGGGTCATCCCTTTTCATAAGAGACTGCATTGAACATACCTTGGAAGCAATAATTGAACTTGACAAATTTCAAATGACCGTGGTGTGCGCTAAAAATAAAATTACTCTTTTAATATATCCTCAATCTATTACCAATCGCGCTGCAAAATAGAAAAACAAGAATTTATTGACCTATTCAACTCTCTTGGAGCAATCTTCATTATTGGTGGCGACTTTAACGCGAAGCACACCATTTGGGGCTCAAGGTGTATCTCTCAAAAAGGCAAAACTCTTTACAGGGCTGGTATGGAATGTGGTTGCTATATTTACTCAACAGGAAAGCCGACATATTGGCCTCGGATGTCGCCAAAACACCTGATCTAATAGACTTCTTTATCGGAAAAGGAGTAAACGGAAAAGGAGTTACGTCAAAGTTGAAGAGGGCTTCGGTCTTTCCTCCGATCATTCTCCAGTTATCCTCTAACTGTGCGAATCCTTGGTTAAGAAACAAAGACCACCCAGATTAACTAACAGCAAAACTTACTGGGAAGATTTCCGAATAGACGTTGTAGACAATACTGAGTTGAAAGTAGCACTTAGAACGCCGTATCAACTTGAAAAAGAAGTTAAACGTTTCGTTAAAGTCATACAGCAAACCCGGGCAGCACAAGATAAAACGTCCTTCAATAGACTCTGCAACTTGTTGAAAAAATCGATCAAGGACTTCAATAATCAAGGTATTAATAACCACCTTGAAAGACTTACAGCGACAAAGGTTACCAACTACTCCATATGGAGAGCCGTTAAAAGTGTTCGAAAGCCCTAAATACACGTGGCACCAATAAGAAGAAACCAGGATGACTGGGCGAAAGAAGATAAGGAAAAAGCTAATGTTTTCGCCGACCATCTTGCAGAAACGTTTAAACCATTCGATGGGGGGGGGGGGTGCTTCCTGAGAATGTCAATACGCTAGACGTGACGACAAACTTTCCAGTAGAAAAGGCTACACTTAGAAAACTTAGACAAGTTATAGACACGCTTAAGCCCAATAAAGCCCCGGGATATGACTTAATAACGGGAGAGATACTTAAAGCGTTGCCGAAAAAAGGTTTGCTAAAGCTGCTCTATCTTATAAGCATTAGATTAGAGCACGTACCGCACCAGTGGAAAGTAGTCGAAGTTATTATGGTTCCGAAACCCAGTAAACCGCTGACTGAAGTCAAGTCATATAGACCAATATCGCTTCTTCCGATTACATCGAAGGTCTTCGAGCGAATCCTTCTTAACCGTCTTAAACCAATTACCGACACAAGTTACTCTTGCCTGACCATCAATTTGGCTTTAGAAGCCAACACTCTACAGTTGACCAAGTGCATCGAATAACCGATGTAATTGAACGAGCAATCGAGTGTAAGTAAGTCTGTTCAAGCGCATTCCTTGACGTTTCGCCAGCCTTTGATAAGGTATGGCATGAAGGCGTTAAATATAAACTCCGACAAGCCCTACCCCAGCAATTGTCTTGTATTTTAGGTACATATTTGGAAGACCAACTCTTCCGTGTGAGACACGGAAACGAATATTCCACTTGGCCCTCTGCTATATTTGCTTTTTACCCGTGATATACCGCAAACGGACGACACTGCCCTAGCCACATTTGCTGATGACACTGCCATTTTAGTAACGGCTAAAACATTCGAAGAAGCAACTGCCAAGTTGCAACGTGCCCTTACACGGATTAACAATTGGACAAAGACTTGGCGAATCGCGCTTAATGAAAACAAGTCTGTCCACGTGAACTTAATCTCAAGAAAATTGAGAATCCACCGGTGTTTATCAACGCAGTACAAATTCATTACGCGAACGAGGCCAAATATCTCGGTATGACACTTGACGCTAAACTAAAATGGAGAGCACACGTCAAGAAAAAACGTGAAGAGCTTAAAATCAAATATAGAGATATTTACTGGCTTATTGGAAAGTATTCCAAGCTTAGCTTAGAGAACAAACTGCTATTATACAAGCAAGTGCTAAAACCAATCTGAACATATGGTGTACAACCTTGGGGTTGTACTAAAAATAGTAACATTAATGTATTACAGACATTCCAAAACAAAGTTCTTCGAGGTATTGTTAATGCGCCGTGGTACATTAGAAACGATGATATCCACAGAGACTTGGGAGTCGAAAACGTTCAGAACGTAATTAAAATGTTTGCGCGTAGGAATAATAATCGATTACAAGGTCATACGAATATTTCTGTTCAACAGATCCTCGACGAGACAAATTTATTGCACCGTCTGAAAAGGACTAAGCCTCTCGATCTAGCGCGGTGATTAGCAGTGCGTAATTTTTCTAGAGTACACAGGAATTTTCAATGGAAAATATCTTATAAAAACAAAATAAAATGCGATAGAAGAACTGCTTGTTGAGTGTGAACTCAGTCGTGGTTTGCATAAGGGAGTTGTTTTTTAGTGAGCCTATAGCGTCTATGAAGATTTCTCACCTTCCCATGGACAAGAAAAATCTCAACTAATGGCATTGGTGATGTCACTATTTTAAGCATTAATGCAATACTTTTTCTTCTTCGGAGTTTATCTGAAGAACTACCTTCTCCTTTGTTGTTGTAACTTCGATGGCTGATAGGTCACAAATAGCTGAACGCTGCACAGGGCTCACCAGGATGGTATGAAAAGTTGGTATAAATTATGTTTAGCTGTTGTTTGTTTTTTTTTTTTAGGTAAATATACTCATTTAAGAGCAAAAGTGTAGGAAATTAAGTAATTTAAATAAAATGTGAAGAGATAAAGTACGAATTTTCACAAAGAATATGGTTTTACCTGAAATTTAATTTGGAAACCTTTTTTCCAAATTTATTATTGTAGATATATATTATATATATATATTTTTTTCATTTTAGCAAACATATAAACTTGTCTTTACTGCTACAAAATGTTTTATAAAAGAGTCAAAAAATTTAATAATAGACCAAAAATAAGAAAAAAATTATGTAACAACTAATTTAATGAGTCATCACTTTGTGAATCGGGTTCTGCCGATGATGCACGCTAAATTTTTATCTTGGGGGCCTTTAACAACTGAATAACATCTGAGTCTAAATTGCGTTTTCGTCTTTTTAGTTGATGCTGAAGAAATAAGGAGTCGGTGAAGTATATCTTCATGAGCAAATTTTCGCGAAAAACCTTTTCTGTCTTTTCAACTTTTGTTGAAAGACAAGTAGAAGTAGAGCCTTATTTATAATAATGCTCCCGTGAATTTAAGTCTTATGTGTGGTAGGAGATATTGGATACCATGCATATAAGTGAACAAACAGGTGAGCTGTTCACAAGACATAAGCTTCAAATAGTGCCAGGCTTACAGTATATCCTCTAGCCATTGCTTTTAATAAAACCCGAAATCTTTTAATAAGCCATCGATACCAGTAATACTGCTTGACACTTCCACATTCTCAAAAAAACCTCTGGCAGTATTTCATCATTATTATTTCCATATCCAGATTTGGATTATCTTTAATGTCTCTCTTTGTAGATTCAACAAACAGTTGGTTTTTTATACCACGAGCCTGCCATTTTTGTAAGGAAAATTTATACGCTAAATTTAATAAGCATTCAAGCATGAAGTACAGACATGCCAAATTCTAATCTGGACTCTGATATGATGGTGGTGTTGTTTAACTTATCAATATTATTAAAGTTATGTTAGTCCACATATGAAGCATTTCATCGTCGAAGTTGTATCAGTTAATGAATTACATATTTTATCATCGACCTTTGTAAATAACATCTTATAATTAGCTATTGTATAGGTCCCTCAGGATCACCATGTATTAACCTCAAAGGTACTAATGAAGATAAATTAATACTTAAGTCATTAGCGGATTCACTCAAATGCCTCTGTTTATATTCTGAATGGCCAGATGAACCATCGAAACCCCATTTAGATATTAAAAATAAATGTTGAAAGTTTCTTTTACTTCCGATGACTTCATGCTGATCCTGCATCAGACGAACAGTGTATGGACCTCAATGCCCAAATATGATAACAATTCTTCTTGGCTTGTTGAATGCATTTGTAGGAAGAAAATCGGGCCTTGTCCTTACTTCTTATTATATTATATTGATGCGTTGTAATCTGAGCATCTACAAACATAGACAAAGCTTCCTCTGTTGAAAGCTGAGAGGGTTTCAAAGATTATTTTATTGAAAACCATCCAATTTTCTGTTTCACCGTTAAGTCCTGAATCTGTAACTTTTTTTATCAATTTCGAATCATCAATATTACCTGAGGAACGTAAACTCATTTGCACGGCATAACACAATTCGTCTGTGGAATAATTCGACCGCATATCTTGGCTTTCTAAACGATTTGCAATGTCTGAAGAATCAATGAACGTTATTTTCGGCCTTCCTACTCGACATTTTTTAATAATTTGGGAAACCTTTTAAGGTTTCCAGCCAAGAAGAATTATTTGACAAAAATCAATCATTTAAATCTCTTTTTAAAACCGCACACAAAATAGGATACATGATCACACAGTTCATTTACTTAAGTTTCTGGACATTTTGTGCGCTTTTTAAGATATTTCCTTAAAAATAAAGCCCGATCACGGATACTTTTTTCGCCACACTCATTCATTTTTTCATATAAAAATATTCTTGATAAAAATATATCAGTACTGCCTGAACCTAGAACAAAAATTAATAATATTCGATATTTTCAGAATATTTTACTAAAAAATGTCCATATAATAGTTAGCGTTTACTCAGAAGAGTGCAAACATTTTTAATTTTTTTTTGGTTGGCACGATAGATGACACTATGGACAAGAACATGACACAAAAAACAAGGCTCGAGCTCACACCTGGATGAACTTTAACCCAACGACTTTATTTCACACGCACGAACAAAAGATTGCTTATAGGACATGTAATTCAATAAATTATTTCAAACACAATAAACACCAGAAATAGAAGTTAATTATGTAATTTTGAAGGGCATCTGTAGGTTGTGCTGCCATAGTAATTTCGATGTAATATCTTCTGTTGTAACACTTAACACTTGAAATATTCACTTGCTCTACTAAGATGTCAATAACGAATGATCCTAATGATACTACTACTTTGCTTTTGAGGCTTGATTATGGATGATTTGTGGCTGAAAGATAGAATCCACTTTCGCACTCGTGTAGTAGCAAGAGTACTTAAAGATCTCAACATGCATAAATCCGCTGGTCCAGATGGTATATCTCACCTTCTTCTGAAGAGGTGTTCTTCCACGCTGGCAAAACCACTGCGTAAGCTTTTTCATCAATCCTAATCTTTAGGACTTTTTCTGGGCAGATGCAAAACAGCATTTGTCCAGCCCGTCGTTAAAAAAGGCGAATCTTCTTCTCTTTCCAAGGTCATGAAAACGCTGATAAACCGTCAGCTCATGAAATATCTCGAAACACGAAAACTTCTCAATGACCGGCAATATGGTTTTTGTAGCAGCAGGTCCACTGGTGATTTGATATCATGTCTCACCGAAAAGTGGAACCAAAGCATACATCAATCTGGCGAAAGCAAGACAGTTGCACTTGATATTTCTAACGCATTTAACAGAGTTTGGCATCAGACTCTTTTGTCGAAAATGCGTGCTTTTGGGATCGATGACTCTCTTCTTCAATGGATTAAAAAAATACCTTTTGGAACGTTCAATTCAAGTTGTCTTGGACGATTTCAAATCTGATATTCACAAAATAAATGTTGGTGTGCCCCAGGGCTCCGTTCTGTCTCCGACACTCTTTTTAATTTTCATTAATTATCTCTTGTCTGCTACTTCTTATCCAATATATTTCTTTGCTGATGCCAATATTCTCTGCTTTTCGTATTCGTCCCCGGACTCACGCCCCTGCTCTTCGGCTGTAGAACGGGAACCGCAGCGTATGTTAAGCTCATTAAATTCCAATATTAACAGCATAACCAATTGCGGAACTATCAACCGAGTGGAATTTAATGCTTCCAAAACTCAATGCTGTCTACTCTCATTAAAGCGAAATTCAAATACCCAGCCATTATCCATGCATGGCACTTGCATCGTCGAAACCGATAAACTTTCCATTCTCGGTATGTGTGTCAGTGACAACTTACGTTGGAATGACCACATATTCGATGTCACAAGCCACAAGTGATGTAAGAAATATTTTACCCCCTCTGATCTTGCCACAATATATAAGACATTCATCCCAAAATTGGAGTACAATGTCCACATCTAGTTAGGTGCTCCTAAAACATCTCTACACCTGCTAGATAGGATTTAGAACCGTGCGGTAAAACTCATTGGTGATACTAATATTAGTCAATCTGATATCAATGTCTCCTGTCTCACTTTGTTTTATCGCTATTTCCACCACCAGTGCTCCATTGAAATCGCCAGTACCATTTCGCCTATTCAAACTTTCAACCGTAACACCCGTCTCGCTATTAATGCTCATCAGTATACCTTCAAGCCCATTTTCGGACGTACTCTAAAATATCGTGATTCTTTCCGAAGCCGTACAACTCGCTTATGGAATGCCCTGCCGACGTCTGTGTTTCCTGGTCGTTATAACTTGCAAACATTTTAAAACAATGTACATCGGTACCTGTCTTTTCTTCCTCCCTAAATTTCCTTCGCCCGCGCTGTGTACGAACATTTTAAGGGTACAAAAACCTCTTGAGCGCGCGCTGATTATAAAAAAAAAAGAAACAGTCTCGCTGATTGATTGTTTGATTGTTGGCTTTAATGAAATATTGGGTTCTGGAATTTCTTTTAGTTGACGAGTTGAGTGAACAGCCTTTAACATTGACTGGATCAGTTATATGGTATGGTAATTTTGGATTGTAGAATGTTGGTAAAGGAACAAATGGTGTTTATCGTTACAGTAATGGCAGCGAAATGTTGAACTATACAGTGTTGTCTGATGTCCATCATGTAAGCAGTTGAAGCATAACTTTCAACGAAAAACTAGTTTTCTTCTGTCTGCAGTAGACAAAGCTTTAAAATTGGTTGGTTGCCACCGCATTTAAGGCACCGACCAGATACCAAAATTGTACCTGATCTACCTGTTGCTTGTTATTGTGTTGTATGTGAAAATTATGTTGAAGAACTGTGAGTATTCTTCTGAAGCATTTCTTATTAACTGCTTTCGATGACCATTATTTTTTTGCATCAGATCCTACCGTCTCCAAGCCTCTGATTATCTCATCTGAGGTATGTGCTAGCTAGCAGATCTAGTTCTGCTAGTAGTTCGGTAGCGCTAGTCTGTGTAAATCGCGGTTGCTCGAAGAAAGTTCTGATGTAGTTATTCACAATTTGTTTTTTTTTTCTTCATACCTGTCTACAAGCTTTTATCACGCTATCTCATAATGTTCCTCGGTAGCAAGTATGTGACGAATTTGCCAAGCGGCTTCTTCAATTAACATCCCTTTTAGGTACTGGTATTTGTGGTCCTGGAATGAAGGAATGAAGCATATGATTTATCAAATGATGGTATCGTAAGTCGTGTCATTCGGAGGTCATTCTGAGGCATGGTTATAGTACGATCATGCACTGCATCAAAAAGGTGTCGGTTTTGCGACGCTAGTATGTTTAATGTCTCATTCAAGTTCGATGACTGAGAAGGGGTAGCGTTTTCTTTCCGAATCGATGAATTAGTAAGATGACGTAAGAGTGAGGCTTTGGTGGCAAGAAATATATCTTATTCTGCTTTCATGTAAGAGGATTCATTTGGTGTCACAGCAATTTGATCGTCATAACCACAAAATTCGCGGAAAGTTTTCCTGAGTTTATTGAGACAAGTTTCGATGTCCTTTCCCTCACCTGAACATCGAACTTGTCGAGTTGTAGGGGCTGAGTAAGGTCAATGAATCTCGAGAGGCTTCTACCGATGAGTCCTGAAACCTTGTTCCTTCCGAAATGACGTACAATGACAGTAGCTTTCCAACGCATGTTCCAATGGAATAATAACAATGGAATAATACAAGTTACGCCATCTCTTAGCAAACCACACGAATTAAGTTATAGACCCAATAATATCTTGAAGGTGTTGCTTTGTTTCAATGGCAAGTTGATTATGTTTTAACCCCATATTGTTTACCTGGGCGGACTTTTTCTCCTCCAGGTATCTTTATTCCTGGTTTTATTATTAGAAAGTTGTTCTTTCTATCTATGATAGCTTCCATCTGCTTGAGGGTGTCATCACCAATGATACCGTCGAATGTACGTCCTGGAAGAACGAAAAAATCTATAACAGTTTTGTTTCCGACACTTTCAAAAAACGTCCCGCTAATTTTTTATCAATACGAATTTCACCTCCGGCTGATTGGATAGTAAAGGGTGTTTGAGCCAAACGTGCATTGGTTGCTAGTTTTTGTTTCACAAAGTTTTTGTTTGCGCCCGTATCTACCAGAAGCTTTAGGGTGCGGCCCGCTTTAGTGACATACTTTACGTATGGTATGTTAGACAGGCGTCTATCATAAAATTTATCTCAGAAGGCTCCATCTCTGGTTCCTCTGGTTGAGATTCATAGTGATCTTCCTGGGTAAGCTCTTGCTCAAGGTTTTCAAGATATTCTTCTTCATCCTGAGTCTGAATATTAAGCAGCCTTTGCTTTTTCTGAGGGTAGTAATTATCTGAGTTGTTTCGGGATTGTTCGTTATACATTTGTTGATAATGACCGAGCTGTGATGGTATAGCAGGTTTGTTTATATAGTTAGCTTGTCGAGTCTGGACAGACATTTCCATAAGAACTGGGGGTTTAGGCTGAGTCGATCTTGGAGGAGGAATATCGGTCCTTTGCAGCCTCGGTTGTTGGAGTTGGTTCGTACGATGTTGGTTATGATAGATGTTATAGGGAATGTTCCTTTGTTGTGGCGTTAATGTTCCCTGACGAGGTGGCGGATGATGTGCTGGTTTGAATTGTCCATTTCTGGCTCGGGATAGGATCTGGTTTACCGGAGTGGTTATAGCATTATTACTGATTTGACATACTCCTATAGCTTAGGTTCTGGATTTCTAAACACGAAGCATACGCTTCCGGAAGAGTAAGCGGTTTTGGATAAATAGCATTTTCGATAGTTCCACATTTAATCCTCTGATGAATTATCTACAAGAGCTTGAATGGTTTCAGGACTGTTGTCGTCCGTTTTTATTTTATTAATTATCAGTGAAAATTGATGATTCACAGAAGCGTAGAATTCATCAATAATTAAGTTACCCTGGGATAAGGTGTTGAGTTGATGCTCAAGGGTGCGGATGTCTCTTTTATTCGCATAGTTCAAGGATAGACATTTCTTGATCGAAGCCCAATCGTCATCGAATATATTATACGAAATTAAGACGGCATCAGCCCCACCTCTAATTTTTTGCCTGATGCTCTACAGTATGGCTCTGTAGAGGGGTTTTTCTTTTACGATCTCATAGTCTTTTAATATGTTTTCCACGTTGTGGCTCCAGGAGATATATTGGATTGGATTGCCATCGAATGTCTGAAGGTTCTTGACTCCATCGGGTAATCTACTGATCTCCTTCAGATCTTGTTCGCTCCTCGGAATTGCAGGTGTTTTTGGGTTTGGGTTAGATGATGCATTATCGAGTTCTATTGACCTGAGCTTTTGTTCTATTTCTCTATTTTTTCCAATTTGGGCATTCACTGCACCAGTAAGATGGACAACAGCTCTTTGAAGTTCTTCCATTTTGCGAGATAATAATTGTTTATGTTTTTGCAGTTATGAAATTACCTTCGTTAGGTATGAGGGAAATTTAGGATATAATTTTGTTTGACAGTATGATACGTACCCGAAACTATATAACTACGTCAATAATAGCTTTGAGAATAATATATATGCTAGATGATAATAATTTGATTACTTAAACCTATATTACTGAATTGAATTCCTGCAGTTACGACTGTTCGATTTTATTAAAATATGTTCACAAAAAATAATTGCTTTTTTGTTTCTTTGCTAAATTTCTTTAGGTTCTAAAGGTCATACGATTTTGAGATTCGAGTAATTGACTTACTAAAAATTACTACAATTTAAAATATGTTCACAAGAAATAATTGCTTTTCCTGTGGCTTTGTTAAATTTCTTTAGGTTCTTAAGCTTATGAGATTTTGAGATTCAAGTAATTGACTTACATTAAGATTATAATATATATCATGTCTCTTCTGGGTAGGTTGGGATGCTGGAGAGTTGGTGAATGTTGTCAAAAGATGAGTTCTTCCTCGTTGGCTCCTTCTTAGAGGTCTTCTGTTAAAGTCGCCTTTGGTAGTTCACTCAAATTTTATACAATGCGCTTCGGAAGGGGTGTATTGTTCTTTTTTGGTTTATTTCGTAGAGGTATTGGCTCTGTTGTAATAGTACACTTTCACTATCACGTAGCGCGTGAGTTCACTTTTAAACTGCTCCTTTACTCGCGTATACTTTTACATTCGTATTAACATACATTTACTTTAGTGAGACACAAGTCGCTTTATTGAAGTCAAACTTAAATCTAGACATAATTTGTTCTTATCATCTATTTATAACATTATTGCAATTGATGACCCTGCAATTGTGTGATAAATTATTCCAGACGGAATACGAGTCCCATTCAAATGCACCTGAACAAGTATTCAATTACCGAAGGTTTTTAGGTAAGCGTGTGTGACCTAGCAACATCAAATATGATGCATGTAGAATTGAATCGGTGCATGTGCTGCATCAGCAGGAGTCAGTGTGATAACTGCGACATTTTCTATTGATAATTCCAAACAGGATGGACGTATTAAATCTATAAGATTTGACATTTTGAGAGAAAAGTTAGAGGAATACTATGAACGCGCTTGGTGAAAAACATTTTTTTAGGTTAAAAGTTTTGCTTTTAGATTATATTTTTGCTGTAAAGTTTTCGTTTTATGCTTACTTTTACAGGTACTTACGAGTATTTTACTTGCTTTCTTAGCTTAATTATTCAAAAAACTGTATTTGTTATTTTTCTATAAATTTTCCCTTTCTTTTTAACACGATATGTGTTTCTTTGTTGTTCTTTTTTTGTAAAAATTTTAAAATTGATATTTTGTAGTAATGTGACTTTCACACGATTAAACAATATTGCTGTGGTTTTAACTGGTAAAATGTCAGGGGTTGCAGAACTGGTGTTTTGATTTCAAGACTACGATCTACGAAATTATTCAGTCTCGTGCTTGGTTTCTTGTCCTACTGATCGGGTTAATTTTCTTGACTTTTATTGGAGTCTCAAATAGCTTGGTGTTCACTTTTACACTTTTGTGTACTTGGTTGATTCCCTATTTTCTTTTATCCCACTCGAACTGATTTTGATTTTTGTCAATGGCTGTTACATTCGCAAACACACAAACATGGTTATTGCTCTTGTTCGTATTGCCACACTCGCGCATGCACTAACTTGGTTATTGACAGGTCCTAAATTATTACACTCGCGGAATTAACCATTGATTTACGTTCTTAATTTCAGACGCGTACAAGTGATTTTTTTGTTTTTGTTTAAGAAAAGTTGTAACATTCAATCGCAGTAGTGTTTTAATATGCAGTTCCTGCTTGGGCGCTAATTATTAAATAGACCCACAGTTTCTTATGAAAGAATTAATTAATGCAGATTGCCTCCACCTTTAATAAATTATTTACGACCTAACTCACAATTTCTTTTGAACACCTATTTAATGTGAATCATGGAGTCAATGCACGAGCCGATGCCTTCAGCAATTCCGTTCTAATTGAGGAGCTCATGTTGGTGATGCTGGTATTAATATGTAGAAAAAAAATACGAAGACCTGTAAAACTGATATCTCACCAGAAATTCAAAAAAAATGCCGAAGAGAAAATGATTGCACTACATAATATCAAATAAAATGCTATTGAATAAAAATAAAGTGGTCTGTTAATGTCAGTAAATGGTTATAAAATTAAAATAATTAAGATTTGCATACGAGTATTTTACATAAGTTGTTTTTCTACATAATAAATATTCAATATTAAATTGAAAATACCACCTTGATCAAAAAGTACCTGGTGGCGTCACCGTGTGGCGCTCCCATTGTTCCGATTTGAGTTCTGTTTTTGTTTTGTTAAGTTGGTACATCTGTTGTTGACATTTCCTCTAAATCTTAGCGTCATAGCTTGTCATTTGCAAAAGTTACGTAGCCAAGAGTATATCTATCTCTGTGTGAGTTGGCGATTTTTTCCAATTTTCAAAATGGATTGAAATTTGCGTTTTTTTCCAGAAGGCAAGAAAGTAAACAAAGAGTATTATTTAGGCGTTATGAGACGTTTGCGTGAAGCAATTCGCCGAAAGAGACCAGAATTCTAGGCAAAAAACTCGTAGATTTTGCACCATGATAACGCACCGTCGCACATTGCTATCATTATTCGTAATTATTTGACGAAAAATGCAACGAATACCATCCAACAGCCACCGAATTAATTCGATTTGGTCCCCTGTGACTTCTTTCTGTTCAATCGAGTTAAAAAACCACTACGGGAAACGGGGAGGAAGTAATGGAAAATTGCAGGAAGCACCGATGGACATACCGAAAACCGAATATAAAAAAATGTTTCGAGGATTGGATCAAGCGCTGACATAAGTGCGTTACAGTGGATGGGGATTATTTTAAAGGGGACAATATAGATTTAAATGAATCAACTTGTATTTATAATTTTCTGAATAAATTTTGATCAAGGTGGTATAACCAATATACTAATTAATAAAAAAATGCGTTTTCGTGTAGTGGCTTTTGAATACCCATATTAACGGCAAATGAATTTTTATTATTTAACTATAAAATCTGCTGCATTTGCTGTACTACAAAAGTATCGAATAAACCATTTTGTCATTTATTTTTTAATTTCAGATATGGTCCACATTTTGAAGACATAGTAAAAGAAGGAAAATCTTCTAATATTACTGTCCAAGCTGGTGCGGCCGTCTATTTAAACTGCCGGATTTCCTTGCTTCAAGATAAGACTGTAAGTTCAATCTGTGTTGTATTATGTATTATATTATAAATTTGTACGTAACACCATTATCTTATAAAGACTTTACTGGTTAGTTTCAATCCTATAGTTTTTTCAAGTTTTACATTATGTAATTTTGTATACTATTACAAAGTACAATATATAAAAGTCAGTTTTGTCATATTGCAAAATATAGACATATTCAGCCCTTCTTATGCAATGTTGCTAACACTTATAATGACTTTTTTAGATAAAGAGATGAGATTGAATTTGCATTTGAGTAAAAACCAGAAAATCATAGAGGGCAATGAAGAATCTTCCTGAACAACCGACTTCTGCGGATTAAATTGGTTGAAGAAAGATTAAAAAACATAAAACATACGCACAAACAGCGCTCATGCTAACACTTATGTATATCTAATACTGTAATTTTGATACAGAAAAACCGTTAAAAAATTTTCAAATCTTTTTTGTCGTATCTTCACTAACTATTACTTACTAAACCAGACACTTTTTAATCCCGTACTGTCCCTTCGAAAACCAATTATTCCTTACTTTCATTTTGGTTTTACTGTTATTTGTCAGTTAATACTTGACAGTTGTGGATTGCGGTCGATAAAAATTTATTGTAAAATACTTTATCGTATCGGAGTACTTTATCAAGTATCGAAGTAAGATGCAACACGTGATGAAACATAAAACATAATACTGCTGAATGCCACCGCTTCATAATGTCTACACATATTGACGTTATGCGTAGACCTTCCTCGTGTCCCACCCTTTGAACTTGTTTCTGGATCTCTTTTTTTTTTTTTTTTTTTTTTTTTTTTTTTTTTTTTTTTTTCTTTGTTAATAGGTCTAAGCACGTTTCACTTTTACATTTTAGAATATCTTTTTTTTTGTAAGATACATGTATGCAATTTTTCTAAGTATGAATGTTCCCTTTGTTTTCTACACGCTATGAGTTTTTAGAAAATGTATTGTTGATATTCTGCGCTGAATTTAGTTAGTTGACGGTAGCAATTGGTTTGGCCCTTCTTTGTGACTGCCGTAGCTGAGCTAGTCGAGTCTTTGGTGACTTATCCCAATTCACTTGGTCTGAACCAGCAGTGAAAAACTTTATTTTTTTGTAAATTAAAATGGACCAATTTTACAATTTTATTATTTTGTTCTTTTTGACGACCTATTCATCATTCACTCCCTGCGGATGTTGGCGACAGAAGTATATGTCTAGGGTACCGAATTAAAAAAAAAAAGAGCGCTCTTACCAATTCCCATGTCGACCTTCTTAAGGGATCTAATAATAATATTGTTCCAAAAACACGAAAAACGGAACTGGAATCAGGTTTTATGAGACACTGGCCAAAGATAAGGTATCTTAGTTCCCTAAAATAAAAATGTGACTTAGAAACATTGAGAATGGGCTTTGCGTTTCTGAAGCAACTAAAAACTTTACTCGAAATCTCAAGAAACTAGTGAAAATTCATTGATATGATCAGGAGATCGTCAAGATACATAAACACGAGTTTCCTGAGTGCATTGGGAATCACTTTATCCATTAGCCTGCACTTCTTTTGAGCTGCAATACACAGTCCAAAAGGCATACGAGTAAATTGATAAAGAGGGTTGACCTATACAACCGGTTTTTCTCTTGACTTTTCTTTCACTCGCTTTTCTCAATAACTCGTTAAGATACCATAAGGTCCAATTCCCATCAATCAGTCGCTGTATAGCAGATCATACAGCGTAGTGACGTTGTTTTGCCGACCCCGCCTTTTCTTAGTATTTAGGATACATTTGCATACATTAGGAAGATTTAATGTCGAAATATTAAAAATTCATTTTCTAACTTTTTCTGTAACCTTCGTTCGTAAGTCTTATTGTAAATGGGTGTTTTGATCCATGTAATGCTTACTTCAGGAAGCTGTGTTCGAGTATTTTATCAGGATAAAAAGTTTCTCTGAAGATGTTGATTGAGTTTCGAAAGCTCTATTGTTAGACACTTGTCATTAAAACAAGTGTTGGTTGACACATCTATTTTATTTAAATGGTCCCAGAAATGGTCCCGTCCGACTTCATGTTTCCCTTTTCGCAGTTGCGAAAATTCAAAACTTTAAAGGTATCTGTTCCACAGAGGTAGAACAAAAGATTTCGTACCGCTGCTTGCAATCTATGTATATAAATTCGTCTAGTCTGCTTGACGTTATAGTAAACTAAGAGACTGGTGTTTTAATTATTGGGCGGATTAAATTCTCTTTTTGCATTCCACGGTTGGAATGCTTAAATGTCACTGTTCGAATCCGAATTCATTTCGTCCAATATGCTATTCAAAATAAAATCCAGTTCATGAGCATTCCTAGAATTGAACCTATTTTGCATTGCATATTCTGTTCGACGGCATTCGCCAGGAAAATCTTCCAATGTGTAAATAAAATTGTATAAATAAAACTCATCGTTCTTGCATTGATGTTTCTATGCAATATCTTAATGAAATCTAAATCATCAATAGGAGTTCTCATCGAATTTCAAGACAATTGTCTTCAGTCCATAGTTTGTTTCAATATTTCAAAATCGATCTCATAAGAACTGAACTGTTTTAGGATGGCTGATTTAAAAGCACTCAAATGGATTGTGTTTAGTCCACGAGCGATTGTAATTTCATTTTATAATTTCAACCCGAAAATAATGTCCTCACTACTATTCCTATTTTCCGAAAAGCAACTCCCAACGGGCTAGCTCAAATCGCCAATTAATTGGTTAACTATCAAATGACGTACCGGTACTCCAATTCTATTCTTTTACAGGTTTTCTTTCACCATTACTTTTTAATCGAAAACTCGCAGAGTGATTGTCAGAATTTATTGACAAATTTTCTTCCGCAGTTCATGTATGTGCATGTGATTAGGTAGAAGCATAATTATATAGCCGATTCAATAAACCTCTCATGCAGATATCAAAATTTTGGTTGATATGAGTGGGTAACTTTTTGAATAGAGATCTCTGCAAAAAATTTAAACTTAAGCGGACTACAATCTCTTTATATGTATATAATGGACCGTTTGAATAATCAGATTTATCATTTCTTTTTCTCCCTCGTACTAATGTCGAGAGCAAAGGATCATTACTGTTCGCATTAATATTTTGCTGAACAACTGACCCTCTTTGTAGTGGTGACATTATTGGGAGAGATGCCGTGTATGTATTCGTGGTAACTAAATTTGCAACAGTTTGATTAATTTTAAATTTATCTGGTAAGTAATTTATTTACACATTCAGATATTGTTAGTATAAATAAGTGTACATTGTCAGCATGTTTAACAAAAGATGCCCTTTGAAGTAAATTCCGTCAGTCTTGTGAAGATAAGTGTTTATGCGAGTATTTTTCTATACAACACTTAGCCCAAAATGTAAAAAACGTCCTAAGAAGAAATTCTAACTGAAAGCAAATTGTGGAAGATTTCAATAGACCGGGTGATAAATTAAGTAATATAAGCCACCGTGTGGCGCTCCCATTGTTCCAACTTCAATTCTGTTTTTTTTTTTTTGTTAAGTTGGTACATCTGTTGTTGGCATTCCCCCTAAATCTTAGAATCATAGCTTGACATTTGCAAAAGTTACGTAGCCAAGAGTACATCTATCTCTGTGTGTGTTGGCGATTTTTTACAATTTTTAAAAATGAATTTAAATTTGCAACAATGAACTTGTAAAAAGCTTGCGTAAAAAACGGATTCTCTAAAGAAAACGGTCGTTTACCAGTGGCACGAGCGGTTCAAAAGCGATCGTGTGTCAATGGAAGATGATGAACGCAGTGGCAGACATCGACATCGCAAACCGACGAAAACATTAATGAAGTAAAAGAAATGTTGGTCAATAACCGCAAGAGATAGCGGAGGACTTGAACATTCATCAAAAAGATCATTACTGGAGACGAGACGTGGGCTTATGAGTACGACACGCAATCCAGACATCAGGCAAGTGAATGGCGTTCACCAAATGAGCCAAGACCAAAAAAAAACACGTCGTTTTCAGTCAAAAAAGAAGGCAATGCTCATGGTTTTTATGGATTACAACGGTGTAGTGCATCATGAATTTTTGCCAGAAGGCCAGACAGTAAACAAAGAGTATTATTTAGGCGTTATGAGACGTTTGCGTGAAGCAATTCGCCGAAAGAGACCAGAATTCTGGGCAAAAAACTCGTGGATTTTGCACCATGAAAACGCACCGTCGCACATTGTTATCATTATTCGTAATTATTTGACGAAAAAATGCAACAAATACCATCCAACAGCCACCGATTTGCCTTCCTGTGACTTCTCTCTGTTCAATCGAGTTAAAAAACCAATACGGGGAACGCGTTTCAGCAGCCGAGAGGAAGTAATGGAAAAATCGCAAGAAGCACTGATGGACATACCGAAAACCGAGTATAAAAAAACGTTTCGATCAAGTGTGTTGCAGTGGATGGGGATTACTTTGAATTATTGAATTAAATTTCAGTTAGTTAGCTATGTAAGAGAAAACGGGCGGTGAAACCTCCGTCTGGCAGTGAAGCTACTTACAAAGTTACGTGAGAGTATTTTAATATAATGGAGTTCTTATTTCCATCGTTGATGGAAGTATGTTATTCTAGTATAAATATATTTCTAAATTGATACATACATTGTACATTCAATGCAGATGAACGGAAAATTTCAGCGAAGACCTACAGAGTTCAAATTTTAATCAATTTTAAAGACTTAAACTTTATTGCCTTTTTTTTATTTGTAATATTGTTATTTGTTTTTTATTATATATTATTAATATTGTCGTTTGTTATTTTTTTATAATAATAAAACTAAAGTGCAAACAAAACACTAATTTTAGATTTTGTTAATATACAGATACTCTACTACTCGTGCAGCTTGGCACGAGTTGTGTGAGCCAATTGCTCCACATTTGACTAGTAGTGTAGACCTTGTTCGTTAGCGACATTCGTAACAACATAATTTTTATCGCAACGGTCGATAAATTCTGGTAAATAATAAGCTTTGTCATTAAGTTTGATGTCGTATCCAGAATCTGCCATCTTGCAACCAAAATTCCGAAAGTGTTCTCTAATACCAATCGATTCCGAGAAAGTGTCTTGTTAAAATCGTGCTTCTCATCGTCGAGTAATTGTCCGGGGTAAGAGCACATCAAATAGTGTTTCAATGGAAATTCAGTTCCCGCACCCAGCATCGTTTTAGTTTTGCCTTCTTTTTATCCCAACAATTCTGTATAGCCGCAATATGCTGCAAAAGCTTTTTTATAATTAATGACACCTTTTAAATTTTTGAAGACATGCTTGCGACTAAAACAAATTTTCAACTCGCAAAAAATTTTTCTCTTTAATTGAAAAATTGTTAATAATATCTCTGAAATATCTTTGCAAAGCGAACACAAAGCGAATAAAACGTAACGTGTCCAAAGCCGAAGCCTAAGCGCTTTGTGTTTTGCCCATTAAGGTTTGATTGATGCTTTAGTTTAAAGCATAGCTATCGGGATGTATAGTGCGTACCGTAGTATGAGTGGATGTGTACCGTACAGGTTAATTTCTCTCGTACGTCAACCTTTTTGCCACATATGATGTATTTTTCATACCATCTGATCTAGTGTTATGCTCACTTTGGTAAGCAGTTGTTTTGGTTTGTTTACCTTTTGGCACCGCACCAGTATTGCGAATATCGTTTATACTCATTTTCCTTATAAAGGCTTATGTAAAGACGAATAATAATTAAAAGATAATTTAAATTTGTTTGACGTAAATATATGGTACAGTAGAAATCATGTACAATATTTAATGGTGATCGGTGATATATGTTAGTGAATATGGGGTAGCGTGAATTTAGTACGTTATCCTAATTCATGCCTGCTCTGTTCATCGGGAATTACTTTTCAATTGAAAGTTGAAACAAATTAGCAAAGACGTATAAATGAACATTTCGATTGCATTTATATTTGTTGTGGGTTGTTGACGTGCCGACTTTTATATGCTAGTGCGAAAGCATAATTCAAATTTTGAACATGTTTACTCCTAGTAATCTTTATTCGCATTCGTTCTGAAACGTATGATATGAATACGTGTGAAGCATTAGTTAATTCTTGTCGGGGGCCTAATTTTGACGTCTAATTTTATTCTGACAGGATTAAGATTTTTGTTTATCTTTTGACAAAGGGGTGGCACGCCGGCGATGCTTGGCAGTAGGGAATTGGGGGGGTCTTGTTGTCACTCTCCTACTCACAATCACGGATTTTTTGATAGACGAAGACAGCACAGTTCTCACCCACCGTGGTTGCTTTGCCTCTGTACCCCATTAATTCTAGTACACTGTATAAGAAATTATACACGCCGACAATTGTTAAAAAAATTAGGAAATGTAAAAACAGGAGCCAGTTCAATTTTAACGATATTTTTATTCACATAGCAAATCACAAAAAAAGGAGCTCAAAGAGATTGCTCGCCAAGACGATAAGAACACAACTGAACAAACAAAAAAAGAATTCATAGTATTAAAAGAAGGCTTCAGTGCCTGTCAAAAAAGGAATACAAAGGAAAAGGAACGAATCGCTAATTGCTTCTTGGTGATGCCGAATTGTGAAAAGCCGCGTTTACAAAAATTTGAAAATCGAATTGATGTACAATAATCTTGTACACACACCACAACCTATATCACATTTATTATCACGTTACACCACAGAATATAACAATTAAAATCTATTACTTTAACATCAAGTATTGTACAATAGATAAAATTCAATATGATTTTATTTAACAAATTCAATAGTTTTTAGTTTATATGGTATATATAATACAATTGTATATGTGTGGTAGAAAATTTAATCCAAATTTAATTTACGTGATCAAAAAAAAACGAAAACATTCGCGTTCAATAGTTAGATATGTATTTTTAAGTTTTAGATTGGAATATGTTTTAATTTATATTTTCATAAATGAGTTTAATTTTATATGTATCCGTCGTTCAAGCCAAAAAAATAATATGTAGATTAGTTATAATAACTGTTACGTCTACACACAAGAAATATGTATGGTATGTTTACTAAATTAAAGAAAAAGATTTATGGCTTAACTCGACCAACTGCAAGTCGGGAGTGCACTCTCTGGATCGCTGAAGATGTTTTGCTCAATATATTGTATTTGTTTTTTTGTCTTTTACTAAAACTTAGCACGTTTCAGTATAGGGTAGATTAAGTTATGTTTGAAAAATTTAAGTAAATGTAAGCAAAATTAAATTTTTAGATTTTAAAATATGTTTTTTTTTTCACAAACATGTATGTAATTCTTTGAGTATGAAAGTTTCTTTTTTTTCTAAACACTATGAGTTTTTGAGAATTTATTAGAATTTAGTATCCGTTGGCGAAAAGGTTTGGCCTTTCTTTGCGAATGCCGGAGCAAAACTAGCCGAGACTCTTTCCATAAATTACTCCCAAGAAAAAGCTGAGATTTAAAAGCTCCACCGAATACGACAAGTGCCTATTTTAGTGAATGTCCCCGGATAGAGATCTTGCACATGCACATTCAAATTGCGAGCTAGTTAGGGAAGCCGCGGTGCTTAATGGGTGTGAGATAAGCTTGAATTTACTAACTCTACGCCAGCTAAATGTTTAAAATAATATTCGTATTCTTGCAATACGAGAGCATCCTGTATCTGGAATAATGCCATCCGTTCCATTATTCCATTAAACACTGCGCATTCGTTTAAGATTTGCATGCGTATTCCCAAAAAGTAATGGCAAATTTTTTTAACAGCAGCTATTACAGTAAGTAGTTAAAGTTTGTAGCTGCTATAATTCTGACGCGCAGGTATCGTCTATCTACTGTAGAAGTACGGAGCCTACGCCCAATTATCAAAGCTACTCTCATCAATGACGTATTCTAATAATAAACGGAGATAGAGCAATACTGGTCTTATCCTAATGATTTTCAAATTACCGTCATTGAAGGTTGCTACGATTTGACCAAATACATTGTGAGCCAGGTATAATGTCCTGTTTTGTGACATTACTTCCGGTAGTCCCACCAGGACTTGGTACCATGGCCGTTAACACCTCGCTGACTTCGATCTGGTCCTGACTTGAAAGAGGTGTTCCCCCTAGTAAGATCGTCATGGCGGCTGTGGTTCAAACCTAAGTTCGAACTCCACAACGGTTCAAACAACTAGTGGGAGACCGTTACAAGTTCATTGTGGAATGCCAAACAATTCTGTTGAACTAAATTTTTTTTAAATATTAGGGGTCTTTTCTCTTAGGATATCTTTTCAAACGTACATGGTAGATTCTAGATAAAATATAAATTCGTGTCCTGTAGTGTTGTCCATCGATCCCAACGGTACCGCTGAAAATCAAAGATTATTTTGTAGGTTATTTGGACACATCACCGTTCAAATAAATTTCATTTTAACCTTATTGTCGTAGAATATTATTGTCTTTCCACTTGCATTTTCTTACAGCCCAAAATATCTCGTTAGAAAAATCAAAATGCCCTATCCAACCGATGAATGTATTTCTATATGTAACCTGTTTTAAAATTCATTGAATGATGCCAAGTAAATATCGGAAGACAGCGCTGATCAAATATCAATAATCACAATCCATTCTTTTTAAAGAATTAGTGAACTTTTTTTTTGTGAAACAACTTGGGCAGCTACTTGTTTGTTGTTGCGATTGTCGTTTCTAGATGTCCCGTTCGGTACAACGTAAAATAAGTTTATTGGAAAGCATTCCGATGATTAAGAGGGCTTTCCCAAGGACTCGCTTTCGCTGGTAAAGAACACTAGTCGCATACATACAATCCTTTTCTGACAAGGTCTTGTACTAACTACAGAGCAAATTTTATAAAAGTGAAAATTTTCGTTATTAAGTTGTCAACTTAGCACATTGCAAGAGCCTTACCTCTAATCTTCAATGTCGCTTGAACAGCTTCGGACGGGCAATTCGACTAATACACAGACGGACGATACAACAGTGTGGAGTGTGTCCTTTTCAGTAAGACAGTAGGAAGTCGCAACATGATGTGAATAAAGGTAGTTTTAATGGGGAGACTAAATTATTAGTGTAAATTGACTTGATGTTGTATTTAGGCTACCATTTACCTCACTAGATTTCAGTTGCCTGAAAAAAACCCTTTCGGTCAATCCTGGTATTGAACCCCGTACAGTCCGATTGGGAAGACAAAACACCACTTGAGCCACGACCACTTGATTGTTAATTTCTTTTAAGAAAAGTAATTCAAACTAGATCCTATGTTAAAGGTCAAGTATAGGTAGTCAGAGGATATAACTTACAAATTTAACTAGATAGATCTGACCTAAGCTGGAAAAAAAAGCTAACGTTGTCATTATTTCGGTCAGAAGTGGAATGTCTGCCAACGACGACAACAAGTGTCTTTATTCCATTAACTAAATACAGCCGATGAAGAGAAGAACTTTTCGAAATTAGATCTGGTCCATATTAGTTGCAGTAATAAATTTTTTATATAATATATAAAAGTTGTGTAAAAAGGTCTGGAAAATATTAACTTATACGTAAACAGTATCGCTTCCAGATTTGATAAAAAAAGGTTGGATGCGCCATAAATATATACATTCTGAGATAAATAATTTTAAATCATAAAAACTTCAAATATTTTACTTTTCATTCCCAGCATATTTGTATCAAAAGTTATTCAAGATCAAATATAAAAAAATTTGTATACTTAAAATTTGTATTTCTCTACTTTTTTTATAAAAATAGATTTAGTATTTTCCTTTCGTAAGTAAAGAATGTATCTCTAAACTAAAACGATTTTTTCTTTATAATTTTATTGATATCCACTAAATAAAAATGTGTTACATCAAGAAAAAAATTTGAGTGCAAAGTTTTATTTATCTTATTTTTGTAAAAATCTTTGCTAATGCTTGGAATGCACGCTCGAGCACGTCTTTAAAAGGTTCTTATAATACCCATTCCTTTTAATTCCTCCCATACATTCGCAATTACCTCATTAATACAATGGTTGAAGTTATCCAATATTGTTGTTTCTGATGTATAGCTAATTTCCTTTATCCGTCCCAATAAAATAAAATCCATTAAAAGCTTAAAAATTGGTCCATTCCCGCTTTGTCCCTGAATTAATACATCGGATTAAACCACATTCTAACCGCATGAACATACATATAGAGGCGCCATCCTGATTGCTCTTAGTTGCAAAGGAATCTTCCCTTGTTCATTCGGTAATTTGTTCCTACCAAAAACTCCAATTAAAGGCTCGCATTAAACCTTGACAAAAGCCAATGTCATCCTATTATCTTGTTATTCAATGTAAATATAATACATTGACGTCAAACTTGTGATTAAAAACACTTTATTCAAAAGTATTGTGTGGGAGTTGTTTTCAATTTTAGTTTACTTTTTTTGTTATTTCCAATTCATTGTTACTTACACCTGGGAAAAAAACAAGTAAAAGATAAATCGCGTAAATGTTAGCTTAATGAAATTATTCTACCTTATGAAAACTTACTGGCCCCAGCGGGAACTCTTAGCTGTTTCTAATACCTAAACAATGTATTCTGACGTAACCTAACTTAACTTCAAAAATTCATTATATTGGGATGTTCAATAAGTTTTTTTTTTTAGTTAAAGTTGAACACACATTTCTGGTATAAAGGCTTATATTTAATCCATCAGATATTTTCTATCACGGTTTATTACCTTCTTCTAACGTTCTAGAAGAGACATAATGCCTCTTTTGTATATAGAAGTCAGAACACTTATGGGTAAAAATTTTTTTCAGGTACGATTCATCTCATCTTCGGAATTGAATTGGTATTTTTTTTTATTTTTGAATTTATTCAAATTAAAAACACAACATTTATAGTAAATTTTTCAATCTTTAAGCTATAAATAGTAGCTATAGCACAGTAGATGGATGATTTTACAATATGTTGAATAATTCTAATTTATAATAATGAATTGAATTAAAAAGTGATTTCACTAAAGCTATAATTAAGTATAGGGTTTTCTAACAGCGACTTGACAACTTTTTTTTTAAATAAAAGGCAAACCATTTCAGATATTTCAAACACATTTTTATTGGCTTAAAGTACAATCAAAACATTTATGAATGGAACTCAACTTCGTTCATATGGCCACCGCGGGCACGTTTGCAGCGGTCGATTCGTTGGACACAATTTCCAACGACTCGGCCACACATTTCGGCCGAAACGGCCGCTATTTCGCGTTCAATGTTGGCTCTGAGCTCTTCCAACGTCGTCGGCGTGTTGGCATAAACCAATGATTTAACGTAGCCCCACAGAAAATAGTCAAGCGGCGTTAAATCGCACGAACGAGACGGCCAATCGACTGGCCCATGTCTTGAGATAACACGCTCACCATGCTTATTCTTCAATAAATCGATTGTAGCGTGTGCTGTGTGGCTTGTGGCACCATTCTGTTGAAACCACATGTCCTCCAAGTCCATATCTTTCAATTTGGGCGAAAAATAATCAGTGATCATGGCGCGATAACGCTGGCCATTAACAGTAACGTGACGGTCGTTATCGTCGACGAAAAAATATGGCCCAATAATGTCGCCGGCATGCAAACCGCACCAAACAGTTAATTTTTGTGGATGAAGTGGTGATTCATGAAGCACATGTGGGTTTTCACTCGACCAATAACGCATATTTTGCTTATTGATGAACCTATTGAGCCAAAAATGAGCTTCGTCACTGAAGATGATTTTGCGATGAAATTCATCATCTTGACGCATCTTCTCCAGAACCCAATGGGAGAACGTACGTCGCTTCAAATGGTCCATTGGCTTCAATTCCTTTGTCAGCTTGATCTTGTATGGGTGTAAACCAAGATCCTTACTCAAAATACGGCATGATGTGGTCTGAGCGATGCCCAATTCTTGAGAACGCCGTGGAAATGACTGATTTGGATCGTTTGCTACGGACGTCTGAACGGCAGCGATATTTTTGACACTTCGACCAACCCGTTGTCTCACTTACACTGCAACATCACACAACGAATATGTAGACTCAAATTTTTGCACTAAACTTATTATTGCCTATCTTCAAGGCGAGAATTACGACCGAAAATTGGAGTTAACGCTCTTAAAGTTGCAGTCATCGACTCCGAATGTCTGTAGAAAATTTTTATAATTTGCAGACGTTGCTCGTTAGTGTACTTTACCATGATGATGTTGAGTGTACTGAATAAATTGACAGTGACAGTTTGATGACTAGTGAAAGAGTGCGTTCACAAATTAAATTCAAAGTTGTCAAGTCCCTATTGGAAAACCCTATACAATAATTTCAAATTGATTATTATAAGTTGAAAAAATATATGGTAGTTCTAGTAAGGAGTGAAAATGTTAGTACTGTAAATAATGCATTCCTAATATTTATCTGCTAGGCGTCGAAAAAGGGCATCTTTAAAACTACTCATACGATAAAGTCGTCTTATGTTAAGAGGGTGTGAATTCCAGAGACGAATAGCATGAACAAAAAATTGCCGATCTGCAATTTGATTGCAGTATGCGGTGCAATTAAACTGAACAAACTAATAGATTACGAGAAACTTAGCTTGTCGTATAGATATTGAGGCTGTTTTCTGGTTATTCAGCCCTTCACGAAATCCATAGTATTCGAAAATTTATTACGAATCCTGAAAAATCTATCACAGATTCCGTTCGTAGTGGAAAATCTACTACGATTTTCGAAATTTGGGTATGACGGAATTCGATTGAAATGGAAATTTCACGACAGTTTCTAGAAGTTTTTTTTTACAAATGTAAGTATTTGTCAGTTTTCTTAGTTTTAAATAAATATTTGTTGCTCTAAAGGGCAAAAGCAACAAAAGCTTTTCCGGGTGTTTATGGGAAACTCGACCTAGAACAAGGATTCAAGAAAGAAATATGTGACAATGTTCTGGGAAGAAGTAAAATGTGAGTTTACTGCTCTCGGGCCACCTTCAAAAGAAGCTTAAGTTTGAAGAAAAGTAGGTGAATGATTTAAATAAAGGAATAAATTTTCAAATCCTGCTAAATACTCATAGGTTAAGTGTGATTAAAAATCGTGCATAAAAAGGAAACTTGTCAAGAACAAGAAAGAAATCTTTGCAACTGGTGGTGGAGACTGTCGAAGAAACTAAGTCACCATTAACATGAATAAATTGTAATGGGGAAACGGAATTTATCCATATATATATGTAACTCTACAACTAAGTTCCATGCTGTGAAATATTTAGAAATAAGATTAGTTTTAATGTTATTTTCATTTCATTATTTTTCATTATAGTTTTAAGATTCTGTTGATCTTGAATATATTTAAAATGTTTTTTCTAAATGTTTCTGCTGCTTTTTGGTGATTACTGGAATGTGAACGTGAAGGCATATACATATTATACAATGCACAAACGACATTGATGATTTATGAAGCCTTTTGAGGACTATAGTGCAGTTGAGGTGCACCAAGTATTCATCGAAATCTGTTTTTCAAACTTGCTAAAGCCTTTATTAGTATTCCTTACGCCTTCTTGATATTTTGATTGGAAGTATCGTTTCGCGTCGCTTAGATTTTATATGTGCGAATCGTGGTTCGAACATGTATAGCGTGCATCAACACTTATTATTTTTAAGTTCTTGTCACAAATCTAAAATAAATGGATATATTTGTATTAAATCCATGAAAGTTACAAGTTTCGAAATTTTCTAACCAGCATCGCGTTTATGCTAAACTTTCCTATATATATAAAAATATATATAAAAATATAAAAATCTCTTTTCGCAAGGCTTTTTTCCGCTTCGCTCATCTTGATTTATATCCTGACATGCCAAAGGCTTCTTTCCAGTATGTTCAATACATTTTTGAGTGTTGCGAAAAAAGTGGATTATGTCATTCCAACTTCAAAATCGTTACCAACATTAAGTTGGTAACCATCCCCTGCGAAAAGCCTTAGTAGTGCCACGAGACGACATACTGGAGTTATTGAACATGAAAACACACCCGGTGCAGCTCATCTAATACATACTTAAATACAGATTTGTTGAGTCAGGAATTTTTTTGAAATCTGTAAGTTCATTTTAATTTTTGAACACAAGAAAATAAAAGTGACTTTACTCTCACATTAGCTCATCCAGATCAAATGGGTCACAAGCGTCTCGAAGCATTTTCCTTTGAATTTTCAGAATTGACTTTCGCCTGAAGAATAGTATCCATTTTTAATTTTATATGATTTAATATTTAAATATCAGAATAAAACTGAATTTTTTTAATTATTTATAAATTTAGCGCACAATTTATTTCAATAATTTTCACATTTTAGATATTTGACCTTAAACAGCTGATTTCGAAAATGAGAGTGAGGAAGTTCTATGTGGCAATGCTTTTTGCGATTCCGCATCGAATGAATTCTGTAATAGGACTGATTATCTTTCTTTAGTATTTAAGTAATAATCCAAATATATCTCAAGTGAACATCCAAGGATATTTTTGATGTACGCCAACACATGAGCATAGCGTTTCTGGCCATTTACGTGGCGTAAAATGTTATTAAATGCAAAATTAAGCCTGCGTTTAATAAGTGCACCTGTATAACAAAAAATCTAACAACAATTTTAGCTTTGCTTACAAATTCAATTGGTACATTTCCAAGCTGGACAAGAGGGAGACTAGTTGGGATAATACCATTCCGACTTATAAATATTGAGTTGCAAGTAGTTTTCCTCTCCCCAGCATTGAATTCGCTTAAGGTCGTGATTAAATTGCAAAGTGACATGATCAATAACGTCATTTTTAAAGCTAAAATCGTCCGCAAAAATGTAAAAGTTGCAGCTCATAATAACATAACTGAGATCGTTTATGAAAAGTGCAAAAAGCAGCAAGGGTCCTAGTATTGATCCTTGTGGAATGCAAGTGCAACACCACAGTATATATTACCAAAACCAATATAGCTAATTCTTCAATACTAGCATATAAAAGGGAAAAATCAATTAAAGCCACTAGACCAGTATTTCGATTATAGCGAGTGGTGATCGCACAACGCTAAAGACGGCGGGTCATCATAAGTTAATTGTAAAATTAATATTATAACTAAATAAAAGTTTCCCGTTGACTGGGAGAAAAAAAGATAAGTTTTTTTTTTATCTCGCAGCGCAAAGTAAAACCTTACTGGCGCAGTCGGTATTCCTCTTTTCGGATGAAAGAGGGGAAAGGGAAAAAAGATTGTTTTTTTTTCGGTTTAAGAACTTAACACAAGTGACAGTTCAATAAAAACTGTGAAAATTTAAAAGACCTAATTTTCGCATATTTTATATTAAAATTCCCAGAATACAACAAATAATTTGTCTTAACAACTGGCGCGAGCAACCACGCCATTGGTGCGGTACTATAGCAAAATGGACACCCAATTTGCTTTATGTCAGGGACACTAAACAACCACAAAAAAAAAATTATAGCGTTACGCACAAATAACTTTTGTCCATCGTATATTCAGTTAATTATTCCTGTCCGTATCTCTACGGAAACAAGTTTAAAATTATAACCGATCGCGCACCTATTAAGTATTTACATAGTAAGCGAAGCCAATAATGTTACTAAAGCTACAAGAACATATATAATTTCGAAATAGAATATCTTAAAGGAAAAGAACATAAGGTAGCAGATTTTCTAAGCAGGTTGGAAGATACACCCAAGATTGAGGAAACAAACGATAATGAGTTAAATATGGAATTTACAGAAACTATACATTCGGTAGAAGAACAACATTTAGATCACATAGGTATTAAAGAATAAATCGTTAGCAAGTATAAAACGCAGCTTATATTAACATAAAACGTTAACAAAAAATGGAGATATTACATAAAAGAAAAATCATATTTCTGAACCCACTTGAAGGAATAAATAAAATCAAAGATGTATAGTACAAGGTGGCGCAAATTAATCATCTAATTTTGTTTTTGAATTACTTTTTTACTAAATAAAAAAAATGATTTTGAGTGATGGAAATCTTTATTTGGACCTTTACAAATGTTTCTGTTAAGTGGAAAAGATGTATCCGCCAAGTAGCTACCGCCAATGTTGATACACATTTGTGCCCGTTTTATCGCATTTTCAATGACTTTCCCCAAGATTTCCGTTGACAACTGTAAGGGCTGCACTTTTCTGAGACTTTATGGCATAAAAACGCGACTTCAAGTAGCCCCAAAGAAAGAAGTCTGGGATGGTTAAATCGGGCGTTCCTGCTGGCCATGCCAAATCGCCAAAACAGGAGATTACGCGACCAGGAAACGCTTCATTCACAATATCCATTGTGGCTCGTGCCGTGTGTGCGGTTGCACCGTCTTATTGAAACCACATGTTCACCAATCCCCGCTCATCCAATTCCGGACCGTATTCCGTCTTCAAAAAAATACGACCCAATCACTCCTCCCGCGTGAACATCGCACCACACGGTGACTTTGAGTGGATGTAATGCCTCTTCGTGCATCAGAAACGAATATTTTGCTTATTGACGTAACTGCTAAAGTGTAAATGCGCCACGTCGCTCATGATGATTTTCGACACAAAATCGTCCTCTTGGTTGTTGAGATTGAGGATGGCTTTACAGTAATTTACATGCGATTGGTGGTCAGGAGGCATAAACTGATGCATTGTTTGTTCCTTGTACGGGAATATAAGTAAGCGTTTCATTAAAATTCGCTGTAGAGTCCGTCTGGTGATACCCAATTGCGTGGCCCGTAGTCTGGTTGATGTTTCTTCGTTCTCAGCGGCATCGGCAGCCATAGCTCCAATATTCTTGGCCGAATGACTAGTCTGGTGGCGGATATGCCCTGCATGGTCTCCTGTGTTTCTACTCTAAGCTAAGCGCCGCAATGTTTTCCCAGTTGGCGCAACACTATTAGTAAAACCACCTCGAAGTTCACCCTGCGCGAACAATCATTCCACGCGCTTGCACTTCATTGCTTGTATATTTGTGTACTGTAGCTATCTAGTTCACAAATGTCAAATATGATTAACGTACGACGCCATTTGCAAAATTATACCATCTTCCAATAGGGTGATGTTTTAATAACGTTTAGAAAGAAAGGGATGACCGGATTATATTCAGAAGTTGAAGACCATCACTACAATATAGTCCAACAAGTTATCATACAATTAGTCTCACAAGGTAGAAATATCAGATTCATCAGGTGTTCACAAAGGGCTGCCGAAATCCAGACCGAGGAGGGATACAAAAAAATTTCTATCTACCACACAAAAGAATTCATGCACAGTGGCATTAATGAAACATACTATTTAATTAAAGGCAATATATATTTTCCTAAGCTTCGTGAACAAATTGTAAAAAACATCAGAAGATTAAATAAGACAGAAAGCCAATAAAACTTAAGTTTTATATCACTGAGACTCCAACTCACGAAAATGAAATCAAACTCTTAGATAACTTTCATATAAAAAGGACGGACTTGGTAACATTAATTGACAAACTAACTAAGTTTGCTGTAACTAACACGATTAAGGATAGAAATTGAAGACGTAAGAAGGAAATATGAATTGAACACTTTTCTAAGTTTGAAAAGCCCAAAAGGATTATCACAGACAACGAGTTTTAGTCACAATGTACACTAAACAAACATTTAAAGACACCATAAATTAGATTCTACTCCCAATAATAGTAGTTTTACTACCACCAGTACAATACAAATAATACCAATCAATGAACATTCAGAATATTAAAAGATCAAGGTTAAAACAGCTCCAATTACTTTTTAAACCAAAATCTTTTTACATCTTATTATCCCAGAAGAAATTATAAAAACAATCATTTGTCTTAGAACTAACCTAAAGCATATATGTACAAATAGAAAACAAAGTAGTAGCTCAACTAGAGGATAGAAACATTGATAGCTTAGATTAATTCAATAATGCCCAGAAACGCAGAAAGAAAAAAGAGGGTTGTTGAATATATATAGTAGGAAATGCAGAAAAATGGTTTTTCGGAACTATATTTTCAATCATCTGGAAATTATAGCGTTATAAATAACATTTTGAAACAACAACTATTAGTATTATTATTATTATTATTATTATTAATTATTATTATTATTATTATTATTATTATTATCAAGGGAACGATACAAATTAATTTGTAGGGTCCGGGATTTAACGCCGGGATACTATGCCCATGTAGCGCGTTTTGTCAACAGCACGAGGAGTAATCAGTTTCCATGTGGTCCCCCACCTACGTACTTACCGCGCCCAACACTGCTTGATTTCGGTGATATAGTGGGAACCGATACAGTTTTTTCAGTTTAAACGCATTTTTATTTTCTTAATTCATTGATTCTTACATACTAGACAAAAAAACGCTTAAAGCTTAAATTACTTAAAAAAATTATCTTATTCTAACTTACTGGCCCCATGCGGACACTCTAAACCTAACAATTATATTTTGCCTTTCAACGTGCAGTACAATATTAATTTTTTGCATTTAATGTAATTAAAATACTAATTGAAAACTAAGAAAATATTTTTTTTTAATTTAAAAAAAACTTAGTAAACTAACATATTTTTTTTATTATATTATAAAACTTAAAGCTAAAAATTAAAACTACCTAAAATAAACATCAGCTTAGCCTACTTAAATTATCTTATTCTAGGTATTATTCCTTTTTTTGTAAAAGGTTACCCACTTCTGTTTTTTATTTTTTTTTGTATTTTCTTTTATTTTTTTTTTTTTTTGGTTTTTTAATTTTTTGTTCTTAACTATTATCTTAAACCTACCTAAAGCTATGTAAGCCAGCCACGGCTAAAAAATTAGGCTGACCAACTCTGTTTCTTATTGGAGCTATCCTGCACTAGAGGAATTCGACGACGTAGACTCCCCTCCTTCAACAAGCCACCAAAATTGTTGGTGCTGCTGAGCAACATCCCTCATGTCGCGACTCCCTACCAACCTACTGAACCGGAGACGGTCCGCACTGCCGTGTACGACGTCTCTGTCGTAGTTGAGTCGCCTGTCCGCAGCTGTTCGAGCGATGTGGAAGATTAACGGCACCGCTAATCTATCCTGGATCAGACCTTTTTTATCTAGGTAGAGGAACGCCTCTGGAGGAATAAAGCCGTCAAAGCGTACTCTCTCGTGATACATATAATTGGGGTAGTAAGACCCGGAGATCAGGTTATTCGACGAGGTCATTGCTCTTGCAATGTGCCTTCGAATCAACTTAATACCAAAACTGTCCACTCTTATTAGGTTCGCCCTATTGTACAAGACCTCATTAGGATAGAATTTTATGTACTCAGACTCTGGTGTTCTGTATAAGCGAAGACAAGTCCTAAGACAAGCCCTCTCAAACACCCGAATCTTTCCCAATAAACTTACTCTCACGTTGAACCACACGGGACATCCAAATACAAGCATGGGCCTGATAAGGGCCATGTATCAGATCAACTTCACCCCCGCATCGAGTTGGCTGTTATAAAACAGTCTCTTCGTAAGAGCAAAAGCACCTCTGGCTCTGTCCAGAGCAACATCTATATGTTTGTTAAAATACAGATATTGATCTAGCCAGATCCCAAGGTATCTGACTACATTTCGACAAGCAAGTGGCAGTCCGTGCTGCCCAATGATCGAAAACTTTCGCCAATTCTTTCTGGTATCCCTAGAGGCCCCAGACAAAGGCGTCCTAAACAAAATGGTTTCTGACTTCTGAAAGTTGATTTTCAACTTCCAGTCATCGCAATATCGCTTAATTTTGTCGAAGTCACGTTGCAAGAGTATATTTATGACCTCAATCTTTGGACCTGATCTATACGCGATTAAGTCGTCTGCGTACGCTATGGCATGGTGAAGTGAACCTATCACATAACTTGTGTAAATGCTGAACAGGATCGGCGAATTTACCGCACCTTGTTACAAACCGTTTTTAATGTAAAATGTTCTAGCAGAAGTCACATCGCCATTTTTCACGATGAACTGTCTATCCGTTAACATGTTGTAAAGAATATAAAGAAGTGGTTTACTAATGTCCAGCCTGTTCAGCTTGAAGAAGAGTCCCTCTAACCATACGGTATCGAAGGCTTTTTCCAAGTCAATGAGGCAGCCACCAGCACACTGGTTCTTGCCTATGTTCCATTGGATATCAGAAACCAGTTAAGACGCGGCATGAATGACATCATGCCCCGCCTTAAAACCGAATTGATTATCCGGAACTATAATTTTGTCCTCAACCCTCTTAGTCAGGGCTCTATTGATCACCTTCCCGAAAACCTTACTTATATTTGGAAGAAGACTGATCGACCGGAGATTCGCTGGATTGGATGTGTCTTTATTCCTTTTAGGGATTGGATGTACCACCGCAGTTTTCCAATGCGCTGGATAATGGGCATTATTCATCGCATTGTTTAAGGGGATGGTATAAATGTTCACCTCTTCTAGTGGGAGATGTCTAAGCACAATGTTCGGTATTTTATCGGTTCCCACTGATTTCTTACTTCTAAGTGATTTGAAGATCTTCCTTTGAAATGAACGGGGGTAATACCCTATCGTCGGCGATGACATTATTTGCCATATTCTCGTCACTGAACTGAGTGAAACCCGAGCTCTCGAATCGCCAGTTCACTATTTCATTTCGAAGGTAGAAATTGTGCACGAGGACTCGACTTTCCAGGTCGTGGTCCGGGCCAATGATGTCATTCGCCTTGTACACTTCCTGGAAAGTTGCTCCTATAGCCTCTATCTTCTCCTGCGGATCCTCGATCACAAAGAAGTTGTCGTCATCAACGGCCTCATTTGGATCGATGCCTGCTGCTAAAAGTAGTTGTTCGTTGTTCGTCGTTCGGGCGATTGATTTTTCCTCCGAAATATTTTATTTATTTGCGGGAACATATTCGGGTTGCTGGTGTTTACAGCCCGAATTTTGTTGTTTCAATAAAAATTTACAGATTTTCTGTAATTTTCTTTTATTAATGTTTGGAGGTTTTTGATCGACGACTTTAATGTCATGATCTCCGGGTTGTCTGTCAGTAAACTGTCTGTACAAGGTTTTTAGTCTTGACAGCAGTCTACTTTTGCAGTAGACGGTGCAGTGCGTCAATAGTTGCGTTGCGGAATAAGTCTTCGTTGTCAGTGTGATGATACCGAGGTACCGTATTGTTCGTTTAATTGTTTCGTCCATTAGTTTTAGATATCTGTCAATCTCATCGTTTGACAGATTTCTATTGGACGATGGGTAGAGCGAATTCGAGTAAAGTGCTCTAGTCATTGTTCTGGAGAAATGTGTCCAACGCACCTTACTATAGTTGTAGGAATGCCTTTGAACAAACTCTTTAAATTCCGCATTTTCGTTCGGAATGGTTATTTGGGTACTAAGACCGCAATGGTCACTGTCATACACAAAAGTACGAAGACAGTTCACAGTTTGTTGATTAGTGCAAGTCAGATGTATTCGTGAGTCGAACAGCAGGAGATCCAAATAGGACCTATGTCTAGGAAACGACGGACTATCCGTCGCCTTAAGGCCGAGTCGATACATTATACTGTGCTGACCCCACCAATTGTATAGCAGGTTCCCTCTAGTATTTGGTGTATTATTTCCCCAATCACTATGTTTGGCGTTGAAATCTCCGCCGATAATAAAATAGTTTTCCTCCAATTCCAGTCTCAGAAATCGAAAAAGTGTCTCGAGCTCTGAGATGAATAGGGTGGATTGAGTAGCATTAGGTCCATAAACAGACACCATGTACAACCGTTTTCCACTACGGAGAGGGATATACACGATGCATGCTTCAAGCACCTGAAACCTACGCACTACACGACTATATATTCTTTTAAAACGTATACCTTTTCCTACGAAGATCGCAACGCCTCCTCCTTGTATGGAGTTGGGTCGATTTCTTCGTATTATCTTATACCTTCTGTGCCTCATTTTGTGTCTTTTGATAAGCTTAGTTTCGCTAACCAAAAGAACATCAGGAGATTGGTCTTTAAGCAACTTAAATAGTGCAGCTCTTCGCTCAATCCTTATCAGTGAATTAACATTCACTGCAAGTATCTTTAGGGTTTGCTCCGCCATGTACGTACCCATTACGACTGGCGGTGCGTTAGTCCCGGCAGCAATGCGTAGATTTAATCCACGCGCGTAGCTTGTTCGGTTATCTGACGTTGAAGCTGAGCCATTTGGGCGTAGGTAACTTGGGAAGTAACGGCTGGTGTTTGAATTTGAACTGGTAGACGCTTAACTTCTACCTTTTGCTGCCGAGCCAGATTTACTCTTTTTATGTACTGGAATTTGGGACAACCCCGATAGTTTGCGGTGTGTCCCGTATTATTACATAAAACGCAAGAGAGTTGGCTTTTTTCTGACGCTCCATCCCTACCCAGAGCGCATTCTTCTGATTTGTGGTTCTTACCGCACTTGACGCATCGAGGCTGCATTTCGCAGTTCGACGCGGCGTGCCCGAACCTTTGACAGCGAACACATTACAACATGTTATCGCTCCGTTTTACTTTTTCCCAGTGTACAATCTGGTAGTCTAGGACTTTAATACTCCTTAGACCATCCAGTTTGCTATCGGGAGTTAGCTGAATCAGAAAGAACGGTAGTTTCCGTTTCTCCCTTTTGGCTCTGGCTGTAGTGAATGGCTTGACTCCTACGAATTTGAGTTCGTCGCACTCTTTCTCTTTGAGCAGCTTTAAGAGCTCCTCCGGATCAGTAGACGGTTCTAATCCTCTCAGCAGCATTGTTTGCAGCTTTTGCCCCTTCGGGGTGAAGGAGAAGAACTCCGTCGTCGAATCCTTTAACAAGGTTTTAATTTTATTATCGCGCTCCACTGTATTGCAGTGGATCGCATGCCAATCTACACTAAGCCTTTTGATAAAAAAAATTGGAGCCTACGGCCGACTTACACAGTTCAATTTTGTCCTTTAGTTCCATCCTAAAAGTATTTATAGGTGGAACCCTTTGTTTTTGCTGTTGTTTTTGCTGCTGCTGTTTTTGTTGCTGTTTCTGCTGTTGCTGTTGTTGTTTCTGCTTCTGCTGCTGTTGTTTGTTCATTAGAACTTGTTCTATTTTTTGTATTTTTGGTTGTTGTACATTTTGTTGTTGTTTAGTCTCGTTTGTTTTTGGTGTTTTCTTCGAAATCGAGAGCTGTTGATGTTGCTCTTTCTCTCTTTGTGACATTTACTTAGCTTTAATTGAAAGCACTTTTTGGTGTAGCTCTTTGATGCTATCGTTAAGAGCTTGAACTTCCTCTTCTTCGTCCTCTGACTCAGAAGCCACCAGAGATGCGAAGCTATTTTCTCCTCCCATATAGCGGCCTTCCCCACCGTCCGACACGTATGGGTATTCATAGTGTTCCGCTGCCGTCATTCTTGAAGTTGTTGGCGCCTCTTCCCTTACTTATCCAAGCAGCTTTTCGGTAGAAGTAGAAAGGGAAGGGCGCTTTACAAGGTTTGGAGTTGGTCTTAGCTTTCTCCTCCTTTTTGTTGTAGCTGCTGTTGTTGTTGTTGTCTTCTTTGGGCCTGGTTTTTCGGTTTGATCGTCTAATGACAACATGCCACCTTCTGATCCCGCTATAGAAATAACGGACCGCCCACTACCACTCATGTTCCGAAAATCACTTTTGTGGTATATGTTTATTTATTTATTTTTATTATTATTATTTTTTTTTTTTTTTTTTTTTTTTTTTGATTTTATTAAAATAAAAGCACTCTACTTTCTCAGGGATCGAACCCACGACCCCTGCTTCCTAGGTAACAACCACTTCGATGCGAGGTTCTCTACCACCACGGTTACTAAAATCTTGGAAATTTATTATTTTTTTTGCAAACTTATTCGTTTTTTACACTTGCCGAAACACGAAATACGTTTGATCTCCGCGGAGGTCTGTGAACGACTGATGGGAACCGATACTTTCAGTGTGGCGAGGCCGTTGACTAAACAACAACTGTAAATTAGATTCTATAGAAAATAAAATAAATCTAATAGAGGGTAACATTGTATCAGCAAAACATTCACCCAAATATCCTCACGATGAAAGAGATCAACGAATATTGAATTGATTTCTATAAGCGAAAACTGTTAAAAGTAGGTATAACTGAATATCGAAACAATATCGTCATATTCGCAATAAAAGTTCCAAGAAATTATATATCAGTCAAAAAAAGTTGAATTACCCCATTGCCAAACATAGACAGTAAGGATGAATATGTTGTGTAAATAGAAAACATAACTTATACTTATTAACCTGACGAAACTATAAAACAAATTTAAATTAAGTAAACACTGCATTATAACAAAAAATTGTAAGCTAGTATGAAATAATAAGACTCAAATACTTGTTTTAAAATATGCTTTTAAAAATAGTCTTATGCAAAACTGTGACGAACGAGAAATTGTACTAAATAAAAATTACTTCATTAATTTTTACAACTGTCGAATCACTTTGCTAAATGACTCAATCGACAACAATCAAATTAATTTTTCAAGTTAAATATGTACTTCTATTATATTAAGTGATTTCACCTTTGGCAAGGCAATTACATTTGATGATATAATTAATGGCGGCTCATCATTAATTATTTGTAAAATTAATAACTTAACTATGGTATATAAAAGGTCCTCGTTGACCGGGAAACAAAAAGAGAAGTTATTATTTTTTTATCTTGCCGCGCAACGTAAAATGTTACTCGCATGAGATTACCAGCTGGTGAGGAAAAGTTATACAAACTTGTTAGCTTGAATATAAGTAACTCGTGGTCAACGGTGTCAAAAGCCTTAAAAATCTAGTAGAGCAAGGAGTGTTACTAATTTTTTGTCAATTGCAACTCGAATGTCGTCAGACACCTTAAGAACTGCTAATGTACAGCAGTGGTGCTTTCGGAATCCCGATTGATAAGCACTAAGTATTCGTTTACGCTGTAGAAGGTTAGAAATTTGTTGGTATATGATTTTTCGAAAACTTTCGATAAGTGTGAAAGAATAGTAATAGGTTTTTATTCTATAATAGGATTGGTATTCTATAATAATTCTATAATAATTGGTATAATCTTTGCCTGCTTCTAAGCACTCCGAAGATTGATTTCGTTATAATATTGTTAGAGATATATGTAATTAGTGGAAGCACGTATATTATTAATATTATTTTAATAAAACATGAAACGTGGATGAATGTTGTCGATACCAGCAGCATTAGATTTGATTTTCAAATCTTAGGTTAGGCTATACACCATATTCAAGTTTGTCATAGGACTTTAGTCTGAAGCTTGTAATCGAAACGTTTAGCATAATACTTAAATTGGCTTTTCTTATTTTTGCATTTACTTTATTCCGTAACAATAAAAAACTAACAAACTAACTAACTAATTTAGGGATTCTTAATCGTTTCCATCTTTGTACTTAGAATCACGTTTTTTACAATTAATGTCTATCACATAGATAGAACGATGAAGGGATCCGTAATACGTCAAAGACAGTCGTCAAATCAATATACAATATTTATATGATTCACAGTTAGATTTTCGCGAACATAAATAGCAACACCACCACCAACTCTGTTTTTCATATCAGCTCTGAAAATATTGTAACAATGCATGGAGTAAGACTCATCCCTAGCAAATGTTTCAGACACACGCACAGCATCAACACCATTACCAATAAACAGATATCTAAATTCATCAATTTTTCCCATTAAACTTTGTGCATTAATATGACACACCCTTAGCCCCTCTCGCTGTCCACAAATAATATCAAGAAGCAAGCGCATGTTATCATTCAAGCCATTGACTCCAATAAGAGGTCCACGGTATCACCCATTGACGATACCAACGATAAATTTCCATCTCATTAAGACGCTCAAGCAGCAAATAGCATTCATCGGCAGATAGAAGGAGAAATTCTACAAAACTTAATTTAATAGATAACAAAATAAAAGCAAATAGTATAAATGCAGATATAGTAGATGTAGCTTACAAGCAATATTAAGATTCATCATATTAAAACTTGTTTTTGATTGCTACAAGAGAATCAAAATTGTGCATAGAATCTATCAAAAAAGTTTCTTCGTTGGGTTTTGTTCGTACATATCCACACCCACCTTGGGTAAACATAAAACTCAGCTGCTTTTGATGTTTCAATTGAAAAGCTTTCCGATATATCGCATGATTGAGTGCAGAGAGACTTTCACTGAGGTGAACTTGCCCTCAACCCAATATTGTGTAAACAAAACGATTTTTTTTTTTTTGTTGTCTTATACGTAGAGTTGACAGACTTCAGCAATTTAATTTTATCTGACACAGATGAAAATTGTATTATTGCTGGACTGTCTGCATTTGTTTTGGTTTTTGCGCAAAAGATTTGTTTTGGCACCGGTGTAGGTGTGCAGTTGAGCGAGGTGCATAATTTATTAAAAAGGCTAATTAGATTTTCATTTGCTGTTGTTAGAACTTTACGCAAAATAACATCAGTGTAAAATTTGTCACGTTTGAATTAATCAGTTTCTCGTTGCAGAAAGCGAATTTCGCTCTTAAACTCAGAACAATAAATTGACTCGGACGTTTGTTCAAGTAGCTCAATACGAATTGTAGGCGCCGCGATGGACTGGGCTACATCCTCGAAGCGGTTGTTGAAATCAGCAACAATTTTTTCCAGGCTGTCAAGTAAATTATTATGCGTCTCTAGGATAGTCGATTTAAGTTCCGTCCAAATTGTTTTGGAGAGAGCGGAGAGAGCCAAATAAATTCAGCTTTTGTTAGAAAGTTCAGCCGTTTCATAAATATCATTTTCTAGTGAGCTCTCTTTGCGCAGCTTCCCAATTGCATGGTGATTTGAAACAGATTATACTTTGACTACTGCTTCGGATCAGTATACACTGGTTGGCTCTTTTTTTTTCATTTTGGGTAATATTCATTTTTATCTCTATTTAATTTCGTTCAGTTACAAGATATTTGGCAAATTTTTACATTGACACTAAAAAATATATTTAAATTAAAAATACAGCTCCCATCTTGAGCTAGATAAAGACGGCACTATGAAATCTTACAGTTAAATCAAAAGCTAAAGAACTGGTTTGTGATTTCAAATTTTTAGGAATATTAAATTTTTAGCTTTTTTCATTTTTATTTTTATGTTATGTTACTCTTAGTTGGCGAAGTAACGACAGTGCTTAGTCTGATGCTTAATGTTTCGCTGTTAGCTTGGTTTCATTGAGTGAACCAGCTTCTTGATTGAGGTGTGTACACAGGAGCTATTAACTAATTTTTATTAAAAAAAAAATATGAGTGATGTAGGACCCGCCCAGTGAGATGTATGACGGGTGTGATGTATGACTCGTGTTGCTACCGTGATTTTTCTGATATTCGTGTCTAGCCACTAAAATTGTAGAACACGATGTTTGAAATAATGTAGGGCAACAGAAATAAGACTCTTTTAATCAGGATTTATGCTTATCTATTTAGATGTCTCACAATCACTAGAAACATGTGTCTTGAAAAAAAAAAGAAAAAAAAGATAAGGTTTTATACACTCTCAGTCAAGCTAAAGTTGTTTTTTCTTACCTCGTTTTAAATAAAATTTGGTTTTTGTTCGGTCTAATCTGATGACATTATCTTTTTTCCTATAATTTCGAAAACTATTCTTATGACCAAAATTTAATGGTGACCGGAATGACATATTTTTTGGACTAGTAGAAAGACAAAAAGAAGCCATGGATACTGCTTAGCAATTAAAAGCAAATTTTAGGCGAAAATATTGTTCACTAGTATTAACAGCGGTTCTTAAAGAATATGACGTATTATATAATATATTCTCATTGTATTCTGAGTTTATTGTGGGAGATATTCGTAGAGAGAAAAATGAGATGCTTCAAACGATGACAGGTTGTCTATATTCTCTCAATTCTTCAACAAATGAATGTGCTTACTCTTAACTCGTGAAAGCGTAAAATTCAATATGTGACACATGGCCAACGGATCAGCGGACTGAACAAGTAAATTGTAAACCTACTTTATCCGTCGAAGTTCATACAGTGGTGCAAAAATTAATATGCGTGAGTGTATCTTCAGCTTGAAATGTAACTTACACCGAAGCTATCTAAAGAGATTTTAACATATGTATGATGATGCTTTTTATGCAGTTGCACTTCAAAAACAAACTGTAAATAATTGGTTCTTATAAGATCTCATTGTGAGCTCAGACGAGTTAAGATCGCACGTGCAATTGATTTGCGGTGGAAAAAAAATTATGTGTATTAGTTTTGCTTATATGTAATCAAGAGTAACTTAAAAAACAAATTAATCTGATACTGTAGACTGACATAGCACAAAGCAGATGTTTTTTTTTTTTTTTTTGTTTTCGTCGAACTCTTCTTTTGTATGAAACTTTCGCTTTGCACGCATGTCGCTCGTCGTTTGCCATCTTCGTTCATTTTGGTTTCTTTCTTCACATGCACCGATTAGAAGGACTGATGGTACAGGTTGATCAAAATACATAAGGGTCTCTTTCGTAATATTTTGGTACAGTCATCACAATACATAATCGCTACATAGGTCAAGGCACTGACAATTCGTCACACGATCGCAGTGGTAATCATTTGTCGTAACTATTCATGCAAAGTGTCTGACGCTACTACTATATTTAATTTCATAGGCTTTTTAAGAATACATTTCATAGTGCCATCTGTGTAAGATGAGTTAAAACAATCACGATCTTCAACCAAGGGAAGTATTACCCGTATTAAGACTCTTGTTGAGACAGAGTCGCCTTCGCCACCGGAGTTAGAATGCCGCTTATGAATTCTGGAATCTTATTTCAAACATATCAGACAAAAATCGAAGACATCTCAGCTGAAGATCAAGGTAGGGGAGAATTGGAAGATCTGTTTGTTTCAAACAAAACTTATGTCGCTTATGGGAAATGAAAGAAGTAGTACATTAGAAAGCCCATGTAGTAATGCTGCATGTAGTAAATCATTTACTTAAATTACACTTACCACAATTTAGTGAAAAATATTCCGAATATAAAAACTTTAACACACATGCACATTCACGAATCGATAATGATAATTCACTGTCTAAAATTGAAAAATACAATCATTTATTAAATTGTCTTAGTAACCAAGCCTTAGCAACAGTGAAGGCTTTTCATGTCACTGAACAAAATTATATAAAGTCTCTTAATCGATGAAAGAAGTAATATGATAATGATTGTCTCATATTTAAAAAAAAAAAATTGCTCAACTTTTTGAATTACCAACGGAGCTTAATAGATAACTTGTCTGCACTCTTTAATTCTCTTCAGTCTCTTGGATCAGAATCAGACATTTGTATTGATCTTATAGTACATATCATGATGAATAAATTATTTGCAGAAACTCAATTCAAGTGGGATGAACAAATGGACTACTAGCAGCTACCAACTTAGAAACAATGCGCTAAAATGTTGGGAAAACGTCAATTTCTAGAAGCAAGAGAAAGCAAACTTCTTTATAATGATACAAGCAAAGGAAAGCATAAACAGGAGCGCCATCAAAGTCATCGGCAATCAGCGTTGTTAGTTATACCGAAATCTTGTTCATTTTGTTAAGATAATATGCACACAAAAAGTAATTGTTCTCGTTTTTTTTAACTATCAATCATTGATCGCTTAGTAATGTAAAAAAAAAAAAAACTTGGGTTATGTCTGAACTGCGTAGGAAATGGACACAATATTTCGAAATGTCCATCTAGTTACAGGTGTCGAACTTGTCACCAGCCACATCATACGTTACTACATCGGAATAACCAGACAGTCACCAGTTTAAATCATCAGGAACCTAAGTCGACAGCTATTGTATACTCAGCAATGAATTTGCAACAAAAACCAACCACATCGACGAAAGTCATTTTAGCCACAGCTCTTGTTCTTATTAAAGATGCTTCTGGAAGTTTTCAGTTGGGAAGGGCACTGTTAGATTCAAGATTATAGCTTAACTTTAATCGAGAAGATTTTTTTCGATCCCTTCACCTTCCAACAGAAAGAAAAAAGTTCTACATTGTAGGAATAGATTGTACCGAGACCGAGGTTAACTCTGTGACCCATACATTATAAGGTCGCGTATCTCAACATTCAAGCTATCTTTAGAATTTCCAGTTACCCTATCTATTACAGCATACCAGCCTGACAGTGTTTTGAATACATAAGATTGGAACCTTCCTCAAAATATTGAGTTTGCAGATGAACAATTTAATCGACCTGCGCCAATAGATATCAATTCGTGGTGAAATTACCAGCCGAAAGATTTATGGTTAAGCTTTATTTCAAAAAAGATCCTCGATCCCTCGGTGAATCCTACAATATAGCTTTTCGTCGCTTTCTTTCCTTGGAACGTAGGCTGAGGCAAAATCCTACTTTAAAACAAACTTATAAAAAAGGTTGATGTAACACAGTGCTATTATTATTTACCGCACCATGGTGTACTTCGACCAAACAGAACTATTATAAAGTTAAAGTCGTACATCGACACAAATTTTGTTGAATGGGATTCTAATGGCAGGTCCTATTATCCAAGATGATTTCTTACCATCCTGCTTAGATTTCGTTGTTGATATTTTAAAAAAATTTTGCATTTACAGATAATTATATTTTTTAATGTCATCTTATGGCTGAAATTCATGCAGAAATAAACCAACTCGTTTGACCGATTCCTCGAATTGATTTGATTTTTAAACTTAAACCTTTCGTTTAAGCATAAATTCTCTTTAGTAGCTTTGTAATTGATTTTTAGATATCAGATCACCAGGGTCGGATCGATGAATAATAAATAGCGCCCCTTAAAAATGTAAATTTAAACAATATGAGTAAATTTTAAAACGATCGCAAAATTGAAAATATTTAATTATGTACTTATACATTTCCACATCACCACATCACCAATGCGCTTTTTTTAAGTTTCCCCAGTAGGAATATTCCTCTATACATATAAATACAAATTAAAAAAGTTCAGATAATGTTTAAACATTTCATTCATTAAAAAAAAAACAAAAAAAAATCAACAACGAAAAAAATTTTTAGGAACTAATAAATATAAATTAAATAAATTAAATACGTTCATTCAATACCATACACACATATTATTGCACTTGCGTATTTTTTTTAGTATAAAGTTATTGCACAGTAAAAGAAAAAAGACGAAAAATTTCAAAGCTAAAATTAAATTACGTACACATTTTACAAGAATAAGGTTTCTTTAAAGAAGTCACAAGAAAATATAAACTAAAGTACTAAGGCCTTGAAAATGATGTTACGGGCCTTTATTTTGGCAAAACCTTCCACTAGAAAATTACTGTCAAGTTCCGACATAATTTCTTTTTCAATTGATACGGTTGCCAAAGATACCAATCGTTCCTGGGACATTGAAGAAAGTAAGTAATTTTTTTATAATCTTAAGTTTGGAAAATTCGCGTTCTCCTTATGCTACAGTAACTGGTAATGTTGAAACTATTCTTAGGGTTATAACAGTATTGGGAAAAAGAGTGTTCATATTTCTGTTATGAATAAGATTAAAAATGTCTATCGCGGAATCATTTTCATTAATCAATATTGACAACATGATGATTTCTTGATAAAATTCTGAGCAACTTATATCAGAACTGCCATTATAAGTTAAATTTTTTTCTTATTTGGATTTGATTTGAGTTTTTCAGTATTATATACACATTGATATAATTCATTGTACTCTTTTATCTGCTCAAATCTCTCAGAAATTGATGAAATGGCTTAATCTAAAATTTTAAAATAAAATTCTACCTTAAATCTTTCTTGCGGGTCTATAATGGGCTCATCTCTTCCTTCGTACGAAAACTGATTTGCCCTTTTTCGGGACGGCAAGACTGCGATAGCTGGAAAAGTGCAGGGAACATCTAGATCAACAGCTATTATCCTAGCTTCCTCTAAAAACAAGGAGAATTCATTATCATTTCTCAATTCTATGAGAAATTGTTTTGTTGAACACAAAATTTCAACTGACGGATTGAGGCACATATTTCACTGTTGAAATAACTTGCTAGCAATATTAATCATAAACTTCATAAACTTCTCCTAAATATAGGTATAGTGGCCTGATTGCCATCTGGTCGTACATAGGGATTTTAGTGTCAAAATTATAAGATATTTTCTTCAGAATCGACCATCTGTTTACAGAGCTAGAGAAAAAAACATATAAATTTTTAACCGTGTCAAAAAATGCCACTGCGTCCAAAGAACATTGAACAGCATCATGGGGCAGACAAAGCTCTTGGTTCCAGAGCTTAAATTCTAGCTTGCATACCACAATTTTTGCCTTTCATGTTTGCACCATTATCATATCTTTGGTGCCGGCAATTTGATAAAGCAAGATTTAATTTTAAAAGCTCACCTAAGCTTAGTTAATCCATATCCGGTTGTTTCTCCTAAGAAGTTTTTTTTTTTTGTTAGGGTTAACTATTCTTACTACCAAAGTTAGCTGTTCCTTCCTAGTAATATCAGGCGTACAATCTACAATTATTGAAAAATATTTAGCTCGCTTGTTGAAGGACACAAGGTATTTCCTGAACTGCAGCGCCCGTTTTGTATTGCCTGCCTCTTTTTACTGAATACATTTTTAAGTCCCGACCAAAAGGGAACACTTTTTTGAAAATATTTTTAAACCGACTTGACTCAGTTGTATACTATACAGGAACTTTCTTACACCTTAGAAATAAACAATTACAAAAAAGAAACAATCTATTTACATAATGGGGGCAGCCGCGGTGTAGTGGTATATGCATAGACTCCTCAAGCAGAGGGTCGTGGGTTCAAATCCCGTGCGAGGCAATTCTGTGAAAAAATTCTTTTCATAGAATTTGTATGTAGTTATATGAAAATACATTCGGCGTCAACTCTGATATGAAGGCATAACACTGATGTTGGAGTTGTTGCCGGCTGGGGTAAATGTAACGAACTAGCAACTACCACGTACTTTAAGACCCATTGGTTGAGGATGTACTAGCTCGTCCCGTCCAGTTTGACAACATCTGGGAAAAATATAGTTGTAGTAGTAGTAGTGTAGTAGTTTCAAACTACTACACCAGCCGCCCGCGCCCTGGAGAAAAAACCAGTAAAAGGGTATTCATATCCCCTTAGTGCGCGTAACATATGCAATTCCGCAATTCTCGGTAAATCCACCTAAACCAGCAAGAATCGGGTCACAAAATGCAAATCCCCCAATATCAGCAAATGACACTAAAAACAATACTGCAGACTCAACAATTAACGGCTATAAAAACGATAAATCAAGGCAAGCGACCAGTACTTCGTTTATAGCCATTGTTGATCGCAGCGACGCTGAAGACGGCGGGTCATCATAGGCTAAGTTAAGTTAAGATTTTTCATAATAAACGAACGGTCCCCGTTGACCGATAGAAAATTTATAAATTGTTTTTTTTCTTTCGGGTCTCAACGCGATACATAACTCGCGCGGTATTATAAAAAAAAAAAATTATTGTTATAACACTGACTGGGTTTTCTAAATTCTTAAAATTACGGAAAATTTTAAAACTATTCAAAAACAAATCTGTCGTTGTCGTGTACAAACAGATAGTTATAAATTTGTAAATATACAGTATACCTTAATATTAACACATAATAGTATACTACATCTACTTTATGTACACGAAACTTATGTTTACTTCACATTAATAAGCACTTTATTACACTTTCACCGCTACAACGTACACGTTAAACGTAAAAAACAGCAAAACGTGCGTAAGTACCTATGTATACACAATGCAATCTTAACATAACAAGTGTGAAATATTCATTCTTAAGTCCACATTCCACTTTTAGCCAGAAGCACAACTTATGCGACTGAAGCTAACAACACGTTCTCTTCTACCTTCTACATTGAACACGTCTACCTTAGTTTGTTGGAACCAATTTTATTTGTTGTAATTAACTTGCATTTAGCGCAGATCCGAAACTGCTCCATAAAATGTTTAATTTGTTAGTGTATGGTATTCTGTGATTTCAGCTGGAAAAACTATGGCGTTATGGCGCGGTATGATACAACTGCTTCAGAAGCAGATACAGCAAAAAAGCCCTGGATATTAAGTAATATGTTCGATGAAAGTGGGTATTGTTTTTTTGGATGAACTGCAACTGCATTACTATGCTGTTGAAGTTGCGTACAGAGTATACGCAGGCACTGGAAAAGGTAGTCGTTCATAGATCTTTATGGAGTGTGGATGTGTTTCGGCTTTTGTTTGAGTATAGTGATACTAATAAATAAGATATCTGTCAAACTGAGTATACAGCTCTAATTGTCCCAAGTAGTAGTGTGTCCGGTTACCAAGTTGAAGATTTGTAGGTTGGACTCCGGGTGGAACAACCTTTCCTTTTTTTATTTTTTATTTAAATATAAAATAAATAATTACGATTACATATAAGTTGTAAGCAACATCACGCGATGGATTCTGGAGAGCGTTCCGCTGGGCTAAGAGCGGGACCAGCAGAGAAATCAGGCGATGAATTGGCAACTACTTCCAGCCCACCAGCAGTAGTAGCCGAATCAAATATGAAGAGAAGGAGGAGGCTAACGACAACTCCTAATTTGGTAAAGCGCCTCTCCCTTTCAACTTCCACTGAAAAGCTGCAAGGTGGAGTGGGGGAAGGGGCACACTCAATGGCAACACTAGCAGCTAATAAATGTCCTGGGCAAGATTCTGACTAGTACCCATACGTCTCAGATGATGGTGAAGGCCACTATCTGTGCGATAATAGCTTCGCTTCCTTGACGCCATCCGAATCGGAAGATGAAAACGAAGAAGTGGCGTCTCTAAGTAGCAGCATCAAAATGCTGCAACAAAGAGTGCCAGCCATAAAAGAAAAACAAATGGCAAGAAGGAAGAGGGAAGAGCAAGTGCACTCCCAACAGCAAAACCAACAGCAACAGCAGACGCAGCAAGCCTAAGAGCAGCCCATACAACAACAAATAAATGGAAAAGAACGTAAGAACACAAGTATTACATCAACACTAACAAAAATATAAGAAACACCAGATACAAGAACAAGACCAGCCCCAACAACGGCAACAGTAAAAACGGCAACAACAACAAAAACAACAGCAGCAGCCACAACAACAACAGCAGAAACAACAAACAACTTCAAAACAAAGGGTTCCACCTATAAACACATTTAAGATGGAACTAAAAGAAGCAATAGAATTATGTAAGTCGGCCATACGCAATAAATTTTATATTAAAAGACTTAGTTTAGGCAGGCACGCGATCCACTGCAATACAGTGGAGCGCTACCAAAAAAATTTAAAGTTTACTGAAGGATACGACGACGTAGTTTTTCTCCTGCACGCCGAAGGGGGAGAAGCTGCAAACATTGCTGCTGAGGGGGATCAATTGATCCGGAGGAGCTCAAACTCGTGGGAGTTAAGCCATTCGTCACGGCTAGAGCCAAAAGGGAGAAGCGGAAACTACCGTTTTTCTTGGTTCAACTCCATTCAAGGAGGAGGTGTTGCGATTTTTTTTAGAAAAGGACTGCGTCTTTTTCAAAAGAGTATACAGTCGTGTAGTACGTAGGTTCAAGATGCTAGAAGCATGCATCATGTACATCCCTCTCCGTAGTGGGAAGCGGTTATACATGGTGTCCATCTATGCATCTAAGGCTACTCAATCCACATTATTCATCTCAGAGCTCGAGACACTTTTTCGATTTCTAAGGCTGGATTTGGAGGAGTATTATATTACTATCGGAGGAGATTTCAACGCCAAACATAGTGATTGGGGAAATAGTACACCAAATACTAGAGGGAATCTACTATTCAATTGGTGGGGTCAGCACAGTATAATGCACCGACTCGGTATTAAGGCGACGAATATCCATCGTTTCTCAGACACGAGTCCTATTTGGATTTCCTGCTATTCGACTCACGAATACAACTGACGTGCTCTAACCAACAAACTACAAGCTGTCTACACACTTTCGTGTGTGACAGTGACCATTGCGGTCTTAGTACCGAAATAACTATGCCCAACGAGACTGTGGAATTGGAAGAGTTTGTTCAAAGGCATTCCTTTAACTATAGCAGAGTGCGTTGGACACACTTCTCAAGAACATTAACGAGAGCACTCGCCTCGAATTCTCTCTACCCACCTTTCAACAGAAATCTTTCAAACGAGGAGATTGACAGGTATCTAAAGGTTATGGACGAGACAATTAAGCGAGGAATGGACAAAACGATGCCTAGATATTAACACACTGACAACGAAGACTTATTCCGCAACGCAACTATCGCCGCACTGCACAGATATAAAAGTTGACTGCTGTCAAGACTAAAAACCTTGTACAGATAGTTTACTGATAGACATAACCCAGAGATCATAACATTAAAATCGTCGATCAAAAACCTCCAAACATTAATTAAAAAAAATTACAGAAATTCTGTACGTTTGTATTGGAACAACAAAATTCGGGCTGTAAACACCAGCAACCCGAATATGTTCCCGCAAATAAATAAAATATTTCGGAGAAAAGGTCAAAACGACCTATCGTGTGCTAAAATCGCCCGAATGTCGGACAACAAGCACATATTTTTAGCAGCAGGCATCGATTCAAATGAGACCGTTGATGATGACAACTTCTTTGTGATCGAAGATCCACAGGACAAGGTAGAGGCTATAGGAGCGACATTTTAGGAAGTGTATAAAGCGAAGGAAACCATTGGCCCGAACCACGACCAGTTAAATCGAGCCCTTGTGCACAATTTCTGCCTTCGGAATGAAATAGTGTACTGGCGATTCGAGAGCTCGGGTTTTACTCAGTTCAGTGACGAGAATATGACAAATTATGTCATCGCCGACGTTAGGGTATTACCCCCTTTCATTTCGAAGAAAGAGCTCCAAACGGTCTTTGAATCGCTAAGAAGTAAGAAATCAGTGGGATCCGATGAATTACCGAACATTGTGCTTCGACATCATTACACAGCGCATTGGAAAACGGCGGTGGTACATCAATTTCCCAAAAGGGATAAAGACACATCCAATCCGGCGAATCTCCGGTCGATCAGTCTTCTTCCAAACATCAGTAAGGTTTTCGAAAAGGTGATCAATAGAGTCCTGACTAAGTGGGTTGAGGACAATCACATAGTTCCGGATAATCAATTTGGTTTCAAGGCGGGGCATGATATCATTCATGCCACGTCTTAACTTGTTTCTGATATCCAATGGAACAAATGCAAGAAACAGTGCACTGTTGCTTGCCTGATTGACTTGGAAAAAGCCTTTGATACCGTATGATTAGAAGGACTTTTCTTCAAGTTGGACAGACTTCCTAGACACTGCTGTATATTCTTTACAATATGCTCACAGATAGACAGTTCATCGTGAAAATGGCGATGTGACGTCTGCTGGTACATTTTACATTAAAAACAGTCTGCAACAAAGTGCGGTTAATTCGCCGATCCTATTCAACATTTACACAAGTGAACTCATAGGCTCACTTCACTATGTCATAGTGTACGCAGACGACTTAGTCGCGTACAGATCGCGTCTAAAGATTGAGGTCATTATAGTAGTACACTTTTGCAATGTTACTTCGACAAAATTAAGCGATATTGCGACGACTGGAAGTTGAAAATCAACTTTCAGAAGTCGGAAACTATTCTGCTTAGGGCGCCTTTGTCTGGGGCCTTTAGGGATACCAGAAAGAGTTGGCGAAAATTTTCGATAGCGGAACAGCACGGCCATCCACTTGCTTGTCGAAATGTAGTCAGATACCTTGGGATCTGATTTTAACAGACATATAGATGTTGCAATGGCCAGAGCCAGAGGTGCTTTTACCCTTACAAAGAAACTCTTTTATAACAGCCAACTCGATGCGAGGGTGAAGGTGATCTCTTACATAGCCCTTATTAGGCCCATGCTTGTATTTGGATTTATTGGAACAGATTCGGGTGTTTGAGAGGGCTTGTCTTAGGACTTGTCTTCGCTTATACAGAACACCAGAGTCTGAGTACATAGAATTCTATCCTAATAAGGTCTTGTATAAAAGGGCGAACCTAATAAGAGTGGACAATTTCGTCATTGAGTTGACTCCAAGGCACATTGCAAGAGCAATGACCTCGTCGAACAACCTGATCTCCGGGGCTTATTACCTCAATTATAGGTATCATAAGAAAGTACGCTTTGTCGGCTTTGTTTCTCCAAAAGCGTTCCTCTATCTCGATATGAAAGGTCTGATCCAGAACAGATTGGCAGTGCCGCTAATCTTTCACGTCGCTCGAACAGCTACGGACAAGCGACTCAACTACGATAGAGACCTCACACATGGCAGTGCGGAGAGTCTCCGTGATATGAGGGATGTTGCTCGGCAGCACCAAGAATTTTAGTGGCTAGTTGAAGGAGAAGAAGCTTCGTCGTCTAGTTCTTCCAGTAGTAGGTAGCTCCATAGGAAGCAAAGTTGGTCACTCTAATTTCATTTTGGGCATGGCCGGCTTACATAGACTTAAGTCAGATTAAATTAAATTTAAAAAACAAAAAAAAAATTATAAAAATTACAAAAAAATAAAAAAAAATATAAAAAAACATTAAAAATGGGTAACAACTTAAAATAAGGAATAATCCATACACAAAATAATTGTAGTGTATATACAATAAGATAGTGTGAGTAGGTTAAGTAAGTTAAGTTTTAGTTAAGTTTAAGTTTTTATGTATTAGTTCTAAGTATTATACAAAAGTCCATATACTAAGCTTTTATATAAACACAAAAGTTTTTTTAGTTTTAGATTTAATAAATATGAAAATATAAATAATTTCGTAAGAATCGTCGAAAGACATAGAATAAATGTTAGGTTTAACTTAGAGTGCCCACAAGGGGCCAGTAAGATAGAATAAATTAATTTTAAGTTAATAAAGCTAATTTCTAAGCATTTTTTGTCTAGCGTGTAAGAATTAGTTAATTAAAGAAATAAAAATGCATTTAAACTGAACTGAACTGAACTGGCACTGGAAAAGGCTGTAACTGAAGTTAGATATTAGTGTACTTTTGCGGTGTGTATATTATTATGTATTATTATAAACATGTAAACTATAAAGTGTTGCCGGCTTTCGATAAGGTTAGTGAGAGAAATGATTTCTGTTAATTTTGAAATGTATTGTATTTAAAAACGATGTTTGCAAAACCTTATTTACCGAATCTATATACTGTTGCGCCCGGTGCGGCTGGCTGATCTGGCCCTGCAGATCACTGTATGACTTGTCTAGGCTTAAAGAAAAATGTTAATAGTAGGTACAATGTAAACGCATCTGCGTACTTAGTGATGTATTGCGTTCTGGGTGCTAAGAAATTTAATTTCATGAAAGTAATCCTTCCAAGACTTATCGCATTCTTTTTATACAAAACCTTACCTATTAGCATCTTGGGCTCAAAAGGTGTATTTTAAAGCAATACTAAGCTAAAAAAATGTAAAACTTACTGATAAAAAAACGGATAGGGACAAGTTTACAAAAAATATATATACATATATATATATAGTAATCTTAATTTAAGTAACGATGAGTATGGAAATTTCTAAAGATGTCTCGTACTACAAAAATATTTTTAATATAATCGTTTTAATAAACTTTGCAAAGAAGTGAATAAGGAAGTTAAAAACGTTCGGGTAGCTATTATTGTTCTAAAATTCAAGCGGCAAGTGGGGGTCTTAAGAAAAGTGGCTAATTGTTACCAGTATTGTTAGTCGAAAAGTTTGTACTGACGCAGATCCCATGTTACTTAAAAGTAGTACCATTAGAATTTCAAATCCTTTGGAAATAGCCAACGAATTCAGCGCTTAGTTTCCTTTCATTGGGCAAACTTCTTTTCCAGGTAGTTCACAAATTTCTTGTAACTATTGCGCAAAGCACTCAAAGCAACAGTTATAAAAATTGCTTCGAATTTGAAATTGAATTGATAAAAACTATTTATACTCTTTCTAATTCTAATTCACATGAAAATAATAAAATCTGGAATTTGATACTAAAGATCATTGGACCCAATTAAGTAGATATCTAGTCTTACCTTTTTAATTTTAGCATTATGTCTGAAACTTCCTCTCTGAACTTAAATGCACTGTAGTGATTCCCTTATTTAAGAAGTGCAACAGGATAGACAAATAAAGTTATAGGCCAATTTCTTTACTGTTTTCAATCTCAATAGTTTTTGGAAAAATTATTTAAAGCAGAGTTTTAGCCTATTTGTTTTATGCTCTTCCCTGCTTATTATACGTGTAGTACGATGGTACTTCTTCGTACGTCAGGGTTTCGGCGAAAATATCGTTCTCGCAGAATTTATAAAATTTTCAAAACAATCGCTCACGTTATTAGGAGTACGAGAAGGCCAAAAGGTGAATTCTATTTAATAGGCCACAAGAACCGTGGATCATATGTCTTTTGACGATTGGTGAAGACCAGAGTCTACTTTGGGGTCAGACAAATCAGGTTAATGTCGTTTGGACTGATTTTTTTTTCAACCATAGAAGGATGTGTGCATGTGGCAACTGAGACTTTTTCCATTCAACTGAATACTTGTAGCATCGGGTCGTCCCAAACCCGCTCTCTTTTATGTGAGGATCCATCAGGCGCTTTATTTTCCATCTAAACACCTCAGCTATTAAGTCATGTTTATCGTAAGACTTTTGTCCTGGAAGACGTCCTCTAGTTATTTCAGTGTACTGGGGACTTGTGGTGATGGCGATAAACAAAAGCGCATCTTGCACGCGTTCGTACATATATTTGTGATCACCTTTAAAATTCGAACAAAGAATTACTATTCAATCTCAGCTGAATCAAATAATTATAAAACTGCATCGCGAAAGTCTTCTTGGTAAGCTTTATATTACTTTTTTCGGGTTCTATACTATGTACTGCGAAATTATATATATAATTCAAATGAAATATATAATACAGAGTAACCAAATAAGGTCAAAAATTAAATAAAACTATAACGGTGTAAATAAAAAATTGATACCCACTGTTCAAGTAGCTCCCTATTCACCGTTGGTAAGAACCTTAGAAGGACTACTGCTGGTGCGATTAAAATTGCTGGTCTGATTTTAAGAAGACAAGCTGCTCTGGACGTCGCCTAGCTTTAAACCATACAATTATGCTTTTCCGGAGGGTATACCTGGGCGAACTAAAATGTTTTCACATATCATCCTGCCATCTCTAGTGAATGTCATGTGAAGTTGCGTAGAAATAATCCGCATTCCCTTGCATTGGAGAGACGTTAATGTAGTTCTAAGATCTAAAGGTCTATCATCTTTCTTTCTGAAGAGTCTAGAAAAACTGATTGTTGTCCATATGCGATCCAGAATGGATCCACGACTTTTGTCTATGGCTCAGCATGTCGGTGAAAATAGCTCTACATTCACTGGCTAGCCACATCGAACATTCTCTATATATTATTGCAGAGAGTACTCAGTGGTCGCGTTTCTAGACATAAGAGATGCCTTTAACAACGTAAACATATCCGCAATCAAAACTCCACTCCCAACTCTGAAGGTAGGTCAACTCCAAACTGGGTGGGCTTTTGCTAAAAGATATGTCAGCAGGGCAGTGTCCTTTTACCCTTAGTAATGAACTGCTGATACACTTGGAAGTGGGCGGTATTACGGTGGTTGCTAATGTGGATGACGTTGCTAAAGCCTTTCAACACTATTTAAGGACTTTAACAGATTAACCAATTTTGCGGATTGCTGTGGATTAGTAGTAAGCCCCCGGTACCAGTTTTATCTTTTCCAATATAGCGAAATATGTATAAAGGTCTTATCTTTGATAAAAAAATAAACTAGAAATCTAACATTCAATAAAGAATCAATAAAGCTGCTGCAGTATATTCTCTTTTAGAAGAGCCATTGGGAACAAATGAGGACTTCAACTTCGCATTACACTGCGGTTATACGCCTCAGATATAAGACCGACACTCATCTAAAAAATGGTTGTCTGGTGAACAGCCTTAGACACTGCATTCAATTGCAGCAAACTAAAAAAAAAAAACGTGATATTTGCAAAGGATATGCGCATCTTTTCGCATAGTCAGGCTGCTATCAAATTCCTGAACTCGGTCTCACACAATCCTAAACCGCCCTTGACTGCCGATCATCTCTTAGAGAGATTGCAGAGACGTTCAATTTTCACCTATGTTGGGTGTCGGGCCACAGAGATATTTCAGGGAATTGTTGAGCCGACGAACTTGCCAAAATTGGTACCACTCTACGTATCCTATCTGAAAAGATATCAGAGTACCAACGTGCAAACCAAAACTAACCAATAACCAGTGCATTGAGCATCTCATCCACTTCCTTATTAATCTGCTCTTGAACTATGGGAGAAAGAGGATAGTACTACTGTTTGATAGGTTGCGCGTTAGTTTTAATGACGTGCTTTACTAGAGAAGTACAGCCAAGGGTTTCATCCATTGACGCAAAAATCCCTTCGACGAGAATTGTCCGAGACGCCCCGGAATTTAACAATTATAATAATTAGACTCCATATATCTCAATGTTCAAATAAGGACGGCTATCGGACCCCTTGCTTTCCAAAATAAAATCTTAAACAATGTTACATTCTCTCGACCCCCAAGTACCCCTGCCCTTATATTGCTGTTTCTTTCACTAGACTCAATTTCCTACCTGACCTTGAGCCGAAGGGTTGTTTCCTGACACTTCGACCTGGGATGTAAAACCAATCCTGTTGCATCCGTAGCAGCGTACAAGCTACGGGTATTGAGGGTGATTTCGAATATATGATTTTATGCAGGAAAATACAGTTATAAGCATCAAGATATTGTGTCAGGGAACAGCCTAAAATATTGTTTTTGTAAGCAGATACATGATCATATTTTCTTATACCATATGGATATCGAATCATTCCATTAAAAGCAACCTGAAATTTGTTTTTCAATGCAGAATCAAGCTTACAGTGTAATATACTGTAATTTACGAGTATAATGGGAACTTACAAAGTTTTCATTAATTTTAGCTTAGTTACATGGGGTGATAAAGCGGACACATGCCCATAACTTGCGAGGGCAGCCATAAATACGCCCTATTATATATGTAGTTTATATGGTTATTACAGGAGAGATTACAGTTTTTTATAAAACCTAAGCCGGTGACTTTTTTAACCAATTTAATTTATATATTCGATGGCATAATAGAAGATAATACTTCTGGTTGATAAAATTTATTTGAAATTAAAATCGCCTTTGCCTTAGATGGATTTAAAGTAAGTCCATTTTTGATAGATCATTTATGTATACCTTTGAGTTTCATTTATTCGATGGAAAAGGTCCTCTACAAGTCCAAAATGTTTTGACCACTAAATTTGGGTGTCATCGGCATAAAGGTAAAAAGATACACTGTTACATACATGGGTTATATCATTTAAAAAAAATTCAAAAAAGAAGAGGACCTAAGATAGAATCTTGATGTTCGATCGACTATTTGTTTTACCAATATCTACTCAAAACTTTTTGTCGGGGTAGGAAGGATACTTATAGGCCGAAAATAGGTCAATTGGAACCCATTAACAGGGAAAGTAAAAGAAGCTAAGCAATAATTAATTATATACGTTAGTGTACGTAATAAATAAGGAAGAATAATTTTTCCAAAGCGGAGCGGATGCCACCTTAACCCACGGCATTCGATTTAAGGGCAACTATACTTTCAACAACATCATTCTTGTTTACTGCTTTAAAATTATAATTAAGCTCGCATAAAAGTTCTTCTTGTAATTAGAACTGGGGATTGTTTTTTGAACTTGTTAAAAATGAGAAATTAAGATTACTTAGATCTAATCGCCAGTTGAAAAAACCGTTTTTACCAACACCTATTTTACATAAATTAGAGCTGTTTGGAAGTAAGCGATGCAAAAGAAGTAGATGCAAAATAATTACGCTTAGCACAATGAGAGGTATAGACAGTAAGTGTCCCAGTTTCTAAGTCTCCAATTTCTATATATATATATATATATATATTTTTTTTTTTTTTTTTTTTTTTGCGTGAGTGAACCACGGACATTTCAAATTTCTTATCGTTCCGCAGCAGCACATGATTATTAAAAAGACCATCAATTTTCGGCTGCAAAAAGTTAAGCTTATTATTAGCATTGTCCAGAAACAATCAGTGTTCCCATAATATTGTACATGCTTCCCTAGGCAGTGAGTGAATGTCAAAAGACTTAAAATTCCTGTAGGTGTATGTTTGCGGGATCAGAGCAAAATCAATATTATAAGAACAAAACAACAAATCATGGTCAGATATTCCTTCAAAAGCAAGTTGATCAAAAAGAAGAACTTTAGATGTATCAGAGAATATTAACAAATCTAAAAAACGAGGATTGTTGATGATGATGATTAGGATGAAAGTTTTTAACAACAAAACTACTGGATACTACCAAGTCAATAAGTTTTTGTGATAGAGCATCACATCTAACAAGATCAGTGTTAAAATCTCGACATACAATGATATGTTCATATAACTGAGCGACATTGGCTGACGCCGAGAAAACCGGATCAGTTGAAAAGCATCTCCTTGAATTATACACACAGGATACAATACGTTTAATACAACCATCTGACACCTCTGACATTAAATATTCAATTTCTTTCGGAATTATGTTCGGAATTACCAATCATTTTACACCTTAATGTTGACTTCCAATAGATTGCTACTCCACCTCTAAGTGGTAGTAAAAATAAGAAAACAAAAAAAGGAATAAAGAAATAAGGTTTAAAATTGATTGTGTGTTGCCCCCCGCAGCAGCAGCATTCATATCCTCGGTTCTGCCATTACAACTTCTGTTGGCATTGATTTTCACTAAATCATTCAGCTCCTCTATGTAAGCGTATGTATGTTAGCGTATTATCAGTAGCTGCAACTCTTTCAACACGTTGAACTATGTCAGCGATAATTTTGTTTAGTGTATCAAATCGATTCGACCAGAACTGTTGAATGGTTTGAATTTTAGAGAGAAATTCATCATGAATGATATATATTTTCTCTGATATGTGGGCAGTTATCAAAAGACGAGTAAACAAATGAGATTGAGCAAAAGAAGAGAAGAGTGGCGGAGAGATAGGACGATGAAGCAACACAAACAAAAAAGGTCTGTGGAAATTTTCTTCCTTTTGTATATAATATAACACTGCACACAATGAATGTGATAATATTCACTAAAAAATAAAATACAATTGTGGACGGGGTAAAAACTACGACCTACTCATGCGAATACATTTGCTATGATATGACCTGACTGTTTGCAAAGAAAGCAGGTAAGAAGACTGCATACGGGGCTATTGGTGGAACATACCGCTTGTATTTTTTCTCTACCCTCCCCCAAGTCCACGAACGCCAAATTAGGCTCTAGAGCAAAACTCTCAACCAAGTAGCGTGGCTTCAAGCTGGTAACCTACTTCTACCAACGTGGGGATTTCAACTAGAGCAATTTGAGTCTGACAAAAAAGTGAAATGTTTCTTCGTATCTGTTTAAGTTTCACCTCACTTGAACAGGACTCACCTAATCTCGAAAAAAGGACTATCATTACACTAACGTATATCCCTATGATCTCTGAAAGCCCCTGCGTCCTACCTCGGATCTCATCCAACAGTCAATCATTGTACCCCGCCGGTAAGAACCGGCCAGTTGAGGCCAGCTGTTGATGGAGGGTTTGATTTCTCAGTACCTTATCGCGGCTTTTCCCTCAAATAGATCGTAGGCCGCTAGGAATAACTCAGCTTTAGTATAGCCCTGAACTTTCCTTAACTCCTCTATCTTTTCAAGATGTTCATGTTCTCCACTAAATTTTCCACCCCATTTTATAATGGGGAATATGAATATGGTATTCGCGTTTTTTTCCCCGTGCCGACAAACCGATCGCAAGCCAAGAATAATAAATTACAAACGACTATATATATATATAGGTCTCCAGTAAATAATTCTGCTCCTTTAACTTATATTAATCCAAAACATAATGAAGAAAGAAAAATAAAACAAAAAAAAAAAACATCGAAATTTACCACCCGCGAATCAACGATCGTTTAACAGTATAACTAAAAGGATATATATACATATAGCTTATCGTTTAACAAAGACTAACATAGATATCATTCCGATTGATCAAGGCCAGCACGTCTCTGTTTGGCACACATATCTACAGCGCCACTAGTTGCCACGTATCTTTTAAGTCACAGTTCATTTTACGAAGGCGTTAAGGCACTCGGCACATATAAAAGTTCGGTTTATTATTATTGTTATTATTATTATTATTATTATTATTATTACTTTCTTTGATACTACCGAAAAAATCTTTAATCACTTTTTTATGGATCTTGAGCAATTAATAGTTGTTAATCTATTGCGTTTCACTTATCATCCGTGCGGTTCCAATAGTGCCTGGCACTATTTAAATTCGCGGTTCCATTTTTTTTCTAAGAGCTCTTCCAACAATAATCTGTAACTTTAATTTTGATAAATTTGAAATCGACCTCCGAACTACTTCGCCCTATCCTATTCGATATTCACAATCAAAACCCCAAAAATTTCGCCTAATCCAGCCAAAGAAATCCTATTTTTTTTTTCACTCGAACTGGACAATAAGACCACCACCTCTGAACTCCCAAGACCGCTAATTTAAAACGTATGTTACACATCATCAAATATGGTACGAATTTGGTAATGCTGATATTGGTCCTTGCACCCAGAGAAGCTCAAAAGAAGTGGGTAATACAGACCAAAAAAAAAAATTAAAAACTAAACCTTTCATCAAAATAGCACATGATAAAGTGGTGAGGTAAGTTCGGATCAGGAGAAGTGGGACCGATCTGAGGTTGCAGAGATTGGACGTGAATGAAAACATTTTGCGTTATTCTTGTCCCGTCGATGTTTCTAGTCAATAACTGGTGGATAAAAAGTACATCAGCATACATGCTTATCAGTTTTAGCCTATTTTTATAGAAAAGTAATCCATATGGATCGACTCAAGATAGACCCCGAAGTGCACAACGGATAAACCAGCGTTAGACTGCTTCAATTTTTTGAATGTGGATTTGTTTATTTTCTTGTCTTATATTCGAAAAGAGGTCTTACAAAAGATTCTTTTGACCAACGTTTGATAAAGCCAAATGCAGAGTTAGCTAATTATTCCCGTACTTCGGTAGTAGAAGGAATAGGCTCAGCCCAAATGAAGGAGTTTCTTGGAGGAAGGGGGGTAGATGTTTGCTTGACAGTTTTTGATATTAAGCTCCAAAAAGTTTTGCTTGCACCATGCCGAAAACTTATTTAAGTTATCTTGCAAAGCAATGAGAACCAGAAGACAATGAAATGACATTGGAAATCCTTAGTCATCAGCGGAAATAGAAAAATTAGAACTCGTTTAAATGATATTTATATCGTTAATCGTTAGGATAAATATAAAGGTGAATACCCTGGTGGACACCAGGTGTTGCTTTAATGGGGTCGGATATTAAAGAATTGATTATCCCTCTGTATTCTTGGTCATCTAAATAGGATTTGATCCATGCCACAAAATGAGGGGAAAGGCCACATTTTTTTTAAGTCTAAAAATGATAAATTGATGAGTAATTTTATCGAATGCCTTGCTAAAATCTGTAGAGATTTAATCGACTTTATCACCGTCTTTCATAGCATTAAGCGTCCCAGAGGCAAACTCAGTTAGGTTAGTGGTGGCTGATTTATCTTCCGATGCGGTAGCAATTGTTGATAGACTATGCTTTCGAAAGGTTTGAGTATTTAAGAGAGTTTTGCTATGGGCCTATAATTATCAATTTCGGCCTTACTTCCTTTTTTATGAATAGGGATAGTATATGATTCCTTCTATAGGAAAAGGAAAGTACTTGTTGTAACAGACAAGTTAAATAGGGCAGCGAGTGTAGGACCGAAATTGGTTACACATTCTTTTATCATAATAACCGGAAGGCCATCAAGGCTGGATGAAAAATCATCTTTAGGTTTGGTAATGTTTTCAGAAACCAAGGATGTTGTTATATTTAGCGATATGGATGATGTCACAGGACAGTTTCTAATATAGCTTAAGTAACTAAGATCAGCTTCAGGTGTTTGCTTAGAAAAGGATTTGTTAAAATGGCAGGCAAAAACATTTGCAATGGTTTTTGAATCGGCAGAAGATTTACTAGGAAATTTGAGAGTATATGGGTAGCCGTCGGACTTTCTTTTGGTATTATAAAACTGTTGACATGCAAGGACATCGTAAAAAGATCTTCATTAACTTCGTTAGAAGAGATGTCGAAGATCTCATGGTAGCGAATGAAAATTTGCATATATTCCTCTGACTTGATATGAAGACCATCTCGTTGAATTGAAACTATAATATTGGTTTTGATTATGTCATCAATGTAATTCAAGCGTTTGTTGCGGGACGGATTTCCGCGTTCCCTTTCTCATATGAGCTTGAATGCAGACATTCTCTACACTAGCTAGCCTCCATAGTTGGTTAATATCATGTTACAAATATAAGGTACTTCACAAAAGATATTAATAATGTATTAATTGATAAAGTAAATACGTTTAAAAATCGGCCAATGAAACCCTATAGCACCTAACAAGCAACAGCGCAACTTCAACGGTGTACACAACAAAATTTTCCTGGCATTCTATTGGCATACAACAAAGCCATGAGGTCCATTTTTTTTTCTTCTTGGCATTCGTGGTAAAACAGTCGTCTCGTAGTAGTCGGTCATTTAATCATTTAATAATAAATAAGTATATATAGAATTTAAAGTAAAGCATTAAATTAATTTCAAATATAAAGTAATGCAAAACCATTACAATTGGTGACCCCAAGTGACAATTGGAGCCACATTTTTAATAAAAAAAAGCACTTTTCAGAGCTAAAATCACATTGTGCATCATCCATAATATATGCCGATAGTGCAGCACCCATCACCACAAGCAACATTCAGCGCAGCTACCATCACCACAACAACTTGTAATTTCAACATCGCCCCACCATAAGCATATAAGGGGCAGCGCCGACAGATGCATCAGCAACAACTGCGAGAACAACTGCAGCAGCAGTAGAAATAAAAAATTATAAATTTGTGAGGTAAGATACGCATATATCAGCATTCGTTTAATTTTTTCTCACATATTGCTCGGTGAACATTTATAAATATGTATATGGTATATAGACCCAAGCGCAAGAACCGTTAGGTTAACTTTCGATACTCCCCGTTATACATATATTTCCCGTTTATATCGCGCGCGTGTGCCTGATATTTTCTATTCGTTTGCTTTAAATTGTGATTAAGTGATTAGAATATTGTCGCGGTTATTTAACCAAACATTTTACGTTTTAAAAGTAAGTTGCAACAAATTAGGTCATAACAACCAATAACAGAAGCAAAAACGGAAGCGAAATCGAGACCCACCTCATCAATCGAACTATCCAGACGACACGAATGCGGGTAACATTGCTTCAATTCGCGTGCGCCTTCCAATGTTTTGAAATAGCAATCCTATGACCAGCCCAAACAAAGTTCGAATGTCTTAATAACCCAAACTAATAAAGACTGATGTTGCAGCAGCAAACAGTCAGGAATTAGTTACTCACCGCTAATTCATCAAGGATAATAACAATAAGCTGTTATTCTTAATAGATACGGGTGCCGATTTATCTGTAGTACCGTACAATCTCAACAAAAAATTTTACAAACCGCAATTGTATATTGGCGATATTCTCGTCGCAAGCAAGACTGAAAAACAGCATAAACTACATTTAGAAACTCTATTTGAAAGACTCCAGAAATACTGCATAACCATTAACACTTCAAAGTGTGTTTTAGGCATTTCAGAACTACCCTAATCCAACAAAATTTTTGTTGCATGCATCCAATACCGCAGTAGGTGCTGTTTTACACAAAAAAAAATAAGTTGTGGGAACCCCTATCCTTTTTCCCAAAGAAGGTATCTGACAAAATACTCTGCTTTTGACCGAGAGCCCTTAGCTTTATATCGTATTTGGCGACGAAACACTTTCGTATGAAGAGCGAGAAGTAACCATTTTACCCGACCACAAACACTTTACATATGCCATGTCTCCAAAAACAGAAAAAGCCCGAGGCAGACACGCCAATTAGATTTCGTGTCGCAATTCACTACTAATATTAAATACATTAAAGGTAAAGATAATGTAATAGCCGACAGTCTGTCAGGAGTAGGCGAGAACGAAATAGCTACCACCGAAAAAATGCATGAGGTTAAAATGGACCTCGAGAACTTAGTAAAAACGCAGGCCGCAGACGAGGAATTAACAACGTTTTTGAAGGGAAACAAAACGCAAAAAATGTTTCGTCTGCAGGATTTCAACTTACCCAACGTAAAACTTTACTGTGAGGTTTCCACTAACCAGAACTTTAAAAGTTTGCACAATGTTTCTCACTCTTATTCGTTCCACGCGAAAACTAGTTTCGTATCGCTATTTTTGGCCGGATATGAACAAAGTAATCAATGGCTGGGCTAAATCAGCTATGTCGTGTCAAAAATATAAGGTCCACAGGCACACCAAATCAGACCTCGGTAGGCTTAATATCCCAACAGAACGTTTCGAGTATATACACCTTGACCTAGTCGGACCACTTCCCCCGTCTGAAGGTTTCTCGTTCATACTGACAGCCATAGACCGTTACATCAGATGGCCCAAAGCGTACCTGTTAAAAGATATGACGGCAGTCTCACTTGCAAAAGACTTCGTAGAAAACTTCATTTCGAGATTCGGCACTCCGCTGAAAATAATAAATAAGGTAGTCAGTTTGAGTCAAACTAGTTCAACGAACTCGCGAAATTGTTAGGAATACACAAGTTCCACACTACACCGTATTACCCGCAAGCCAACGGCATGGTCGAGCGCTTTCATCGACAACTCAAGAGTTCGTTTAAGACCAGAGACAATTCCATCCACTGGAGCGCAGAATTGAAAATCGTACTCTTGGTATTCGTTGTGCAATAAAAAAAGACTTTAACTGTTCTGCGGCAGAAATGGTATACGGACAAAATTTGAAACTACCGGGTGAGCTTTTTGGGGACAATACAGATGATAATCCGACATACCATGAGAAATGCAACATGTCTTCATACCAGAGACTTTAGACAAATGCGAAAAAATACTCGTTATGGTAGATAAGATCAAAAAACAGTACCCACCGTGTCCTATGAAGGACCACATACAGTCATCCGCCTCAAGAGAAAATATTTTGTATTAGACATGAAAGGGAAAAACGTTTCAATTTCCATAGATAGATTAAAGCCGGCATACAGTTTACCGTGCTCCAGCCAAAACGAAAACATAAAGGAGGTAACGCTTATGGTAAGTCAGGGTAGCTCATTAAATGGGGTTAGGCGTTACGTAACGTTTAAAGTATCACACTGAATTGTCCTAACGGAATAAAAGAAAAACATAAAAAATATCACACAACAAGAATCGCATTAACGTTAGTCGCTTAAATACATAGTAATTTCTAAAGGTAATAGTTTAAAACACTACGTACGGGTGCTGATCGATACGTCTCTCACCAATTCAAAATACATTTGAAAGTCTTTTTATTTCTCCACAAATGTAAACATGTAACGAAGTATTAAAAACATCTGCTGAGACAACAATCAGCAATAAGGACTTTCCTCTGGTTGTGTAACTCAGTCACTGGATGGGTAGGAGTAGTCACTGAAAGAACGCAACTTCAACAGTGCACACAGTAAAACTTTCCTGGCATTCTTTTGGGGTATAACAAAGCCATGAAGTCCATTCTTTTCCTTCTTGGCATTCGTGGTAGAACGGTCATCTCGTAGTAGTCGGTCATTTAGCCATTTTATAACAAATAAGTATGTACTATAAAGCTTTTGTTTGATTTTAAAAATAAAGTAATGTAAAACCATTACAACCCCCACCACCGTTCCAAATAAGTATGTACTGTAAAGCTTTTGTTTGATTTTAAAAATAAAGTAATGTAAAACCATTACAACCCCCACCACCGTTCCGTATGATCAGCTTTTTTTTAATGCATATACAATAACAATATGTAATGTTATACGAGTATATACAATAACGAATTATATGCATATGCATAATTCGCAACATCTCTTTCGAAAAAATAGCACTGAGCCACGAAACTGGTCGACTGTTCTCCATATGTTTCGAATGTCAACAGCCCGCGAAATTTGTATTGAGTTCCCACGTGGTCGTCCCCCATCTACCATATGTACCTACCGCGCCTAATGTTTATACATTTCAGTTATCTGGTGAGATCCAGTGTTTTCATCGTTGACAGTCCGTTGACTTGAAGAAAGTAAATCTTAATTTAACTAAACATGTTCGCAAATATAAAATAATCTATTTTTTATGTATAATTACTATCTCACCTAGGGCAGATCACAGAAAAAAAAAAAAAAAAAGTGTACCTAACTTTTTTATCTGCCTGCTTGAAGTCACTCTTATTTCTATGTCTGTATTCAGGGGGGGTTGTACTTCCTGTCCCGGTCAATAGGATGTTTGCTTATTAGCTTGTGTGTTTCTTCTTTGCATTTCCTTAATCTGGCATGCCGCCGCCGCCGCCGCCTTGATCTTTTCGATGATGATGTGTATTGTATTGTCCTCTTGGAGTTTCTTGAAAATCCATGTTTTTTTTATTTTTTGTTTCTCTTTTTTTGTAATTATATTGTTATGCCTGAACATATTCGTGCACTTGGAGCAAAAAAACAAAAAGATGTTTGTCGAAACACTCATCGGGCCAGTGGATCTCTGGGTATGTGAACTGGTATGACCTTCAGAGTTTGGGACGTAGACCAGGATAGCAAATTTAATTCAATTTCTAAAAAAAATTTGGCAATTGATTTTGGCCGCTTCTGTGAGGACTAGCTATTAATTAAATCAGGATATCCATATCCTTTTTCTCTGGAACCACGCAATTATACTTATCGGTTTTTTGTCATGTCCTTCATGTTCTTTTTGCATGTTGGGTGACTGTTTGAGTCCTTATTACTTAAGAAAGCTCAATCACTGACCGCTGAGTGTGGATAGAATGTTAACACCTAATTCTGTGTAATTGACATGTTAATATCCTGACAAAGCCCATTATGGTCAATATTATTAATAAATTACTTTTATATTATGTACACTATATACAGTATTGTGCGAAACAAATTTATGGTAAACAATTTGGTTTTATATTTTTAATTATTTGTATTAATTTTTCTTAACAACTTACAACAAAAGTAGCATTTGTTAAGCAACGACACAATAATATAACATTATATTATTTAAAAACTAAAAAAAAAAATTTAGTTTACAAAAAATAAAAAAAAAACCATGAAATATAATAACAAATTAAGTATTTTGGACATTTGCCTTGTTTTTTTGTGACTGCAATACATGTAACAAAATTATTAGTTGTTGCTTTCTTTCTTAGCGATAATACTTTATAAACATTCCACTACGAAACTTTTTTTTTAAATCTGATTTCAATTCGTTGCTTTATCTATCACGACCCATTGCTTTAAGCCTCATATAAATTTTTCAACCGTGAAGTTATTTAGTTGAATAATCACTTCTTTAATGCTCTTCACTGCAGCTGAGAAAATAACTTGCTTTGTAAAAGTAAAACGATTCTGCTCCTTCTGTTATTCGGACTTACAATAATTGTTTCATTCGTTTACTTTTGCACACATACTTTTGCACACATACGTTAATAAAATTTTTTATTGCTTTTATTTCTTGTAAATTAAATATTTTTAAGTTTTTAAATATCCTGTTACATTAATGTGTCGTTGCTTAACAAATATGTATCATTACATACGTACGTACAAATGTTTGATATAGTCGTTAAAAAAATTAATAAAAAATAATCATAAATTGAAACCAAATTGGTTTCTATTGTTTTGCACAACACTATGTTTTTGGGTAAATTTTTCCCTGATTTTCAAAAAATCTGCAATCTTGAGATATATTAAAATGTCAACTATTTATTGGTAAAATTTTACTCCATTCCATTCACTGAGCAGCTTCAAACAGGGAAAAACTAGAATAGCAACATGACCCCATATTATCTCATCAAAATGATTTTTCATACTCGTACGAGTATAAAATGTATTTTATTCTGTTCTTGAAAGTTGTTTAGCGCGAGTTTCAACAATTATTTATTCGGCACTTGATTGATCATTTCATTTGATAATTCATTCAGACGCTCCGCACCTAAATTTAAGAAATGCCTTTTTAGAAGTGTTTTCATGACTTTACTGTGTAACAAATTTATTGAAAATATTTTCTTAATTCATTCTTTATGTAATTTTTCAAACCAGTAAAAATTAGGACAAACATTAATTTAAGATAGCACTGATTGTCGTAGGTTTCCTGGGTTCGAAGAAATTCTATGGGAGAAGATGCACTTGAATTGTTAACTGTTGGCCTGCATACGTATACTGGTGATAAAAGATATACGATGGAATTTCAGTATCCAAATAATTGGAGGTTGAAAATCACAAGTGCAAAAAAAGAAGATGAAGCAACTTATGAATGTCAAATATCAACACATCCGCCCAGAGTTATACAAATTTTTCTGCATGTGAATGGTAATATATTTAATTAATTTTATAATTCGATATCTTGCAATTTCAATACTTTTAGCGCCGAAGGTCATTATTGTGGACGAGTACAATATACCGTTACAAGAAAAATATTATGAAATTGATTCAACGCTGCAATTATTTTGTATAGTACGAAATGTTCTAATGACTTCATCAGTAGTATTCTGGCGACATGATGAACAAATTCTAAATTATGATACATCAAGAGGAGGTATAAGGTAAGCTCATATTCTTTGTTTACTTCAAGAAGTTTTGGACCAAACCAGTTGTTCCTATCTTGTGCAGTCAAACCTGGCAGAAAAATCAGATGACTTGGTTTTTTATACAAGCAAACACATAATATTTTACTGCACACCATGTGTTGTAGCAATACATTGCTAAAATTAGTCTTGACTTAAGCCGAGGGCAGTTGAATTGAAGAATAGGGCAATTTATATTATTTTAACTCATGCGACCTTTAGGGAAATTAAAATTAAACTGGCAGATTTTCTTTTCAACGGCTTCGTCAAAATATTGAATTCTACTTTATTACCAAAATCAAGCAGCTTTGATTGCTCTTAGTACTAAGATGAATAATCGTATGGAAACCGTTCCAAGTTGGCCGCACCCATAACTTGAATAATTTTCTATCGACACACTTCAAATTTTAAATAGATCTTTGAAAATATATTTTATAAATAAATGCGTAGGATAGTGGATAGATATGGCATAGTTCACTTGTTATTAACAATTTTCTGGCGATTTTTCTGCGAATTTTGCAAGTTTGACATTCGATGTTGGCCACTCGGCCAAAATTCAATCAATATTTTTGACATATTTTTCTTTTTTTATTTTCATAAAGGTAAGAAATCTCCTGACGTCACATCCATCGAAAACGATCATGGGCTAATCGAGATGAATCAGCATAAACCACATCGAAACTGAATCAGAAGGTTACGCTGCCATTTTAGCGGTATTATGAAGGTTTCGTGTATTTCGAGTTGCCAGAATTGGAAAATCGTAAGGAAATCGAATTCTACCATGACAACGCATCTTTGCCAACTCGAGAAAAATTATTGAATTTCGGTTACATTACGGTGAAGTGATGTTACATCCACCATACAACCCTGACCTCGCATCGTTAAATTTTCATTTGTTTTGGAGCTTGCAAAACTCTTTGAATGAAACTCTCTAGAATGATGATAGTCTGAAATCGCACTTGGTACACTTTTGTGCTAATAAGGACCAAAAGTTCTATTATAACTGAATTATGAAGTTACCAGAAAATAGCAGACTGTTATCCAACAAAATTGAAAATACATATTGAATTACGTTGATTATCTGTATGTAAAAGGACAATAAAAAAAGAAACCAGAGTCACTCTCTTGCCATCAGAATAATCCAAAAAAGGAATTTTTGCATTTCATGTTTATAACGAAATTTGTCACTTCTCTTTAAGATATGTATGTATTGAATAATATTGAAATATGATATTTTGTAGTTCGATGATTTTGCTGTAATATCACAATTTGTGACAAAAATTCCAAATCCGATAATGATCCTAAGCAGCAAGCTATATAATATGGTATTTACTGTCTACTGTATTGGTACAGATGTCCCGAACATATGTTCACGGTTTCAGGTATATACGATAGCATACTTAGTTTCTTTTTGACAGATGGAAAGGTTAGATGTGTTTTGGTGTCCTCGGCGATTTTCAATTACAGCGTTTGTTGCTTAATATTGGAAAATCTACAGTGTCTGAAATTAAAAGTAAAAAGGACTTTATTTTGAACTTTGCGTCGGAGCTAGACAGTGAAGATGGATCAAAAACGAGGAAGACAATGGAAAAACCAAAGGACAAAAAATTGGAAAAGGCTATGTATTTGTGGTTCGTGCAATGAAGATCCAGAAGGAAGTTTATTTCTGGTCCACTTGTATGCTAAAAAGCAATAGAACTAAGTGAAAAACTTGGCGGGCCTCCTGATTTTAAGGCCAGCACAGGTTGTCTTAAAACTTTAAATCTCGTCATGATATGCGGCAGTATACCATTATCTAGTGATGGACTTGCCGCTGAAAGATTTAAATAAACGTTCTCAGCACTGGTAATAAAAGAAGGCTTGCCACTCGATGACTTATATAATGCCAACGAAACTGATTTAAACTGAAAATCACTGCAACGGAAATCACTAGCCTCAAAAAGGGAAGCAGCAGCATCTGGTTTTAAGGTCAGTAAAGAGCGAGTAACAGGATATGGTAGCCGCAAATACATCAGGAAGTCATTCTTTACTTTTGTTATTGATCGGTAAAGCTAAAAAGCCCCGATGTTTCAAAAATGTGAATTGTCTTCCACTTCACTACAAATCACAAAAGAGTGCTTGGATGAATTCTGAACAAACTGTCGTTTGTGTTGGCAGAAGATGAGGAAAGTGTGGTGAACTTTTCGAAGGAACTTAATGTAAAGGACTGCTGTTATATGTTAGCTGATGCCTGGAATACTAGGTGGAGTTAAAAGTAACCTCCTTGACCACCAGAATGCGCTTCTACTGCTAAAAAGGTTATGGTGCCTTGAAGTCCGTTCATATTTAGGCAGACATTCCAAATTTGAGTGCGATACTGTCTTAAGTCTTGTTTTGACAGCTGATTGTTGTTAACGTGTTGAGTATGGACAAAAACGATTTTTATTCCATTTAAATGAAATCGTTGATATGTTCCAGGATATCTCAGAAATTCCATAATCTCAAGCACACTTTCGAACATACTCTATAATAACGTGATTCGTTCCTGAGCCAAACAACTCATTTATGGAATGCCCTGCCTAGCTCTTTATTTTTTAGTCATTATAACCTTCAAACATTTAAAACCAAGAAGCCGGTACCTTTCTTTTTTTCCTTCGCCCCCGCTGTATTCAAGCATTTTATGGGTACTTAAATTCATTGAGTAAAAAAAACACATACTTAAGAGAATCAATAGCACATTATTTAGTTCTTCAGAATTGTTTTCTGTTTCTGCTACGGAGTGGGTCCTCCCTAATAAGTTGGGATTTAGTACACGCTGGTTCTGCTTACCACTATCTTTGGAACTGGCTGCATCTAAAATGGCTAACTTTGAAACTGAACGGATGTTAACTCAATTTTTGGCTGAATAGTAACTCTCCTAATTTTACCGTCCAGACCAGGGTCATTTTCTTACACCCGACCCTTATGCCACGAATTTCTAGGGTTGCATTAATCAATCACGATAAAAATTCGTTGACGGAAATCGGATTGGTGGGCTGGATACACTTAGTCCTTCTTGTCAGATTTGGCATTTGGCATATTCGCCGATCCATCGTCTTCAAAATAAGTTGCTAAATTGTTTAGCGACTACCCAATTCTGCTTCAGAATAACACCCTCATCTTTGAAACTTCCAATAGGCTTTGACCCATTTGAGGAGCCCGACAAGAAATTATTGGGGGTTAAAGTTTCTTCATTTTCTGCACCGACGCCACGTCAGATGGCGGGAATTAATTATATTTTCCACCTCGGCCAGCATCATCTGCAGCAGTTCATCACATTGAGTGCTATTGAAATTGAATTAAACAAGAGCAAACTAGCGTCTCCATAGAACCTCCCATATGTGGAGCACCTGGCGGAATAAATGACCACTTAAGCTTTCCCCCACCAATGCCTTCTACCAGTTTTTGCCATTGATTTGATCAATTGCCAGCCGCATTTCTCTACTGCAACCACGAATATAAATATCAGCATCCCTGAAAATATACAAGTTAGTTCTTTGGTAGAATTTGAAATGTGAATTACATTGCGAGTTGTAATTGTATTAAATGAACCGATTGTATTGAAAGGAATAAATTCATTTGTACCCACACAAATATTTTACATTGATGTCAGAAATGGGATAGGATTTATTGTATGTGTAAAACAGCAAAAGTGTTATGTGATTGTTTGAAAAAGGGATAGTTGGTAGAAAGCAATCGCAGTTTACCTCCGTCTAACTCAAAACCGAGTTGAACAAGAGAAACCTCAGCGCAAATGGAGGAAAAAGTGACTTGGTTCTCCGACTTCAGGACGCTTAGAACATGATCCAGCTACATACTCCTTTGGCATTGATCAAGAAGATTAAATGAGTACTGGCTGCAATGATGCAACTCCTCATGTCGAAAATAGACATGAAGAACAGAAAAACAGAACTGAACAGAACAGAAGAACAGCATTGGAAAAAATTCGACGAACGAAAGAACAGTTTCGAACAAAAGCTGGAAAAAGAAAAGAAAAATCTAGATGAACAAAAGAACAGCATTTAACAAAAACGGGACGAATAAAATAAAAATCTTGAGGAACAGAAGAATCGCATATCAGAACTGAACAGAACAATAATCTGGAAAAACAAAAGAAATCGATGACAAATTGGATAAAATAGAGAAAAGAGTTGAAGCATTCCTCATTCAATGGCCATACCTCATGGCCTGCGTATAAGAAACAGTGTGAAATGGCTTTTTGTGCGAACCACTAGGAGAATGAAGAAAAGTGCTTTGCTTTGAAAAGTGCAATGCCCTTATACGGTCCTGTAGCAGAATTGTTACAAACAATCGGTATCGAAAAGCATAAAGACTATACGCCTTTAGAGCAGGTGAAATGGTTATCCCCACATGCGGAAAGTTTACAAGGTTCGGTTGCAAAGCCGAATGCAGCAATGTGAAGAAACACTGCAATAGCTCCAAGGAGACATTAGTAGACTTGCACATTTGTCATATCCCACCGAAGATCCATAAATAATCGGCGAAAGAGCAAAAGACGCATTCGTCACTGGAATCGCAGGTTCGAAGCTACAGTCAGCAGCAAAAATGACCGGGAAAAGAACTCTTGCTAAAGCATTACCCTTTGCTCCGCGAAAGAAGCAGCTCATCAAGCTTCTAAAGGAGTGCATATCATCAGGGAAGAAGCATCTGGTGAATGCTTCTGCTAAAGACTAAATCCGGAATAACAGAATACTCCGCGGGAGAGACAAAGGATGCTGGAACTGCAATAAAGTAGGACATCTTTAAGGGGTTACAGACAAAAACGGTTATAAAGAAGCCGGTTAATCTTCCCGGAGCCATCACTCGGGATATGCTTACTTCCCGGGGCAGAAGTCGGTAGCAGGAGTCGGTAGCAGGAGTCGGTAGCAGGAGTCGGTAGCAGGAGTCGGCGACTGCAAGGCAAATATCCAAGACTTGCAGGCAAAACAATGCAATGAAAATCTCTAAAAGTAGTCACTAGTAAGGAAGCGAAAGAACAGATCGCATTCTAAATTATTAGGACTGATCCAGTAGAGCGTTTCTATTTGCTAAGCGCAAAACAAGATGTCGATACGATAAAACCGATACACCCTTGTAATTATTTTAGTAAGTGGCCGGAAGTGTTGGCAATCCCAAATCAAGAGGCTAAAACCGTGGCCGAATAGATAGTCAACAACTGGGTAAGCAGATTTGGAGTCTCAATGGAGCTACACAATGATCAAGGATGAAACTTCCAGAAAGTGTTCCAATATCTGGGAATAAGGAAGACAAGGACTTTATATATGTATAAATTGAATTTTTTACCTAATGATTTTCCACTTTCAATTTAAACTGTTTTATTCTCTGCTGCCGGCTCTTCCTTATACATGCTTCAGCTGCTTTTGACTTAATATTAATCAAGTGGTTGTTTTCTACGTTATTTATTGCTATCCGTAAGTATTACACATTATAGGTACAAGGTTGGGCAAAAGTAATCTGATAATGTGAATTGGCTGAATGTTGGCTTTCAAGACTTGCAAGGTTTGTGGCTTGTGGTTTGTGATTTGTTGTGGTTAAGGCAAGATTTCAAAAAGCCCCAAAGGAAGAAGTATTGCGCCGTCAGATCTGGGAAATTAGTGAAATAAGCAGTAACAATGATTCGACGTTCTTCAGCTGTGTGTAGTTTACTTGCTTGTTGTCAACAAATTCTCTATCTGTCTGCAAGATAAATGTCAAAGCACAATAGCACTTCACGCCATGTGAAAAAATTAAATTTTGCATTAGGAAAAGAAAATAACAGAGCATCTATAAGTTTGTACTGGAACAATAAAATCTGAACTCTAAATACCAGAAACCCCAATATGTTCCCAAAAATAAATAAAATATTTCGGAGAAAAGATCAAAACGACCTTCCGTGTCTAAAGATCGCCCGAACAATGGACAATGAACAAATACTGGTAACAGCAGCTATACATCCAGGAGAAGCTGTACGTAATGATAATTTCCTAATTACGAGCATTGGTGAACTAACATAGATGGCAAACCTTCCCGCCAAACACGTGTGAATTGTTATAAATGGCAATATCTCTCCCATTTTACACAAAATCACCCAGAATCGCCCTCACTCTAGCAACTTTACTTGTATATTGCTCTTATTCTACCACATTGTGGCAGGTTACAGAGATGTTGATACAATGTGTTTTTAATTTACTTACAGCGTGTCTGTGCGGTGATTAACTGTTTGCAAAAGTATTAATAGAGTTTGACATCTAAGTTAATTCGTCCAATTCCAATCGAGCGGTTCGGGGTTCAATACCAGCCGAGGGACTTTTTTCAGGCAACTAAAATCTAATGAGATGAATGGTTTCCTAAATGCAACATTAAGTCAATTCACACTACTAATTTAGTCTCCCCATTAAATGTTAGATGCCACCAATGGAGCGAAATAGCCATTGAGCCCAAACATCTTCTCTCTCTCTTTCTGTCCCATTTTCCAAAATACTTGTTCTTTAAAAAAATTATAATAAAAATCTATTATTGCGAGAATCGAAGATTCGGAGTAGAAGGTAGTATATAGACAGAAGTTTTATCGGTCTTAAAAAAATGTCCACTCTGTATTGTTGGTGTTTTAGTGGCGATTAGGATTAAAATGATAAATACTCGTTGTGGAGATCTGTAACCACGGATGATGACCAACCAGCTGCAGGTACACTCACTCATTCCCTACACATCTAACACACTTGCTCGCACACACCTAACACCCACTTGCCATGCACACACTTGCTGCGGTCAGTCGATGAGTAACAGAGTAGATCAAAACACGTGCAGTTTAATTTTGTTTTGAAGTGAAGTAAACATAGAATAAACATTGAAACATTTGGTTTATTATTTGGTAGTTTTATTTGGATAAAACACGGGTCATTACATTGGCGATGAATTGGATAGCAGGTGTCATTTAATTGGCGGTTTCAATTAGTTTGCATTCAACTGCGGGTACAGCGACATTCAATTGTCACGCATTAAATTGAGAGGAAAAGGAAGAAAGAGACTTGTCATGCATTAAATCGCGAAAAAAATCGGAAAGGTTTGACATTACATTGTCAGGTTAACTTGCGAATAAGTGGGTGTACCTGTTGCGTTACAGGACAAGGGTATTGAAATGAGTGGCTTAACCATAGCACCATTTCTTTACGAGGCTATAGAGAAAACCTTGATTCGATCGGAGTGGAAAAAGTGGCTCCGAGTATATACGCTATATATGGAAGCGGAAGAGATAACCGATCCAACGAAGAAGAAAAATAAACTACTGCACAGCTTCAGGGGTTAATATATAACATTCCGGAGACACTATGTCAACCACAGGATGTAGGAGATAAAACGGTCTTCAGAGTTCTTGTTGATAACCAAAATAGCTATTTCTCTCCCACAAGAAAGAGAGACACTTATTGATTTCCCTAAACAAGGGGAAGGCTTGAATAAATTCGTGCTAAAATTGCGAAATCAGGCAGCAAAGTGTCAATTTGGGAATACGAGAGAGCAGGTCGTGGAGATAAATTTAAAGTATAAGCTGATAGATTCATGGGAGCCTAAAGACCTAAAAAACGACTTCTGGAAAAAGAGCATACATAAGCCGAAATCATCGAAATGTGTCACGTGTATGAAGAAATTAACGAGTCGGAGGCCATGATGTTGCCCACTACCTTCATGAGTATCAACCGTATTGTTTCTAAGGGAGAAAATAAGTTCACAACAAAATGCAGCAGATGTGGTTCCCGCAGACGTCTACCGAGTAGCCAAATTGACCTGCCAAAAACGTTAAATGCAACAGGTGTAGTTTTATTGGACATTTTGTAGTAAAATGCAAATAACTGATTTTAATGATACAGATGTGAAACTGCGCAAAATCAAGACCTCGAAGGTTCGTTTTGTGGGCAAAGAAGACAGTTATAACACTTCTCATGGTAACTTTGACAGATTTCAGGAGCATAATTGCTTCGAAATATCGGAAGGGGGAGATCCTGTAGGTGAGATGGCGATAGATTCAGGTTCTCGTCATAATCGTTTTAGCGAGAAAGATCTTCCCTTTTAAAGTATATTGTCTAAAAAAGTACTGAGGATTTTTGTTTTATATGGCATAGTTCATTTGTTATTAACAATTTTCTGCTGTTTTTTCTGCGAATTTTGCAAGTTTGACATTCGAAGTGCGCCACTTGGCCAAAATTCAATCAATATTTTTGACATATTTTGCTTTTCTATTTCCATAAAGGTAAGAAAGCTCCTGACGTCACCTCACTGGAGATGAAAAATAGATCATCTACAACAACATCTATCGAAAATGATCATGGTCTAAGCGAGATGAGCCAGCATAAACCACATCGAAACTGAATCAGAAGGTTAAACTGCCAATTTAGTGGTATTATAAAGGTGGCGCGTATTTAGAGTTGCCAGAATTGGCAAATTATAAGGGAATTGTATTCTACCATCACAACGCATCTTTGCCAACTCGGGAAAAATTATTGAATTTCGGTTATGAAGTAATGTCACATCCACTATAAAACCCTGACCTTGCATCGCAAGATTTTCATTTCTTTTGAAGCTTGGAAAACTATTTGAATGAAACTTTCACGAATGATGATAATCTGAAATCGCACTCGGTACACTTTTGTGCTAATAAGGGCCAGAAGTTCTATGAAAACTGAATTACCAGAAAGATTGCAGACTGTTATCCAACAAAATTGAAAATACGTTGAATATCTGTATGTAAAAGGACAATAAGAATAAATCTTTTTTAAAAGATCTTAACACTCAAGTGTATAGTATTCTACATAAAACGCCTGAGCACGTGTTAATTTTTAAGGAAAATGAGACAGAGAAAAAAAGAAACTAGAATCACTCTCTTGCCATCCCAATAAACTAAAAAAGCAATGTTGACAGTGGCATACGGTAAGTCTGCTCTAAGTAAAAAAACATGTTAACAATTGGTACAAGCACTTCCAAGATGGCCGAGAAGATGCCAATGACAAACCTTGTTTTTGGACGCCTCAGCACATAAACAAAAGATAATAACTTCGATGCTGTGAAGAAAATTGTTTTAGAAAACCGGAGAATCACCATAAGAGAAGTTGCTGAGGATGTTGGCATATCGGTCGGCCCGTGTAATGCATTCTTTGCGAATGTTTTAGGCATGAGACGTGTGTCAGCTAAGTTTGTTCCGAAACTCAATAATTTTAATCAGAAGAAGAGTCGCAAAGCCATCGCTCAGAAGCTCTTGAATGATGTCAATGGTTATCCTGACTCGCTCAAAAGGATCATAACTGCAGACGAATCATGGATATATATATTGGTTTATGACGTCGAAACCAAAGCCTAATCGTCCCAATGGAAGCACCCAGGAAAGCCAAAACACGCAAGTGCATGTTCATTGAGCCACTTTTTTGCGACATCTTTCTTTTTCCAACATATACCTAAATGTGGCAAGGTCTGTTACCAGCTTGAACGTATCACCCAGCAGATACTAACGAAACCTTTTTGCTGCTAGATATATCGATTTAGCTTCCAACATATAGCTGTGTTCCCTAGCCTCTGTTTCTGTTGATTTTTAGCTCCAAAAGAAAACGGGGTGCAGCTGTAACTCTAACCAGCAAAAATGCTGATCCAAATCTGTCTTTCGATGAATCTGTGTGCACTTCGGCCTTGGCGTTCTTATTGCATATTTTCAGCCCTGACTCCTATATTAATGCATTTTTTAGCTCCTGGAAAATATTAAGTTCAGCTGTCCATTTTAAAAATGTCATCAATGCTGTCTATTGTCATTTAAGTGAAATTTGAATGCACAGCCATTATCCATAAAAACGTTCCATTCTCGGTATGTGTGTCAATGACAACTTAAGTTGGAATGATCACATATTCGATGTCATCAAAAATCTTGCGAAACTTCTAGGCTTCATCAAGCTATTTAAGAAATATTTCACATCTGATCTGGCCTCAATATTTATGGCACTTATTCGCCCAAAATTGGAGTAAAGTCCCCACATCTGGTCAGGTGCTCATAAAACATCTCTGCACCTGCTAAAAATAAAGCTCATAAGTGATACTTAAGTCAATAAGTCAATTGGCAGCCTCGAACAGCGATGTAATGTCTTCTGTCTTACTTTATTTTATCGCTATTTCCAACAACAGTTCTCCATAGAAATCACTAGTAGTACTCCGCACCTTCAAACTCTTAACCCTCCCGTCTCGCTATATATTCTAATCAGTATAACCTCAAGCACACTTTCGGACGTACTCTAAAATAACGTGATTTGTTCCTGAGCCGTACAACTCGCTTATGGAATGCTATAAGCATTGGAATTGTTTATTGCTTATGGAATTATTATTTATTATTTATTAGTCATTATAACCTTCAAACTATTAAAACCAAGATTCATCGGCACCTCTCTTTCTTTCCTTCGTCCGCGCTGTAAAGGTTCTTACACTTTTTGAGCGCGCGCAAATTATAGCAAAAGAAACAGATACTTAGGAGAATCAATAGCACATTTTTCAGTTCTTTAAAATTATTTTCTGATTTTGCTAGTTCCCTTACTATCATCTTTCCCCTCCGAGGTACCTGTCTATGGGTGACATTCTCTTGTCCACTACCAGAATTTATTCTTTTGTAGCATACACATTTGTTTGAATTTGTATGAATTGCCCATTAATATTGTTGAAATGAATAATAATTTTCCAATTTTGGGCAATCTTTATCATATTTTCGACGTTCAGAGTCAGTTTAAGATTTGCTAAAATACATTTGTCTAATACAATTAATCAAATAAATTTTATTAGATGTGCGTTACAATAATATAAGTAAATTTAGTAATTTAATAATAAATAAATTTATTTTAGTTTTTTTTTTTTTAAATTAACAGCTCGACTGCTACGATTGTTGTAGAAAAAGCAAATGGTCGAATTCGAACAAAAAAATATATAAACGTGCCTTTTGCAGTGTGACCAATAAAAAAAAAAAACATGATATAAAATAAATATATGTGGAACGTGTATGGCTCAATCTTCTTTGTAGTAGCACCGATGATGTCAGATTCCTCAACACTCCCCCGGTGATAAGGGTCTAAAATTAAGGCTGTTGTACGGTGAGCCCTTGGAAGTATTTTAGTTCAAACCCTCCATCGCATCGATTCGTTTTGCAATCCTCAGCAGTCTAACTTCGTCTAGGTATGGGAATAACTTATATAGTTTACTTGTTTTAGCTATGACGCCTTCTTTTCTCCCGGAGCTTTTTTCTATAAAGAACCTCCTGCTTTTTGCAGAAAAGCTTGGAATTGAAGTTTTGTTACTAATATCTTTGACATTAAATAAACAAACCAAAAGACTTTCGCTATAGTGTTCAGTAGTTTTCTTCGTTTGGAAAATCTACTTATGTCAATAACACAAGTTTCATCTGTATTTGTGTGATAAAGTTGTTCGACATCACAATTTGATCCATATCCAAACACAGGCCAATTTTTCTCATCTTGCTTAAGATAGTGAGATCCACAGTACCAAATGCTGAAGGTCGAATGTCGGCTTTAGTCCTCTCAAGAACTCCTCCGATCGTCAAAGAAACAAATTGTTGAAACTTATATTAGAACTTGGTGATCGAATCCAACAAATAATCGTTTTGGAATCGGTGCAATAGATTTGAAGCGTGAATCTGATCGAGTGAGAGTCGATGATCGTGGATGCAAGTCTGCTTCCAAGAACTGTAGCGTAGAGCTCCATTCTTGGAAATGATATTCGATGCAAAGGGGCAACTTTTTTTCTCTGAATTTAACTCAATTGTAAACGACGGCCGACAAAGCTTTTACGCTTGTATCGCAGAATATATGAAGATCTACTCTATCTGCATTTGCAAAGCATAACGTTGTTAAATATGTTCGAGGAACTCTAATATTATTTATCAAAAGCAATAATCTTAGCCACTTGCTCCAGACAATAAGTTGATCAAGCTTTATCGGCTCATCCCAACCAATGCCAGATCTCCAAATTGACTGAAGTATAATTTTTGTATTCACCAACATATCGGCAATTAGTTCAATAGGATCGTAAGTCCTCTTAAGAAGACGAAGAACTTCCCTTTTAGTTGGTGCTTTTTTTCCAGTCATCACCTCCGGAATTATTCGATCAAAGTTAAATTTCAAAAAAAATTCGTTCATCGGTGGCGACCACCTCATTCAGCATTTGTCATGGGTATGCTGAAATTCTTGTCTTCAACACGGTGTTCCAATTGGTTCGGTTTGTTCGGTTAATGGATGTAAAAACGGAAAAAATTGGCAAGAACCACGTTTTGTCGTTTTTTTTTCGTTGTGGAGTCGATTTTCCTAGCATACCCTTTTCCAACATAATTATGTATAAGTTCCGATATCAATTTATCGAGATTCGGCTCTTCTTCTAATCCTCTTACCATACACTGAATGCGACGAATCGCATTTGGTTCGCTGTCCAGTAAATTCACTTTGATATTATTCCATAGCAATGGCTTGAATCGCATGGACCAAATACATCAGCTTTTCAATCATTTGTTTTTAATGTTGTCCCTAAATTTCAATTATTTTACCCTATTAAAATGGGGGGTTTTGCATTTGAAAATGAGTTAATTGGTATACCCTTTAGATGTTTATACCTTTTGGCCAGTGATAAGACATCGACCATTTGCTGTGGTAACATATAAAACAAAATGTGAAGAACAATTGGAAATTTCCATGGTGGAATTTATCCGCTTTAGGTGGTGGTTCGCGTCTCATTTTAAGAAGCAATGAATTTATTATAATTTCTGGGCGTCTGATCATCAATTACAAAGTGGAAACTATCCGTTGTACTTGGCCTGCTTGGGATTAACGACAATTCACTGGTTCCAGTGCCTGTCCTCTGAGAAAAGCACGTAGTCTTCTACGGTTTTCTTCGTCTGAAAATCTGCAAACGTTTGTGCTGGTTTCAAAGGAGCTTTTAAACAGAGCCCAGTCCTCGGGTTTCCCATGGAATGTTAGCAGTTCTGGTTTCCTGGGAATCTTCTAGGCGTGTTGATCGAAAATAACTTTGGGTAGCCGCGGAGGAAAAAATTGGTTCTTCAATGTTATAGTTATTGTGGATCAATAAAGTATTTTCGTGGTCATGCAAGGGTGGGTTTGGGGCAAACCAGGTTTTGTTGAGTATACAACTATGCGGTATTTCCGCTCGGCGTGTTGAGTTCGGTGTTTCATTCTGCCACTTCAACCAGTCCTCTACTTTGCCTTTTGAAGCTGCAAGTGGAACAACGTCGTTGGCGTGGCCGTCGTAGTTATCATTTTCATCCTCCTCTTCCTTCGAATCAATGCCCTGAAGGATTTCATATTTTTTTGCAAAGAACTTTTCTTCCAATGTCTTCTGTTCTTCAAGGCGTTTCAATTGAAGATATATTTTTCTTCATAAATAGTGTTCAGATTTTGTGGATGAGACAATAAAAAACTTCGACGCAGAGCATGATGAGTGCATAGGTACGGGTGGAAGAGCACGTTGTGAAAGCGGATCTTGTTGATGCGGGCTGATTAATTTTAGCTGCACAAGTTGACTTTTTTAAAGTGAATTTCTTGTATCTTGCTGTGTGGCTCCCAAAACTGTTGGAAGATCACCTTGTTGAACAATTTGTGGTACACAATTTCATTTGTGATCCGATATACCTGATCTGTTGTCGAATGCTTCACCCTAAAGCCTAACTGATGATCCGAAACTAGTCGTCTCTCTTCGCTGATACGTTTCAACCGTTAAAGTAAAGGAATTTCGAATACTTTTGAAGTTATCGGCAGGAACAAAATTGGTATATACAATTTTTTGTCGTTTAGATTTTTTTCTGGTTTCGGAACCATTATAACTTCCGCGACTTTCCATTGGCTGGGAACGTATAAGAGTCTTATTGAAGCATTTATTATATGAAGTAGCTTGACTACCGCTTTTTCGGGAAGCTCTTTTAGAATCTCGGTCGTAATCAGATCGTATCTTACAATTTTATTATTTTTCAACTTTGCTATTATTTGCCGAAACTCACTCAGTGATACGTATTTTATTCTATAATTGTCAGGCCCTGTACTGACATTGTGATCTTTAGTAAGCTGTCGTCCTTCGAACGGTTGGAAAGTTTCTTTCAAGTGTTCGGCAAATAGGTTTGCTTTCTCTACGCCTCCTTTGACCATTCACCATTGGCTTTTCGTATTAACGGAGAGTGCATTATCGGTTTCTTGGTAGACTTCATGGTTTTCCAAAGCGAGTAATTTGATGTGGTACGCTTGGGATAATGTTTTCTTTGCAGTTTTTTTGTAAAGCCGTCCCAGTTCGTTTCCTTATTCGTCAATCTAGGTGCTCTTTCGGTTTTAGCAATGCTCCTGCCAATTTTTAGAACTACTGGCGAATGATCTGAGCAAAGGTCATATCATTCTACAGTGTTCGTAAGATAACATATATAGGTAACCCTTTTGCAATAAAAAAGTCGGCGAGGTCGAGGTTGATTTATACGTCGAAAAGAAGTCGAAACCAAGTTTAAGACTTGCATTGTACAGTGGTCTGCCTTTCGTTGAGATGCATCTTGAGCTAAAATACGTATGCTTCGCGTTGAAGTCGTCACCAAGGCTAAAATTTGACCCAAGTGGGCTGAAGAGCCAATTAAGGTCGTTGTTTTCCATCCTATATGGCGGAGGAAAATAACATTATGCTATTTTGTAGTCTAAGTGGTTTATTTTTACAGAAATTGAAGTTATCTGCATAGAAACGAGTTCTGTTATCATGTTCTCGGTGTGCTCAGTGCAATCTCTGATATAAAGAGAGGATCCGTTTTTCGCGGTTTCCGAAGGGTGATACGTTTGGTAACCAGAGTAGCCTCTTATCTTAGGTCTTGCTCCCTTTTTTAAGTGGGTTTCCGAAAGCAAACATATATCAATATGGTTTTTAGAAGAAAAATTTTAAGTCCTTCGATTTTTTTCAGAAGACCATTTGCGTACCATGTTATTATCTTAATGAACGTTTTTTTTATTTATTTCTTGAATTTCTTTTGGGGTTTAGAAGTTACAATCTCAAAAGTTCGCACAAATATAATCTAGGTCCACTGAAACAGCTGACTCAACGATTCCCAAACAAGAAGAGCACTCGTATTGTAACATAACGCTAAATTTAATAAAGCACTAAAGTGTACTATCAGCGTCTGAGTGTGCATCCGGAATACTTGTGCCAATTCTTGGAATCGTTGGCTCACCTGCAAGTGAACTTGATTCGATTATGTTTTTTTTTGCAAACTAAGCTAAATACCTGAGTAGCTACAGGTTAGTTGGTAAGATATTAAATTTGTAGAAGGTAGTCTTATAATAAAATTTTATACCACTCAAATTGTTCGCGCACATCGTGCAGGACGACAAGGAAAATGTCGACAAAATTCACGCTACGTTAAAACAACAGACCGGAATTTAGTCAAATAAGCAGTAACAATGATTAGATGTTCTTCAGCTGTGTGTCGTTTACTTGCTTGTTGTCAACCAATTCTCTATCTGTCTATAAATGTTAAAGCACAATATCACTTGATACCATGTGGAAAATTTATATCTTGTATTTTTAAAAGAAAATTACGGAGCACCTGTAAGTTTTTTACTGGAACAATAAAATCTGGACCCTAAATACTAGAAACCCGAATATGTTCCCGAAAATAAAATAAATATTTCGGAGGAAAGATCAAAACGACCTTCCGTATCTAAAGATCGCCCGAACAACGGACAATGAACAAATACTGATAACAGTAGCTATACATCCAGAATAAGCTGATATGATAACGTGATCAGGTGATGACGTGATGATAATTTTCTAATTACGAGCATTGGTGAGCTAACATAGACGGCAAACTGTCCAGCCAAACACAGACCCTGTCTGTAAATAGCAATAGCAATGGCAACTTCTTCCCCATTTTACACAAAACCCACCCAGAATCGTTCTCATTCTAGCAACTTTTCTTGTAAATTGCTCTCATTCTACCAAATTTTGGCAGGTTATAGAGATGTATAATGTGTTGGTAATTCACTTACAGCGTGTCTGTGCGATGGTGTTTGCAAAAGCATTAGTAGAGTTTGCTAACTAAGTTAATTCACATATGAGGTGACCGTGGTTCAAGTGGTAGTATATTGGCTTCCCAATCAGGCGGTTCGTGGTTCAATACCAACCATGACTAAGAACCTTTTTTTCATTTAATTACTATAAAATCTAGTGATTTTCCAAAATGCAACATTAAGTCAAATGGTGGATGGTGGATGCCATCCACGACAAGCGTATTGAAATTAGTGGCTCAAGAATAGCACAATTTCTCACGAGCCTATAGAGACAGCCTTGATTCGATCGGAGTAGAAAAAGTGGCTCCGAGTATTTACGCTTTATCTGGAAGCGGAAGAGATAATCGATCCAACGAAGAAGAAAAATAAACTACTACACAGCTTCAGGAGTTAATCTATAATATTCCGAAGGCACTATGTCAACCACATGATGTAGGAGATAAAACGGATGTCTTCAGATTTCTTGATGATAAGCTAAATATCTATATCTTCCCACAAGAAATTCCACGTTCGAGATACACTTATTTAGTACGCTGAAACCTTAACAAGGAGAGGGCTAGAATTGCGAAATCAGGCAGCAAAGTATCAATTTGGAAATACAAGGGAGCAGACCGTGGAGATAAAATTAAAAGATAAGCTGATAGATTCATGGACGCCTAAAGACCTAAAAAATGACTTCTGGAAAAAGAGCATTCATAAGCCGAAATCATCGAAATGTGTCATATGTATGAAGAAATTAACAACGAGTCGGAGGCCATGATGTTGCCCACTACCCCCATGAGTATCAACAGTATTTATTATAAGGTTAAGAATAAGTTCACAACAGAAAGCAGCAGATGTGGCTCCCGCAGACGACTAGTGAATAGCCAAATTTACTATGCCAGAAACGTTAAATGCAACAGGTGTAGTTTTATTGGACATTTTGCGGTAAAATGCAAAACAAAGGCCACGAGACGCAAACTAACTGATTTTGATGATACAGATGTGAAACAGCGCAAAATCCAGACCTCGAAAAATCGTTTTGTTGGCAAAGAAGAGAGTTATAACACTTCCGATGATAACTTTGACAGATTTCAATAGCATAACTGCTTCGAAATATCGGAAGGGAGGGATCCTGCAGGAGAGATAGGTGAGATAATTAATTGCTATAGTGGAGGACACGTAGTCCCGATGCTGATAGGTTCAGGGTCTCGTCATAATCTTCTTAGCGAGAACGATTGGGAAGATCTTTATAAGTATATTGTCTAAATAAGTGCATAGGATTTTTGTTTTATATGGCATAGTTCATTTGTTATTAACAATTTTCTTGTGATTTTCTGCGAATTTTTCAAGTTTGACTTTCGAAGTGCGCCACTCAGCCAAAATTCAATCAATATTCGATCATATTTTGCTTTTTTATTTCCGTAATTGTAAGAAAGCTCCTGACGTCACCTCACTGGAGATGAAAAATAGATCGTCTACAACAACATCCGTCGAAAACGATCATGGTCTAACCGAGATGAACCAACATAAGCCACATCGAAACTGAATCAAAAGATTATACTGCCAATTAAGTGGTAGTCGTGTATTAGGAGTTGCCAGAATTGGCAAATCATAAGAGAATCGTATTCTACCATGACAACGCATCTTTGCCAACTCGAGAAAAATTATTGAATTTCGGTTATGAAGTGATGTCATATCCATCATACAACCCCGTCGCAAAATTTTTAAACCTTTTGAAGCTTGAAAATATATTTGAATGAAACTTTCACGAATGTTGATAGTCTAAAATCGCACTCGGTACAGTTTTATGCTAATAGGGGTCAGAAGTTCTATGAAAACTGATTTATGAAGTTACCAGTGTTAATCAGTTCATTGAGAACGGACGTCTCTTTTCTTGTGTCGTGGGGTGCGTGCCATAGTTTAATTCATTCAAATAAATCAACATGAGCTGCACAATTTGCAATGAAAAAATAGATCCGAGTGACAATTTTAAAATTAATTCCTCGGACTGCAAAGGTTTCTTCCATTGTGCTTTTGTCAATATACTCAAATCTGATTTCGAGTATATTATCACCAACAATTAACTTTTTTGTTGCGACAAGTACACCGTGCTGAGAAGAAAATCGCTACAACAACAACCTGTTGCTGTGCCAATTGTTACAACACCAGCAGCAAATAAAAAATCCCTCACAAAGTCTGTGGGTGCATCCAAATTGCACTCAAGAGCTTTGCTGAAACCAGTTACACCTACTCCACCAAAGAGTGTAACGAGTAAAGTCAAGCGCAATTGCAATCAATGCAATGGCTGAATGCCAGCAACCTAGCAGTGACAGCAGTTCAGTTACCCTACAGCTACTTTACGAAAAGCTTTTGAGTATAAAACTGCTTATCAACTCAGAGATTCTCAACAAAGAGAACCAGCAGGAAAATAAAAATGCTGAAATGAGATCAAGAATAATAAGTTTGGAGAGTGAGATGAACTGGAGAGACCAAAACCAAATAGAGGACGTTATCGAAATCGTTTGTGTACCTGAGGTTAAAACACATTGCAGCTGTGAATGCACAAAAGGTTTTTGGTGCTATTAACGTCTCAAGAACAGCTGTTATGTAAAAATGTCAACAATAAGGTAATCAGAAATGTTTTGTGTGTGCAACTGTCAAACAGAAGATTATGCGAGGCAAAAAAATGGCGAAAAATATCTCAATGCATCAGTGATCGGTGACTACAGCTGTAAAAATACATATTTATGTTAATTATTATTTTACGAATTATACTAGAGCTTTGTCTTTAGCAGTGAATAATTAAAAAAGAGGGACGGTTTAAATATTTATGTTTTAGTAAATCCCGATTCTTGATGAGAATGATAATGGTAGCATTGTCGTTATAAAATCGTTTGATGATTTAATTAATATTGAAAATTACCAAAATGAATGACAGTTTCAATCTTATAAACGATAACACTGCCATTAAAACCATAACCAATATTTGTGATAGTTTATTATATTCTAATTGTAAAGATTGAATTTTTATTATACATCAAAATATTAGAAGCTTGCCTGAGAAATATGATTACAAAATTCCAAACTATAATTTCTATACCAACACTAATGATTCGTACTATGCGGGAGGAGTAGGAATATTTATATGTGATTCATTTGAGCGTGAAGTTGTTACGTACAGTTTAGTTAGCACTGATGTCATTAAAATAAGATTTGACGCTAGTGAGGAATTTTATAACATCATCTGTGTATACAGAGTGCAGTACATATCAATGTATGTAGATATCTTGAGTTCAAACACTTTTATGCAGATGGCAGAGAATGGATTAACATCATTTGTTAATGAACCCACCAGGTTGTCCTTAAAAATCTGTCTTGATCATGTATCTTGCGTTTTACTAAAGTATCTAATAATTACGTACAGATATAAATCTAGACTTACAAATTACAGATCACTGAATGACTGGTTTGATCTTATGTTGGCCATTTAACAAAAAAGTTCCAACTTCCTCTCCCACTAAGTTAGTTAAAATCAGCTACCCTTAACTAAATGCCATTCTGTTGGGTGAATACTGGGATGAAGTTTACCATGCTACTTATGCCTCTCAGGCGTATACAATATTTTTGAAATTTTTTTAAAAACACATCGACCGGCCAAGCTTTTCTATAGAATTAAAAAAGAATTATAAACTTAAACCTTGGATGAGTAGCTCCCTCCTAAAACAAATTAAGACCAAACGTAAGCTTCGTACCAAATTTTGCAAATACCCTCTTAACCAATCTTTATAAAATCGTTATAATCGCATATGCCGACGATATACGATATTTTCAATGCATAATAAATGAAGCACAAGGAAATTCGAAAAAAGAGTGGGAGGCTGTAAATATTAATCAATCGCAATACTACATTGTCATAATAAACTCATTACGATTAAGAAGGCTGATACCATTATTGCAGATCCTGCTACTGTGGCAAACGAGTTTAATGATTATTTTTCTTCATGGGGAGAATTGTCTAACTCTTATGAACTCTGCAGTCGTTGCTGCATATCCGGTTTTAATAACACTCTTCTAAGGAATAGTTTCTTTTTTGAACCTATATGAGGTCTCGAATTGTTAAAGACAATAAATTCACTAAGGAACTCAAATTCCTGTGGTTATGATGGAATATATAACATCGTTTTGAAGAAAATAGCACTTAATATTGTTAGAATTCTTGCTTATATTTTCAATTTTAGCGTATTGCAAGACATTTTCCGGATTCTTTAAAATGCGCTAATATAATCCCTCTTCATGGAAAGGGCTGCAGAAAAGAAAAGAGCAATTATCGGCCAATTTTGTTACTTTCCTCAATATCGAAAGTATTTGAGAAAGCAGTCAAAAGTAGAATCGTGAAATATCTCAACACAAATAATTTCCTCAGTGAAAAACGATTTAGCTTCAGAGAAAGTCTCTTCAAAGAAGACTATTGTAATTTCCTCTATTAAGGTCTTGATAGCAAAAAATACTGTGCCGGACTCTTCTTTGACCTTGCAAAAGCTTTCGACATGCTTGACCACAGTATTCTTTTGGATAAAATGCATTATGCGGGTTTTCGGGGATTTATCCTAGATTGGTCTACATCATATGTAAAACAGAGCCCAAAAAGTAAAAATTGGAGATACTTTAAGCAATACTAAAAAAGTGAATATAGGATCTGTCCTTGGTCTCATTCTATTATTAATTTATGCTAATTTTATATTTGCTCTTCCATTATGTGGTTATGATGATTTTGCTTTTGCCTATAGCGCAGCAAGCAATCTAAACCTTGTAGCGTAGATTAACCACGATGTACATTTGCTCCGACTCTGGTTTGCAATACACAAGCAAGTGATAAGCAATAAAACGAAGTTAATGTTCTTCAGTTTATCAGGAAAAGATCCACCAAATGTTGAAATCCAGTCACTTGCTGTAGACACAACTTAATTTACATTTGTGCTGAACAAAGCTCTGGTGTTCTATTTAGTGATCAAATGAGCTGTGACGTAAACTGCTTCAACATAGAAATTGTTAAACAGTACAAATACTTAGGTATAATTATCGACCAAAATTTGAATTGGTACGACCACATTTCAAGCTTAGAATCATATTTTTCCTCATCCTTACGTATTTTTTACCGCCATAAGAATTACTGTTCCACCAAAACATTAAAGACAATTTATCTGGGGCTTGCAGTATGAAATAAGCTCATGGGGTGGTGCATATTTTACTAAACTTCAGGAGTTGATTATTATTCAAAAAAAAAATCAATTAGAAAAACATGTAAGGTAATGGAGTTATTCAGGAAATTAGAAATATTACCCGTAAGGCACCTGTATTTCTACAAAGTACTCAATATAATATATTTCTTAAGAGAGTTGGATACTTACAAAGCCCTATTTCAGATATTTATCACACACTCTAAAACCGTCGTTTCTCTTTTCGTACTTCAAGCATGAGAAAATTTTATTTGACCACTTCTTGTAAATTATTTAATAGTCTACCGGTACAGAACCATTAGATCACTTTCCGATTTATAAAAAAGTAAAATTGTGGTTTTTTAGTTACTACTACAATGGATCTGAAATCTTGTTGCTTTTTATACGTTGATGTACTTTGATTTCTGTTTTTTATCCATTTTTGTTATTCTTTTAAATAATCTGCTAATCGTCATGCGGATTTTTGAATTTTATGAATTTTGTACATGCAATTTTTAAATTTTTTGAATTATTGAACTGTTTTTGACAGATAAAAAGGTTAGACGTGTTTTGGTGTCCTCTGCGATTTTTAATTATTATAAAAAATGGAGCAAATAATTTGCATCAAATTTTGTGTAAAAAATGGAATCAAGTGTTGTTAACCACTTGAAACTATGACATTTGAAAACGTTGAGTCTGCTCTAAGTAAAAAAAAAATGTTTACAATTGGTAGAAGCACTTCCCAGATGGCTGAGAAAATGCCAAAGGCAAACCTTGCTTCGGAGGCCCCAGCACATCAACAAAAGATGATAACGTCGAAGCTGCGAAGAAAATTGTTTTGAAAAATCGTCAAATTACCATAAGAGAAGTTGCTGAGGATATTGGCATATCGGTCGGCCCTTGTAATGCAACTTTTTTGAATGTTTTAGGCATGAGACGTGGGTCACCGAAGTTGGTTTCGGAACTCCTTGATTTTAATCAGAAGAACCGTCGCAAAAGCATCGCTCAAGAGCGATTGACGTCAATGGTGATGTTGACTTGCTCAAAATTCTCAAAACTGCGGACGAATTATGGGTATATGGTTATGACGTCGAAACCAAAACACAATCGTCCCAAGGGAGCACCCATGAGATCCAAGACTGCAAAAAGCACGCCAAGTTCGACCAAGTGCCAAAGTTTTGATCACTGTTTTTTTCGATCACCGTAGCGTAGTGCATCAGGAGTTTTAATCTCAAGGTCGTACGGTCAATAAGGAGTATTACCTTAAATTTATGTGCCGTTTACAAAAAAACGTCCGGAATTGTGGAAAAAGAATTCATGGCTTTGGCATCACGATAATGTACCTGCTCATTGTTACATTTTTGTTGCATCGTTGCTTATGAGACAACAACACGACAATCATGCTTCAACCACCATATTCACTGAATTTGACCTCAGGCGACTTTTTCTTGTTCCCAAAACTGAAGAGAAACTATGAAGGGACGGAGTTTTGCAACGATTAAGGAAATAAAAACGGCATCGCAGGAAGAGCTCAAAAGCGTTAGCACTAGTCTATTATGTCTAAAGCGGATTACTTTGAAGGGGACAAAATAAATATTGAGGAATAAGTAAATATTTTTATTTTTATTTTCTTATTTGCATAAAGCCCTTAAGGGGCTATGCTAAGTACTTCTGGACGGGGTTTTTTCAGAGCTCGTTGCACCTTCTCTATGTTTGTATACCTGTTTTGTTCCTTTCCCCAACACACCTTTGTTAACATTGGGATTATAATCCTGTGTTGATGTTAACTGGAGTTTTTGAAGTCGTTTTCGTGAATGAGAGGTGTACGGGGGTGGTTCAATATGATAGATAGATAGATAGATATATTTTATTTGTTTACATGCTTTGCTTTTAAAAATTGATTGACAAACGGTATAATAATTAAAGGCAAATGATAATAATATGGTATAATATTTCACAAAATAAATACATATAATTTTAAAGTAATTTTATTAAGTTCAGTTGTACTCACTTTAAAAACGGGGTCAATGCTGTCTATTGTCATTCAAGTGAAATTTGAATACGCAGCCATTATCCATAATACCACATACCACAGAGTTTAGGAAGGAAGAAGAGACAAGTACCGATGTACATTGTTTTTAAAAGTTTATTAAATTATAACGACCAGGAAACACAGACATCGACAGGCCATTCCATAAGCGAGCTTTACGGCTTAGGAAAGAATCATTTAGAGTACGTCTGAAAATTAGCTTGAGGGTATACTGATGAGCATTCAGAGTGAAACGGGTGCTATGGTTAAAGGTTTGAAGCGGCGGAATGCTACTAGCGATTTCAATGGACCACTGGTGGTGGAATTAGCGATAAAACAAAGTGAGAAAGGAGACATTACGTTTGTGCTCGAGGGTGTCAATTGATTGACTGATATTAGTATTACCAATGAGTTTTATCGCACGGTTTTAAATCCTATCTAGCAGGTGCAGAGATGTTTTAGGAGCACCTGACCAGATATGGACATTGTACTCCAATTTTGGGATGAATGCCTTATATATTGTGGCAAGATCGGAGGGGGTAAAATATTTCTTACATCCCTTGAGGAAACCTAGACATTTCGCAGCATTTTTGCCGACATCGAATATGTGGTCAATTCAACGTAAGTTGTCACTGACACACATACCGAGAAAGGAAAGTTTATCGGCTTAGACGATGCAAGTGCCATGCATGGATAATGGCTGGGTATTTGAATTTCGCTTTAATGAGAGTAGACAGCATTGAGTTTTGGAAGCATTGAATTCCACTCGGTTGATAGTTCCGCAATTGGTTATGCTGTTAATATTGGAATTTAATGAGTTTAACATACGCTGCCGTTCCCGTTCTACAGCCGAAGAGCAGGGGCGTGAGTCCGGGGACGAATACGAAAAGCAGAGAATATTGGCATCATCAAAGAAATATATTGGATTAGAAGTAGCAGACAAGAGATAATTAATGAAAATTAAAAAGAATGTCGGAGACAGAACGTAGCCCTGGGGCACACCAACATTTTTTTTTTGTGAATATCAGATTTGAAACCGTCCAAGAAAACTTGAATTGAAGAGCCTGATGCCAAACTCTGTTAAATGCCTTAGAAATATCAAGTGCAACTGTCTTGATTTCGCCAGATTGATGTATGCTTTGGTTCCACTTTTCGGTGAGACATGATATCAAATCACCAGTGGACCTGCTGCTACGAAAACCATATTGCCGGTCATTGAAAAGTTTTCGTGTTTCGAGATATTTCATGAGTTCATTGACTGAAGTCAATAATTTAATTGACAGCTTCGAACAGCCTAACAACAGTGCTCCATAGAAATCACATTCCGCTCCTTCAAACTCTTAACCCACCCGTCTCGCTATAAATCGTCATCAGTATAACCTCAAGTACACTCTCGGACGTACCCTAAAATAACGTGATTCGTTCCTGAGCCGTACAACCCACTAATTGAATGCCCTGCCTATCTTCTTATTTATTAGTCATTATAACATTCAAACATTTGAGACTAAGATTCATCGGCACCACTCTTTCTTTCCTTTGCCCACGCTGTGTGCAAGCATTTTAAAGGTTCTTAAATTCCTTGAGCGCGTGCAAATTATAACAAAAAAATAGATACTTAGGAAAAACAATATCACATTTTTCAGTTCAGAATTGTTTTTTTGATTTTGCTAGTCCCCTTCTCCACCGAAGGTACCTGTCAATGGTTGACACTTTCTTGTCTACTACGAGAATTTATTCTTTTTAGCATACACATTCGTTTGAATTTGTGTGAATTGTCCATTAGTATTGTTGACGTTCGACGTTCAGATTCAGTTTAAGATTTGCCTTATACGATTAATTCAATAAATTTTATAAGATATGCGTTACAATAATATACATGAAATCTTACATTCGTTCCCAGGAATTTCGTTTTTTTTTTTTTAATTTTTACCGCAAAAAAATTTATTTTAGTTTCTTTTTTTTCGAAATTAACAGCAAATTAAAAGCAAATGGCTGAATTCGAACAAAAAAATGTATACCGTAAGCGTTCCTTTTGCAATGTGACCAATAGAAAAACAAGAAAAAAAAATAAATACCATACATGTGGAACGTGTATGGCTCAATCTTCTTTGTAGTAGCACCGATGACGCCAGATTCCTCAACACTCCCCCGGTAATAAAGGTCTAAAATGAAGGGTGCTGTATGGTAGTCCCTTGGATGTATTATAGTTCAAACCCTCCCTCGCATCGATTCTTTCTGCAATCCTCAGCAGTCTAACTTCGTCTAGGTATGGGAATAACTTCTTCTTCTCGGTGGTGACAACATCAGGCACACGTAGCTCTTCGTTGTTTACCTCTCCCGCAGGTTTGTTTCCATAAAGAACGTTCTTCTTCTTCTGCAGAAGAGCTTGGAATTGGAGTGTTGGCACTAATCTCTTCGACTGCAAATCAACAAACCAAAAGACTTTCACTATAGTGTTGAGTAGTTTTGTTTATTTGGAGAATCTGCTTATGTCAATAACACAGGTTTCATTTGTATCTGCAAGATAAAGTTGTTCGACATCACGACTGGATTCATATTCAAACACAGGCCAATTTTTTCTCATCTTGCTTAAGATAGTGAGGTCCACAGCGCCAAATGTTGTGCGAAGAAAGGTCGAATGTCGTTCTTATTTCCGTAGCCTCGTCTGCCACGTACAATTTCGATGGTACCCGCTTTCAAAATGCGGCATTAGTCCTTTCAAGAACTTCTCCGATCGTCAAAGAAACAAATTGTTGAAACTTAGAGCTTGGTGAACGAATCCAATAAATAACCGTCTTACAATCGGTCCAAAAGATTTGCTGCGTGAATCTGATCGAGTGAGAGTCGGTGATCGCGGATGCAAGTCTGCTTTCAAGAACTGCAACCTAGAGCTCCATCCTAGTAACTGATATTCAACGCAAACAGGGGCAACTTTGGATTTTGCCGCTATCAAACGGCTTTCGAACTGTTCTCTGAATTTAACTTAAATGTAAGCGACGGCCGACAATACTTTTTAGCTTGCATCGCAGAATATATGAAGCTCTACTCTATCTGCATTTGCAAAGCAAGGAACTCTAATATTGTTTATCAAAAGCAATAATCTTAGCCACTTGCTCCCAACAATAAGTTGATCATGCTTTATCGGCTCATTAAACCAACGCCAGATCTCCAAATTGACTGAAATAATGACTTATATTCATCAAAAAACTTCCCTTTTAGTTGGTGTTTTTTTTTCCATTCGCCACCTCCGGAATTATTCGATCAAAGTTAAATTTCACAAAAAAAAAATCGTCTATCGGTGGCGACTACCGCATTCTTAGAACTTTTCAGCATTTGCCATAGGTACCATATGCTAAAATTCTTGTCTTCAACACGGTGTTCCAATTAGTTTGGTTTGTTCGGTTCATGGATGTAAAAACGGAAAAATAGGCAAGAACCACGTTTTGTCGTTTTTTTTTCGTTATGGGGTCGATTCTCCTAGCATCCCCTTCTCCAACATAATCTTGTATAAGTTCCGATATCAACTTATCGAGATTCGGCTCTTTTTCTAATCCTCTCACTATACACTGAAGACGACGAATCGCATTTAGTTGCTGTCGAGTAAATTCACTTTGGTATTATCCCATAGCAATGGCACTTCAAAATGATTACTAACTCTTTTGCAACCATCGTCGAGTAGTAGCGATACCTTTTCATAGTCGGGCGAGAGGAGGGAAACCTTCTTTGTGCCTATACTTTCTATGGCGTTAAACTCTTTCTTAACCAGATATAGAGGCCCGTCGTCTCTACTACAATCGCAATTACATATACTCAAATGATAATTCATACTTAAATTTTTGTGGGACCTTGAATCGCATGGACCAAATACATCAGTTTTTCCTTCTTTTGTTTTTAATGTTGTCCCTAAATTCCAATTATTTAACTCTATTAGAATGGGGGGTTTTGCATTTGAAAATGAGTTAATTGGTATACCCTTTAGATGTTTATACCGTTTGGCCAGTGATATGACATCGAAAGTTTGCTGTGGTAACATATAAAATAAAATGTAAAGAACAATTGGAAATTTTCATGGTGGAATTTATCCGCTTTACTATAGGTGGTGGTTCGCGTCTTATTTTAAGAAGCAGTGAATTTATTATAATCTCCGGGCGTCCGATCATCAACTGCAAAGTGGAAATCATCCGTTATACTTGGCCTGGTTGCGATAAACGACAATTCACTGCTTCCACTGCCCGTTCTCTGATACAAGCACGTAGTCTTCCACGGCTTTCTTCGTCTGAAAATCCGCAAACGTTTGTGCTGTTCTTAAGGGAGCTGATAAACAGAGCCCATTTCTTGGGTTTCCCATGGAATGTTGGCAGTTCTTTTGTGATCGATAGATGAGCTGCCATTTGCCTCTGTGTTAATCTATGTGTTTCTTGGGAATCTCCTAGTCGTGTTGATCGAAAACGACGTTGGATAGCCACGGAGGAAAAAATTGGTTCTTCAATATTATAGTCATTGTGGATCAATAAAGTATTTTCGAGGTCATGAGGGGGTGGTTTCGGGGCAAACCACTATGCACATTGAGTATACTATTATGCGGTATTTCCGTTCGGTGTGTTGAGATCTGTGTTTCATTCTGCCACTTCAACCAATCCTCTACTTTGCCTTTTGAAACTGCAAAGTCGTGGTTATCATCTTCATATTCCTCTTCCTTCGAATCAATGCCCTGAAAGATTTCATATTTTTTTGCAAGAAACTTTTCTTCCAATGTATTCTGTTCTTCAAGGCGTTTCAATTGAAGATATATTTTCCTTCATAGAGTCTTTAGATTTTGTGGAAGAGGCGACAAAAAACCTCGACGCAGAGCATGATGAGTGCGTAGGTACTGGTGGAAGAGCACGTTGTGAAAGCGGATCTTGTTGATGCGAGCTGATTAATTTTGACTGCTGGGAGATCACCTTATTGAACAATTTGTAATACAGTTTGTGCCAAGAGAATACCTTCTGATGATGAAGGCAGCGGGGTGGGTAACATTTTTTTGGTTTGAAGGAGGTAAGTTAGAAAGCAAGGCTTAAAAGTTACTCAACGTTTTCAGGGTAAAATGGTTAATGCAAGTAGGTTTTTCTTTTTTTCTTGTACGATTTTTAATGTTTTGAATAATTTGGTTAAACCGAGTGCAATTTTAGAATTTTTGAAACGAATAAAAATCCCCCTTTTCCAATTTTAAGCATTCTTCATTTTCGACGTTCAGATTTGCTAAAATTTCCTTAATACGATTAAATTAATAAATTTTATTGCATGTGCATTACAATAATATACTTGAAATCTTACATTCGCTTCCAGGACTTTCCTTTTTTTTAATTCTCACAGCAAATAAATTTATTTTAGTTTTTTTTTTCAAATTACCAGCTCGACTGCTACGATTGTTGTATAAAAAGCAAAAGGCCGATTCCAAAAAAAGGAAAGTTTTAAACGTGCCATTTGCAATAGAATAACAAGATAAGAAATAAATATATGTTTATGGCGATTGTCGTAAAATGTTACAAAATGGGCGTGGCTGTGGTGTAGTGGTTTATGCATACACTCCTTAAGCAGAGGAAAGTCCTTTCGTAGAATTTGTATGTAGTTATATGAGAATCCCGTCGGCGTCAACTCTGACATGAAGGCATAACACTGATGTTGGAGTGGTTGCTGGCTGGGGTTAATGTAACGAACTAACAACTAGCACGTACTTAAGACCCACTGGTTGAGGATGTACTAGCTTGTCCCGTCCAGTTTGACAACCACCTCTGGGAAAAATATCGAAACCTAATACACCTGAGTTTAAAACTACTACACCACCCGCCCGCGCACTGGAGAAAAACCAGTATAATGGTGCGCGCGAGTTACGTTTTCCACGGAATCTTATCAATTTTAAAATTAAAAAATCTTTTTCTTTTCTTTTCTTATTTTATTATTCCTCTTAATTATTAATTACAATATTTTTTTTTGATGTTTTCTATATGATTGCTTTTTACCAACTGACCTACTAAATAATCCACTCGTTCCTCGAAACTCACGCCAACAAACTCCTTCGCACTTCCCATAACGCTTCTTTATAGCAACTCGATGCTTTACTTGTAAACCTGTCTCAGATATGATAGGTGGAGAGGGAGTTGTGACTGCGGTTATCAATAGAACTGTTATCCAAGCCAAGCCAAGTTTCTCTTATCAAATCAACGCTAAACTCCACTCGCAGGTTGTTGCTAAGATGTTCTTTTTCTTTGCTGATTGCAGGTGTTGTCTTCGTTGTTGCTATGCTGCTTTGGGTATTGTTGTCATTTCAGATAACGCATTTGTCAGTTACATGACGTAACTCCTCCCGTCAAAGTTTGAACTGATGAGGAGGCAAAGTTCAAATGTATATGTATGTATTGTATTATGAGTAAGTTTTAGGCAAGTGCATAAATAAGTTTAAATTAAACGTTCCCTTTTTTTCTAAGTATCTACTTATATGTATACGTACATGTACTAATATCTACATCATATAAGCGTCCATATCCCAAAGTTAATATTGGGTTATGTCCTCTATATAGTGCGAGAGTATTATGAGATGTGAGAAAGAAATGGAATACTATACAGCAACAAATCAAACAAACTCAAATTTAAATTATTTTTTATTTATATTTTTTTTTTTTTTCTACACGTGAATGTGTTTTCAGGTGAACAATTACTGCAATGTTACCTTACTCTTCTTACGAATTTTTTGCTTATGGACCTTGCGTTTGTTAGTTTCTACGGTTATTTGTTATCATGTTTTACAATGTGATCGTTGAACCTAGGTGCTAATTTGTTTCGTCTATCGTCTAGTTCGAAAATAACTTCATTTGTGCTGTACCTAGGAGGGTCCTTACAGGATTTATTGCGTTTGTTTATATAGTGCAATTTATTAATAAGACTTTGCTCGTGAGCGATTTTAGCCAACTGTTCGTAGTTTTGTATGTGCTTACGAAGATATTCTTGTTGTGTATTAAAATCTAAATTAGAAGGAAATGGTTGGTTTGCATGTAAATGTCCTGTAAGAAGCTCGAAAGGTGTGAGTTTTGTTGCCGAATGAATGGAACTATTGTACGTCAGAACAGCATCATCAATAATTTCTCCAATATGTACATCCTTTCTCTGTGCTTTTATTATGCGAATGAGTTCTGTGAGAGTAGAGTGAAAACGTTCTACAGGAGAGTTTCCGGTAGAAGTTTTCGCACATATTGTATGAAAACTAATACTGTAGAGCTGGAGAAAATCTTTAAGCAACGTTGAAACGAACTCACTGCCATTATCAGATACAACCATTTTAGGTACTCCGTGGTGAGAAAAGAAATGTCGCAAAGACTGGATTATGTTGGCACTTGTTCTGGCGATCAATAGGTACACGCTAGCAAACTTTGTGAATTTATCTATGATAGTAAGAAAGTTTTCATTATGTATAGAATAAATGTCGATATGAATAATTTCTAGTGGTTTAGATGGCGTTTGAGTGAGCTCAAATTTTAGTGGCTCCCTATTTCGGTCATATTTATATTTAAGACAAGTACTACAATTGTTAATTATTTTTGATATTATATGTTTCATGTTAGAAAAAAAGATATATCTTTTTAAATGTTCTAGACTTTCGGATATGCCACGATGATGTGAACTTTCATGGTATTCTCTTATCAATTTCTCTTGCTCATCCCTATTGGTGATATCTTTAAGTAATATGTTTGATCTAACTAATTTGATACGCGACTGATGAAAGAATTTCGAATACGTGGATTGTATAGCCCGAAAGTTATCATCGTCTGTTAAAATAGCTGTTAATCGTCTTGTATTTAAATATTCTTTAAGAATCGAGATTATAACACTTTCGTCTTTTGGATTAGCATGTTCTATAATAAATCTCTTTTTTCTTTTAAAAAGTATCTGCATTTTCGAAGATATTTTATGTTTGGATGAATTTTGTCGAATTATTATCTGGTTAGAGAATTCATTAATTGGGCGTTCTGATATGGGAATTCCATCTTCCAAATTTTCCTCTCCTGAATGTAAGGTAGATACATTTTCAGAGATATCAACATTATTTTCCATAGATCTTAAGTCATCTGAGTCATGATCGGTTAGGTTTATTTCATTAGCATTAAGTTCTATACGAGAGGGCATCGGAGTTAGAATTGAGTTTTCCCTTTTTATAAACGATCTCATAATCAAACTCTTCCAACCTTAGTCTCCATCGTACAAGTTTGGAGTTGGGTTCTTTTAGCGAAAATAGCTAAATAAGAGGCTTATGATCAGTTACTATTTTGAATTTCCTGCCATAAATGTAGGGACGGAAGTATTTTGTTGCCCATATAATGGCTAACAGTTCCTTCTCAATAGTGCTGTAATTCTGTTCGCTCTTTGATAATGTCCGACTTGCATAGCAAATCCGTTTATCTGAACCCACCAAACCTTGGGAAAGTACTGGACCTATAGCAACGTTCCTAGCATCTGTAGTAACATTGAAAGGCTTGTGAAAGTCTGGGTAGCAAAGAATTGGATCATTAAATAGAATGGTCTTACAATGTTCAAAGCAGTTCTTAAACCTGGTGTCAAGGATAATCTTATTCCCTTTCCGTAGGCATTCAGTCAAAGGTTTTGTGAGACTTGCGAAATCCTTTATAAATTTCCTGTAATACCCGAAAAGGCCAAGGAAGGATTTATTTTCCTTGGTGTCTTGGGCATCGGAAAATTTTGCACAGCCCTAATCTTTTCAGGGTTAGGTTTAATACCATGCGATGTAATAACATGGCCCAGAAAAGATACTTCTTTGCGAAGAAAATCCGATTTATCCATTTGTACTTTAAAGTTTGCTCCTTTTAGCTTTTGGAAAACAGCACTTAGATTTTCGATGTGCTCTTGTAGTGAGGTGGAATACACTATTATATCATCCATATAGACTAAGCAAATTTTGCCTTGAATATCCCTTAACACATTATCCATTACTCTCTGGAAAGTAGATGGCGCGTTTTTAAGCCCAAAAGGAATTCGTAAGAATTCATAATGTCCGTTTTACACAGAAAACGCGGTCTTTGGGATATCATCGGCTTTGATTTCAACCTGGTGAAAACCAGAAGCAAGGTCGAGTGTGCTAAAGTACATGCTTCTTCCTAGCTTGTCTAAGATCTCCGTTATGTTAGGAATAGGATAGCGGTCGTCAATGGTTTTATCGTTCAGTTTTCGGTAATCAATTACCAGCCTCCATTTGTCCTTCCCACTTGCGTCTTTCTTCTTCGGAACAATCCAAACAGGAGAAAACCAAGGAGAATAGCTGGGGCGAATAATACCTTGACTGAGCAGATCATTAATTTGTCGATGTACTTCTTCCTTATGCACAAAGGGAATATCGTCGGTGGTTTTAATTTCGTGTTTAATTTCATTAGAGAACGTTAATATCTGGCCTTCACTAAAGAAAATATCTTGGTATTCGTTGCATAGATTCTTTATTGCAATTTCTTTTTCTTTATTAAGGTGATCTGTTCTAATTTTTTCATTTATGTGTCCTGTTGGTATTTGGTCGTTTTCAATCGAAAAATTGTTGACTTCAAAATAGGTATCTGTTTTTTCAGCTTGAATGGGCTGCTCAACAACAAAGGTTTGTTGAAAATCAGAATTGTTAACCACCTCCATATAGGAGTACCAATTTTGAGCAACATATAGTCCTTCTGATACAATTAAATCAGGTTTTATATGTGTAGGCCTTACATAAACGCTACCAAATTCTACATCGACAGGTAACAAACACATAATTTTGGTAGAGCCTGGAACGACAAAGGTTCTGGACATTAAGTTTGAAACTTAGTGGAATTGTAATATTTTCATTTTTTAATACAGCGTTTTTAATATCGATGACAACTCCAAGGTCTTTGAGAATGTCAATTCCAATTAAACCGTCAAAGTAGTTATGGAACTTGAAAATTAGGAATGATAGCTTTTTGTCAGTTTTAAGTTCAGGTAGACCTGGTAAAACTATATGTTGGTCCACGAGGTGTTAAATATTGTCTTGATTTCATTTGGTTCTATTTTAGTGGGTTTAAAGTGTTTAGCTACGCCCGGACTTATGAAAGATCTATTGCTACCAGTATCTATAAGAAATTTTAAAGCGGTATTATTCAAACTATAGATTGTTATATAAGGTAAAATATTGGATCCGAAATTATTGATATCTAAGTACCCAATTGGTTTTGTGAGGCTAGCAAAGGAAAATTTGTATCATCGATTTCCGCCTGATATTCTTGATGTGAAGTACTAGGTAAATCTAAGCTTTGGAAGTATTGAAAGTCCTGAGGGTAGTAAGCGTACTGGGGATTAGAATTGAATTGATTAAAGTTTGTTGATTCGACACTAAACAATTGCTGGTTATGACCACCTGAATGTCTGCTAGTGTTATCACTGGAAACTTCCATTGGTTCAGATGAGGGGTATTGCCTAGCGCCATAATTTGATGTGTTGTTTGTATAGTAAGGGTTACTGAGTTGAATGTTATTATAGGTTGGTCTAGTGGGTCTGTACTGTGAATTTAATGGTGTAAAATTTCTAGGAATTGGGGGTAGATTTCTTGATATCTGAGCATTAACGTTTTGTGAATATCTGACATTAGGTGTTGGAGTAGAGTAACGTGGTATGATATGGATATATGAATCTTTTGGGAATCTTTGAATATTTTGTGGAGCTCTTTGACGATGTTGAGGGACTGCGATCGCTTAAAAATATTGAGGACTATGGAAGTAGAATCTATTTTGCTCCTCTAAACAAAAATTTAGGGCTTCAGATAATTTGGTTGGTCTCATTGCCCTTATGGTTGAACCTAAAGGTTCTTTCAATCCCGATAAAAATACGTTGAGACAAGTCTCTTGGTAAAGTATTCTTTTCGCTTCGATAACGTTTCCCATTTTTTCATGCAATCTAACGTGGTTCATTATTGTAGAAAAATTTGAATTATTTTGGCATAAAATGTTTCGACCTTATCTTGATTTTGTCTTAAAGTATGCAAATCCCGAATGAGGCTAGTTTCATTACGTTTGTCGGCATAATGAACTACTAAATTGTTTTTGATTTCGTCCCAATTTATAGGGGTGCCGTACATATTTAGTACCTCATTTGCCGGACCATTAATTTTGTTTCGGATAGCACGTAATATAATATTGCAATAAGTAGTACCTTCAATCTGTGGCATTAGGGTGAGGATTTCCTCGACATTGCTAATGAAATCAAATAATAAACGAGGATTCCCATCGAAAGTTGGCACATCCTTAATGGCGTCCGGAATTCTCAGTGAATTAAAAATCTCTAAGGCAATCATTGAAATATTCATGACGTTATCTGGATGCGCAACTATTCGTTTTCCGCTAGGCAATTCAATTTTATCAATTGATTTTAATAAAGAATTAATAACTGTTCTTCTTAAATTCAATTCAAGTTTGTTTGCTCTATTCCTATAAAAACTTGTCGCGAAAAGATAATCAACTCTCTTTTTCAGCACTTTATTATATTTTACAATCGGAGGCATAACCCAAAAGATTAACTTAAAATAGGACTTACCCTTACAAATTCTGCAATTTCAACATTTTCTCAAATTAACTTAATATATAATTTTTTTTATATGTATGTGTATATTCATTTATATATTTATTTTTTTATTTAGATTTCTATTCACAAAAGATATTATAGGAATAAACAAATTTAATTCTTCACACTATTATTTATTAATCTTATACTCATACACTATGAACTATTATTTCAGTTTTAATTCCTTAGGCTTACTAATTATATAGTACTTGTTCTTTTTGACTATGCACTTGCACTTCTCTGTTGTAGTTTTTTTTTTACACACTTGGAATAAAACTCTGTAGGTTCTTTGTACTAGGAGTTAATACTGCCACTTCGATTATCAATCGATGTGTGTACATTAGAATCCAGGAACTTGATTAAAGCTACTGTTTAAATGTTCACTTATAAATCCAGATTCACAAATCCTACCAACTGCGCCAGTTACGTTTTCCACGGAATCTTATCAATTTTAAAATTAAAAAATCTTTTTCTTTTCTTTTCTTATTTTATTATTTCTCTTAGTTATTAATTACAATATTTTTTTTTGATGTTTTCTATATGGTTGCTTTTTACCAACTGACCTACTAAATAATCCACTCGTTCCTCGAAACTCACGCCAACAAACTCCTTCGCACTTCCCATAACGCTTCTTTATAGCAACTCGATGCTTTACTTGTAAACCTATCTCAGATATGATAGGTGGAGAGGGAGTTGTGACTGCGGTTATCAATAGAACTGTTATCCAAGCCAAGCCAAGTTTCTCTTATCAAATCAACGCTAAACTCCACTCGCTAAGATGTTCTTTTTCTTTGCTGATTGCAGGTGTTGTCTTCGTTGTTGCTATGCTGCTTTGGGTATTGTTGTCATTTCAGATAACGCATTTGTCAGTTACATGACGTAACTCGCGCGGGATTATAAAAAAAAATATAGCAATTAATAACAAGTGGATTCAATGTGTTGCCACATGTTGAACGTGTATGGCGCCATCTTCTTTGTAGTACTTCCGATGATATCAGATTCGTAAATAAGTATTATGATATCTGAATGCGAACAGTGTCATCTATGTGCATTGAAATGCAAAAGATTGCCATATTTGAATAGCAGAAAAATCGACCATTGAAGAATGGAGAATGGAATCGAATGTTTAAGCGAATTGGGAATTTGTATGGAAGGATGGATAGTACAGACAATTCTCGAATAGTGATAAAGTGGTTTAAGCAAACATCACGAAAAGTAAAAGTGGTCGAGATAAGCGATTTAATTGTGAATTCTAATTGTATTGAAAGGAATAAGTTCATTTGTACCCACACAAATATTTTACATTGATGTCAGATAGAATTTATTGTATGTGTAAAAAAACAAAAGTGTTATGTGATTGTTTGAAAAAGGTATAATGGGTCGAAAACTATCGCAGCTCACCACCGTCTAACTCAAATCCGAGTTGAACAAGAGAAACCTCAGCGCCAGTGAAGAAAAAAGTGACTTGGTTCCCCGACTTCAGGACGCTTTGAATAACGAGGGACATGTTCTAGGTACATACTCCTTTGACATTGACGAGGAAAGTAAAATGAGTACTGACTGCGATGTTGCAACTCCTCTTGTCGAAAATGGACGAACAGAAGAACAGCATTGGAAAAAACAACCAAAAACGAACAAAAGAACAGAGCAAAATCTAGAAGAAGAATAAAAAATCTAGACGAACAGAAGAACAGCATTGAAAAAAACTGGACGAACAAAATAAAAATCTAAATTTTTGCATTCATCTGAAAATAGATAAACAGAAGAATAATCTGGAAGAATAAAAGAACATTCTCCAACAAAAGTTCAGAGAAATCGATGACAAATTTTATAAAACAGAGAAAAATGTTGATGAGATATTTGAACAAATTGACAGCAAAGTCTAGCAACTAGCAAAAGACCTTGACACAGGGCGAAAACAGAAACTGTGGGAAAGGAGAAAAGTGTTGTAGCCTCCGATGGCCAAACTTCATGGTTTGCGTATAAGAAACAGTTTGAAATGGCCTTTTGTGCAAACCACTGGGAAAATGAAGTGCTTTGACCTAGCAATGGCTTTACGCGGAAACTATATTCTGGATACAATAAAGTACGACCAAAAGGCTCCCTGGGCTTACAGGCATATAGAAAACGGCAGAAACGGTAACCAAGAACCCAGTCAATCTTCCCGAAGCCATCACTCGGGAAATGCTTACTTCCCGGGGCAGAAGTCAGTAGCGGGAGTCGGCAACTGCAGGGCAAATATCCAAGTCTCGCAGGCAAAACAATGCAATGAAAATCTCTAATAGTAGTCACTTGTAAGAAAGCTAAAGAAAAGGCCGCATTGCAAATTATTAGGACTGATCCAGTAGAGCGTTTCTATTTGCTAAGCGCAAAACAAGATGTCGATAAGATAAAATCGATACACCCTTGTAATTATTTCAGTAAGTGGCCAGAAGTGTTGGTAATCCCGAATCAAGAGGCTATAACCGTAGCCGAACAGATAGTCAACAACTGGATAAGTAGATTTGGACTCCCAAATCTCTGATCAAGAATGAAACTTCCATAAAGTGGAAATAAGGAAGACAATGACTTTATGTATAAATTTGATAAAATAAAATTTAATCTTGAACATCTCACTTTATTTTCAACCATGTACATACATTTATAGAATTTAAGGACCACTGTTATTCACAATTAGTTTTCACCGATGTTTATTTAATCATTTTCCATTTTAAATTTAAAATGTTTTATTTTCTGCTACCGGCTTGTCCTTATACACACTTCAGCTGCTTATAACTTAAAATTAATCAAACTAATCAATACGTTATTTAATCCTGAATTTTACACATTACAAATACAATATGAATTGGCTGCCATTTTGTTTTATTTTTTTATTTATTTTATTTTATCTGAAAGTGTAGAATTGATGACATTGAATTGAAAAAATGATATCGGTCAAATGACCACCTCCTGAATTGATGCAAATTTGTCCTTATTTTTCGGCATTTTGAATTATTGCTCGCAAAACATCTGGTTCCAAATTGGCGACTTCTTCTTCAATATTGGCTTTCAAGACTTGCAAGTTTTGTTGTCTGTTGCAGTAAAAGCAAGATTTCAAAAAGGCTCAAGGGAAGAAGTGTTGCGCCATTAGATTTGTCAAATCAAAAACACAGGAGATCACACGGTCTGGAAATTGGTGACTCTCTTGGACATCCTCGGCCATAGTAGTGATATTCTCGGTCGAACGAGCAATACGGGGGCAGCTAATTATTACGATATCTCTATCTCTAGTGTTTCCAGTTTGCACTACACGCTCAGTCAAACGCTTAATTGTTCTCGCAGATGGTGCAGGACGACAAGCAAAACGACGACAAAATTCACGCTGCGTTTAAACAACAGACCGGAAATTAATCAAATAAGCAGTAACAATGATTTGACGTTCTTCAGCTGTGTGTTGTTTACTTGCTTATTGTCAACCAATTCTCTATCTGCCTGCAACGTAAATGTAAAAGCACAATAACACTTGACACCATGTGAAAAAATTACATCTTATTTTGAGCATTGGTGAACACAGCCCTGTCTATGAATTCGGGTTAATTGCCATCAATGACAATTTCTCTTCCATTTTACACAAAATCTACCTAGAATTGCTCTCCTTCTAGCAACTTTACTTGTAAATTTCTCTCATTCTACCAAATTCTGGGAGGTTATAGAGATGTACAATGTGTGGGCTATTAACTTACAGCGTGTCTGTGCGATGGTCAATGTTTGCAAAAGAATTAGTAGATTTTGCCATTTAAGTTAATTCATATATGAGGTGGCCGTGGCTCAAAGGGTAGTGTATTGGCTTCCCAATCAGGCGGTTCGGGGTTCAAAATCAGCCGTAACCGAGAACCTTTTATTTTCATTTAACTAAAATCTCGTGAGATGAATGGTTGGCTAAATGTAATATTAAGTCAAATTAAACTACTAATTTAATCTTCCTATTAAATGTAGTCCAAACCAAATTTATGAACCCAAAAATCTTTATTTCTCTCTCTGATCCATTTTCGTAAAATGCTTTGGCACAATGAGTGTAGTCATACCCACTTGAGTATTAAGTTTTTTAAAAAAATAATAATAAAAAAATCTATGATAACGAGTATCGAAGATCCGGAGGAGAAGGTAGGAGCAATTTCCATGAAGTATTCGAAAACTATATAGACAGGTTTATCGGTCTTAAAAAAATGTCTACTCTGTATTTTTAGTGTTTTAGTAGCGATTAGGATTATAATGATAAATACTCGTTGTGGAGATCTGTAACCAAGGATGATGGCCAGGCAGCTGCAACTACACTCACTCTTTCCGCAGACATTTAAACACACTTGCCATGCACAAACTTGCTCGCACACACCCCACACCCACTTGCCATGCACACACTTGCTGGGGTCAGTTGATGAGTGACAGAGTAGACCAAAACATTGAAACATTTGGTTTAGTATTTGGTAGTTTTATTTGGATAAGCCACAGGTCACTACACTCGTATGTAAAAATGCTAAAATAGTTTGAATATCTTATGAGGATTGCTGAAAAGTAGGGAAATAAGCCCTTAAACGAAGCTGTCTTAACTCATTTCTTTCTCTATCCCATTTTCTTAAAAATTTAACAAGTGCCCAGGCACATTAAGTGTAACCGTACCCACCTCAGTGTTAAGTTTAAAAAAAAACCGTACCTTGTATGCTAATACAAAAAACCATATACATATTTTTTTACTTTTCCTTAGACTCCCTTTTCTAAATTCAGTTCTTAGCACGTGTAATCATATATGTATTTTACTAGGAGACCAAAAAATGCGTTTTTGGCATAAAAAAATATAAATTCGTGTACATACAATTTTTGGACAACGTTAGATTTAAATTTGATTAAAATATTTAAAAAAATATGTATATACATATGTATATGTACACTTCTTTGTTATTATTATATCTGCTAAAAATGTATAGTAATTAGTAATAGGTATGGAATTTCTGGTTCATATGTTTTTAAAATTAATATTATTTTAATTGCGTATTTCAGCGTAAGAACGGATTTAATGGACGATGGTGCCAATTCTTCTCTTTCAATTGCAAGAATAAACAAACAAGATTCTGGGAGCTACTCATGTTCAATTAGTGATTCACAAGATTACAGCATAATGGTTCATATACTAAAGGGTAAGAAAGTAGTTTTTCAAGATATTTACCATATTTCAATTTAATAACGTGATATCGCTAATACAATAAGTTTTTCTTTATAATACTGAATTACTCTGCAAGTTTGTTAGAATAACTTAACATGTACATTGTACAAATATGCCTGTGCAAAGTGGTCCGGTTTGGGAAACAAGTATTTTTGGATCTGATTCACTGTTTCATGTTTTAAAAAAATCGTATCGTAGGGCATGTCTATCTTCAACACACACTCACTTAGAGGGTATTTATAAAAGTTTCTTCATACAAATAAGTACCAAAAATGATTTAATTATAACTTTAATGTATTAAATCTAGAGCAACCAAGGTGGGCTCGTTTGATAGCCAATTGATTTATGGTTAATTCATATAGCGTGATTCATCGTGGAGTTTGATTTATATTGTAAAATAAAACACTTAAATTTGAAAGTGAACTTAAATTTTTTATTATTGGTTAAAAGAACAATTTATGGCATTTATCTTTTGAAAATGATCTCATGTAAATATTGGCTACGATTACGTCTGAGGTGATCCATTCGGAATGTTAAATTTTGGGCGACTCGTTCGAGCATAGCGGCTGGTATCTCACGGATAACACGAGTAATGTTTGCTTCCAAAGCGTTAGTCGTAGCTGACTTATTCCTGAAGACCTGAGACTTTACATATCCCCAGAGAAAACAGTCCAAAGGTGTGATATCGCACGATCTAGGCGGCCAATATACCGTGGCAAAGCGTTAAATTAAGTGCTCAACAAAATTATTTCTCAACAAGTCCATTGTTTCACGCGCTGTATTGCTCGTAGCGCCGTCTTGTTGAAACCAGAGCTCACCGAGATCATGTGCTTGAATTTCAGGAAGCACATAGTCCGTTAACATGGCGCGATAACGGTTACCATTGACGGTAACATTCTGATTTGCCTCATTTTTGAAGAAATATGGAACAATTATTCCACCAGTCCATAAACCACACCATACTGTTGTTTTAATGGATGTAATTTAATGGTTGCTCTTGGTATTCTTCGGGTAGCTCAAAAGCCCAGATACGGCAATTTTGTTTATTAATGTATCCATTGAGCTAGAAATGGACTTCATCACTGAACAAAATTTCACGATAAAAAACCGGATTTTTGTTGAGTTTTTCCAGAGCCCATTCACTGAAAATATGACTCAAATTCAAGTCGCCTGGTTTCAATTCTTGCACAAGTTGAATTTTGTACGCTTTTAGGCCAAGTTGTCGAATACATCAAGCCAAGCTGCGTCACGGTCTTCGCGTACACTCCTAGCTACAGCTGCTATAGTATCTTCCCTACGTGCTGGATGTGGTCTAACCGGTCGAGTATGATCCACTAATGTAAACTAAGACGCAAATTTGTGAATGGTATTAGCAATAGTGGTTTCAGTAGGTCGATTTTGCGCACCGTAAGTTCCTCGAATCACACGAAAAACATTTCTCACAGAACGCTGATTTTCGTAATACAGCTGACCAATTTGGAGACGCTGTTGTGGTGTGAGTCCTTTCATGATGACAAAGCAGTTTGCAAGGAGTCTCGTGTGATCTATCAAAAAAGCCTATTGAAAATCAAACATCATGATGAATCACCCTTTATGTGTTGAATACCAACCATTGATGCAAATTTGTGTTAAATGACCCTCTGCTTCGGGAGTGGAAGTTAGTTTATGTCTCAAATCAGTATTTAGTGTGTTCGAGGGTCTCCATTGTCTGAGTGATATTAGTATCACCTATGAGTTTTATTGCACGATTTTGAATCATTTCTAGCAGACACAGAGATGTTTCGGGCGCACCGGAACAGATGTGGGCCCTGTACTCTAATATTGGGCAGATAAATGCCTTATATCCTAGACATTTCGCAGCATTTTGGCAACACTGAATATGTGGTCATTTTGGTGTGGACATTTGGTATGGAAACTTTTTCGGTTTCGACGCTGCAAGTGCCATCCACTGACAATAGCTGGGTGTTTCAATTGTCCTTTACCGACAGCAGACAGTGTTCTGGAAGCATAAAATTCTGCTCTGTTAGGGTTTCCCCAATTAGTTATCCTGTTGTTATCAAAATTTAATGAGCTTAACATACGCTGCCTTTCTTGTTCTACAGCCGAAGAACAGGGACATTAGTCAGGGAACGAATATGGAAATCAGAGAGTGCTATCGTGAGCAAAGGAATATATTGGATTAGAAGAAGCAGATAAGAGATCATTAATGAAGATTAAGAGAGAGTATAGCAGACAATACGGAGCCCTGGGGCACACTAGCATTTATTTATTTTGTGGATATCAGACTTAAAACCATCCAAGACAATTAGAATTTAACGTTCGGTAAGGTAATATCTAATCCATTGAAAAAGTGAGTGATCGATCCCAAAAGAACGCATTTTCGACAAAAGAACATGATGCCAAATGTTTAAAAAATATCAAATGCAACTATCTTACTTTCGCCAGATTGATGTACGTTTTGATTCCACTTTTCAGTGAGACATGCCATCAGATCACCAGTGGACCTGCTGCTAAGAAAACCGTACACCCAGTAGGAGGAGAGAGAATAAGATTCGCCTTTTATCCCTGTTTTTCATCTGCTCGACAAGAGTCCTGAAAAGTAGCATTGATGGAAAAACTTTTGCAGTGGTTTTGCAATTGAGAAAAAACTCCTCTTCAGAAGAAGTGGAAATAAACCATCTGGACCAGTGAATTTGTGAATGTAAAGATCTTTAAGCACTCTCGCTACTATGTTACATGAGTGCGAAAGAGGATTTGTCCGATTGAAAATTCGACGCACTTAAATGTGGTGCACATGTACAAAGCACAATCCGGGAGTGTTGAGTTGGCTGCAAATTTCGTAGCAAACAGATTGGCCTTGTCCAAGAGCTGACAGCTGGATGTCATTGTAAATGAGCGTTGGGATGGAGGATGAGGAGGATGGATGAGGTAGAATTTCTAATTTTTTTGACGAACGACCAAATAATTTCACTACCATTAGTCATTCCTGGATCCTTTCAACTTTTTTAATTTTCCATTCCATTTTTTTTTTTTTTTTTTGTTCTAACTTCAAATTTGCACCACGACCGATCTAATTGACTAAGGCTTCCCAGATTACTTTTTCTTTTTCCATCTCATCCACCAAAAATCCTCTCAAATTTTACTCAACACTTACTGTTGCCTCTCGACTATTTTTGCTCAACTCTATACGGTACGTCCTTCTTTCTCAAAAAAGGTTCATCAGATCATCGGATCCTCAACATCCGCTAATTCCAACAGTAAGTCCTCATACCATAGTATGACGTTGGGTGCGATGTGGAAATCTAGCCCCAAAAAAAAAAAAAAAAAAAAACAGAAACAAGGATAACTGCGGTCCTACATGGTAACTCAAAACTAATAACGTAATAGACTGCATGCTGGGTTCGCAACCTAGCTTCGCTAGCGACAACGAAGTGCGGGTGCCCATAATTAGTAGAATTAAAAAGGAAAAATAAGTAAGATTATTCTACGCTAATTCGAAAGAGGTGGACGAAAACCTATTATCACAACCCATAATACAGTGGTAGGAAGATTGGGATGACCGCACTCCGCACTATAGATGTTAAGAGTACGCGATAAATGAATTTTAGAAGTGCATTTGTGCTTGTGTACTTGTCGATGATCAGCTCGTTCAAATTCTCTGTCTTGTGTAATAAATATATCAGCGTACTCACCGACTAGTTTTTCTGCGAGAATACCCTACTTCATATCCAGATTACAGAGCCTGAGGATTTTGTTCCTAATTTTCATACTAGGGAATGTTACGATCGGCGTTGCAGGACTGGTTTCCGTTGTGGTCGATAAAGACTCACTTTCATCTTCACACCAAATGTCTTTGAATTAAGAATCCTTACGGGAGTCACTTTATTCTTGGTCTTTCCTATTTTCTGGCTCCACTAAATAGAATCGGTGGCTACCAGGATCGTCTTTTTTTACACTAAAGCCTTTCCCACTGTGAAGTCTTTCTTATTTTCTGGCTCAATCAAATAGAATCAATGGCTACCAGGATCACATTCTACTTCCTTTGGAAGACTGATTAGCTGCTTCCATTGTCAGAACGCAGGCAAGTGCTTTAGCAAGGGTTCTTTTCTCATCTATCTTTATTGTTGACTGTAGCTTTGAATCTTCAATTCCCCTGATAAATGCGTCCCTTGCAATTTCGTCGACTATTTCCTGGTCTGCGATTTCCTCGCTGCTGTATACGACTCTGCAATAACACCTTGTAAACCTCTTACATGTGCTTATACACAAACCGTTTCTCAATAGCATGTACTATAGTAAAGCCATATAGTCGTTATACTTTTCCTCATTGTCCCAGTTATTTGCACAAACAGCTATTCCAAGATGCTTCTTATACGAGTAAGTATACCATGATGTCTTGCTATCTAATGAGAGAGGTTTCAACTCTCGTCTCCTTGCACCGCTTAGAAAGCATATTTTTTCGCACAATGCTCTTCATATGCTATGTCTTTTGTACATTTGTTCGAATTTTTCGCCGCTTTCTTCGAACTTTTTCTGTATAACATTCTTTTGTTTTCCGAACTTTTCGTTCGCTCGCTTATACTTGTTTTCTGTTCATCCAATTTATGCTTTTCTCTTGTTCGTCCACTTTTAACAAGAGAAGCTGCACCATGACAGTCATTTCATTGCCGGTACTTATATATTCTTCCCCGTCAACGTCGAAAGAGATTTTATGTGGATCATGTTCCACGTGTTTTTTCTTCTTATTAAGGGCCTTAATACTCAGAAGAGTATAACTACTCTTAAAATGCCAGAGCGTGAATTAAGTTTTTCGGAATATTGTATAGAGGGGAAGTTTGGGATTAGCGGTTATTTCGTGTGTTCTTCAACCCTCTATTGGCTCAGTCCTGCCTATTTGGATAGTGACGTGTTCTTTCGCTTCTTTACAGTTGTAGTGTTCACAATTTAACTCAGCAGGGTCGATGAGAGAGAGCATCAGCGTTTGAGTGGAGTTTTCCCTTCCGGTGTTACACTTCAAAGTCATAGAGTTTCTTTCAGGCCTGGAGAGTGCCTTGCTGTAATATGCGACTACTTTCTCTTGACCATCATCAACTTTGGAGATCACAGCTCCGACTCAAACATGGCTTGCGTCCGTGTCCAGGACAAACATTCGGGTGTGGCGTAACCCAAGATGGGGGCATTGTTTGGTTTCTTCAAAGGCTTTCTCTCACTCACCAGACCACCTGAACTGTCAGTCTTTCTTCGTAAGTTGGTCTATACTCTTCGCAATAATAGCAAAATCCTCTTCAAGTCGAGAGTGGAAAACCATTTTGCTCCAGAAAACGTATCCAAAGTGGGTAGCTGTCCTTTCTGGTGACGTCGTTAGTTTATACACAACCCATCGATTCTTGCTACTAAAACTTCTGCCCCGCGAAGTTGGTGCTAAGCATTTCCCGACTAATGGCTTCAGGAAGGTTGATCGGCTTCTTGGTACCCGTTTCTGCCGGATTCTTCCTCTACTTGCTTTGTACCACAATGAGGGCAGCCTTTTCATCGCACCGGTTTTTACTCTGCCTTTGGAGATGTCCCATTTTATTGCAGTTCCAGCAGCGCATTCTTCGTCCTCCTATGCTTGCAAAGGAGCATTCAACAGATGTTACTTCCCTCTCGAAATGTGTTCCTTTGGAATCCTAATTGACTGCCAGAGCGAAAGATAGAGATTCAGCGATGAATATTTTCCAGGCCATCCTTACTGCTGACTGTAGCTTCGAATCCGCAATTACCCTGATAAATGCGTCCTTTGTCATTTCGTCGATAATTTCCTAGCCTGCCAGTATGACAAATGTGCCAGCTTTCTCACGTACTGATTGGAGCTGCTGCAATGTTTCTCCCTTGCTGCAATTGAACCTTGTAAGCCCCCTGTAAGTGGCTATCCCCAAATCGTTTCTCAATAGCCTGTACTATGTAAAAGCCATATAATCTTTATGCTTTTCAATGTCTCTTGTTTGCAACAATTCTGCTGCAGGACCGTGCAATCCCATTGTTAGGGCAAAGTACTTCTCTTCATTATCCCCGTCGTTCGCACCATCAGCTATTTAAAATTGTTTCATATAAATAGACCATGAGGTCTGGCCAACAAATGAGGGGGGCTTCAATTCTTTTCTCCTTGGACCACTTAAAGAACTTTCTCGGAGTTTCTGTTTTCACACTGTTTAGAGTTTTTTTGCCAGTTACTCATCTTTGCTGTCCATTTGTTCGAATTTTTCATCAACATTCTTTTCCATTTCATCAAATTTGTCATTCTTCATCTTTTTCGAACTTTTGCTGAAGAATGTTCTTTTCTGAATGTTTCTGTTTTCACACTGTTTAGAGTTCTTTTGCCAGTTACTTAACTTTGCTGTCCATTTGTTCGAATTTTTCATCAACTTTCTTTTCTATTTCATCAAATTTTTCATTCTTCATCTTTTTCGAACTTTTGCTGAAGAATGTTCTTTTCTTCCTCCAGATTATTCTTTTGTTCATCTATTTTTAATGCTGGTCTTCCATTTTTAACAAGACGGTTGCATGATCGCAGCCATTTCCTCGTCGACGTCAAAGGAGTATGTATCTGTATAATGCCCCTCCTTATTCAAAGCGTCCTGAAGTCGAAGCACGAAGGCACCTTCCTTTCTTCATTGACGCTGAGGTTTGTCTTGTACAACTAAAATTTGAGTTGGACGAGGGTTAACTGATGAACTGGCTTCCATACCTTGCAGATGCTGATATTTATACTCCAATGACATATTTCGAGAACAATCTGCATCATCTAGCACTCCATACAATTTTCCATTTTGCCAGAAAATTCGATTCTACTCTCCACTCACCAAAGATTGATGTTTCTGCTATCGAAATCTTCTACTACAGAAACATAGATAACGATGCTCACATTCAAATGAATGTCACTATACCTACGTTGATCAGAGGTGAAATCAGTTAGTTTAAGTAAGTTAGTTTAAGTAAAAGAGAATTGAAATAATTAATTATATGTAATAAAATATATGATAATGTAAAATATAATATATGTAAAAGGGGGAAATGTAAAACATTAGTAATCCACTGCATTACCAATAATAATGATATACAGAAAATTCCCAGTGTAAAAGATTGTAATTAAGACCCAGTATATTGCATACCTTTTTGGGATAAAAGACACAATAAAATTGATAAGCAAATGAATAGGACGCTTTTCATTTTGCTCCACCTTTTTTCATTTTTCTTGTGGTGACCACAATCCTTTATATCGATTTTCATGGTCCTTCGAGTCCTTACGATTGATAGTAAATCAATCAACGTGTGTGATAAAACTATAATATAAAAAAAAACATAAATAAATAAAAAATAAAACATATTAGACAATTACTTAAAAAAAACACTATAGACAAAAAGTGAAGAACAAAACTACCAGTGAGGTTTCTTTAAGGTGCAAATCGGTTTCCCGCGTCTTGCAATTTCTTTCGTTTTTTTTAAATTGTGTTTTAAAAAACATAAGACCAACAAAAGATTGCAGTAACATTGCAGCTATAACCGTCATCTCCGTTGTTCGACCATTTTGTCGTTCCAGTGAACAGTTCTGCTCACCGTTGGACTACTTTGCAACAGCACACCCATCATTGAGTCCGTTACTAACGCAAAAGCTCTGTTGGGATATCCGCTACAACTGTGCGAAACACATTTGGGATACCGTTTCGTTTTCAAATCAATTTTCTGCAGATCTCCGGCAATTTAAATAATCTAAAAGATACGTAAGTTGAAATACACCCCCATTTTAATTTTTTTTTTTTTTTCTCTTACGAGTATTTTTTTTTTTATTTTAATTGATTTCAGAAATGAGCACTGCTCTAAAGCTAAAAAAGAATTTGCTAAAGCAAATTACAAAGGATTGGGAAAATATTGGAAAGAGATCCCCGAAGGAGAGGACAAAAAATTACATCTCCAACAGGATTGCCGTGCTGGAGGAAAATTTCAAGATTAGTACCCAACATAACATCGATGGAATATCCTAAATTGAAGCTGGAAAGGAGGATGAATTAGAGGAAATCTTCGACAGGATTAAAGACAATTACCTGGACAATTACCTGGACTACTTCAAGCAACAGTTCAGACTCCGGTAAGTGATAATATAACTACCTCTAGCGATAAGAACATCAATCGATTGCCTAAAAAAAATTAACCAGTCTTTTTGGGGAATATGAATCCTGGAGATCATTTCATGATCTTTTCGTATCTTTAATACATACAAATAAAGCACTAACAGAGGTTGAGAAACTGCATTATTTGAAATCTAGTTTGAGCGGTGAAGCCGAGCGTCTCCTTCAACATTAAGTCATTGACAACGGGAACTATAAACCAGCATGGGACATTCTCACATCTCGCTATGACCATAAACGTGTCCTTGTTTATGCTGAGAACCTTTTTTGCACAAGACAACATTAGCCACGAGACCGCTGTACATCTGAAAAAATTGCTAGATACATCAGTGGAATGTCGACACGCTTTGAAAAATCTCGGTGTACCGGTGAAACACTGGGATGTTATCCTTATCTTTTGTTTAGTGAAAAAACTTCCAACGATAACACAACAGCTAGGGACAGATAAGGAATTACCAAAGTTTGAAAGTTTCACTGAATTTTTAGAAGTGAGGTTTAGGACATTGGAGGCAGTTGATCAACGGGAAGATATAGTAGTCAGTAAGATCTCTAGGGCACCATTAACAAAAACAAAATTGTTGGAAATCGCGTCTCGCAGGAATATCGTGAATGAAATCGGCATATGCGAGAATTGCCTGGCATACAGTTACGCAACCCAACAGTGTCCCAGCAGAGTTCGATGCTACTTTTGCCAACAGCTTCACCACTCCCTTTTACACATTAACCCCCCCTCACACTCACAATTCAATTCACACACAACAAATACCCAACACTACACAAGACATGCAGCGCCTAATTTGGTCACCACCACCCAACACACATACACCCCCACACAATCCTATTTATCTACAGTACACTTAAACGCTACCCTTTTTCACCCGCTGGTGAAAGTAAGATCCTCTTCAGGTATAGACGTTACACTCCGCGGATTGATAGATCCGGGCTCAGAGGCCACCTTTATTACTGATCGGGCAGTCAAGAGATTAGGTAAGAGATTAGGTATGAAGGGAAAACGGACTTTCATAGAGGTATCTGGGTTGGGGAAGGTCAGCAGCGGAGCTTGTCACAGCTACGTGGACCTTAGGTTGGGGTCTCTGCACTCGGTCTATGAAACCAGCACCCGAACCTTAATATTCGAATCGCTGACTGGCCTTCTTCCGGCCCACGAGCTAATACCAAAGCAGTGGAAACACATACACGGATTAACTCTAGCTGACCCGACCTACTATAAACCCGCCGAAGTCGATCTGCTATTGGGAAACGACATCTACTCCGAGATAGTACTTCCAGAAATCATCCGTGGCGAGGAAGCAAAGTCACCCATTGCATCTCTTGTATGGATTTTGATGGGTAAAGTACAAAAAACCAGTCGAACCACAAGGAACTTCCTTCAAGTACTTGATGTCAGCCGGCAACTCCAACGTTTCTGGGAGATGGAAGAAACATCCTTTAAGGCTCACCAAACATATGAGGACAAAGTATGTCAGGAGTTCTACAAGGCAACGACGAAAAGGTTGGATAGCGGACGATACGAGGTATCGTTATCATTTAAGGAAGGGAGCAGACCTGGGCTCGGATCCTCGAAGGAAGAAGCCTTGCGTAGGTTTCCTCAACTAGAAGACACTTATGTAGACGATATGTTCGCTGGAGCTGATACTGTTGAGGAAACAGTGTGGAGGCATGATGAAGTTAACAGTTTGCTGGCCGCGGGAGGGTTCAATCTGCGGAAATGGTCAAGCAATTCCAAAGAGGTTTTGGATCAAATACCTGTAGATCAGCGGGAAGTTGCCTTTACTTTGTCCAGATTTACTGGAATTAAGTGGTTTCCAGTAGACGATAACCTTTCTTTTCAGAATATCCAACTCGACGGTGCTGACCCAACAAAAAGGACAATTCTATCCACCATTGCTAAGCTCTTCGACCCTTTAAGATGGATTTCACCCTGCGCCGTCAAGTTCAAAATTTTGATTCAGAAACTGTGGCGTAGCGAGTTCAAGTGGGACGAGCCTATTTCATTGGAGTTATAGAAGGAGTGGAACGCTTTTCGTGAGAATTGCCGCAACTTGAAAAGATCCGTATCCCTCGATACGCGCAAAGCACTCGTAAGGAACTAGAATTACACAGTTTCAGTGACGCATCCGAGAAGGCATACGGTGCCGCTATATACCTTCGAGTTCTCGATTCCAACGACGTCATCCATGTATAGTTGCTTATGTCCAAGACCAGAGTGGCTCCAGTAAAAACCCAAACAGTGCCACGACTAGAACTATGTGGAGCTCTTACTCTTGCAACACTGCTGGACTATACTTCTAAGATTTTAGGCTTTCCAGATGTGAAGCAATATGCGTGGACTGACTCAACCATTGCATTATCGTGGATTGCTGCTATCCCAACTAAGTGGGCCACCTTTGTTAACAACCGGGTAGCCGAAATAGAACTACTGGTGAAACCAGAAAGCTGGAAGCTCATTCCCAGTGAAATGAATCCTGCGGATATAGCATCCATAGGAACAACGCCTTCTGCCTTAGGTGCTAACAGACTTTGGTGGAATGGGCCAGATTTTCTGCGAGAATCTTGGGAGTTTCAATGTCCACAACAACCGACGAGCTTAACCACAAACGAAAAGAAACGGTCAAGTAAAGCTCACATGGGGATTCAGGTAAAAAATGATTTTTATTCTCGTATATCTTATAAACTTATAAGGATTATTGCGTACTCTCAACGATTTATAACAAATTCACGAAACATATCTGAGTCGAGAAAAGATAATTTACTCTCTCCAGTCGAAATTCATTCTGCCACACTGTTCGCCGTAAACTTGTACAGGCAGACAGTTTACTCCCGACTTGAAAGCCAAAGCCCCAAGCTCGCTCTGCCCTTATACGGACTCTGATGGAATCTTGCGAGTCGGAGGTAGATTGCAAGAGGCGGATCTTCCATTTCATCAACGACACCCAATCATACTCAAAGGAAATCATCATTTTACAAAGCTTTTGATTGCTGATGCCCATCTGCGAACGCTTCATGGAGGGCTACAGCAAACCACAGCATACTTGCGCAACAGGTACTGGATTCTTCAATTTAAAAATTGTGTTAAGGGATATTTACATAGCTGCACCATCTGCTTTCGGTATCGAGCTAAAACGTCGCACCAACTGATGGGCAATCTACCGGCTCCAAGAGTGCGCATCTCCCAACCATTTACACATTTCGGGGTCGACTACGCAGGTCCGATCGAAGTAAAGTCATTTAAAGGACGGGGGCCAAAACCTTCAAGGCGTACTTTGCTATTTTTGTGTGTTTGGCTACCAAGGCCATCCACATCGAATTGGTGAGCGGCCTTACTACAAACGCATTTATCGCAGCCCTACGACGATTCACAGCGAGAAGAGGATAATGTTCGCATATATTAAGCGATAATGGGACGAACTTCGTGGGAGCCAACAAGGAATTGAAGAAGTCATTTGAGAAATCGAAGTTTGATTGGAAGGATGTAGTAGAAACGATCTCCAAAGAATTAATAGAGTGGCATTTTATTCCTCCAGCTTCTCTTTACTTTGGCGGACTGTGGGAAGCCGGAGTGAAATCAATAAAATACCACCTTAAAAGGAACATCGGCACCGACACTTACACATTTGAGGAACTCACCACGTTTCTACATCAAATAGAAGCGTGTTTAAATTCGAGATCATTGTGTCCTATGACCGACAATACTCACGATTTCACCGCTCTCACTCCCGGACACTTCCTTGTTGGACGACCTCTAAACTCAATCCCTCAACTTGACTTAGCGGAGATCAAGATCGGACATTTACAACGATGAGACCGCCTCCAGAAATTACAACAGCTATTCTGGAAAGCTGAATATTTGACGCGTCTGCAACAGCGCCCAAAGTGACACAAAATTAAGGAGCAACCCAAGATAGGAGATCTAGTCTTGATCAAGGATGATCACCTACCTCCCGCAAAATGGAGTTTAGCACGCATCATAAGCACGTATCGTGGGACAGATAACCTGGTTTGGGTTGTCAAGTTGAAAACACAGAATGGAGAAATAAAACGACCGATCACAAAAATTTGTTTACTTCCGACCAACAACACATATAAAGACGACGAATTAATTTAATCGCTTATCATCTCTTACAAAACATACACAATAAAAATCAACAATAATAAATGTTCAGAAAGTATATTTATACAAAACTTTCAAAATGCCGACGGCAAATCACAAAACTCAGAATGCCGACGGCAAGTACAAGACACAAAATTCTCAAATTTATTGTTTTGGTACAACACATCAACAAAACCACACTCATTTACACCCAAGCAAACACATGCGTAACCATCTCACTCGCACACAATTTCGCCGCGAATCGAAATATCAATACCACAAACGCGCCGTCGTTTTATTTTATTATTTTTTTCCATACTATGCATTTATTTTTTCTCACAAAAAACTAAAAAAAAATATGTTCACTGATGCCTTTTTTTCAAGTTTTTTTTTTTTTTTTTTTCTCCAGGTACAAAGTGTACATTTCGCAAATGGGAGTTCAAGGACAACACAACACTTCACGAGAATCCAAATCGTTTACAAACTTATTACACGTATTACGATAACGAAAGAGAGAAGAAGGATGAGCAACTTTCAGTGTGAAATACGATGCACAGTTGCAAACACATTGACCATTGTCCCCATAAAGCACACTTAAATATTTGTGAATTTATTGTACTTTAAATTACCTGGTCAACACACCATACTTACAATTTTCAATATCGCCATACTTCAGAGTTTGGGTAAAACCCTTTATTTCTTTTATTTTTTTTTTTTTTTTTTCGACGCAACAACAACACAACACTTACACTACACATTATACCGGTTCGGCAATCAACCCAATAAACACCAATTACAAACGAAGATGATCAAAACAAACGAAGAAGAGGATGGCTGTGGGTGATCGACAAGGAAAGCACCAACATGAAGGCAGAGACACTTTACGAAATTAAGGGTCGAAACATACTGAGAACTATGTTCACGGCCGGGGAGGATGTTAGGGATTACAATTGAAATAATTAATTATATGTAATAAAATATATGATAATGTAAAATATAATATATGTAAAAGGGGGAAATGTAAAACATTAGTAATCCACTGCATTACCAATAATAATGATATGCAGAAAATTCCCAGTATAAATGGTTGTAATTAAGACCCAGTATATTGCATACCTTTTGGGGATAAAAGACACAATAAAATTGATAAGCAAATGAATAGGGCGCTTTTCATTTTGCTCTGCCTTTTTTCATTTTTCGTGTGGTGACCACAATCCTTTATATCGATTTTCATAAAGGGTGACCAAATAAGAACGATAGGAAAAAAATTAAATAAAACAATAACGGTGTGAGATATAAAATTGATTCTGTCTTTATTTTGAAGCTACGTTCATGCCACTATATGTGGCACGCCTCGGCTTCACTCGCATTGCTTCAAGCGGTCGGTTCAATTTTTAATTATTCGGTCAGCTATTGCAGCGTTATTCCGGCAATAGCGTATCGAATATTTGCCTCGAGCTCGTCCAAAGTGGTTACTTGTTAGCGTAGACTAAGGACTTGACGCATCGCCAGAGAATATAATTGAGTGGTGTCAAATCGCCGCGACCAATTGATGAACTCTCGCCATGAGATGACCCAGTCATCTCTCTTGTTGGAAGTACAGCTCGGATGTATCGATGTTGTTGAGCTCTGACCACAGAAAGTCGGTTAATATCGCTTCAATCCTGAGACCGTTAACAGTGTCTCCTTCCTTATTTCGAGATAAATAAGGTGCGATGATGCTGCCATGCCATAAACCGCACCAAACAGTAAATTTTGTGGCTGTATTGATACCAGCCCAATAATGGCTTTTTTGCTTGTAGACCTTCCCACTAAACCAAAAATGAGCGTTGCCCGATAGGATAGTTTTTTGGCCAAAATACGGATCTCCGGGCAACATTTCTAGCGATCAGTTAGCAAACTCACGGCGTTGTCTATGGTCGTCGGGCTTCAATTCTTGCGTCAGCACAATCTTATATAGATGTAGGCCCAAATCTAACAACAAAATATGACGGGTTAACTCTCTGACGATGCCCAATTCAGCTGATTGGCGCCGAATCGACACTTCTGGATTTTCTTCGATACTGGCCGCTACGGCGGCTATGTTTTCTTGATGTCGCACCAATCCTTGCCTAGTTGATGGCTTAAGATCCAAAAGAGTGTACTCACGCTTAATCTTTTCCACGGTGCCATGATGACGACCGGCCTCACAACGAAATTCACGTTGCATGTTGGGGTGTGTAGTGTTAATCTTTGCCAGATACTATGCGTAGGGTAAAATAGGGGTCGAAAAATGCGGTTGAAATAAAACACGTCTTTTCTTCTTGAAGTTACAGCAAAGAGAGTTAATTAATTACTCTCGGTAGGGCACTCCATAAGCGGGTTGCTGAGAGAACAAAAGACGTTACGTCGGTCTTCAAGCGTGTCGTAGTATTATGTGGGCTCTGTCATTAACCACTAAGGAATTTGCGATGACGATGTCGCACATTGAGATAGTGTGGGATACCTTCAATGGCAAACTCTGCCGTTTTTATGACATATAACTGCCGCTTAAACTCAAAATTTTGTTTTATACCACAGTCGTCCGTACAGCTTTAACATACTCATCGCAATGTTGAATGGCGTAAAAGAAATATAAACAAAACTGATTTCGATGGAAATAAAAATGTTACGAATGTTCACAAACTAAGAAACAAACACCAGCAAGAGCAGAAAAATGAAACTACAATATTTTTATGCAAGGACTGTTAATTTTTCATAACTAACTCAAAAACCAAACGACTTTGGTTGTGTACTATACTCGTATGATAATCCCTTTTGCCTTGAGACAGGAAACAAATAGTACAAGACTCGATCCATCTTCACGGATGAAGGTAGAGACTCAATTGAACTTAAAATGCTCCCTGTCGCCTGTCAGACTACAACAGTGTCTTCCAGACCGAAATGACTGTAGCAGAAGCGGTTTGCCACTGCAATATCCCACAACGACGTTATCACATTTATTGATAGTTGACATTAAATCAAAGTTTGGAGTGTTTGGAGCTCTTTTCGTTTTTGCCGTATTCCTGAACACAAATTGATGGCAGACGAGTTACGGATATGACTGAGCTCAAAAAGACCAAATTTTGATGAAAAGCCAATATAAGGTGGAAAAATATACTTACTTGTGAAAGTCGTTTTCCAAATTTAATTGAGAGATTTTTTTTTGGGAGAGAGTAAATTACCTTTTCTCGACTCAGACATGTTTCGTGAATTTGTTATAAACCTTATAAGTTTTGTAAGATTAGAGTGTTTTGTTATAAGAGTATAAAAATCATTTTTTACCTGAATCCCCATGTGAGCTTTAATTGACATTGAAACTCCCAAGATTCTCGCAGAAAATCTGGCCCATTCCACCAATGCTGTTAGCATGTAAGGCAGAAGGCGTTGTTTCTCTGGATGCTATATCCACAGGATTCATTTCACTGGGAATGTGCTTCCAGCTTTCTGGTTTCACTAGTCATTGTATTTCGGCTACCCGGTTGTTAACAAAGGTGGCCCACTTAATTGGAATAGCAGCAATCCACGATAACGCAATGGTTGAGTCAGTCAACGCATATTGCTTCACACCTGGAAAGCCTAAAATCTTAGAAGTATAGTCCAGCAGTGTTGCAAGAGTAAGAGCTCCACAGTCGTGGCACTGTTTGGGTTTTTACTGGAGCCACTCTGGTCTTGGACATAAGCAACTGTACATGGATGAAATCGTTGGAATAGAGAACTCGAAGGTATATAGCGGCACCGTATGCCTTCTCGGATGCGTCACTGAAACTGTGTAATTCTAGTTTCTTAAGAGTGCTGTGCGTGTCGATCCATCGAGAGATACGCATCTTTTCAAGTTGCGGCAATTTCTCACGAAAAGCGTTCCACTCCTTCTTTAACTCCAATGAAATAGGCTCGTCCCACTTGAGCTCGCTACGCCACAGTTTCTGCATCAAAATTTTGCCCTTGACGGCGCAGGGTGAAATTCATCTTAAAGGGTCGAAGAGCTTAGCAATGGTGGATAGAATTGTCCTTTTTGTTGGGTCAGCACCGTCGAGTTGGATGTTCTGAAAAGAAAGGTTATCGTCTACTGGAAACCACTTAATTCCAGTAAATCTGGAGTATCTAAGGGCAAAGAAAAGGCAACTTCCCGCTGATCTACAGGTATTTGATCCAAAACCTCGTTGGAATTGCTTGACCATTTCCGCAGATTGAACCCTCTCGCGGCCAGCAAACTGTTAACTTCATCACGCCTCCACACTGTTTCATCAACAGTATCAGCTCCAGCGAACATATCGTCTACATAAGTGTCTTCTAGTTGAGCAAACCTACGTAAGGCTCCTTCCTTCGAGGATCCGAGCCCAGGTCTGCTCCCTTCCTTAAATGATAACGATACCTCGTATCGTCCGCTATCCAACCTTTTCGTCGCTGCCTTGTAGAGCTCCTCACATACTTTTTCCTCATATGTTTGGTGAGCTTTAAAGGATGTTTCTTCCATCTCCCAGAAACGTTGGAATTGCCGGCTGACATCAAGTACTTGAAGGAAGTTCCTTGTGGTTCGACTGGGTTTTTGTACTTTACCCATTAAAATCCACCCAAGTGACGTATTCTGCGCAATGGGTGACTTTGCTTCCTCTCCACGTATGATTTCTGGAAGTACTATCTCAGAGTAGATGTCGTTTCCCAATAGCAGATCGACTTCGGCGGGTTTAATCCGTGTATGTGTTTCCACTGCTTTGGTATTAGCTCGTGGGCCGGAAGAAGGCCAGTCAGCGATTCGAATATTAAGGCTCGGGTGCTGGTTTTATAGACTGAGTGCAGAGATCCCAACCTAAGGTCAACGTAGCTGTGACAGGCTTCGCTGCTGACGTTCCCCAACCCGGATACCTCTATGAAAGTTCGTTTTCCCTTCATACCTAATCTCTTGACCGCCCGATTAGTAATAAAGGTGGCCTCTGAGCCCGGATCTATCAATCCGCGGAGTGTAACGTCTATACCTGAAGAGGATCTTTCTTTCACCAGCGCTGTTGCAAGTAACACGTCTACATGGGCTTCTACTGCGTGAAAAGTGTTGACCTGTTGTGTGGGCTGAAAAGGGGTAGCGTTTAAGTGTACTGTAGATAAATGGGATTGTGTGGGGGTGTATGTGTGTTGGGTGGTGGTGACCAAATTAGACGCTGCATGTCTGGTGTAGTGTTGGGTATTTGTTGTGTGTGAATTGAATTGTGATTGTGAAGGGGGTTAATGTGTAAAAGGGAGTGGTGAAGCTGTTGGCAAAAGTAGCATCGGACTCTGCTGGGACACTGTTGGGTTGCGTGACTGTATGCCAGACAATTCTCGCATACGCAGGTCCGCAGTGAATGAGGCTCTTTATTGCACACTTTACAGCTGAACTGACTCTTTTGATTCTGCTCCAAGTAAAACGATTTTGTTTTTGTTAATGGTGCCCTAGAGGTCTTACTGACTACTATATCTTCCCGTTGACCAACTGCTTCCAATGTCCTAAACCTCGCTTCTAAAAATTCAGAGAAACTTTCAAACTTTGGTAATTCTTTACCTTTCCCTAGCTTTTCTTCTCAAAGTTGTTGTGTTATTGTGGGAAGTTTTTTCACTAAACAAAAGATAAGGATAACATCCCAGTGTTCCACCGGTACATCGAGATTTTTCAAAGCGTGTCGACATTCCACTGTTGTTGTCTAATGTTGCTAATGTTGTCTTGTGCAAAAAAGATTCTCAGCTGTGCATTAACAAAGCCCCTTTATGGTCATAGCGAGATGTGAGAATGTCCCACGCTGGTTTATAGTTCCCGTTGTCAATGACTAAATGTTGAAGGAGACGCTCGGCTTCACCGCCCAAACTAGATTTTAAATAATGCAATTTCTCAACCTTTGTTAGTGTTTTATATGTATGTATTAAAGATACAAAAAGATCTCCAGGATTCATATTCCCCCAAAAAGACTGGTTAATTTATTTTCGGCAATCGAATGATGTTCTTATTGCTAGAGGTAGTTATATTATCACTTACCGGAGTCTGAACTGTTGCTTGGAGTTTATCCATGGTATCCAATCTTGAAATTTTCCTCCAGCACAGCAATCCTGTTGGAGATGTAATTTTTTGTCCTCTCCTTCGGGGATCTCGTTCCAAAATTTTCCCAATCCTTTGTAATTTGCTTTAGCAAATTCTTTTGGAGCTTTAGAGCAGTGCTCATTTTTAAAATCAATTAAAATTTAAATAAAAAAAAAAAATACTCGTAAGAGGAAAAAAATTAAAATGGGGGTGTATTTCAACTTACGTATCTTTTAGATTATTTAAATTGCCGGAGATCTGCAGAAAATTGATTTGAAATCGAAACGGTATCCCAGATGTGTGTCGCACAGTTGTAGCGGATATCCCAACGGAGCCTTTGCGGTAGTAACGGACTCAACGGTGGATGTGCTGTTCCAAAGTAGTCCAACGGTTAGCAGAACTGTTCACTGGAACGGCTAAATGGTCGAACAACGGAGATGTCGATTATAGCTGCGATTTTACTGCAATCTTTTGTTGGTCTTTAAAACACAATTTAAAAAAAACGAAAGAAATTGCACGACGCGGGATACCGATTCGCACCTTAAAAAAAAAAAAACTCACTGGTAGTTTTGTTCTTTACTTTACTTCTATAGTTTCTTTAAGTAATTGTCTATTTTTTATTTTTTTTTATATATATATATTATAGTTTTATCACACACGTTGATTGATTTACTATCAATCGTAAGGACTCGAAGGACCATGAAAATCGATAGAAGTATTGTGGTCACCACACGAACATATTAAATTAAAAAAGGGCGGAGCAAAATGAAAAGCGTCCGCTTCCTTTGCTTATCAATTTTATTGTGTTTTATCCCCAGAAAGTATGCAATTACCTGGGTCTTAATTATAATCATTTATACTGGGATTAGCATTATTATTGGTAATGCAGTGGATAACTAATACATACTAATACATTCCCCCTTTTACATATATTACATTTTACATTATCATATATTTTATTACATATAATTAATTGTTCTAATTTTAATCTCGAACAGACAGTTTATAATTTGTTAGTTCCTCCCCTGTCGAACAAAAGGAGATCCAGATAGGAGCCGTATCTGGTAAACGACGGACTATACGTCGCTTTTAGACCGATTCTGTACACTACGCTATGCTGGCCCCACCAATTAAATAATAGGTTCTCTCTAGTTTCTAGGCTATTATTTCCTCCATTACGTAGATGGAGCGTAGAAGTCTCTACCGATTATGAAATATGTTAAGTAAGTCAGTAGTGAATAATTTCTGAACGCTACCTTCTTTATGTCATCTTTAACATTTGTGAAAAAAACACATCTACTCGTGCAGTTTTACCCATGGGTTCACGCTAGCACAACGCATTAGAATTCTTCAAACTTATTTTGAAAATTCTCGATCTTGAAAAATGCCATCTCGCAAGATTTGTGACAGTTTTGTTGTAAATAATCGTCGAAATTAGTCAAAAAGTTTTAAGAAACTGGTTCTGTCCACGATAGGAAAAGGTCTGATAGACCAAAAAGTAAGCGCGCAACTGAGAACATTGCTGCTGTAACAAGAAGTGGCGTTGAAGAACATTCATATCACGATGTTGTCAGGCTTAGGCATTTATCCATCGACTGTTTGGCGAATTTTAAATAAGGATTTGCATCTGCATCCTTACAAAATCCAAATAACACGAGAATTGAAGCCAACATATCATAATCAACGTAGTTTCGTCAATTGGTTGTTAGAACATGATACTTGTTTTTCACCCAAACTCATCTTTAGTGATGAAGCTCATTTGACATTGAATGTATTCGTCCTGTGCTAGTCATGTCATGAGCCATATTTTCATAAACCTGGGTCTCATTTTTGATAGGAAACTAAAATGCAAACCTAACATTCGAGAAAGATTTAAGAAAGCTACAGTTGCTTAGCTCATGCGACCTTACCCTCTAGATCCTACTAGCCGGAAGATGCTTTCATAGAGGACAAGTCTATCCACTTCTATACAGATGGATCTAAAACCGATAGCGGAGTTGGTGGCGGTGTTTTCTCAGATACACTAAATCAAAGCCTCTCCCTCCGTCTTCCAAATCACTGTAGCGTGTTCCAGGCGGAAATTTTGGAGATTAAGGAAGCTTTTTTCTGGGTGAAGAAAAACTTGATACGTGCAAAGAATATCCGCATCTTTTCGGATAGTCAGGCCGCTATCTCTCAACAAAAGACTTAGACTCACTAAATTCTAAAACCGCCCTTGAATGCCGATCATCTCTTACGGAGATTTCAGAGCAGTTCAACCTTCACCTTTGTTGGGTGCCGAGCCACAGAGACATTCCAGGGAATTTTAGGGCTGTGAATTCGCCAAATTGAAACCACTCTACATATTCTATCGGAAAAGAGTAGCATAGGTATACCAATCGCTACGTGCAAGTTATTATTTAAGCTGATAATAAAAGAACAGATCTTATATAAACCGGTGGGTCAACATGTTTAGCGACTAAACAGATCTATCCAAAGTTGGTTCTGAATAGCTCTAAGAGTCTGATTAGCGCCATTATAGGTTTCATCACTGAACACTGTCTTATAGTCAACCAAGCAAGAAGGTTTGGCGCTTCTACAAATGATTTCTGTAGAAGCTGCACGAACGAGGAGGAAGAGGAGACAATCCACCACCTTCTTTGTACATGTCCAGCTCTCTCCCAGAGAAGAAAACTCCACCTAGGAGCCTTCTTCTACAACGATTTAAACGATCTAAAGCATACAGACGTTAACAGTCTCCTGCGCTGCATCATAAGCTCATATTTGTTCCATGAGTAAGAGGATCATAGCTCCACGTGGCAGCACAACGGGCCAAAAGGCCTATTTTTATAAATATAAAAACACAAAAAAATGTAGGTAAGTATTTACATGTTTTATTTTAAAACAATTTTCTGGAACAATGACCAAGCAGTTAGAATTAAAGAATATTGCAAGGTTTTCGTTTTAAGATAAAAAAAAACACCTCTCTTCCAACGTTATAAAATAATTATGTCTTTATTGGCAAAAAGATTTGACCTTTATATTGTTTACATTATTTTGACAATTACAAAGAAATTTCCTTTTTAGATCATTAAGGGTGGGTGGTGTCCTCGGCTTAATCGGGCTAATTTAGTGACGTCATTTTGACCGTCAACAGTGCCTATTAAGAAAAAATGACAGCAGAGCCGATGTGCTTGGTATCCGACTGATTCCTATGTGAAAATACTATAGTTTTGCGAAGGTTAAAATCTGATCGCTGTTGTAAAATGTGTAAATTGAGGCTCTTAAAGCTATCATAGACAGTAGTTTTTAAACTTAAGAAGTATTGAACGTAGACCTCACAGTAATAAAATTAAAATCTACTTAAAAAATGATACATCGTTTTTCTGCTCACAAAAAGCACGCTTAAAGCGGAAAGAAATTTACAAAATAAAATAAGAGCTGCTAAAAAAGTATTAAATAATTAGTTGGCAAGACAAGTCCTCTTTTGAATCTCTTGTTATGCTTGCCTAAAAAAAAATGGTTTCCATTAAGTAGGAATGGATGAAAGCTCAATGGCACAAAATGGCACACAAGGTCTGATCGACAAGAATTGATATAGATTAGGTTAGGTTAGGATAATCGATATATGTTATGGACCCGATTCCATTCCATACCATATCACACTTAGGTCTGTGTTTGTGATGCCAGAGTAGGAGAATTGGGAAGGGGTGGAGTTTTGACTACGCTTCCTAGTTCTAGTTCTAGACGAAAAGTCGCGTCGTTTAGTCCCTGAGCGGGTCTTAGTCATCATGCATCCGCGACACTGAAATGAGACGTAAGTGAAGCAACAGATACTTCTAAGAGGATCTTCCAAAAGATCATTATCTCAAATTACTGAGGCTGAAACAGAGACACAAAAAGTATAGGGTTTTCCCCCGTAAGCCTTTGTTCCCACAGCGTATGCGGAGGTCAGCGTCCGTAAGGCGCTGTTTTATTGCGTGCGCCATTAGAAGCTCATGGCCTGTGAGTCAACCAACATGCGTAGATAGTTCAACTCTACTTTCCAAGAGAATATTTCTTATTCTGAATTTATTGAGTTGCCCCCATTTTATTAAGGTTTCACAGGTTGGAAGATTTTTCTACTTTTCATTGGTTTTTATTTATATAATTCGCCACTTGTATTCTCAAAGTGCAGAGTAGATCTCCCTGTTCCCTTTCAAGGGAGGATTCTTTTCAAGGTAGATTTTCTGCACGCTCATTTCCTGACACTTCTTCTTGACCAGGGACCCAGCATAGCGTAACCTTATACTGAACGTAAAGAGCATTAAGCTCTTCACGACAGCGCTTCACATGCCTCGATTTGATCTGGACTGCTGCTTGATGAAAGCCTTACTATCAGTAAACATAATAATATCCTCATGAAATATTGCCTTTTTTTTATATAATTGGCGCGCGCTCAAGGGGTTTTTGTACCCTTAAAATGTTTGTTCACAGCGTGGGCGAAGGAAATTTAGGGAGGAAAAAAAGACAGGTACCGATGTACATTGTTTTTAAATGTTTGCAAGTTATAACGACCAAGAAACACAGACGTCGGCAGGGCATTCCATAAGCGAGCTTTACGGCTTAGAAAAAAATCACGATATTTTAGAGTACGTCCGAAAATGGGCCTGAGGGTATGCTGATGAGCATTCATAGCAAGACGGGTGTTACGGTTGAAAGTTTGAATGGACGGAATGCTGCTGGCGATTTCAATGGAGCACTGGTGGTGGAAATAGCGATATAACAAAGTAAGACAGGAGACATTACGTCGGTGTTTGAGGGTGTCAATTGATTGACTAATATTAGTATCACCAATTAGTTTTATCGCACGGTTTTGAATCCTATATAGCAGGTGCAGAGATGTTTTAGGAGCACCTGACCAGATTTGGGCATTGTATTCAGTTTTGGGCGGATAAATGCCTTATATATTGTGGCCAGATCAGAGGGGGTAAAATATTTCTTACATCGCTTAAGGAAACCTAGACATTTTGCAGCATTTTTGGCGACATCGAATATGTGGTCATTCCAACGTAAGTTGTTATTGATACACATACCGAGAATGGAAAGTTTATCGGTTTCGACGATGCAAGTGCCATTCATGGATAATGCCTGGGTATTTGAATTTCGCTTTAATGACAGCAGATAGCATTGGGTTTTGAAATCATTAAATTCCACTCGGTTGATAATTCCGCAATTGGTTATGGTGTTAATATTGGAATTTAATGAGCTTAGCATACGCTGCCGTTCCCGTTTTACAGCCCGTTTATATTCTGGAACGAATATGAGAAGCATAGAGTGCTGGTCATCAGCAAAGGAATAAATTGGATTAGGAGTGGCAGACAAGAAATAATTAATAAAATTTAAAAAGAGTGTCGGAGACAGAACGGAGCCCTGGGGCACACCAGCATTTAATTTGTGAATATCAGACTTGAAACCGTCCAAGATAGCTTGAATTGAACGTTCCGAAAGGTAATTTTTAAACCATTGAAGAAGAGAGTCAGCGATCCCAAGAGCACGCATTTTCGACAAGAGAGCCTGATGCCAAACTCTGTCAAATGCCTTAGAAATATCAAGTGCAACTATCTTGCTTTCGCCAAATTGATGTACGCTTTGGTTTCACTTTTCGGTGAGACATGCCATCAAATCACCAAGTTTTGAAAAGTTCTCGTGTTTCGAGATATTTCATGAGCTGACGGTTTATCAGCGTTTCCATGACCTTGGAAAGAAGGGACGTAAGTGTAATGGGTCTGTAGGAAGATAGAGAAGAAGATTTGCCTTTTTTAGGCACGGGCTGGACAAATGCTGTTTTCCATCTGCTCGGAAAGAGTCCTAAAGAGTAGGATTGATGAAAAAGCTTACGCAGTGGTTTTTCCAGCGTGGAGAACACCTCTTCAAAAGAAGGGGAAATATACCATCTGGACCAGCGGATTTATGCATGTTGATATCTTTAAGTACTCTTGCTACTACACGATTGCGAAAGTGGATTCGTCCCATTATAGATTTGACGCACTCAAGTGTAGGCGAGGACAAAGCACAATCTGGGAGTTTTGAACTAGTCACAAAGTGTGCAGCAGATTGGCCTTGTCCAAAGAACTGACAGCTGGAATGTCATTGCAAATGAGCGTTGTAATGGAGGATTAGGCAGAATTTCTAATGTTTTTGACGAATGACTAAAAATTTTTACTGCCTTTGGGACATTGCAGTATTTTTTGCCTCAGGTTTTGGTCGTATTGGAATTTCACTCGCTTGAGAAAGGCGTTGCAGTCATTTCTGGCTCGTTTAAACTTTTTTCGGTTTTCCTCTGTCGGGTTGGTCTTGTAGGACCGAAAAACAATTCTCTAACCCTGACAGCCTCTTTACAGCTCGAGTCGTACCATGCCTTTTCTTTTGGTTTGATACTCTTCATCCGATGAAGGATAAAGAATCTCATTCCAAAGAGAAAAGTTTCTGTGATCAGAAGTTGTTAAGTCCGCTCCAATTGGCTTTCTCGTATTGCCATACGGTTCTTTTAGGAATCTTTTCGCTAACTGTGTGGTGGGTGTACGAGAATTTAGCTGGTATGACACAATGGTCCGACGAGCTTAGAGGGGAGAGCACATCAACGCAGTACTTGTCAGGGTGAGAAGTTAAAAACAAGTCCAGGGTGTTGGCGGTATGCGTGTGGGCTCATTTACAAGCTGGGTTAAGTTATTTTCCGCAGCGAAGATCTTAACACACCGTCCTTCGGGTGTTGTCTGTCCAGAATGTCGAAGCCAACCAGAATCGTGTATATTGAAATCGCCACGATTTCAGTATGAGGATACAGGGATACAATTCTGTGAATGGAGTCAGACAGCGCATCAAACTCGTGGAAGGTCGAGCTGCTGTCCAGTTTGGGGCTACTGTAAATAAAGCAGTAGTGGATAATTTTCTTACGAAGATGGAATTTTAACCATATGAAATTGAATTCCGAATTCCGGAACAAGGACTACATTGTGGTAGAATTTGGTAAGTTACATCACTACGCACATAAATGGCGAGACCGCGATGGGAAAAGAATAGTGGCACTAGTTCGTACCCAGGTAGCTTCAGATCAGAGTGATCTGCGAGGTGTGGGCAGGGATCTACCTGTGTTTCACTATGTGCCAAAATAGCTGGCCGGTACTTACAGACGTGGACGTACGCAAAAAAATGATTACTTTTTAGCCCGCGTATATTGGTTACGTCCACCCTGAATTCCCTAGTCATAATTAAAAACAAACACAGTAAACACAAACAACGACGATACTAAGCAAGGCTGCGAAGTGAAAATTCTGACATTATTGTCGCAAGTTTGGCGGCTTTTGCTACAGCCAATATCTCAGCCTGGAAGACACTGCTGTAGACCGGCATGTGACCTAAGCATCGTAAATGCGAATGATCGGAGATGATTCCGGCGCCAATTTCTATCTCCATCTTTGATCCAACCAGATTGATCCAGAATATGGATATCGAGTATTGTGTCATTTGCTTCTTGTCCTATTCTTCTTTAATTGTGGAAAATGCAAGCGGATGGTGTTTCAAAGTCGTGATGGGGTATTATGTAGTGTGTATTGCAGCCTAAACCCAGTTTATTTGTAAGGATTGCGGAGTAGCCTTCAGGATTTGGTTTCCACCAATTAAGCTGACTCAATCTGGAAGCGCTTTTCGCTTCAAATTCTTGCATGTATTAATCTAGGGACAAGAAGCCTATTATGTTTCTCAGTCCCGCCATTGACGTTACTTTCATGAAATTGTCTGTACTTTTGTCATTAACCTAAATTTGCTAATTTTATTTGTGGATTGCCAACATACGAAGCTACCGTAGCCTAAGATGGATCCGACAATAGCCGTGTCCACCCACAGAATAGTCTTGGGGTTAGGTATCCATTTTCTCCAAAGTATAAGGCTGCAAGAGTAGAAAACGATCATTGTTTCCTTAACACTTTCTTTGACATTATGTTTCCAAGTCAGTTTACTATCTAACACGATATCTGTTAGAAAGTTGTCCCATCTATAGAAGGAAGGTCAAATTGTGGCATCATTTTATGTGTGAATATTGTAGATCACGCTCTGTTTTTTGTAGGTAGATCCATTCTCCAAAGATTCTAAGGATATAGTATAAGGATATTGAATACAATACACCGCAATAAAACTTAACATAAAAGCGGAAAATTTTCAATGGCAAATTTTAAGTTCTACACGTAATAAATTTCACATACTATGAACAAGTCAGGACTTCTGTTCCTACAATAGAACAACGCAGCGTACTCAGTTCTCAAATTCTTTATCAACTACATCAACTATTCTTTACCAACTCATCAAAAAATGGCAACACCGTACGTAAAATGTGTCATTTTTTAATTAAAAATTACATTGAATTCACAATACCTACACCATTTACCACAAAAGCTCTATTGTAGAAGGGTTTCATTTACTTTCTTCCGGCAAGCTAAAGTACTCAATTCAACAGCAGTCAGAAGGTAAAAACAAACATCAATAATTATAAAAAGGTCTTTTTTGTTTTTATAATCCCACGCGCGCATCAAGGGAATATGAATACCCTTTTACTAGCTTTTCTCCAGGGAGCGGGCCCCTTTGAAACTCAGGTGTATTAAGTTTCGATATTTTTCCCAGGGGTGGTTGTCAAACTGGACGGGACGAGCCAGTGCATAGTTCGTTACATTAAGCCCAGTCAGCAACCACTCCAACATCAGTGTTATGCCTTCATGTCAAAGTCACATAAGACGTTTTCAAAGAAAAAGCGATCAAGCGATCCTCTGCTTGAGGAGTCTATGCATATACCCCTACCACGACAAAAAAAAACTCAATATTACACCTATAAACAGAAAAGCAACGCGGATATCGAGTAATTCTCCAGAATATGCATCATTCAGCAGACGTTGACTATACATATACGAAGAAAACTAGCTGACCATGGTCATAATGTGACAAATATTCACAATATCTTACATATTGAATCCAAATACCATTTGCCTATTTTTGCTTTAGTTTTTCAAAACCAAAAAAATAATAAAGAATGCATGTATTATATACCACACTACTGCAAAATTAACTTTGAACCACTCCGACCAAGAAAGGATATTGCTCGATTCACAAACTGCCACAAATATAGACACACAAAAAAATACTGCACTAACAATCTAGTGTACGTCAAATGTACTGATGCTCATAAGACCATAGATTGCAACATAACACATACCATACAAGTGACGAAATAAAATGTGCCTATGCGGTAAAGGGCACTCAGCAAACTACAAAAGGATGTGTTATCTACAGGACACTTAAAATACAGCGTTTTCCTAGCCCAAGAAAAAAGGAAATAACACAAACCGATGACAAGGCTAATAATTTTATTAAACATCCACCAAGGCCGCACGCAGCAAAAATACACGAGGCAAACCAACAGAAAACCAACAAAAACATCAAGGTAAACCCGCACCACAATTAGAATATGTAGAATAAGTACAAATATAACCAAAAAAACTACCATAACAACTCAGTAACGATATAACCGAACTAAAAAAGATGATAAAGCTTGTGACGCAAATAAGAAACATGATGAACATACTCAAGTTATTAGTAACAAAATTCAATGAACAGTATTAACAAACTTACAATAGTAGTATGAAACTCAAATGGCCTTATACAGGAACTTAAGGAACTTAGGCAATTTATTAAAACTAAGAAAGTAGACATAATCTTAATATCTAAAACACATCTTACAAATAAAAGTGATATTAGAATCCAGGGATACAATATTTACCATACCAATCACCCAAATGGAAAAGCACATGGTGACCTACAATCATCATCAACAAAAACATCGAATGTACTGTCAAGTTCAGTAACATGAAAAAGACTTTATTCCAGCTTGCACAATATTAGACGAGGATAGTAATGGGTACCTAGCACTTTACTGCCCACCAAAACACGTACTCATCAAGAAACAAGTACTCCAAGACATTAGGACAAAGATTTCTTGCATGAGGTGATTTCAATTGCAAACATACCGACTGAAGATCCCGACTAATCAAAAAAAAAAGGAACAATTCTACTTGAATTACTACTAGAATACTCATTGAAAATTAACAAAATCAACTTTTTAAGCACTGGAGAACCAACGTTCTGGCCTACGAACAGGAAAAAAGATACCTGATCTTATAAACTTTTGTATCTTTAAAAATATAGCCAGATGGCCTGGCAGTAAAATCTTGCCAAGATCTATCATCTGATCACTCTCCTGTTATAAGCTACTATAGAACTAAAACGAAGTCGACAATTAAACCGACAAAATTGTGCAAAATATACTGACTCGGCTACTTTTAGAGAAATTATAAACATACAATTAAGAAACTATTACTCCTTAAAGATGACAAATGAGCTGGATGAAACCATCGTACACCTCAACGGTGTAATCCTTGAAGCAACCGACAGATTGACTCCTACTATAACGGCTATTAAAGAAGATACCCATACGTCTGTGCAAATACTGAAGAAAATATAACACTCAGGAATATATGGCAATCAACCTGAAATCAGGAGGACAAAGGAAAACTTAACAAAATTATAAAGGAACTAAAAGAACTTCTAATAGATAATAGGAATAAAAAAATTAACAAATACTTTAGGAAGTTGACATCAACGAAAGTAACAAACTACTCCTATGAAAGGTAACAAAAGAGATTAAAAACTAAAAACCACACTTTACCCCATTAAGGACCAATAACGATGAATGGGTTTAAGCTGATAAAGGAAAAGCGACTATATTAGCTGAACGACAAAAACTATATCGACATCATCTTACCCACGATAACTACAAAGCAAAACGCAAGTTAAAAAAAAACTACAATAATGATCGCAACTTTCGCAGTAATACTCTTCTCGCATGAAACATAGAAGGGGCAACTAACGAACTCAAATTCAACTAGAAAAATTATATATATATATCATATATGTTAGATAACAAAATACTTGGGGATATATGTTACATAGACTAAAATCTAAACTGGAAACAATATATAATTAAGAAACGAAATCAAATCAAGTACAAATTTAGACAACTCTACTAGATGCTAGGAAGAAATTCTGTGCCGTCAATAGACAACAAGCTGCTCATATATTATATAGTGCAGTTATTAAACCAATATGGACATACGGACTCCAAGTACGGGGAACAGCGAGTACATCAAACATACAAGTTATCCAGAGACAACAATCAAAAATCTTAAGAACGATAGTCAATGCACCATGATATGTTTTCAATGACAATATTCACAAAGAACTCAAAGTACCGAAAATAATACAGCAAATACAAAAGACGAATATGAAACACCAAATCCGATTGTAAACACATCACAACAATGAAATCAATTCAATTCCTCTAGAAGAACTAACCTCCTAAACTGCCCAAATTCTTCTTTGATTCATATATATAAATAATTTGTAATACAATGTTTGTCAAGGCAGTAGCCTTCAAAAGCAATTTATGTTCTATTTGTATAAACAATTACTTAATGTCCAACCTTTACAGATCGAATAAAATAAAGGATAAAAAAACTACTTCGATTTGAAAAGAGGACCAGATCAATAAACTGGATTTTTATAATGTCTCAAATATTCTGTGTGATTATAAAAACTCATCCTGGAATCAATGATAAGCCCCATATTTAAAATCATTCACAATTTCAACTTGAAAGCATTTATGGCTGCAACCGAAGCAATTATTAAAAGTCTGAGTAGGAACTGGGCTTGTAAGCGCAATAAGAGAGTTTAAATCTCCGACAGACGGTTGCATGAAAGTAAACCTCAGCACGAAAATTGTTTTGCGCTGACAAATTAAAAAAAATAATTTTAAACTTAGAGCTTATAACCAACTTATGCTCTGCAAACCAGATTCTTAATGAAAACAGATCCCAATTTATGTCTGCGGTAAGATTCAAAAACTATCTGAAACATAAGCAAAACCCACATCATCGGTAAAAGCTGTCAACAAGCCCTTAAAATCCAATTTAAACAAAAAATTAATGTAAATTAAAAAGAGGATCGGTCCCAAAACAGATCCCCGAGGAACTCTTAGATACAGATTTTTTAATTCACTCCTGATATCACCCGTTTGTTTCACTCTTTGTTTCCTTTGGTATTTTTCAAGTAAGATCTGAACCAATCACATACAAAGCCCCGAAAACCGGCAATTTTAATCTTACCTAGCAGTATATCATGACTCATCATATCAAAGGCTTTTTATATATCAACAAACAACCCAGCGGTACACTTTTTTATGAAGGTTGGCAAATATTTGAGAACAGAATTGTAAAAGGGCATCTTCTGTAGATTTGTTTTTCTGAAAACCAAACTGAATATCACTGGAAAATTTATTTCTATTTAAAAAACTCACTTTTCTATTTTTCATAACTTTTTCGGAAATTTAGCTGACTGAGGGTAGGGGTAAGATCGGCCTATAATTACACATTTCAATAGTCGATCCACTTTTGAAGAGAGGTAGAATATCCGGACCATTAAATGCATCCGGAAATATCCCGAAAAAATGCTTTTATTAAAGGTACTAAGAAGCATGTAATATTTTTAAGAACTAGGTTTGATATACCATCAGCCCCAGAAGAATTCGAATTTTTTATCTCACCAATTGTTTTTAGGAGTTCAAGGCCAGTCATCGGCTTAAATAAATAGGTCTGTCTCTGAGAGTGCTTTCAACAGGATTGCAAACAGGACTACAAAGTGTGCAACTAGAGTCGGTAGAATTCACTTGCATATTATCAGATATAGTTGCAAAATACCATAGTTGCTAAAAGAATTGGCAATGCCAATTGATGCTTACTAGTTGGTTTTTTATTGAGGATGCTATTAACTAACTGCAATTCATATCTTAGATTGCTTCCAGCTAGATTGAATTTGTTACTATAATAAATGTCCCTACAAATTGGGATTTCTCTCTTCAATTCGGAGCATACTTTTTTGTATTTTGTTCTTAGATAGTGTTTGTAAGGGTGTTTTAAACATTTTATTCCTAACTTTTTTTAATAAGCTCAGCATAATCCAAGGTTTAAGGCGTTCTTCAAATTTATTTGGACTAACTGTGAAAGTACATTTGCTTATATACCTATTGAGAATATACCATACTTAAATATGTCATACGACTCAAAAGACATATAAAATCAATTTATGATTTTATGATTTATGACATAGACCTGATCTTTGATTTTGAAAGAAACATTTAAAATATCTGCACTCAGAAAATCTACCTTCAAAACATCGACAACCTCAAAATATTGTTTGACAAATCATCCAACACCTCCCGAAGTGTAATTCTCATTTGTATTCACATAAAAATTAAATCCTGGTAACTCACAGTCACTTTTCTCAAAATCTTAAATCCAAATTTCGGAGACCACAACGAAATCAGGGATGCATACAAAACAATCTAAATGAGATATTAGCGATTCAAAATTCTCTCTCCAACTTCTTATATATATTCGTCGCGAGGTTTGATTTTTTTGACAGATCACGTGTGACTCCTATCAAACTGCTTTGTCATTTTTATTCAGTATCGTTTGGCAAGTCATCATGGAAAGACTCGCACCACAACAGAGTCTTCAAATTGTTCAGCTGTATTACGAAAATCAACGTTCTGTGAAAAATGTTTTTTGTGCGATTCGAGGAACTTACGGTGCGCATATTTGACCTACTGAAACCACTATTGCCAATACCATTCACAAATTTGAGTCCCAGTTTACATTAGTGCATAATACTCGACCGGTTAAACCAAATCCAGCACGTAGTGAAGAGATTATAGCAGCTGTTGCTTAGAGTGTACGCGAAGACCATGACGAATCGATTCGTCGTCCTTCTCAGCAGCTTGCCTTGGCGTATTCGACAACTTGGCGTATTTTACGTGAGGATGTCGGCCTTAAAGCGTACAAAATTCAACTTGTGTAAGAATTAAAGCCAGGCGATTTGAATTTGCGTCATGTTTTCAGTGAATGGGCTCTAGAAAAACTCAATGAAAATCCGTTGTTTTCTCGTGAAATTTTGTTCAGTGATAAAGCCAATTTCTGGATCAATGGATACGTTAATAAACAAAATTGCACTATTTTGGCTGATAAGCATCTTAAGAGTAACAAGAGCTACCATTACATCCATTAAAAACAACAGTATGGTGTGCTTTATGGTCTGGTGGAATTATTGGTCCATATTTCTTCAAACATGAAGCAAAACAGTATGTTACCGTCAATGGTAACCGTTATCGCGCCATGTTAACGGACTATGGGCTTCCTGAAACTCAAGCACATGGTCCCGGTGAGCATTGGTTTCAACAAGACGACGCTACGAGCCATACAGCACGTGAAACAATGGACTTGTTGAAAAATCATTTTGGTGAGTACTTAATTTCACGTTTTTTCAGTCGCTATGCTCGAACGAGTCGCCCAAAGTTTGACCTTCCCAATGGACCACCTCAGACGCAGTAGTGGCCAACATTTACATGATATCATTTTCAAAAAGTAAATGTCATGCAATGATTTTTCAACCTTCAATCTTTCTCATTAATAGTTTTTTGTTTTAATACCACAAATACTTAAGCCACTTCTGTTTTTTCGCCTCGTTTGCCTTCATGATCAACGCTCGTGAGCACTTTGTGAGCGCGTCATTAACGTAGATATCAGTTCTCCTAATTTTGCCGCTTCCGCTGCTACCATCACTGCTACCACCGCTACCACCATGACCGCTGCTGCCATCACCAAGCACACTTGACCTTTCCCTCATAATGTATTGCTTAAGAGAGGAATCAGAGAAGCTTAAACAAATGACCGATATACATTCGTTAGAAGAGCTTCAACTATTACCGACATTTGAATTTTTTTATGCACTTTTTTTAAGTAACATTTGTCTATTTTTTCATCAGGAACCTCAATAGACAAAGCATTACAAAAAATTTGCTGTGCTAGGGCTTACGCATTTTTGTCATTGACGTCGGGCACTCCAATTATTTCAATGCAGTTATTAAGTTGATGTTGTTGCTGCCAATTGACTCTATTTTTGAGTGAAACAACTCTAAATTTTAGCTCATCGTTTTCTCGAAGCAGGAACTGATTCTTTACTTTTTCCAGGCTATCGAGTTTTTGGTAAACTATTCGTAGCGTGAACTCCTCGGTTTCTTTTTGACGTGCTGCTAACTCGTCCGCTGTTGACTGTATATTGTTGTTGCTTTCGGTTAAAAATGCATTGTTTGGAGGCTGATGTTTTATGTTGTTCAGTTGTATGCATGTTGTTGTTGTTGCGATCTCTTGATGGGTTAGACATTCTAAAAGATTTGCGCCTCAGCTCTGAAGACTTGTCGCACCGAAAACGCACGGTACTTCTTGTTGTAACATATTAACACAAGACAAACATTCACCGCAGGCAACAATACTATGGTATACATGTCATAGGAAAGAAGTATATCAAACAAACTTCATGAATCAGCACACGTATCAACCACTTGAATGAATATGCAGCTGATATAGATCAGATTTTTATATCAGATATAAAAAGACTGTCTTTATTTCTATTAAGTGTTCTTTATTGAATGTAGGTAACATCAAGTAGGTAACAGTTGCGCATGTACATGTGCAGAGAGAGAGAGAGAGAACTATACTTGTAAGCTGTACTTACAGATGCAAGATATCCATTTTTTACAGAGCTAATGTTTATATATATGCATAATTCAATCGCTACGCACATGCATGGAATCAGAAACTTATAAAATAATATATATATAAAAATAATTCATTTCAGTATGGTTAATTGCAAAGTATAAAGATTTATATAGTTCAAATTTAATATTATTTCATGATATAAATTCATCAGTTTTTCAATAATTAAATTCTAGAAATTCAATATTATTAGTGCTACTTATCTCTTGTGTGAAACGTTATGTGGGTACTACTTGCCTCCAAAGCGAATAACATATCTTTGGTCAACTTCATTTCTTTCAGGTGTTTCTTGAAATTCTAAATCCGGTTGTTCAACACTATTTTTATTCTCAACATTGGTATCATCTATTTTATCTCTGGTAGAATTTGTTTCCAAAATAAAAAAATATTACCAGGTTGCCAAGCAGATGTTAGAGTTTTCTTGTAATAAATTTTTTGGTCTTTTGTAAGTGCTGGCAACGATTTTGAACACTTATTGTAGTAAGCTGCTGTTTTAATCGTATTGTTTAGATGTTCTACTTTCTTACAATGATCATCTAAATTAACTTGGCATGGTTTTAGATTATCAGCGCAGGAAACTTATTTGGTTCGCAGTTGACGGGACATAAGCAGTTCGGAGGATGAATTAAAATTGCCGAAGCAAAACGTGAAATTAAGTGCTCACCAAAATGATTTCTCAACAAGACCATTGTTTCACGCGCTGTATGGGTCGTAGCGCCGTCTTGTTGAAACCAGAGCTCACCAAGACCATGTACTTGAATTTCATTAAGCACATAGTTCGTAAACATGGCGCGACAACGCTTACCATTGACGGTAACATTCTTATTTACCTCATTTTTGAATAAACATGGACCAATGATTCCACCAGCTCATAAACCACACCATACCGTTGTTTTTAATGGATGTAATGGTAGCTCTTGGTACTCTTTTAGTTGCTCATCAGCCCAAATATGCCAATTTGTTTATTAACGTATCCATTGAGCTAGAAATGGGCTATCGTGAACAAAATTTCACGATAAAACACCGGATTTTAATTGAATTTTTCCAGAGCCCATTCGCTGAAAATATGACGCAAATTCAAATCGCCTGGCTTCAATCCTTGCACAAGTTGAATTTTGTACCATTTTAGGCCAAGATCTTCACGTTATATACGACAAGCCAAGCTGCTGAGAATGACGACGAATCGATTACACTCTCAACTACAGCTGCTACAGTCTCTTCACTACGTGCTAGATGTGGTCTCAAATTTGTGAATGGTATTAGCAATAGTGGTTTCAGTAGGTCGATTATACTCACCGAAATTTCCTCCAATCGCACGAAAAACGAACAAAAACAAAACAACAGAACGCTGATTTTCGTAATACAGCTATACAATTTGGAGACTCTGCTGTCGTTTGAGTCTTTCTATGGTGACTTGTCAAACGATACTGAACAAAAATGACAAAGCAGTTTGATAGGAGTCACGCGTGATCTGTCAAAAAAGCCTATTGAAAATCAAACCTCACAATGAATCGCCCTATATATAGCTTTAAATCATGGTAGATATATGAACTTTGCTGAACTTATAAAAGTGACTTATATTTGAATTGGTATAATATTTATTTAACACCTAACATTAATGAAAAGGTTGAAGTTTTTAATAATTTAGTCATATTTGTATTTAATAATGTCGTCCCGACTGTAACTAAGAGTGTAAAGTCCTATTTTTGTCCTTGGTACAGTTCTGAAATTCAACGTAAGATAACTGAAAGACAGTGTCTTTTTAAGAAATTGAATCCTACACTTACTTGTCGAAATATAGTCCGATTCCTTGATCTGGCTATATCGCTATCTATATTTTAACAAACATATACATAAATGTTGCTTTGGCTAAAGCAAAAAGTATTTTTACATCATAAAGAGACTTTTCAATATAACACAACTCGATGCGAGTTGCATATGCTTGTAATTGGGTGTTCTCAACGTGAGAGCAAGTGTCTTGACTTATACAGAACACCAGAGTCTGAGTACATAAAATTATATCCTAATGAAGTCGTACCTATTTTTTTATTAGGTTGACTCGAAGGCACATTGCAAGAGCAATGACCTCGTCAAAAAACCTACGCCAATTACATATATGTATCTTGAGAGTTTGCTTTGACTTTATTCCTCCAGAAGCGTTCCTCTATCTCGATATTGAAGGTCTGATCAGGACAGATTATCAGTGACGCTAATCTTCCACGTCACTCGAACAGCTGCAGGCAGGTGGCTTATCTACGATAGAGACGTCGCACACGACAGTGCCATACCCCGCTTCAGTAGGGTAGTAGGGGGTCACGATATGAGGGATATTGTACGACAGCATCAAAGATTTTGGTGACTTGTTAAAGGAGAGAAAACTCCTACGTCGAATTCCTCCATTTCAGGCTATTATCAATAGAAAGCAAAATTTGTCAGCCTAATTTTTTAGACGTTAACGGCTTACATAGTTTTAGGTAGGATTAGTAGATATAAGAAAAAAAAATTACAAAAAATAATAAAATAAGAAAAATTACAACAAAAAAATTATAAAAGAACAAATGGGTGGATACCAACTTCCTCTGAAAGAAGGCGTAAAAATAAAAACAATAAAAAATTGTGTACAATAAACTAGTATAATTAGGTTACGGTATATTTTTATGTTGTTTAAAGGGCTTAGTTTTCAGATTTATATTATAACAAATGAGTCAAATCACTGAGTTTAAAGTGTATTTTCTTCCAAATCGGACGTTTCAGCGTTCAAACAACGCCCGAAACAAATTATTTTTTTCAGGCAACTTAGATCGCGTGAGATGAGTGGTTGCTTAGAATACAACAATAAGTTCAATTACACTAGTAATTTAGTCTCCTTATTAAATGTTGGATCCCATCCGGGGAGCGAAATAGCCATTGAGCCTAAACTTATTTCTTTCTTGTCCAAAAAACATTGAGATATGCTTTGGCGTTATTAGATTTAACTAATTTTGATTTAAGTTAAATAAAGCGAGACACTTGTCTTTTAAAAATATGTTTTACATTTAACTTAAAATATAGTTAATAACTTGAACGGTAGTCGACGTATGCTATTTTAAAATAACAATAAAAAATGCTTTTAGAAATAATATTTATGTATGTACCTGTTACAATATACATACAAGTCCAATGATTTTGTTATAATCAAAGATGTCAGCACCTCCGTCAATAAGAATCTTAATAAAAGCTGAGAAGGAACATATCATACATTATATACAACAGATACGGTAGGCAATGATTACAAAAGAGTTTCATTACAATTGCTTGTAATTTGTAATGGAAAAATTCAGTAACCCATTACTTGTAACTGTAATGGAAAAAAATTCATTATCCATTATATGCAATGGAATTTTCCATTACTTCAAAGCCCTTTGCTTAAAAGTTATGGATTACAAAATGTAATGGTCGAAGTGCTGTAATGATTACATTTTATTGTAATCATTACACAAAAATGTAATGAAAACTGAAAAGTAAGAATTACTTTTTTCACTTTTTGTCCTGACATTCATTCATAAGTATTTTGTCAAATAGAGCAGCAAGAAAACAACTAGGAAAATAAAAAAATATAAAAATTGGAAATGAACAAGGGTTGGAATTAATGGACCTCGACTGTAATATAAAAGCCAAGGAAATATTTGTGGTATTGCGGTCAAAATGGGACGAACAGGGATGTGATTCATTCGTATTTCTTTTAGTAGATTCTTTTAGCCACCGAAGTAGGTGGCTGGAATTCAGTTTTTTAGATCAATTTGGAACATTTTTGTAACAGTTCCTCAAAAATTTAAAAACCCCCCTCTAAAGGTGCCTTTGATTAAATGTCTGATTTCAAAAATTGTAAAGCTTAGTAAAAAAAAAACTATTGATGCAGTTTGAAGACCAAACATATGTCCTTTTTAACAAAGAAATGCTTTAAGAAATACGAGTTTTTAAGTTGAAAAGTTTCAACTTTGAGCTAACGGCACAATAAAGTCGGTCATGAGAAGTCAAAACAAAAAAAAAAATAACATATCATTTGGCCGAAAAAATATGTCAATTTGAGTTTTTTTTTTTTTACTGCGGTGGTGGTGTTAAAAGGGACAACTGAATTTGTCTGGGAGGTAGCGGGGGTATGCCTACGTTATGTTAAATGTTGTTATTGTAATAAAAGTGAATAGTTTTTATGAAAGCATATATGTTCACAAGCGTAAGCAATTTTGTTTGGCACAATCATCGATAGTATACTAGTCCGACAGTTATAATACGTGTTGATAACAAGACACGTGATGGTGAGAAGCTAGTGTGAAGAAGATAAATGTACCTAAAGTATATTTTATGATGTTTGTTTTTGCCCTAGCGTACTCGAAGTCGCTCTTTTGTTTAATTGATTTCATATTGCATTTTTTTCGAGCTTATACACAGACTCACTTTGCTTCTGGACAAAGAGCTAATAAGTTTGTTATCGGTTTGCTTAATGAAAGAAGTGCAAAAGTTTTTAAGAATTAAAATTTTTAAGCAATAATAAAATATAGAGAAATAAAATAAAAATGAGTGAAAATGAAGTTGAAACGGTGGAAGTGGAATCACAACCTCTTAGGAAACGGAAGTCAAGTAAATTTTCTACAGCAGGGATCCCAGCCAAAATAAAACAAAATGCTAAAGTAATTCTCTTCAAACATTTTTTTGGGAAACACGTAAGTTGAAAATATTCATTAATTTCTTCTTTTCGATTGGCAAATGCACAACAGGAAATTATGTAGTTGTACTTAATACCCATTTTTACCTTATTCAATATACATAAAATGCTCCAAGCAATGAGCGATCGTTTTTTGGTTCTAAATATTTTTATGGAAAATGTATGTTTTACAAAGACAAGTTAAATCTGATTTAGTACCATGAAAGCATAATATCTAATTTGGTAACTCATTTAAAAAGGAAGCACTGTATTGAATATGAGACCTACATTGAAACCAACAACTCAAAACTTAATAAGAAAAATAACTTAACAAAACAACAAGAATTTAACAACGATATTGTTGATTTTGTTAATTACAGTTGCTCTTCCATAGCCGTTGTCGAGAAATATTTTAGAAAAATGTTTCTTTAACGAATACCCTTGAATGTTCCAAGTAGAACTATAGCTAGAAACATACTTTATTAGAGATTTAGTGATATTGAAGAAAAAATAAGAAAAGAATTGGAAAACACTAAATATTTTTGTACCACAGCCGATATATGGTCAAATAGGCATAAAAGCTTTTTTGGCTATACCTGCCATTAGCTAGATAACGGCTTTAAGCGTAAGTTAGCTGCCTTAGCCTGTAAACGGTTTACTGGCTCGCATACCTACTACAGAATTGCTAGGATGATGAATTTGATTAACTCTAAATATGATCTTACTCCATCGAATAATATAATGGCGATAACAGACAATGCATCAAATTTCATAAAGGTCTTCGAAGAATATGGTTTGAATAACGATGCGCTAACAAATGTAGTAATTGGCAATAAAATTGACAAGCAGGGTGATGATGGGTATAATAACACCAGCAACGATTCTTTATTTGATGAGGTAGTAGAAAACATTTTGGACAAAACCAGATCATTGAGCCCAATGAAAATACTCAGAGTACAGTGTTGGCAAATCATTTTCGTTGCGCAAGTCATACCCTAAATTTAGTGACAACAAAAAATTTCTCCTCTGCTGTAAAAAATAAACTTGGTATTTATAATATTCATTCAAAGGTAAATTTACAATGCATATTTAATTTTCGATTACATTAAAAACTGCATAATTGTTCATTTAGGCTTTTTCCAAATGTAACGTATTTTGAAAGAAAGTCAACAGACCAAGGTCTTCAGAAATAATTTATAGTATTCTAAACAAGTCACTTAGGAGTCCAGTAATTACTCGCTGGAACTCCTTATACGACTCAGTGCTGCAAATTTTAAAATTTGGAGACAAGTTAAATGTCTTATGCATTGCAGTGAATTGTGACCAATTTTCAGTCACAGAAATTGCTTATTTAAAAGTGTACTGCAAAATTATGAAACTTTTTGCGTATATATTAGACTTCGTGCAATGTCAAGAAGGAATTTGCTTTTTACATGAGGTCCTTCGAAAAATGTCAATTCTTCTTCTTCGGTTCAAGCCTTACTACAGGAGGAAGCATATCATGCTATAGTGGCAGCTGTAAGTCACCCAGCAGTAAAGCTAAGCTTGACATATTAAATATAGTGTTGATGTATTGTCAGAAAAATCACTTAGATACAAGGCACGTGGAAAAAGAGCAAGTACTCATACAACCAGCAATGAGTATTTACGATTTTGGAGATAACAAAGGTAAATATTATCCACGTCCAAAAATAACTGCTTCTGAGATAATAAGTGTAACGTTTAACAATTTCCTTTGGAAGGAAACATTAACAGGTTCAGAAGCGTGGAAAATGAAGAATTTCCGCTATATCTTACCCGATATAGCCGAATTACCCGATGGTGTCAAGAGTATTTGCTCGGGTAAGTACTCCGTTGACATCTTCGGCACCTGTTGAGAGACATTTTTTCATTTGCTGGTTTAGTGTCATCGCTTAGAAGACATAATTTGGATGAAAATAATTTTGAAATGCTAGTAATGAAAATTTTACAAGGTATTGACAAGTGGAATTATAGCAGCGCGTATTAGAAAAAACGTTATACCAGCGGAATACTCAGACACTACTACTTATATTTAAAAAACAACATAAAGCCAGTTAATATTTTAAACGTCAGTGTAGCACCTTATTCTTGTTAAGGCTAAGGTTAAGGTTCTATGTTCGTTAAGTAAACATTTATTTCCAACCTTAGATCGTTCTCGGTAAGGTCAGGGTACCTAAATTCTAATAAAATTGTATTATATGTAAAAAGCAAATGTACCTCAAAAGCATTGTATCATACTATTGAACCACTCTCTAAACCTATATATGTTAGGAAAAAGCGAAAAACGAACGACCAGAGGATCAGAGCGAAATTTCTGTAAAGATTGAAAATATTAAAACGGTGAAAGTAGTCGCATGGATTTATTAACATCCGTTGCTTTTAAAAAATATTGATATATCAGGTGATTTGATTATTGTATTCTTTTTTTTATTCAAATCAGCAATTTTTTTTCGAAGAGACTCCGTAGCTCAAACTTCTTAGAACTTGGAAAACTAGACAATTTTTCCAAAATATGAATTCAAGGTTTTAAATTCATAAATTTAAAAAACTCTTGATATCAGCTTTTCAATTCTATTTGAGATTTCATTTTATTTAGTGTTCTTTATTCCAAACCGAGAAGGCTATCTGGCGATTTTAGTTTAGAAAAGGCAGCAAAAAAATACAACTAAGCAATCGACTTAAAAACAACCATTAAAACAAATAGATTTGATAAAAATATTCTTGGTATACAAATATGTAAAATTGACTTTGATTTTGGACTAGTAATTAAAAAATATCACTTTCTATAACCTTATGTAAGTCAAATTTCAAACCTACGTTTTACAGTAAGGCAAAATAATTTGCAAATATATCATAAAAAAAACCAAAGTGTATACAATCCTTCTATATTATAAATCTTTTGGGTTACTATAACTATTAAATAAAAGCGAAATATCGTATATATACTCGTAGTATTAAGATTTTGATTTAATATTGATACGTTTGTCACATTTTGGTTTCCGCTTATAGTGGAATACTTTAATGACAAACCTATTAAATGCAATTAGTGTAATTACGATGAATACATATAAATATATTTCGCTAATATAGATTAATCATCAAAGCGCATAAACTTGAACAATCTTTGAAACAATTGGCTGAGTATTAATGTACGTACTGCAGCCTCCTACTCATTGCTATCTCTATATGGTAGTTAATATTACGATAAAGCATGGTTAAAACTGCTCATATTTACAAATGAGATATTTTATAATTGATGTGCAATTCATTCCCCTTATTTTTAATCTAGTATTTAATTAGACAAAAAACATCATTTTTTTACTTTTTTCTTCTTTCAGGAGAAAGTTTTGCTGAATTACATCATGGAACAGGTGCACACTTATGTGATTGTTTTTCAATAGTTTTAATAATACCAATAATTTTAGTAATAAGTTTAAAGGTTAAGTTCTTCAGATAACTGAACGGAAATGTTTAATAAATTTAAGTATTTAATTAGTATTTTAATAAAATTTGTTGTACATGAATTATCATTTTTAAGTAATTGTCACAATATGTGATCTAAAAGTAAAGAGTAAAATAAAACAAATTAAAAATAAATTGAAGTTAGTTTTCCACTTTGTGTACGATTACAAAAATTGAATGGCAGTGACTTATTCTACCCTCCGCAAAAAGTGGAAAACAGACTACACATTATTAAGCTATTCTTCTTGCTTTGGCTCAAAACGGTACTGCAGCACGCGAGCAATAAAAATGCAAAAATTTATGTTTATCAAAACACATAAGGTAAGCATTTATTTGAATATTTAATAGTTTCATTTAAATGGAACCTCATCTTAACCATTTCAAAGCCAGGAATATTCCACTACCTCTTGTTAAAACCGCTCAGAGTTTATGGAATGAAAAATACTACATCAAGGTTCAAAAAAAAATAAAATAAAATAACCTGTAGCTTTCACCTTTTTCTTCTTCTTGGAATATTACAAAATTTAATACACATACGAATACAACCTACAAATGTCAATCATATGGTTTAAGTCATCCAATGTGGTTATTTCTGATGAGTAAACAATATCCATAATAAAATGACATTAATAAAATTCCATTGGGGTCAAGCCCGGAAATCTTTTTATAATGAGGCCTTCCCGCCCTATCCACTAATTCTCACACATGACTCTCTAACTGCATCGGCATAGTGTGCAGTGGCGCCATCCAGCTGATACACAATGGCTGTTTTTTGTTGATAGTGTCCGATCGATCAGCTTGTTACACAATATTTTTATTGAACACCAGTTTCATGTAATCTACATCCTCAAAACTTCCAAGCTCGCATTTTATATCTCCAATAACTCTTTAATAGTCAAAGAAACAGCCCTCTCTGCCCTTCCCATGTACTATTACCTCTGGAAACCACTTAAATGAGTAACTTAAAAAAAGTTTATCAAAATGGCAATAATCATTTTTTGTTGCGAATGTTTCATTTAAAAAGATAAACTCAAATTAGGTTGGCTAAGTACATTGTATGAAAGAATGTTAAAAAAAAATGCAACCTAAATTTTATACTATTTCCAAAACCATTATAACTATTTTTATTACAGCAGACAGCATTACAACTAAAAGTTCTTTTAAGGCATCACTTCAATAGTTCAAACAGTTGGAGAGCCACTGCTATTCATTCCATTTATGTTTCCATCTTAGCCTTCAGCTTTGGACGTGTTGCTGACAGTATGGAATTGTCAATAAACATGCATTGAAGAACTGTCAATCAGCGTTCGGCCTCTGTTGCGATCATATTAAAAACGTTCGTTTCCAATTATTTGTCTATGTCCGCGGACATCTATATTACTTTTATGCCGCTGGGTTTTTGCTTGATCTTGTTTTTAAGACAGGATACAAGTTATGACTTCAATATAATTTTTACCATCAAACGACACATCTGCTCCCACGCAACATCATTCTCCGATTTCGCATGTACGTGAAGGAATCCGTTTGCTGCAGCTTCTGTACCAACGACAATATTAGTACATAAGCTTATGGAAAATATGTTAGAGTTTAGTTTAGTTTAGAATGCAAGGGCAACCTATGCCCAAATGAAATAAAGAAAATATAAAGAAAACCTCTCTAGTAAGTTCGATGAATTATTGAACGGTAGCTTAGTTTCGCGGTATATAGTGCTAAACAAAAGTACTCTTGTGGTCCAAACGCAGTTGTGTTGTGGTGAAGGAGCTAACCGGAAGCTCGTTACAGCTAGCTGCTCTACCCAATCAGATTGTCCTGGCAACATCAACATATTCATCATCATCATGAATTTATCTCTATCGTAGTAAAATTATCATTATTAATTTAAGTAAATTAAAGAAATAATTAAATGAAAAAGATGAAAGAAATAAAAATAAATTAAAGGAAGTAAATTTTCATTAAATAATCGTAGTGAAATAAAAGATTTAATTTCAAGAAAAGTTCAAAGATGTGTTCAGTTAAGAAATTTTTAAATGGAAAAAATGTTAATAGGATGAAACTAATCAAAATAATTAAATATATTTAAGAAATCCAAAATAAAATTCAAACAACGAAATATAGTATTGTAAAGTGAAGAAGTATGAAGAAATTCAAACGAAAAGAAGAATTTTTTTATGAGGTGTAAAAATGAAAGGAAGTTAAAAATATTTGCAAAAAAAAAGTGAAATTGAAATATGTACTAATTTAAAGAAAAGAAAACAGTAATTGGATAAGTAGAGTTTTGAAATTCAAAGAAACTAAATGTATAAATTTATACATTTTATCGCAGGATAAAACAAAATAGAAAAAAAAAACGAAATTAAAGTCAAAAATTACAAAGTAGTAGAATATAATTACATATAGCATAGTTTTAGTTATTAAAGCAATATTTCATATCTTTCTCTCTATTCAATATTTTTTTCTCTTCTTATCCTCCAACGGTTTTCTTATTCGCTCATATTCGTTTATTTAGTACTAGCACGTACTAAGGCCCACTAGTTCAGGATGACAACCACCTCTGGGAAAAACATCGAAACCTATTACATCTGAGTTTCAAACTACTACACCACCCGCCCAAGCCCTGGTGAAAAGCCAGTAAAAGGGTATCCACATCCAAAGGGATATGGATAATTCCCGCGCGCGCGGAATTATAAAAAAAAAAACCATAAATCCTTAAATCATGTCAATTACTCTAAACCAAGTTACGGAGCAAGAAGCTGCCACTCTTCACACGCAGTAAAATGCTTGCTCTGTCAATACAGTAACTACCCCACCTACCCATAGCAATTTACCATCAACTCCCACATTATCTTCACATGATCCAAATTGTTCATACCAATCGAGTTCTTCTAATATGGGATCTCAAGAGATAGGTAATACTACTCCCGACTTGTATTATTTAATAACATTGAGCATCTAGGCATCAAGCGTGTCCTTGAGCAAAAAAAGAAGGCACTTGTTGAAAGCGTATTGAATCCAAATGCTCATCGGTTTTGGTATAGACCAGACTGTTCTGCCCAAACATTGGTATCGTTTAGATGACCTAGAATAACTCCCAAACGTAATACGTTGCCTCATAACATTTTCTGGGAATGCCAGTTCGTCCAAAAAAAAAAAAGTGTTGAACGAGTGCTAAGTTTTTACGAACACACAAATGGAACTCCAAAGTACTTAAGAATCATAAAAGTAATACACAACAAGGTTATTGGTCATGTTGACGCCACTTTAGAGTCATATAAAACGCCACTAAACTGGGAAAATGTAGTAAGCTACCTTGCGATGAATTATACGAACAAGGAAGACGTCACCGCGCAGCTCTATCTAAGAATTCTACCATGCTATCTGCTCGCAATTAATGGTTTTCATCAACAAGATTTTCTAAATGGAAATAAGCCCAGAATCAATGCGTCTTTTAGCTTAAACTTATAGGTGTAAGACACTATACACCATCATAGCAGGTCTGAAAGTTAACTTGTCGGATCTTCTCGGCATGAAAGAGCCAGCCGACTTGCCGCAAGTATTGCACATCTATCTGAACATTCAGACTCAGAACTACAGGTCTCAGCACGTTGAGGTAAATCCAAAAGCTATCAGGGGACTTTTCAATCACAGCTGCCTCCCCAACATCGTACAGTTTAACGACAGGAGTTCTGCGGAATACGCACAATACTAATATTTGACGCAGTAATCGTTGGCATACAAAGACGTTTATTTTTCAAGCCAACCGATTTCTTCACGCCCTTTGGATGTAAGACAAGAAGCTGGGCTAACCTAAAATTCGAAATAGACACCGGGTCCAACAAAAACTACACTAAACCTGCACTGAACGCTAACAGCAACACTACCGCCATCAGCAAAAGAACGCCAACACTAAAACTCACTGCCACCAAACAGTATGGACTCTGCCTGCTGGGCCACCGCCATCGACACAAGTCTTTATCTGTACCAAGCCACCGCTAAGTCTGTTTAGTCTTAAAATTAATTGTATTTTAACTACAGTTCGCAAAAAAACAACGATCTGTACCTCTGCGTTTTTCAAATAAGTCATCTCCGCAATCAAAATATCCTATGTTATATCCTTGTAAAAACGTGACGATTAGTGCCATTACACATGAGCTGAAGTTACTGACGAAGTTGTTAATTATGATTCGAGTTGTATTAAGTGTAAATCTTTTTCTGTAGAAAAAGTTCCAAATTCCTCCGAATATAAGCAGCTTGCAGCAGAGTCGTTGAGTCCTTAAGCTCCCATCCCAAGCAGCTCCTGCAACTCAACCACACCAAACTCACGCAACTCAACACCATATCCAGCTCTTTCAATTTAATTACCACAGTACGGCGGCCTGAGTTATTCATAAATAATCTAATTGAGAAAATATGAAAAGAATCTCCACCTCGCATAGAAAAACTGCAAACAAAACATGTGCTCTCTAATGGAAGCAAGCGAACTGCATATACAACTTGCAAATTCGTGTATACTTCAAGAATTAATCGAAAAATTACTACCGCAACTTCGTTAAGATTGAAGATGTAATCGCAGAAGTGTAAGTGCGGTGGATCTATCCACAGTAGGTAATTGCTTATCAGACGTAGCACATTCAGCCTATGAAATAACATCATTGAATCACTTAATCTCGCCATCATCACAAAATAAAAAACACTCACCCATAGTCTAGCTGAATGTTCACCAGAGTTCAGAACATGAAACAACTGTACGAAAATGCTCACTCTGCTCATTTCAACAATTCTTAAAAATGAATCTTAAAGAAAGATAGAAGGTGGTGAAACGACTTGTTATATGCCGAACGTGCCTTCGAAAACATGGTCAAAATCGATACTAGATGCAATTACAAACATAACCAATTACTTCAGAAAATAATCGACATAACTTCTAAAGATACCAGGTGAACCATCATCAAATGAGAAATAAATTCAGAATTACCACAGTCATTTTACACAGTGCAAAGAAATAAATAAACTTTTTTGCCTTCCTCGAAGATGGCTCCTCTATTTCTCTTATGGATGCAGATCTGGCGGCTGAGTTGGGTGTAGAAAACAGGCCATTAAAGAAACTGAATCTAAAAGTATAAATATCCAAATTTCTGCAATCTCTTCATGTAAAAGATTTAATTTGTTTAACACAAAAAGTCAAGTCCAAAAGATTGTCGCACATGTACCCGCATCTTAAGGAACTTCCCATAAAGTTATACAGCAATTACTATACAGTTCCGTATTTTTTTGGTAGTAAATCAATGAAAACTGAGTATTTAGTTGCGATCACGAAAAGGCATTGAGAACCAACCAGAACACGACTAGGGTGGATGCTGTATGAATCACAAACAAAAGAAAATGACGTGAAACGTGATGATCAACAAAAGTATTGCAATTAATACATATGCGACTGCCAAAAGAATTTTGACAAATATCTGAGTACCTACGTCAACAAAAGTATTGCAATTAATACATATGCGACTGCCAAAAGAATTTTGACAAATATCTGAGTACCTACGTTGTTTAAGGAATTTATGGCGATTTAATCAGCTAACACTCAAAATAACAAAACCTTACGAGCGCGTATGACAAAAGAGCAGAAAACATAATGCACACCAACACAAGCAGATAAGGAAAAAACTAAAATGCCTTATAGCCGTCCAATGGCTGAAAGGAGACTGTTACACCTCCAAAAAAGAAAGGCTAAGGATCTTAAATTAAGTGATAACTTAAACAATCAAATTGAGAAGTACGTGCGAAAACAATATGCAAGGAAGATACGAGTAGATAAAGAAAAGCTACAAAATGAGTTTTCTCCTCTCTGGTATCACCCAACTTTTCCTGTTCTAAACCAATACAAACCAAATGTCGATGACTATCTGGACAGAATTGAATCGGAAGAAGAAGCGGTGAAATTAGCGAAAGAAGTCATATTCATCCACAGCCAAGCTGGGTTTGAGACCAAATAATTTGTGTGCAAGTCGACGAACGCACTCAACTCGGTAAAACAGAAAGCGGCAGACCACGAAATAAGTACCGTAAACTGTCCTACCCGCACCTAAAAAGTTCTTGGAATGTGGTGGTCGATATTCAATAATACGTTCTCCCTTGCAATTAAAATACAAACTAAAAAGGAGAGATGCTCAAGGTACTGAGGCAGTTTTTGATCCCCTTGGACTTATAGCGAAGCTAATGGTACCTACTACTGAAAATTTTGTTGCAAGATGTTTGGAATTCTAGTATTGAATAGGATGCCAAGATGCATATTTTTGAATTTTGATTTTGAAAAGATGTCTAAGTGGAAGAGCTACATATATCTTAGACATTAAAAACATTATTTTTGATCGATCATACCTAAAGCAGCTGATAATTGAAAAATACATTTGGCATATATTCGTGGACGCTTCTGAGACGGCTTACTCAGCTGCAGGATACTTACGCATATCTTCTGAAAATGTAGTTGAGTTAAGTTTACTAGTTGCTAAAACAAAAGAAGGTTAGATTCGAAAATACTATAGTTTTGATCACCAAGAGTTTAAACAGTTTGCTGCTTTTCAGGTAGGATAGATCCTGAGGAGTCGGAGGTAAAAAATTGGAGGTGGCTTAAAAGCAAAGTAAATGTGAACGGCGAGGCCACAAAATGGAAGTTTAAGCAAAACTTCACCTCAAATAGCCGACGGTTTCATGGTCCTTGCTTTTTGTACGAATCAGTGGATAGATAGCCTAAAAATTTAAGAATATTCGAACCACCTAACATATAGAAGAAATAAGACATTTTCATTTACACCAGGTCAATGAAGTGGAGGTTGTATCGATGTGTCCCGTTTTAGTCGATCGGCTAATTAGCTTTTTAGAACTATGGCGTGAATTTTCTGTTTTTTTTTTTTCAGATAACATCAAAGGCAAAAAAACGTTTTGCTATCGACTGATTTCATGTTAAATGATTGATTTTTGTTAAATGAAAAAAAAAAAACGAATGTCTTTCGGGCGAGGCTTTGATTCGAACACCGAACCTCCCGATTTGAGAGCCAGTCCACCACCACTTAAGCCACGGCCATCCAAATGGTGATTTTCCTTTTTACGCAGAGGATTATACAGCCACTTTCGTTTCGATTTCGCTTTGATGTCGTACCTACTCTTCATGCGGTTGCTCGCTAGCTTCGTCTTTTCTCGGGTGTTTTCATGAAATAGGGATAGTCATTCATCTCCTTGGGCCAATTTTCTCAGTATCCGTCCTTATTCCTTCCGCTAATATAATGTGACCCAGATATTTTACTTCCGGGCGGAAGTACATCTTTTAGGTTCAGCTTCCAATGAGCACTTCGCAGCTTCTCAAACACTTCTTTTAGATTTTCAAGATGTGAGTCCTTGCAATGTTTGTTCCATAAGTCGCTCGAAGATAGCCGGAGCGTTGCACGGTCCAAACGACATCACTGTAAACTGCTAGAAACCGCTTCCTCCAATGAAGGCAGTTTTCTCACGAAACGTGAGATTTACCTCTACCTTCTAGTAACCGCTCTTCAAGTCAAGAGTTGAAAACCATTTCGCTCCAGAAAGTGTATCCAAAATGGGTAGCTGTCCTTTTTAGTGATATCGTTGAAATATCGGTAGTCTACACTTCTGTTGCCGTCTTTGTTCTTCACGAGGACCACTGGATATGCCAACGGACCCTGTGATCCCTCAACTTTCATCGTCGGGACCATTTCGGCAGCTTTTATTTGCTTTGCTAATAACCTGTAATTGCGATATCCATTTGCCTGTGAGTTGCCAAAAGGCCGATCATCGATTGAATGCCGTTGGGTTTTCAAAACTAAATACAAAACAGATGGAATGATTAAGAGAGGAAAATCTATATTAGTAGCTTAGGGTTTTTCTCAAAAATTTGGATGTAGAAACACATTTCCCCTTCGTTCAAGAAAAGGATTTGAAGTTAACACACCTTAACCTTCTAACGGCCTTTTAAAATGGTACATTGGATGAAGAAATATTTATGAACCAGCCTCAAGGGTTTATTAATAAAGGTAATGAACACAAAGTGTGTCGTTTAAAAAATGCCATTTATGGACTTAAACAAGCGAATAAAACATTATTTATTCCACATAAAAAGTGGAATAAAACATTGAATACCAAATTATAAGAATTGGAATTTATGCAATCAAAGTACGATAATTGTGTATACATATTTTAAAATAAAAACCAACGGAATTACAATATATATTGTACTTGGCTATTTATGTTGATGAAATAATAGTTGCTAGTAATAGTGAAAATTAAGTTAATACCCTGAAAAATAAATTATATGAAAATTTTGAAATCCGGGTCCTATGAGAGTCAGGTCTATGCGTTTAACGAAATTCAACGGAAAAAGAACAATATTCTTATTTCACAAAGTCAATACATTTATTGTATTTTAAATAGATATGGTATGACCAACTCGAAGTTATCTGACTTCCAATGCAAGCTGGAGTAGAATTTGAAAAGAACCCAACTGCGCCTTCTGAAGCATTGGACGTCAACCAAACAAATTATAGAGAAATCAAGGGATCGTTGATGCATTAAGCTGTCTTCAGTCGATCAGGCATAGCATTTAGTGTAAGCGCTTTATCACAGTTCTCAGCTAATCCTAAAAAAACAGCACTGGAACGCCACAATTAATTTAAAATATCTGAATGCAACTAAAAGCGCTAAGTTAAAATATCAAAAAAACGGGATTATCATTGAAGGGATATGTTGATGCTAGTTAGGCAGAGGATAGAAATGATCGTAAATCACAAACTGGTTTTTGTTTTATACTTGCAGGTGGTCCAGTGAACTGGTTATTTAGAAAACAACGTACCTGAGATTCTTATTAGATGAGCCCGACTGTCCGTTTGAGAAGCCAACCTATAGATATCACTTTGTTCCACAAGCCATTGAGGAAAGATTTGTTGATATTGTATATCTTCAAAGTAATCTATGCCGGCAGATGCACTTACTAAACCTGTTTCATCACTTGGAATACAAATGGACCGTCTCAATGTTAAGAAGGAGTATTAATAAAAGTTTAATTTAGTAACATTGAAATGTAATAAATTGTAAACAAACCTGTATTCTTCTTGTTGTGTTGCTGTTAACACCTATGTATGTACTTGTTGCTTTTAAAACTAATTTTCAATATGTCAAAAGGATACAAGTGACTGACTTTACCTTTATATTTTACTAAAAGGGTTAAACTAACATTAAATCGGGTTTTTATTATAACATCAAGTGAAAATATCTACAGTTTCAAATCTTCATTAAAGAAAGCCGTTGAGGCAGCGAAGGATATTACCAGCGGCCTCTTTAATTTACTCAGTACTTTTGGAGCTAATCCGGATCTATTTACTGGGAAATCGCCAGCAAGCGGACGACAGCACAAAGTTTCTCCACCACTGATGTTCAGGTTTTTAAGTAAGTGTTACAGATGTTCACACAATATGGAAGATAAGATGTTGAGGAAACTTATATTTCCATGGTTGGCGCAATTGGGGGTGTCTTATTTTTTATGGATTGATCAAACGATGCTGAGATTCCGGTGTGCTTTGGGACCTTTACAGGTTCGCACTGACAGAATTGAGAAAGTCGAAGAAAATTTTCTGAGAAAAAATTGCAGGAACCTGGAAAAACTGCCAGAAATCTCGCGTACCTAATAAGTTTTATCAAAGTATTCTTCAAATAGCTTAGGTCTGTTACAAAACGGAGGTGGAACTTTTACATCTAGTCCAGAAGAAACTCTATAAATACTACTTCAAATTCATTTTCCAAACTCGATCCTTTTAAACAACACACAGCATGTCAATTCTGAAGGCACAAACTTATCCTACCGTTCGTCCCGAACAAGTTTGTCATTCACCGTTAAGTTGAAATGACACATTCTATCCAAATGGACTACTTTTAATTTTCTTGATCCCAACGCTGGATCCGGTAGCCAACATTATTAATGCGGGTTATCACCTTGTATTCTGTTGCAATCTTTCTTACGCTGATTATACAGCAACATCTTATCTCGTTAGTTGAATCCGGAAGATGTCGGTTGCTCGCCAGATTCATCTTCTCTTGGGTGTTTTCATGCAATTTACGAATCCTGCTGCGCAAATGATCCACAATGTCGATCCCAGTCCCGCTGGCGGTTGGTGACGACCTTAGACAGATGCTAATTCAAAGTCTCATTGAATCGCTCGACCATTCCATCAGATTGAGGGTGTAATGGCGTTTTCCTTGTCTTCTTTATTCCCAGATATGGGCACACTTCCTAAAAGACTGTTTCAAAGTTCAGTCTTGTTTTTTCGCTCTTTATCAGAGTGTAGCTCCATTGGGACCCCAAATCTACTCACCGAGTTTTTGATCATCTCTTCTGCAGTGGTCTTAACCTACTGATTTGGGATTGCAAACAGCGATGTTGATGGGATTTGTTCGTATGATGCTCCGAAATTGTATTGTTGCACTCGTCTCCATGACTTTACCCTTGTTCCCTTGGTAGCCGAACAACTTATGCACTTTTTGCACCAATCAAGGTGTCTACTGACAGGCTCTCATATAGTGTTACCACTTTACAATTTTTATTCGTTGTTCAGTGCTACCAATTTTTGTATAAAAATGCTTTTTTTCTTTTAACTTACTACAATTCGACCATCCTGACTTGCATTCGTCTCGATTGCACTCCTTAGTTTTGGCTCGGGTCCGACAATTTTTTTCTTACATACGGTCTCATATTCGCTGCCTCTCAAGTGCCGTTATACGGCGTCTGACTAATTTGAAAGTTCTCTACGTCCGTTTGTTCGTATCCCCGTTTCCTAACACTCTGTTTACACTATATGGCCCCTTAAACTTCGGTATCAATTTTTTTGAGGCACCCGGCGTACTGACAAAATTCTTTACCATGAAATAGTCATCTACTTTATAAACACGTGACGCCTTACGTCTTTCATCATGCTTCTGCTTATTGTATTCCTGCACCTGTACCTGCTTCCAAACAGCTACTGATCTCTTTACTTTTAAATCCGGTTCCTCCCTTAACCCGACTATTTCCTTTAAATTTTCTTTTACACGGTCGATTATCCTAACCCTCTGTTTCTCTCCGAATTCAATTCACTTGGGGCTTCTATGCACCGTATTAATCATGGTAAACTCTATATCCAACAACATGTGCTTTAAACCCCTGTTTCCATCGTGACTCACCGCTTTCGCTATCATGGATCCCAGGCTCCTATTTATTCGCTCTACCTGTCCATTTGCTTTCGACAACTCTGTAGCTATCTTTATGTGTCTTATATAACTCTCCTCCATAAAATCTTTACACTTATACCCCGTAACAGAGCTTCCCCTTTCCGATACTATGTTCTTGGGACGACTGTATGCAACGAAATACTTCCTCAAGAGCCCTAGGACCTCCCGCGCGCCTATGCTTTGAGTGGCGTATAATTTAACGTACTTGGTGAACGCATCCACCACTCGGAATACATAATTTTTCCTAAATCTCTTCAATCACATCGGGCCAAAATGATCGATATGTAACGTGTCGAACGGAATATTGCCCTTTGGTATGTTATGTAAAAATCCATCTTTCTTTCCATGCTTTGGAGAATTTGCAATGCACGTTAAGCAACTCTTCAAATGACCCTTCACTTTGAGTCTCATACGGGGGAAAAAGTATGTCATCTGAATAGCGTCAATCGTCTTGTCCCATTTCGTCATAGTATTTGTATAAAACACTATGCTCCATTTCCTCGGGCACATAGAAAGGAATGCCGTCCTTGACTTTCCGATACCCCAACCCATTATGCATCTCGTAGAAAGCATCTTCTCTCTTTTCTAACACTTTTCTAAACCCCCTGATCCGTTCGTCCCACCCCTTACTAATTGATAGACTCTGCTCGAAGGTGTTGCCTTCCATATTCTCTCGCAGCAGCGATGCTCAACAGAGTAATCGTAGTTTTGCAATTCCATGGCCCACCCCACGCAATACGCGTGTTAATGTTCTTTTTCTTTAATGTAAGGGTCAGCGAGTTGCAGTCCATCACTATCTTGAAGGGATACCTTGCAAATATATACGAAAACGCTCGAAGGCATAGATAATTGCCAGAATTTCTAACTCGAAACTGTGGTATCTAGTTTCGCATTCTGTAGTTCTTCTTTAAAAGAAAAGCACTGGGTGAAGCTTTTAGTCCGATTTCTTCCGCATTAATATATAGCCGAACCCAATTGAACTAGCATTACAGTGTAGTTCCGTCTCATCTTCCGGGTCATAGATTGACAAAACCGGAGCTTCCAGTAGCTTGTTCTTGACCAATTCAAAACATTATAGTTCCTCTTAAAATCAGCCAACTTCTTTATTAGATCTACAGCGGCTTTGCCAGTATCGAGAGATAGAGAGAGAGAGAGCCTCCTAAAATACGAGCACAACCCCAAGAAGCTATAAACTGACTTCGAGTTCTGTGGTACTGGAAAATTTGCGACCGCGATCATCCGCCTCTAATCGGGGCTGATACATGCTTCCGAAATGTTATATCCCAAATACTTAATACTCAAATATAAAAACTCACATTTGTCTATTCTTAAGTCCAACCTATTCTCCACTAGTCTACCTAATACCTTCTTTAAAATCGCCACGTTCTCAGTCGCGATAATAATATCGTCCGGATAGATAGCTATCTCCGAATTTCTTACCATGTCTTCGAATACCTTGTTGATAAACCGCTGAAACGTCAACGGCGCATTCCTAAAGCCAAACGGCATACGCAAAAACTCGTATTGCCCCATTGGGGTTACAAACGACTTGTGTTTTATACTCTCCTCAGACATCTTAACATGGTTAGAGGCACTCTTTAGGTCTAATGTCGTGAACACTTTCTTTTTTACCAACCGATCTAATAAGTCATCTATCAGGGGTAAAGGAAAATTATACTTCTGGGTGACTTTGTTTAATGTCCTATAATCTACACAAAACCTTATTTCCTCTTCGTTTACAATAATACATTCCCGTGAGAGGCAATTCTCTGAAAAAGTTTTTTCATAGAATTTGTATGTAGTTATATGAAAATCCCGTCAACGACAACTCTGACATGAGGGCATAACACTGATGTTGGAGTGGTTGCTACCTGGGCTAAATGTAACAAACTAACAACTAGTACGTACTAAGACCCACCCACTGGTTGAGGATGCAATGGCTCCAGTTTGACAACCACCTCTGGGAAAAATATCGAAACCTAATGCATCTGAGTTTCAAACTACTGCACCACCCGCTCGAGTTATTCGCAACGAATAACAAAATTGTCAATTACATTCCGGTGTCAGTGGTGCTGTCTGAAAGCCATCGGAAACGGAATACGTTGACCATATCTATGTTTATGATATGACATGAAGTAATATGTTTAAATAAAGAAAATAGTCAGTCTTATTCGAGACGACACCAAAAGCAGAGTAGTTTCATTTTTCCATTCGTTAATAAATGTAATTGGCGCAGTCAATATCCAATATCTAAATTGGAAGATATTTAAGTCGAACCTGAAAAAGTAATCACGACGGTATTCACACTAAAAATCAGTGCTTAATACGGTGTTACTAAACGGTTGTGTAAAAGTGACGGTATTCACACTTAAAATCAGTGCTTAATACGGAGTTACTAATCGGTTGTGTAAAAGTGATCGTACATAAAAGTCAACTTTTCGTTTGCATCCACGAACCACTCGAAAATATATCCAGTGAACTCAGTTTTTGTCCAAAATTGCGTCGAGTCGAGATAAGCAATTGTCACTGTTCACTGCTAACCGAGGGATATTTATAAATAACAACATAGAGCAGATGATGCAAAGCATCATGGAAGCACTTAACAACATAGCTGCTGTTCAACTACAACTACAACTACAGGACTTCCAGCAACAATTTAATCAGAGGAGACCAGAACCCACAGAGAAAACTATTTCTTACATAAAGGAGTTTTTCAGTTAGAAAGACGAGCTGACCCATCTAACAGCCGTTCCTGATAACCGAAAGGCGGAGGTGTTTAGGGCGATATACAACATCAAGATCGTGGGGACAGCAAAGAGTATTTTGTATACGACGCCGATAACAACGTGGGAAGACACCAAGGGTCATCTAATACAGCATTTTCGCCCCATCGTGGATTTCAACGTCATATTACTTAAAATTAGTAATGTGAAGGTAAATAGTATCTTAGAACTATGTAATAAGTTAGATTTACTGTTAAAAGAAGCCCATGAGTATGCGTTATATGAAACTAATAATGCCAAGATTGTTAATTCTGTAAAGCACTTAATGGTAGCAAAAATAAAAGAATTAACAATCACACTATATGGCCCCTTAAACTTCGGTATCAATTTTTTTGAGGCACCCGGCGTACTGACAAAATTCTTTACCATGAAATAGTCATCTACTTTATAAACACGTGACGCCTTACGTCTTTCATCATGCTTCTGCTTATTGTATTCCTGCACCTGTACCTGCTTCCAAACAGCTACTGATCTCTTTACTTTTAAATCCGGTTCCTCCCTTAACCCGACTATTTCCTTTAAATTTTCTTTTACACGGTCGATTATCCTAACCCTCTGTTTCTCTCCGAATTCAATTCACTTGGGGCTTCTATGCACCGTATTAATCATGGTAAACTCTATATCCAACAACATGTGCTTTAAACCCCTGTTTCCATCGTGACTCACCGCTTTCGCTATCATGGATCCCAGGCTCCTATTTATTCGCTCTACCTGTCCATTTGCTTTCGACAACTCTGTAGCTATCTTTATGTGTCTTATATAACTCTCCTCCATAAAATCTTTACACTTATACCCCGTAACAGAGCTTCCCCTTTCCGATACTATGTTCTTGGGACGACTGTATGCAACGAAATACTTCCTCAAGAGCCCTAGGACCTCCCGCGCGCCTATGCTTTGAGTGGCGTATAATTTAACGTACTTGGTGAACGCATCCACCACTCGGAATACATAATTTTTCCTAAATCTCTTCAATCACATCGGGCCAAAATGATCGATATGTAACGTGTCGAACGGAATATTGCCCTTTGGTATGTTATGTAAAAATCCATCTTTCTTTCCATGCTTTGGAGAATTTGCAATGCACGTTAAGCAACTCTTCAAATGACCCTTCACTTTGAGTCTCATACGGGGGAAAAAGTATGTCATCTGAATAGCGTCAATCGTCTTGTCCCATTTCGTCATAGTATTTGTATAAAACACTATGCTCCATTTCCTCGGGCACATAGAAAGGAATGCCGTCCTTGACTTTCCGATACCCCAACCCATTATGCATCTCGTAGAAAGCATCTTCTCTCTTTTCTAACACTTTTCTAAACCCCCTGATCCGTTCGTCCCACCCCTTACTAATTGATAGACTCTGCTCGAAGGTGTTGCCTTCCATATTCTCTCGCAGCAGCGATGCTCAACAGAGTAATCGTAGTTTTGCAATTCCATGGCCCACCCCACGCAATACGCGTGTTAATGTTCTTTTTCTTTAATGTAAGGGTCAGCGAGTTGCAGTCCATCACTATCTTGAAGGGATACCTTGCAAATATATACGAAAACGCTCGAAGGCATAGATAATTGCCAGAATTTCTAACTCGAAACTGTGGTATCTAGTTTCGCATTCTGTAGTTCTTCTTTAAAAGAAAAGCACTGGGTGAAGCTTTTAGTCCGATTTCTTCCGCATTAATATATAGCCGAACCCAATTGAACTAGCATTACAGTGTAGTTCCGTCTCATCTTCCGGGTCATAGATTGACAAAACCGGAGCTTCCAGTAGCTTGTTCTTGACCAATTCAAAACATTATAGTTCCTCTTAAAATCAGCCAACTTCTTTATTAGATCTACAGCGGCTTTGCCAGTATCGAGAGATAGAGAGAGAGAGAGCCTCCTAAAATACGAGCACAACCCCAAGAAGCTATAAACTGACTTCGAGTTCTGTGGTACTGGAAAATTTGCGACCGCGATCATCCGCCTCTAATCGGGGCTGATACATGCTTCCGAAATGTTATATCCCAAATACTTAATACTCAAATATAAAAACTCACATTTGTCTATTCTTAAGTCCAACCTATTCTCCACTAGTCTACCTAATACCTTCTTTAAAATCGCCACGTTCTCAGTCGCGATAATAATATCGTCCGGATAGATAGCTATCTCCGAATTTCTTACCATGTCTTCGAATACCTTGTTGATAAACCGCTGAAACGTCAACGGCGCATTCCTAAAGCCAAACGGCATACGCAAAAACTCGTATTGCCCCATTGGGGTTACAAACGACTTGTGTTTTATACTCTCCTCAGACATCTTAACATGGTTAGAGGCACTCTTTAGGTCTAATGTCGTGAACACTTTCTTTTTTACCAACCGATCTAATAAGTCATCTATCAGGGGTAAAGGAAAATTATACTTCTGGGTGACTTTGTTTAATGTCCTATAATCTACACAAAACCTTATTTCCTCTTCGTTTACAATAATACATTCCCGTGAGAGGCAATTCTCTGAAAAAGTTTTTTCATAGAATTTGTATGTAGTTATATGAAAATCCCGTCAACGACAACTCTGACATGAGGGCATAACACTGATGTTGGAGTGGTTGCTACCTGGGCTAAATGTAACAAACTAACAACTAGTACGTACTAAGACCCACCCACTGGTTGAGGATGCAATGGCTCCAGTTTGACAACCACCTCTGGGAAAAATATCGAAACCTAATGCATCTGAGTTTCAAACTACTGCACCACCCGCTCGAGTTATTCGCAACGAATAACAAAATTGTCAATTACATTCCGGTGTCAGTGGTGCTGTCTGAAAGCCATCGGAAACGGAATACGTTGACCATATCTATGTTTATGATATGACATGAAGTAATATGTTTAAATAAAGAAAATAGTCAGTCTTATTCGAGACGACACCAAAAGCAGAGTAGTTTCATTTTTCCATTCGTTAATAAATGTAATTGGCGCAGTCAATATCCAATATCTAAATTGGAAGATATTTAAGTCGAACCTGAAAAAGTAATCACGACGGTATTCACACTAAAAATCAGTGCTTAATACGGTGTTACTAAACGGTTGTGTAAAAGTGACGGTATTCACACTTAAAATCAGTGCTTAATACGGAGTTACTAATCGGTTGTGTAAAAGTGATCGTACATAAAAGTCAACTTTTCGTTTGCATCCACGAACCACTCGAAAATATATCCAGTGAACTCAGTTTTTGTCCAAAATTGCGTCGAGTCGAGATAAGCAATTGTCACTGTTCACTGCTAACCGAGGGATATTTATAAATAACAACATAGAGCAGATGATGCAAAGCATCATGGAAGCACTTAACAACATAGCTGCTGTTCAACTACAACTACAACTACAGGACTTCCAGCAACAATTTAATCAGAGGAGACCAGAACCCACAGAGAAAACTATTTCTTACATAAAGGAGTTTTTCAGTTAGAAAGACGAGCTGACCCATCTAACAGCCGTTCCTGATAACCGAAAGGCGGAGGTGTTTAGGGCGATATACAACATCAAGATCGTGGGGACAGCAAAGAGTATTTTGTATACGACGCCGATAACAACGTGGGAAGACACCAAGGGTCATCTAATACAGCATTTTCGCCCCATCGTGGATTTCAACGTCATATTACTTAAAATTAGTAATGTGAAGGTAAATAGTATCTTAGAACTATGTAATAAGTTAGATTTACTGTTAAAAGAAGCCCATGAGTATGCGTTATATGAAACTAATAATGCCAAGATTGTTAATTCTGTAAAGCACTTAATGGTAGCAAAAATAAAAGAATTAACAATCGGTCAGCCATCGAGAGAAATTAGGAATGAATTTGATTTGAATGCAATATTGTCCATCTTGCGTTCATACATTCCAGATAGTGCCTGGAATTTAAGGAAATTTAACAAAAATAATTCAAATAATTTCCAAGTTGGCAAGCATTCGAGAAATGTCGACTCAGAGAGAGCTAGCAATGATGGTGATAATAGATCATCACAACATAGAGTTTCAAAACAGAGAGGGTGGCAAAATAATGCTAACAGGTACCAGAACAATGATAGGCAATATAGAAATCAGAGTAACAATTCAGAGCAGGGCAGAAATAGTAATAATAATGGATCTAGCCAGTCGAGACAGCATTTATCCCAAACATTAAATCCTTCAGGACAGGCGAGGAATAATAGTCAGAATCCGCAACCGATTGAGGTAAATTCCGTAGGAGCTAATACTGGTAGTGTGCGTGTGGGGAGATTCACAGTATAGATCCGACGGATTTTCGGAATTAAGCCTCGGGAACAAAATATTTTGTAATCTTACGATAGGTAATAATAAATATAAGGCTTTAATAGATACCGGTTCCATGGTTAGTATAATAAATTCATCAAGGGTCGACTGTAGCTATTTTCCTGTGTTTGAAGAAAAATGCATGTTCATAAACACGATAAATAATAGAACTAAGGAACATGTTAAGATTATTATTACTGATGTTCCCAAAGAACTCCGGATGAGTTTTAATAGTAAGTTAAAATGGTATAAAATGTCACTTAGAGATAAAGGCTATGATCTTCTTTTGAGAATGGACATTATTAGAAAAAACGTAGCTGAATTAAATATAAGCAGGAAAATAATGAATTTAGTAAACACTGCCAGTTTAAAAGCATATTCAGAAGACTACAATAAAATAGACTGTTATGAATTAAATTACCAACAAAAGCAGGAATTAGACACTTCACATCTGAGTCCAATAGAAAGAAAAGAAATAACGAAAATATTGAAACAGTATGAGAGTTTAATCTATAAAGAAGGGGATAAGCTTACAAATACGGATCCAATCATGCATGAGATCATGCATCAACAAATGAATGCAAGAAGACAGGTTACAGAAATGGAGAAGCAGGCCATTGTTAGGACGTCGAATAGAAGATATTCCTCCCCAATAGTAATTGTTGCAAAAAAGTTAAGTAAAACAGGAGAACAAAAATTCAGACTTTGTGTAGACTATAGAAGATTAAATGATATAACGTTCGACGACAAGTACCCTCTACCTAATATCGACAGTATATTAGATAAGCTAGGGAGAGCCCAGTATTTCAGTACTTTGGATTTAGCCAAAGGATACTATCAAATCAAGATGCATCCAAAGGATATTCATAAAACTGCATTTGTAACTCCAAACGGTTTATATGAATTTACACGGATGCCTTTTGGCCTCAAGAACGCTCCAGCGACGTTCCAGAGGCTGATGAACGAAATACTAAGGGAATATATAAACAAGATCTGTGTCGTCTATCTCGACGATATTCTAATATTTTCCACAAATTTCGAAGAACATCTCCAAGCCATTACTACGATTTTCAATGTCCTTGCTAAACATAACCTGAAGGTGCAGTTTGATAAATGTTCCTTCCTTCAAAAGAACACGGAATTTTTAAGCCATATATTAACAGAAGAAGGAATGAAACCGAATCCAGGAAAGGTCAAATGTTTAGCAAATTCCAAATTGCCATCGTCGGAAAAAGCTAAAAGCTAGAAGCGTTCCTTGGAGTCACTGGATTTTACCGAAAATTTGTAAAAAAAATTATTCGAAAATAGCGTATCCAATGACTAGGTTTTTCAAAAAAGGTGCAAAGATAAAAATTAGCGATCCCGAATACATCCAGGCCTTTGAAACGTTAAAACAAAACATCATCGACTACCACATACTCAGGCTTCCAAATTTCGGAAAACCATTTACGTTGTTCACAGATGCCTCGAACTTAGCAATGCTGTGCTAACCCAAGAGGGTCTGCCAATTTGCTATGCATCTAGGTCGTTAAATGATCATGAACAAAACTACTCGCCTACCGATAAGGAATTCTTAGCTATTGTTTGGTCTGTAACATATTTTAGGCCATATTTATGGGGAAATAAATTTAAAATCGTTACTGACCATCAACCCATAAAGTATTTGAACAAAAAATACAACGGAAAAGAGTTCTCCGCTAGAAATCTGCGGTGGCTTCTTAAGTTGTCTGAGTTCAATTACGATATCGAAACCGAATCGAACCAGGCAACAGTTCATTCTGACTCTGAACAAAAAGTAGATCATTTTCCTATAAAGGAAGATATTGTTAATAAATGCAAAACCCAATTAATTCTAACAAATTCTGTTTCGGCACAGGAGGAGGTAATTCATCGTAGAAAAATTATTCAATTAGATATGACTAAAAATAACTCATATTGGGAAGACCTCTTCAAGAGAGTGTTAAAAAAGGGAATTGTAGGTATTTATACCGAACTGCCGTACACCGTGTACAATAAAGCTCAACAATGTCTGATAAGTCTTTTTGGATGAAATAAAAATATCCCGGTTATTAAGTGCACGTTAAGAGCTCAAGAAATCAGAACTGAGTCAGAAATTTGCAAACAGATTTCACTTTATCATTTAAGAGAAGTAATCACTCAGAGATATCGGAAACTTATTACACACTTAAAAACAGATTGTATTACCCAGGACTTTTGAGAGAAATTTCGAAAGTTATTGGAAACTGCCAAACATGTCAGGAAGGGAAGTACGATAGAAAACCTCTCAAACCAAAATTTAAAAGATCAGAAACTTCTTCTAAAGCCAATGAAATTCTGCATATGGACATCTATCATTTCAATAAACTTTTCTTCCTTACTTTCATTGATAAGCTAACAAAGCAGGCATATGCATACAGTTTGAACAGTAAAACTTGGGTTAGTAAAGTAGAAGCAATTGAGGACCATTTAGCAAAGTTCGGTAAACCTAGAAAAATTATTTGCGATAATGAATTCAAATCTGAAAATATTAAAGAATTTTTCAAGGAAAATGACATCGAAGTGCATTTTACTATACCGAATTCTCACACTGGAAACTCTGATATTGAACGCTTCCATTCCACTTTACTAGAAATTCCACTAACAATTAAAGACCAAGAACTTACAACTGTCCGGAAAGTGCATAAAGCCGTTTTAGTTTACAATTACCGCCACCATTCTATAATTCGAATGAGTCCGAATCAAGCTAGGAACGTAGACCCGGCAGTATTTGGTTACTAAAATTTTAAATAAGATGAATGTAACTAGGGAAGATTATGAAGAAAATAGGCATGAAGGTTTAATTAGAAATTACAAACATGAACTTTATTATAGAAAAAAATGTTCATCCCACCACAGTTAAAAGACCAAATAAATTTACAGGCTAATAACATCGATCCAGAGTGAGCAAGGTTATGTTACCCTATACCGAGGATCTGTCGAATTAATAAACAATTCCCAAACGATTATACGTATAATAGATACTTTGGAAATTGTAGCTGTAGTAGAGTCTGCTGAAATGAATCAAAAACTTAATTCAATGACGAATGGGCCGTTTCTTAGGGAAATTTTAAAGATTAAGGCAAAAGTCAAGACGTTAACACTCCCAATTCAAAAAAGGTCTTATGAATCTCATTGGAACTGGTCAGAAATGGCTATTCGCAACAATGGACGACCAAGATAGGATAGATATTGCTCAATATCTTAAAATAGTCGAAACGAATGACAATACTACTATAGAAAATTTGAACAAACAAATAGGTATAAATCAAAAATTCATGGATAATATAAACAACATCAAGACAATGGTATTAGAAGATAGGCAACATATAAGGGATGCTTATAATGTCGTCATAGATAGTCAAAGAAATATTACATTGAAGTTACTACAAACGGACCATCTTTTGAAGTTAAAGATTCTCGAAGAAAAAATTAATAATATTTTAGACAATGTAGCATCTGCCAAACAGGGATTATTACACCCAAGTATTTTAACAAACGAACTATTAGGCATTGTAGATCTAGACTACTTTAAGCTAAAGCATGCCAAAATTGGAGCTATTCAATTAAACAATACGAAACTTGTCTTAGCAATTAAGGAACCTAAAGATTATATTCCGACAATATTAAAGATGATAATTCCTATTCCTAATAAAAATTTTAAGAAAATTGACATTAAGCCAATAAATTATGTTAAAATAAATGGCAACAGATATGACTATAATCCCGATAACTTACATATACAGAGTCTAAAGAAAATTAATAACTGTATAATTGAGCGAGAACGTAATTTCCGCAATAATAATAAAACCGAAAATGTAACTATCAATGAACATTTGTATATTTGTAAGAACTTAGTTAAGTAACATATTGTTAACGAATGTGATGATAGGAATATTACTTTAAGTGGAAACTTTATGGTAAATGTTACTATTTGTTCCATTGAAGTCCTAAATACCATAATATCTAATTATAATATAGAGTTTATCCAAAATTGTGCATACGAAGATAAATAAAATGTGACAATATAAAGGGTTTTCCAATAGGGACTTGACAACTTTGAATTTAATTTGTGAACGCACTATTTCACTAATCATCAAACTGTCACTGTCAATTAATTCAGTAAACTCAACTCATTGGTTCGTCGATAAGCAAAATATGCGTTATTGGTCGAGTGAAAACCCACATGTGCTTCATGAATCACCACTTCATCCACAAAAAATAACTGTTTGGTGCGGTTTGCATGCCGGCGGCGTTATTGGGCCATATGTTTACGTCGACGATAACGATCGTCACGTTACTGTGAATGGTCAGGGTTATCGCGCCATGATCACCGATTATTTTTGGCCCGAATTGGAAGATATGGACTTGGCCGACATGTGGTTTCAACAGGATGGTGCAACAAGCCACACAGCACACGCTACAATCGATTTATTGAAGAGTAAGTATGGTGAGCGTGTTATTTCAAGACACGGGCCAGTCGATTGGCCGCCTCGTTTGTGCGATTTAACGCCGCTTGACTTTTTTCTGTGGGGCTACGTTAAGTCATTGGTTTATGCCAACATGCCGACGACGTTGGAAGAGCTCAGAACCAACATTAAACGCGAAATAGCGGCCGTTTCAGCCGAAATGTGTAGCCAAGTCGTTGAAAATTAGGTCCAACGAATCGACCGCTGCAAACGTGCCCGCAGTGGCCATATAAACGAAGTCGAATTCCATTCATAAATGTTTTGATTGTACTTCAAGCCAATAATAAAATTTATGAAATATCTCAAATGGTTTGCCTTTTATTTAAAAAAAAAGTTGTCAAGTTGTTATTAGATAACCCTATATATAGATGCATTTTTTTCTTTTAACTTACAGCAGATGTGAACAATTGTCGATTTTGTTCCTGTCTTCGCATCTACCCTAGTACACTCTGTTATTACATTCATTAGCCTTAGTGATGCCAACATTTCTAAGTATTCTTTTACATCATATAATGTAACTTCAGACCTTTTACATCAATATTCATGTCGCTCATTACTACAACCTCGTCTTTTTTTCGAACTCTTCGATAAACGCTTTTTTACTGGTCTGCATATTCTAAACATACATTTGTATTTATTGTTTTCCACAATTCGAATTTGATTGTTTGCGTATAACGCGCCTTTAGATGTTAGTCGTTAAATTAAGTTAATTCTATATCATTTCGAATAAACATTAAAATTTCAGCTCCTCTGCGTTTTTCTCTGTTCAGACATTCAGGTTGAAAGCCATAAATCCCTTTTTCTTCTTCCTCTATACTTGTTTCAACTTAGTCTATAATTTTTAAAACATTAGCAATGCAGTTTATGGTATATTCAAACAAAAGTCATTCCAATTCTTACGCAAAGATCTTTATTGAAACAATTTATTACAATCTCAACTAAACGGACTGAAATCTGCCGAAGGAGAGTCAGAATGGTCGTTAAAATATATTCGAATTGGACTTGTGACAAAGTGCCCTCTGGTAGTTAAAACTTGTGACAAAGTGCCGTCTGGTGATTGGATCGATGAACTACTACTACATCACTCCCCCCTTAGTGACTTTGTCACGATGACAGATAAAGTGTCAAACGAAACTTTTTTTTTGTTTTTGTCTGCATTTTTTTCTTGAATTGCGGTGACTTCTAGGTCTACTTCTAAATGTGCTGGTCTCAATCTTTCTACTGATACGGTGAGAATTCGTCCTGCTGCTTTAATAGTGAAGAGTCGGTCGTTGATTCTGTTGAGAACTAAGTACAGTCCAGAATATGGTTGTTCGAGGAGTTTTTTGTCTGCGTCCGAAAAAAGAAAAACCTGCGAACAACTATATAAGTTGGGAAGAATGAGTGGTTTCTTGGTTGAATGATGTGCCGGTTGTTTTGGCCACAGATGTCTAATTGCTTCGCGATGTTTTCCAGGAATTCCTGTGGATTTGATGTGGTAAGTTGATCAAAAAAACAAACTCACCAGGTATACGTAGGGTATATCATATAACATTTCTGCAGCTGCTGCTTTGTAAGCGGTGCGCAATCCGTAGATTGTACAGTACAGTAGAAAGTGCGTCTATCTAAGTTGATTTATAGTGACACATTTATGCAGCTATTAACGTTCTGTGCCAGCGTTCTACAATTCCATTCGATGCTGGATGTTCTTAGCCTTGTAGTACCACACATGTTGTTAAGAGCTCTGAAAAGAGCTCTTTCAAATTATGTACCTTGGTCGGTGGTGAGTATTTCTGGAGTGCCATAGAGTGCGACCCAATTCGTAGAAAGCAGTTGCTACTGTGTCTGCATTCATATCTTAGAGCGGTACAGCTTCTGGCCACCTTGTGAAGGGATCGATCATTGTCAAACAATATTTGTATCCAACGAAAACAAAAGAGTAGACGCCAAGTCACTAAGTGTAAAGTGCTTGCAAAAATAAGTTGGCTCCAAGCCACAACCCACACGAAAGAGTGGACGCCAAGCCACCAAGTGTAAAAGTGCAAAAAAAAAAAACAAGCCACAAGAAATAAGTGGACATCAGCCACAAAAGTGGTCGTGAATAAATCACTTGGACACCAAGCCACGCGGACTAGGAGTTGTGAGAGGGAAAAGAAGCCCCCCAGTAATCCCTTAAAAAAGAACAAAAAGGTTGGACAAAAAGGCGGATAGCTGCCCTCACCAGCGTCTAGCAGTTGCCGAAAAATAAATTTGTTATGGAAATTATCTTACTTCTGCAAGTCGATTTTAATTTTTAAGAACATATTCATAAGATTGTATTGTCTAATATACTTGTTTGATTATAATTTAGACTCAAATTTTTACATTTGTATTAATAATTAATTAGTTCAGTCCCTTTAATAAAATTCGCTATTTTATTCACCATTTGATTTAAGCCCACAATTTAAAATTTGGATTGTCAGACAAATGTATCATGTTAGTCTCTATTTTAATCTTCACGTCTTATGTTGTACAATGGCTTATTAAAATCAAAGCTGCAGTATAGTATTTCTTGCTGGGGTGGTACTTACTTCAACTAGAACCCTTATAAACCAAACAAAAACATGATATAATAAGATATAAGTTAATCACAGAGCACCTAGCTTTGAACTATTCAAGAGCCTCGGAATTCTTCCATTAAGGCATCTGTATTGTTATCAAGTCTTAAAATTTTTCTTTGAAAACTCCGGCTATTACTATGTTAGGTTTCATGAAAGTCATAATTTACGCGCCAATACCAGGAACTTTGTATCTATTCCTTCCATTTATAAAACACACTTCTTACGATTTTTTATTATGTTACAGCGCCTCGGTTATTTAACTCACTGCCAGCAAATCTTAGGTGTGAGAGAAAAAAATCAGTATTCTTAAGTTATATTAAAAAACGGCTTTTCTCTTTTAATCGTTGTTCAATAGACTCTTTTTTGACTCCAACGTTGTAATCTTTTTAACTTCTTTTTGCCCAATAAACTACGAGGGCATGCACCTAAAAATATGCCACAACGGTGAACAAAAGCATGTACATGCAATATACAGGCGACCTAGCTCTAGTGTTGGAAGGTTTATTGAAGAATTAGATGGAATCATAAAGGGGAATAATGAGAGTATCGTGTTGGGAGATATCAATATATACATCAGAGATGAGAATAACTCACTTGTTTTAAAATACATGGAGATGATGGCTTCCAAAGAGCTAACAAGCGTGATAAAATGTCCCACGCGTATTGATGCTTTAAATAACACAGCGACGATAATTGACCACGTATATGTTAGTATAACTAAGAGTGAAATATTCTCAGCAGTAATTGAAACCGACCTTTCTGACCTTACGTTGTTTTATATGCAACGAAGAGCTTAAATAGCTCTGAAACACCATGTGAAACCGACGTTAATAATATTAATCAGCAAAAAGTTAATGAGCTTATTCAGAGTACAGACTGGCAACATATACTTCAAGAAAATGACGTTGAGGCACTCTACAATAAATGCGTAGGAGAAATGAATAAGATTTATGCTGAATCAAGTTAAATAACCACAAGAAAAGAACACGGAAGCATAAGCCATGGATAACTCCAGAAATAGTCCCAATGTGCAAAAAAAGGGATGAGTTATATAGGAGGTGGAAAAACAGCCCCAGATGTAAGACGTTTAAAGATGAGTACAAAAGATATCGAAACACAGTTACTAAGAACATTCAACTTATAAAAGCCATATACTACAAACAAAAGTTTTTAAATACCAACAACGACCCGAGGAAAACCTGAAGTATTGTGAGTGAACTGCTAAGAAGAAAGAAATGCTCAGTAGACGAAGCAATTAAAAGTAATTTTCCAAATGCTGCAGATGGCTTAAGAGACATTGTTGAGGAATTTGCGGAGCGGTTTTCAAATCAAGCGGCATACATCATTCATATCTGTGATACAAAAACCTCAAACCATGAGAACTGGCAACTTCAAAAAAGTATTTGCGTAGAGGAAGCAACAGATCCTGAAGTTTACAAAATACTGTGTCAACTGAGTGACAAAAAAGGTCCTGGAGCAGACAACATTGGACCAGTTGATCTCAAAACAAATGCTATGTGTCTCACTCCTATAATCACGAAGATCGTAAAATGTAGTATGTTTTAGTCCTGTGTGCCAAAACTAATGAAAACTTCAATAATTCGCCCAATATACAAGTGAGGAATAACAAAAGATACGGAGAATTATAGACCGATTTCAATTCTACCAACGGTTGAATAATGTTTGGAAGAGGTAGTTGTTAATCGTGTTAATTGTTTTATGTCGAAGCACAAAGTGATTCATCCAAAAAAATTTGGTTTTCAAAGGTGCAAGAGCACTTAATCGTTAATGGGGAATTTACCAACGTCGTGAATGAATAAAAACCACCACGTACTCGTGCTCTTTATAGATTTCAGCAAGGCGTTTGACTCCTGGAAAACTTGTGGAAAGCGTCAACAGATTATTACTAAGAGGAGCGCTGGCAAACTGGCTTAAAAGCTATCTGAGTGAAGGAGAAATACAAGTCAAGATATCTGACACATTTAGCAAAAAAAGAACGATCAAATACGGCGTGCAACAAGGTTACAAACTGGGCCCCATATTATTTATACTTAAAGCTACTGCATATGCCTACGCTGATGACATCGCAATTGTCGTCAAACACAAGGACTTGCACTTAACCATAAAAATACTGCAACACGAGTTCAACCTTGTATCTGAATATTGTCATGACAGCGGCCTGGTGATCAACGCAAATAAAACTAAGTTGATGCTTATTCGGACTCCATCGAAGCCAATTCACATCTTTCATCGAAATGATCGTTGTCCATTACTGAGCACAATCGAGGTAGTTAAAACCATTAAATACCTCGGAGCTACCATTGACGAGAATTTCCTATGGCGTGAGCACATCAACGTACTGCGTCTTCAACTTAAGCGCACTATATTTACAATGGTGCATCTTAATCGTTACTCACATATGGAGGTACTAAAGCAAGTATACTACTCGTTGGCAGAGTCACGCATTAGATACGGGATTCTGGCCTGGGGAAACGCAGCAAAAACCCACCTGGAGAAGAAATCAAACTTACAACATCGTCTTGTTAAAATTATTCGACACACTAATTCAAGTTTTTAAGTTTTAGATGTAAAGGCAATCTTCCAGATGACAACACTCCTAACTTACATGGACGAACGACGGATTCTTCAACCCATCAACCACACGCTAAACACCCGAAGACGTGCCCAAGAGATGCTAGAAGTTCCGACAGCTTACAACTCGTACGGAGAAAAAGAACTACGATGCACTGTTCCTAAATTGTTAAATTCGCTTCCACCGTTACTATAAATTATTCCTAATTTTAAAAAAAGGAAAAAAGAGATTAAAAAACATTTTATTGAACTTCATCATGTAAAGTAGAATCATATTAGTAATTCACAAAACACAAAAAAATATTAACTTCAAAATGAACTAATTGTAATTAATTGTAATAATTAATTAAACCTAATCTTTTCAATTTAAAATCACTTCAAAACTATATCAATGTTATGTCCAACCACCTGCAGATAAGCACTTTGCTTTGCAGGTAAAACAATGTTAACGATAATTTATATGCAAATAAAATTATGTGCAAATGTCAAAATTGAACTATTTTTTAAACTATTTGCTGATTAACTGTTTTCCCCATCAATAACTTTATAGTTAATTGTTAATTGTTTTGTGAAGTACTCTCGTCTCTTGCAATAGCAACAGATTGTACTAAACTATTTCTTGTCAACACTATTTATACTAAATTATGTTTGTAACTTATTCTGATTGCTATAGTATCTTGTCAAGAAATGAAAGAAAAATTAAAAAAAAAAAACCGCCATCTTTTTTCTTCACCACGTGCAAAGGGTTGGCCCAGGGGCTGCTAGAAGGGCGACAGATTCCCTTTTCTATTGAAGGTGGATGTCCGCTATTGCTTGCTTGAGTTTGTCTGATGCAAGCTGTCTTGAACGCTCTGATACCGGTTGACCTGAGGTAATTATGAAGTGATACGTGGAGCTGAGACTTGAAGGTGATAGGGACGTTGTGGTTGGCGAAATGAACTCTTTAATAATGTCAACTTACTGTTGATAGACCGTATACGTCTGTTAATGCCACATGACCAGGAACTGTTAGGCAAGTTGTTGAATCTATTATAGTATTCGTCTAGACTTGAGGCCGATATCTAGACCATAGTGTGCCATGTGATCCGCTCCAATTATGGCCATCTTTTCATCGGCGATAGTGAAAGACCATTTCATGGGACGTCGGTAACCAAGATGATTTAAAGTGATATGTTTTTTACCATATGTGTTGATATGGGAATTACTAGCGGCAAAAAGGATGATTTGCTGTGATGAATTTCTGAGTGTTGTTAGACGAGGAAGCACAGAAATTGTGGATCCAAAGTCTATTAGAAATTTTTGATTTGTGTTTTTATCAAACACAATTAGGTCACATCAAAATTGTGACAGCTATTGCCAACCGCCTGAGCCGACAATAGCTGTTTTATTTTGACTGGATGAGAAGTTGCAAGGCAGGCTGAATTTTTTTGCGTTGTTTCCAAACCACCGATGGTAGTAACTAATTTTGGACTGAGCTTCGTGAGTGAGTACTGAGTTATGATTGGCTGGGTAATCTAGGGCTTGGTGTTTTTGTTGCGTCCCGTGGTCACAGATTGAATTAGAGTTGTAAGGGATGCGAGAGTCGCTTCCATGGTGCTTAATCGAGATTGAACAGAACCGTTGGTTTCATTGGATGTAATCGCAGTGTTTTTATTTTATTTCTAGTAATATTAAATATTGAATAAATATAAATAATAACGAATATTTAATTGAAACAATTTATTGCAATCTTAACTGAACTGACTGAAGTTTGCCGAAGGAGAGTCAGAATTGTCGTTAAAATATTTTTGAATTGGATATGTGACAAAATGCCCTCTGGTGGTTGGAACTTGTGACAAAGTGCCTGGTGGCTGGTGGCTGGACCGATGAACTACTGGTGCTGCCTGGTCTTCGGTGATGACCAGTGTATGAACAGCTACAGATATAATGTTAAAGCTCAAGCAACAACATTTATTTTTTTCTAATTCATTTATTTATTCATTAAAAGTTTTTGTGTTTCTTTTTCTTTACAAACAGTGTAATTATTTTGTGCATATAGTTTTGATCATATCCTCAACGGAACTTGTTAATATCAGTTGGGTACTCTTATTTTGTCTGGCCAATATCTTTCCAGCACAGTCTCGCTTGGAAATCATTGGTTAGTATTTTGATGATGGCCGAATTAGCCTTCTTAGTGTGTGTGATGTTTATGGTTTAAAGTAAAGCCATGAATCCGCCTTCCTATTGAATTGTTGTTGCAATTCATCTTCAGTAATTTTTTTTTTTTACATATTCATTTTTTTATTATTATTTACATATTTAGTATTATTATTTACCCTATTTATGTAAATTGTGTTAAGATTAGTTTAAGATATATATTATTATTATTGAGTGTTTATAACTTTTAAAATGTTTTCTTTTTCTTTTTAAAAAGTGTTGTGTTGTGTTTTAACTGGACAACGTTGGGATTCAGTAGGAAGTCTCAAATGCCGTCGGGGTTTTCATTCTTTAATTCCCGTCGGCATTTTGGAATTTCAGAACTCCGCAACGTTGTTTGGAATGAATGATTTTGTGTGGTTTAGAGTGGACTGAATGCGTGTTGTGCTGTATAGGAATAAAGCTGTTGACTGAGAAATATTATTGAGTGATCGAGAAGAGAAAAAAAAAGGGGGAGGAACGGGATAAAATGTTTTTTTGTTGGGTTGTGTTGTGTAGAAATGGAAGTAAAATTGTATATGTTTATCGTTATTCGTTTATCGTTTATCGTTAGACAACAGATTTTTCCAGTTGATCGTGTAAGTTCTCCGGTACTTGTTTTCAAAGTGACCACTCGAATTAGTCCGTCGTTTCCGGGATGTGTAACGATGACTCGTACGAGTCGCCATTGCAACGGTGGTAGTCTTTTGTCTTTAATGAGAACTAAGTCGCTGCATTTTGGTCCCGGCTCCCGTGTCATTCACTTTGGGCGCTGGACAAGTATTCCGTACTCTACTTGCGCCAGAAATAGTTGGTCATTGAGGTGATACGCTTCCATCGCTCAAGGTAAATTACTCTTTCCAAGGCAGTGTCTTGTTGAGGAATTGCAACGAGTCTTTCGCCGATTAAAAAATGTGCTGGTGTCAGCGTCTCCAAGTCTTCGATGTCGTCCGACATTGGGCACAAAGGTATGGAATTGAGACAGGGTTCAACCTGAGTAAGTAACGTTAACAGTTCTTCAAATGTCGGGGATTCTGCCCCGACCGCTCTTCTGAGATGATGCCTTACCGATTTCACCCTTCCTCCAAAGCCCTCCGAAATTGGGAGATGCAGGGATAATAAAAGTCCACTTTGTGTGCAGCCCCAGTCAACCTTCGCCTTTTGCAGCATCCTCCCTAACTCCGTTTCTGCCCCTACAGTTTGGCTCACATTCCTCGGCGAGCTATAAATCGTTTTCTCCTTTGCTATCCACATCAAGTGTTTGTTATATTTGGGGGTCAATTCTGGCTCTGCAAATAAGCGAATCGAAACAGTCGGCTTTCATTTTTTTTATTCACTTGGTGCCAAAAAACGATTCTCGTTCAATTAGTGGTGAATTCAGTACCGTACATCGTGGTGATTAAATTGTCGTCTCTTGCTGTCATTTGTACAAATTGTGAATGTTAAAGCAAGCATAGTTTTCATTGTTTTCAATTTAATAAGTGAATTGTTAAATATTTTTATACTATAAAATGCCCTCAATATATAACATATAAGACTTCTTATCGAAACAAGGCGAAGAAATGTGCAGAGATTTGAAATTTATTTGTGATTAATATGCTGTATTATATAAATAAATACACAACTCTGTTTTCTAGGAAAAAATTGCGGATTATCAGTCGTCGTCTAAGAGAGAACGAAAATTCTTTTGAAGTGATAACGGAGGAACACTTCATGCCATTGTATCGCTTTTCTAAGCATCTATGCAGAACGCTTATTGAAAAACTCGTCCCGTTTCGTAAAAAATCATCAAAAATACTCGTACATGCTCTTCCATATCAAAGTACTGTGCGCATTGCGGTTCTTTGCTCAGGGAAGTTTTCAACAAGCTGTTGGTCAGGATAATTTGACCTCCTTGTCGCAAATATCGGTATCTCGATGCATTACAGAGGTTGCAATTGGTTTGAACTGCACAGTAAATCGACATGTCAAGTTTCCATGTTCTTCCCAGTTTGCTGAAGTAAAAAGAAGTTTTTATGATATTGCGGATTACCCGGGTGTTATTGGTTAAATAATGGCACGCATTTTAAGATTGCAGCTCCAAGAAAAGAAATAGAACATGTTTACTACTGTAGAAAAAGTGATCCCTCGAAAAATGTGCAAATTATTTGTGGAGCAGATTATTTAATCCTTAGTGCTTATGCCCGATTCGGTGGAACGGCTTATGATTCTTATATAAAGTTTTCTAATAACGACTTGACAACATTTTTTTTTTTAAATAAAAGGCAAACCATTTGAGATATTTTCAAAACTTTATTATTGGCTTGAAGTACAATCAAAACATTTATGAATTGATTTCGACATCGTTCATATGGCCACCGCGGGCATATTTGCAGCGGTCGATTCGTTGGACCCAATTTTCAACGACTCGGCCACACATTTCGACCGAAACGGCCGCTATTTCGCGTTCAATGTTGGCTCTGAGCTCTTCCAACGTCGTCGGCGTGTTGGAATAAGCCAATGACTTAACGTAGCCCCACAGAAAATAGTCAAGCGGCGTTAAATCCCACGAACGAAGCGGCCAATCGACCGGCCCATGTCTTGAGATAACATGCTCAGCATACTTACCCTTCAATAAGTCGATTGTGGCTTGTGGTACCATCCTGTTAAAGCCATATATCATCCAAGTCCATATCTTCCAATTCGGTCCAAAAATAATCGGTAATCATGGCGCGATAACGCTGACCATTCACAATAACGTGACAATCGTTATCGTCGACAAAAAAATATGGCCCAATAACGCCGCCGACATGCAAACCGCACCAAACAGTTATTTCTTGTAGATGAAGTGGTGATTCATGAAGCACATGTGGGTTTTTACCCGACCAATAACGCATATTTTGCTTATTGACGAACCCATTGAGCCAAAAATGAGCTTCGTCACTGAAGATGATCTTGCGTTTCCGAATATCTGTAGAAAATTTTTATAATTTGCAGACGTTGCTCGTTAGTGTACTTTTCCATGATGAAAATGTACATGAAATGAGTTTACTGAATAAATTGACAGTGACAGTTTGATGATTAGTGAAAGAGTGCATTCACAAATTAAATTCAAAGTTGTCAAGTCCCTATTGGAAAACCCTATATATGGAGATGTTCCAAGACAAAATCTAAATTGGAATCTTTACATACTTCAGATGAAAGGCATTTTTACTTATTCGGCGATAGTGGTTACCCATTGCAGCCGCGAATAAGGACGTCTTTTACTGAAACAAACTCAGAGGCAGAAGAAGCATTTAATAAGGCAGACAAAGTAACTAGAAGCCATGTCGAAAGGTGTATAGACGTTTTAAAAAGTAGGTTTCGCTGTTTGTCAGCAGAAAGGGCTTTATTTTATTTAGCTCCAAAACATTGACCAAATATACTTTTTGCATTTGCGTAACGCTTTTTCCTTTGTATTTTTTTATTACAGTCTTCATTCCCACTTTTTCGCTTTGAGATTCACTTGTAAATGGAGACGTGAATAAAAATTATTCATATGAATATTTTTGACGTTTGCTAGAGAATCGCAACCGCGATGAAAAGGTGAAACTATTTTCGATTCACTTATTCGCAGAACCAGAATTAACCCCCTGGTCAGCTGATAGTTGACATACACCGTGGCATCGGGCAGAGCTCGCTCGCATTTGAGATTTTTTGCACTACAGCTTTTACAATAGTTTGATGGAGCGAGTGGAGCGAGTTGGTTTGAATACAGTTTGAAGTACAATTATACTGGATGTAAATGTTGCAATTATTGTAGATTTCTCTGGATTTTTTGTTATCATTCGTTATATATCAGTTATATCGGTGTCGTTTATCTCGTAGTTAACATAGGGTGATTCATCATGAGGTTTGTTTTATAATGTTTTTGAAAATGATATTATGTAAATATTGGCCACAACTACGTCTGAGGTGGTCCATTCGAATGGTCTCATTTCGGGCGACTTGTTCGAGCATAGCGACTGGTATCTCGCAGATAACACGAGGAATGTTGGCTTTCAAAGCGGCAATCGTAGCTGACTTATTTCTAAAGAATTGAGACAAAACATGAAATTAAGTGCTCACCAAAATGATTTCGCAACAAGTCCATTGTTTCATGCGCTGTATGGCTCGTAGCGCCGTCTTGTTAAAACCGGAGCTCGCCGAGACCATGTGCTTGAATTTCAGGATGCACATAGGCCGTTAACATGGCGTGATAACGGTTATCATTGATGGTAACATTCTGATTTCCTCATTTTTGGAGAAATATGGACCAATGATTCCACCAGCCCATAAACCACACCATACCGTTGTTTTTAACGGGTATAATGGTAGCTCTTGGTACTCTTCAGGTTGCTCATCTGTCCAAATATGGCAATTTTGTTTAATAACGTATCCATTGAGCCTGAAATGGGCTTCATTACTGAACAAAATTTCACGAAAAAACACCGGGTTTTCATTGAGTTTTTCCAGATTTCATGCACTGAAAATATGACGCAAATTCAAGTCCCCCGACTTCAATTCTGGCAGAAGTTGAATTTTGTACGCTTTTAGGTAGAGATCCTTACGTAAAATACGCCAAGCCAAGCTGCTGAGAACGACGACGAATCGATTCGTCACGGTCTTTGCGTACACTTCAGCTACAGTCAAATTTGCGAATGGTATTGGCAATAATGGTTTTAGTAGGTCGATTATACGCACCGTAAGTTCTTTGAATCGCACGAAATACATTTCTCACAGAACGCTGATTTTCGTAATACAGCTCAACAAATTGGAGACGCTATTGTAGTGAGAGTCTTTTCATGATGACTTGCCAAACGATACTGAATAAAAATGACAAAGCAGTTTGATAGAAGTCACGAGTGATCTGTCAAAAATAGCTGATTGAAAATTAAAAATCACAATGAATAACCCTATAGTTTTCCCTATTCCCTTTACAATTTCTATTAGGTTTTCCTGTGGGGTATGGGGGATATTTTTTATATCAATATTGTATATAATCATTTGTTGTTCTAGTGTGTTGACCTGTAATTGCATGTTTTCTATCATTACATCCCTTGTTTTATTGCTTTCTCTGAGATCATTCTATTCTTTGTTTATGTTTTCTATAAGGTCGTTATTTTTCTTCATGTGTGTGTTGAGTTTATTGTACTTGGCCGCTATGAACACAACTTTCCGTACTTATTTTGATTTCCCCTCTTTGTAGACATATTTCCGCTAGAACATACGAGTTACTGTCACTTGTGATGTTAGCTGTGCTGCAGGGCCAACACTCCTGTCTCTTCTCGCACCCATGGTTCTAAACGATTTCTCTGAGTCCGTTGTGCACACGAAATAAAGCTTTCGCTTACAAAACGAGCACACAGCAAAGTTACTTTCGGCAGGGATATTATCACATTGTCCGCACACATACATATTAAGGAGTGGGGCATTAAAACGATAGGAATGATTGTATAGTTAAATGGGATTAATAAAGTCACTGTCTTAGAATTAATTGTTACATTATTTACAATTACAATTACACAATACAAATACAGTTATACTTTTAAACTATGCCAAAAGAATACTAAATCACAAAACACTTAATACTTAAGGGTAGTTGTCTTTTTTGGTGACACCGTTGAGACGACGGTAACCTACACAAAACCTCGTGGTGCCGTCTTTCTTCTTCACGAGGACCACTGGAGAAGCTCACGGACTCTGCGATATTTCAATCAGCGCCTCAACCTTCATCTTCGACACCACTTCAGCAACTTCTGTTTGTTTTACTAATGGGAGCAGACTTGTAGGTTGACAAATTGGTCGGACATCTCCGGTGTCAATGTGGTGTTGAACAAGTTGTGTACGTCCATATCAGGGAAGTTATGGATATGAAATTTCGGATCTGGATACGGATACGAATATAAGACTTTCGGATTTTCGATTAGCTTGGGTTAGGATAGATAGACAGATATTAGATTTGTAGGGAATCGTAAAAGTAAAACCCAAATACGTAAATGATTTGACCTTATTTCTAGGTTATCATTTGGTCATATTCAGTCATATACGTATGTTAATTATTATAGCTACTCATTTTAAAGTGTTATCTACTTAAAAATGCAAAAACAAATTTATAATAAACAAAACCAACATTATTCGTTTTGCTTTTATATGGTATTATTCAATATCTTTATAGGAATTATTACAACATTTCAATTAGTCGTATTTTTAAAGATCAAAACTAAAATTGTGATTAAAAAATCGAATGCACATTGCACATATTTACTGTAATCTAAGTATAACATAACAGAAACTATAAAAACGATTATCTTTTTTATAAATTTTATAGATAATGAAACTATTACAAAATATTTATTTAACTCTAACTTAATTGTATATTAGTTTTAAAAGTCAAAACTAAGCAAAGGTAAATTATATTTAACAAAAACTAATTTTGCAGTTCTATCGTCAGAAAATCGATTTTTAAGGGGTCGTGAAATAACCCAGCAGCACTGAAAAGCTGCTCACTCGGTACACTTTCAGGAGGTGGAGAGAGGTGTTATCTTACTATGTACATTACTAAATCTATGGTATTTGGTATGCATTTTCCACCATAAAAGTGGAATTGATTGTATACTTCATATCTCCGAATTTACCTGTTATTTCACAATTTTTCTGTAAAACTTAAGCTTGTACCACGAATCTAGATAGGTAGCTATTGAAAATATTTTATTATTTTGAATGTCCTAAAATTTGACATTGATGTCCTGGATCATTTTTGTAATCATTAGTTCAAAGTTGTCAGAAGTTTCTTCTTTACTTTTCTGTTTCTAATGTGTTTTTCAGTGTATAAATTAATGGGATCACCGATGCAATTGTTGCAGTAGCGCTACTTAATCCTTTATAAATTTTGCGAATGGCTTTTATATTTTAATACACTTTTTCAAGTCCAGTCATTCCTCAGCAGTAACAATTGATTATTCATGCCTGGCAGAATTTAGTATTAAAGAGGCTTTTAATTTAAATATTCTTTCCATCATATAATATATTGAACTCCATCTTTGAAAAAATAAAAAAATTGTGAAATAAAATTTAAAAAAAAAAACATTAATATAAAGTTTATATAATAGATGTCTATATTTTCAAAAATATATATATATAATCTAGCTATGTAGAGCATTCCTGAATTATACGGAGTCCTGATCCCGATTGATTCAGTCTTAATATTTGAATTTGTTTCAATTCATTCTGAGCAACTAGAGAGTGAGTCGATTTTTTTGCATCTTGTAATCATTGGCAATAGCAATTCTTCGATTTCCATCGCTGACCGGACACACAATTGCAGTTGATGAATGGTACACTTTTTGCATCAGTGAAATAAGCCATATTCATAGCTTTTATCATATTGGATCCTCTGTCTCGTAAAATGCAGTGAAATAATTCCGTGCTTAAACCCCAATATTTCAAAATATTGTTTAAATTATTCGCTATAATTTCACCTTGTGCCGATCTTCCAATTATTTATACTAGAGAGTCATTCTTTTAAATATATTTGTGATACCATGAGCAGTAAGACTCAGTATGAAACATTTGCACTGGGCTCGAACCAAACATCTGTAGTTAAGCATATCATTTCAAATTGCTTTAGTAATCCCGAAACCCTTAATTTCATTTTATTGTAGATATCAGTACAAACTAAATTAGTAAAATACTGCCGACCTCTTAGTTGATAACGTGGTAATGCTGCCTGCATTAATATTTGAAATCCCTCACCTTCCACAAATTTAAATGGCAAGTTTTATAACGCAATCATTTCAGCCATTAATTCGTCAAATTCTTTTTCTTTAGTATTACTATCATCCCAGACATCTCTATTTTTAAAGAATATATCACTGACAACTGTTTTTTTACACTTTTGTAATTTGGGTTTTTTGTGGTTGTGATTGATTATTCTTTTCCGGTCTTTCTTCATACTTATCACTGTGTTTTGATTTAAGATGAAATTTCAGCGAAGTCGTGCCACCTGCTTTCCGTGAAAAGTTGTTTCCACACTGTTTACATTTTGCGGAATCTGCATTAACTTAATTAAAAAATGTCCAAATTAAACTAGATTAAGGGCGAATTTTGCCCAGACATAAACAATTTAGTAATACACTTTTACGAAACACTTTTTATCTAAGTAGGTACTCGTAAACTTGTAATCCCACAATGACTAGTTATGAACAAGGTAAGGACACCCACATTCGTAGCGCACATTGAAGGTTTTATAAACGCGCATACTTGTGCTCGTGAGCAAAAAAAAGAAAAAAAAAAACAAACCCGTAAAAAACAAAAACCTGTTATATAGTCACATGTCTCATTATCCGAAATTATTCGAAATCTTTATATCGGATTCGGTTAGGTTACGGATATATTTTTATTTCGGATTTCCAATAGTTTCGATAACGGTTACGGAGCTCCATAACATCGCTAGTCCATATTATCTGTCTTGGACAGTAAATATATCAGGTCACCAATTAGTTTTCCTGCAAAGAAAAAGAAAGAATTTTGTTCATTATTTTCATGCTCTGAACTGCTGTGATTGAGGTCGAGCCTAAATAGGCGAATATTTTCCTGCTATCTCTCCGTTTTGCACCTTTCCACTGAATGTTTTTGGATTAAGAATCCTTATATTAACCATGTTTTTCCTTGGTTCCGCTAAGGTCTTTCCTAAAGTCTCTCCTATTTCCTAATAGAATCGGTAGCTACCAGGACACCCGACTGGTGTCTCAGGTGTTTACCAAGGGCCCAAGGGCCCAAAACTAAAGTCACAGGCAAAAATGCAACAATACAATGTCGGAGTACTATTCGAACGAATAGCCAATCAACATCGCTGACCCGTTTCCCAAAACCTTTAATGGCAACCGATACACCCTTGTGGTCATGGATTACTTCAATACGTGGTTGGAAGTGTTTGTTATACCGAACCAAGAGTCGTAGACCGTAGCAGAAGAGATAGTCAACAACTGGGTGAGTAGATTTGAATTAAAAGTCTTCCAAAAAGTCTCCCAATATCTGGGAATAAAGAAGACAAGGATAACGCCAATATACCCTCAACGTGATGGTCAAGCGATTCAATCGGACCTTAAATGAGCATCTGTCTTAGTTCGTCTACTGCCAACGGGACAGGGATCGGCACATACCCGTCTTTTATTGGCCTACCGAAACGCGGTCTATAGTTCAACAGGATAGACACCATCCGTGATCTTGTTTTTAGTCAAACAGTTCGGTTTCGAAGTAAAACGAAATCGGATCTCCAACCATAGAGGCCAAGGAGGTAAAAGACTACATTGATGACTTCCACAGCAGTGAAAAACTACGTGGTAGGTAGAATTTTGATACATGGAAATATCATGCAAAATCCTACTTAGTAATCAAAAATTTTTGGAAAGTAGTCGATAAAGGTATAACAGTGACAGAAGAAAGAGAAAAATGAAAAGAAAAAGAAGCAATTGATGATCGAGGCAAATAATTTTGCCCATATTGCTGGGGCTAAAAGTGCAAAAGCAGCATGGAACAACATATTCAATGCATACGAAGATAGCGGCTTAACAAGGAAAGTCGAACTATTGAAACAGCTTACAAAATTGACACTTAAGGACTGTGACTCAATGCAAGACTATGTGAATTCTATGATAATGAAATCATTGAAAGTGAAAAATGCTGGATTGAACATTGACGACGAAATGACAGCATCGTTAGTTCTTGCTGGCTTAGGAGATGAATTTCGCTCATTGGTTTCTGCCATTGAGAACTCAAAGGAAAGATTGACAGCTGATACGGTGAAAAACGTATTGTTGCAAGATGTCAAACTCGACAATACAAGCAGTGAACGTGTATCTTTTGCGAAAAACAAATCAAAACCAACGAAATTTAATTCCCATATCTGTAAACAACCTTGGAATTCTAGCCGGTCATGTCCAAATAATAAATCAATAAAAAAAAATAATAATAATACCGGAGCAAAACAGGAAAAAAAGATGCATCGTTTTCGGCAAACGTTAATTTGTTTATGGTACGTTGATTCGGGCGGTACTGGTCACATGCCAAAAGACATTAAAATTCTTTCGGATAAGCCGTGGTGTTGTGGTATATGCATAGACACCTCAAGCAGAGGGTCGTGGGTTCGAATCCCGTGCGAGGCAATTCTGTGAAAAAGTCTTTTCATAGAATTTGTATGTAGTTATATGAAAATCCCGTCGTCGTCAACTCTGACATGAAGGCATAACACTGATGTTGGAGTGGTTGCTGGCTGGACTAAATGTAACGAACTAACAACTACGCGTACTTAAGGCCCAATGGTTGAGGATGTACTAGCTCGTCCCGTCCAGTTTGACAACCACCTCTGGGAAAAATATCGAAACCTAATACACCTGAGTAAAAGCCAGTAAAAAGCGGTATTAAAAAAAAAAAAAAAAAAAACAAAAAAAAAAAAAAAAAAAAAAGACGACTGTAAAATTTCTGATGAAAAGCGAAAATTAATAGAGACAGCAAGTGTTGTGAACGATTTGTATCGACTCAGTTGTACAATTACATCGAAGGTCTTCGAGCGAATCCTTCTTAATCGTCTTAAACCAATTACCGACACAAATTCCCTCTTGCCTGATCATCAATTTGGCTTTAGAAGCCAACATTCTACAGTTGACCAAGTGCATCGAATAACCGATGTAATTGAACGAACAATCGAGTCTAAGTTAGTCTGTTCAAGCGCATTCCTTGACGTTTTGCAAGCCTTTGATAAGGTATGGCAAGAAGGCCTAAAATATAAACTCCGACAAGCGCTACCCCATCAATTGTCTTGTATTTTAGGTTCATATCTGGAAGACCAACTCTTCCGTGTGAGACACGGAAACGAATATTCCACTTTTAAGACAATAAAGGCGGGGATGCCGCAAGGAAATGTATTTGGCCCTCTGCTATATTTCCTTTTTACCCGTGATATACCGCAAACGGACGACACTTTCCTAGCCACTGCCATTTTGGCAACGGCTAAAACAGTCGAAGAAGCAACTGCCAAGTTGCAACGTGCCCTTACACGGATTAACAATTGGACAAAGACTTGGCGAATCGCGCTTAATGAAAACAAGTCTGTCCACGTGAACTTCACTCTCAAGAAAATTGAGAATCCATCGGTGTTTATCAACGCAGTACGAATTCCTTATGCGAACGAGGCCAAATATCTCGGTATGACACTTGACGCTAAACTAAAATGGAGAGCACACGTCAAGAAAAAACGTGAAGAGCTTAAAATCAAATATAGAGATATTCCAAGCTTAGCTTAGAGAACAAACGGCTATTATACAAGCAAGTGCTAAAACCGATCTGGACATATGGTGTACAACTTTAAGGTTGTACTAAAAATAGTAACATTAATGTATTACAGACATTCCAAAACAAAGTTCTTCGAGATATTGTTACTGCGCCGTGGTACATTAGAAACGATGATATCCACAGAGACTTAGGAGTCGAAAACGTTCAGAACGTAATTAAATTGTTTGCGCGAAAACATAATAATCGATTACAAGGTCATACGAATATTTCTGTTCAACAGATCTTCGACGAGACAAATTTATTGCGCCTTCTGAAAAGGACTAAGCCTCTCGATCTAGCGCGGTGATTTGCAGCGCAAGATTTTCCTAAAGTACACAGGAATTTTCAATGGAAAATCGCCCGCAGGATATCTTATAAAAAAAAAATAATAAATAAATAAAATGCGATAGAAGAACTGCTTGTTGAGTGTGAACTCAGTCGTGGTTTGCATAGGGGAAGTGTTTTTTAGTGAGTTAGAATCTCACACTACTATAGGCTCCGGGCCTATAGTGTCTATGAAGATTTCTCACCTTCCCATGAAAAAAAAATAAATAAATAAATAAATAAATAAATGTACAGTAGTTGACAATTTAAGTGAAAAGATCGAAACCTCTTTTTTTGTTTTAAGTGCACAAGGGGATAGTATCAAAATAAAATTAAAAAAAGGACTTAAGAATCATATTTTGAACGTTTCATCTGTAGATATAAATGGATTACAACTACTACAATTTTGAAATCAAACTTAAGCTTGTATTGTTAATCATTTGTATTAGCATTTTTCACGTTTAGGTACAAACTTTGGACTCTGGACATCAATGAAAAGGATTGTTAATTAAGGGTATCTTTTAAATTCAATTTCCCTGATATTCTTTTAATTTGACATGTGTTAATAAATTAATACTTTTGATCATTTTTAGTTTCTTTAGGAAAATATTTGCTTTTTCATTGAATTTAAAGGTCTCCAAAAAAATTTCCAGAATGTTTTCTTTTCACACATTATAAAGTACAAAAGGATTGGTGTTTCAATGGTTTATATGTTTAAAAAAAAATCCCAGGATAGCCAACATTCAATATGCAGCAGACTCTTGATATCCCTTAATTTGGTTTTGCCGAAGGGAATTAAGCTTATAATTGTCTTTAAAAGATCTGTTTCTAGTAACATTTCGTTCAGAAAAAATTAATATAGAAATAAAAGTGTTCCGTTGCATGTAAAATGAGCACAGATAAATTGTTGATTACCTTAATGAAAAGCGTTAGTTTATACCTTAATTTTGCGGAAAAAGAACTTATCTAAAAATTTGTTGAGTGCCCTTTAAGCCTTTTAACTTCCTTGCGTCAACTTTTACATATATTCACTTGTTATTTCTTACCATTCCACTAAAAATAAGGCTTTTAACTAAAGTTTTGATGTAATGACATATTTTCGTAAGATCTTTTCTAAATGATTTCAAGCACGTAGGCATTGGGGGAAATAATTATCTTTCGCGATAACCATTTTTTGTGTATTTTGAAGCAAATTTTATTGCAATTTTTTTTAATTTTTAATTTTGCCATGATCTCAATGACTATGACTAAATTACCGATCCCAAAAGTGGACATTTGGCCCCACATCATGAAATCACCATATCCATGCTTTGCTTTTTTCCTTGTGATTTTGGAAGGCCTATTTGATCAATAAATGTCAAGTTAATGCCTATTTGAATCTTTTGGAAAAAAATCTAGAAGTAAAATTCTTTGGTTTTGTATTCATCAGTAAAGTCTTCTTTTATTTTGTTTGCTTCGCTGACGAAAGGTTTCATTCTAGCAGTATAACGTTTATATTCAGATCGTTGTGTCCATCTGAGTACCCTGTATGCTGCTTTTGTTAGGGTAATTTGATTTCGTTGACATTCATGACAATTTCGCCAAATTTTAACACTACATCAGGATCTTTGTAAAAGGTACAGCTTTGTGTTTACATCGACTTTTTTCTTTTCGGAAATTTTTGGAAAAAATCGGTCAAACGATACCTTCACAAAAATAGGCATTTTTAAATTAAAATGGTTGACAATTTTTTTGAAGTTTAGAAATTAATATAAGTTAATTACCATTTGCCGTGTAACTAAGATTTTTTCTCTATTTTGAGCTAAATTTGTCCAGTCACACCCATATTTTTTTTAAAAGAATTGGTCAATTCTTTGTTGTACCAAATATACTTATGAAGCGCAATATTTTTTTAATTTATTTATTATTTTGTTTTTTGCTATTTCCAATATTTTAAATTTAATTTTGCAAAAGGTTTCTGTAAAGTTATATTTTCACAAATAAAAAACAAACAATATAATCATTAATCTTTATCTACTACTTCTTAGGAAAAATTAATACAACAATTGAATTATTATAAATACACGAGTATGTACTTTCCAACTTATCTAATAATATTATATTTGAATTGTATAGTAATTTACATTTTTTCGGAACATGCTATCCTGGCAAGAACATTGTTGGTGAAAAGAAAAATTTACCCACACTGTAGTGAAATGAACAAATGTCAATATTTTATTGAAGAAGGAGCAAATATGTAAGTAGAAAAATTTCTATTATTTTAATTCAATAAAAGTAATTCGTTTTTGTTTTACAAAAGGATAAAAGTGAAGAAAACAAAAAAATGTACATTAAGATGTAAATCGGGCATACATTTGCCCAGGGTGCGAGGAAGCTAGGTAGGTTTGTATTATGCATGGGACAAGTTTCGTTCAGTGAGCCATCTTTAAAAAAAAAAAATTCGGTTCATTTTTGTGAAATTATTTTTTATTCTTAATTTTTCAAAATTCAGAATGGTTGCAATAGGCCTACAGGGGCCTATTCCGCGCCATTGCGGAATTGCATAATCCGAGAAAAAAAAAACAATTTCATTTATTTTTTTATTGAATAAAATCGAAAAAAGGCATTAAGTATTGCATTAATCATATATTAAACATATGGCTAATATGCAGTGAGAAGAATGCATTCTGTCGTTATAGTCCAAATGTTGAATTAGCAAAAGAAGGCATAAAATGTATTATTAAACTAAAAGTATACTTCTTACTCACATGTTTTTAGCCAGCAGTCAATAGTTCCATCTTTGAAACGCTCTTGGCACAACTTTTGTAGCCCACGTGTTGATTCTGCAAAGAAAAAGGCATTAAATGTATGGCTAAACCAAAATATATGTATACTTTTTACTCACATATATAGTATAGTATAATTTACCCACACTTTTTCAAGCTCTTGAGCATCATATTTACATTTATTATTTCTACTGTAAAAAAAGAAGTAAAATAAATTATTTTAAAACTAAATGTAAATAATAAAGAAAACTATTGTACATTAAAAATATTTTTCAACTTACACGAAATTAGAGTTGTAAACATGAGAAATGCCAAAATAGCAATTCACCGCGTCATTTTTATATGGGAGACATTATTCTTGAAATTTGACATTGTTGAAAATTAACACGTATTCACGGACATGTTCACACGGGTAGGGGCGATCAGGAGAAAACCGGTTTTAATTTTCTAATATCTGGAAAGTTTGCCATCTACGTTTAATTTATATATGTGCAAACGGCCTAAAAATATTTTAGATTTGATTCATTATAATGTATAGTAATGGGTCCGTTAAAAGTCATTTTCTGGCGCACGATATTTGTTGACATTTGTGTATGGTTTCTCAAGTAAAGTGTTTGTTATTCAGATAAAACAAAAACCAAATATTTACAATATAATTGTGAAGTTCGGATAACGGATAACGGAACTGAATATATGAACTCAAAATATGAAAAGTTATTCACGGACAATGGAATTTTACATCAAAAAACCGCACTGGATACGCCTGGTCAAAACGAACGTATTTGTTGCATGCTGGTAGACTCTGGAATATATGTCAAATTAGTTTGAAGTCTTCGCACTTTTTATTAACCTTGGCCGCATATGTTTGGAAGTCGTCACCAGTTCTCTTCTATTTTAAGGCAATTGTAACTGTAATTGTAATTGTAATTGTAACATCGCAAAAAGCGATGATTTACGGGAATATATCTCCGTTAGCTTGGCACTAAAGTTCAACTCCCGCTTTTTTTTTTTTGAGAATTAGATTGGCATAGCTGGTGTAGGTAGTTTCGTCCAATTTCCTTAATAGCAATCTTACCATGGACGCATCATCCAACTCCTTACCTTCCACGTTGAAGACATCTTCATGGCGGCTGTATCATTCAGAAAATTTAAATCCGTTCTCTGGATCATAGGCGAATGTACCTACTTAATCCATTTGCTAGTGTCTCCATAATCCTCTCTGCTGATGATTATATTGTAGTAGATGACGAAATGATCTAGAAATGATTTCATCAGTCCCTATTTCTGTTGCAAAATCTCTTGCTATTTTTTTTTAAAAAAAACTGCAAACTGCTCTTTGTCCATAGTGCACGGTGTGATCTTTAATTGCCAAAAATAACGTATACCTCGTTGCCACAATATGTTATATTTCAATCATTAAATAAGTCTTAAGTTAAAGTAGTTTTTAACCTAAAACCAGATAAACCTAGCGAACTACCTAAATCCTATCGACATATAAGTCTGGTTTTTTACAAAAAATCAAAAGAGTCTCAACAACTCAAAAAGGATGATATGAGAAGACTGGTTGGATTTCTTACCGGACACTGCCACCGTCAATATCACCTACTATATGAAATGTTGATGACAGCTTGACACTTTGATAAGTTGTTCACTTTTGGTTTTCTGGTAGCTAACCTGAGCGGGGCTACTGCTTTTAACTCTATAATTTAAGAATACAATATAATCATAAGTAAACTTATAAACAAAAATAATTAAAACAAAAAAGGTCTTAATCAGGAAACTGAATGCCGTCTTTGCATGGAAGACGACGAAACTCCAGAACACATTTTATGTGAATGCATGGCTCTAATTGCTTAAGTAGAATACACTTCCTCAGAGAAATTGTAATCCCAGGGCAAATATTCAAAATCTCTTCCACAGATTTTCTCAATTTCATCAAAAGGTACAAAAGATCTCCTTTCTTCAGTGCTCCCGCCATTGGCAGATCAGGTCCTTGCAAAAAGATCATGTAGGCTATGCTTACCAACTGTCCTACCTAAAATGTCCTCCTTTGTTATCCTGACATTAAAATCGCCTAGTACGATTTTAACTTCATACTTAGGAGCTTGTAGAAACATTCTTCGATGGCGTCATCAGGCCTGGGTGCATTTTAGGTTTATGTTAACGAATTTAGTTTTGATGCGGATATTCTTGGCTTAGTCTGTGACATATGACAAATCCACATCCGAATAATCACTGATTCTTATCCCTATAGCAATCCCCGTAGTGTATATCTCAGTTTTTCATCCCATTTTTTTCGGTCCATCCCATTGTACTTCTTAAATGGCGGTGATATCTGGGTGATAGCATTCAACGGCGTCTGCTAATTGTTCGGCTGGACGTATTATATTAATGTTCGAATATGCCTTTGCCATTTTAACCTGCATGAGTAAGGTGGCGGTTATGAAGCAAGCGAGTAATAGAAGCGCGAGCTTAAGCTTGTAAGGTGTTTAATTTAAAAGCTATTTTTAGAAGAAGAAATGTTATTAACAGAAAGCTAACCACAAGCTTAATACTTAAATACTCATTTAAAAAAAAAAAGAAGTAACATATATGTGACATCCTATAAATAAATTACGGTCTGAATTAGTTAAATATCACCACTTGCACAAAATGCTTAAGGACGATGAAGAACGGTTTTCCCAATATTACCGAATGATTCCTTCAGTATTCGAGAATATACTTGATAAAATACGGTCAACTATCCAAAAAGGGGAAACCAATTTTGTGGAAACAATTTCAGCCGAGGAGATATTTTCTGTTACGTTAAGGTAGGTAATTAAAACAAATGTGATGGTTTTGTTAATGCATGCATATATAATTCATCTGTTTTCTTTTATAAAATTAAAGATAATAATTCTATAAAAAATACTTTTAAATAGTTTTATTCATTAATAATGAATGGTAGAAACTGCAGTAGACGTTGGTTGCAAAATGTTTTAGGGTCTGCTGGTGAAGAGTTAACTAGAAAAGAAACGATTTATTCATCTGTAATGAAGTACCAGTGGGATGTTAGCAAATCGTGGCCCGGCGCACAGCATCTGCAGCCATCCTCGCAACTTAAACCAAAACAACGCCTCGCACTTCACAGCTCTTTGAACGCCCAATGGAGCACAATAAAAGCACATTTATGCAACACCATCAAGAAGTTCTGCCTACCGTAGAGCACACCTTAAATTGAACATCGCCACGCAGTCCGACCGGTGAGCTAAATAAAAGATAACTAGCAGCCCGTCATTCCATATCAAGAGACCTGCAGCCTTTCAGTGGAAGCCCTGTGGATTGGCTTCCATTTATATGCGACTATGAACGCTCCACTCATTTATGTGGACTTTCCGACCAAGAAAACATCTCGTGGCTTTAAAGGGCATTGAAAGCGTGCAGTATGCTAATACAACCGTCTTGAGTTCCGCGCATAATCTCATCGTTGCGTATGTTGAATGGCCGGCCAGAACTCATCCCTCACAGTATGATACAAAAGATTCACTCAACGCCTTCGTCAAAAGAAGGGAAGTTGGAGAGCATCGTGAAGTTTGCTTTTGCAGTGCAGAATCTCTGCGCTACCACAGAAGCATTGGAGTTGCTTTCCCACCTATGCAACCCTGCCCTAATAGAAGACCTCGTGGAGAAGCTTCCGACATCGATCCGCCTGAACTAGTTAAATTTTTGACAAACTTTCGAAAGATGCACCCTTTCCGACTTTAGCGAATGTCTTTACCAAATCGCGGGTGCGACGAATTGCGTAATATTCTCGGCGCTATCAACTTCAAGTATCAACATACGCCAGCCAATAGATAGGTTTTCTGCACACGCATTCCGAGGAAACACAATTAGCACCTGTGAGCTCTACTCACCAGCAATGTGGTCAACCAAACAGCACAGCTGCAACAAAAACATGTTGCGTATGTTCCTTAAACTGCTCTTCGGTAGTAAGCTGTAAGGCGTTTCTCGAACTGAGTCAGAGCTCCAAATAGGCAACAGTCAAGGATTATCGTTTATGCTGTAAGTGTTTAAAACCACATTACTATGGGAACTGCCGCTCAAACGTTCATTGCGGTATAAACGGTTGCGACCTCCTACACGACAGACTGCTGCACAATCTATCAACACCAAAGGCAGAACATCAGGCTTTGCAGGTATTAAATTACCACAACCAAAGCAGTAAACAGACCGCGCACACGGACGTCTTCTTCGATGACGGATTTTCGATAACATTAATGGATCAAGACATGGCAAACGAACTAAATCTCCAAATCTTGGTTCACCTCGTCTGCCTCAAGTTGAGGGCCAACACTCACTGTTACGAAGACAGCTCCCAGCATATAGCCGTCGATATCTCAGGCATCAGTAAGTCAGCAAAAAATTACCGCCTGACAAATGTTCGGACTGTGAAATCACTTGACCTGCCAGAGCAATCCCTAAGCATGTCCGATTTATCAAAGTTGTTTCAACATCTGAAGGACATCCCTGCTACTTCTAATGGCGCCATACGTCCACGAATTCTCATAGGGTTAGACAACATGAAGAATGGATTCACCACGAACTCTATCGAAGGATTGGGAGGTAATTAACCGTTTGCCTCCAAGACGCGGCTCGGATAGGTAGTGAACGGCCTAAGAGGCAAAAATGCAAACGTTTCAAGAGTTAATGAAATATCTCACCAGAGTGTCAGTAGCTGGGATTGCAATGAAGACCAGGACCATCGATTGCAACAACTGCTAAAAAACCAGCGTGCCCTCGACCTACTTCGAGAAGAAAAGAGCTTCGAAACAGATCTCCTATAGAGGTTCGACGACGTCCAAATGCCCGATAACCGAGAAATGGCGATAAGGCGCCTGTCGTGCCTGAAGAAATGAATGGGGCTTAATCCTGAACTCAGGGGGAGTCTGAATGGCAAAATCGGTCATTACCTATCGAGAAATTACATCCGTAAGCTTTCTGAAATGGAAGCTAAAAGGCGAGGTCCGCGCTCATGGTATTTGCCTGTATTCCCCGTGACAAATCACAACAAACCAGGAAAGATGAGGCAGGTATGGGATGCCGCAGCAAAGTTATAAGTGGTTTCAAAACTCACATCGTTTTTTGTGGCGGGACGACGAGACAAAAAAGATGCCAGAGGTGCACGTTATGAAAGTGATGACGCTTGGGGCCACCTGTTCGCCGAGTAGTGCCCAGTACATCAAAAATTTAAACGCAGAATGGTTTAAATGACTCCAAAGTCATTACGTGGATGACCTTTTTCACAGCGCGGATACCATCGACGAAGCGATTTAGTTGGCCCGAGATATCAAACACATTCATGAGTCGGCTGGCTTTGAAATCAGAAACTGGATGTTCAACCCATCAGGGATAGTCAACGCAATGCACGATCAAGTCGAGAGGGAAGTCAACCTCAACATCAGCGCGGAGTCTGAGTTCGAAAAGGTTGTGGGCATGTGAGGGAGTACCACCTACAACCTGTTCACCTTCAAGATAGAGATATCTGATCACGATAAAGATTTGTTTTCTGGAGAACGTTATGCAACCAAACGTAAGCTCCTTCGTACGCTGATGAAAATTTTCGACCCTTTGGGGCTTATAGCAAATTTGTGAAAATCTTACTGCAAGACATGTGGCGATCACGAATAGGCTGGGGCGATAAGATTAGAGATCCAGAATTTCAAAAGTAGCTTACCTGGCTAGAAGTCCTGCCGAGTACAGCAGCAGTAAAGATTCCGAGATGCCATTTGAGGATTACAATATCCAGACAAGGGAGCGAGACAGAACTACATGTGTTTGTAAATGCCAGCGGGGAGGGGTACACTGCTGTAGCGTATTTCCGAGTTGTCGCTGGAGCTACGACAGAATGCTTCCTAGTTGCTGCAAAATCTCGAGTCGCACCTCTTAAGATGCTTTCCATCCCACGGTTGGAACTGCAGGCAAGGATCAAGGCTGGTGAGCTGCATCATAAAGGAGTACTACATAACGATTAGCAGCAGATATTTTTGGTCAGACTCCAGTAATGTTTTGAGTTGGAATAGATCCGACCATAGATGGTACAGTCAGTTTGTGGCATTTCGCTTAAGTGAAATTTTGGATACGACCGAAGTCAATGAATGGCAATGGATTCCAACTAAATTAAATGTGACCGACGAAGAAATTAAGTCGCAGCCACGTTCTGGCCCGAATTCGCTGACCTATAGAAATAAAATAAATAAATACTTTGGCGCGACAGCCCATGGGGGCCAAGGCCTAGCTTCTCGCACTCATTTCTGTTTCTCACTTTGCGAATTTTTACACTCCTGAGCAGGGCCTACTGTTTATTGCCAGTTCCGAAAGGCTCTCCTGAGAAGCTTTTTTATAGACATTTGACTTTCGGAGGTTTGCCATTGCCCGCCGAAAGGGTGATGACGAGGTCCTATGGTCTCATACTTAAAATCTAAAATTTATCGAAAACTGTCTGTATTCAGCAAATCGAATCCATTAAGGCAGAAAACTACCTGTTTTTCCACGCTCAGCGCGATGTTTATTCGAAAGAGATAACAACTCTTAATTCAAAAGAAAGAATCTGCAAGATGATCCCCCTATGGCAACTCTCATCGTATCTAGATGTCCAAGGAGTGCTTAGACATAAAAGTAGGATCGATGGTGACTCGAAAAAAGATGGGGGGTGTTGATAACTTGTTTGACTATAAGCGCGGTCCACATCGAGGTGGCATCGACCTTGACCACAGACCCATGTGTTATGGCGATCCATAACTTTATGGCCAAACGGGGAACCCCAATCGAAATTTTCGACGACCGAGGTACAAACCTCACAGCGAATAGTAAGGAACTTCACAAAAAGCTTCGACTAGTCGACAAGGAAACTATGGTAAGAGAGTTTACAAATACTCAAACTAGATGGACATTTAATCACCCGCTATCGCCACATATGGGTGGTAGTTCGGAAAGGTTAGTCCAAAAGAAATCCCTACCACAGTGCTGCAAGAGTCCTCCGATTCTGAAGGCGATCCTATATACTGATTCTCCAAGTCTGATCGTAAAGGAAGTCTGTTTGTTTCGTCGTCGGTATCCATCTCCGACGTAAAACCAGAGATGGATGCCGGCGTCTTGTTAGTCGCCCCCGACTGGTTGGAGTCATCGCTATTCAACTAAGGGAAGGATATCGTCGATCCAATGTCCGAGGCTAGGTTTGTACTATCTGTTAAAAGAGGAGCTAGTTGCTTATCAGCATCCAGCTCGTTCTTCTTATAGACCCTTAGGGAGATAGACTCGAATCCAAATTGAATCATACTTTTGGTCTGCGCTAGATGGTTGAGGGATTCCTTATTGATCACAATTAACGCGCATCTGTAAGGACCTCTTAGTTCCTCTAGTTTCACGACCTTCCAGTCGGGGTCCTGAGCCTAATGATCTCCAGAATGTCTTCTATGGAGGAGGGTTCAGTTAGGATCCAGGCGCGGGTTCTAGGTCTGCTAGCGATATATTCCTCTACCACGACCTCGACCCTAGCACCTGGCCAGACCTCTCCTAGACCACCTATAGCTTTTTTATAGAGATCCAAGGATCTTTTGTCAGTGCAAGCGATCAACTTGACGTGGCCCTGGTACCACCCAGCGTCACTTGTGATGGGAGGTGGTCTGGGGTTTTCCCGCATGATGGTCAAGAGTTGCTCCAAAGCTTCAACTTGACCAGCTGTCACCGGTCAGTTGAAATGGATCCGTCGGCGTCGCTCTTATCGATCACCGCGATCGTGATTTCGCCTTTTAGGACATCGCTAAAAGACCTCAGAGATGTAGCATCGGAAGGTCCTGGCGGAGTTCATATTTTGGGACTTTTGGGCACCGGAATGGTTTCCTTCTGGCGCTTGGAGGAATCTTTTAGTGATTTGGAAATGATGGGGGTCCGTCTCTAAGGTTTTTGTTCGCCCACTTTAGTTTCCTTTTTGTTTTCGCATCTCTCTTCACCTCCGCAATAGATCCGCAGGTTTTGATGATGGTACCGCATTTCGGCGTTTTGTGTAGAGTGCCTTGCTAGGAGCTATCTTGCGGGGTTGAGCTTCTACTAGCTCCTTTGATTTAACGTTTTTGGTAGCATCAGCGCGTCCATGGCCTGCCACAGACTTGTTGCAGCTAGGCGTGAAGGAAGTGGTAGGACCATGTTTTGCCACTATCCTGTCGGTCCCTAAAAGCTTTGTTTTGGGCTCGTTACTTTTACCTTGTAAAAGATTACCATGGCCTGCCACAGATCTTCTTTTGCTCGCATTGCAGGAGCCCTGTCGGTAGTAGGTTCAGTAACCGTATTACCACCCGGTAATAAAGAAGTTTTGTCTTTTCTATCGGGTTTTTCATAGCGGTCCCACAAGTAGCGGAGAAAGAAGGTCCATCTGTACAGAGATCCTCTATTTACAGATAAGGCTAGCTGATCCGGAGGTCGCCAAGTATAGATTCTAGGTCACTAAAAGAAATTCCAACTGAATTATTAAAAATATTGAAAATCTATCTGCGTCTTTTTATTTTAACAATATTTGTTGCTCTATAGCGCTTCCGAACTTCAATTATTAATTTTTCGCAATCCACTTTCGGTTGGAATCTCATTTCTCGAATGAACTCGCGCATGTAATTGCAATTCAACTCACAGAAAATTTAAAAGCGCGAGGTCGCGCTTGTAAAATTTTGTTACGTGCGATCTGATTTTATTTCTGTTTTGTATTACAAAGTCTTGACTGGTACCATGGTTTGGTAAATTATTTTATTTTCGCGTACGGTGTAGGAGGTTGAGGTTTTAAAAATTTGAAAATATAAAATTGTGAAAAAAATCTAAAATCTAAAAGTAACATAAGTGCATTGTTTTGTTTAATTAATGTTCAACAATATTTGTTTTCAAAATTGTGTAATATATATTTGTGATGATAACGAGTTTTGTTTATTTGTTAAAAAAAAAAAGCATACCTATATACTGTTTTTTATTGTATTTTATGGGGACAATTTGGGGACAGATGTTGATAATTGTTTTCTTATATTTTTATTGTGTTTATAGGTATACTAGTGTTTTTTTTACAATAATTTTTGTACCATGTAGGAAACTAACGTTGAAAGTTCTTGATTATATTGAAGAATTTGACAATATGAACGACGACGAATCTAACGAATCTAATAAAACTAAGTAAACTGAGAGGTAGTACATCTACAAATTTGCCTGTCGATTTGTTAAAAGGCGAAGGTGGCCTGGTTTTCCACCAACAAGCATGGCTTGTAAAAAAAGACGGTTTACCAAAGCAAAGTGCACCAATGTTTCGAAATGCAAAAAGGGGCGCAAATAACTCAGATAACTCAGGCTTTACATGGAATGTTATTGACAAATCGATCACAACGATTCCCATATTTACTCATCCTAATTTTGAAGATTTTCGAAATTTAAAACCACATGAACAGTTCGAAAATTTTTTTAATGATGAGTTGTTGCAGCATATCATTGATGGGTCGACGAAATATGCTGTTTTTCGTAACAAAATTAATCTCAAATACACTATTCCTGAGCTGTGCACGTTTATTGGGCTACTTTTGATCAGCGGCTACAGCTACCATTGGAGTCTTCGTAATATGTGGAGCATATCCGATTCGCGGAACAACCTGGTGTACAACATGCACGAGAACAGCTTTAACGAAATATTGCAATACATTCATTTTAAAGGCAATGAATGCTCTGAATCAATAGAAAATCCAAATCCCGACAAAATGTGAAAACTACAAACATTGAAATCAAAGAACTTACATCCGGAACAGTTTGTCATATGATGAAAGTATGATAGGTTACTTTGGAACGCACGGCTGCAAGCAGTTTATAAAAGAAAAGCCGTTGCGCTTTGGTTACAAGGCATTATATTTATGTACTCCATTAAGCTCTTTGGTAAACTTTGAGATATATCTGAAAATCAAAAAAAATTTGGAAATTGTGCAACACCGCTAATCAGTATAATTGACGATTTTTCAAAAGACGTTCAATCTCTGCCGTTTTGGTAATTTGTTTACTGGGTTCCCAATGGAAAGAACTCGACAAATTATTGCATATCTGCAATAATGGATGAAAATGGAATTCGGCTTGTAGAATGGGTTGACAACAATGTGGTTTGCATAGCATCGACTGTGTTTGTCCAAAAACCAATGACAAATAGGTCTCGTTATTGCAGAGAAAAAAAAAAGCGAAAGTGCTCCTCCCTCGTCTTTGTGCCGTTACACACTATAACAAAAATATGTGTGGAGTAGATCGCTTGTACCAAAATGTATTTCTGTATAGCGTTGCATGCAAATGAAAAAGTGGTGGAGCTCTATCTTTTACGTGGTTGATAGACGTGTGCATAAAAAATACTTGGCAGTCAAACATTTCACAGCTTGACTTCAGAAGACAAGTGGCTGTATATTACTGCAGTCATTTTGGTGAATAGCCACAGCCGCCGGGAACTTTCGTAAATCCAAAACGCGATATCGAAGAGAAGTGTTTGCAAACGACTTACGATGTAATGGGTCATTTCGTCATGCCCATAGAAAAGAAGTTGCGTTGGCGATTATTGCAAGACAATTGGTCGCACTAGCTGCGACAAAATATTAATTAAAGTGATGTTTTTTTCTTTTCCTTTATAGGACTTCTACAGATTTTTTTTTTTTAAATTCCCGACTTTTTCCCCGTGTTTTCGTATGGCAACATCCTTCAACTGCTAAAATAAACAATAGATCGATATAAGAAAGGTTTGCTTCTTGAATGTTTTTTTTTACAAAAACATAAAAAAAAAGTGCTGGGACAATTCGGGTTAAGCATAGTTAATGTACTTTGCACCCTAATGGGTGAACCCTTCCAGGGGAACACACTCTCGTGATACAGGTTATTGTGGTCATACATTCCGGATGTTCTATCTTTTAACATTTGAATTTTATTCTACAAATATATTATATACTAATTTACACAATTAAGACCGTAGGAAAGGGAACGGGATTTGGTGTCGTAATTGGCCTAAAATGATCATGTTATCTGAGCTTATTACATTGGAACCGTTGTAGGAACGCTAGTTCTGAACGTATATATGTCTGGCATTCGCATGTGTTATTCGGCTACCAATGGGATAGACAATGAGAATGTTGATGTGAATATGTGTCCTTAATTAGGCATGGGATTACCTTTGTCAGTCTGGTGGGAAAAACGTTGCATGGTTTATGTTGATAATTATAATTGGGTGAACAAGTATGGAAAATAAGCATGTGAAAGAGTATACGGTAATACGAGGTGTTTTAAATTTCGCGGGTTTGGAGAGTCCGATTGTCAATCTTTTTATTATTATGTTGGTATGCATGCTCCTGAAATATGATAAAATTTTCAGCTGTCTGTGGCAGCCCCTAAGGTTAGACGTGTTTTTATGAAATCGGCGATTTTCGTTTGTCGAGGATTGGTGGATGTCAAATTGAGCGCTAGAGTTCTGAGAAAAGTGCCATTTTTGAGCAACAGGAAAGTTTTGAATGGAATACAATCACTCTAATAGAAACTGGATAAATGTACTATAGCGTGTTGAGCCCAAAATAAATTAGCTCGATTTGAATATAAAATGTTTTGTGCGTCACCTAGTTTGTAAGGACTCAAAATACTCCAAAAAGAGTATATAAGGTTTAACACGGAGGAGGCAATATTAAGATCTAAGGATTTTGTTTGTATCATAGAGTTGGGATAATAGCTTAGATAATTGACATCTTAGCAAACAAGAGGAAGACTGTTATAATTCAAAATATGATGTTACTATATGCCGAAGATAATATGTCACTTATTTGCACATACAAACACGACAACGACCGTAAACATAGCTCAAAAGTAGTAAAAATATGGTTTTCGGACAACAGGGTGTAGGTTCTGAGATGGTTCCAGATTTTCATCCATTCGGGAATTTGTGGGGAGATTTAAAGAAAAAAGGAGGCGGGATGTAAAAAAAAAACAAAAAACAAATGCGCACGGATTGTGGGAAGCCAAAAAATATGTTTGGCATGCTCATCAGTGGAGATGTCGCCGCTTAGTGGAATCATTGCCGAGAAAATGTACAGCAATCTTAAAAAATATTGAGAAATCATCACGCCAATTACGTTTATCGGTTTCGACCGACTTGAATAAAGAAATATATAAACGAGAAAGTTTGTGCTTTTTCTTTTTTTTCAATAAAGAGTTTACAAACAAAACCATTTAATAAAACATGAACTCGTTTGAATTATTATTTTTAAGTGAGCAGATGAAGCAGTTAAAGATATGGCAGCGAGGATGTGCGGCTTATTTGAGTTACCTCCAGTCCTTATTTGCATTTCAGTTTTTGCTCAATAGCATATCATCATTCCAAGCCTGAAAATACACAAAAATATGTAAAATATGTATGTACTGATTTTCTTACTTTGAGCCAGCCAGGGCCGATTCTATTTAATCTGACGGCAAGAGTGTTCCAAAATGTTTTTGTATCCACTTTGTGAATTCTATTCTTACCGTGACCCCTAGCAATGCAAACATTTTCTTCCATCGCGGAATCCAGCGCCTTAAAATATATAAAAACAAATCCAAACCCATCAAAAGACGAGTTTTCGATAAAGATGATTATATTTACATTTTTTTCCATTATCCTTGGAAACAAAATTAAAAATTATCCTACATCGAATCGTAACCAAATTACCATGCGAGTGAAATACCATTATAACACGATCGATCGAGTATACCGTTATACCACATAAAAAGGAGAGTCGAATGCGTTGCTATGCTTACGACTTAGGTCAAACATCAAATACGAGTGTGTTCGTTAAATACGATTTTGTATCATAATGACAAAATGCAGCCATGGCCGGGTTCGGCTTGCATAATTTGGGTTAACTGCTAAATTTTTTTTTTATTTATTTTCAAACTTCTCCAAAATATAAAATTTTCCAATAGGGACTTGACAACTTTGAATTTAATTTGTGAACGCATTTTTTCACTAATCATCAAACCATCACTGTCAATTTATTCAGTTAACTCAACATTTTCATCATGGTAATGTACACTAACGAGCAACGTCTGCAAACGTTCTCCGATTGGATTCTCGAGAAGATGCACCAAGATGATGAATTTCATCGCAAAATTATCTTCAGTGACGAAGCTCATTTTTGGCTCAATGGGTTCGTCAATAAGCAAAATATAAGTTATTGTGCTTCATGAATCACAACTTCATCCACAAAAAATAACTGTTTGGTGCGGTTTGCATGCCGGCGGCGTTTTTGGGCCATATTTATTTGTCGACGATAACGATCGTTACGTTACTGTGAATGGTCAGTGTTATCGCGCCATGATCACCGATTATTTTTGGCCCGAATTGGAAGATATGGACTTGGACGACATGTGGTTTCAACAGGATGGTGCCACAAGCCACACAACACACGCTACAATCGATTTATTGAAGAGTAAGTATGGTAAGCGTGTTATCTCAAGACATGGGCCAGTCGATTTAACTCCGCTTGACTATTTTCTGTGGGGCTACGTTAAGTCATTGGTTTATGCCAACACGCCGACGACGTTGGAAGAGCTCAGAGCCAACATTGAACGCGAAATGCGGCCGTTTCGGCCGAAATGTGTGCCCGAGTCGTTGCAAATTGGGTCCAAGGAATCGACCGCTACAAACGTGCCGCGGTGGCCATATGAACGAAGTCGAGTTCCATTCATGAATGTTTTGATTGTACTTCAAACCAATAATAAAGTTTTTGAAATATCTCAAATGGTTTGCCTTTTATTTAAAAAAAAAAGTTGTCAAGTCGTTATTAGAAAACCCTATACAAACCAAACATTTCCGCAATAATGACTTCTAATTGGGAGCGGTTAGCCGACTTAAGTCATTTTCAACTCCTCACAAACATAATTGGGGTGAATGTTGTTTTTTCTTCTACAACTTCTTAGTTGATTGTTGTGTTACAACAGGGTGAATTCATAAATGTAAAACAAAATTTAATTAATTTGGCTTCAGCAAAACTTGAACGCAAATGTATTACAAACATTTTATCTGTTAACGTGAAAATTAGTAGTTTTGTGAATAAATAAAACTTGGGCCTCTGGGGCGCGGAGAATCCACATGCACATCCGACGACACCAAAGTAATCGTAACTCCTGAGCGCTACAGACAGATGTTAAACGAGTTTTTTGCCACAAGTTACTGAATTGGGTCTCGAACATTGTTAGTATCAGCAGGATAACTGCTCACAGTTTTGGTGATCACCGGGCGGTGTGCACGACCACTTTAGTCAACTTTTTCTCATGTAACATCCAGTACAATGGGTAGGATAACGGTACCCTATGCTTATTCCGATTTTTTCAATTAGTGTACTCTATTTTACAGTAAAAAAAGAAAAACCATCTTAAAATTTCATGAAGATACTGAAATTACTTATGGTGAAAACATATGTTTTATTAGAAAAATAAGAAAACATTTTTTGGCATTTTTATATATATATCATATATATATATGTGTGTATTTATTAAATGTGGTTTTTAAAAATTGTTAAGTTAGTGGTACCTTATGCTGGATCGGAAAGATGAGGAAGAAAGGAAAAGAAAAGAACCGCACCAAATTGCACCACTTTTTTGTTGTATATGCATATATGTTGATATATGTAAATGTATATATTTTTACATATGTACATATATATATATGAATGCATACATAAATATACATTTATATTATGTTTGAATATATTTTTGTCTTAAAAATTACTTTAAATAAAATTTGATTCAATATGTTCACGAGGGTTAGTAACATTTTGGTGCAAAATATGAAGGATAAACTACAGTTATACATACAAATATAGAGTAAAGCAGTGGAGAAAATGGAAAGTTACTATATTTTTATAAGCATTTAGTAAATTCGTATTTCAAACATTTTAAGAATTATGATTTTTTTTTTCAAAAGTAAAAGCTTGTTTGAATACTGACAAAAAAAATATTAAAATATAAGAATTAGCACCGTTTCGTAAACACTTATTCAAAAACTTTTATAAAGAAAAAATAAATGTTTTTGAAATAAAACTTTAGATGTCACTATCAATCCTTGTTACAGCTGTGTGAATTGCCTTTGCAACGTATTCAATATTTTTATTATTAAGGCCGCACATGTTAATCCTTCCTGACTTAAGCAAGTATATATGAAATTCTTCTACAAGAATTTTAACTTGTTTTTCTGAAAAGTAATAATAATAATACCCTTATTATTAGGACATGTTATAAGATTTATGAAAATTGTATGTATACCATTTAATCCTGTATAGGAAAACATTCCAATTTGTTGGGTTATATGGTCCCAATTCCCAGGTGTCTTCAATTCAATAAGATGATTGCGTAGCTTTTCCCTCATCGTGATAATTCTTTTTGACATTATTTGAATGCATTCCATCCTAGGAACGAATGTTAAATTTTTAAATTGTTATTATTACTATTATTTTTTTTTTTTTAATTTTAAATTGTAAATTAGTTGTAAACATATACAAGGGCTGTTTAATGAGTACCCGGATTGGAAAATTCCATTCATCTTCCCGTACAACCGTTTAGCATTGGTTCGCAAGGTTTCGCTGTGGCTGCACAGGTGGCCTAAAAACAGTTACCAAAGAGGAAACTGTGGTCAAAATCCATAATCGTGTTTTTTTTTAGCCTATAGTGCGTATCACAAGGGCTTTATTCAAACAAAAGAAGACGACAATGTTTCATAAGGGTATTTTTACACTCAATAAACGAAACAAAAAGTTCGAAGAAGTTCGATGAGAATGTTTAAACATACAATTGCTTAGAGGGCATGGTCATTTCATATTTGCCGTGGCATTTTCCAAATAAGGCCGTAAAAAGAACAGACATGTTTATAACAATATGCCAGAAATGTCTAAAGGAAGGAATTCTGACCTGACCTGAATCTTGACCCATGAAAACAACAGCTTTCATGAACCAAAGAAAATAAGTCACCAGGGGAACCATCTTCAGATCAATAAGTCTTCTAGATACCGTAGGCAAGATTCTGGAACGTATCATTTACGAGAGACTATGGTATTGTCAGTAGCTGAGTAAAAGAGGTTTATCAAATCGCTAATTCGAGTTTAGAAAATCGCGGCCTACCATAGATGCTATAAAAGCGTTAGTAGACATTTCGACGAAGGCGATAAAAGGAGAAAGATGGCGATGGGGCACAAAGGAATACTGCGCAGTGGTTACACTTTATACTAAAAATACCTTGAATTCCGTAAGCTGGTAGCTCATAATAAGAGCCCTATCTAGAATGGATACACCACACCATTTACTTAAGATAGTAAGAAACTATCTCAACAATAGACAGCTTCAATACCAAACAGAAGATTGTATCAAAAATTAGTGCCTCTAAGGAGTACCACAGGGATCAGTACTAGGACCATTATTGTGGATATTATGTACGACGGAGTACTACGACTGGCGCTACCACGTGGAGTTCATACAATAGGTTTCGCTGATGCCATTGCTATTGTTACGGTCGTCATTCACGAAGTAGAATTTGCTACAAATGCTGCTATTGCGCAAATAAAAGATTGGCTATGTTCAGATGCACTTGAATTTGCTGACTACAAAACTGAGGCGCTGACATTGGTGTTAAAAAATAAGTTGAAGTAAAGAAGGGCATTCAATATTACCAACTAAAATTTGATGAATAAAGAGAATATCGGCATATAGAAAGGGGTTGTAAATTTATAGGCTTCAAGTTATGTAAAGTGATCTGGTAACATAAGGACTGCAAAACTTCTTAGACCAGCGCTTGATGAAGCCATGGGCAGAGTTGACTTTTATTATTATATTATCAATCACAACGTCGTTGTGAGTAACAGCATAAAAAATACAATCGACTCCATCAACAGTTAGCTGCTAACCTTGAATTGGTTGAGAGGGGCGAATGAAGCAGTAACAAATATATAGTTTGCGTTTGCAAATAGGAGTTCTATAACAAACGAATTCAAAGAAAGCAGTGGACGACTTAAGACGAGAGTGTATAGCTAGAAGTTCACCATGGCTATATAAATTCTCCTCTTTGGAAAATAATTCATTATTCTTAATATAGGGTGATTCATCGTGAGTTTTAATTTTTAATAAACTTTTTTTGACAGATCACGCGTGACTCCTATCGAACTGCTGTATCGTTTGGCAAATTATCATGGAAAGACTTACACTACAACAGCGTTTCCAAATTGTTCAGCTGTATTACGAAAATCAGCGTTCTATGAGAAGTGTTTTTCGTGCGATTCGAGGAACTTACGGCGCGCATAATCGAACTACTGAAACCACTTTTGCCAATACCATTCGAAAATTTGAGTCCCAGTTTACATTATTGGATGATACTCGATCGGTTAGACAACATCCAGTACGTGGTGAAGAGACTATAGCAGCTGTAGCTGAGTGTACGCGAAGACCGTGACGAATCGATTCGTCGTCGTTCTCAAAAGCTTGGCTTGGCGTATTCGACAAATTGGCGTATTTTACTTGTGCAAGAATTGAAGACAGGCGAATTCAATTTTTCAAGTCAAGACCTCATATTTTCAGTGAATGGGCTCTGGAAAAACTCAATGAAAATCAAATGAAAATTTGGGCTGATAAGCAACCCGAAGAATACCAAGAGCTAAAATTACGTTCATTAAAAACAACGGTATGGTGTGGTTTATAGGCTAGTGGAATCATTGGTCCATATTTCTTTAAAAATGAGGCAAATCAGAATGTTACCATCAATGGTAACCGTTATCGCGCCATGTTAACGGACTATGTGATTCCTAAAATTCAATATCGGTGAGCTCTAGTTTCAACAAGACAGCGCTACGAGCCATACAGCGCGTGAAACAATGGACTTGTTGAGAAATCATTTTGGTGAGCAATTAATTTCACGTTTTGCTAAGGTAAATTGGCCGCCGGTCTTCAAGAATAAGCCAGCTACGATTAACGCTTTGGAAGCCAACATTACATATGTTATCCGCGAGATACCAGTCGCTATGCTCGAACGAGTCGCCCAAAATTGGACCTCCCGATAGACCACCTCAGACGTAGTCGTGGCCAACATTTACATGATATAATTTTTTTAAAAAATAAATGTCATGAATTATTCTTTTAACCGATAACAAAAATTTTAAGTTCACTTTTAAATTTATGTGTTTTATTTTGTTTTATTTTACATTATATTAGGTGTAAGATTGGTTTCTGTGAGGTCAAAAATTTCGAAGAGCAAAATCTGCGAATTAAGTTATATAGCAGTTATCTTAGTTCGTAATCCTCTTACGTTTTATGTTAATAGTACAGGGACAGACATTTGGGAGGCTTCGGCAATGAATTGAGCGTTGGGTTGGGAGCGATAGTAGTTTTTGAAACTAGGCCATGTTCTTTACGTTTGGAACTTACGTGAAGGCAAAAAAAGAGTGAAAAAAGGAAATGTACCAACTTTAAAACTCCAGTTTGAATCAGGAGTTTATTTGTTAGGATATGGTTTTTTTTATAAGAGTTAGGCTTAGAATTTGACATAAGACTGGGCATAGGGTTACACTTAATGTTAGCAGGGTTCTGTTTCCTAGCTTTAGTGGATTATAAATTACTGTTTATTATACTGGACTTACAGTTTCAATCTTTCCATGGTAATTTCACCTAGATTGCTGACGTCAAAAGCAGGGTTGAGAAATGTCCATTCATATTTTAGAGGGATGCTTACCTTGAAAGTGTGGTGTAGATCTTACAGCAGTTGTTGGCATCAATTTTAAATGTTGATTTTAATAGACTAGTTAGCCTAATTCGATCGAGATGAATACCTCTTATAAAAAGAAAACTGATTCAGCTTTGTTGAAATTGTTCAACTGTTTTATTCTTTTGCTCCACTCCGAAAGTGTTCATAAGATTCCGAATAGTGAGATTGTGGGTTTAAGAGTTTGTGTGGTAGCATAAATTTCGGGAAAGGATTGTGGTGCAGGAGAAGATGACACAGGAGTTATTGACGGTTTTATAATTGCGGATTCAAGTATCTCAGTTAGAATAGAGGTGTTGTATGATACAGTCGGTAGGGACTGGGATTGCACTGGTATGTCGTCGATTTTACTGGAAGTCATCCGGATGTTATCAGCAATTTCGTTTAACAGCTGATAAACAACGATAATCTCGTTGCTTAAATCACTCATTTGACACATGATGTTTACAAGCAACTGATCATATTGGTTTATTTGTAAGTACCTTGAAGATGAAAATCGAAGGAAGTGATTTAAGGCTATTAGATAGATTAGATAGGTTTTTAGATTTTTAAGGTATGATTGTTTTCTGCCGCAAAGCTATTGACCGAATCACTGAGACACTTAGTTGGAAATAAAATGTGGAACGGAATGTAGTCCTTACCTTCATCACAATAAAACAAAAAATTGTTTTTACAGCATTTGGTTCATTTGTTAGAGAGCAATTTGCACTTCCACCTAATTCTGACATGATGATGATAATTTAATTAGTCAATTGAAAATTTACACAAAACGCGGTAAGTGAGAATTGGATTAGTTGTTAATTTCACTTTTTGACTATTATGCGCTTTTAATCGATTTAAAGGGAATAAATTAATCGAGTCAGCAAAAGAAAAGAAATGACGATAACCGAGACATAGCTTATGCGAAAAATTACAAATTAGCCAGGTAAAAATTAAATGGAAACAAATTAACGGAGCGAAATTTAAGCATTTCTGAACTTAATGAATGTCGAATGTGAAATCCGTCGAAGCAGCTGCTATTTCGGTATGTGCTCTGCCTGCAGTCCGAGACTACAAATATGCGTAGTACCGTATGTACTTTTCGGATCGATTCGAAATTTTCAGTGAATATAGCCAGAAATATGTACATAACGAAAAAACAAAAAATTATTGATTTTTTTTTTTTTTAAATTATAACTGCGTATAACCCCTTAAGAAACACAACAATTGTAGATTGTCTTTAAAACATAGTTAAACAATTTAAATAGCAAATATAAATTATGTTGTTCTCTATGTAGAGAGCTTTTTTTCATCGGAACTGGGTACACAGAGAAGGAAATAGTGCATTGTACTCCCTGTATGTTCCTTTTTCTGTAATACTGTATTTCAGTTTTTCGTGAAAAGATAAGTAAATGCTTTAGTGGTATAGTGCCTACAGTAAAAGCGTGTAGCACACAGCGTTGTACTTGAAAATATGAGATGGAAAATCAACAGTCCTGTGAGTCGTGGATAAAATTAAGATAGATTTTTTCTGACGTTTCCTTTCTTCTTGTTCGTAATTTTTCTACTTCGCTACATTTCTTTTCATTCCCTATTAAGACCAGTAAGCAATAAATTACGAAAGAGATTTATTGTTCAAAATATAAATTAAAATGTTTGCTGTTTCGCAAGCTTTTGATAAAAACGAAGGCTTGAAGTTGAAACTATGGCAGGTCTTGCCATTGAGCTTTTATTATATGTTGACAAATTATCTCGAGAATACATTTTTCCATGTCAGACTCGAAAACGAATTGTCGCACTTCTAAGACAGTCCACGTACCGCATATAAGAGTTCTCAGGTATACAGGAGATACTCTAAAAGGAGGGGACCGTTCTAACGATTTCCTATCCTCATAAACGTGGTCTATATTCGTCGATTGATAATAAACGCAAAGTTAAAAGATTCAAACAAAAATCCAGAGAAATATAGTGGATATTTATATATTGGTTACCAACAAGCTTAGTATCGGAAACAAGTTTCTCTTATTTAGGCAAGTGCTAAAGCAGGTGTGGACCTATGGTATGCAACTTTAGGATTGTACCAAGAAAACTAACGTCAATATTTTACAAACTTTGGACTTAACCCTTATTTCTACGCAGCTATACCCTAACACCTCTTTGGAAATTCTCCCAGACCTCGGCCGCTGATCACCACCGTTAGGTTCGGTAGGCAACCAAGAAATAAACTTGGTCAACTACCGCAAATCGAACGCAATATTCCGGCGAGCTGCAAAACTTGCTAAGAAAGAAAGCTTTGAACAAAATTTGAACAATCACAGCCAATATCAACCCTAAAACTCCATCAAAGAAACTTTGGGACAGTATAAAGCAGCTCACGGGAAACTATATCCAACGCTCCAAAAAGACACTCAAAACTGAAACGGAAACCCTATTTTGCGCTTCAGACATCGCTGATCACTATGCCAAAATTCTAAGGACTTAAACTTTTCTCCAGAGTTCCTTCACGGAAAATACTTGGTGCTTAATAGTGGTATCCCAGAATACAAAATATCTTCAGTCAACTCGACAGAAACCCCAATTGGTTTAACAGATCTGGAAAACTGTCCCAGCACGGTTAAGGGAAAAACGCCTGGATTTGATCAGATTTCATATCCAATGTTAAAAAACCCACCACTAGCTTTAAAAAAGCACATTGTGACATTATTTAACCGCATTTTTGACACAGGTCAAGTATGGAAAATTGCAAGTGCAGTACCAATCCCCAAGCCAAAACAAAATAAATCACTGTTTGAAGTCAGAAGATATCGTCTAATTTCTCTACTAGGTAGAGTTAAAAGTAACCTCCTTGACCGCCAGAATGCGCTGCTTTTGCAAAAAAGGTAATGGTGCCTTAAAGTCCGTTCATATTTAGACAGACATGCTAAACTTCAGTGCGATACTGTCTTTAGTTTTGTTTTGACAGCTGATTGTTGTTGACGTGTTTGGCATCATGTTGAGTATGGACAAAAACGATTTTCGTTCTCTCATAGAACTTTATTTTTTGAGAGGCAAAACGGCGAAGGAAACAAAAGAGGGTTGGATAAATATTATGGGGCTAATGCTCTGTCAGATTACACCGTCAAATATTGGTTTCGAGAGTTTGGTGGTGGTCGCGGTTACAGAGGACAATGTCAAAAAAAATACATGAAATGGTGTTGGCTGACCGGAAAGTGAAGGTGCGCGAACTAGCAGATACCACAAAGATTAGTACTGAGCATATGAAAAAGTTATCCTACCGCTGTGTGCCGCGCATACTCACTCCTGACCGAAAACACGAACGAGAGAGCACTTCGAAAGAGTGTTTGGACTTGTTGATGCGGAATCGGGCGGACTTTTGGCGTCGATTGGTAACTGTTGAATACCAGAGAACAGAATGAGTGTCCGGCAATGGACTGAAGCCGGCGCGAGTGCTCGATGGGTCGGAAAAGTTATGGCGTCGGTTTTCTGGGTTGTCATGGCATACTCTTCGTGGACTACCTCGAAAAATGAAAAACCATCAAAAACGAGTATTATTGTGCATTATTGGAGCAATTGAAGGCTGAAATCGCTGCAAAACGGTCTCATATGCAGCGAAAAAAAAATTTGTTTTTGAAAAACAATGCACCGGCGTACAGGAGCATCGCAACCATGGCTAAAATCAATGACTTACGGCTCCAATTCCTGTCACATCCACCCAAACCTCAAAAGATGGCTCATCAATAAAAAATTCAGCTTACGCGAGAAAATTTTGCAGACCTTCCGAAAATTACTTTTCAGACGGGATCAAGAACTTGGAAAATTGCTAGAACAAGTGTAACAAACTAAAAGGGGACTATATTAAATAAAATAAAAAAACATTTAAAAAAAAACCATTAGGTAAAACAATGAAAAAAATCGTTTCCAAAAAGTTACTTTGGTGTCTAGAAAAAGAAAACCTCATCGATATAAGCCAAGTTGCTTTTAAGCACGTTCGGTGTACAACTGACGCACTTATTCATATAGACGAATTTGTATCCTCCGCCCCTTCGTCGAAAAACTATGTCTCCATTTTGTCAGTTGACTTTGAAAAGGCCTTTGACCGAATCGGAATTCATGTAATAATAATGGAATCAGTATATCCACCATTACTAAACTATAAATCCAGGAGCAGAAAAAACTTTATACCATTGAACTACACAAAAAACATGCTAACATGTTTCCTTCGCCAACAGTACTGCCTTATCTATACAACACCTTATGAATTGTCAAAAAGTCAGGGACACATTAAAAATTATCAACTGCAACAGCTCCTTAATTGAACTCCTAACCTAAAACCTAAAATCCCCATCAGAAAGCAACATAAAAAATATTTTTATGCTATTACAAAACTTATATATCAATAACTCTATTTAAAATGTAAATCAGGCTCACTCGAATTAATCAAAGATATTTCACGACTTAACTTTACTTATTATATTTATCTATCTAGCCAAAAGCCCTGGTAGCTAGTGCTCGAATCCATGTATTATTAATGTAATTTATTTTACTTGATAATAAAGTTAATAATAATATTAATAAAATAAAGTGCTTAAAGATATGGTCCATGCACCATGGTACATAATAAATGACGACTTTTACCGAGACCTCAGAATTCCTACTCCCGAAAACGAAACAGAAAACTTCGTGAGAAAATAAAAATTTGTTTTAGTGAGTAGGAATATCACACCACTATGAGCACGCGCTTGCGTTGGTAGATTTTCACCTGCCCCCGCTGAAAACAAACTTGTATTTTCAATAAAAATAATGATCCTACTATTCCGTTTGTCGATAGAGCGTACCAAACGCAGTTGGTCTTGGAGTCGAGCCTAGTAGATTATTTTCATGTCCATTTATGTGAAGGTGTGCCTTGTCGCACCAGAAGATGCAATTCACAGTGCAAAATCTTTCACAAAAGTTTTTGCGTAAATTAATGTCAATTTCCTTCAGTCCTTGCACCAATTGAATCTTAAAAGGATGAAATTCTAAATCTTTCTGTAGAATTTCATAAACGATATTTTTTGATAACCGCTATTCTCCGCACTGAGGTCCACAAACTTCGGTTCACCGCATGAATGTTTTCGGTGGTTCTTGATGCCTTCTGGACCCTGGCTGGTAGTAATCAGAGCTGAAAAATTTCGCGGAATCTTTGCACCCACGAATTTAGTCCATCGGTCAATAGCCGAATGTAGTACTGGGAACAACATTTAAGTAAAAATTGTCACTTTAAAAAAAGGCTGGATTGCGAACGCACGATACTCTCCCGACCACTTCGATATTGTGACTGACAAGCCCACCCTCTTGATAATTCACATAACGCCAACTTTCCCCAGCAACGTTTACAATTTCTTGAGATAATCACATTTTAAAACATAAATCTGCCACTGAATTCCCTGTTATTTCTCATTATATGACTTGCACTCTACTTTTCGTTTTTAGATAAACATCCTGATTCCCTTTCCCTTTCAACCCAAAGGTTGTCAAGTATTCTTCTGTGCTCATATGTATATTAGTGATGGGCAATATTTCAATAAGCAGTCACTGCATTGACTATTAATAGAAGTTCTTGAAATGTTGATGGTATTTTTTTTCTTTTTTGTTTTTTTTTTTTTTATTTATTAGGTAGTTAAGTTAAATAGGTGCGTGAACAAAATGTATATACTGGTAAAACGTTTATAAGCAGGTGGTGCTTGAACCTTTCAAAGCTTTTAAAAAAGTCATTTTATCACCCTACGGTTTTTTTTAAAGAATGATTTGATATAAATCAACATCAGCTTAGAAGAGAACAGTTTTCGCCATACGACTGTAAACAACGAAATAGTTCCTGAGCTCCACAAACTTCCATATGCTTCAACACGTGAAAATGTTTTATAGGTTGACTAGACAGCAATGATAGTTTTTCCAATTGTTATGTTTCAGTACCTGTCAAAGTTACCAATGACATATGGTATAGCTGTCAAAAATATTCAGAAAGATTTGCCATTTCATCATTCATCATTTTACGCTTGCCGAAAGTGCGGAAATTGTGCAGGAAATTCGTCGCACCGTGGAAAAGTCTGAGCGTGAGTATTCTTTTTTAGATCTTAAGCCACCAACCAGAAAAAGCCCAAAAATAACGATTCAGCGCCGATCAGCTGAATTGGGTATCGCCAGCGAGTCAACCCGGCTTATTTTGTAGTTAGATTTTCGCCTGCATCCATATATGTAAAATTGTGCTGACAAAAGAATTGAACCCGGACGGCCATACACAACGCCATGAGTTCTCTAATTGGGCGCTGGAAATGTTGACCGGAGATCCAAATTTTGGCTGAAAATTCATCTTCTCGAACGAGGCTAATTTTTGGTACAGCGGCTATGTCAACAAGCAAAATTGCGGTTACTAGTGCAAACGCAACCCACAAGTGTTCGGCCAAGCATTAATGCATCCAAAGAGATTGACTGTTTGGTGCGATTGATGGCATTGCGGCCATCTAAATCCCAAAATGCAGTACTCCGATGTTGGTACGTCCATTCAATATTGAACTTCACCGTTAACTAAAATTGCCTTAGAATGATTCATCTTATCCCGACAAAATTTTCTTGTTCGGCAGAAGAATAAGTTGGTGAAAACTTGCCAAAGTTATTTTAATTGATCTTCAAGTTTGGCATTTTGGGAGACTAGTACTTGTAATTTTAAACAGATTTAATTCATTTTAATAGCTGCCCAATATATTTCTAAAATCTTTATTTTCACAAAATACCAAGAATTTTTAATCGGTATGAGTATTGCCAATATGTTCAAAAAGTATAAAATCAGTGAAATTCAAAAATTGTTAAGTTAATTGGAAATACCATACTTTAGATACTTGTTGTTGCTAAGTTTTTAAAGCTCCAATGAAAACTTTTTTTTTTTTTTTTTTTAAGTGGCTTAAAAATTATATTTTTATCATTATGTATTTACCATTACTTCAGACAACTTACTAAATTAATTTTTTCTAAAAAATTTACCTTAGTAAACATTATTTATCTTAGAGAAAAAATCACGAGTATCTTAAGCGAATTTACAAAAAAAAAAAATAAATAAATAAAAGTAATAAAATGCAAACAAAATGAGAAAAAGAACAATAAAATACTATGAAGCTTGCACTTCGCATGAGGAAGACATTTACCACAGGAATTTCTAGAAACAATTTCCGTAGAGTTGCCAGCCCCCTTTTTATGTATATGTAATTTTTAAGGGGTTATACGCAGTAGCAAGGACGAATTATGAATTTATGAATTTTTTTCTGAAAAGGTACTTTATTTTACAAAAACAAAAAGTATAGGTGCATTAAGTGGCAACATCTAAGTTTATAATGAAACTGTAAAAATATCGATCTGGTGTGCTCCTGCAGACGATCTCCTGAAGGTCCTCCAAAAAAAAAAGGTGTTTGGCATTGATGAGGATATTACCGGTTTAGTTCATCTGAAATCAAATAACCGAAAAAATTTTTTTAGTAGATAGATAAAACTAGGTTTTGATTGATAAGATAATCGAAATTATGATTTTTGACAAAATTTTCGGCTTCGCAAAAAAAAAATTGAATTTTCGATCAAAATTGCCGCGTAAAATTGTTTACAAAAAGGGGAATAATTATCCGAAATCTTATTCCTTCTATCAATACCTTGTATTGATTGTATTAAGGTTGTGTTAAAATTCCAGACCGATCGGTTGAGCCGTTTTTTAGAAATCTTAATCACTGTCTTCGAAAACATAGTTTTGAAAAAAGCGCGTTTAAAGTTTTGGAAAAAGTTAACACATAGATAATTTTTTTTTTAGTTGCATGGAGTCATCTCTTCTAGAGCCATAAGATGGACCCTCCGTAGCATCAACAGCTTCTAGTACCTCGAGTTGAAGTTGTCTATGAGCCATTTTTCCCTCTCGCGTACTCCCATGCGCTCTAAAGTCAGAATTCATGGCGCGCTCTGCATTCTCTTTCTGAGAAAGTGTCTGAAGCTCGCGCTCGCTGCCAACAACGCCATGAATCGTCTCCAACCGGGCACCTTTCGTGTTGAGGATTTTAATCAGTTGAACAATAATGATAATAAGTTGCCCATATTGCATTATACATATTTACAGCGTCTCCTGATTGCCAAGCCATAATAAACTGTCAACTTATCGATAATTTTACCAATGAGTTTACCTTTTTCACCAAGTACTTTTTTGCATTTTCTTTATTGCCTTTATCTACAGTCTCAGTAGTTTTATTTACACATTCGCAGAGTCGTGAGCACATTCTCGTTTGAACATGTCCAATACATTCTTTTTTGGCCACTTCAATATCACCATCAGGCTTAGCTTTTAAAATCCCAGAGTATGTTTTGAAGTCACTATCACTGATGTAATTTCTATAACGTACGGCAAATGCACTCATTGATCCCCAAACATTTTAACAATTGCATCGACTTCCATTTTTTCTGAAAAGCCATTATGATTTGCAGAACAATTATCTTTGTAATCTTCTATCCAACAAGATCAAGAATGCTTGACAAAAGGACTGGAGTTTATGCAGCCTCACACTTATCACACAGCAAAACGATTTTAAAACCAAGAGCACGTTATGAAGCTGTTTCAAATTTTCCGTCTTAAGTGTAACACATTACAAAATCACTTATTGCTGTAAACGCTGTTATAAAGTTCCGAATTCTATATTCAATAGAAGAATCACGGGGAATCAAAATCTGCTTCTGTATTTTGAATTTTTTCGAGGACGCAACAAAACTACTTTTATCTGTCTCAGCTGTTTTATGTATTTTTCGGAATAAGTACACTTTTTCAGTTGCTTTCTTTTCTAATACACTTGCGTGGCATTTTATTTCAGATTTAGCCTATTTAATTGAATTAAAAACGCAAAACTGAGTACAGAAAGTTAAAACTGAACACATGACTGTACAAGGTGGCAGAATTGTTTGAAATGAAGTTCACTTGATTCGTACAAGAAATAACTTGAGTTAGTCATCAGGAATAAAATGGACTATTCATAAGGTCATATAACACTTATTTTATTTTATTTATTTGAGGCCCGGGTAAACGCCGGACATATTTAATTTGGCTTATTGCAAAGATATTCTTAAAATTGTTCCTTATCATAGATAGCACCTAAATCACTCATTCACTAAGGGAACAACAGATTGTAGATTAGATAGCAGCGAGGTGAAGTAGGAAGGCGCTTACGGGTATACGTTATAGCCTGACACTTATTGACGTTAAGGTCAAGGAAATTCTTTTAACACCAAATACAAAATCAAAATAATAAAGGACCGAGGTGTCTTCTTGAGGAACAGCAGAAAAGGCTTTAATTGGGTCAGAAACAATGGAACTAAAAAGAACACAGTATGGTCGATCATTTAAATAGGATTGAACCATAAAGCTTAGTTGGAAACCAAGAGCCTTTAATTCTATAAAGATTATATCATGAGAAATTCTATCAAGGGCTTTGCTGAAATCGGTGGCAATCACGTCAACTTCATTTTCGGATTCTAGTGCACATAAAGTGCTTGATATCAATTCTATGTATTATCTCAGTCGTTTACAGACCTCCGTGGTGTTTAGACGTGTTTCGGCCTTTATTTTGAGTAGTGATACCAATAAACACCATATCTGACCAGTTTCATATAGGGCTCCAATTAGCCAAGTGTTAGTGTGCCCGGTTGAAAATCCAAAGGTATAGCTTCGCATCCCTAGCTGCCTCTGAGTCAGATGACAAAGAGGACGATTTCAAAGCTCATAACAACATTAAAAAGCTACAGAAAAAAGTGCTTGCTATAAAAGCAAGGCAAGTGGCTAGAAGGGAGATGGAGAAACAGCAACAACTCCAGAACCCTCAACAATAACAAAGTTCAAACGTGGATCTACCACAACAACAACAACAGCAACAGTCACTAAATAACAATAACTACAAACACCGGCACAAGAATTAACAAAGTATGCAAAAAGCATACGCAGCAAAAACAACAACAGTAACAAAAACCGCAGCAGCATAAGCAGCAGCAACAACATCAACAACAACATCAACAGCAACAGCAACAACATCAGAAATCAAATAAGCTACGGGTACCACCAATCAATACATTAAGATGGAGTTGAAGGAAACAATAGAATCATGTAAGCCGGCCATAGGCAATAATTTTTATATTAAAAGAATTAGTTTAGACAGGCACGCGATCCACTGCAATAAAGTGGAGCGCTACCCAAAAAAAAAAGTTTACTACCCCGAAGGGGGAGAAGCTTCAAATAATGCTGCTGAGGAGACTAGAACCGTCGACTAATCCAGAGGAGCTCCTTGTACAGCTGAAAGAGGAGTGCGAAGAGCTCAAATTCGTAGGAGTTAAGTCATTCGTCATAGCTAGAGCCAAAAGGGAGAAGCGGAAACTATCGTTTTTCTTAGTTCAGCAAGTCCCGACAGCAAACTGGATAGTCTAAAGAGTATGAAAGTCCTAGACGACCAGGTTGTATACTGCGAAATGCAGTTTCGATGCATGAAGTGCAGAAAGTACCACAAGTCCGAGGAATACGGTCTAGGTAAGGGCGGAGCTTCAGAAAAAAACAACTCTCTTGTGCGTTATGTAAGAACACGGGAAACACTGCAAATTTTCGGGGTTTTCCCAAATTCCAATACATCAAAAGTGAAAGTAAAACGTTCATTCGTGCAAGTACAAACACCAGCTGGTTGTTACCTACGCCCAAATGGCGGCAAGTAGGGGAAATACGGTACAACAAGCGAAAGTTGCTTTTCAGGCCCCAGCGCCTAGGGCATCGGAACCTGTACCTGACATGCTAGCTATCTTACTCTCAATTCAGGGGCAGATGGCTCAGCTTCAACGTCAGATAAAAACAGGCTACGCTGGTAGATCAAATATACGCGCTACTGCCGGGCTTAACGCACCTCCAGTCGTTATGGGTACGTAAATGGCGGAGCAAACCCTGAAGGTCCTTGCAATGAATGTTAATTCACTGATTAGGCTCGAACAAAGAGCCCCATTATTTAAGTTGCTTAAAGACCAAACCTCTGATGTGTTTTTAGTAAGTTAGTACCTAAGGCTACTCAACCAACATTATTCATCTCAGAGCTCGAGACATTTTTTCGATTTCTAAGGCTATTTTTACTATCGGAGAAGATTTCAACCATAAAACTTAGTGATTGGGGAAATAATACACCAAATAGTATTCAATTAGTGGGGTTAACACAGTATAATGTATCGACTCGGCGTTAAGACGACGAATAGTCCGTCGTTTCCCAAAAACGGGTGCTATTTGGATCTCCTGCTGATCAACTCCCGAATACAACAGACTTGCACTAACCAACAAACTACAAACTGTTTACGCACTTTCGTCTATAATTGTGACCATTGCGGTCTCAGCACCGAAATAACTAACAATAACAAACAAAACGATGGACAAAACGATAGCTCGGTATCAACACACTGACAACAAAGACTTATTCCGCAACGCAACTATTGACGCAATGCACCGACATAAAAGTAGACTACTGTCAAGACTAAAAACCTTGTACAGACAGTTTATTGAGCTCCAAACGATCTTTGAATCACTTAGAAGTAAGAAATCAGTGGGAACCGATGAAATACCGAACATTGTGCTTCGACATCTCCCACTAAAAGCGGTGGACATTTATACCACCCTGTTCAGCAATGCAATGAATAATGCCCATTATCCAGCGCATTGCAAAACTGCGGTGGTACATCCAATCCCCAAAAGGGATAAAGATACTTCCAATCCGGCGAATCTGCGCTCGATCAGTCTTCTTCAAAACATCAGCATGGTTTTCGTAAAGGTGATCAATAGAGTCCTGACTTAGTGGGTTGATGACAAACATATAGTTTCGGTTAATCAATTCGGTTTCAAGGCGGGCCATGATGTTGTTCATGCAGCGTCTCAACATATTTCTAATATTCAGTGCAACAAAGGCAAGAACCAGTGCCTGTCTGATTGACTTGGAGAAAGTCTTCGACACCGTATGGTTAGAGGGACTCTACTTCAAGTATAACAGGCTGGGCATTAGTAAACCACTTCTGTAAAGTCTTTACAATATGTTAACCAGGCTCGGTATATATAATATACTTCTGCAACGTGACTTCAAGTTTACTCGAAGACACAGTGTAAGAGCAATGACCTCATCGAACAACCTGATCTACAAGGCTTACTACCCCAATTATATGTATCATGGGAGAGTGCGCTCCAGAAGCGTTCCTCTACCTCGATATGAAAGGTCTGATCCAGGACAGATTAGCAGTGCCGCTAATTTTCCATGTCGCTCGAACAGCTGCGGACAGGCGACTCAACTACGACAGAGACGTCGTACATGGCCGCAGTAGTGCGGTAGGGAGTCGCGAAATGAGGGATGTTGGTCGGAACCACCAACAATTTTGGTGACTAGTGGAAGGAGAAGAAGGTTCGTCGTCTAATTCCTCCAATACTAGGTAGCTCCATAGGAAGCAAGGTCGGTTGGCAGTCTGTTTTAGTTTTAGATAGCATAGGAACGTAGGGTAAGGTAGGTTTTGGAAGAAAAAAATTAAAAATAAAAAAAAAAGAAAAAAAAATGAACAAAGGAACGGCTGACCCTCAAAAATGCTTCCACCCCCTCAAATGGGTTTCATGCCACACCGTGATAGCAGGGTCTTATAAACTTATGGCAAAAGTGGGTCGGCTTATCAAATTCCCCATGTCCTCGATAATTTCTACGTTATGGGACGAGTAACTGCTGTCCGTCAATACGTACCTCATCCTTCTGTAAGACTGGCGACGAGCGTTAGGACGGAGCCCGATAAGGTCTTAACTAAGGCAAACCGGAAAAAACGATTAAATTTTTAATAGCCGTGGGCCGATGTTTTCAATATTCTGTATTTCTGTTAAGACAGAGTGAAATCTGGCTGAAACGACTTACAGGCTAATGCTGTAAGCGCCCCCTGCCCGATAAAACCCAATGTTTGTCACCGTTAAGTTGGTGGTGTAGGTGCAGATGTAATATTATCTCATAAGGGCTTGTTTCAACCTTTGCATGGCCTCGATGCTTGCAAAGATAACAATGAGATCCCGTAGTGACTACGCATCCGAACATTGATAACGGCTTTGAGTGAAGACCCTAAACATATGAAGTCAAACAAAACAAACCAACGGAGGCGCAAAAAATAGCAAAGAATCAAGAGAATACACTTCAGAGATTCTCCAGAATACCAAGATCTCCTTCTATTTAAATTGCAGGTGGACATGTTGAGACAGGAGCAACCAGAGCCCATACTTGTGACAGCAACTCGAAAAATCAACGCTCTATAAGCTAGGCGAGCAAATCAACGAATTTGTCGAAATGCTTAAGGATATAAAAAGGGGGTCAATTCTTTAACTCATGGGGGACAGTATTGAGAGCGTAAGATTCCTCTATGAACTAACGGCGATCCAGCTGCGGGGCAAGAAAACCAACGAAGTAATCAGAAAGAACAGTCTTCAGGCTTCAGTTGTAAGATCGAAATTGGAAAAGTAGTTGTTAGTATTCGTAGAAGTGGGTGTGGCAGTTGAGCAGTGACAGTATCAGGAGCAGGGGTTAAAATATAAAGAAAGGCGTTTGGGCTTTGATGGAAGTTAAGCAATTGGTGCATTTATGGGGAGACGTAAAGGCGGTTGCTTAGGGATATAGACAAGTGGGGGGAAATTGAGAAATATTTTGGTTTAAATGCTACAGTTGGGGTCAAGTTAAGGAAATGGATGGGGAATGGATTTGTACTATATACAATTAACTTTAAAAGATGAGACATTGCTTCGTTTTGTTTCTATGTTTTTATTGGTTGGTTGATCCATCAATTTGGAGATCCGCATTTTTCCGAGTTCGAGGTTGGTGTTGGATGTGTTAACAAATAACCGGTAAGTTACGGCACCAGACCACGATAAAACTTTTTTTTTTTTTTTTTTTTCATTTTCTGAAAAATGCATTTATTAAGAATGCTCTAACCAAATTTAGTAAAGAAATTCGTAAAATTCACAGATATTCAGCATTTTATGTGAAGTGTACGACCGCGCCGAGCGACAAACGTTCGGCTGTTAGACTGGTTTACTACCTGTCCATCCTTTGTTGGCCCCTATGAACCCTTATCCTCCTTAATATTTTCCGGTTAATGTATCGCATTCGCTAGGAGGGAAGAGATGGAAAATTTGCGTTACTGAATTGAATAGAAACCCAGTGACCAAGCGCAGAAGGATCCGACATGAAAGAGCCATTTGTTTTTCGGCAGTCGTTCGATTCGTATCGTGTATTCTGTGTATCGTGATGGATAAAAAATCAAAAAGACATATCGTCTTAGAACCGACAAGTGGTGATAGGAAACAGTCGAAATCGGGTCCACCTAATAGATAAGAAGTGCAGAAAGAAGAACAGAGACCTAGCAGCAGCTCTGCAAGAGCAGTGGCCAACTAGATTCTGTTAAGGTGAATCCAAGTGTTGGGTACAGACTGATAAATTTCATTGCTGCTTTTATGGCAATAAGTGCGCACGTGAAATATGAAGGGTGTGGGAGTAATGTAGAATTCTGCGAATCTAGTCCAAGAGGATTCGGATTTGAAATTGTGAATACTGCAAGTCCTGTACGCCAAAAAAATCACGTCATGCCCGTTTATCCAAAATGCATCCGAAGTTAATCGTCGATTTATTTTTACGATGCGATTACTTGGAACGTCATTTGCTGCAGCATAAAAGTTTTGTGGTTTCATGGACTTGCAGCGCCCTATTTTTAAATCTTTCTACGATACTATTGTGTCAATGTCAGTGTCAGACAATGTCATTCAAACTAGCTGGTGAAAAAGAAAAAAAAAAAAACATCAACCGCCGAAAAGTATAGAAAAGTATATTGATTTACAATCGCAAACGCGGTTTCAGTTCGTTCTAATGGTGTCACGACACTTATCAGTTATTGCTTGAAAAAAGTTATTGATATTTGTGTGAAATCTGCATACAGTAAGGCATGTGCTCTATATAAAGGCTAAATTGATTCAGGGTACGTAACTGACTAGAGTTGGCCAGTTGTCATCGCCGTTTAGAATAATTTTTTGTTCATCCATAATTACACTAACTTTGCACCAGTGTGCGCGTCTAATGGTGTTAAGAATGGGAAAGTCCCAGATAAAATGTATCATGTCCTCTACTGTATGTTGGTTACACAGTGTATTGTACATTCAGTGGATTGGTCGCTTCGATGCATATAGTTTAAGTACAAAAGCTCTCCTCTCGCTTTGAAGATTGTGGAAATAGTATCAATACTGTTGTCGTGTAGATTCAGAGAAATATTAAAATTGGCTAAAAGACGTAAGAACCTGTAACGCAAATCACGTCGGTTGTGCAGGCAAAATGAAAATTGATATGATATGCTTGATTTGTTTCAAGAAGCAGAGGAATAACAAAAATACGTCAATTATATGGGAGACGGCAATTCGAAAACAAGCTCTTCTCTTCTCTTCTCTTGCCTTAATTTTTTTCAACAACGGTTATAATATTGGCCTTATTAATGTTTTGGAAATACTGAAAATAAAACTTTGTGAAACACTACCAATATTGTGTAGACATTAATGAAGCTAAAAAGCAGATCTATGGTCCAGAAATAACTGACTGATGGTAACAAACAAAAAATAATAATAATAATAATAATAATAATAATAATAATAATAATAATAATAATGATAATAGTAATAATAATAATAATAATAATAATAATAATAATAATAATAATAATAATAATAATAATAATAATAATAATAATAATAATAATAATAATACAGATATAAAATTTAGTTTATATTTCATTCAGCAAAACTTTGAACGTGTTTTTCTCGAAACTACGTTTTTCAACCTGATTGACAACATACAATATTTGGAAAACTATTCATCCGACCTGCATGTACCAATTCTTAAAATGTTCAAAAATACAGTCTCTTATATATCTAGTTTATAAATATATATATTTTTTATTTTTCAGATGAACCGTATGGCTTAGTTGCTGTCAACCACCAAGCAGGAATTTCCTCGGAGTGTCCTTTTGAAAGCGGTGAGTTTTGAAATTTCGCGAAGAACGTAAATTCGATTATTAATTTTTTTTTCCTGTATCGGTACACATGTCCCGAACATATGATTACAGTTTCAAATCTTGTATATAGCATACTTAGTTTGTTTTTGACAGATAGAAAGGTTAGAAGCGTTTTGGTGTTCTCGGAGATTTTCAATTACAATATAAAAAATGGAATTATAAAAAATGCATACAAAATTGTGTAAAAAATGGAATAAAGTATTCTTAAACACTTAAAATGCTAACATTGGCATACGGTGAGTCTGCTTTAAGTAAAAAAAAATTATTTTCAAGCGGCACAAGCTCTTCCAAGTTGGCCGAGAAGATGTCAATGACGAACCTCGCTCAGCACATCAACAAAAGATGATAACGTCGAAGCTGTGCAGAAAATTGTTTCGGAAAATCGTCGAATTACCATATGAAAAGTTGCTGAAGATGTTGGCATATTGGTCGGCTCATGTCATGCAATTTTTTGAGATGTTTTGGGCATGAGACGTGTGTCAGCGAAGTTTGTTCCGAAACTTCTTATTTTGATCAGAAGAACCGTCGCATGAGCATCGCTCAGGTACCTTAAGCTTGAAATTACGTTTTTGAGGTTGGGTTGTCGGCACTGGATGTGGCAATGATTTGGTTTCGGTTTATAAGAATGCAGCCAAAATTAAAGCATTGTAATTGTTGTGCGGAGGGGGAAGGGTTGGAATACCACAGATTTTGTGACATACCGTTTCAATGATGTGTTACAAATCATTCAACACTGTTCTAATCATAGTGAGTTCATCATTAAGCTCATTGATTGATGTACTCCTAATGGTGTAAGAGTAAAAAGTACGTTGCAGATTAGAGATGAAAATTGGATGTGGGTGACTGGAGATAAATATCTATGTTTTACCAGAGAGAGTTGATAGATCTAAACGCTTTCCTGTTGGAAATATAATTTCATAAATATAATTTCACGTATCACTTTATCGAGGTGGCGCTTAGATGTTTCTTCATTTCTGGATCTGCACTTTCTAATTCAACTCAACGCGCAAACTGTTTTCCGATACTATGATCAAAGTCATTCGCACGTCTTACATTTTCTTCAAAGGTTGATAATTTGTCTGTTATCAGTCTGACGAGTGAGTTATGATTGAATTCATTAGAGTTACTGAGACACTTAATTGCATGGAGCATATATGAAAGAAAAATACTGATACACTCGTCAGAGAAGAACATATTTTGACGCAGATCCCATTTCATGCAACAAAGTCAGCATTATTGTCGTTAATCAAGCAGTTGGCTTATCCACAAGAAGACATGACGAAGACCAGGAAAACAAAAAGCAGCACAAAAAATTATTGCGGAGAAAATAAATAACAAAATACACTAAACGCACTGTCGCGAAATTAACAGACTAGTAGGTCAACAACAACGATAACAATTTTCAGATGAGAAATTAGGTTTTTGGGTTGATAAGAATTCACAGTTCACAATTATGGAGTAAAGTAATAGGGCGAACGAATGTAAGTAAGCCGGGGATTAGGGTCGCAAGCGAACGTAAAGCCTCACACTTTTATAGCTGTTATGCACGACCAACCTGGACAATGGGTAAATTTGAGGAAAAACTAGATAGCCTAGCTGAAGACGCACGAGCAAAATATCCAATTGTTATAGAAAGATATCGTTGTACATTGGCAACCGAGCAGCGCAGCAGGATTCTTTACTGGAAGCACTCTCGTCCTTGGGAGTGGGTATCCCAAACACCTACCATTAGACGAGGGTAGACTCTATTGTCGATGTTGCTTTCCTTAGCAACTCCCTCCTGCCAAAAACAAACTGGTCAGCGAAGAATATACGCATGGTGGCCACCAAGCGATACTCATAGACATAGAACAGAGAAAGCAAACGAAATAACCCAAACTTACAGGTCCTAAACCGAAGGACACACTCTTTGATAAGGATACGTTTGAAGAAATAATTTATAATTGCAAGCTGATCGAAAACAGAACAGCAGAGAATTTGACGGGTCAGCTTACACGTACTTTTGGCATCATGCCAAAAAGAATTGCCAGCGGCAAAAGAGCGCTTTCCTTCTGGTGAAATGATGATGAAATTAAGGCACTCAGGGCAACGTGTCTATATGCTCGTCAGTTCAATCGATATGCCCGTCGCAGCAATCTCAAGGAAGGCCAGATTTTCAAGACGACCAAGACGCCACTTAAGAACTGCGATCAAAGAAAGTAAAGCAACAAGCTTCAGGCGCCTGTGTAATGAAGCTGATCGTAATCCTTGAGGTACTGCATATAGGATGGTATTGACCAAAGTAAAGGGCCGTACGACTTCACAAATCACATACCTCACTCTGCTAGGATCTATTGTACAACACCTTTTCTCACAAAGATATCGAGGAAGCGAACAGGGAAGCAGGAATTCCACAGATATCAACGGACAAACTGATCAAGGCATGCAGAGAAATAGACGACAATAAGGCGCCTAGACCCGACGGAAACCCAAATAAGGCTTTAAACGCAGCTTTCCAGAAAAGACCAGACATGTTCATAATGACATACCAGAGTTGTCTAAAAGAAGGAATTTTTCCTGAACCATGGAAAATTTGGTACCCTTTTCAAAGAGAAATGAGAAACCATCCCACGCGCGCACCAAGGGGATATGAATATCTTTTACTGGCTTTTCTCCATGGCGCGGGCGGGTGGTGTAGTAGTTTGAAATTTAGGAGTAATAAGTTTCGATATTTTTCCCAGAGGTGGTCGTCAAACTGGAGCCAGTGCATCCTCAACCAGTGGGTCTTAGTACGTGCTAGTTGTTAGTTCGTTACATTTAGCTCAGCCAGCAACCACTCCAACATCAGTGTTCTGGAACGTCACATCTACGAAAGACCATTGTCAATAGCCGAGGAAAAAAGAGCTTTACCAAATTATCAGTTCGGTTTAGAGAAATGCGGTTTACCATAAAAGCCACAAAAACGGTAGTAGACATTGCGACTTAAGCGAAAAAAAGGGAAGTTGGAGACGGAGCACAAAGGTATATTGCGCAGTATTAACACTTGATGTTAAGAATACCTTGAACTCCGTAAGCTGGTTATCCATACAAACAGAAGATGGTATCTAATATTACAGTCTCTGCAAAAGTACCACAGGAATCAATACTAGGACAATTATTGTAGAATATTATGCACGACGGAGTACTACGACTGGCGCTACCATGAGTTCATTTAAAGGTTTTACTGATGACATTACTATTGTTACGGTCGCCAAAACTCATTCACGAAGTAAAATATATGTAGGAAATGATTTTTATTAGTAAACACAGACAAAAGATACAATGATAGATCTTATATATTTTAAAGTAAAAAATAAAAATAATTAACTGATCGAGAACCACTGAGCTGAACCCGACAGTGCGCTGTCGAATATTGATAAAGACTATCTCTTTGCTTTGTCGTCTGCCAGTTCGTCAACTCCCTTTCACATTCTATCCAGTCCCAAATGCCCATGGAACGTTGTGCCAAGTCCAGTTTTAACCCCAGGCTTAGCATCATCCAGCCATCGCATATCCCAATAATGACGGCTATTACATTTAGTGGAGTCATTATGCCACGAAGATAATATTGCCCACGTCGCCATCGGCGTTTATGCTTTTATTTATAGGAGACACAACTCATTATGGCGAATATAGACAATATTAGTTCCGTGACTCAACGAGAGTAAATAGACCCCAAACTACTGAGTCAAATGTAAACAACCTAGTGGACGACGACTCATACTGTCAACAAACGCGCGACATTCATGCTGCTGAAACTGGAGATCGATTATATCGGGCGCAGCTCAGCGATGACCTAAAACTACTTTGACATTTAATGGATTATTTAATGGATTTGCACTATTAATGGAACACTAAATTAAATAACTTAGCAATTCTACACTCGGCCATCCTGGTATACGACTGCCCTTAGTCGGATTCTTCATCGTACACTTTTTCGACCTCCGTGATTTCGCTGTCATCACCTGCTATCCATGGCTTCATACAATCAGCTGCTGTCGATGTTATATTTGGACCCTCGTGCTGCACTTGTTTTCGGACATCATTCCGATCCTTTCCTTTTACTCTGGTCACCTCATATAGTCCGAAGTATTTAATTTTCAACTTCAGACCTATACCGAACTGCGTCTTCATGATTGCTACCAGATCGCCTACTTGGTATTGTTTTGCTGTTTTCCTTTTCCGGTCGCAGGTTCTACAATTTTCTGCCTGTACCTTTGCGATCTGTTGCTTTGCAGCTTGCCTGATTTCGTCTCGTTCGTTCTCGAAGTTATCCCTCATCACTTCTTCAATAACGCTCGCAGCTCATGGCTCTCTTCTTTGTATGCTTGTACCACTTCTTAGGATCATCTAGCGATTACTTTGTAAGGATTTCGACAACGATTTGGTTCATTCGCTCCACCTGTACCCTGTCAGAATGTGCTGGATATTTGTGGTCTTTACTGGGTAGATCCAGATAAACTTCGTAAAAGCGTCTACTACCACAAAGAGATAATTGTAAAGTTTATAAGTAGATGGGAGTGGCTCCAAATGGTCAATATGATACTTAACATATGTAGTGGGACGTCGCTTTTCTCTATCGAATTCAACAAACTTCTGCTTTCCGTTGCAGACAATATACATGCCACGCAGTTAGATAAGACACCTTCGACACAGTTACTCAGCTTAGGGATAAAATAATCCTGCTTACAAACCGCTTCCACCTTCCTTGCGCTAATTTAGCCCCGCTCGTTGATTCCTCATATTATATCAAGCTGCATTACCTTTTTTACAAATTTGTAGAGAATATATTTTCTTAACTCGTAATCTTTGTGGCTGCCTTTTGCTACTAGTATTTCCATAACCAACCTGCAATGTTCATCCTTAGACTGCGTCATCTTTATCCTATACAGGACTCCCTTCTCGATCCTCATGACCATTGGATATTTGCCTAACGCGTCAACGTGTCTTATTGTTGTTCCTACCTTCATATCGTATACCTGGAGCATAATGACACATCTAATCACTCGCGGGCACATATCTTTCTTCGTCATTTTCGCCTGGAACGCCTTGCAATCAATCACTACCGTGAATTGGATTCCTAACAGATACATATGCAACTTCTTTAGACACTTTATTATATCTAATACCTCCAATTCGTAACACGTATAGTTGTTTTCAGATGCTTCCGTCATAAAACTGGGGTAAAATACAGGATGAAACTCACCGTCATCATACTTCTGTATAGAGAACCACCATATCCTATTAGACTCGCATTCGTGTGGAGCTCAGTCGGCAATGCAGGATTAAACAGCTTTAAAACCGGTTATTTGCATAGATACGACTTTAACGTGTCGATTGCAGCACGCTGTTCTTCAGCCATGTTAAATTTGACCAACTTGCACAAGAGGTCCGTAAGCGGCTTTACAATTTGTGAGCAGGTTGGAATAAATTTTCGGGAGAATCTCATCAATCTCAAGAAACTTTGAATCTGCTTTACGTTGATTGACGTCGGGAATTTTGGCACGGCTCTTATCTTCTCCGTTGAAGGTTTGATGCTTTCAGTCTTCACTATGTGTCCTTAAAATACAACGGACCTATTGAAGAACTTACATTTTTTCACTTGATCTTCAGCCCTGCGACTTTTAACACTTCTACCAGCTTTGGCGAAATTTATATTATCTACATACATCAATAGATATCGTTTTAGCACTAGGTGGCGGAATACCTGGTTGATGAATCTCTGGAACGTGGCTGGAGTGTTATACAGGCCAAAAGGGACCTTTTGGAACTCAAACTGATCATCCGGCGTTACAAATGCTGCATACTTCCTACTGTTTTCCGCTACATCCACATAGAAGAAACCATTCCTATGATCTAATGTTATGAACATTTTCGCTTCATGTAGTTGCTCCAACACATCCTCAATTACAGTCATAGGATATCGGTCTTAGACCATCTTCGCATTTATTTCTCGATAATCTATACACAGTCTGTAACTGCCATCCTTCTTCTTAACTAGCACGATGGGACTGGCGTATTATGATCGACTTTCCCGAACTATGCCTTCCTCCAACCACTCCTGTGTTTGTTTGTCTACCACTTTCCTTTCTTATGGCACCAATCTCCTTGCTTTATGGTGTACCGGTATCTCTTCCATCATTACTATATTCTCGATGCATGACTTGGTCGGTATCTTTGTACCATTTGAAAACGTACCCACTGTTTATCTGCTCCAATTTGCACATCCAAAAGACATGACCTTAGTGTTTTCCGCGGTTGATTTCCAAACCCTATCAGTAACATGCTCGGTTGATCGAGCTTTGCTCCTTCAATGTTCCTCCGAAGCGACTGATATACATCCATTTGTTCGTCCATTATTTCTAATTGTCTCCACTCTTGGTTTCGATGCTTGTCGTTGCATTATATTATAAGTCTCCAATTTAGTCTTGAATTCTTCGAGCGTTGAGGCTTCGTAAAATATTGTTTTGATCCCTATCGTGTCTGCGATTCCATTTATTATGTACTCTACAGTGAGCAGTAGTCGACATCTCCTTGATTACAGATCTGTGCCATTGCATACATTGTTTGTGAACTTCGATGCTTATCAACCTTTTCCTGAATTCTTTAACTAAATGCGCCCTGATTTTGTTCCGATTGTTCCGATATGTGATTCCCCCAGTGGCCACCACTGCTAACTTTGCAGCACCTTTCAGTAACTTACGAGCATACAGGTACTTCTGAATGTCATTCCATTCACAGGTTACAGCGAGGGACTCAAATTCCTCAATCCATTTAGTTCAACTTTTTCCCTCTTCTAACAAAAACTGTTCAAGAGACTCCACCTTCGCGTTCTACTTTTCGCAACTTAACTTTTCTTACTTAGCTGTTATCTTATCATTTAAATTCACTCCGTCTCCATTGGATTGAATCCCGGTTGAGCCCCGATGTAAAAAATTAATTTTATTAGTAAATAAATGCGAAAGTTACATAGATTTTGTATATTTTAAAGAAAGTACAAAAAAAAAAAAAAAAAAAATTAACTGATCGAGAATCACTGAGCTAAACCCGACTGTGCGCTGTCGAATATTGATGAAGACTCTTTGCTTTGCCAGCTCGTCAACTCCCTTTCCATTATATCCAGTCCCAAATGCCCATGAAACCCAACACTTTGTACCAATACCACAGTTACCACCCTAGTCTTATCACCATCTAACCACCGCATATCCTAATCACGACGGCTATTACCTTTAACGGAGTCATTAACCCATTTTTTTATAGGTCACACAACTTATTCATGGCGAATATAAACAATATTACCTCCGTGACTCAACGAGAGTAAATAGACCCTAAACTACTGGGTCAAATGTTAACAACCTAGTGGACGACGACTAATACTGCCAAAAAGAGTAAACAAACCCTAAATAACTGGTTGGCATCCCATACGCGTGGTAGCTAGAGGCTTGAACGCCTCTTGTCCTAACGAAAATATTTTGTTTGACCTTAAAAATAATCGATGCCGTTAATATATTTGCGCAAAAACAGCGCAGTGTTAAAGGCGAGAGGACGACGACAAGACGAGGTCTCCCAGTTTTTAGGTTAACTTTTGACAAAACCGATTTATTCTGTACATTGAATTTTGAGACTTGTTGTCAAAATTAAGCCTCCGCGAAAAAACTCGAAATTGATTCCCTAATGTACACGTTGTCAGAGATTCAGCCATACTTAGGCCTACTGCTAGAACGAGCCTCGCTGTGTGAAATGCCCCGGAAAACATCTGACACGGGAGTGTAGTGCCGCGAAAGAGTCCCCAGCGATATGCATAAACTGCAGGGGAAAACATCCAGCCAACTATCGAGGCTGAGAAGTCGTGAAGGAGTTGCAAAAACGACGGGATCAATCCAAAACAATGCCTTCTAAAAACGAGGACCACCGAATACGAAAAATTATAACAGCGGTCCAACCCCAAAGCCTTTAAAGGCAAAGATAGCAAACACCGTGATAACCGCTAAAATCACCAATAACAACAACGTCAAAAATAACAACGCGCAAGTGAAAAGTGAAAAAATTTACGCGCAATTACGACCAACTGTGAATCAACTGATCCTGCCTCAAATGTTTTCTTAGTAATTCTCGACAGACTAGAAGAACTAACTAAAATAAATAAGATAATGGTCGAACGGCTTCTCAACCTCGAACCAGATCTATGTAACTAATTATATTGTAGAAAATAAATAATAACGCACACATTTTCATACGAGGATATGCCACCTGTTGCATTTCGAGTTCATCGTGTGTATCTAATGTTCACTTCTATTTGAATCTCCAAGAAGGTCGGAGGTGTTTTTCTGGGAACAAATATCTGTATCTTTTGTTGAAAGAACATCTGTTTTTTTTTTTTTTTTTTTTGTACTTTGTGGGATCGGGTTTAATTAACGGTAAGCTTTTTTACATATATAAAAGAAGCTAAATATTCTTGCGTGGAATTCCAACGGTCTACAGAAAAGGCTTGATGAAGTAAATATTTTTATTCAGGAAAAAGCAGTTGACATATGTTTAACTTCTGAAACTCACTTGATGACACAATCACGCGTGAAACTAAAAGGTTACCGCGACTACCGCGCTCATCATCCATCGGGAAACTCAGGAGGCGGGTCATCCCTATTTATAAAGGACTACATTGAACACTCTCTAGAAGCACAAATTGAACTTGACAAATTTGAAATGACCAAGGTGCGCGTTAAAAATAAAAATTACTCATTTAGTATATCCTCAATCCATTGCCAATCGCGCTGCAAAATACAATAGAAAAACACGAATTCATCAATCTTTATTATTGGTGGTGACCTAAATGCGAAGCCCCCTTTTTGGGGCTCAAGATGTATCTCACAAAAAGGCAAAACTATCTACAGAGCTGTCATGGAATGTGGTTGGCAATTTTACTTCGCAGGCAGACCGACGTACTGGCCCTCGGATGTCGCTAAAATACCCGATCTGATAGACTTCTTTATCTGAAAGGGAGTAAACGCTAGTTACGTCAAAGTTGAAGAAAGCTTTGATCTCTCCTCCAATCAATCTCCAATTATCTTTTCATTGGCGAATCCTTGGTTAAAGAACAAAGACCACCCAGATTATTCAACAATAAAACTCACTTGGAAGATTTCCGAAGAGGTTGTTGAAAATACTGAGTTAAAAGGACCGCTTAGAACGCCGTATCAACTTAAAGAAGAAGTTGAACGGTTTGTTGAAGTCATACAGCAGGCGGCCTGGAATAACACTCCTCACGAATCAAACAAAGTTGCCAGTATCGGCATAAGATGCCCTCCGGAAATCATAGGAAAGAAACGAAGAGCGCGGAAAAAGTATCATGAAACTCGGGCTCAACAAGATAAAACGTCCTTTAATAGCAAGTTGTTTAAAAAATCGATAAAGAACTTCAATAAACAAGGTAATAATAACTACCAAGAAAATATCACAGCGACAAAAGATGCCAATTACTCCATATGGAGAGCCGTTATAAGACTTCGAAAGACCCAAATACACGTGGCGCCAATAAGAAGAAACCAGGATGACTGGGCGGAAGATAAAGAAAAAGCGAACGTTTTTACCGACCATCTTGCAGATACGCTCAAACCATTCGGCGGGGAAGTGCTTCCAGAGAATGTCAATACGCCAGACGTGAGGACGAACCTTCCAATAGAAAATGCTTAACTTAGGGAACTTAGACAAGTTATAGACTGGCCTAAGCCTAATAAAACCCCCGGATATGACTTAATTACGGGAGAGATACTTAAAGCGCTACCGAAAAAAAAGTTGATTATTGACACAAATCGCCTCTTACCAGGTCATCAATTTGGCTTTAGAAGCCAACACTCTAATTGAACGAACAATCGAGTATAATATAGTCTGTTCGCAAGCTTTTTATAAGATATAAGCACGAGGGCCTGAAATATAAACTTCGACAAGCCCTACTGGAGCAATTGCCTTGTCAGACACGGAAACGAATACCACCTTGTGGTCAAAAATTCTTCCCGAAATTTCAGAAAATTGAAACTTATGCCAGCGCTTGACCCAATCTTCCAAACATTTTTTATATTCGGTTTTCGGTATGTCCATCAAATTCATGATGCACTACACCGTTGTATTCCATGGCGTGTCGTACTCATAAACCCACGTCTCGTCTCCGGTAATGATCCTTTTGATGAATGTAGGATCAGATTCAGCTTCGCAAATCATATCTTTTGCGACGTCAACACGGTCTCTTTTTTGCATGAAATTGAGGTCTTTTGGCACCAACTTTGCTGCTTACACGACGGAAGCCCAAATCATTAAATCTTGGACGGATCCATAGGCAATGTCCAAGTCCTCCAATATCTTTCTGATGGTTAATTTGCGGTTACTGACCAACATTTCTTTTACTTCATCAGTGTTTTCGTCGAATTTCGATGTCGATAGTCTGCCACTGCCTTCATCATCTTCGATTGAAGATCGAATTGTAAAAAATCGACAGCACACACAGAGATAGATGTACCCTTGGCTGCGTAACTTTTGCAAATGTCAAGATATGACGCTAAGATTTAGAGGGAATGTCAACAACAGAGGTACCAATTTAACAAAAAAAAGCCAGAGCTCAAATCGAAACAATAGGAGCGCCGCACTGTGATAATTCCGTTTTTTTTTTTTTTTTTTATCAAGGGTGCATCAAGGAAGTGCTCTTGGGCCTCTGTTATATTTGATTTTTACTCGCGACATACCACATTTGCTGATGACACTGTCATTTTGGCAACAGCTAAAACTGTCGTAACTGATAAGATACAATGCGCCTTTACATGGATTAACAATTCAACAAAGACAAAGACTTGGCGAATCGCGCTTAATGAAAACAAGTCTGTCCATGTGAACTTCACTCTCAAGAAAACTGACAATCTACCTGTGTTTATCAACGCTGTACAAATTCCTTTCGCACACGTTAAGAAAAAAAGTGAAGAGCTTGAGATTAAGTATAGAGTCATGTATGGCTTCTTGGAAAGTATGGTATTCCAAGCTCAGTTAAAAAAAAAAATGACTGCTATATAAGCAAGTGCTAAAACCGGACTGGACATATGATATACAGCTTTTGGGTTGTACCAAAGCTAGTAACGTTGACGTTAACGGTTTGTTAATGCACCGTGGTACATTAGAAACGATGATATCCACAGAGACTTAGGAGTCGAAAATTTTCAGAACGAATAAAAACGTTTACGCGAAAACACAAAAATCGACTACAAGGACATACGAATATTACTTTTCAACAAATCCTTGACGGGACAAATTTATTGCGCCGCCTGAAAAGGACTAAGACTCTTGATCTAGCGCGGTGATCAGCAGCACTTAATTTTTAAAGTACGTAGGGAACTTCAATGGAAAATCGCCTGCAAAATATCTTGTTAAAGCAAAAGTAAAAGAAGAACTGCTTGTTGAGTGTGAACTCAGTCGTAGTCTGCATAAAGGAGGTGTTTTTAGTGAGTAAGAATCTCACACTACTATAAACACCGGGCTTAAAGTGTACATGAAGATTTCTTACCTACCCAAAAAAAAAGGAAAAAAAAAAAGACTACCTTGATCCTACAAGTTCAAGGTGACCACAAATCATCCTATATTTGAAAATTTAAAACCGGCGCTGCTAACAGCTTAAATTACTTATCAGATAAAACCTCCTCGTTTCACAATAACAAAAAGAAGTTTTATAATATCCTGAAAATGATTCATTATACTCACAAGTGGACAGTGTCTTCAAAGAGCTCTAAGTTAGGTACTTCAAGAAATTAAAAAATTAATACATCATGGCAATTAAAATCTCTTATTCATTGTATCTCAAAGAGATATATGGAATAATAAAGTTTTACACCTCTTAGTAGGTTTTAAGCCAGACAAATGTTTCTCCGATGACCTTATCTACTTAGATACAATATCTTCAAAGTCTAACCAGCTCGGAAACATATCGCCGTCCTCTTCTGAACTTTAAGAGAGCCTCCGAGAGGATTCTTTTTTTTGGAACAGGCGCACTTAGACAAAAAATTTACCTATTTTACTTCGTGTGTTACGAATGTCAAAAGCACGTAAGATGAAAAAACCGTTCTCTCGTACTTAATTTAGGTAGTTTTGTTCTTGGTCCTGTTGGGTGAATCTTTATCTTATCCCAAACAAATTAAGGCCCTGGCTACGTAAAATTGTTTCTTACCAACAGAAAGACCTGTGTTAAAGCCTTTGACTATTTCTCTTCTTCGCTCTATTAGTCGCACACTTTATTATCGATTTTGTAGATCTTTTATCGCCTACTAAAACAATACTTCTGCGTACATGGTGTTTACATTTTATCTAACCACAATTTCAGAAATTCTAAGTTTCTTTTGCAATGCAAAATGCAACCAAAGGCACATGAAACTCTTATCAGATAAATGCAAAACTCTTCACTTCACACTTTTTCCAAAGGTTTAACTTAGCTTTAATTGATAATAATTTTGAGGAAATTTCTATACGTATAGATGGAAAGTATGGATGGAAAATAGTATTGTATAAGTATAGGTGGAAACCTCAATCTACTGACCTCAAGAAAAATCGTGGCTGGTAGAGCAAATATAATAAGCTATTTAACGAATATTGAATACAATATGGATATAAAACTCAGTGCTCAATAACAAAATCCAAAGCAAAAATGTTTCAAGCTTTACTTATTGAACAGATCAATACTCAACAAGAAAAGACCGTCGTCCACAAACTTAAACACGATAAAACTCTTACCATCAGTCACCTCCTGCATGTGGGCCACCGTTGAAGAGATTAAACTAGCATTTAAAAGATTTCGCTTTAACACCTTATCATATCCCCCCGTGATTTTGATATGATATTTGATAATGGCCCCAAAACAAATAACTGCACATCACTCGGTTATCTCAGAGAGTTTTGTGTTCAGTTTTGGTTTGTTAGAAAGCATCATATCCACCTATACTGCTGAAGTTTTCAAAATCAAAATTCCAAATCATAACATTTACATTAACAAAATAAGGAACCATTCAAACACACCACTTAGCGGCATTGAACTAGTCGTTATTGCGTCAATCTTGCACACTATAGCCGCCTACAAATTCCAAACTAGGCTCCTTTTGGATTAGAAAAATTATCAACATTACTACTGTGTCAATATAACCAACTGACAGACTGCTGATAAATATTCAATACCTTCCCTTCGTTAAGAGAAGCTCATAGACTGCAACTTTTCTGGAGCTTCCCTACTTTAGCGGCTTAACTCAACCTCTAGTTTACATTTTTTTTTTTTTTTTACGTGTTAAGTTTTTAAGAGACGGGATTTTAGTTGCCTGAAAAGTCTTTCGGTCACGACTTATATTGAACCCCGAACCGTCCGATTGGGAACTCAATACGCTACTGCTTGCTCCACGGCCACCCACCAATGATAGTGCAATAATGGTGCCGAAAGGTTTGAATTGGATCGTGTTGAATGGATCTGGCTTGGGGATCCAAGTACAGTGTACCTGTTGGTGTTTGTCTTGACGCTTATGAGCACTTGGTAGGTTTGGTAAGTTTGTCGCTAATTGTATTATGTTAGGTCGGATGTCTGATGATACCACGCGCGCACAAAGGGGTATGAATACCCTTTTACTGGCTTTTTCTCCAGTCCGCGGGCGGGTGGTGTAGTAGTTTGAAACTCAGGTGTATTAGGTTTCGATATTTTTCCCAAGAGGTGGTTGTCAAACTGGACGGGACGAGCTAGTACATCCTCCTCAACCAGTGGGTCTTAAGTACGTGCTAGTTGTTAGTTCGTTACATTTAGCCCAGCCAGCAACCACTCCAACATCAGTGTTATGCCTTCATGTCAGAGTTGACGCCGACGGGATTTTCAAATAACTAATACAAATTCTATGGACTTTTTCACAGAATTGCCTGGCACAGGATTCGAACCCGCGACCCTCTGCTTAAAGAGTCTATGCATATACCACTACACCACGGCCACTCCCATTCTCTTGATGAAGCAATTGAACTATTTTGCGGTACTACTTCCACCCACTTGATGACCCACTAAAAATGACTTATTCATCTATGGACCAGCATAATGCAAATTACAAACGCCCCTGGGCCATGGATGTACCTGAATTTTCTTCACATTTAGCTTAATTTTGGCACAGTTGACACAATTTTTGCACACATACTCAATATCTGTGTCTATGTTTTTCCACCATACATAACTCCTGGCTAGCGTTTTCATGCGCACCGTTCCTGTATGTGCTGTGTGTAATTCTTCAAGGACTCTTTTCTGTTAGATTACTGAGACCATAATTTGTATTTTTTTTTTTTTTTTTTTTTTTTTTTTTTTTTTTTTTTTTTTTTTTTTTAAACACATCCGTTCTGTAAAGAAAACTCTGCAGCATTTCCTTCGTTTGGCAAAGGATTTCCTGATTGTAGAGCAGTATAATATCGAACACATTCTGAATCTTTTAATATTTCTTTCTTAATTTCATCTCTTGTCACTGGCAAAACTGAAATGTGATTCATCAGGAAGGTTGAGCTGCTATCGAGGTTATCGTCATTTTGAGGCTTTTCGTAAGGGAAACGAGAAAGAAAATCGGCGTTTGCATACCTTTTTGTATTCCGGTACATTATGTCATAATCAAATTTGGTTTTGTTTGCCTAATGTAGTAGGCGTAGTGCTGATGTAGGTGGTAAATCCTTGTTAGGGTGCAAAATTCAATTTCAAAAATTGGAAGAACTTGTGTAAGCCCCAATAAATTGCTGTTGCTTCCTGTCTAGTTGCGAATATTTTTTTAGGATTTTGTAAGCGATCTTGAGGTAAACGCTATATGCCTTTCTTCACCATTTGGTAGTACATGTGATATAACAGCACCAACTCCTGTAGGTGTTGCTTAGACTTGTGGCAGGTCTCGTCTGTACTTCATAAGAATGTTTGAGCTTGTTATTTCGTCTTTCAACTTGTTGAATGTATTATAACACTTCCTATTCCAAACGAATGGTTTATCTTTTTGTAAAAGCTTATTTAATGGAAAAAGTTTTAATCTGGGATTAATTTCTGATAGTAACTTATAAGTCCTAAAACGTGCGTAGTTTGGAGATATCATTGGGTTTTTGCAATATACTCTATCTTTTCGGGTATAGGCTTGATTTCATCTTCATCAATGATATGACGACGACCTAGATATGATACTGATTTTAAAGAAAATTGGCATTTGCTTCTGTTCACATGTAAAGCTGAGATATGAGAATATCATCAAAGAAACAGGTAACGTTTGCTATATTTCCAAAGATTATGTCTATGAATGTAAATTATAGGCATGTTAAGATACGCTCGATGTAAATCTAAAACACAGTAATATTTGATTTGCCATCACCAATTTCTGCAAAAATATCTTTAAGACGGTGTCGTCTTTAATTACTTTAGTTATAGTATTCCGTTTTTTTTTTTTCTTTTTCTTTTTTTTTTAATATACAATAAGCGCGTGCTCAAGGGGTTTTTGTGCCCTTAAAATGTTCGTACACAGCGACTTAGGGAGGAAGAAAAGACAGGTACCGATGTACATTGTTTTTAAATGTTTGTAAATTATAACGACCAGAAAACACTGAGGTCGGCAGGGCATTCCATAAGAGAGTTGTACGGCTTATGAAAGAATCACGATATTTTAGAGTACGTATGAATAATGGGCTTGATGGTATACTGAAAAGCATTAATGGGGCACTGGTGGTGGAAATAGCGATAAAACAGAGTCAGATAGGAGACATTACGTCGATGTTCGAGGGTGTCAATTGAATTGAATGAGTTTGTAATTTTGGAAATTATTATTTTTATTTTATCACGGAGACCATAAGGAACGGGTCTAGGTATCATATAAATTGGCTTTGTTTTTTCATCTTGTAGTTCTATCGAGCATTTGTAGTTTGGAGTTTTGCCAATTTTTTTTTAGTAAATTCATATATTAATATATTCCTCAAAAAGCCCATTTATAAGTTGTTTGCATTCATCTTCTGATAAATCAGTATCTTTGATTCCTTTGAGTTTATCTGCATATCAAAACTCCGTATACATCCACTGCCTAAGATAGATTCTACCTTAAGTATCTAAAACACTCAAGTTAAGTAGTAACCCTTTACCTACTGACCAAGTGTAAATATGTTACAACTACTCGTTTATGAGGATAACTAGTTAGTTTTTTGATGAAGGGTTTCGCTAAGTGTAGTTGGACATCGTCTACATATAGGTGTACCGAGGCATATTTAAAAACTGATGGAAGATCCTTTATGAACATGCAGAAAAGTATTGGTCTTTATTATTGAGCCTTGAAGAGCATTCCGTGTTTTTTTTTTTTTTTTTTTCTTTAACTGAAGAACATGCATTTGAAACAATCCTTTGCGAACGGATGGAAAGAAAGCTGTAAATCAATTGCACTGCCCTTTCGCCGAAACCAAAGTTATTCCTGAGCTTCCAACACAGGATTTTATGATTCACATTATGAAAGCTTTCGAAAAGTCAGCAAACAAAGCAAAGAAACATTACCACTGTCGTAGTCATGCCTTATTTCTTCCAGTAAATTAACCATAGCTGTGGAACAACCGTGGTTTGCCCTGAAACCGGATTGCTTAGCATACAGCAACTTGTTGAGTGATTAGTGTTTTATTATTTGCTTAGCCATATCTTTCTCAAATATCTTTGACAGACAAGGGAGAATGCTAACTGGTCTAAAATCAGCAGGAGAAGATGGATTATGTTTATTTGCTATTGGCAAGACTCTTGCAATTTTCCACATTTGTAGCAAAGTTAATGTTGTCATACAACAGTTGATGACTAGAAAATCCTCAAATATTGGATGCCTACTCTCCTATTATAATCAGAACTGACAATAGGATCATCACCAAAAAAAATTATTTAGAGCATCCGGATCAAGAGCACACTCAAAGTCATTGCTTCCCCTGGATATATCAATTTTTCGTTAGTTACTTCAAAGTTTTTTCACAGGAAGGGAAGTATTTAATTTGGAGGCATAAGAGTTTCTCTTTGATGTTCGAAGGATGGTGGTTCAGTGTTTTATGTTCTGACTAATTGACATATAAAGTCTACGTTTCCATTTGCTGTATAATTTGTTTCTGGCTCTGAATTTTGACTACTTTAGTTGGTACACATTTTTACATTGCCCCAGGGAGCAGAAAGAGTTGTAATTTCAATTTCAACAAATTGATGTCATAAGTACAAAACAGTAGATCATGATCTGAAACATCATATAACAGTTGATCACACATAAGAACAAGCGATTTACATGAAACAAGTACGAGATCTAAATAACTAGGTAAATTATTTATTGCAAAACATGTAGGGTAGGTAAGTAGTATTTATTTCCATTCCTATTGAAGAAATTGAATCATTCAATTGAAAGGAAAGGGAATCATTTTCCAATAAATTGGTATTGAAATAACCACAGATGTTCTTCATAACTTGAATTATCTTCAGCTCGCTCAATAAATTTTCGTTCAACAACTCTCTGCTTTAAACACACTATTTGCACATGCCCAGATTTGTCACAATTTTTACATCTCAAGTTCTTTTCCTTGCTTGCATTAGCTTTATGGTTTGTTTTGACACACTTAAAACATTTTCGCTCTATTTCCTTTACAGCTTCAGATCTCGGTGCATTACTTCGGAACTGGTTTTTAACTCTCTCGTATTTTGCTGCAGATTTGTCCCAACTTTTTCATATATTATAGAATGTAAAGGTTGTTGGGTACAGCTTCGGATTTCTCTACTCTCAACTTTAGCTGCTTCTATCGCCAATGCTTTTTTTGCAAATGACCTCAAAGGTCACTGACGATTCTTGCTTTAACCCGTATATCTCTAATGAATTGTGATTTTAAATTTGTAGTAATTGTTGACTTTTTGGAATTCTCACAAACAAAATTGCATTTTTATGCAATTTTTTTAGGACCAGCTTGAATATTTGAGACAGCTGCTCATGCTGCTCTACCCCTTCACACGGGTTTGGCACACATAATTTTGTAACATTTCAATTAAGTCTCAGTCTTTGATTAACCTCCGAGCGGTCAGCATTGTGTTTTCCCTAGTGTTAATCTGCTCTCGTTCTCCCGTTCTCCCTTAAATTAACCCAATCGGACTATATAGCAAGATAACTAAGCGCGGTTTTAACTTATTCGAGGACTCGTCGTCCTCAATGAATAAATATAGGAGAATCAATTTTTTTAGCATTCTCGATTCCCATCCCGACACGGACAATGAAGACAATATGTCTTCAAGCGTCAATCAGTTGCCCTCAAAAAAAGTTGCAATACCCCCTATAAAAATATTACACAAAACAAGTGAGTTTGGACACCAATTGCTAAATGGATCTAAAATAAACGATTACTCCATACGGAAAATCTCACTTGTTTTGTGAAAAATCATTCAAAGTGGTTCTGTTCGGTTTAGATGAGATTCCCGTAATTTCCCTTAAAACTGAACTAATTTCTCTTGGTTTAAAATGTAAAGATGTCAAAATGATCAAGGACAACCAAAAATTTGTGGATTATTTTTATGTCGTTTATTTCTAAAATGGATCTATTCATTTACAAGACCTTAAAAAAAAGTTAAAGCAATTTTTCGCACACAAGTTAGATGGGAGTTTCAGCACCGCCCAAAAAACAAATTAACTTAGTGCCACAATTGCCAAATGTTTGGACGCGGAGGAAAACATTGCAACGTCAAAACTTGTAGCAATCGCTCGGGAAACCACAAAACCAATACTTGCACATCTACAGCCATCTCCAAATGTGCAAACTGAGGCGGCAATCGTAAGTCAACTGATACTGCATGCGAAAGTCGAACGAAATATTTACAAATCCGAGGAAAACTTTCAGCAAAATCCACAGTTTCTCGTGTTTCTACTCGCACTCACTCGCAGTCAAATTCATCTGCCAAAAACTTCAACTCCCTGTTCTCCCAAGTGGAACTTTCATCTCTTACAATGGAAATGATCTCTAAACTTGGAGAATGTAAATCTAAATTTGAGCAATTTAATGTAATCGCAAAGCTTGAATGTAAATATTTATTTTCCAGTGTCAAGTAATATAGTACATTAAATAAGATTAAGCTTTTGAGTTGGAATGCAAGTGGTATTCACAAACACTGCACTGAATTTTTCAACTTTGTCTCTAATCGTAATGATGATATATGTTTGTTAAGTGAAACTAGGCTCAGTAACAAAGTAAAGTTTTCTTGTCGCAAGTACAATTATGAGTGTTATAGACTTGATCGTACTAACAATACCGGCGGCGGAGTTGCCATATTAATAAAAATAGGTATTGATCACTCCATACTTCCCAGGGTAAATACAGCAATCATTGAGAATATAGGCATTGAAATAACAATTAAAAATAACTTCAAATTAAAAGTCTTCTCCGTTTACTTTCCCAGAGGTTCATCTGACGCATACAAAGCCAGATGTTTAAAAACCGACTTGAGACGTTTGATCAGTAATGACCACTTCATTATTGGCGGTGATTTAAACTGTAGACATCGCAATTGAGGCTGTCAAAGGGTTAACTCGTGGGGTAACGTCTTAGAAAATTTGCTGACGTCACACAACTTTACAATTGTGTACCCACCTAGTCGTACTTATATACCCTCTGTAGAAAGATTTTTTTCTTCTACTCTTGTCTTCTTCATCTCTAACATACCTAGCATCCTAAGTCCACCTGTCGTCATTAACGCTTTAAGTTCTGATCATCTCCCAGTCATCTGTGATATTCTCTCGAGTCCCAAAACTCTTAATGTGCAATACCTAGACTTTAATAAAGCAAATTTGGATGTTGTATATTTTGATATCGCCTCTCTAATGCTTTTAACAACTGTCCTATTAACTTGAAATCGTCAATCAGTCGCAGAAATATCGACGACTCAATCAACATTTTAGTTGCAGTTCCAACGAAGTCCCTGTGCCAAAGATCTGTCATTCTTCCACGATCTATACTAACTTAAATAAAAACTAGAAACTTTTATAGAAGGAAATGGCAGAAATATCGTTTGGTTAATGATTTCAGAGAAATGAAGGTCCGTATACGAATAATTGGTTTGGAAATTACAGAGTTAAGAAACAACATTTGGAATAGAAAACTTAGTTCACTCGATGCCAACTGTAAACCCTTCTGGAATATCAATAAAATAATCAGGAAAACACATAACCCAATTTCCAGCCTAGTAGAAAATGGTTTAATGATTATTGATGAGCCTTTTGCCGACGTCTTCCTAAAAAATCACTTAGTTAGTCGAAATATTATTTCTCGAAAGCAATATGTGGTTGATAGTGAGATCTCATCATTTAACGAACTAAGTCCAACATTCCCTTCCGACGAGTTTATTAGCGGAGATTATATTGAGTTTCTCATTTCCAATTTGAAGCTCAAGAAATTGGCTTCGATGGCATAAATAACTTTACCATTAAAAATTTGTGCAATAAAATTTCTCCAATCCATCTATAATGCTTGTTTTAAATTAAGTTATTTTCTCATAAACTGGAAAAAGGCTAAAGTATTTCCCTTGCTTAAGCCCGGAAAAGATCCACGCAATTCTAACAGCTATAGACCCATTAGCTTGCTCAACGGATGCAGCAAAGTATTAGAAAAACGTATAAAACTCAAATTGGATGTTTTTCTTATATACCTGAAATGCAATTTGGTTTCTGTGAACGTCATAGTACTTCTCATCAGGTATTAAGAATTTGCAAAGAAGTAAAAAAAAACTTTGGAGGAAAAAAATCTACTGATCTTGTATTACTAGACTTAGAAAAAGCTTTTGACTCTGTTTGGCATGACGGTCTAATCTACAAACTCATAACATTTGGTTGTCCTGTGTAAGGTACAAAAATCATACAAAATTTTTTAAGCGGTACAATTTTTTCAGTTCCACTAGCCGGTTCAGTCTTTTCCTCTAAAGTTGTGCCATCTGGTGTTCCTCAAGGATCGGTTCTAGCACCAACTCTGTTTAATATATTTATATCTGACTTTCCTGTCATTTCCAACTCTCAGGTAGCTTTGTATGCTGATGACTTAGCTTTGTATGCGTCACATATACACATGTATCAATTATTGCAAATTATTTGCAAAATGACCTCAATATAATATATGAATATTTTAAACATTGGAAAGTAAAAATCAATGCGAATAAATGTCAATCAATCTTTTTTACAAAAAAAAAAAATCACCTTGCCATTTTCCATATAATACCTAAAAAGTTAATAACCTCGATATACCATGGGCTAGTTCTATCAAGTCCCTCGGTGTTTACTTGGATCAGAAACTAACTTTTGGTATACATATCAAAAATACTTTAAATAAGTTAAACATCGCCAAGAAAATGCTGTATCCACTGATCAATCAGAAATCGATGCTGAATCATAAAAACAAAATGTTTCAATCTTTGATTATTTATGGATCTCCTGTATGGGGTAACTGTGCCAAAACACACAAAAAAAGCTGGCGTTATTAAAGTTGCCAGAAGAATCAAAATTCTCAATGAGAAGTTTTTCGCGAACTATCTACTCGTCGAAAATATACTTGTTACCGAATTTACACCACACTAACTTGTTTATTTATTAGTTATCAACTCATCTGAGATTAATTAATTTTGTTTGTCTATTTGGTAATCATTTATTAAATTATTATTTTGCTATGTATTTGTTTATTCACCGAATCCAATATTTATTTATTTATATAGTTTTAATTTTATTGTTAATTATTTCATAATTATTTACTATTTATTATTTATTATTTATTTATCTGCAGAGGACTTCGGCTCTATAGTACTTAGTTATAAACTAAAATATTATGGATTAGTAAATATACTTAAATATGTAGATTCAATTTATTTGCAAAGTTATTGATTTTGACAATATTCTCATGGTTGGGTTTACTTAAAAACTCGTAAGGTGATTGTTGGTTTGTTGGTAGGCAGTTACGATTTCACCTATTCCCAGGATGTGACTGATGTTGATTTGGGAGTGACAGGATTGTCAAGATGGCGGAGATTCCCTTTTGAGGAGATGTTGGTGAGACTTTGAAAAAGTCTTTTCATAGAATTTGTTTGTAGTTATATGTAAATCCCGTCGGCGTCAACTCTGACATGAAGGCATAACACTGATGTTGGAGTGGTTGCTGGCTGGGCTAAATGTAACGAACTAACAACTAGCACGTACTTAAGACACACTGGTTGAGAATGCTCGTCCCGTCCAGTTTGACAACCACCTCTGGGAAAATATCCAAAGCTAATACACCTTCGCCGAGATCCCTGAAACGATTACCACTCAGAAAAGAAAAAACAAAAAAAAAAGGCAAACAATAACTATTATATTACAGGGGATTTGTACCAGTGTGCGCTATTAGCAACGGAAAAGTCAACAAAAATACTGCAGGCGATGCTATCGGCTCAGAGGTTAGACGATGACTGGTAGATGTTTAAAATTTACTCGAACTATAGGGTGATTTATCGTGAGTTTTTTATTTTCAATAGGCTTTTCTTGACAGATCACGCGTGATTCCTATCAAACTGCTTCGTCATCATGGAAAGACTCATACCACAATAGCATCTCCAAATTGTTGAGCTGTATAACGAAAATCAGCGTTCTGTGATTAATGTTTTTCGTGCGATTCATGAAACTTACGGTGCGCATAATCGACCTACTGAAACCGCTATTGCCAATACCATTTGCAAATTTGAATTCCAGTTTACATTAGTGGATGATACTCAACCGGTTAGACCACATCCAGCACGTAATGAAGAGACTATAGCAACTGTAGCTGTGAGAGTAGGCGAAGACCTTGACGAATCGATTCGTCATCGTTCTCAGCAGCTTGGCTTGGCGTATTCGACAACTTGGCGTATTCGACAGCTTGGCGTATTTTACGTAAGGATATCGGCCTAAAAGCGTAAAAAATGCATTTTGTGCAAGAATTGAAGTCAGGCGACTTGCATTTGCGACATATTTTCAGTGAATGGGCTCTGGAAAAGCTCAATAAAAATCCGGTGTTTTATCATAAAATTTTATTCAGTCATGAAGCCCTTTTTGCCTCTTCAAAAATGAGGCAAATCAGAATGTTTCCGTCAATAGTAACCGTTATCGCGCCATGTTACGGACTATGTGCTTCCTGAAATTCAAGCACATGGTCTCGGTGAGCTCCGGTTTCAATAAGACGGCGCTACGAGCCATACAGCGCGTATAACAATGGACTTGTTGAGAAATAATTTCACGTTTTTCTACGGTAAATTGGCCGCCTAGAACCTGCGATATCACACCTTTGGACTGTTTTCTCTGGAACTGTACTGTCTTCAGAAATAATCCAGCTACAATTGACGCTTTGAAAGCCAACATTACTCGTGTTATCAACGAGATACCAGTCGCTTTGCTCGAACAAGTCGCCCAAAATTAAACCTTCCGAATGGACCACCTCAGACGTAGTCGTAGTCAACATTTACATGATATTCTCAAAAAGTAAATGCCATGAAATATTCTTTTAACCGATAATAAAAATTTTAAGTTTACTTTAAAATTTATGTTATAAATTATAATACATTATAAATCAAACCTAACGATGAATCCCTCTATATTTCTATTAAGACCTTATGTTTTTCCAGCTTCAATCCTCGTCGCCACTTTGTAGTATATTTCATCGGTAATCAAGAAACACGAATGACTTTATGGTTTAATCATATATTATATTCAATAATTCATTATGTAGATACGTAGACTAACAATTAGGTTTATAGCGAGGTGAGGTTATGCAATTGCCATATGAAAAAAACTAATAAACAAGTTAATACCCTGTGAAATTTGACAGATCAGCTATATGGACAATATTGTCAAGCTTAAGCGTTGCCAGACTTGCTGATAAATACTCAATACTACCTTTAAGAAACACATGCGCTATGCATCAATATCTCACTAAAGCGGACAAACAATCGTATCCAGTTTGTCATATCTACACCGACATCAACTACATTCTAGGCATAGGGGGATGTCAAACCTTCACGATTTCAAACCAAAAGCGAAATGCAAACTCGTCTCATTTTATTGAGAGTCCTAACTTGCACATCGAACATAAATCTTATAATTCAAATAAAATTGTATATACCATAAACTTGAGAGCCCTTGTGCCTCTTACTTTGAGAGTTCAATTTATTTTGCTTTCGGATTTGTTCTCATCTAGAACCTGAAATATATTAAAGTATGTCAAGTGTCATCCCATTGAATTACCTAAAAAAAATGTATTGCTTTACGAGATTTCACGAAGATAAGGTTTACGCTTTCTCTATTTTCCATTACGTTTTTAAGACCTTGTCTTGGTTGCTTCATTCCGGTATAGTAACTTAAAAAATGTATTCAAGTTTAAATAGTGAAAGTAGGATCCCTGAATCACCATTGCAAACATGGAGTTGCAATCTCTGAGCTCAACCTCAAAAAATTTAAACAAACGCCAGTTGCCTTCTACCAGAGCTATATCGAAAGCTTTATTTAAATCGATAAAGATTATGTCCAGAAAACAAATTTACCGATTTTAATCGTTACTTAAGGATTAAGTGAACCAGTAAGTCCGCAGGTCACGGGTTAATTCTTCTTATGACTTTATTTATCTTGCTTACCGAAAAACTCAATATTTCATAATGTTGGTAAAAAGGATTCACACATATTTTAAATGTAGCCCATTTGTATGTACTTCTATATTATACCTTTCTGGGGTTTGTCTTAATCGATCAAAAGTCAGAATATTGTAATTTAGCTAACGCCCGTGTTTTGCTTACAGCTTTGTATTATTTATTTTGCAATGATGGAATAAAAATTAAATATAAAAATAAAAATTACTGACGCTTTAAATGTTTTACAGACTCCACTCCACTCTAGACTGTATGGTATTTGTCTTTTATTCCTAACCGCTCTATCACCAAAATTTTATGCATTATTCTTACTTTTTTTTTAAATATTGTATATCAAACTCATGCCATTGTCTGAATTAATTTTACCACCATTGATATACTCTTTGCTCTCTGTTTTCTTCTATTTCGATATTTTATTACTTACCTAAATGCATAATTATTCGATTTCACTTTACTGTTCTACCTTTTTCTTTTATTCTATATAGAGGCAATGAAAGCATTCATATATGAAAAGGTTAACTTCTATGATGTCATACTATTTGAAGCCTTAACTTCAATGATGATTCACTATCGTATCAATCTCACTCCATCTATGTGGCGCGTGTATATGACTTTTGACTTAACTTAAGCCACATCTATTGTGCCCAAAACCTTTATAGATGCGCTTTATCTTAAAGTGTTTCGATATTAGTTTACTGTTACTACGTCCTTTTTAACAACAAGCAGGGAAACATTGTTGCTATAATCTATCGGCCGTAGACACAACGAAAAAACTTAAACTTATACTCACTCATAAAATAACAATAAAAATAATAATAATAATTATGCAATTATAATTACCATTCATGTCGTAGTTTTGGATCACTGAGTATACTTGCGACTATTCTACTGCCATATGCTGGAGGATTAGAGTAAGTCATTCTCACAAGAAGTGTAAATTGTGAATGGACAGCTTCGGACGTGGCTGCACTTTTCTGAACTACAGTTAGATTACCAACGCGTTCACCTGAAATCATTAAAAAAAAATTAAAAAAGGATTAGTTCCGGGTCAAATTTAATACACGTATAAGTTCAACACAATAGTTTTTCGCATATATATTTAGTACCTTGATTGGCTTTATAAGAAAAATCGTATATGCAGAGTATCACCTAATTCGTCAAGGATAATTTGATAAATGATTCTTGAGTATATTCTTAAAAAAAATCGATCTACAGTAAGGGTATACGAGTATTTCCAATATTGACATCATTTATCGAGTATTTAAGAAAAGGCTTACCCTGACCCATGTTAGCGGAAAGTGTTCTCTTAATACTAACGGTAGAAACTTCATTTAGTACTTTATTTTTAGAAGAAATAGAAAAGTTGATATCTTGTTTGACCATTCAGATATCCTATTTCTAAGCCTGTTTTATATCTCTTGCCCATATTGTTTTTTGTCTTTTAGGTCACTTTTTTCCAGAAAATGCCTCATTATCATTACGTTTTACTATTTTTTTCTTATAAACGTAATAATAAAAAAAAAAAAATCATCATCAAGTTTGCAGAAAAACCCATAGATTTTATAATACTTGGAAGTGGCAGTGGCTCATGTGGTAGTGTATTGGTTTCCCAATCGGACGGTTCGGGATTCAATACCAGCCGTGACCGAAGGACTTTTTTTCAGGCAACTAAAAATCTTGTGAAATGAATGGTTGCCGCCTAAATCAACATCAAGTTAATTTACACTAATAATTTATTCTCCCTATTAAATGTTGGTTGCCACTCATGGAGCGAAATAGCCACTGAGGCCATATATCTTTCTTTCTCTCTCTGTCCCATTTTACGAAAAACTTAACACATGCTTGCATCATAAGTGTAGTCATACCCACTTGAGTGTTAAGTTATTTAAACAAAACAAAAAAAAAAAAAAAAAATTGTAGTTCATTGGTTTACCAAACAGTCGTAAAACAGGCGTGTTTCGGCTTTTGTTTGAGTTGTGATAGCAATGAAACAGACGTTTGACGAATTTCATATAGAGTTCCATACCAGTGATAAGGTGCCCGGTTACCAAGCCAAAGGTCGTGGATTTGATTCTGGATGGAATAATATTTTTTTTCTTTTTAAATTTAAAAATTAAGAAAATAAATAAAAGTACGTCACACACGCGGTGGATTCTGAAGAGCGGTCCACTGCGGGGCCGGCAGAGAAATCAGGCGATGAATTAGCAAGTATTTCAAGCCAACTAGCAATAGCAGCCGAATCAAAAACAACAGAAGGAGTAGCCTAAGGACAATTCCTAACTTGGTAAAGCACCCCTCCCTTTTAGTTCCACTAAAAACCTGTCCGATGACGTGAGGGAATGGGCGCACTCAACATCATCAGCAGCAGATGCTAATAAACTTTCTAGACAAGATTCTGACGCCATTCAAATCGGAAATTGAAGACGAAGATGTTACAATAAACAGTACAAGCCATAAAATAAAATCAAATGGCAAGAAGGAACAAAACCAACAGCAACTGCTCAAGCAGCAAGCGCATAAGTAGCCCCAACAACAACGTTCAGCTAAAAAATAAAACGAAAGCAAAACCACAAGTGCTGCAACAACATTAACAAAACCAAAAAAAAAACAACGGCATCAGTAACAACAGCAGCAGCAGCAACAACAGCAACAGCAACAACAACAACAACAACAACAGAAACAACAAAGCAGCAACAACAACAGCAGCAGAAACAAAAAGTTACTTCAAAACGAAGGGTTCCTAGAACACATATGGTATAAGATGGAAATCAAGGAGATAATAAAATTATGTAAGTCGGCATAATTTTTATTGTAAAAAGATTAACATTAGAAAGGCACGCCATTCCTTTCAATACAGTGGAGCTCTACCAAAAAATAAAAGTTAACTGAAGAATACGACGACGGAGTTCTTCTCCTACACCCCGAAAGGGGAGAAGCTGCAAATAATGCTGCTGAGGAGACTAGAACCGTCGACTGATCCAGAGGAGCTCCTTGTACTGCTGAAAGAGTAGTGCGACGAGCTAAAATTCGTGGGGGTTAAGTCATTCTTCACGGCTAGAGCTAAAACGGAGGAGCGGGAACTACTGTTTTTCTTGGTCCAGCTTAGTTCCAAAGCAAACTGGATGGTCTAAGTATTACTAAAGTCCTAGACTACCAGGTTGTACACTGGGGAAAATTAAAGAGGGACGAAAACATTTTACAATGTGTTCACTGCTGAAGTGCGGAAAGAACCACAAGTTCGAGAAATGCTCATATACAAAGTCCAGCCGTTACTCCCCAAGTAACCTACGCCCAAATGGTGGAAGGTAGGGAAATACGGTACAAGTGAATGTTGTTTATCATGCACCAGCGCCTAAAGAACCGGAACTTGTACCTGGAATACTAATTATCTTGCTCTCGATCCAGGGGCATACGGCTCAGCTCCTCGCAGTGAATGTTAATTCACTGAATATGTTCGAACGAAGCCGCACTACTATATTTAATTTCATTAAAGACCAAGCCCCTGATGTAATTTTGGTTACCAAAACTAAGCTAACCAATACAAAATGAACAACAAAACTCGGGTTGTAAACACCAGAAGCCCGAATATGTTCCCGCGAATGAATAAAATATTTAGGTGGAAAGATCAAAACGATCTTTTGTGTCTTAAAACTGCCCGAACGAGGAAGAACGAACCAGTACTTGTAGTACCATTCATAGATCCAAATAAGACCATTAATGGTGACAACTTCTTTGTGATCGAGCATCGGCAGAAGAAGGTAAAAGCTATAGGAACGATTTTCCGGGAAATGTACAAGACGAATACAGTCATTTGGTCCAACCACGACCTTGAAAATTGAGACCTTGTGCACAATTTCTGACTTAGAAATGAGATAGTGAACTAGCGATTCAAGAACTCGGGTTTCACCTAGTTCAGTGACGAGAATATGGCAAATATAGTAATTCATCGCCGATGAGAGGGTACTACTCTGGTTTATTTCGAAGGAAGCTCCAAACGATCTTTGAATCACTGAGAATTTTTTTCGTTGAATATAAAAAATAAAAAATAAAAATATAAACAAAAAACTAGAAATGAACAAAAGAGATGGGACCGTCTATGAGAACTTCTTTAAAATAAGAGGTAACTACCAAAAAAAAAAAAAAAAAAAAGATATTTGTATCATATTTGCCATAAGATAGTTTAAGTAGGTTAGACCAAGTAGATTAAGACTTATTTTTTAAGTAGTTTGTATGTTTTTATTTTTAAGTTTTATAACATAACAAAAAAAAAGTCTATGTACCAAGTTTTTTGTAACAAAAATTATTTTCCTAGTTATAATTGTAATTTATAGTATATAACAATTAAAAACAAATATGTACTGTAACGTCGCAAGACATAGTTTAAGAATTATGTTTAATTTAGTGTGCCCGCATGGCGCCAGTAAGTTAGAATAAGATAATAAATGAATGGTTCACCAAACGGCCGTTCAGCGTTCAAATCCCAACAGCGCCCGAAAGACATACACTTTTTGGTTCAATCAACTTAAATTATGTAAAGGCTCAGTAAAAGAGAACGCATTTTTAACGCCGTTGTCAGATTATTTGACGCTGCGGTGAAATTATTTTACGTCGCGTTATAACCACTGCGTTAGAAGACGTCAAACCAGAAGACGTGGTTGCTGGCTGGACTAACTGTAACCAACTAATAACTAGCACGTACTAAGACCCACTGGTTGAGGATGCACGGGCTCCAGTTTGACAACCACCTCTGGAAAAATATCGAAACCTAATACGCCTGAGTTTCAAACTACTTCACCACCCGCCCGCGCCCTGCAGAAAAGCCAGTAAAAGTGTATTCACATCCCCTTGGTGAGCGCGCGGTTTTTAAAAAAAGGAAACCCTTTCAACTGGCCAACTATAGAGGTACATCATGGCATTCAAGATCTTATAGGCCATATGATATGAATGTCTAAAACTCTTCGTCAACAACCTGATTGGCCCCTATCAGTGCGGTTTCAGACCAGGACAATCCACAAACAACCAAATTTTGGAAAAAATTCAAGAAGTTCAAATCGAAACGCACCATGTTTTCACCGATTTTTAAAAAGGCACACCTTTTACAAGGCCTAAAATTCACGAAGGTTTAAGGATTTTTTGTGAGTAATAGGTAAATGTTTTCAATACTAAACTTTTCAGAGTATACGAGTATTTGTAAATATTTCAAGTACGACTATACATTTTTTTTTAAAAAAATTATGTACACCTACATTTAAAAATATGGACTGTTGAAGTCAGTCCGAGAATTTAGACAAAGGCAATTAGTGGACATTCTACACCCTGCCTGACTCGAACTGTAACTTATTTTGTTGTGTCAAAGCAAAAAATGTTGGAAAATACATAAATTTTCAAATTGTATCTGTAGTTTTCAATATGTCCACCTTTGGCGCGAATAATGGCCTTGAGACGGCCGAAGAAAGTATCGCACGCTGCACCCAAGTGGCTCTGCGGTATTTTGGCCCATTCCCGGCAAAGTGCTTGTTTGAGGTGGTCCAAAGTTTGGTATTTTTTAGTGCCAACCTTTGCCTTCAAAATACCCCAGACAGAGAAATCCAACGGATCTGCATCCGGAGAATTTGCTATCCATTGTGTCGAAGAAATGAAGTGTGGAACATTGTTTTTAACAAATCTTAGTTGACGCGCACTTTGTGAGATAGTGCCGAGTCTTGTTGAAACGTCCACGGTCTCCGACTGAAATGATTGTTCGCCCAAGGCTTCAATTCTGCCTCTAAGACAGTTACACGGTATACGAGCGCATTAATTTTGACGCCACGGTCCAAAAATACGAGCGGAGAGCGACCATCAGCGGTTATGGCGGCTCAAACCATCACCATCGGTGCTGCCTGCTTTCTGGTGGCCGTCCGAAGGTGTAAATTTTCGAAGGACCTCTCTGGCAAGTAAACTCGGTCATTTTGTTTGTTGACATATTGCTCGATAACAAATGGCAACTCATCGGAAAAAACCAAATTCGGCAAGCGTAGCAACTCATTCGCTCTTTCGACTCTAACTTTTTTCTGTTGCGGGGTAGGATCGTGTGCTTTTTGGAACTTCAATGGCTTGAGCCCAAGCATCCGTTCCAACAATATGTTGAGCTCACGAGCCATTTTTTTTTTCCACTTCGACACGGATTTCGCTCAATTCGAGCCTTAACTTTCTGAACCATTTCTTCCGATGTTGCTGTTTTTTTATAACTACCTCCATGGTGTTTTGCAACGCTGTCAGTATCACGGTAACGAGCTATGGTTCGAGACACATATGATTTATTCGCGTTGATGTGCTGGAGGGCTCTAACGATAGCTACTTGTGGTTTTCCAGCCAAATATAAAGCAAACACACTATCACGTTTGAATTCCATCGCGGATAAAATTTTTTCAACACAACTGAGACAATTGAGCAAATTGTTTAAAAGGCTAATAAAACTATCTATCATGTGTCAAAATTTGAGCTCACTGTTATGAACGGTTTGGAAATTATAGCAGTCTGAAACTGGTTGCGGTTCGAGTCAGGCAGGGTGTATATATTATAACATATATATATATACTTTTTTTTTTTTTTAATTTGTTACATTAATTATTTTTTTTTTCTTTCTTGATTTGTGCTCATTTAACCTGGCTTAATTTGTTATTATAATTGTCTTTTATGAGCGTAATGTACTATAAAAGACTTAAGATCTTACTTGTACTACCAATTATAAATAAATTGAAATTGAATTGAATTCAATTGAATTTGAACAAAAAACTAACTTATCTTGAATTAAGCCTAATCAGAAATGTCAGACCCATATAGTTGTATCCACATAAATTACCTAAATAATAAAATCATAGCTTAGAAAACTTTCGAGGACAATTTATCGCGGCGCCCCTTTCTGGCTTTAAAACGTTATATCTAAAAAAGTAATGAATTTTTTCATACTATTTGAAGCAAATATTCTTAGGTATTATCAAAATCAATTGAAAAAAAAGTGACCTTGACATTACTACCAAACTCGTTCGAATGACGATTGGGAACACTCGCTGCTCTATCAAGGTCTGTAACGGCTTAATCGCAATCGTTCAAAATAAAAAAAAAAAAACTATTTTTTTCTTAAAGAACTTAACACTCAAAAGGGGTGTGATTAATTTTAAAATTCCGGAGACGTGTTAAGTTTTTTGGAAAATTGGATAGAGAGAGAAAGAGAAAGATGTTTGAGCTCAGTGGTTGCTTCGCTTCTTGGATGCATCCAACATTTAATGGGGAGACTAAGTTATAGATGTAAATTGACTTGTTGTATTTTAGGCGTACTAAGAAAACTGCGCATCAGTCGCCTAAAATGGCTGGGACATGTAGAGCTAATGAACACCAATACTTCGGTCCACAGTCTTCGAATCTAACTCGGAGGGACAACTCAGGAGAGAAAGACCTTACCTTAGGTGGCGTTGTACAAGTATTATAAAAGGGGCCTCAGCCGACTTGAAATGAGCAACCAGTCTGTTGGTATTTTTATATTAGACGAAAATAATCCCTCTTTCTTTCTTCCAAAGCAAAAATCTATTTCGTTCCATTTGTACTCTTTTCTTCATTTTCAAAAATACTTTTGAATTCCGGATTTCATTTAGTTAGCTGAAGAAATTGTATTTTCGCGAATTAATTACGTTTTATTTTGTTATAAAATAATATTTATTTTTAAATTATTTTGTAAGTAAAGGAAATAAATATTGCATAATGGAAGGTAATCAAAAGATTTTTAATGTGCTTTGAAGAAAAAAAATTTTTCTCAAACGGCCACCATTTTGTGAAAACTTTCGATTTGACTTTTTTAAGGTTCGGGCTAAGCGGCATCTATCAGGTGTACCGGTATGAAGTGAGCGTTTTTTTTTGTGATAATAAAACACTTACTTTTATTGAGAAAGTAAAAAACATTTTAGTTAAAGTATTGACCTATGCTAATTACACATTTTTCTCATCTTTCAGGCAATTTATGGATTAGACGCCAATAAAACTGTTCGCCTGTTTCGACTTCCTCGTAGGATTCGAAGTGCTACTCAGCTAATGCGTGAAATGAAACAAATGGTAGTCAGAAGGAGCAAACTTTGGTGAATACGGTCGGTGGGGTAGCAGATCCCAACCAAGTGCTTTGGTTGTATCCTGGACCAGTTTTGCTTTGTGTGCAAGTGCATTGTCATGGAGCAAAATTACATTGCCGTGTCTTCTGGCTCACTCTGGTCGTCAATGCATGGTTCAAATTAATCATTTGTTGTCGGTAGCGATCTGTATTAACAGTTTCACCAGGTTTTAGGGGGTTTTAGGAGCACGTGGTACACCACACCTTTCTAGACACACAACATTGTCTTCTTTCCGGATCGATCTGGTTTTGCAGTCGAAGTTGTTGGTTGTCCCGGTTTAACCCATGATTTTTTCCGTTTAAGATTCTGAAAATAAACCCATTTTTCATTGCCAGTAACAATTCGATGCAAAACTGATTTTTTGTCGTGTCTTTAAAGCTCAATTTCACAAGTGGTTTTTCGGTTTTCCATCTGTCTTTCATTCAATTCATGTGGCACCCATTTTCCAGAGCTTTGGATCTTTCCCATAGCTTTTAAACGATCAGAAATTGTTTGTTGTGCAACATTTAACATTTCTGCCATTTGTTTCTGACTCAAAGTGTCATCTTCATCCAATATTGTTTGCAATCCGACGTCTTCAAACTTTTTTGGTGGTCTTCCAGGTTCTTCATTTCTCACATCAAAATCGTTATCTCTGAACCGTTGAAACCATCTTTTGCATGTTGCTTCTGATAGAGCATGCTTCGATAAGCATTCGATGGAACTCTGCAGCACTTTTCTTAGAATGAAAACAAAAAATTAATGCTTTCCGCAAGTCATCACTTTTAATGCGATGAAAAACTATAATGTTGTTTTGTCAATGACTTGATGTATACTAAATATGTTTGACAAGTATCATAGCAAAAAAAAAAAAAAAAAAGCCCGTCCACAATAAATGTTCCCTATCGAGACATTTATATCTTGACACTCACTTCATACCCATACACCTGGTATGCTAATTATGAATCCGTTCAGTTTTTTTGTTTCAGATTACCAGAAGGGTTGAAATCTGCACGCCAGGACACCCTTTTTTGGTTTTTTTTTCGGTTAATTTTTTATGTAATCTTAAAATATCAATAAACAAATGATAAAAAAATGTATAGTAAAAATACAGAACTTCAAAAACCGCCCGAAATTCATGCCTCTAGACTAGAATACCCCCTTCAAGTTAAGAGATGTGGGTTAATAATAATTGTCATTAGTTTCGAAAAAATTTCAGGAATTTTATGATTTGAACCACTCAGGAACATATGTGCAGAGACGGACAAAATTATTCACACATCAAACAGTTTTTGAATTAAACTTCAATATTTATTAAACGAAAGTGCTAACTTCAAGTACATTTACAAAAAAAAAACATTAACTGATTAAATACCTCATTAAACATAACAAAAAAAAACAAAACAAATGTTGTGAATGATCCACATACGCACTATGTGAGCACTATGCTTGGGATCATTATCCTGTTCCCAAGTTTTAGTTTCTGCACACTTTGGTGATAGTTCTCTTTCAAAATATTGAGATAATCATACTTATTCATTGTTCCACCAACCAATGGATATTTTTTACTTTTCTTACCAACAAGCTTTCTTCTCTTGCAGTCAGTTTTCGTGGACGTGGACGTCCACTATGAGGTCGGCTTGTAAGATTCGATGATTCCACAAAACTTGTTATGATGCTGCAGATCGTGTATCAGCTTCTTTTAACGATCTTACCAATTTCTGCGTAGGACTTGTTTTGCTTACGCAACTCCAAAATCACTTTTCGCCCAGCTTCTGTTGTTTCCTTTTGTTTTCGACCCATTGCGAGTGCTTAATGACGCGTGTTTGTGTTCCACTTATAGAAACCAACGAAACATTGAATTTATAACGGTATCCTTCCAATCAACACCAATCCCATGACGTTTGGTGTAGCAATAAAAAAAAAACGTAATATAAACATTAAAAAATGCAACTGTGTGAATAATTTTGTCCATGCTATAGAGAAGAGTTATTCACATACATTCTTCTCAATTTGTCTTGACTTGTTCAAAGAAGTAAAAAAAAACTGATTTCTAATGAATAAACAAAATAATAATGAATTACAAAAACAAATAAAAAAATAATATATGATTTAGTTTTGCTTTATTGGCGATTTTAGTATGGCATATGCTGATGCATGAATAATTATGTCCGTCTCTGTATGCACAGTACGAGTATATTTCATCTTTAACAAAATTAGCGGAAACTAGTCAGTGCGACAAAATCCCCTTAAATTTCATTGAAAAATAATATTTGAATTCGAAAATTGTGTCAAATTGATACAAAAGACGGATATGTGTTAAGATGAGATTACACGGTCTTACGCATGTTGATTTTTAATTAGCGAGTAAAAACCGTTTCTGTGTACCTTTCTGTTGACATTTATATGAAAATTAAAAACTTAAATGGACTTATAAATTTAGAACTAAATTCCATTTTTCAAATATGTGTAAAGTTAAATCGGCCTTAAGTAAATTAAAAAAAAAAAAAAAAAAAATAAAAAAAAAAATTTGTCAATTTTACTCACAATATAAACCGAAGTTTTTAGCAAATGACTGCGCTGCAAATAATTCGAATCCACTTTCTACAAAAAACCGTACGGGCCAAGCATCATTATCTGGATTACCACTAGCAAAACCTTGATATGCCGAATCAAAAAACGGAAACAATTTCTTTGATTTCATAACAGATGCGATTGTCTTCCATTGTTCTTTTGTTGGATCGCAACCAGTTGGGTTATGGGCACACGTATGTAAAATAATTACTGCACCTTCCGGTGCGTCTTCTAAATCAGCAATAAATCCTTGGAAATCAATTCCACGCGCTTTTTGATCCCAATATCTGTATGTTTTCGGAGTTTGAAACCCAGCGGTCAAAAAAACACTTCTATGGTTTTCTGAAAATATTTGTAGTTAAATCCTTTAGATAAGTATTACCAATATTTCATGTCACTTACCCCATGTAGGATCGGAATAATAAAAAACAGTCCTTCCAAGATGTTTAGCCAAAAAATCAGCTCCTAAACGTAGAGCTCCAGTCCCAGAAAGTGTTTGAATTCCGAATGCCTATGAAAATAATGATATTTTTTAACAATTAAAATTATTTCTTATTCAGATGATTTGTTATTGTTTGTAATCCTTATTCTATTTATGTACGAGTACATCTCTACTATTATAAATTTGTAATGAAGCCGTGTGTGTATTGAAGGTATTTTCAAGAAAAAAAAAAAACAAAAAAACACTTGGCTTAAGTCGTAGGGATGTGTCTGTACCCAAACCGATTTTTTTAGATTTGTTTGTCCGGGCATCACAAAAAAAACTACTAAACTGGGTTTTTACTGTCCGATAGCCTATTTCGCAACTGCCGTATGTTTTATTGAAATCGATTTCAAAATAAGAATATTTTAATATTTTAAAAGTTTGAACTACTACTACACCTGCTGTACCCATATCTAATATATGTATAGGGTTTTCTAACAACGACTTAACAACTTTTTTTTTTTAATTAAAGGGCAAACCATTTGAGATATTTCAAAAACTTTATTATGGCTTGAAGTACAATCAAAACATTTATGAATGGAACTCGACTTCGTTCATATGGCCACCGCAACGGTCGATTCGTTGGACCCAATTTGCAACGACTTGGCCACACATTTCGGCCGAAACGAAATGGCCCATGTCTTGAGATAACACGCTCACCATACTTACTCTTCAATAAATCGATTGTAGCGTGTGCTGTATTTCTTGTGGCACCATCCTGTTGAAACCACATGTCGTCCAAGTCCATATCTTCCAATTCGGGCCAAAAATAATCGGTGATCATGGCGCGATAACGCTGACTAATCACAGTAACGTGACGAAAAAATATGGCCCAATAACGCCGCCGGCATGCAAACCGCCCCAAACAGTTATTTTTTGTGAATGAAGTGGTGATTCATGAAGCACATGTGGGTTTTCACTCGACCAATGAGCTTCGTCACTGAAGATGATTTTGCGATGAAGTTCATCATCTTGGCGCATCTTCTCCAGAACCCAATCGGAGAACGTAGCTCGTTAGTGTACTTTAGCATGATGAAAATGTTGAGCTTACTGAATAAAAAACAGTTTGATGATTAGTGAAAGAGTGCGTTCACAAATTAAATTTAAAGTTGTCAAGTCCCTATTGGAAAACCCTATATATACAGCGGACGTCCCACGAATATCCAATAATACGAATAGCAAATTCTACCCATTGACAACTCTATAACACGAATGATGGGTAAAATTAGATATTCGATAATACGAACAATTGTTAGTTTAAAAATATTCGTTGGTTATTTTGATTTTTCTGGCGGTTTTTTTTTCTGTCATCTATTTCTTCCATAAACCGTGGAGTTGTCAATGTTTTCATTTTATGTTTTCTGGGCACATTCACATTTCGCAAGATGTTCGGTTGGCAGAAGTTGTGATTCTTCAAAAAAGAGCGCTAAAGAGACAAAATGAAAAGGCAGCCCATTTTGTTACGAGAAAAATTAATATAATCGCAGATTACAAAAATGGAAATTCTTTATCTGAAATATTAATTGAATACGGGTTACCTAAATATAACCGTTACCGATATGACCAGCCATAATTGCAACTTCTAACCAAATGTTGTAATAAATTGAATAACAGTTAGTGACAAGTGTTAATGCCAAAGAAGTACATATATCCGAGGTCAGAGATATGTACACACTTTTAAAATACATCGTATTTCATCGTTTCTAACTATATGAGCACCACTGTATTTAGTTCTTAAAAACGAACAGATGATTTTCTGAAAAAGAATTAAACGATGACTTAAAAAGTAAACCAAATGCAAATTCTTTGTACTGTCATTTTGTCGCACCAAATATTCATGGATTCCGGATAACGGTGAATGTTTTTGAGTGTTTTCCTACCTAATAACTCAAAACTAAACGAAGGGAGAAGTGCTCAAACTCATTTCTAACTGTATTTTTTGAAAATATAATATATTGTAATATCTTTTTGTTGTGTACTCGTAAATGCATACTATACATCATGTGCACGCTCACGTAAAGGAGAAACAAAGAAAAAAAGTGCTCAGTGCTCACTGGTGTATCATCGGTTTGAACGATCTTCGCTGGGTTGCATTGAGCTTTTCTTAGGTAAATAAACCTACTAATATACCACCCCTATTAGTGTTATATTAAAATCACACTTTAGTGTGATTTCTGTGGTTTAAAGTAAATTTAAATGATAAAACATGATAAGCAGTGTTGATACATTTTTTGACGTCAATTATGAAGACGACAGGGCAATACAGATGTGCAGAATGCAAAGAAAAATCCGGGATAGTTCTAATCTTGTGGAAATTTCAGATCATTGATTGAACATTCTGAATAAAAAATTACTGAAGTCCTCATTTTCAGATTAATCTTATATTCCCGGTTGAATAGGGATGAATTTGTCTTTGTTTTGAGCCGAATTCGAGAACAACATCTGCAATTTCCCCATTTGCTTAAACTTGCTTGTGCACTTCGGTTTTTCGAATAGGAAACTATTTTGATTTGGGGCTAGCGCAACCTACGGTATCGATTGTTTGAACTAAAGTGATTCGATTGCTTGAAAAAAAAATAAATAGATAAAAATTTTTCCAGCTTGGATCAAAATCAACATGTCCGAAAGAGAAAAACAAGAGGCTCCGTAATTACTTTTTCTGGACGGCCAGATTACATGGAATAATCGGATTTGTGGATGAAACACATCGGAATTGTTGCACCGGTTCATCTACGCCACCAACCAGTATTTAAATCTTTCTCTCATATCTAGCCATTTCCGCTAAGTGGTTTTCAATGGATTTACAAACTGCTATTAGCTCGGTTTATGTTCCAGTCTGGCTTTCGAGCAATTTTAGTTTCTGATTTTCCCTTGTTTCACTCACGGTTCTGCTACGTTTTGGCCTGAGAGTTTGTTGTAGAGGTTCTTGGACAACTTCCTCAGTTCCACTCAAAAGCTCTGATGCTTGGAGCGAAATGTGCACGCTTGACCCGAAGAATTTACCTGCTGGGCTTACAGCTAGTTGTAAGCTGAGTAGTTTATCTAGGGGAGACAAAAAGACCTTTGCGTAAGGTCCTCGTCCGAATGCCACTACATCCTTTTAATTCGATGCAATTTATCACTACATCAATTTAGCTTATAATCACGCTAAACCTTAAACATTTTTTTTAATATCTCACTTCAAAAATTTTTTAAACTGATCTTACTTTATGTCACTCTTTTCCCTCGTGTGTTGGCGGTCCTAAGGAGTTGACCTCAACCGCGAACTCATCCCAACTCTCCTATGCCATGTCAAGGTTCGATTCCATCAGTTGAACAAGTTTTGCCAACTGGTCTGTACCTGTTCTCTTAAAGCTTAAAACTAATAAAAAAAACCATTTCCACTTTCAATACTTTTTTGGATTTACCTTTTCACTGAATATTTTGATTCGAGTGATTCTGACAGAAATTTAGCGAACGTTCGTAAACCATAATTAATTAATATTTTCGCCAACTTTTTCGTTCCACTCGCTAATCATAATAAGGGTGTTAATCGTTTGGGGTAACGTACGAGTATAGAAATGAGTGATGCCTTCAAACTATTTAAAAAATTTTTTTTTGGTTTGATTTGATTTGATTACATGATACATTTCACTACAGACATGCGAAGCTAAAGGCTTATCTACGGATTATTTATATATTCGTTTTTTACTATTTATCCATCATCTAAAATGCACTTTATGTACAAAGCAATATATATATGGTAAATTTTTTTATACATAAAAGTGTCAAGTATAATTAGATTACCTTTAAATTAATGTTTAATAATTTTGATTCAATGTTTAACGTTTAATTGGTTTACATTTCGTAGACTGTGAGGAATATTGTTCAGGATACTAAAAATGATGTTTATCAGTTGCTGCTTTCCGTATATGTTGATGAAGTTTGGAGGTTGGTAAACTCCGCGTGCCCGTCTTTTCGTATTAAGTTGATGGCTAATTGGTACTCGGAGAGTGTGGTTGTCATAATACTCCAGCGCCGCACTCATTTTAAAGATTTGAAACACTTTAAGAATCTTTAGATTCGTTTCGTTGGTTTCGTTGTTTCCTTGTAATATTAGCTTAATGGCCCGATCTTGCATGCCAGTACTCCATACCGCACCTTAGACTCCACAAGAGCGTGATATACTGATTTTTGCATGTGATTGGTGGCTTGTAAGCAAGCTAATACAAACAGAGGTTTCCGCAGCTTGTTACATAAATCGTTGCTATGTAGTACCCAGAGAAAATGGCTGTCTATAGTGATTCCGAGATATTTGTATGTATCCACTAACTCTATTACATCAGCTCTTAATGGAATGGCACAATTGAAGTTTTTGAGCTCTATTTGTGTCGCTGAGTACTGTGAGCTGCGAATGTGCATAAGCTTGGTTTTCGACCCATTGATAACAGGGCCATTATCATGACACCATATCCCCGCTTCTGCTAATTCACTTTTCATCATATTTGCTGCCTATTCTATAGACTTGTGACATACTAAGATTCCCATGTCATCTCTATAAGCGAATGGTTGAGTCATTTTGAAATAATTTAGCATTGAATTCGCAAACGAAATAAATAGCAGAGCGTGAGGTTTGGACCTCTGTGGAACATCGTACTGCACTTCGTTTTCATTAATGTAACAGTTTTTTTTATTATAGCACGAAAGATCCTGTCCCTCAGATAGTCTACCATCCATTCTGCCAGTTTTTCTGTGATTCTGACGTTCTGTAACGTATCGATTAGCCTTTTGTGGTCAAGAGTATCGAAGGCTTTACAAAAATGTAAAGGCGTTTACTTAGACTTGAGTTGACTAAATCTGCAAAGTCACCAAGAAGTCTATTTGTACTTTTACCTTTTTCGAATCTGTACTGACGTTTGCTGATTATTTTATGTTTTTCGACGAATTTCCATATACGACCAACTACAATGTGTTACATAATCTTCTCTATGCCGGCAGTATTGAAATTGGTCTATAGTTTGACGTTGCAGTTTTTGAACTTCCATTGTAGATTGGTCTTACAACCGCTTCTTTTAGTTTCTTTGGCACCGTTGATGTATCGAAACTCAGGTTCACAAGTTTCGTGATTATAGGAGCAAGGATATCCGCATTTGTTTTCAAATGGCTCTGATTCCATCTGCTGCAGGCGCTTTATTTATATTTAAATGGTCCAATAAATTCAAAATCTCTGCGCATTCTATTCATTCTATCTTATTTCTATCTATGCTAGAAGTGAGAAGAGATTTCCAAAATCGTTTACTAGAAGTATAGTGCTACTGGAACTCAGTGAAAAATTTTTTTTAATGATTTCATCAATAGACGCCTTACTTCTTCCCAACATTTCGTTAGTCAAGGCCTATGTTTTTTGAAATCACATTTAATTTGTTCGAACTTTAATTTATAGCATTCGTTCCCACTTTTTGATATTTTTTTTTGTTGTTCTGCTTCATATGTTAAGTTGTTCCGATTGTTCTTCCATCTGCGGTAGTCTATCTATTGCCTTACAGCACTCCATGATGTCTCTCGTAATCCATGAAATATTTTTTCTCTGAGTTCTTTCTTTTCTAATAAATGTTAATTTTTCATATACCTATGTCGCTCATTTTATCAACCAGTGAATTGGATCGATGTGCAAATGTAAAAAAAATTAAAACTATTTAATAGTTTGACCGTTATGTAGAAAAACGCGATAATTTATTAATTTGATTAAACGCGTCCGGCCTCTCCCTGCGCATGAGCTGAAGTTAAATTTTGGGGTATCTATTGCATAATGTTCATGCGAAGCTTAGTTCCATCCAACTAGATGCAGAGTAAGTTTTTCGCATCTCCAAAATTCATTCTATTTTGTCACTTATTTCGTAGGCTGAAAACAACAGGATCAAACAAAACAGTTGTTGTTGACTAATGAAACAACAATCCGTTGATTCATTGATTCCTATCTGCCAACACACACCAAAGCAGGCGTATAAAAAAACGATGTGTTTCATGACTGGTTGTCAAAAATACATGGCTTTGCATACAAATGTGTTTCAAGTCGCCAATTATTGCACACATACTTATGGCGCAGCACGCACCGCATGTGACAAAAAAAAAGACAAGTCAGTTTTTTTTTTTTTTTTTTTTTTTTTTTTTTTTTTTTTTTTTTTTTTCTTAGGACTAAGAAAATATGAATTGTTTTAATAAAAACGAAGTAAAAGGACATTTCCAAGAAATTTTTACTGACCAACTCAAACACATCCTCAACAGTTCCAAAGACAGACTAATTCTACCCCATTACCCTTCAAACACACAACCCTTTAGACAACCTCAAAACTATTCGCAACCTTACGATAACTCAGGCTTCAGAAAACTTCCACAACATGAACCCAAGGACACTTACAGTGCCCACACTAATTGAAGTTCTAAATAGTTTCATACTCAGCGCAATCAATTACAAATTACAATCCCAATTTAAGAAATCCAAATCCTATTCAGGAATGTAATGGACCTCAAAATTATTTCCCGAATCTTGACAAACCTAGCTCTTCTTACCAAAGCATTCAATGTGAAGTGGACGAGGAAAATTTTCATTCACGCGCCTCGGAAAGCCAATAGGGTACTTAGATATAAATAGTTACAATTCATATTTACTATACGATTCATTCATAGTATAAATAACAAAAAGCTGAAGTTCCTCATAGATACAGGGAGTAACAAATCCTTCATAAGTCCTGGCATTGTTGACAAAAAAGCGTACAAAATTCAACTTGTGTAAGAATTGAAGCCAGGCGACTTGAATTTGTGTCATATTTTCAGTGAATGTTCTCTGGAAAAACTCAATGAAAATCCGGTGTTTTATCGTGAAATTTTGTTCAGTGATGAAACCTATTTCTGGCTCGATTGCCGTATTTGGGCTGATGAGAAACCCGAAAAGTACCAAGAGCTACCATTACATCCATTAAAAACAATGGTATGGTGTGGTATATGGGCTGGTGGAATCATTAGTCCATATTTCTTCAAAAATGAGGCAAATCCGAATGTTACCGTCAATGTTAACTGTTATCGCGCCATGTTAACGGACTATGTGCTTCCTGAAATTCAAGCGCATGGTCCCGGTGAGCTCTGGTTTCAACAAGATGGCGCCACGGGCCATACAATGAAACAATAGACTTGTTGAGAAATCATTTTGGTGAGCACTTAATTTCACGTTTTGCTACGGTAAATTAGCAGCTTAGGATCGTGCGATATCACACCTTTCGATTATTTTCCCTGGGGATATGTAAAGTCTCAGGTCTCCAGGAATAAGCCAGCTAAGATTGACGCTTTGGAATCCAAAATTACTCGTATTATCCGCGAGATATCAGTCGCTATTATCAAACGGGTCGCCCAAAATTGGATCTTCCGAATGAACCACCTCAGGCTTAGTCGTGACCAACATTTACATGATATCATCTTGAAAAAGTAAATGCCATGAATTGTTCTTTTAACCGATAATAAAAAATTTAAGTTCACTTTCAAATTTATGTGTTTTATTTTACATTATAAATCAAACCTTACGATGAATCACTCTATACAAACATATGTTCTATATAATTCTATTTATATTTCCTTTATAAATTCATCTGGTTAGTAGAGGGTAACACTTTGGGAAGTGGTTTTATTGCTATGATACAGTATTTATTGTGTATAAGCCACGCAGTTATACAGTTTATTCCAAACGTATATTTTGAATGAATCTCAGTTTTACGTTATTCAAAGTAAAAAATCCGCTACAAAATGCTTAAGAAAATTGGTAAAACTAGTAGTGGGCGTGCTGCTAATTTAGTGGAAATCGCTTTACTGGTCAATACAGCGATGAATTTACAAGTGCTTCTGCAGCTAAGCTGCAAAAAGGTGATGTACTTGAAGTGTCGATAGATCCAACTTTCTAATATTGTATATTGCAATTTAGTGTATTTACTTATTTAATGTAATAGTGATGTAAAATTTTCTAAAAGTGATGAAAAGGCACTGAGTTTCAAGCTTTGTGTGACATGTAAATGCAGTGATAATTTTACCTATTCAAGTCCGAAAATTGATAGAGCGTATGAAATAAATAGACGGTTTTTTTTTTTATAATACCGCGCGCGCACCAAGGGGATATGAATACCCTTTACTGGCTTTTTCTCCAGGGCGCGGGCGGGTAGTGTAGTAGTTTGAAACTCAGGTGTATTAGGTTTAGATATTTTTCCCAGAGGTGGTTGTCAAACTGGAAGGGACGAGCTAGTACATCCTGCTCAACCAGTGGGTCTTAAGTAGGTGCTAGTTGTTAGTTCGTTACATTTAGCCCAGCCAGCAACCACTCCAACATCAGTGTTATGCCTTCATGTCAGAGTTGACGCCGACGGGATTTTCATATAACTACATACAAATTCTATGAAAAGACTTTTTCACAGAATTGCCTGGCACGGGATTCGAACCCGCGACCCTCTGCTTGAGGAGTCTATACGTATACCACTACACCACGGCCACCCCCGAGTTTTGATAATGAGATTACTTGTTGTTGGAGTCAATGGAATTAGTAATTTCTTCGAATGTTTAGAAGAGCTAAAGATGCTAAAAGGCAAATGACTATTGCTAAAAAGCAAAAAAAAAAATTGACTGAAAAAAATGCAAAAACTCTAAAAAAAAAACTCCGAAACTTGCTCAGTTAACAATTAAATTGATAAAAAACTTATTTTGCAATCCGACGACATCTAGACTCACTTGAAGATATGAGAAATTAAATTAGGACTGCAAATGTCCAAATGTCCAAAAGGTGAAAATTCATGGTGCGTGTGGAGCAAAGCGGAAGCAGTTGGAGCAGAAGAGTTGAAAAAATACAAGCATCCTCCTGCTTTAGATGCTGAAGTTTTGAAGCCACTATACGTGGAATTGGCCTCCAACGATATATTGCAGTAGTTTAGGAAATAACACGCAAAATAATAATGAAAGCTTCAATGCTTGCGTGTGGAACATGGCCCCGAAACACACATTTTCCGTAAAAACTATAATACAACTTACTGCTGACATCGCTATGCGTGTTTTCAATGAAGGATTAATGTCCATTTTGAAAATTATGTAAGTTTTGGGCATTACCATCGCCCAACATTCGCTGTAGCATGCGAAAGAGGCTTCAAAAGCAGCAAGAACTGCACGTAGGGAGATGCAGAAAAAGAGTATGAGCAGGAGCAAGGAATTTTGTACGGTGCAGGCATTGACGATTGACTTTAGGCAACATTTTCTTGAAAAGTTTTAGTAAAACAATTTTAAACGCGTTTTTCTCGAAACCACGTTTTTCGAGTTTGCGGGGGTGATAAAAAAAAAATCTACTTCACTAATCTTTCTAAAATTTTAATATGTTATTGTGCACATATTAATGCGTGGATTGAACTATGGGCACATAGATCTGTTTTATAGTTGTTGATTTTTGATACGATTTTGGACCCAAAAATTTACCATTTTCGAAAAATGCCTCCATTTTGTTATTTTTCGACCAAAATTCTTTCTTTTCTTGTAGTTCATTAAATGGTGGCTTCTTCGATGTTGATTAAAACCCCCTTTTTTCAGATGTTCCAGTGAGCCCGACGTGATTTTTTGCTGTTTTTTCCAAAATTCTTAAATTTCATAAAAAATTCTAAAAATTTTTTTATAAAATTCTAAAAAAAAAAATGTTATACAATTTTTTTAAAAGAAAATATACCATATATGTAAAATTCCAAAATGATATCTTGTTTTTTATTAAAATTATACCCATTTAAAACATTAAAAATTTTTTTTTTTTGAAAATGTCAATGTCCTCAAGTGTTAAGTGAGAGAGAAAGAAAGATTTTTAGGCTCAGTTGTTATTTCGCTCCATGAGTGACATCCAACATTTAATGGAGAGACTACATTATTAATGTGAATTGACTTGTTGTTTTAAGGCAACCATTCATCTTACAAGATTTTAGTTGCCTGAAAAAATGTATTTCGGTCGCGGCTGTTATTGATCCCCGAACCGTCCGATTGGGAAGTCAATACACTACCACTTGAGCCACGGCCACCCACTGGTTGCAGGCACTACGCGTTAACATAGTGGATGCTTGAACTATAGGCATTTTATCACTGAAGCGCTTGCTCGTTTTTCTTCGATACTGAAAAATTCTATTACATGCAACTTATAAAGAATACAATGGACTAGTTCTTTGTCTAAATGCTCTATTCCGACAGAAAAGAAAAGAAAAAAATAATAAATAAATAAATAAATAAAAAATAAAAAATCTTTGCAAAAATAGAATGAGCAGCTTGAAGTCGCCCCTTACTTTTATGAAAAAATCAATGGGCTTTAAAACAATGAAAATTGTTGTTTCTGGAGTGACAAAAACACAGAAGAGATTCGCGAGACTTAATTACATCCATAAAGGTGCACTATTTAGCGCAGTCTTCACGATGCTGGCATCACTGGTCATTATTTTTTCGAAAGTTCTTTAGCTCTTAAAAAAACGCACTTTACTTATGTCCCACTGGGTGTTATAATTTTGCTTAAGCACAATTGTACTTTTTTTAAATTTCCTTTATATAAAAAATTATGATTTTTACTATTATATCCCGCATGTATCATATTTAATGATGGGTCAACAATCAACATACCTGTCCCAGAATTATTAAAATGTGCAATAAGACATTCACCCCTTTTACGAAAGTCGTTTAAGTCCTCATCACACAACGACAATGTGAAATCGTTACTACAGTAGTCGTTTAAGAAATTGCTTTATGCCATTTAAATGACTTGAGTAACTTATCACTTGTGCAATGTATTTTTGTGTAGTAGAATAACTATTTGCATTAATATTCTGGAAATCGTTTTAGAGTCACAAAATGACAAGTTTAACGTTTTTAAGTGGAATTGGTTAAAATTTTGCAGTGAAAATTGTCTCAAAATGTAAGTTTTGTTTGTGTAGTGTAAATAAAAATTATTAAAGTATTGGGTCTATAACTTAATTCGTGCGGTTTGCTAAGATATGGCGTAACTTGTATTATTCCATTGGAGCATGTGTTGGAAAGCTATATGTCATTCATTTGAAGCGTTAACAATAATAATTTTTTTTTCACTCAAATATGTCGAACTTTGTGCCTGAAAAAGTTATTCTTCATAACTGAAAACTGATCCCGAAAGTCATAGTATTTTGGTGGAAGTTTATGGTGAACATACGCTAGCTGAGCGAACGTGCCAAAAGTGGTTTGCACGATTTAAAAGTGGTGATTTTGGCTTGGAAGGCGATGAACGTCCTGGGCAGCCAAAAAAGTTTGAAGATGAACTGGAAGCACTACTCTATGAAGATTGTTGCCAAACACAAGAAGAGGTCGCAGAATCTTTGGGTGTCACTCAGGCAGCCATTTCAAAACGTTTAAAAGCAGCTGGATATATTCAAAAGCAAGGAAATTGGGTTCCACGTGAACTCAAGCCGAGAAACGTCGAAAGGCGGTTTTGCATGTCTGAAGTGCTGCTGGAACGCCAGAAAAGGGAGTCATTTTTGCATCAGATTGTTACTGGTGATGAAAAATGGATCCATTACGACAACCCCAAGCGCAAAAAATCATATTCGAAACCCGGCCAACCAACCAAATCAACGGGAAAGCCGAATATCCATGGCGCGAAGGTAATGCTCTGTATTTGGTGGCATCAGATGGGATCGCTGTATTATAAGCTGCTAAAACTTGGTGAAACCATCAATGGACAACGCTACCGAACACAATTAATTTGTTTAAAAAGAGCAGTAGCCGAAAAACGCCCGGAATATGTGACCAGACACGAGGCAATAATTTTCCATCATGACAACGCTCGGCGCCACGTTGCTATTCCGGTTAAGTGGATGGGAAGTCTTACCCCACCCGCTTTATAGCCCAGACCTTACCCCTTCTGACTACCATTTGTTCCGGTCGATGCAGAACGCCCTCACTGAAATACGGTTCACATCAGAGCAGAATATCAAAAATTGGTTTGATTCATTCTTGGCTGCCAAGCCGGAGCAGTTTTTTTGGGATGGGATCCACAAATTGCCAGAAATATGGGAAAAAGTCATAGCTTTAGGTGGGCAATACTTTGAATAATACTATTGTACGTTTTTTTTTTTTTAATAAACCTTCAAATTTTGAAAAAAAAACCGCACGAATTAAAATATATACCCAATAGTTAATACTTGCAATTCGCCATTTGTAGTTCTGTCAAAAGGATAGACAATATTCTTCTGCATATAAGTGATGGGCGAATATTTTAATAGCCGTTACCAGTAACTAATTGTTCTCGAGTTACTGTTATAACTTTATATTCTTTATAAAGTTCCAATTAATTGTAACTCCTCACTCAATACCTATATTTTTTTTAAGTAAAGTAATAAAAAATTTTGTGGAAGCAAAAAAAATCATGACTGATGATGATGACTGTCAGCAAGAGAATAGTTACTGAGCATCTTTAAACTAGTAAGTCAATCTGTTACAATATCTAGAAATTTATCTAAAAATTCCTAATGCAGGTACGTTCAGTCAAAACATAACTTCGAAGTTGAAAAAAAAAAAAAAAAAAAAATACATTAGAATGGCCAGTCTTAAACCAACCGAGAGCAATTTCTGTTTTGGCCAAAAATATATTAATAAAAACTTGTTGAAATTACTTACAATTGATTTTTGCTGCCATTTTGGAAGAAAGAGAAGATTGTACTGATGTAAAAATGCACTATATTCACATTAGTCCTCGTAAGTGGTCTATACCGGGTGACTTTTTAACTTGAGACATCCAAATTACTCGAAAAATACGCGATATCGCGAAAAATGTTTCAGAGAAAAGTCACAAGGTTCTGAAGGGGACATAAGATGGTGACCACGAGTTTGACCTTGAGCCCCATTTTCAAGGTCAAACGAAGGTCACTTTTGATTTTTTAATGGGAACCCTTATTTTTTTGACAGATTCGTAATCTGCGTGAAAAATTACAATTCTTTTACATGAAACACTTTTTTCAAAAATGCGTTCTTTTCCCGTCAGAGGGCGCCATAAAACTTAAGACATCAAAATTACTCGAAAAGTACGAAATATCTCGAAAAATGTTTCAGCCAAAAGTCACAAGGTTCTGAAGGGGACATAAGATGATGACCACGAGTTTGACCTTCAGAACCGTTTTCAAGGTCAAACGAAGGTCACTTTAAACTTTTCAAATGATAATTTCTGATTTTCATTGCTCAGTCGTATTCCTCAATGGGGCACACGACTTTTTCTCAAAGGTCTTATTCATTCAGTGTTAGATACCACTGCACTGGCACGCCTAAATCATTAATTGGTTTCCAACGTTGTTAGGGTGTTAGAAGGTCGAGTTTTGTTTTGAGGAAGTCATTATTGCCTCGAGTGAAACTCGAAATTTCAGACAAAATTCAGGACAAATTGTCCTAAACTTACCTGAGAGTATATGATGTGCACTCTGCCTTTTTTTTCTACTTGAACGGAACTGTACTTCATTTAGAAGTTCGATATTTGTTTTGAGGAACTGATTATTATTAGTAACGTTTTCCAGATTAATAATACAGGCTATTTCAATTCAAGAGAAAATTGAAATAATATTGATTTATGGAGAAAGTGGAAGGAACATCGATGGTGCTGTTGCTATTTACGCCCAACGTTTCTCAGACCAGATATGATCGCGCGCTTCCTTTTATCAGGTCATCCAACAATTCACTGGTGAAGGTGAAGTGTGCAACCAAAGAAAAGTAATCGGTCAGATAGGGTGGCTGTTGAGGACAATGAAATAGCAGTGTTAGCTGCCATTGCACACGATCCTCACATTAGCACTCGCGAAATAAGTTAGATATTATATCGGCATAAATACCATCCTTACTATGTTTCAATGCATCAAGAACTTTCTAGTGAGGATTTCCTTTTGTCAACGGGCACTTCAGCAAATTAAACGAGACCTCCTTTTCTTCGCCAAGGTGTTATTCTCTGATGAGCCGACTTTCACCAATCACGGTACGGTCAATCCACATAATATGCATTACTGGGCTACCGAAACCCGTTTTTGGTTGCGACAAGTTGAACGCCAGCACCCTTGGAATGTTAATGTTTGGACGGGAATTATTGGGGATAAATTAATAGGTCCATATTTTATTGAAGGCAACTGAATGGCGAAAAGTATGCAAACTTCTTGCAGGACCATCTTCCAGTATTACTAGAAGAACTACCTTTGGAGTTGCGACAAACAATGTGGTTTCAACATGATGGTTTTCCAGCCCATTATTCCCAATTAGCCCTGAGCGTATTAAACAATGTTTACCATCAACGGTGGATCGGACGAGGGGGTCAATGGCCAGCTAGATCCCCTGATCTTACGTTACTTGTGGGACTACTTAAAAAGTGAGGTTTACAGAAAAAAGCCAACAACACGTGAGGACATGAAAAGACGAATAATTGAAGCTTGCCGGAAGATTACGCCAGAAATACTTCTCAGTTCTATTGGTTCATTTAGAGCGCGGATAGACAAGTGTATTGAAGTGAATGGTCACATTTTCGAGAATTTGTTGAAATAGTCTCGGGAAATAAACGTCGAAATGGGAAGAATTCAATGATTCAACAGTGGGAAGCAAGGGGACCCACTCTAATTAATTACCCCGAAGGAAACACGTCGTTGTTTCTGGGTTATGCGAAACGCAGTATGTAAAAACAAATAGCAAGCCTACGAGCAATACGACTGAGCAATGAAAATCAGGAATTATCATTTGAAAAATCAAGTGACCTTCGTTTGACTTTAAAAATGGGTCTCAAGGTCAAACTCGTGGTCACCAACATATGTCCCCTTCAGAAGCTTGTGACTTTTGTCTGAAACATTTTTCGCGATATTTCGTACTTTTCGAGTAATTTTGATGTCTTAAGTTTTATGGCGCCCTCTGACGGAAAAGAACGTATTTTTGAAAAAAGTGTTTCATGTAAGAGAATTGTAATTTTTCACGCAGATTACGAATCTATCAAACAAATTTTTGAAATTAAAAAATCAAGTGACCTTCGTTTGACCTTGAAAATGGGCTCAAGGTCAAACTCGTGGTCCCCTTCAGAACCTTGTACCTTTTGTCTGAAACATTTTTCGCGATATCGCGTATTTTTCGACTAATTTGGATGTTTTAAGTTAAAAAACTCACCCTGTATAGAATATAGCGCTATTGACATACAACGACAAATAAGCAAGTAATCCCTTAATAGTTTACAATTTTCAAAAAATCGTCTTTTTACTTTTATTTTTTTATTTTTCGTAATGTATACATTTAAGCACATACTTATCATGTCATGTAAATTCGAAGAGTATTCTCGAAGTTACACGCACTTTTGTAAAGACGTATAAGGGCGTTTGAATGTAGAAGGCCGGGACGGCAGCTGCTTACCTAGAACGATGTCCCTTTTATTGACCTGCATATTGTTATAATACCCTTCTAATTGATTCAAATATATAAAATAAGATTGCAGTAGCGCTCTCTTTATACCTGCGAGGTCAATTAATGTTTTTCGGTGTCCAAACTTGCAAATATTGAAGAGTATTAGTCACTCTAAACAGCTAAGCTAAGCTAAGAGAAAGTCTTCTAAAATACAAAAGTCGAGATCAAAGAAGCAGAAAAATGGGTGACAGTTGTTTTAGTGCCTCTGCGAAAAAAATAAAAATGTAAGAGGAAACCTTAGTATCGTCTGTTGAATATCGAATTTTGAACTTTATTACAGTGTTTGCAACAATTTCTGAATACGTGAAGTATAAAATCTACGACGGTAATGTTAAAATTGAAAGTGTTTCTGAACGAGGAATTGAATGTAAAATCGTTTTTTTTGTGCGATAAGTGTGCAGTTCATACCATAGATGTTTGAGTGGTTTCACCCAAAAGAACAACAAGAGCTATATTTAACTCATAAGAAAAATCTCTCCAAAAATAATTCCGGTAGGTTCGAAAGCTGTGGAATTAGTTGCATACATACTACCGGCATATTCTATGAAGGGACAACATCACTCTTGTATTATATGAATGTAATAGGGATTTCACTTAGGCCCAATACGAAAAAGCGGATGCACAGCGCGTGACGATCTCCAACTACAGAGCGCATGAGGGCACACGAGAGGGAAAAATGGTCCGCAAACAACACCTACTAGAGGTATTAGAAGCTGCCGAAGGGGCGGAGAGTTTATTATATGGCTCTGGAATAGACGACTCGATGTAAGTTTAAATTGTTTACAATATGTAAAGTGCTTTTCAAACTTAAAACGCGTTTTTATCAAAACTGCGTTTTTAAAGTCGGTGAGCAAGATTTCTCGGAAACAGCTAAGCTAATCAGTCTCAAATTTTAACACAAGATTTTTAAGTATATTTTTTCTCACCAATAAATATTTTTCATTTTATAAACAATTTAAGGCATTTTGTCAAAAATCATTATTTTGCTTATTCCTTTGATCAAATATGAGATAATACATTACATGAACGAAATTTGTTCGGCTTTTTTATTTCAGATGATTTCAGAGAAATCATGCTCACCGCAAGACGCTTTTTTAAAGCTCCCGGAGATCAGCTATAGCAACTTTCAGTATAATTATTTTCACAACTAAAAAATGTTGAAATAAAGTTAAAAGTTATCATAATATGTATACAGATTTCTACGTTAATAAATTAAAAGTTGTTCTCAGGAAAAATTCTTGAAAAATCTATGTTTTTGGGTCTCCAAATACATAACACCTTAAATAAATACAGGAATTAAATAGCATCGGCTGAATTAAAATTATATTTAAGTAAAAATTCAGATTTGAAACGTTAAAGAATATAAGTGGGTGGCCGTGGCTCAATAGAAGTGTATTGGCTTCCAGTCGGTCATAAACCTCCGTGGTGGAAAGACGTGATTCCACTTCCTTTAAAGTGAAGCAAAAAGACAATTGGAGACAATTTGGGCAAGTGGTTTGGTAGCTCACCGATAGTGTTGGTAACGACAAAGCAAGGGGCGTAAATTCGATTTACGTAATACATCGGACTTTTTAGTTTTTCAGAAAAGTTTATAAACCATAATTTAATAAAAAAATAAATTATGATGGCTAATGGCATTATATCATCGGATGACCATCGGTGAATCTAGACCCTACAAAAAACAAGAGGAAGCTTATGCCAATTCCAAATCATGTAAAGCGCCCCTCCCTCTTAATTTTCTCTGAAAAGCTGCCTACCGGTACGAGGGAAGAGGCGCCAAGGTCAACAACAAGGGCAGCAGCCAACGCAGATAACGACGAACACCCATACGTGCCCGATGGCGGAGAAGGCCACTATAAGGGTGGAGATAATACCTTCACAACTCTGGCCGCCTTTGATTCAGACGACGAAGAGGAAGAGATGTAAGCTCTAAGCAGCAGTATCAAAGAGCTGCAAGGAAAGGTATTGGCGATTAAAGCGGAACACGTGTCAAGGAAAGAGAAAAAGCAACAACAACACCTCCAACAGCGAGGCTAAACAATACAAGCACAACCACAACCAATTGTTCAACAAAAGTTTAAACAACAACAATACAAATCACAACAGCAGCAACAACAGCCACATCAAAATACATCAAAATAGAGTTCTGCCTATACACATACAAGATGAAACTCAAGGATATAACTCAAGGATAGAATACATCACTTTTTTTTGTAAAAAGATTAAAATTAGATAAGCATGCGATTCACTGTAATACAGTGCAGCGCTCTCATAAAATAAAAAAATTATTGAAGGAATCGACGACGGAATTCTTCTCCTTTACTCCTGGAAGTTAAACGTCCACCTATTCAAACACAAACAAAAGCCGTTACTTCCCAAGTCGCCTATGTACGCCCAAATGTAGATGCTTCAGATCCAACGTCAGATAACCGAACAGGCTGCGCAAATAGATCAAATATACGCGCTACTGCCGGGCCAGTTACATACATGTCGGAGCAAACGCTGGATGTTAATTCACTGATTAGTTCCGAACGAAGAGCATTACTATTTAAATTACTTAAGGGGGTGTCCCGAACTTGAATATTCAAAAATAGTGTTTTTTTTTTTTTAATTTTTCAGAAGGGAACGAAAGAAATGAAAGTATTGAACTTTGAAATATGATTTTATATATATAGTATTTAAGGATAACATAAAAAAAAAATTAAAGTAAAAAAATATTTTAATAGATTTTTAAGTCTATTTCATGAGCGTCTTATCGCTGCAGTCTTTAATGGGCGGGAAAGATGCATCTCGTAATTCATAACAAAACAAAAAAATCAACAAAAAAAAAAAATTATAAATAATTATATATTTTTCTTCTGGGTGAACTAAAAAAAAGCAGAAAAATATGCGAAATTAAAAATTTTAGTGATTAAAAAAAAATTTTTTTTTTTTTAAATAAACTTTAAAGTCTATAACAATTATTTAAATAAAGTTTTTAACGAATTTTTCACTGCACTTAGAAGAGAATACTGAAGAAAAAAAACGTTTTTTCAATTAAATAAGTCGTCGCTCGTAAGCCTGCTCGACGGTCGTCTGCTTTCGGCTTTATAGGCTTTATTTAGAATTGCCTCTGTCACTTTATAAACACATTCTTAAACAGTTTATCTATTGATTTAAGTAATAAAAAAAAAAAATATATTTTTTTTTTTGACATTTTAGAACTAACAGGCACTAACAACATACCATAAATTGTCTACGCACTTTCGTGTATGACATTGACCACACTGCGGTCTCAGCACCGAATTTACTCTTCCCAAGTGAATCTGCGGAATTGGATAAGTTTGTTAAAAGGCATTCTTACAACTATAGCAGACACACTTCTCCAGAACACTGACAAGAGCACTCTCCTCGAATTTACTCTACCCATCATCTAACAGAAATCTGTCAAACGAGGAAATTGACTGGTATCTTAAACTAATGGGCGAGACAATTAAACTAACGATGAACAAAACGATGCCTCGGTATCAACACACTGACAACGAAGACTTATTCTGCAACGTAACTATCGACGCACTGCACCGATATAAAAGTAGACTGCTGTCAAGAGTAAAAATCTTGTACAGACAGTTTTCTGTCAGACATAACACAGAGATCATGACATTGAAGTCGTAGATGAAAAACATCAAAACAATAATAAAGGAAAATTACAGAAGTTCTAAAAGTTTGTATTGGAACAACAAAATTCGGGTTGTGAGTATCAGCAACCCGAAAATGTTTCCGTAAATAAATAAAAAATTTCGGAGGAATCAAAACGACCTTCCGTGTCTAAACGGACAACAAACAAATACTGATAATCCAGGAGAAACAATTGTATGTATGATGATAATTTCTTTGTAATCGAAGATCCGCAGAAGAAGGTAGAAATGCCAGGAGCGATTTTCCAGGAAGTATACAAAGCAAATGTTATTATTTGCCACGATCGGAAAATAAGGTCTTTTTGCACAATTCCTACTTTCAAAACGATATAGAAAATTGAGGAAACTATATCCGTTCATTTCGAAGGAAGAACTCCAAACTATCTTCGAATCACTAAGAAGTAAGAAATCAATGGCAACGGATGGCATACCTAACATTGTGCTACGTCGTCTTATAGTAGAAGCTGTGGATATTTATAGTAACATACACCACCCTATTCGATAATACTTTGAATAATGACTATTATCCAACGCATTGAAAAAATTGCTATTATTTTTTTCAAAATAAGGACCCTAATAAGATTAGAATATTTTTTTCTAAATACTTGTAAATATGGAAATTCGTTAATAATGAAAAGAAATAAATAATTCCGTTTTCAAGCTATGAACTTAGCACTGCTACTGCGCCGACAGAGATGATTTTTATTTTAAGATTGCATCACTAGAAATGCAATATAATATAAATAAATTGCAATTTTGTGAAATCCATACGTTCAAAACCAACTTCGCGCATATTTTATAATTAAATATGTTATTGTGAACTCTTTTCATTCAGATAATATTTTGGCTCAATTCCATTTATTTCTGTTATTTAATTAAGTTACGAATTCCATTTGGAATAAATAAACATTTAAATTATTTTTATTTACATCCAGATGCCGATATACAATACATGTTAGACACATACGAGTATCAAAAATACCACTTTATTTATAACCATTTTTATATCCATACCCTTTTTTCGGTTATTGCCTCTGAACCTTCTCCTAGGAGTAGTTTCGTTGCATTGACAGTAAACGTATCCGTACCTAAAAGTTACTTCTTTAATCTTAGTCAAATTATAAAAATAGAAAAGCTTACCGCATACAGGCAAATATTCGTGATTGATGGACTCATCACTCGCAATCTTAATTTCTGTTTTCCTTACTACAGGAAGTACCCAGGGTTTTCCTTCTTCATTACGATATGCTAAAATATATCAGAGAAAATTAAAAAAAAAAAAAAAAATAAAATAAAAATAAAAAAAAATGTAAATACACAGGGTTGTTTGATAAATACCCGGATCAGAAATGACAACGCACCTTTTTTAGGTTTTGACAATTTATTTTTCAATATAATCCCCTTTCAACTTGCTACACTTTTCCCAACGGTGCTACAACTTTTTATAACCCCTCCGTATAATACGAGTTTTGCTGGCCTGCAAAATACTCCTCCGTTCTACTCATACTTCTTTTCCGACCAATTTGGCTGTGGCGACTGCGGAGGTGTGAACCGGTGCGTCATACTGGTGGAAGAGCACTTTTTTCTTCAAATCGGCTTTGAATCGGGCTATTTAATCGACGTAGTATGCTCCTGTGATCGTCTTTCCCTTCCCCAAATAGTCAACGTCTCCGCATTCTTTGGAGCACGTTGAACAGGTAAAACCTATTGTTTCAATTATTCTTAGGTGTCTGGTGTGAATCCATGTCTAATCGAAGGTCACAAAACGATGCAGAAACTCCTCCGGATTTCGAATAAACAGGACCAAGCATGTCTTTGAAATGGTCTCACGATTGCGTTTGTTCTCAGGTGTGAGCAAACGCGGCACCTATTGTGCGGACAGCTTTCGCATGCCCAAAATCTCATACAGGATATGGTTAACGCGTTCAGTTGAGATGCCTGCTATCTCAACCAACTCGCGAATTTTTACTCTGCGGTAAAATACGAAATCATGGATTTTGTCCACGGTTTCCTCTGTGATAACCGTTTTTACGCCACCTGGGCGTGGTTCATCAAAAACCGACGTACAGTCACGGCGAAACTCTGCGAATTAATATATAGTAAACGGTTTTACGGGAAGGTGAATGGGTCCCATATACACCATCGAGAATGGGCTTAATTTCCTCGCAGGCTTTGCCACTCAAAAACAAGAATTGGATCACGAAGCTATACTGTTTTTTGTTTTATGGTGTCAAAAAACCCTAATACGATGTTTTGAAATGGGTGTCAAAGCAAAACTAAACGTCGGATTTTCACCAAATTTTGACAAGCGGGCTAAAAGGGATACAATGATGGTACACTCATTTTGGCCTCCTATCTTCCAATCCGGGTACTCATTAAACAGCACTCGTATAAAATACTTGTGTCTGGATTTGTATTTTTTTACAATAATCAAGTTTATAAGTCATAGTAATTGTATATATAGATTTTTCTTTGTAAATTTAAAGTTTCTCAGATTTAATATAGTCACAACTTTTTTATTTATAATCGGTAAATTAATCATTTCATATGTCTCAATAAATATTCATGCAAAATTGGTATGGTCAAAATAATTGTAATAGTTTTATTTTTTTCATATGCTTAAACTTTAAATTTTTAAACTAAACTATTATAGTTCTTCGGCTTAGTAATCGGCGAAGTAATCTATATTCATACTTGCTTCACTTTAAAATTTCTATTATCTTTTCTGGTGTTATTATTATTATGTTTGATAAACTCCTGGTTTTTGTTCAAAATTAATAATACCTCATTAAAATACTTTGCATCTTCGGCGTCCATAGTTTAGACTAAAGCCGACTACATCAATTTGTTTTATGGTGTCAAAAAACCCTAATACGATGTTTTGAAATGTGTCAAAGCAAAACTAAACGTCGGATTTTCACAAAATTTTGACAATCGGGCTAAAAGAGATACAATGATGGTACACTCATTTTGGCCACCTATCTTCCAATCCGGGTACTCATTAAACAGCACTCGTATAAAATACTTGTGCCTGGATTTGTATTTTTTTACAATAATCAAGTTTATAAGTCAAAGTAATCGTATATATAGATTTTTCTTTGTAAATTTAAAGTTTCTCAGATTTAATATAGTCACAACTTTTTTATTAATAATCGGTAAATTAATCATTTCATAAGTCTCAATAAATATTCATGCAAATTTGGTATGGTCAAAATAATTGTAATAGTTTTATTATTTTCATATGCTTAAACTTTAAATTTTTAAACTATAATAGTTCTTCGGCTTAGTAATCGGCGAAATAATCTATCTTCATACCTGCTTCACTTTAAAATTTCTATTATCTTTTCTGGTGTTATTATTATTATGTTTGATAAACTCCTGGTTTTTGTTTAAAATTAATAATACCTCATTAAAATACTTGGCATCTTCGGCGTCCATAGTTTAGACTAAAGCCGACTACATCAATTAATCATTGCATTGGTTATATCTTATACTTTTTATACCTAAAATACTGTGTATAACTTCTGAAAAATTTTCTTTAACTACATTAAAATATTAACCACTGAAAATTAATTTCAATATACTCTTTATTTTTCGTACTAGGTATGTCACGAACGAACTATCGTGGTAAAAGATTGCACATCGAATTCAGAAATAAGGTGGATGGGATGTAGATGCGGTGGTCGTAATAGTGGGTGTAGTGAATACAAAGTCAGGGGAAATGAGGGAAATATATTTGGGACAGCGGACATATATAATGTTCGTTGCAATTTAAATACGTTGGCGCGAATAACTTCCATTTTATTTTTAACTTATAACACTCCTTTCTACCTTCTTTAGTCAAGTTTTTGCATTCATCAAATATGGTGATACACAGTATATGGATATTAGTTAAATGATTTTCTAGTTGGTTGAACCCTTGTTCTATCTTTTGCAGATCACTTTTATTTAATATTGATACCATACTAGCTGGAGTGAGAAGTAACCTCCTTGACCGCCAGAATGCGCTGCTACTGCATAAAAGGTTATGGTGCCTTGAAGTCCGTTCATATTTAGACAGACATGCCAAATTTCAGTGCGATACTGAATTTAGTTTTGTTTTGACAGCTGATTGTTGTTGACGTGTTTGGCATCATGTTGAGTATGGACAAAAACGATTTTCGTTCTCTCATAAAACATTATTTTTTGAGAGGCAAAACAGCGAAAAGTTGAATAAATATTATGGGGCTAATGCTCCGTAAGATTACACCGTCAAATATTGGCTTCGAGGGTTTCGTGGTGGCCACAACTCAACTACCGATCAAGTCCGCAGCGACAGGCCCTCCGTTGCGGTTACAGAGGACAATGTCAATAAAATACATGAAATGGTGTTGGCTGACCGGAAAGTGAAGGTGCGCGAGCTAGCAGATACCACAAAGATTAGTACTGAGCTCACACGCCATATTTTGGGCAATATTCTGCAATATGAAAAAGTTATCCTGCCGCTGGGTGCCGATCATACTCACTCCTGACCACAAACACGAACGCGAGAGCACTTCGAAAGAGTGTTTGGACTTGCTGACGCGGAAATGGGTGGACTTTTGGCGTCGATTGGTAACTGTTGATGAAACTTGGATCCACTATTACACACCAGAGAACAGAATGAGTGCGCGGCAATGAACTTAAGCCGGCACGAGTGCTCCGAAGCGGCAGAAAATATTCCGAGATGAAGTGCCAATACATTACCGATGTCATGTTATTTTTCTTCTACCTCTTCTAACTGCCTGACACTACCGAAATTGAATTTTATAGGGTTTTCCAATAGGGAATTGACAACTTTGAATTTAATTAGTGAACGCACTCTTTCATTAATCATCACACTGTCTCTGTAAATTTATTCAGTAAACTCAACATTTTCATCATAGTAAAGTACTCTAACGAGCTACATTCTCCGATTGGGTTCTGGAGAAGATGCGCCAAAATGATGAATTTCATCGCAAAATCATCTTCAGTGACGAAGCTCATTTTTGGCTCAATGGGTTCGTCAATAAGCAAAATATGCGTTATTGATCGGGTGAAAACCCACATGTGTTTCATGAATCACTACTTCATCCACAAAAAATAACTGTTTGGTGCGGTTTGCATGCCGGCGGCGTTATTAGGCCATATTTTTTCGTCGACGATAACGATCGTCACGTTACTGTGAATGGTCAGCGTTATCGCGCCATGATCACCGATTATTTTTGGCCCGAACTGGAAGATATGGACTTGGACGACATGTGGTTTCAACAGGATGGTGCCACAAGCCACACAGCACACGCTATAATCGATTTATTGAAGAGTAAGTATGGTGAGCGTGTTATCTCAAGACATGGACCAGTCGATTGGCCGCCTCGTTCGTGCGATTTAACGCCGCTTGATTATTTTCTGTAGAGCTACGTTAAGTCATTGGTTTATGTGTGGCCGAGTCGTTGAAAATTGGGTCCAACGAATCGACCGTTGCAAACGTGCCCGCGGTGGCCATATGAACGGAGTCCAGTTATATTCATAAATGTTTAGATTGTACTTCAAGCCAATAATAAAGTTTTTGAAATGTCTCAAATGGTTTGCCTTTTATTTAAAAAAAAAATTGTCAAGTCGTTATTAGAAAATCCTATACAAAACAAATGTTACCGAATACATACCAAACCCAATGAGAAGCAGGCAATGTCAACTTCTCGGACATACAATCAAGTGGTGCAAAAATGCACCCTCTTCCATTAATTGCAACTTCCCTCCACATATAAATTCTGAGAGTACACATACCATGTGTGCAAATTGTCACGGTCCCCACCCATCCTCTTCCACCGATTGCCCTAGATATGTTCAAAATAAAGAAATCTTAACGATAATAACAAAAACTAAATCCTCTCTAGCCGAGCTAGACGAATTTATAGAGAAAGAAACCCTATTTCAACAATCTCTGCTTCAAATCTTTACCATAAAAAACCAAAACAGGCACCAAGTGTCAGGATTACCCATCCAGGATTCCATCTCATATTTCGCATTCATCTCATACAGAACCTAACAAAAAAAAAGCAATAATAACAAAACACAAAAACTATAATGTCTACTTTTTCCAATAGCCAAACTATCTCTTCAAATAACAACAAAATATCACGCAATAGCAAATCAATAGAAATCGAAGAACCAAACTCTTCTTACAATACAATCTCCTCTATTTCTTCCCTTCAAAACAATCAATTCATGAATTCCCAAAAAACTTATTTCTATAAACAAATCGCAAACCCCATCTCTTCACTCTTAAATACCTCTGGACCAGACGATGACATATAACACCAATATTAACACATCACATTCAGGCTCTGGTATTCGTGTTCCGAATCACTTCCCCCTCCCGAGAGCAGGGACGCCTCGAGACCGGACCGTTGAATTTTCAGTTAATACCAACCTTCAAAAGATACGTGTATAAATTTGACAGCTGTTGGACTATTAGTTCTCGAGATATAGCGTTGTGAGTGAAGCAACTTTTGTTATTGTGAAAAAAAAAATTAATTCAAAGCAATTTCGTGTGTTGATTTATCATTGCTTTTTGATGGGAAAAAATGCAGCCGATGCAAAGAACGAACGAACCATTCGCAAGTGGATTAAAAATTTAAAAGTGGTCATACAAGCACCGAAGATGATGCACGCAGTGGACGTCCAAAAGAGGCTGTTTCAGATGAAAACATCAAAAAAGTCCACAAAATAATTACGAATGACCATAAAGTGAAGTTGATCGAGATAGCTAAGGCTCTGAAGATATCAAAAGAGCGTGTTGGTGGATATATCATACACAAATATTTGGATATGCGAAAACACTGTTCAAAGTGGGTGCCGCGTTTGCTCACAGGCGACCAAAAACAACAACGTGTTGATGATTCAGAGGAGTGTTTAAAGCTGTTCAACCACAATAAAGCCGAATTTTTGCGTCGGTATGTGACAATGGATGAAACTTGGCTCCATCACTTCACACCAGAGTCAAGTCAGCAGTCAGCTGAGTGGCGAGCAGGCGATGGACCTCGTCCAAAACCACCAAAAACTCAACAGTCGGCTGGCAAGGTTATGGCATCCGTATTTTGGGATACAGATGGAATAATTTTCATCGGCTATCTCCAGCGACATTTACATTGCGTTGTCGGAGCGTTTGAAGGACGAAATCGTAAAAAAACGACCGCATTTGAAGAAAAAGGAAGTGCTGTTTTATAAAGACAATGCACCGTGTCACAAGTCGATGAAAACGATGGCAAAATTGAATGAATTCGGCTACGAATTGCTTCCCCACCCACCGTATTCTCCAGATTTGGTCCCCAGCGACAATTTCCTGTTTGCAGACCTCAAAATAATGCTCGCCGGAAAGAGATTTAAGACCGATGAAGAAGTAATCGCGGAAACAGTGGCCTATTTTGAGGCTAAACCGAAGTCGTACTACAAAACTGGTATCGAAAGATTGAAAAAATAATAAAGTTGAATTTTACAAAAATTTTGTGTTTTGCTATAAAACGGCACTGACTTTTCAGCCCATGTGTTAACTACATACAAATTCTATGAAAAGACTTTTTTAGAGAATTGCCTCGCACGGGATTCGAACCCACGACCCTCTGCTTGAGAAGTCTATACATGTATCACTACACCACGGCCACCCTTATATATTCTTTCCATTTCGATTCGTTTCGTTTGAACCAGATACTTTTTATGTTCCTTCCGATGTTCTCTTCGTTGTTGATAAAGAAGGTAAGGAGAGGTTCTGTTGAGGCTTTCTTTGCCGCGTTATCTGCGAGTTCATTTCCAAGGATAGCTGCATAACCAGGAATCCAGATGATGAGCTTACTTTTCTTTGATATGAGCTAATCCCGTATGGCTTTTATGATTGTATTTTTATTGTTAATATTTTGAATTGCATCAATTATGGAATGGCTGTCTGTGCAGAAAAGAGTTTGTTTTTTGTAAGTGTGATCTGTAGCTTGTAGGATTGCTGTAGCTTCGGCTGTATATATAGATGCGAATTCAGGTAAAATGCCTTTAGTTAGGATTGCTCCTTTATCATTTATAACAGCAAATGAAATGCGTTTTTCCATTAGTGTAGACAATGTTCCATTGAAAATGAGTTTCTTGGATTTCTCTAAATAATTGTCTGTATATGCAGCCTTGGACAAATGTATTGTCTTTGCCACTTCTCGGAATTTAGATTTTATGTTTACGGCGTCATTGTATGAGGTTGTAACCGACTTTTATTTTTTTAAGAAAGGTCACCAATGCACTGTTATAATGCAATAGCAAGTTTATGCACTTTTTTCGATGGAGGATCAGTGTGCGATCATTGCTCGAAATTGACAGACGCTTGACCAAGTTGCTTTCTACTTTTCATTATAGTGAAATTTGTTAAATTTTCTTTTAAAATGCCAAAAACAAGTGAACTTAGTCTGGCTAAACGTATTAAAAAACAGCTCTTATTTGAGGAAGGCTAAAAACAGATTGAAATTGCGAAAGAAGTGGATTTGCACGTTGTACCGTGCAAAATGCAATTAAGCGGTACAGCGAGACTGGTTCGCACGAAAATCGCGAAAAATCCGGGAGAAAAAGGTTACTACGTCTCGGGAAGACCGATTTTTAATATGATCCTCGCTCAAAAATCGCAAGAAAACGTCATCTGAGCTTGCTTCTGAGTTGTCGAAGGATCGAAAAAAAAAAAAACTTCAAGAACTGTTAGAAGAAAACTTAGAGAATTTGGATTTGAGAGGTACAAAGCAAGAAAACGTGGCTCTCAAAAGAAAAAACCAAAAGAGTGGGTGAAAAAGCATGTGTATTTCACTGAAGAAGATTGGTCCAACATACTGTGGTCAGATGAATCTAACTTCGAGGTTAGATTTTAAATTAAACATCAAAAACATTAAATAATTTTGATGTTTTCTAGACGAATTTATCATTTTTAAATACCATTTTTCTTTAAATGCTCAGATATTTGGCACACCTGGTGTCACTTTTGTGAGACGAAGGGTTGGACAAGACTACAACCCAGAATGCGTGGTACCTATTATTAAGCACGGTGGACGCAGTATAATGATCTGGGGATGCTAGGCTGCCAGCGGCGTGGGTAAAATGTATGTGTGCGATGGTCGGATGGATTCTCGCAAGTATATAAATGTGTTTCAATTTCTTCGAATATTTGTGAAAATAATGCAATAACCATTTGAAGCTTCTTACATTTAGCAAAAACGATTAGATTGTCAGCATATAGACAATATTTAACGCCCGTCGTATTTACCAAAATGTCGAAAATGTCGTTGAATGTGATGATAAACAAAATAACCGATAAAAGTGATCCCTGAGGAACTCCATTTTACAATTTTTCGATTTCGGGGAATACTTCGTTTATTTTCTTCTGAAATTGTCTATTATTTAAGAAGCACTTTATGATTTTGAATATTTCGGACCAATTTTCTACTTAGCCAATCTATTTAAAATGATATAGATACCAACCCGGTCAAATACCTTTTCAAAATCAATCGAAAGAATTGAGACATGGTTTTTGCTTGATAAAGCTTTTGTAACATAGTCGTCAATATGCAGCAACACATCCATTGTCCCTTTCCCATGATTAAAAGCAACTTGATTTATATCAAGTAAGTTTTTTTTTTCTAAAAACCAAGATAGTCTTTTACGATCATATATAATCTTTTCCAAAATTTCCTTTGCATGGGATCATTTCTTGGCTTAGGAATGGGAATTATTGTAGCAATTTTCCAGATTTGGGGGATGATTCCCATAGTAAATATTACACTGAAAAAGTTTAAAAGCCTTTTTTTGAAGATCAACGGAGTATTTTTATGCATTTTGTAGTCGATACTTGATACTTGAGCTTAGTTCAATCATATTGATGAGGAGTTTAATACTATCAGTGATGATATCTGAATTTTGACCTGAATAATTTGTTTCAGTAGCAGCGTTAGCCTTACAGGCGCAAAAAGAAGAATGGAATTTAGAGTCATCGGAATATGTTACCCATGTTTGGGCAAAATGTTCTGCAAATTGGTACGGACAGAATAGTATTTGGGAACCATCTGTTATAGTTTTTATGAAGTGTGATGTATAGTTTCCTGTCAATGTTTTTATATCACTCAGGAATTTTTTTGGGGAAGAGCTTGGGTTTATGTTGGTTGTAAAAAGTTCGAAGCATTTTTTCTTTTCAATTTTGGCATTCATACGAATAAGAGAGTTACGTTTTTGATAAGGGATAAGATTTGAATTTGTTGGGTATCTTTTGAAGTTATGAAAAGCTGATTATTTTGTACGAAGTTCCTCAAGCTCTTTGTTCCCCCGGGGGCAACTGCTTTGTGTTGAGTGTTATTGGTTTGGGGTATAGCCATGCGGCCGCATATCTGATCGATTAAGTAATAATGGCAGATTCTTTATTTATGTTTCGGGTTATTGGATTTAAGAGTAAACAATCTTAGGTTTTTTCTTGAAATAACGTCCAGTTTGCTTTAGAAGTTTTTGGTTTATGGTTTAATTGGTTTATGATTCTTATCTATTGGGTCGTTAATGATAATCGGGAAGTGATTACTGCCGTGTGAATTTCTACTGCTACGGCTGATACTTGGGAATTTATTGAAATAGTTGTATGTGGTATCGAGCAGTGGACTCAAAGTCCAGTATCATGTTTGGCATAGTTGTTATATTGAGATGAAAATAGGAGGTATAATATTTTGATGGGGTTACAGCTGAGGGATTTTTTATATGTGTTTCTTGTAAAGCAATGATTGAGGGGCTATGTTCACGGATTAGTTATTGAAGGTCATGTAGGTTATTAAAGTACCCATTTAAGTTCAATTGCAGAATTTTCAAGGTGGGTGGAGGTAAGTGTCTAAGTTTTTGTAAGTTAACACATGGGCTGAAAGGTCCGTTTTATAGTAAAACACAAAATTTTTGCAAAATTCAACTTTATTTACAATATCAATATAGTTGCCATCGAGGGCGATACACTGATTGAAACAATTTTTCAATATTTCGATACCAGTTTTGTAGTATGATTTCGGTTTAGCCTCAAAATAGGCCTCTGTTTCGGCGATTACTTCTTCATCGGTCTAAAATCTCTTTCCGGCGACCATTCTTTTGAGCAAATAGTCGGTGGGGACCAAATCTGGAGAATACGGTGGGTGGGGAAGCAATTCAAAGCCGAATTCATTCAATTTTGCCATCGTTTTCATCGACTTGTGACACGGTGCATTGTGTTGATGAAACAGCACTTCCTTTTTCTTCAAATGCGGTCGTTTTTCTGCGATTTCGATGAGCAAACGCGGCACCCACTTTGAACAGAGTTTTCGCATGTCCAAATATTTGTGTATGATATATCCACCAACACGCTCTTTTGATATCTTCAGAGCCTTAGCTATCTCGATCAACTTCACTTTATGGTCATTCGTAATTATTTTGTGGACTTTTTTGATGTTTTCATCTGAAACATCCTGTTTTAGACGTCCACTGCGTGCATCATCTTCGGTGCTTGTATGACCACTTTTAAATTTTTTAATCCACTTGCGAATGGATTAATTTTTTTTCACAATAACAAAAATTGCTTCACTCACAACGCTATATCTCGAGAACTAATAGTCCGACAGCTGTCAAATTTATACACGTATCTTTTGAAGGTTGGTATTAACTGAAAATGGTATGAATTTAATTCAAATTCAATGGGTTTAATTCGACGGTCCGGTCTCGAGGCGTCCCTGCTCTCGGGAGAGCGAAAGTGATTCGGAACACGAGTACCAGAGCCTGAATGTGATGTGTTAATATTGGTATTATGTCATCGTCTGGTCCAGAGGTATTTAAGAGTGGAGATGGGGTTTGCGATTTGTTTAGAGAAAGAAGTTTTTTGGGAATTCATGAATTGATTGTTTTGAAGGGAATAAATAGAGGAGATTGTATTGTAAGAAGAGCTTGGTTTTTCGATTTCTATTAATTTGCTATTGCGTGATATTTTGTTGTTATTTGAAGAGATAGTTTGGCTATTGGAAGTTTTTGTGTTTTGTTATTATTGCTTTTTTTTTTGTTAGGTTCTGTATGAGAAGAATGCGAAATATGAGATGGAATCCTGGTTGGGTAATAATGACACTTGGTGCCTGTTTTGGTTTTTTAGAGTAAAGATTTGAAGCAGAGACTGTTGAAATATGGTTTCTTTCTCTATAAATTCGTCTAGATTCGGCTAGAGAGGATTTAGTTTTTGTTATTATCGTTAAGATTTCTTTATTTTGAACATATCTAGGGCAATCGGTGGAAGAGGATGGGTGGGGTCCGTGACAATTTGCACACATGGTATGTGTACTCTCAGAATTTATATGTGGAGGGAAGTTGCAATTAATGGAAGAGGATGCACCACTTGATTGTATGTCCGAGAAGTTGGTATTGCCGGCTTCTCATTGGATCTGGTATGTATTCTGTAACATTTGTTTTGTATAAGGTTTTCTAATAACGACTTGACAACTTTTTTTTTAAATAAAAGGCAAACCATTTGAGATATTTCAAAAACTTTATTATTGGCTTGAAGTGCAATCAAAACATTTATGAATATAACTCGACTTCGTTCATATAGCCACCGCGGGCACGTTTGCAGCGGTCGATTCGTTGGACCCAATTTTCAACGACTCGGCCACACATTTCGGCCGAAACGGCCGCTATTTCGCGTTCAATGTTGGCTCTGAGCTCTTCCAACGTCGTCAGTGTCTTAGCATAAACCAATGACTTAATGTAGCCCCACAGAAAATAGTCAAGCGGCGTTAAATCGACTGGCACATGTCTTGAGATAACACGCTCACCATACTTACTCTTCAATAAATCGATTATAGCGTGTGCTGTGTGGCTTGGGGCACCATCCTGTTGAAACCACATGTCGTCCAAGTCCATATCTTCCAGTTCGGGCCAAAAATAATCGGTGATCATGGCGCGATAACGCTGACCATTCACAGTAACGTGACGATCGTTATCGTCGACGAAAAAATATGGCCTAATAACGCCGCCGGCATGCAAACCGCACCAAAGTTATTTTTTGTGGATGAAGTAGTGATTCATGAAACAGATGTGGGTTTTCACCCGATCAATAACGCATATTTTGCTTATTGACGAACCCATTGAGCCAAAAATGAGCTTCGTCACTGAAGATGATTTTGCGATGAAATTCATCATCTTGACGCATCTTCTCCAGAACCCAATCGGAGAATGTAGCTCGTTAGAGTACTTTACTATGATGAAAATGTTGAGTTTGCTGAATAAATTTACAGTGACAATTTGATGATTAATGAAAGAGTGCGTTCACAAATTAAATTCAAAGTTGTCAAGTCCCTATAAAATTCAATTTCGGTAGTGCCAGGCAGTTAGAAGAAGTCGAAGAAAAATAACATGACATCGGTAATGTATTGGCACTTCATCTCGGAATAATTTCTGCAGCGGGAATTAAAATGGGGCATACGCAAAACCTTTCGTTAAATTGAATTTGGGGTGAAGTTGAATAGTCACCAATAGTTGGATTTGATAAATTTGTCGGCGACTTGATGATTTCCTCGCGTGAGCTGAATTTTTTATTGGAGAGCCATCTTGTGAGGTATTTGAGATAATAGTCCGAGGGAGCCAAATCGGGCGAATACGGTGTAAGTCATTGATTTTAGCCGTGGTTGCGATGCTCTTGTGCGCCGGTGCATTGTCTTGCAAAAACAAAATATTTTCGCTTTATGTTAGGCTGTTTTGCAGCGATTTCGGCCTTCAATCGCTCCAATAATGCACAGTAATACTCGCTGTCGATGGTTTTTTCTTTTTCGAGGTAGTCCACAAAGAGTATGCAATCCCACAAAACCGACGCCATAACCGTTCCGACTCATCGGGCCTCCCTCGGCCGCTTCGGAGCACTCGTGCCGGCTTAAGATCATTGCCGCGCACTTATTCTGTTTTTCTGGTGTGTAATAGTGGATCCAAGTTTCATCAACAGTTACCAAGTCCAAACACTCTTTCGAAGTGCTCTCGCGTTCGTGTTTGTGGTCAGGAGTGAGTATGCTCGGCACCCAGCGGCAGGATAACTTTTCCATATTGCAGAATATTGCCCAAAATATGGCGTGTGAGCTCAGTACTAATCTTTGTGGTATCTGCTAGCTCGCGCACCTTCACTTTCCGGTCAGCCAACACCATTTCATGTATTTGTTTGACATTGTCCTCTGTAACTGCATCGGAGGGTCTGCCGCTGCGGACTTGATCGGCAGTGGAGTTTCGGCCACCATAAAACTCTCGAAACCAATATTTGACGGTGTAATCCGACGGGGCATTAGCCCCATAATATTTATCCAACTTTTCTTTAGTTTCCTTCGCCGTTTTGCCTCTCAATAAATTATGTTTTATGAGAGAACGAAAATCGTTTTTGTTCATACTCAACATGATGCCAAAGACGTCAACAACAATCAGCTGTCAAAACAAAACTAAAAACAGTATCGCACTGTAATATGAAAAATATGAAATCTGCCTAAATATGAACGAAGTTCGAGGCACCATAACCTTTTTTGCAGTAGCAGCGCATTCTGGCGGTCATGATGTAGGGATGGCCGTGGTGTAGTGGTATATGCATACACTCCTCAAGCAGAGGGTATCGGGTTCGAATCCCGTGCGAGGCAGTTCTCTGAAAAAAGTCTTTTCGTAGAATTTGCATGTAGTTATATGAGAATCCCGTCGGCGTCAACTCTGACATGAAGGCATAACACTGATGTTGGAGTGTTTGCTGACTGGGCTAAGTGTAACCCACTGGTTGAGGATGCACTTGCTCGTCCCGTCCAGTTTGACAACCACCTCTGGGAAAAATATTGAAACCTAATACACCTGAGTTTTAAACTACCACACCACCCGCCCGCGCCCTGGAGAAATCCAGTAAAAGGGTATTCATATCCCCTTGGTGCGCGCGTGGGATTATAAAAAGAAGGTTCCTTTTCACCCCACCTAGTACGCACAACATCCTTTCAAAGGTAAGAATTTGATTATTGTTAACATCTCCTTCAAAATGTGTTGTTTTCTTTAAAGGAGATTTAGCGGAAATGTTTGAACTGGATTGATAAAAAACAGTTTAGTAGGCCCGCACATTTTTCCACAAACAGTTAATTCCTATTACTACCTGAAATTTCTTAGAGAACGACTGCCGGAGCTAATAGAAGATGTTCCTCTTGTTCAGAGGAGGGCAATGTTCTTTCAACAAGATGGAGCACCTTGTCACAGTAACAAGAGGTAACTTCGTTCCTCAACCATACTTTTAACGAACGGTGGATTGGTCGATTCGGCCCTAAACCTTGGCCACCCAGATCCCCTGGGAGCCCAGAAGAGGATTTCTCCTTCTGGGGTGCTATGAAAGAAAACGTTTACTTTAGAGAAATGTCGAGTCTGGTAGACCTTCAAGAAAATATTGGTGCCGCTTCAGAAAAGATAAGAAGAATTTTGCTGACCGCTAAATGGTTTAACGCGCGCAAAAGTGTATTCAAAGGGAAGGAAGGCACTTCGAACATTTTATAAACTGTTCCAAAAAGGTCCTTCGCACAAAAAAATATTTAGGAGATCAGTCATCTCGCTTTCGCCGCGATAACATCGTTTGTCTGATTGCGTTCGCGGTCACATTTTCCCTCGCGTTCCACCTCCTGTACCTTTTCTCGCGTCCCACCTCCTGTACCTTTTTCTCGCGTATTCACATTTCGTAATATATATATATATAGATGATCTAATACTCTTTTCAAATTATAAAAACTTAACCTTAACTGGAAGTTTTTTTTTCAAACATTCTTCAACGTCTGTCAAAATTGGGTAACACTTTAAGCTCTTTAAATTCCATTGACAAAAGCCAAACATTACATATTTGCAAAAAATTAAACTTCCCAAAACATATTTCTGTAAAACTTAACTACAAATATGGTACATAAGTAATGCCAGCTGCTTAAGAGTACTCAGTCTACTTCTTGACTCAAAATTCAATTTTCACAGCTATTGTACATACATCAAGAAAAATCAAAATCCTAGAGTAAAGTGAAATACCTAACTTCAAAAAATAGTTTTCGTAACATCAACACAATTATTAACATCATTAGATCCATAATTTTATCAAAAATTGAGTACGGCTTAGCTATTTATAGAAAATGTTCTAAGTCTCGTCTACAATTCGTCTCAACACCATACAAGCTTAAGAGCCTTTCGGACAACTCCCATAATAAATCTACTCACGGAAGCAGATCTACCCCAAATTACGGAACGGATTAAGCTCCTTTTCTCCCAGATCTTGCAAAACATCAATTCCCAGTTGAAACCTCCCATCATCATTACTATCTCGAAAAAAGACGCAAAAATATACTTCAACGTTTGCCCAAACACTATCCTTCGCTAAAGCCCTAGATATCAAAAAAAAAAAAAAAAATAATTCCCCCCTGGTTTCTTCCAGATGATGTAATAATCACTGACTTAACAAACTTTCCAAAGGCTACCACTAACAACAATATGTACGTAGCTATTTTTTCTGATTTAGCTCATAAATATCAATACCGTAGATGGAATTTCCTATTTATGGATGGATCAAAGGACAACTGAAGGGACATCATTTGCGATTGTCAACGGAAATGGTTTAACCATTTAACCACGGGTGGCCGTGGTGTAGTGGTATATGCATAACTTCTCAAGCAGAGGGTCGCGGGTTTGAATCCCGAGTGAGGCAATTCTCTCTTTATAGAATTTGTATGTAGTTATATGAAAATCCCGTAGGCGTCAACTCTGACATGAAGGCATAACACTGATGTTGGGGTGGTTGCTGACTGGGCTAAATGTAACGAACTAACAACTAGCACGTACTAAGACCAAGCACTGGCTCGTCCCGTCCAGTTTGACAACCACCTCTGTGGAAAATATCGAAACCTAATACACCTGAGTTTCAAACTACTACACCACTAGCCCGCGCTCTGGAGAAAAGCCAGTAAAAGGGCATTTACAATATATTATCGATTCATCGAATCTATTCGGGATAAACTTATTGCGAAATACGGCCACCTTAAACTTGCTTGCATCCCGGGCAAATCACCAAATTAGCTATAATGGAACCCCTAATAACATTTTATACTTACAACAGAAAAGACATAAAAAGACACGTCATATCAGACTGGAAATTTAGGGAAAAAAATTAACTGATCTGATTACCAACACTTGTACAAAGAATTTAACCCCACTGCTGAAAAAGCCATCTTTCCAACTAACGCGCCTATAATAATGTTAAAAACTTTCATTAGACTTAGAATGGGGCACACTAACATTACTCACAAACATATAATCACAAAAGAACCATCACCTCTCTGTCACCTTTGCGAAGAAAAACCACACTTGACCGTAAAACATCTTTTAGAGTGCAAACAAGTGAAAACAATTCACGTCATTTGAAATTTAACCAAAGTCTTAGCGAAAAAAACACCTAAAATGTATATTATCTTATATCAGCCATTAAGTTTAATAATGTCTAATCATCTAGTCGTAGGCCATAGCAGCTAGCGCTAGTATCATACATATTAATATCATAATTTATTAATATATTAATATGCTAATAACATAACATAACATAACATTCTAAGAGATTTTATGAATCTATTGAATTACACGTCTTTTTGGTCATTTTTTCTGATAAAAAATTGCTTTTACTACAAAATCAGTACGTAAAAAAGTTTCTAAACATAATTTTTAGGAAATCTTGCAAGGATACAAATTTTAAAAAATTTCAGAAAATTTATTAAGTGAAAATTTTAAGAAAAATGCATCTTAAGTAAAAATATGGAACAGCAAATTTTCATTACTTTGAGTTTAATAAGCCATAATATTTTTGTTGCGCAGATGTACCCAAAAAATTTAAGTCTTGTAAGCACTACTAAATTATCTTTTCGATTTGTCTAAAACTATTTTTGTACCTGTACTAGTTTAGAAGTTATAGCGTTTAAAGTGGTTACACCTCCATATTAGATGTCACCCATTTTGATGGGCTGTACCTTGAAATGGAGTGAGAAAAGACCCCCTGCCATACAATTTTTTGTTCGGCGGAATTTCAGCAATATGCCCTTAAAGGGTTATACTGATAAACTAGACACCCTGCATTTATATAATAAATAAATAAAAATTATGTATATTATTTTTTATATATGTGCATATATTTAATCTAACATTTTACATGACGTATGTATGAATTTTTGCGTCAAGCTAAAATGGTTTAAAAAAATTATCAGAATTTCCTCAATACTTGTGAATAGTTAGCATATAGGTTTTCGTACGTATGTCTGTTAATTGCTACTTAGTACAGGACACTTAATATTGCTCAAATTTTGCTTTATAAAAGTAAATATTGAATATTGCTGTACAAGGCTATTTTACATATTGTATATTATATTTAAGAAAAAGGGCATATGAAAATCTAGGCACACCCGTGCTCAATAAATCAATATACAATATTAATCTCTTCGCACTACAAATGCACATACACTGACGAAGTGTGTATAGCCCTCTAATTAGTCCAAGTGGTAGTGTGTCCGGTTACCAAGTTGAAGATTGTGAGTTCGACTCCGGGTCGAAGAATTCCTTTTTTTTTTAATTTAAAAATAAAATAAATAATTACGATTACATATAAGTTGTAAACAACATCACGCAATGGAGAAATCAGAGAAATCAGGCGATGAATTGGCAACTACTTCCAGCCAATCAGCAGTAGTAGCCGAATCGAAGATGAAGAGAAGGAGAAGGCTGAGGACAACTCCTAATCTGGTAAAGCGCCTCTCCCTTTTAACTTCCACTGAAAAGCTGCAAGGTGGAGTGGGGGAAAGGGCGCACACAATGACAACACTAGCAGCTAATAAACGTCCTGGGCAATATTCTGACGACTGCCCATACGTCTCAGATGGTGGTGAAGGTCACTATCTGGGAGATAATAGCTTCGCTTCCTTGGCGCCATCCGAATCGGAAGATGAAGACGAAGAAGTGGCGTCTCTAAGTAGCAGCATTAAAATGCTACAACAAAGAGTGCTAGTCATAAAAGAAAAACAAATGGCAAGAAGAAAAAGGGAAGAGCAAGTGCACTCCCAACAGCAAAACCAACAGACGCAGCAAGCCCAAGAGCAGCCCATACAACAACAGCTAAAAATGAAAAAGAACGTAAAAACACAAGTATAACAGCAACATCAACAAAAATATAAGAAAGACCAGCCCCAACAACGGCAACAGTAAAAACGGCAACAACAACAACAACAAAAAACAAAAACAACAGCAGCAGCAGCAGCAACAACAACAACAATAACAACAACAGCAGAAACAACAAACGACTTCAAAACAAAGGGTTCCACCTATAAACACATTTAAGATGGAACTAAAAGAAACAAAAGAACTATGTAGGCAATAATTTTTATATTAAAAGACTTAGTTTAGGCAGGCATGCGATCCACTGCAATACAGTGATTTCGAAAAGGTCATCAATAGAGTCCTGACTAAGTGGGTTGAGGACAATCACATAGTCCCGGATAATCAATTTGTTTTCAAGGCGGAGCATGATATCATTCATGCCGCTTCTAAACTGGTTTCTGATATCCAATGGAACAAAGGCAAAAACCAGTGCACTGGTGCCTGTCTGATTGAATTGGAAATAGCCTTTGATATCTTATGGTTAGAAGGACTTTTCTTCAAGTTGGACAGGCTGGGCATTAGTAAACCACTTCTGTATATTCTTTTCAATATGCTCACAAATAGACAGTTCATCGTTAAAAATGGCGATGCGACTTCTGCTGGTACATTTCACATTAAAAACGGTCTGCAACAAAGTGCGGTTAATTCGCCGATCCTATTCAACATTTACACAAGTGATCTGATAGGTTCACTTCACGATGCCATAGCATAGCATTTATCATTAATACACTTTTGCAATGTGACTTCGACAAAATTAAGCGATATTGCGACGACTGGAAGTTAAAAATCAACTTTCAGAAGTCGGAAAGTATTCTGTTTAGGACGCTTTTGTCTGGGGCCTCTAGGGATATCAGAAAGAATTTACGAAAGTTTTCGATCGTGGGAAGGCACGGCCATCCACTTGCTTGTCGAAATGTAGTTAGATACTTTGGGATCTGGCTAGATCAATATCTGTATTTTGACAAACATATAGATGACCAGAACCATAGGTGCTTTTGCCCTAACAAAGAGACTGTTTTATAACAACCAACTCGATGCGAGGGTGAAGCTGATCTGCTACATGGCCCTTCTCAGGTCCATGCTTGTATTTGGATGTCCCGTGTTTTTCAACGTGAGAGCAAGTTTATTGGAAAAGTTTCGGGTGTTTGAGAGGGCTGGTCTTAGAACTTGTCTTCGCTTATACAGAACACCAGAGTCTAAGCACATAACATTTTATCCTAATGAGGTCTTGTACAATAGGGCGAACCTAATAAGAGTGGACAATTTTGTTATTAAGTTGACTCGAAGGCACATTGCAAGAGCAATGACCTCGTCGAACAACCTGATCTCCGAAAGCATTTTGCGTACGACCCATTATCTTCAAATAACACAAAAAACTTATTTTTTTTTTTTTAACTCAGTTAATTAAACTAGTTTTAAAAAAATGTTTTACATAAACATTTACAACCGAGTAAAAAAGGCAGCGTTTTTTGCGAAAGAAAGAAAACAAAATAGCTTGAACAATATTTTTTAAAATGTACTTAAATTAAATTACTTTACATGATAATTAGTGAAACAGTTTTTTTTAAGCGTAAAACAAAGTGACACTTTACATTTAGTGCAGATGATAGTTGTGAGCCCATTTTTTCAAAATTTGCAACACAATTGTTTTGTTTTATAAGATGGAAAGTGGACAATTTGATCGTATTGAACGTCTTTTATTTGAAGCCCTACGCTTTGAAGTTGTTGGTGTCGTTTGTGGAGAACGGATGGATAGACGGCCACGTTTCCTTAGACTTAAAACGTTTTTATGGATTAATTCAGTCGCATTTTGTTTTTGGAACTGAATTAAAGTTAGCGTTTCTTTTTCGCTGACTTTGGTAAGCTCACAAATATGCCTATATAAAAGCCAGCTATTGGAGACTGCGGAGTTAACACCCAAAAGAAAATTCGCATTTAATATTTTCGAGACCGATGGTTTACCCTATATAATACATGGGCTGAAAAGTCAGTGCCGTTTCTAAGAGAGGGCACCACTTGAATTAAATCCAGTTAGTAAATCAGTTAGTACCAACCTTCAAAAGATATGTGTATAAATTTGACAGCTGTCGGACGATTAGTTCTCGAGATATAGCGTTGTGAGTAAAGCAACTTTTGTTATTGTGAAAAAAAAAAAAAAAAATGGATTCAAAGCAATTTTGTGTTGATTTATCATTGCTTTTTGATGGGAAAAAATGCAGCCGATGCAAAGAATTGGCTTGATAAGTGTTACCCGGAATCTGCAGCAGCCAAACGAACCATTCGCAAGTGGATTGAAAAATTTAAAAGTGTTCATACAAGCACCGAAGGTGATGCACGCAGTGGATGTCCAAAAGAGGTTGTTTCAGATGAAAACATCAAAAAAGTCCACAAAATTATTACGAATGACCTAAAAGTGAAGTTGATCGAGATAGCTAAGGCTCTGAAGATATCAAAAGAGCGTGTTGGTGGATATATCATACACAAATATTTGGACATGAAAAAACTCTGTTCAAAGTGGGTGCCGCGTTTGCTCACAGGCGACCAAAACCAACAACGTGTTGATGATTCAGAGGAGTGTTTAAAGCTGTTCAACCGCAATAAAGCCGAATTTTTGCGTCGGTATGTGACAATGGATGAAACTTGGCTCCATCACTTCACACCAGAGTCAAGTCAGCAGTCAGCTGAGTGGCGAGCAGGCGATGGACCTCGTCCAAAACCAACAAAAACTCAACAGTCGGCTGGCAAGGTTATTTTGGTATGGTATTTTGGGATACACATGGAATAATTTTCATCGACTATCTCCAAAAGGGGCAGACTCTCAACAGTGACTATAACATTGCGTTGTTGGAGCGTTTGAAGGACGTAATCGCAGAAAAACGACCGCATTTGAAGAAAAAAAAAGTGCTGTTTCATCAAGACAATGCACAGTGTCACAAGTCGATGAAAACGATGGCAACATTTAAAGAATTCGGCTACGAATTGCTTCAACACCCACCGTATTCTCCAGATTTGGCCCCCAGTGACTATTTCCTGTTCGCAAACCTCAAAAGAATGCACGTCGGAAAGAGATTTAAGACCTATGAAGAAGTAATCGCCGAAACAGAGGCCTATTTTGAGGCCTCTGATTGAGGTTTCAATCAGTGTATCACCCTCGAAGGCAACTATATTGATAAATAAAGTTGAATTTTGCAAAAATTTTGTGTTTTATTATAAAACGGCACTAACTTTTCAGCCCATGTGTTTACTAACAGAGCATATCTGCTAAGTCCACACCTTCCATAGAACGATTGTATTGCTGAACTATGTTTGCCAGTGGAATTTCAGTGAACTTTTTATCATTTTGACTCCATCGGCGGCATGAAAATGTTGGTTCAGTTCTATAGCCCGTCGACAAAAATTTAACTGCTTTGGTGTCGTACTATTTCACAGCTATTAGACCGAGCTACGATTCTACTTAGTCGTATGAGCCACGACCTTTTGCTTTTAATTTTGCATCAGAATCTAGGTTACACATTCCCTAACGATTGCCGCGAACTGTTCTGCTCGCCAAAATACCTTTATCCTTGAGAGCCTTCATCAAGTGAATCGACGTGAACCAATTGTCAAAAAAAAAAAAAAAAAACCTCAAAGTTTTGGTGCTCTGGTATATCCTTCAACAAGTGAATTACAATATCAGAGAAAATTCTCAAGCTATAATAAGGCAAGTTCCATCTCCAACGTATAGTGCAAAGTCATATATAGTGCCAGATTTTCCATATCTTATAAACATTTTAAAACCCTGTTTTAATTGCTGTCTTCCTTTAAATGGAATCATTTGCTCATCAACGCAATTGTGCTGCTTTGCGGGAACCTTGAGGCAATTTTTTCAGAAGCCCTCTAAAATCGGCTTAATCTAATGCAGCTTTTCATATCCAGCGCCATTTTTTTTTCTGTTATCACTAGAGAAATGTAAAAATTGCTTAATTTTTTCGAAACGCTATCCAGTCATAGCTTCATTTACTAAATGAATTATATACCATTCTCATTTCTGGATATTTTACAATGCCCATAAAAAAAAAAGAATCCCTAAATATTTTTCTATTTCCTTAAATTGTTACATTTACTGAAATGCCACATTCTCGGATTGAATACAAAATTGTCTTTTCGACAATTTGATTTATCATCGTATTATGAAAAAAACATAAGGAAGTGTTGCAATGGTGTACAAACTTCTATATCAAAGTCAAAGTGCCCTTTCCACTGTTTCTTACCAAGAGATTAAAGGTCATTTTTCAAATTGATGCTCTAACATACAATATCGATATCGTTTAATACAGAAACATCTATTTCTTCCAAATCAACATCTTGAAGTTCCATGTATTCTGCGAGTTCACTTATCAGCAAATTGGAAGCCGTTATGTCCTCACATATGTTGTTTAAAACATTCAGTTCTGTATCAGCATTATCTGCACAGAATGAAGAAAAATAATTTTTTTTTAAGTTTCTTTTAGTTATTTTATTCAATATAGTCCCCTTTTAGTTTGATACACTTATTCTAGCGATTTTCCAACTTCTTGATCCCGTCCGAAAAGTAATTTTCCGGAAGGTCTGCATAATACTCCTCCATCGATGATTTCCTCGCGTTCGTGTTTTTGCGCGGCACCCAGCGGCAGGATAACTTTTTCATTTGCAGAATATTGCCCAAAATATGGTGTGTGCGCTCAGTACTAATCTTTGTGGTATCTGCTAGCTCAAACACCTTCACTGTCCGGTCAGCCAACACCATTTTACAAAATTTTCTTGCTACAAAATCGTCCCACTATGCAAAACACGAATGCAAAACAGAAAATGACATGTAAATCATACTTTATATCAAAGAATAACACAAAACTAAAGTTATAAAATAAGACATGTCCTAAGCAAACATTGTTGCACGAAATATACCGTGAGATGAGAAAAATATGCTCTCAAAAGTGAGATGTTTAATTTGCATATTTATTATCATCTTCATAAAAAATAAATTTTTATTTGACCGTTCTCTATGAGATCTAACTTAGAACTAACTTAACATTTTTCATTATACCTAACTCGTATCATTCCCATGCGCTCGTCGCTTGCTTGTTCAGCAACGCATGTTTTCTGGAGTTTCAGGTGTCGCCCTGGAATTCTGTCTGTGACACCTTGCACACGCTTGATGTTTCTTGCTTGTGGGAACGATGACACGAGATACCTGCAAGGTAAATGCAAGCGTTGGATGTTGACTCGTGGTTATCTTATCACGCGTTGTTTGCATGATGAAATCTATACAAACAACAAAGGCATGAAAGGGTTAACACCAATAAAAGTTCACTGAAAGCTAGGGCAGAGCTCTCTTATTTTGTGAAAGATCTTACACCAAAACTGTCATAAGAGGACTAAGCTTTTCTGAATCAAAGTGATGATGATGAATCTGTTAGTGAAGAATAAAGAGTACTACAAAATGCTTTCAATATCCTTTGCAATGATAATGAAAGTGAGAAATCAAACGAGTTGTTGGAGTTGGAAGTGAACGCACCACCCGATTAACAGCGCGTTGAAAGAGGTTGTTCTGCAAACAGAGGTAAGTACTATTAATCGTTGAGTTGAACAAAGATAGTTGCCCAAAAATATGCCAGAGGTGCAAGTTGTTCAAGAGTCCTTAAATGAAGAGTTCAAAATATTACACAAGAGTATTTTGGAAGCATCTCTACAATATCTGGATATTTCTTTTTGGAATTCAAGACCAATTTATATTCTTGCCAGCAATATAACCAGTGTGTTAACACATCCGAAATGGAACTTTTACATACAACCGGCTCACATTGACTAATTGAGGCAAATGTGTTTGAATAATTCAATTTTCCGGTGGGTCTATAATGCGAATTTTTAACTCTGGTAATCGGTAAAATTATTGCTGTTGGATCAATAGTTTTGCTTGTAGAGCCAGTCAAAGTTGAGCAATTTTTAATGTTACCAAAAAATAGATTTTTTTTTTTATTTTTTTAGGTTTGAGTGTAAAAACTAGGCAGAGCGTTTCAAAAAATCATTATTTTTTCGTCTTTTGATACTACCTTGATTTCCCGGAAATTATTCAGAAAATTAAAAATACAAGTTTATTTATCTAAATCTATATTGCCCCATTAAAGTAATTCCCATCCTCGAAACATTTTTTTATATTCGGTTTTCGGTATGTCCATCAGTGCTTCCTGTGATTTTTCCATTACTTCCGCTAGCTGAGCGAACGTGCCAAAAGTGGTTTGCACGATTTAAAAGTGGTAATTTTGGCTTGGAAGACGATGAACGTGCTGGGCAGCCAAAAAAGTTTGAAGATGAAGAACTGGAAGCATTACCCTATGAAGATTGTTGCTAAACACAAGAGCTCGCAGAATCTTTGGATGTCACTCAATCAACCATTTCAAAACGTTTAAAAGCAGCTGGATATATTCAAAAGCAAGGAAATTGGGTTCCACATAAACTCAAGCCGAGAGACGTCGGAAGGCGGTTTTGCATGTCCGAAATGCTGCTGGAACGGTAATGAAAAATGGATCCATTACGACAACCCCAAGCGCAAAAAATCATATGTGAAACCCGGCTAACCAGCCAAATCAACGGCAAAGCCGAATATCCATGGCGCGAAGGTAATGCTCTGTATTTGGTGGGATCAGATGGGTGTGCTCTATTATGAGCTGCTAAAACCGGATGAAACCATCAATGGACAACGCTACCGAACACAATTAATCCGTTTGAAGAGAGCAGTAGCCGAAAGACGCCCGGAATATGCGACCAGACAAGAGGCAATAATTTTCCATCTTGACAACTCTCGGCCCCACGTTGCTATTCCGGTTAAGAACTATTTGGAAAACAGTGGATGGGAAGTCTTACCCCACCCGCCTTATAGCCCAGACCTTGCCCCTTCTGACTAGCATTTGCTCCGGTCGATGCAGAACGCCCTCACTGAAATACGGTTCACATCAGAGCAGAATATCAAAAATTTACTTGATTCATTGGCTGCCAAGCCGGCGCAGTTCTTTTGGGATAGGATCCACAAATTGCCAGAAAGATGGGAAAAAGTCATAGCTTCAGATGGGCAATACTATGAATAATACTATTGTACATGTTTTTCTTAAATAAACGTTCAAACTTTGGAAAAAAAAACCGCACGAATTAAGTTAAGGATATATAATCAGAAATATGTTCAATTTTTTTTTTTTCTTTAAAAATATCAAAAATATACAAGGATATTGTATGATTCTTGGGGTTTCGTAAAAAAAAACCTGCGTAAACGGTACTCACTGGCGTTTCTTCAAAAATCATCTAAAAAAAAACCCGAAAAGATCATTGAATTACACACTATAAACTAGTATTTGTCATAGCCGATTTTGGAAATATACATATATGACAAAATGTCAGACGAACATAAATAGTGATTTTTGGACCAAAAATTAGTTATTATTTTGCCTATAACAAAAAACTAAGTAACGAAAAAACAAAAAAAAATTCTATGACAAGTACTAGATAATGATTATAGAATAACCACAAAAAAATTCAACGCAATTGGTTCATTGGTTTTCAAGAAATGTTGGGTACCGATTTGAAAAAGTGATTGAAAATTTTGGAATGTTTGAAAATTTGGGAATGAATAAAACATGCAATTTGTTAACTAACATGGAATCATCGGTACCATGCCCATAGTGTAAGTCTTCTACGGTCAACGGAATGTCCATAGCTTCTAAATTTTATTTTTGGCAATGCTGAATAATCGTGACAGAAATGATGTTGAGGGTTGCTGTCTGTTGATGCATAGATAGAATGTTGCCCATTCCGCTTTTTTCATGTCGTCCTTGGAGTTGCAGTTTCTGTAAATAGCTAAGCCATAGTAAAAGGTCAGTCTATGTATAAATTTTGCCTTCAATTTGTTTTTGCCGCCGATTTCAGAATTTCTATCTTTTTTTTGCATTCGCGAAGATAGGTTCCCATTCCTTTTTGAACGTGTCCACAAATCTTTTCTTTTTTTTCATAATTTCAATCTCATCATTATACGGTTTCGCATTCACTATTCCCGTGTATGTCTTAGACATAATTAGTATACATTACTTCATGCTTTTCGACGGATTTTGAAAATAATTCTTTCATGGCGTCTACTTCCATTTTGACTGCCGATCCGTTATGATCCGGAATTTTTAATCCTGATTAGATTTCCATTCCTCATATTGCTCGGTATTTTTGTTTTTATTCAAATAGTTCCTTACAGCACAATAAGATTTTACAAGAAAATCAACGACTTTTCCTGTAAACTGATTAATGAAAACCGCAACTCTATGAGATGAGCACTCAAATTTTGTTTTGTTATTTTCTGTTGTTCTTCTTTTACAGATTGTGTTAAAACCAATTGAACAATACTTGAAGCAGCAGAATGAATGTTATTAGGCGGTAAAGGCAGAAAATTTAAAATTCGATACCCGGTATTTGGATCTTTGGCTGCGGATGTCTCACGATATCTTCAATTTTTTGGCACTGAAGCTAATATGAAAAAAATCGGAATGTTTTTCGGCGGTATGTCGGTATTTTCATTTTCTCCGATCTTTGCGAAAAGAATCGGATCAAGGGGCTTCTCGAGTACCTTTATTTCTGATATCCATTTTTTTAAGAATATTTATTCACAAAAAAAAAAAAAAAAAATATTGTAACGCACAATTGCACGAAAGGCAAGCAAAACTTGTATATTTCTGGCTTTCCGCTACCTTCCTCTCGGTTCGACGCCGCAAAACTCGTTTCACTCTCTCGGCTGTAACTGGCTTATTTATCGAAATATTGACTTGGCGTTTTCACCAGATATTCTTGAGATCTCAAGCTTCAAGAAAATGCAAAAAGGAAGATTTATTTTTTACCTTTAGCAGAAAAAAACCTGTCACGTTAATTCATTTGTTTAAGAGTTATGATTTTTGCAAGCAAAAAAGTCCAAATGAGTCACTGTGCGGCGTGCATGTCATTAAGATATTGTCTAAAGTATCTCCAATTTAGAATTGAAATTAATTTCAAATTGTACATCAAGGAACAGATTTACTATTTTACATTTTGGGGATAATACGGAAATTATGGAAAGATCCTAGCAAGATAAACTCAGGAAAATAAACCCCTTTATGTTGTGCATCAAAAAAAAGGCACACCTTGTCATATATGAGCAAATGATTCTTTTCAGCGGCAAATATCCCTACTATCAATACGTTCCGTCCAAGCCAAAACCTGTGGGTCTAAAGAACTTTGTAATGGCAGCACCAGACGGAGTCGTCCTTGATTGTAAAATATACACATGGAAAGGTTGCTTTTCAAAAGCTCTCATTAAAAAGATTGGCTTAGGTTGACAGCTCATGTTGTTGACAGCACGATTAACGAAATAGCACTGAAAACATGTATGTAAACTGGCTGGTTCTTTACATCCCATAAAACAATTGACCTCCTATTGGGTAAATAAATCTAACAAGCCGAAACTTTTATGAGAAACAGAATGGGCCCAGTTGCAAATAAAATAAGAATAGATTTTAAAATGATAAAGGGTCCATATGATGAGTGGGTAAGTGCTGAGCCGCGACTTACCAGAGTGCGTTCCCAGCAATTGTCCATCCAAATGAAGGAATTTCGAATGCAAGTCCAGCAGTTGCACAATTTATGTCAAATGTCAAGTTTAGTTTAACAAAAATAATTGTTTCAAGAATTACTTAATAAATAGGTAAGACACTTCGTCAGCGGAAAACACAATTTGGAAAAACTTGTTTGCAAAATGCGAGTGTTTATATAACACTTGATAACGTATTCTGAAATAATATTAATAATAATATTTTCCATGTTTTAATTGTTCTCTTTAGTTTAAAAAATGAGACTTACACATCGAAACCTTATTATTATTATTTTTTTTTATTCAATTACAATATTTTAAATAAAGCTCCAAAACTATCTTCCAATAAAAACTTGTTTGACCTCTAACATGACCTTGGCGCCGTTCTTACTGGAGAATTAAAAAAAAAGCTAAAACAGTCGTAATATACATACCACCAACTCCTAAATTAGTTCTATTAACATCTGTATCATCTAAAAACGCTTTGTTTAACGCAAAAACTTCAATTGCCGGTCCTTTTGCAATGCTTTCAAAAATTGACATTATGAGATCAGAGTTGACTTTCGGCACGAGTATTTTATACCACAATTAAACGTATTGCACGTAGTAAATGAAACTCCCTGATAACAAATAAATACCGACGAAAAATTCATTGTCACTCTATTCTTAGGACCTTTGACTGACAGAGAAAATAGTCTATGAGATATACGGCGTTCGCCTAGTTCTTAGCGAAAACCACCAGATGGTGACAAAGTCCAATATCTCTAGATAATTGACTCTCAGAACGAAAATTCTGGCGGATATTTTTTATATTCAAAATCCCATAAATATTCTGACAATTTATTGTTGTTATTATTGGAAGTTAAAATTCGGTACGGAATAAGATAAGATTAAGGTAAGATAATAAGATAATTTGTAAAAGAAGTTTTGGTTTTCAAATACGTAGTATGTTAAAATATTGAGGAAAGAAACATAAATTTTAAAATAGGTGTTTGTGATGTTTCGATGCCTTAGTTTAAATAGAATCGTGCTTTAAAAATGTAAGCAAAGCACTTGTGAAACACGAAAAATTGCGTATGTTGTTATTTTTTTTGTTCAATATGAAACCATAGTGAATAATATAAAGTATTTATTCAATATATTATTGAACAAGTCAACAAAAACAGTGATATGCAACTTTTATAATTTAATTAATATCGAGATGGCACTACTCCTAATAGCTTCAGATAGTGTCCAATAGGCGGCGCTACTAACGATAGAGAATCGTGAAACGTCATTTTCCCATTTCTGACAGGAACATTTTTCTTCCTCACGACACCATTGAGAACCTACGTAATCTGAAGTTATAAACAAAAAATAAAGTTTCGTCTAATTTTTTAAATCTCTTGTTTCATTTTCCAGGCGTCAGAAAATAGCTGGCGCCTCATTTTGCCGCTGCGGCTAGGAGTCCTAGATTACTTTTGGAAAAAGTATTGCCCGCAAGGATTACTTTTTATAACCCGCTATCACACGTGTTCGTGTCAAATCTTTCATCAAAAGAAATTCCCCAACAACATCCGACAAAACTTTACGTTCTGGCAAACACTATCAGAAATCAGATAGCAACACTTTCAGCCATATGCCTGAGCAAGAAGAAACCGCTGCTGGCAGCAATATAGCTATGAATAGGAAAGTTAGAAACAACGCTAATTCGGCGAGTTCAACGATGAATGGCTGCAGTGGTCGACAACTTTTAGCAAAATTTTCTGGACATAAAACTATCATTAGAGCTGACCTGTGGTGCAATCTCTTCGAGGAGGTAACACGCGGGAAATCCTATGAAGAGTGCATTTTCGAACTCATGGCGTTTCTGGTGGACGATGTACTCAACTGGTTTGCGTCAGATGTAGCACAAAATATGTCTAGTCTCACTTGGGCAGCAGTACGTGCGTCACTTATTGCACGATTTGGTCCAGCTGTAGCAAATCCCTTAGTCGAAGCTCAACATCGTTTCCTTAAAACTTCAGAAACGTTAACATCCTACTACGAAAACAAAATGTCTTCTGCGACACGTAAACCTACCAAAAACTGATGTAGTAGCCCAGTTAACCGAGGGGATGCCTCAACGCTATCGTGGATTTTTGTTGTGTGCGAAGCCAGCAACAGCGATAGATTGGCTCGCAATTGCACTCCAATTAGAATCAACTGTTGGGCGACAGTCAACAAATCCATCGAAGACACGACCGAGTTCACAAAAACAGCGGGAGTATGTATTCAATACCCAAGGCTATGTAAAACAACGGCTTAAACAAAAACCTCCAAGCCCATGTCATCATTATGCGCAAGTAGGTGAAACACAGTGGCACTGGAATCGAGAATGTCCACGAAGACGACAACCGGCAGATCGGCAGCAAACGACGGAGAATGACCAACCAGCGACGACGCTTAATACTGAAGTATCAAATACCGAAAATAATCTTAATCGATATAGCGGTGCGGATCAATAATAAACCAGTTCGTGCAATCATTGACTCTGGTAGTGCCATCGATGTCATCAGTTCATCACTTGCCGAACATCTAGATTTAAAACCAGATCCGCACACATCCATTACCATTGCACACGTAAATGGCAACACGAAAAGCGACGGCCGCCTTACCGTACATCTCACAATAGGCTCAAAAACTTTAAGAATTGCAGCACACGTCATACGGCATTCCCCACACGACTTCATCATCGGTCTTAGCACAGGTAAGCTATTTGGCCTTAAACTCGATTTTTCCCGGTGTTTACAGCACCGATCCCATCGATAAGCGTCCCCATATCTGCTTGGCATCAAGAAATATTAAAAGACTTCCGGCAGCTCTTCGCCACAGAGAGCAACGGCGTTGGACGGATTCCGGGTGTCTCGCACCACATTCGGCTGCTTCCACAGCAACAGCCCATCGCTCAGCGTCCATATCGTCATTCAGATGAAGAATCAAAAGAAATAGGACAACAGATGGCATTACTACTTCAGAGAGGATTTATTAGGAGATCCATTTCACCTTGGGCTTCACCAGTTACGCTTGCTCCAAAGAAGGATGGTACACGCCGGCTTTGCATAAATTATCGTCGAATCAACGCCGTTACAGTAGACGAAAGAGAACCCATTCCACGCATTCAGGATGTAATCGACCAATTTTTAACCTCGCGTGCTTTCTCAACCCTTGATATGGCATGGGGTTACTGGCACATTGCATTAGATGACGAGTCTATCGAAAAAAACATCTTTCGTGACATTAGACGGACAATTTGAGTGGACTGTTTTACCGTTTGGGCTCAAGAACGCATCCCGTACGTTTCAGCGAATCGTTCGACAAATACTTTGCGACTTAATCAACAATGATTAAGACTATTATAGACGATAGCATTGTCTATAGCAGTGATACCAAAGCCCATGCCGAACTCCTTAGAGACATTTTCAGAACGTCTTACAGCAGCTAACGTCAGACTCAGAAAAGAAAAATGCCTCTTTGCTCAAGCCGAAGTCGAGTTTCTAGGACATGTTATTTTCAATGGAATAGTTTGCCCTTCAGAAGAGAAAGTAAATGCCGCCAAAGAGTACAAAATCCCCACTGATGTGAAATCACTCCAGCGTTTCCTTGGCTTGGCAAATTATTACCGAAGAAGAATAAAAAACTTCAGTACCATAGCCGAGCCACTTACCCGGTTAACAAGAAAAGCCGTCAAATTCGAATGGAACTGGCAACAACAGCAAGCTTTCGATACCATCAAAGAAGCGCTCATAACATCACCAATTATAGCGATCTTCAGAAGCGTTCGTCCAGTTTTACTCCATACAAACGCGAGTAGTATTGGCATTGGAGCAATTTTAATGCAACCTGGAGATGATGGACAGAAAAAGTGGTACCATACCATTCACGACGCCTCAACACACACGAGCAGCGATACCATACGAATTAGAGTGCCTTGCAGTCGTTGATGCAATGGAACTTTTTCGTGTGTATGTGCATGACCGCCATGTTGACATCTATACAGATCACTCTGCGCTACAGTGGCTCTTCCAGATAAAAAAATCCGTCAAGACTTTTCAGGTGGTCAGTTCGTCTTTCTGTCTACTCATACACTATACACCACCTACCAGGAAAGCTGAATGCCGCTGCAGATGCTTTGTCTCGCCAGCCAGTATCACTACTCATTCGACCAGCTGAACTTAAATGTGCTCAACAAAGAAACCCTTCAAGTGACCCTACTGTTCGAAAAGATGTTCACGAATTTGAAGTTCATCGAAATTGCGGCATAATCAGATTTGTCGTTCCGGACAAACTCCGATTGAAAATTCTAAAACATTATCACGATGAATATGGTCATCCAGGAATAGCAACAACAATACAACTTATTTGTGGGCACTATTGGTGGAGAAAAGTGTATTCCGATGTGCGTGATTATGTGCAAAGCTGTGCAACATGTCAAGTAGTTAAACCAAGCAACGGTCCAGCTGTTTGTTCCCTGCAACCAATACCAACACCAAAAGCACCCAACGAGGTCTGGGCAATTGACACTGTTGTAATGGGGGTAACTTCTGCGAATACAAGCGAAATATATATTCAACTCGTATTGGACCATCACTCAAGATACGTTTGGACTACGGAAACTCAACGGAATACAACCAACACACTAATTGAAGTCATAACAAACATTTGTTCGGAGGTTCCAACAACAGAATAGTGATAGAGGACCGAATCTAACTTCAAAACGTTTTCGTAAATTTCTTGGAAGACATCGATCAGACATCAAACTACGTCACCCTACCATCCGCAAGCAAATGGTTTATGCGAAAAGGCCAATGACACAATTGTTCGGAGTTTGCGCCTGGCAACCGTCGACTTACCAACAAGACTATGGACAGACCTACTGCCAGAAGTGGTCGCAAATTACAACCGTACACCACACAGTGCGACCGGATTTTCGCCATAGTTTCTTCATTTTGGAACTCCTTCGGCTGCTGCTAGGGACAACATCTCTCTAGTTGATGCTCGATCTGAAGCCATACGTAAGGAACACCACGACTTCGTTCATCCGCCATCAAATTGGAAGATTGGTGACTTTGTTGTACGAAAAATTGCTGATAACCATCCGTCACGACATAAGCTTTCGCCAAGTTATACTGGAACATATGTAATTTTACGTTTACTTGGATCAGAAACCTTTCGAATAGGATTTATCACAGGAAACCAAATCACGAATATTTCATCAGCTCACTCTTCACAGCTGTGAATTTCCCCTTTCAACGTCGGGGGAATGAGATGGCACTACTCCTAATAGCTTTTGGCAGTGCCCAATAGGCGGCGCTACTAACGATAGAGAATCGTGAAACGTCATTTTCCCATTTCTGACAGGAACGTTCTTCTTCCTCACGACACCATTGAGAACGGACGTAATCTGAAGTTATAAACAAAAAATAAAGTTTCGTCTAAGTTTTTAAATCTCTTGTTTTATTCAGAAAATAGCTGGCGCCTCAATATTATACGGAATATTTCAAAGGGAATATTTTAGTTGGTGAAAGTGAAAAGTTGGTGGAAATTGGCTTGGTTCTAAAGTTGTAATTGAAGCAGGATCAAGTACAAGAGAGTAATTGAAACCAGCTCTCAGTATTTTTTCACTTCCACGAGGTTAAATATTCTTTATGAAATCTTCTGCTAGTAGTATATACACACATTTATGTATATATGCATATATATATATATACGCAAGATTTTTAGTTGAATTTTACTATCTCTATTGATTTGTTTAACCATTTATTAACAAACAAAAAAAAAAAAAAAAAAACACTAAACTGTACTAAGTTAAAAGAAAAAAATGCATGTATATATGTACATTAATTGGTAGCACTGAACAACGAATGAAAATTGTAAAGTGGTAACACTATATGAGAGTCTGTCAGAAGAAAGGGGGCGGTTGTAATTTAGCTATAGAGTGAAACGGATCGTAATTGGAATGAAGTGAACCCTCATATTACAAATTTCAGAAGTGGGATTACCCAATACAAAAAAAAAATATAAATAACTAAATAAAATAACAAACAATAAGAAGGACAAAAAATAAAGCATAAAGTGCTTGCGCGAGTTAATAGGTTCTCTCCCTGCCTATTTTTTCGTGATCTCCCACTTCAAACGTAAACAACGACAACATGTTAGTTATCTCTCACTACAAACGTAAACAACGATTTTTCAAGAAGCAAAAATAACAGTAACTTGTAATTCGAAAATATGTAAATAACGATAACATGCTTCATTATCTTGCGATACGGAAAACATACTTACATATTTACAATTGCATCCTAGTTAGTATAAATAGCAGTAAGATCGAATATTGTAATCAGTCTTAGGAATATAAATTAACTGCACGCATTTCGTCGAAGCAAAAAGAAAAAACATATTTTTTGATTTAAAATAATGAATATACATTAACTCGCGCGATCGAATACACAAGTGTGCGCGTAATTTATAGCGAGATATTTTCATACATATTTACACGATGACTGATCAGTCGATAACGGGACGAATGTACGGTTAACTTTAACGACTGGTAAACCTAAAATGGACGAGAAGGAGATATCATCGCTGAAGTGGGACGAGCTGAGGACGTAGCTGCGAGAGCTAAGGAAGAAGACGTCAGGAAATAGGTTTGAACTGTTACAACGGCTACTTTATGTACCAGCTGCCGAACGGGGTGCATACCCAAGTTGGCTAGTAGATGTGCCGAACGAAGATGATGACAGTATCGATGTGTTCAAAGACAGCCAAGCACACACTACCGTAGCGGAACCGGTTCAGGAAGGCGAAGTGAAATTGATTGAGCAGACAAATGACCAGATGAATGTTGCTAATGATTGGCCATTAGCATAAAGTGATTTTTGCCAGTGAAGACAACCTAGCGGCTGAAGAGATGATCGAGTGCATCATTGAATAGATCCCGGACACTCACCTCCGGGCGCAGGTAAGCAGTCAGGGATTTACCGACAAGCTCCACCTGTTGAAGGCATTTTCGACCATAAAATTGCCGACGAGGAGAACCGCTGATGAGAGGAGGAATGCTGACGAGAAGAGGAATGCTGATGAGAGGAGGAATGCTGATGAGAGGAGGAATGCTGATGAGGGGGAGCAGCCGAGATGTTACAACTGTAACGCCAGGGGGCACCTAGCTTCCAAATGCAGGAAGCCGAAGAGATAGAGTGGAGCCTCTATCCTAGATGGAGCACATGGAGCCACATTTGCGCCTAGATGGAGCATTTTGCTGCAGCCTGCCTAAAGAAAAAGCCAGTAATTCATCACCTGGAGTCGGACGATGAGGAAAGAATTGTAATAAATTAAAAAAAATGGTTGTTTTTATTGTAAAAGTAATTATGAATCTTATTTAGAATGCCTAATTGACATCAGTTTTGTGCGGCACCAACAGTATCAAGTAATCTGCAGAATTGATATAAAGAAACAATACTGTGGCCGTTTAAATAATTTTTATGGAATAAATAAATGTAAATTGAAAGTAATTGGATTAATTAGTTGTTTAGTAAATTTTGAAAATGAAGAAATTAAATTGGACATGTACGTGGTTCCGGATGAAACGCTGACGGTCCCAGTGATCTTAGGCAGAGATTTTATTAGTAAGGCCATATTAAAATTAATGAAAGAAGTCGTAAGTACAGGGGACATAGGTAACGTAATATAATAATACTGTAATATACACAAATCAAATTTATTTAAATGACATAGATATAGAGGAGAGTACGGAACTAATTATTGTAAAGGAAGAGTTAAAAACCGATGTACAGAAGAGAGTATTTGACATATTTAGCGAATGTTACCTTGATTGAAGTCGCCCCGACGTACTCTTGGTGAGTGTCGAGATGAAGTTAAATCTCACTGAAAGGAGGCATTTCAATTGTCCTCCGCGCCGTCGGTCTTACTATGAGAAGGAACAATTGAATGTGATACTTGACGACCTTATAAAACAGGGTGTGATTAGGCCTAGTGACTCGGAGTATACTTCTTCTATAGTGCTGGTACGGAAGAAAACTGGGGAAATAAAGTTTTGTGTAGATTGTAGGACATTAAACAAAGTCACTCAGAAGGATAATTTTCCTATACCCGTGATAGATGACTTATTAGATCGGTTGGTAAAAAAGAAAGTATTGACGACATTAGACCTAAAGAGTGCCTTTAACCATGTTAAGATGTCTGAGGAGAGCATAAAACACAAGTCGTTTGTAACACAAATGGGGCAATACGAGTTTTTGCGGATGCCGTTTGGCCTAAGGACTGCGCCGTTGACGTTGCAGCGGTTTATCAACAAGGTATTCGAAGACATCGTAAGAAATTCGGGAATAGCTGTCTATCCGGACGATATTATTATCGCGACTGAGAACGTGGCGGAACATCTAAAGATTTTAAAGAGGGTATTAGGTAGACTAGTGGAGAATATGTTGGACTTAAGAATAGACAAATGTAAGTTTTTATATTCGAATATTAAGTATTTGGGGTATAACATTTTAGAAGCAGGTATCCGCCCCGATGAGAGAAGGGATGAGCGCGGTCGCAAATTTTCCAGTACCACAGAGCTCGAAGTCAGTTCATAGCTTCTTGGTCTTGTGCTCGTATTTCAGGAGGTTTATTAAGGATTTCTCGATACTGGCAAAGCCGCTGTATGATCTAATAAAGAAGTTGGCTGATTTTAAGTTTGAGAAAGAGGAACTAGATTGTTTTGAATTGCTCAGGAACAAGCTACTGGAAGCTCCGGTTTTGTCAATCTATGACCCGAAAGATGAGACAGAACTACACTGTGATGCTAGTTCAATTGGGTTCGGCTCTATACTAATCCAGAAGAAATCGGACGGAAAGCTACATCCAGTGTTTTTCTTTTCAAGAAGAACTACAGAATGCGAGGCTAGAACCACAGTTTCGTGTACATTTGCAAGGTATCCCTTTCAAGATAGTGACAGACTGCAATTCGCTGACCCTTACGTTAAACAAAAAGAAAATTAACGCGCGTATTGCTCGGTAAGCCATGGAATGCAAAACTACGATTACTCTGTTGAGCATTGCTGGGGCGAAAGAATGCGGGACGTAGATGCACTCAGTAAAATTACGAATATTTTAGTGCTCGTAGGTAACACCTTCGAGCAAAGTCTATCAATACGTAAGGGCTGGGACGAACGGATCAGGGGGTTGAGGAAAATGTTAGAAGAGAGAGAAGATGCTTTTTCCGAGGTGCATAATGGGTTGGTGTATCGGAAAGTGAAGGACGGCATTCTTTTCTATGTGCCCGAGGAAATGGAGCATAGTGTTTTACACAAATACCATGACGAAATGAGACATGTGGGCATTGATAAGACGATTGACTCTATTCAGAAGACATACTGGTTCCCCCGTATGAGACTTAAAGTGAAGGGTCATTTGGAGAGTTGCTTAACGTGTGTTGCATATTCTCCAAAGCATGAAAAGAAAGAGGGATTTTTACATAACATACCAAAGGGCAATGCTTGTTCGACACATTACATATAAATCACTTTGGCCCGATAGGATTGAAGAGATTTAAGAAAAACTATGTATTCCTAGTGGTGGATGCGTTAAATTATACGCCACTCAAAGCACGGGCGTGCGGGAGGTTCTAAGGCTCTTGAGGAAATATTTCGTTTCATACAGTCGTCCCAAGAACCTAGTATCGGGTAGGGGAAGTGCTTTTACGGGGTATGAGCTTAAAGATTTTATGGAAAAGAATTATATAAGACATATAAAGATAGTTACAGGGTCGCCGCAAGCCAATGGACAAGTAGAGAGAAAAAAAAGGAGCCTGGGACCCATAACAACGAAAGCGGTGAGTCACGATGGAAACAGGAGTTTAGAGAACATGTTGATACAGAGTTTACCATGAATAATATGGTGAATAGAAGCGTAGGGGTGGCCCCAAGTGAATTACTATTCGGTGTGAGATAGAGGGGTAGGATAACTGATCGTCTAAAAGAAAATTTGGAAGAAATAATCGGGTAAAGGGAGGAACCGGATTTAAAGGTAATGAGAACAGGGGCTGTTCGGAAGTTGGTTCAGGTGCAGGAATACAATAAGCAGAAGTATGATGAAAGACGTAAGGCGTCACGTGTTTATAAAGTAGATGACTATGTTATGGTAAGGAATTTTGTCAGCATGCCGGGTGCCCCAAGAAAATTGATACCGAAGTTTAAGGGGCCATATAGAATTAACAGAGTGTTAGGAAACGGGAGATACGAACTAACGGACGCAGAGGACTTTCAAATTAGTCAGACGCCATATAAGGGCACTTGGGAGGCAGCGAATATGAGACCGTATGTAAGAAAAAAAATTTTTTCAAACCCGAGCCAAAACTAAGGAGTACAATCGGGGTGAATGCAAGTCATAATGGTCGAATTGTAGTAAGTTAAAAGAAAAAAATGCATGTATATACATAAATTGGTACCAATGAACAACGAATAAAAATTGTAAAGTGGTAACACTATATGAGAGCCTGTCAGTAGACAGGGGGCAGTTGTAATTAAGCTTTAGAGTGAAACTGATCGTAAGTCGAATAAAGTGAACCCTCATATTACAATATTACAAAGTATTCACTAAATATTCAATGGAAAAATAACACAACATTTCCTTAGTGTTTCACAAAGTGTTTACATTTTTTAAAGCACGATTCTATTTAAACGAACCTATCTTAAAACTTCACAAGCTCTTATTTCGAAACTCACGTATTTTTTCTCGACATTTTAACTTTATTACTTTTCAGATAAAAATTAATACTTTAACTAATTTATTTATTTTGCTCCACATCAAAATTAATGATTGTATATGAATATCAATGTGTCAATACAGAAAATATCCACCAGAATTTTCGTTTGGAGTTTCAATCGGCCCATCTGTGCTAATCTACGAAAATTTGTCAAAGTCAGTTCGCGCTCATATTTTCGGTAACTTTTCTCGAAGAGGGCGAAACATTGATTTTAGTCCAAAACTGTCAAAATTCTTTTAATTTGAAGTAATCATGATTTTTTAAATTTTATTTTGATTTGAGGAACTATGTGGAAAGTGAATGAAATGAACTTTACTAACTTGATATTCAACGAAAATTTTAAGCTTTCCTTAATCATAAACGATTTGATTACTCTATACAATACAAAAGGTAATCCCTGGTGAAAATATATATATTTACTGTGTTCAATCTGTATAGGTAATTGCAGTAGGGTTAATATGTCACATTTGGCTCGCAGAAGTTTTCACAAAAATAGCATTGAAAACGAATGTTTACCCATACATTAATGAAAACAGGTCGATATTTTGTAATGTTATTGAAAACCATTTAACTTTATTCAATTCAATTCAATAAGGATGTTGATTATTTATTCAAAACCTTTGTGTATGATTGAACATTTTCCAAATTAAGTGAAAACGTAGAACGCAGAAATTGGTAATAAGATATAAAAATAGTAGGAAGAAGTGATTTACTACAATTAAAGCACAATTTATTTTTTTCCCCATTTTCTTCTGTCTCAAAAATAATTTTAAATAGTTTTGACATTCTGGATATGTTTTTTAGGTGCTTTTATATCAGAGATATCTCCTCCCCTCATACCACCACGAACCCAAGAACTCTCTTTTAAAGAAACTATCCTAAGTAAATGAGAGTTAAAATATCCTTTGAATTCCTTATCAAGCGAACACCATTTATAGAATTATCAAACAATAAAACCATTCATAGAATGAGATAATGAACATGTACGAGTATAAATAGGCAAGAAAAATTTGCATAAACAGCAGTTAGAATTATTAATTTCGCCTCTAAGCATTTTAATTTTAACTTTCGAATGAAAATCGGGGAAGAAAAATTATGTTTTTCAATTTTCCCATGACAAAATTTGCCCAGTCATGGGCAAATCTAAAAATCGTTAGATGTCCGTAAATAAAAACCTCTGTGACCGCGAGTGAAATAATCAGTGATCCTGCGAAAAAATTAAAAAAAGCGCTACTAAAAATAATAAACCTTACTACTCACAGAATATATCGTAGAATACCCTCTAAGATAAATAGAAAGAAACCTGTAAAAGAAAACTAATAATATAAAAGACAAATCATTGGAAAAATTAACCAACCAACATGAAACCAGCATACCCAGCATTAGCAGCCGCAGTAGCAAATACAACAGCAAGATCCTTGGGCATTAATCCATTTTCATACCTAGAGATAATTTAAGAATTCAATGGAAGAAAAGAAAATTTATCAACACTCTGCACAAACGTAGACGATGTCTTACCATCGTTGCTTCAATACCACGAACAAGCTCAGAAGATGTGAGTAAACATTGTCAAATCCAAACTGACAGGAAAAGCATGGAGATGCATGGAAATCCATCCACATCTCAACAAATGCAACGACATCAAATCTATGCTCGAAGCAAATTTTGAAGGATTCGCAACAACTGATCAACTCTAAATAACTAAGTGCAGTACAATATAGAGGAAATGTCCTAGAATTGTTTAACCACATTCTTCACCACTTAATCACTAAATCTAAAAAGTAGACAAGAAGATTTACACAATGACGTCCATCAAAACATAAAAAACGTAAGAATTTTCATTACACACTTACCAATTTACATAAGAACAGTTGTTTGTGCCCTAAAACCTACTTCTATGGAAGGCGCATTACACGAATAAAGCCAGACAGGGTTTTTAAAGGAAGAAAAAAGACAACAAGGGACCGAACAAATAACAAGATACCCCAATCAAAAACCAAATCATCACAACAAAGAGACAACAATAATTACCAACAAAGAAACGACAACAGTTGGAGACCAAAAATGTATTACAAGAGCAATATTACTCACAATTCAACAATCAACATACGTTCCAGTCAAGACAACACCAAAATACTCAACCAAGTCAACCCTATCAATCAAGACCAGAACCTATGGAAGTCGACATAGGTCAACAATCAAGACGACAAAGTAACAACCAAGAAGGTGAACAAACACCGTCCTTACCTACAGGTAATCATAAAAATGTTCAGAAAGTAGCCTCGGAAACAACGAACTAAACAATATTATATTTGGACGTAATAGAAAGCTAGGATTATTATTAGACACAGAAAACTTAATTTCAGAAGAGCATTTTTCCCCATACCTGGTAAAAAATCATCTAGAAATCCTATCCTCGTTAAAACAGCAGCAGGCAAATTAACTATGAACAAAAAAATTGTAATCCCATTCCAGAAATTTGTATCCAATTTTATACCAAGCCGATAATGAAGACGAATTAGAAAGGTTTTCATTACGAGAATTTCATTACAAATTTCAAAATCAGCAGCGTGCCATATTTTTGCACCATGCTAAATTGAATGAAACCCCCCATAAAAAGTGTTTACCCGCCAGTGAATCCAACACGTCGTATTTAGCGCACATTTTAGTGTGCACTGATTGGCTTTGGCCTGTAGCCTGTGGCTGCTGCTATTCAAGCTCAATTGAATTAATGTGCATTCAGAGTTACCAGTGTTTGTTTTTTCCGTGGGTTTCTGCTGAGGAGCTTTTGGTTTTAGAGCTTTCAAAAAAGTTCATAGTGTTGAGTTTTATCGTGGAGATCTTGTTTTGATCTTTTGCGTTTCTTTTAATGTGTTGAAAATATGTTAAAATGTAGTTACAAAATTGTAGGCTGTTTTCTTTAAGGAAAAAGTTTATTTGCTTAGGTTTTTGTAGCGCGCAGTCAGTTTTTTGATTTTACTTGTACTTTCTTTTTATTTGGATTGTGATATTTGGATTAGCCTTACTGGGCTAATCTGGGCGTTTTTTAACTTACCTCTTGGTGGCGTGGAAAAATGTGTAAATGTAAATGAAAATTTCAATCTAAAAAAGAGGACGGTAGCCCTGTATACTATTCTTTCAGATTTTTGCTAATTTCAAATGCTTACTATGGAAACCCTGTAAGAGCTTTTGTTGGAATAGCACCTTAAGGAAACAAGAGGGAGCGAATGAGAGACAAACATCTCTATCTTCCCTGTACTGCCAATTTATGTTTGACAGACTATAGACATTTTAGGTACAAAGGAAAATTTAAGACTTGAACATTTAAATATTGAAGAAAAACAGAAAAGAAAGAAATAAATTTCATTAAAAAAGGAACAAGCTTAACTTTCAGGCGACGAAACGAGTTGTCGAGGACGTTGCTAATGAATATCGACAATTCTTAATTATAGAAACGAACATAGAAGAGCTCATCGGTCTGCAAGAGAAAACAAAAATCAATTCCTCGAACAATTTTACTTTCCACATATGATGTCTAGAATAAGAAAACTAACTTCGTCGTTCTATTCTGTAATACAAGTATGACCAACACCCAATAATTCTCACTTTGCAGTAAACATCCACTCCCAAGTATCCATGCGAAATTCTTCATATGAATATAATATGAGAAATTTTTAAACTTAGTTGACAAGTTTTTTAAATTTTGTCACATTAAAAATAAATCTGTCATTTACATTAGATCAAGATTGATTAAAATTTTACATTACTTCACAGTCTCACAAATTTAAGTTACGGACAATGAAAGAGGCTCCCTCAGCCCAATCGTCCTAAACTTTATTAAAACGTTAGGAATCGAACTATACCTAACCCAAAAATACAGTACAAGAACAGTTAGAAAGGGTACATTCCACTATACTGAGAATCTATTAGTGCCTTAAAGCTGAGAATTCAGATTTAAAGTTCGTTATAAAAACACAATATATTCGGTTATCAAACAAAAGACAACTGACATATTTTAAAGAGGTCCCAGAAAGTCAATTATTAAAATCTTTTGAACATCCACTCAAAAATAAATAAAGATCTCAGGGACATTATTAAGCGAAACATGAAAGCTAGAAATGTAAGGTTAAATTTAAATAGAGACGTGGTATAAACCACCATTAAACGTATCATAGGAAAAAAAAGCCCTTGTTTGAAAAGGTTGGGACAAAAAATAGTCGTTAATTATTTTAATATAATAATATAATAAAATTATAAAGATAAAAAAATGTAATGTTTCCCTATAGTATATCATGGACAATCTAAGAAACTAAGATATGACTTACTTGACATGATACTTATACTAAAAGAGGATGTAAATGAAGTTAGGGCCTGTTACATGGCTAAGACAAGGAAAGTAAATAAATAAATAAACATGTTAGACTCTGAATAGGTCAATACCATCATAAACGAGCTAAAAACCGTATCTTACCAAAACGTCCTAAAAGCCGAAGAATACTGGCGACCATTCATTTTTTGCAAACGGAACTTTATTTCTGTATGTCATATACATATATTCTGATGGGTGGACCTAAAATTGTTCATCTAGTGAACGCTCGTACTACCATTAATGACGGAAAGTAGCTTGACTTAAGCAAACGGGTGAAACTTGATATAGATCATTTGCATGACATAAGTGTTAAAAACATAGAACACAATAAATCACTAAAAAAAATGCTTATTTTTTTTTATAATTACAGAAATTTGTATCATCATAGTAATCTTCCCTTCAATCTGTCTGTTGTATAGAAAGATTAACGAGAAAGCTCACATCCCAGAACTTCGGGCGTCCTTTCATCACAAACAAGTCCCTTGTCCAGCGCAGCGCGTTACCAATGATGTTCAACAACCCAATGGAATTCTAAGCTGCTTAACAGGTTCACGTGTAAATCTGCGGGACACAATTATTTGAAAGGGCGGTAGATGCGTAAGCAGCCACCTATTTGACTGAAACACGGTAAGGTTCAAGCATTCAGTCAGACGCACCGTATGCATTTTTCAATTGTGCCGAAGTTTGATTTTTAGTATTAGACACATTTTTAGGCAATCTGATGCAATATCCGGTTGAATATACATAGCGTAATAACGTAAAAATCTTGTTTCATTTTGATCAAAGTTGCGTGGCTTGTTCTAGCAGATTTTATTTTTTTTACTATCTACACTTAAATCAAAAGTAATCCAAATAACATATTCAACTTAAATATTACTTTGATATAAGAAAAAAAAAAAAAATTAAAAAAAATCCTCTCATGAAGAATAAATAGAAAAAATGATAAGACACCATAAAATCATTCAGAAATAGGGAAAACATATCAGGATCTAAAAATAAAATACTAACCCAAATATGAAAAGAAAACTAAAATAATAAACAATTATCATATTTGCAATATCAAAATAGAAAGAAACCCGATTAAATTGCTCTTCCAAAAACCTCCCACATCAGTCAAAGCTCATCAACATCATCATGACTTATCGTTTAAGGCTCCACAAAACAAATACCTGAGAACTATAAATAAATTTACTATCCAAATAATCTATCTACTATCTATACTATCCACTAATCCAAATAATCAGAATATTCACACAAATAATAAAGAATATAAAAAAATCCTAATACATGATTCTAGATAACGAAATGAGATTTAAATCAGAAGCTTCTACAGACTTCTTGGAAAAAAGAAATATCCAATATCACTTTACAACTGCCCAGAGCCACACAAGTAATTCAGGCATAAAAGGATTTCATTCAAACTTAAATTCTCCTAAAAATCAGAGAATAACAAAAAAAAAATTTTTTCAATCATGACTCACACTGCAAGCCCTAATAATATGATATATAACCAAACTTTACATATCACAACCATTGAAAAACCTATAGACTTACATCTTTTCAACCCAAGTATAGACTTCCTAGAAGTATACAACAGTACTGAGGTGAGGAGTATTAAAATATAGGAATAAGACAGAAGAAACGAAGACATAAGCCCACATATAGTCCAGAAACTAACAAAACATTAAGGAATAAAAAAATTTAAAGACAGAAACAATATCTTCCACAAAGATCAATTTATCAAAGTAAAGAATTTTTTCAGAACCGAATTTGTCGAGGTACAACTTCATGATGATGAAGATCATTCTATTACTCATTCCAATGACAATGACTCAAAGATAAGAAGCTACAGAAATTAATCAAGGAAAGAAATTCTTCAGACAGTCGAATGTAATATGATAAAAAACAATACTAAAATATTTCATGTTATCAACATAACAAGATACCAAAATCTCTTAGATACAATGAGAAAGATGTAGACGATATACAGGGTGAGTTTTTTAACTTGAGACATCCAAATTACTCGAAAAATACGCGATATCGCGAAAAATGTTTCAGACAAAAGTCACAAGGTTCTGAAGGGGACATAAGATGGTGACCACACGTTTGACCTTGAGCCCCATTTTCAAGGTCAAACTAGGGTCACTTTTGATTTTTCAAATGATAATTCCTGATTTTCATTGCTCAGTCGTATTGCTCGTAGGCTTGTCATTTGTTTTTACATACTGCGCTTAGCATAACCCAGAAACAACGACGTGGACGTAGCAGTATTTTGTTTTCTTCGGGGTGATTAATTAGAGTGTGTTCCCTTGCCTTCCAATGTTGAACCATTGAATTCTTCTCATTTCGACGTTTATTTCCCGAGACTATTTCAATAAATGTTTGAAAATGTGACCATTCACTTCAATACACTTGTCTATTCGCGCCCTAAATGAACCAATAGAACTGAGAAGTATTTCTAGCGTAATCTTCCGGCAAGCTTCAGTTATTCGTCTTTACATGTCCTCACGTGTTGTTGGCTTTTTTCTGAAAAAGTCACTTTTTAAGTAGCCCCACAAGAAGAAATCAAGTGACGTAAGATCAGGTGTTCTAGCAGGTCATTGCCTCGGACCCCCTCGTTCGATCCATCGTTGATGGTAAACATTGTTTAATACGCCCCGGGCTACTTGGGAATAATGGGCTGGACAACCATCATGTTGAAACCACATTGTTTGTCGCAACTCCAAAGGTAGTTCTTCTAGTAATACTGGAAGATGGTCCTGCAAGAAGTTTGCATACTTTTCGCCATTCAGTTGCCTTCAATAAAATATGGACCTATTAATTTATCCCCAATAATTCCCGTCCAAACATTAACATTCCAAGGGTGCTGGCGTTCAACTTGTCGCAACCAAAAAGGGGTTTCGGTAGTCCAGTAATGCATATTATGTCGATTGACCGTACCGTGATTGGTGAAAGTCGGCTCATCAGAGAATAACACCTTGGCGAAGAAAATGGGGTCTCGTTTAATTTGCTGAAGTGCCCGTTGATAAAAGGAAATCCTCACTAGAAAGTTCTTGATGCATTGAAACATAGTAAGGATGGTATTTATGCCGATGTAATATCTAACTTATTTGGCGAGTGCTAATGTGAGGATCGTGTGCAATGGCAGCTAACACTGCTATTTCATTGTCCTCAACAGCCACCCTATCTGACCGATTACTTTTCTTTGGTTGCACACTTCACTTTCACCAGTGAATTGTTGGATGACCTGATAAAAGGAAGCGCGCGATGATATCTGGTCTGAAAAACATTGGGTGTAAATAGCAACGGCACCATCGATGTTCCTTCCACTTTCTCCATAAATCAATATTATTTCAATTTTCTCTTGAATTGAAATAGCCTGTATTATTAATCTGGAAAACGTTACTAATAATAATCAGTTCCTCAAAACAAATATCGAACTTCTAAATGAAGTACAGTTCCGTTCAAGTAGAATAAAAGGGCAGAGTGCATATCATACACTCTCAGGTAAGTTTAGGACAATTTGTCTCTATCTGAAATTTTTTGAGTTTTAACTTCACTCGAGGCAATAATGACTTCCTCAAAACAAATCTCGCCCTTCTAACACCCTAACAACGTGGGAATTAATGATTTAGCCGTGCCAGTGCAGTGGTATCTAGGACTGAATGAATAAGACCTTTGAGACAAAGTCGTGTGCCCCATTGAGGAATACGACTGAGCAATGAAAATCAGGAATTATCATTTGAAAAATCAAAAGTGACCTTCGTTTGACCTTGAAAATGGGTCTCAAGATCAAACTCGTGGTCACCATCGTATGTCCCCTTCAGAACCTTGTGACTTTTGTCTGAATCATTTTTCGCGATATCGCGTATTTTTCGAGTAATTTGGATGTCTCAAGTTAAAAAACTCACCCTGTATATGACTCATTCTTAATTCACAAATCCGAACACATCTATTTACAATTAAATAGCTTAAAACAAAAGAGGACAAATCAATACCTATTTTAAAAAATTTGTGTGGGTACAAATGATAAAACATTTGAAAGTAATGTTTATTCAATACAGTTTCAATTTACAATCCAATTGATTATCTTATCCACTTTTATTTTTCTTGATCTTTTACCTAAACCTCTTAATCACTGTGCTAATTCACACTCTTAATTCAACTGATAAACTGAGTTGCATACCTTGGGGTGGCTGATATAATTATATATATATATAATTTTTCTAGAAAATTCGATTCTACTACTCCAATGGTTGATGCTTCTTCTTTCGAAATCTTCTGATATGGAAACATAGATGACGCTACTCACATTCAAATGGATATCACTACTACCTTCCGAATAATTTCGTCATTCATCATTTCGTTGAAATGGCACATTCTATCCAAACATACCACCTTCAATTTTCTTCGATCCGCACGCTGGATATGATCCTTTCAAATCCTGTTGCAATTGTGCTGATTTTCCTTTCTTACGCAGAAGATATACAGCCAAACCAGATCTCCTTCGTTGAAGCCGAAGATTTCACTTCGATGTCGTACCTAGTCTTCATGCGATAGCTCGCTAGCTTCATTTTTCTCGGATGTTTTCATTTAAAAATCCTATTGCGCAAGTTGTCACGTAATCGTTCACATCCTTGGGCAACGTAAGTGTGGATCTGAATTTTATTTCACTTGGTAATCGAACTGTTTGATCAAATATGATCTCGGATTGTTTGTGTTCTGTTTAACTATGGACCGCGTTTTGGTAGGCCATTAAAAAGAAGGGTATGTGTTGATCCCAGTACCACTGGCAGTTACTTACGACCTTAGACAGGTGCTCATTCAAGATCCTAACGAATCGCTCGACTATTCCATTAAGGGTGTAGTGGCGTTGTCCTTGTCTTCCTTATTCCCATATATTGGTACACTTCCTGGAAGGCTTAGATTCAAAGTTTCGCCCTTGATCTGAGTGTAGCACTATTGCGATCCCAAATTTGCGCACCCAGTTGTTAGCTATCTATTCTGCTTCGGTCTTAGCCTGGCCATTTACTGAATTATTCATGACCACGTGGGTGTATCGGTTGCAATTAAAAGTTTCGGGATGTTATTCCGACATCATTCCAGCGATGTCAAGGGCTCTTCGTTCGAATGGTGCTATTGTTTCATTCGTCCCTGTGGCTTTACTTTTGGGACCTAGGTAGCCGCACATCTTATGAACATTTGCACCAATTCTCGACATATTGTTCAGCGCTTAGCCAACAAAAACGTTCCTTACCTTTTCCAACATCATGGAATACTTGGCTGACTCTGGAACGTGGTACGGTTAGTTACATAAGAAATGTATGCAGATGTTCAATCTGCACATTTCCATTTTCTTTTCCGCGAACCATCTTGTACACAAAGCGAGTCCTGTGTCCAATATGCCTTCAGAGTTTGGCTCCGGTTCGATATCTCCTGCCAGCTTGGTCTTTCCTCGTGTTTCTTTCAGCCAATATTGGTTCAAAGTCATTGTCTGCCTGTTGAGAAGAACGGATTTCATTTGTACTCCAACCCTTTATTGGCACGGTCCTATTCAGTCGTCGGCGTCCACAACGAACATTTTTCTGGGTGTGGGGTAACCCAGGATGGGAGCATTGCACAGCTGCTAATTGAGCTTTTCAAATACTTTCTTATATTGTAGTACACTCTCCAGACCACTTGAGCTATCGGCCTTTTTCCGGAAGCTCTGGTATTAGTATTGTGATGGCTCTTCATAATACCAGCAAAATCCTTTCCGAACCTCCTGTAGTACCTAGCAAGTCCCAAGAAGCTTCTCAATTGGAGTTCATCTCAAACTTTATACGGCTACAATTTTGTCAGGATCTGTCCTTACTCCTTCTGCTATTATAATGTGACCCATATATTTCACTTCCGGACGAAACAAGGCACAGTTTTCTGAGTTCAGCTTCAAATGAGCACTTCGTAGCCTCTCAAACACTTCTTTTAAGGTTTCTCGATGCTCCTCGAATGTCCTACCTATGCCGATAACGTCGTCCGTTCGTTCCATTAGTCACTCGAATGAGGCCGTATTGTCGTTTCCGTATATCATTGGCATCTCCATGTTTCCGTATTTAAGGGTTTTTTGCCGCAAAATTCACAACTAGTCCACGTTCTCTCATGAAGTCTGAACCAATGATACACTCGTCGTATATGTCAGCCATCAGAAAAACGTAAGAGAAGGCCGGTCAGGTGGATTACTATATATTGTAAATTTTACCATATACCTTAGCTGTTTTTCCGAAGCTGTTCTGCAACCAGGATTTGTGCACCAGATCCCTCTTGATGATTGAGGTCGAGGCACCAGTGTCTATTGTTGCCGTCCACTTTTCCTTTCCACTGACTACTTCTACTAAAAGGCTATCATTGCATCGTCTTGCTAGCGAGACTTGGATTATGGACCTGGGGCCATCGATTCCTACTACCAACTTCTGCGCCACGAAGTTGGTGCTTAAGCATTTCCCCACTGCTACCTTCGGTAAGTTTGACCGACTTCTTTATAGCCGTTTCTGCCGGTTTCTTTCTCTATTGGTTTGTTACCACAGTGAGAGCAGCCTTTTCGTCGCATCGGTTCTTTGCACTGCTTTGAGGATGTCCTATTTTTTACAGTTCCATCAGCGCACTCTTTGTCTATGCAGTGGAGTATCTCGTTCCTCGGCACTACTATAAGTCGTTTCAAGTGTTTCAGCAAGTGTTCTTTTCCCGGCTATCCTTACTGCTGACTGTAGCTTCGAATCTGCAATTCTCCTGATGAATGTGTCCTTTGCCATTTCGTCGATGATTTCCTGGCCTGCTGTTGGATATGACAAATGTGTCAGTTTACTGTCGTTTGTTTAGAGCGGCTGCAATGTTTCTCCTCGTTTCTGCATTCGAATTTGCAATTAGACCTTGTAGACTTCCTGTATGTGGTTATCACCAAACCGTTTCTCTATAGCCTGTACTAAGGCCACATAATCTTTATGCTTTTCGATGTCTATTGCTTGCACCAATTCCGCTGCAATAAACCCAAGACGATTGTTAGGGCAAAACAATCCTCATTCCTCATTGTCCCAGTCGTTCGCACAAGCAGATATTTCTAACTGCTTCTTATAAGTAGACCATGAGGTCTGGCCATCGAATAAGAGGCTTCATCTTTTTTCTCCTTTTCGCTAAAAGAACATTCTCGGAGTTTTTGTTTTCGCAAAGTGTCGACTTTTTTTACCAGTTGCTCAACTTTGCTGTTAATTGTTCAACATTCTTTTCTATTCTTTCGAATTTCTCATCAATTTCTTCGAACTTGCGCTGTAGAATAATCTTTTGCTCTTCTATTGTAGCCTTTTTTTTGTTCAATGCTGTTTTTTTTGTTCGTCCAGCTTTTGTTCAAGACTATTCTTTATGTCGCCTTATTTTTCTTCTGTTCGTTCAGTTTTTCTTCGAGGCGGTTCTTTTGTTCGTCTAGAATTTTCTTTTGTTCGTCGAATATATTATTCAGATTTTATTCGAGACTATTCTTTGGTCGTCCATTTTCGACAGGAGAAATTGCATCATCATTTCAATTGCATTATCATTTCGATAATAATCTGCGCCATCCAGCATTCCATACATTTCCCATTTTGCTAGAAAATTATATTCAACTCTCCACTCCATAATGGTTGATGCTTCTGCTATCGAAATCTTCTGCTGTGAGACATACCATAGATGACGCTACTCGCATTCAAATGGATATCACAATATGTACTATTTTACTGTGGTATTCTTTCGAACGCTACACGCATATTTTACATGTATTGTGCTGTTCATTTGAATGAGAGTAGCGTCATCTAAAAGAAGATTTCGATAGCAGAATCATCAACCTTATTGAGTGGAGAGTAGAATTGAACGCTGTTCGTATACAAATTGAATAATACACATTGTGATATCCATTTGAATGGGAGTGGCGTCATCTATGTTTCCACAGCAGAAGATTTTGATAGCAGAAGCATCAACCATTATTTAGTGGAAAGTAGAATCGAATTGTCTAGCAAATTGGAAAATGTATGAAATGCTGGATGGCGCGGGGTATTGATAATAACTTCTACGGTGCACGCTTTGCTTTGCAAGCTATAAAGAAGACGTGGACTTCATCAACATTCAGTATACGCCAGCACTATACCGCGGTATTTGCCAACTCACTGGATTCTATGATATTATACTGATATATGTAACTCTACTGCACCAGATCCTTAGTTCAGTACAGATGAATAGTTGTGCGGTAAACGATAACTTTTCGAATCTTTTAACGATCTTGAATGATTGCTTTCGAATATATCAAAAAATTGGCCAAAACCACAGAGGGCTCGAAAAGGGACATAACATAGCATTTCCAATATTTTTCCGAATGCTAGAAGTTGCGTTTTTGTAGCTGTTGTTGTGGGTGGTCAATGCGTCTTCTAGCTATTTAGAATTTGATGTAAATCTCTTGAGCTCAAACCCAGCTGGTCGATGAGTATGTCGCACAGCTTGGCTTACCTTAATTGCTTCGGCCTCAATGCAAAAACGGCACAGGGGCACGGGGGAGGCTTGATAGGGGGAAAAAACTGATGGTAAATAGCAAGCAAAGTCTACGCCACCCAATTTTTATGCGAAATTGGGAAAACAAGATCAAAACCAAATAGATTAATTTTTCGTTGATGGCGAGTTTAATTTGTATATTTACTTTTTTTTTTGGTTTATGTCTAATCCTAATCCAAAAGTCGTGTGAGTATTAAAAAAAGAAAAATGGAACGCTTAATCTAACGGTCAACGGTTTTAACAAAACTGCGAAAATTGATACAAATACCAGAAACCTGTGCCGACAAAACTCCTAACCTTTTTTACCTTCCTTGGTGTAGGTATTCTAACTATACTTTTCTGGGTCAACTTGACCAATACTATCAACTATCTATCCTAAAAATTTATCGACGATCTACACAAGTTTCATTTCCAATATTTCCAGGTGTTGGCGGAAATTTTTGGTTACGAGTATGATATCATCCAGGTTCCAGATTGACTCCAAACAATGCGTCGATAAAACGCTGCCACGTTGCCGGCTCATTCTGTAATCCGAATGGCATCCTTTTGAATTTGAAAAGGCCCTGATTGGGTACGGTGAAGGCCGTATAAGGTCGAAACTTGTTCTCAACGAAAATCTGCCAATACACAGACTTTATGTCCAAAGATGTCAATTATTTTACACCCCGTAGTTTTCCAAGGTAGTTGAGATGTAAGGGAGAAAGAGCATCACATTCCGTGACCTAATTCAACTTTCTGTAGTTGACGCAAAACCTCAACGAATCGTCTTTATTTTTAATCATAACAATGCGAGAAGCCCATAGACTATTTTTCTGTTCTATGATATTTTCTTTTAACGCCTCTTCCAATTCCTTATCTTTGTAATGCTGAACTGCCGGAGTGATCGATTCAGAAGTCGTTTTAATCTTATGCTCCACTAAGTGTATGAATCCTAATCCTTGTTGCCTGGCCAGTTTTTACATTCGGATCTAAAAGCCAGCACTTAGTATCAGGACATGTGGAAGATTTGGAATAACATGACATTTCAGTACGATCAATTTCCCCTACACTACTGTTGGTAAAGACAAAGAACCTGGAACCTCTATAGCTGTACCGTCTGTTAAAGAGCCCCTACTAATATTTTTTCTTTTCTAACTCGAGTCCTAAACTGTTTCATATATGTCATCTATCTCTACAGATTATCTTACGCGAAGTTCCTGAATCTAATAATCCTAAGATCTTAATTCCGTAAGCACTAACCAGTTCCTCGAGTGTAAAAAGTAAGTGTTCGACCTCTTCCGCCGTTCCTACTAGCTAGTTACCAGCAGGCAATCTTTCTAATTCTGTCGGCGCACTCACCCTGAGAATGCGAGAGTCCGATTGACATTTCCCGAACACGTAAAATAGCTGCGCCTCGTGGTTGCTATTGTAGCATTTCATCCATCCGTTCGGTTCATTGCTCCTACTGAAGTTTGTGGGTTCGTTGAGTTGGTGGTGGGATAAAGGAATTAACATTTTCTCGAACTATTTCGAACCTTCTACCCATAACAACAAGATGCTTGATAGATTTCGAATCCGTCGGTTTTTTTTTTTGTTCGGTAGAATAGTGCCAAATTCATCTGTATCATCATCAACTTTAGACTCTCTGATAACGGCCACGTATACACCTAAAGACTTTTATACACCTATAATTCCTCGACTCGTTTGAAGAAAGAATTAAGAAAAGACTTGCAGCGTTGACTTGAAAATTGTAAGCCTTACTTCTCTACTTGTCTAGGCCCCATAGATGTCGTCCATTCAGTTTGTCTTCTCGGATGTGTCGTCGGTAATTGGCCTATTCCACTATTCTAATTCCCCATCAGTTAGTTCGGATAGAAGAATAAGCAGTTCCCATTTCTCATTGGGAATCCTGCCTATCCTCCACAAACCTGCATGATTTTCGAGTAGATCTTCTATCTCTATTTAGGGGGTATTCTCATGTGAACGCAAATGTTATCTCTTTTAAGGGATTTTTTTTTATAAGACAATAAAATTCAATCATTTTAATTTTTTTATGTTTTTATTTGCATCTTAAACTGTATAATTTTTTTCTTATTTTACATTTTTTATATATATTTTTTAATTAAATTAGACAGAAAAAAAAAGAAGCAGGTCATGGTAATAGCGGCTGTTCATGTTGTCTGAAATGAAAAAATCGAATGGATTATTGTTCAGTAGGAACCTACCAAAACTAATCAAATCTTTTTTTTTCTAAAAATCGATTTAAAAAAAATAAGAAAAGTATATTAATAAGTAGAAGAACATATAAAAATTTCAAAGCAATCGAATGAATAGTTTTTTCTTAGGACCATGACAGTTTTAGAAAATGATGTTTCGAGAAAAATGCGTTTAAAGTTTCAAGAGCAGAATTTACATGGAAAATTTATAATTATGTTACACTAATCTGCTATTCCTGGACCATACAATAACCCTTCGGTGGCTTCATACGCATCATTTTCTGTCAGTTTTTGAAACCTGAGGGAAGCCCTTGCCTTTTTGGATTTCTCGGACGTGGATGGCTCTGGACGGGTTATTTGTCCTTCATCGTACTCCTCAATATACGCGTAGGCGTTTCGATCAATTTGCGTACCAAAAATCTCAATTATTTTAAGGATGGGTAAAAATCCTTCATTAAATATACAAACAGCTGTCCATAAGGCAATTAAAGCATCTTTTTTCCGTTAAAATGATGCTTTGAAACCAAGTTCCAGGTACAACTATTAAACGACTCGTTGTTGTTCTGAGTGTTTTTTCCCCAGCATTTTTGTATCAGATCATCATCAAAAAACTTGTTGTTTCTTCATCAAATGCTAGAGGATGTGTGTAGATTTCCTCTGTATTCTCTGTCGTATGTTGTAAATACTTGCACCATGCATTTAAACAGTACGAATGCTGGGGGTTTTCATCGGTTGAAATGTAATGATAGTATGTAGCCCACATTGCTTTCTTCATTTCTTCTGTAAGAATCGGCATCCAGTAAATTTTTAAATGTTTTGCTGTCACCATCTCCAATGTATTTACTATATTTTATTTTAAAGTATTCGACAGACCGCTAAAACATTTCAATCACACCGTCAACTTTCATTTTACCGGAACTTCATTCATGATTTGCTTCAGAATGCTCAATGTGGTTTTCATGCGACTCCAAAAACTCGTCTGACTCTTCCCTGTCAATCCATTGCTCGCATGCTTTACACACTTTTGATTTGACAATTAAATTTACAATTTTATAAGAATATTTTCCTATCAAAGAAACTACACCCAGTAGTGAGGTAAAACTACGCTTGGCCCATAATTCATCACCAGAAACCTGGATTTTATCTTTAGCACAACCGTTTTCAAAATTTTATTTTTTGCTTCTGCAACGGCTTTTTTGAAAACAATATTAACAACTGACTTTACAGCAATATAAATTTAGTCGATCATACCATAATATCCATTATTAATAATTCCATTACACAAGCCTATTAGCGAACAAAATAAATTTATTCCACTTAGACCGACTTCAAGTAGTCGCATAATAAACACAAAACGTGTATTGATTTCGTAAGCATTTTTGACCATAGGAGAAGAATTGATGTCAAATTCTTGGCATTAACACTACACACAACTTGAATCCTAGTCCTCGCGGTGATTTTTTCAAAAATTTAACGTCACTATCGCACAGCTTGCACTTTAAAATTGATTACAAAGCTGTTAACACTAGCGAGAAACACAGAATGCTGTAGCTGAATCCTTCGTCAAACGGTACATCAAATTAACTCTTGTCTTTTAATTTTTCAGCTGATGTGCTCATAAACTCTGTATCGGTTTCAGCAGTATACTGATTTTTTCGAAAACTCCTTTTTCTTTCTTTTTACCCTACATCTTTTAGAGCTTCTCGAGCCTTTTCCATCTATTTTCATTTTTTTTTCCTATTTGATGTTGACACACGGAGCATAAAAAGTGTACTGCTAAATTTGTTCTAGGATTTTATATATAATTACGACAAGAATTTATATACTCTACTACCCTACTCATGTAGGTAATATGCTATACTAAAGTTGACCGTCAGAAACTCCGTACGCAGGTATAAAAGACCGGTGAAAACAGAAGAAATGTAGCAACACTTATCACATCAATGAAACACGCAAAACTCCCTTAAATTAGATTATGTGGAAACCACTCAACTCATTAGCCGAATGGGGTAAAAAAAATTATGGAGTAAAACAAATATGAAGCAAAGGGGAAAAAAATCCCTCAAAAAATATTTGGCGATAAAATAATATATTGTATATGTATCTATGATATACATATATCTATGTGTATGTAAGATATTCAGCCCTATCACAGAATCCATTCGTTACAAATCTATGAATCGAGGTTATGATATGAATTACGAAAAAATGCTATCACACAATCTGAGCGGAATCGCAAAAACATTGCCACATAGAACTCTCTCACAATAATTTTCGAAATCAGCTATTTAGTGTCAAATATCTAATGTGTGAATATTATTGAAATAAATTGTGCCCTAAATTTATAAATAAAAAAAAAGAACTCGGTTTTGGTCTGAAATTTAAATATTAAATCATAAAAAATTAAAAATGGTTACTATTGGCTTCGCAATTATTGCTGCTCAAGCGGAATCCTTCAGGAGAAAGTCCATTCTGATCTGGATGAGCTAATGTGAGAGTAAAGTAACTTTTATTTTCTTGTGTTCAAAAATTAAAATTAACTTACAGATTTCAAAGAAACTTCCGACTCCAAAAATCAGCATCTAAGTATGTATTAGATGTAAACATTCTTTCCCTTAAGTTTACATATCTCCTAAAGAGAAAATTATGCGATTGAAACAAGAGAAAAGGAAAAAGCTTAAAATAAAACTACTAGGCGATGATCAAGACGGATTTCAAATGTACATCAACGATAGCTTAACGTCTCACATGCGAGCACTCTTTAATGCTACCAGAAGAGTTAAAATAGAAAAAAATTGAAGTATATATGGACGAGAAATAGCATAATCTTTTTGCGGAAGAATGAAGGAGATAGTAATATTAAAGTGAGGTGCTTTGAAGACCTCGAAAAATAGTAAAATACTTGTCAATCTAAAATGAATACAAACTTAAAATATTAAAAAGATTATGCTACTACTACCCATTCTATATTAAAAATAATACATCAAAACATGCGGAGAATGAGAGTAAATTTTTATTCATTCTTAGTTCATTTAAGTGTTTTAGGTCCTAATGTTGTTGTAATTGTCTTAACTGAGATTTGGTTGTACGACCAATATTATATTATTATAATATTCCTGGTTACGAACACTGTGTAAATTGCAATAACTCATATAGATCAGGTGGTGTCATAGTGTAGTGTACATAATATTGTACATACATGTGTTATGAATGTGATGTTTTAAAGATTAGTTTCAATAGTGCCGATACTCTAAAAATTAATTATACTATTGATAAAGAAAAGTTAACCATTCTTAGCGTTTATAGTCTTTATGATAACAATATAAGCAAAAACAAGCAAAAATAAGCAAAAGCCTGTCTATGCAGAAAATAATCCATCAGTGGATTTCAATGCCTTCCTTAGTATTTTAGGAAATCATATTGAATCTTGTACAGAAATATCTAATCCAAACAATTCTAAATTGAAACGTCTTAGGCCATGAATAAGCCGTGGGCTTTTGGAAAAAAAAGTGTTTAAAAAATCAAGTTAATACAAATTAAATGTCTCTTTGAAAAATTAAACGACGAAGTTAAATTATATATAAAAGTGAGAAGAGATAACTATTATGCCGGTAAGCTACAGAACTGCAGAGGGAACGTAAAGGAAGAGTGGACAATTGTCAATAATATCGTAAAATATAAACCTCGAAAAGATAAAATTTCCAACATTCAAGTAGAAGACAAAATAATATCAGATCCTGTGGCCATTGCGAATCATTTTAGTAAATTCTTTGTATCTGTCCCAACTCTCTCATGGACTTTTCCTCTGCAAGGTATATGTTCTTGCAACTTATTTGCAGATTTAATAGATGAGCAACACCATATTTTTAATACTATTTCTCCGTTGGAAATCCATAATCAAGTCTTATCCCTTGATGATAAAAAAATGTACACCTGCCGATAATATTACTAACTGCCTCTTGAAACTAATTTCTTTATACGAGTATATGGTATTGTGGATATATTATGTCACTTATTTAACGAAAATGTAAATTTAGGCATTTTTCCTGCAGCTTTAAAAACTGTTCAAGTCATTCCATTATTCAAAAAAGGTAATCGAAGTTTAATGTCCCAATATAGACCTATTTCCATTCTTCCAACAGTTAATAAGATCTTTGAAAAACTAATGAAAAAGCGTAAAATATTTTTTTTCGTAATGAAAGGGGAGATCCCTTTCTTTTTTTTGTCTGTAGTGAAATAAATGATGCTCTTAATAAAAATAAAGCGTGTTTAGCTCTTTTTCTTGATATAACTAAGGTATTTGATATGGTCAATCATAATATACTTTTAGACAAATTGTACAAAGCTAGACTGAAAGGCGTTATACATAAGTGGTTTACCTCGTACCTCAAGCGTGAGACTTGACATGATCTATAGTGATGAATTAGATACTAATATTGGTGTACCTCAAGGATCCGTATTAGGGCCGCTTTTATTTTTAATTTCGGTAAATTCATTGTTCATTCAAAACTTTAAAAGTCAAGTTACAGCCTTTGCTAATCACTTTTATATACACGAATAATAACCTTTTTGATACCATAATAAAACTTAATATGGACATACAAATTCTACGGCAATGGTTTGCAAGGCCGTGGTTTGTAAGGTTGTTTTTTACTCCACTTCTTGTCCAAAAATGTCCTTATCTACTCACATTTGTGGGAAAAAAAAAACTATTCTGATAAATGTCTGTAATACTAATTGTGTTAAGGTTGAAAGTTTTGAAAGATATCTCGCTGTTTTAATTGATAAAAATGTGAGCTGGAAACTGCATGTAGAGGTATTGAAAAATTATATGTTATATGTTACGCGCAAAATGTATTTTTTGAAACCATACTAAAGTTCTTCTGATGATATATTGTGTATTAGTATTATGTATTATGTATTAGTACACTCTAAACTATGGTGTTGCAAGTTGGGGTGGAATATACAACCGAACAATTAATATATTAAATGTTGCCCAAAAACATCTGCTACGAATTATTTGCCGGGCAAACAGACTTGCAAGTAGTTGGTCACTTTTTCATAGTTTTCGGGTGCTCCCAGTAGCTCATCTTTTTACCTTTAAACTCTTATAAGTCTTTTTTATGAGTAGGGGGTACTGTGCTACTTTGAGAAGCTCACACACTTACGGTTTAAGAGTGAATAACATGGGAATGGTAAACATTCATTTAGCTAAAAAAAACACACTTTTATAAATTACATTGCGGTAGCATCTAGCCTTTTTAATAAACTACCTTTTGATATAAGATCTGAAACACAATTTACAATTGGCTTTTTATTATGGATAGCCCTATGATCAAAATACTGTTAAACTCATCTCAATAAACTTCATCAAATTTCTTTCTTATATACATATTTATTTACTTATTTATTTCTTATCTGTTATTTTTCCTTTTTGCTCTCAAACATACTTTTTATAATAAATTCTAAACTTATTTGTATAAACAGTTTGTTTTCTAAATAAAATTTGTAAATCCAACCCCAAAAACACAAAATCGAAAAAAAAAAAAATGTAATCTCCAATTGACGGATCATTCGCCACTAGTCACCTTTCTAAATATCAATAGTGTATTAGCAATAAGTTTCGTATATCGTATTTCCATATTACTAAAATTGTTGGCATTGCTAGACTATCATGACATTTACTTCTTTTAGGTCACGTGGGAAAGAAATCTATTGCAAAATTATTTTGTAAACATAATTAAACAGATACATACTTGCAAAGGTTTTTAAAAAAACTTATATCATTTTGGTTAAAAGCATTTAAGAAATGAATCCTATTTGTCAGATATAATACGTGAGCTGAAAAGTCCGTGCCGTTTCTAAGAGAGGGCATCACTTGAATTACATCCATACCATTTTCAGTAAGTACCAATTTTCAAAAGATGCGCGACTATTTCCTGTTCGCAGACCTCAAAAGAATGCTCGCCGGAAAGAGATTTAAGGCCGATGAAGAAGTAATCGCCGTAACAGAGGCCTATTTTGAGGCTAAACCGAAATCATACTACAAAACTGGTATCGAAAGATTGAAAAATCGTTTCAATCAGTGTATCGCTCTTGAACTGTTGAATTTTGAAAACATTTTGTGTTTTGCTATAAATCGGCACTGACTTTTCAGCCCATGTGTTAGATCCTAAAGGCTTCAAAGAATGTAACCAGCTGGAAGTAAAGAAAGAAGTCGAGCAGGAAGTATTTAAAAGATTTACGAAAATGAAATCTAGGTTACCAAACCTTTAAGAAGTAAGAAGGTCTAGTCGACTTAAGGACAAGAATAAAAAAAAAATTAAATGAAATAAAAACCGCTTTAAAAACTATATATATTATATATTATAACTATTATAACTATACATAATTACATATATACTGAATTAAAATTAATTAGTTAATAATTGTATTCATAGGAATTATGATAAAAAGGGGATGATTTTATGTATTTGAATTGTTATCACATAAAATCCTCTAAATCTGTTTTCCTATTTACATAACACCCATGTACTTGAATATACTACAAACAGAAGGTAAGCATTAGAATTCACTCTCTTTGACCGGCAACAAATAAAGTGTTATCCAGAAGAACGGTAACGATTTAATCTAACAGAGATGACATTGATAAACTCTTTATTCGAGTTATTCACCTCACCTGCTTGTAGCAGCCACACAAAAATACATCTAACCCCAAGTCTAAATATGGGAAAAAATCATCTTTGTGGGATAATTTACATACATAATATATCTTGAAGCAACTCTGACAACAAAATTTGCATAGCTGATTTCAGAACTTAAGGGAAAGATGAACAGCATTATCAGCGAGGCAATATCTTGCATATCGCAGCAATGATAACTAAATTCATCTCTTAGCTTGTTAAATAGCTTAAATTCTATGTATATATTTTCCAAAAAAGCATTCTTGAAATTTAAAAATAAATATTTTGCAGAATTTCTAAATGTCCATTTTCAAATTCCTTAAAGTCTGTAAATATGGAAGATGTACTTGGTACATATTCTAATTCCAATTTACAATTCCAATTCCAATTCCAATTCTAGTTAGAAGGAATGAAATGTTCTCTACTTGTAAGCCGTTGTGTAATAGCATAAGTGCACTAATAATTAATTTGTTGCCATCCTTTAATAAATTTCATTTTATTTGTAACCTTTAAGCTTTTGTCAAAAAATTAAAGATTACTAAGAAAATTGTTCATATCGTTAAAAAAAGTCATTTGATCTTCATAACCAAAGAACACTCTCCTAAATACTACCATACTAATTGCTTGTAACTTTGGGTTTTATCCCTAACCATAATTGCTATGACATAATAAGCAAGGTTTTGCTTAAACCATTGTCTTCTAAAAATATTATTTCTCCGAAAGACTTATATAAATATAAATCCGTTTTCAATGAAATTTCATCTTAACAAATGAGACAAGTTTTTGCTATCTCTGGTAAGTTTTGTATTTTGAGCTTTAAGGCATCAAACCTGGTCATGCAGACCAGAACTTCAAGGCCAACATTTAAGAGATCTCAATAATGTGTTTTTTGAATTAAAATTCATAAAATTGTAACCTGTGTGAGATATAAAATATAAACGTTAGCTAAATTTTTTAAAATCACTTGAATTAAGTGGAAAAATAGACTTTGATTTCGCTATATAGAAATCGTTACTGTCTTTTTCCATAATCTGTTTCTTTAAACTTTAACACTCTGCTCTCAATTTCAATACTTCGACTTCAAAGCTTCCACTTTCAATTGTTTGAGTCCGTTTATTCGTTGTTGAGAACATAAAATACTGAATATTGTTCTCGCCATCTGAGCTTACAACTTCTTCATTCTTACTCTCAACCGTGTCTTAAGTATTTCGCATTCTCTCTTCGCATTTTTCTGTCGTCCACATATATTTTTCGATTTCTGTTACTTCCATAGCATCGTTTCCTGTTATAAATTTATTTGGAACTGCAAGCCATTTTAATCACCGTTTCGATTTTCTGTACATTAGTACATTAGTCATTCCAAAGTTTTAAATGAATTAGCTCTTTATTTATAGATTTTAGCCATTTAAGCCTCATATTTAAAAAGAATCTATTTTAATACCACTATTTTTTTCGTTAAAATTCTTTTCTTACTTGTCACTATTCAACGGTAATTGAAACATAATTAATCCTTCCAATTCTTCTTCAATGCGTTACACAATAAATAATTTAAAGTATGTTCACCCATTCCTTATATTTACCATATACGAATACTTCTCACTATAAATTATAGAGGCTTTGAAATATATTTTCTTTTTTTTACTAATTTTCTCGACTTAAAAGTTGTTGGTACATCTTATTACAATTCCTGTTTAAAACTGTGTGAAATCACCAATCCACCGCCTTTAAAATGGTAAAAAAATTTTACTATATCATACTTTAACATTAGGAACAACTTAAAATATAGATTGATTTACACAAATGGTCAAGATCTTGTTTTTTTTTTTTTTTTTTTTTTTTTTGAATTTGTGTAAGGATTAGTGATTCCGAAGTTGTATTGAAGTGTCCCTTCTTATTGTAGATATCGTTTGGCTAACCAACTCTGTAAAAAAAATGGTTACTTTCATCAGTGAGAACCAGAAATAGTTTTGTTTATGTGAGGAAGTGCAACGACGACTCTCTCTTTCCACTTTCCCCCATAATTTTTTTTTTGTTTTTGAAAATATTATTTTCAATATTCGCTTACTGTTAATATAGTTGTGTCTTATGTTTTAAGTAAAGTGTTCAAGAATGCTCTTCCCTCGTCTAATTTTGTAAATTAAGTCACGGTCCGATCAATTATAAAAAATTTGTCAAATGCACGCACGAGGCTAAAAATATTCTACCTTGATGCACGTAGTTTCAATTTATTGAACCACATATATAAAATAAATTTTCAATTGGTCCAAAGTTTGCATTATCTCTATTACTGAAACTTGGCTGCAGTCAAATACAAAGAAAAAAAGGATGTGTTACATCAGCTACACAAAATCCCGACCTATAATCTAATTCATAATGAAATAGCTACCCATACAACAGGCGGGGCGTTGCTTTGCTAGAAGTTGCTGATGGAATAACGAAGTGCCTTATAATCCAAATCGAAATTGCTCCCCAAAACTCTTATTTTCAACGGCCTCTCAACACTGAAAGCATCGATTCAGACTAGATCACCGAAATCAAGCAGTGTTGGGCGCGGTAAGTACGTATGTGGGTGACCACATGGGAACTCAGTACTCCGCGTGCTGTTGACAAAACGCGCCACATGGGCATAGTACCTCGGCGTTAAATCCCGGATCCTACAAATTAATTTGTATCGTTCCCTTGATAATAATAATAATAATAATAATAATAAAAAGCTGCAAAGTGGTTTTGGTTACCAACTTGGTGTTGGTAATACTGGAAAGAAGGCTTTGTCCTGTCTGGATGAAAATCGAGATGAGCGAAGCAGAAAAAAAGCCTTGCGAAAAAAGATTTTTATTTGAAGGCGAGTTTTCCAGGTGTTATAATGTGTGTCGATGGAACACACATTAATATAGTTGCCTCTTCCGAAGAAAAGGGATATATTAGAATCAGAAAGATAATATAATTTCTTACCTTATAACTTACATGGGTTTAATACAGATGTACCCATTTATTTTAGATTTGTGACAACAATTTAAAAATAAGAAGTGTTTATGCACGCTATTCACGATTCGCACATATGAAATCTAAGTGACGCGAAACGATACTTGCAAACAAAATATCAAGAAGGCAAAAGGAATACTTAAATTCTAGGTTTTATTTAGTGATGAAATGTTATGCCATCTATTCTACATTTAATGATATTGAGGTGATGCCGGTTATTAACTGGAACCTTGGATGATGACTTCTTATCGTTGTGCAGAAGCTGCAAGTCCGAAAGGCATTTACAACAGTAAACACAGCAAAACAAGAAACCTTGTAAAACAGGCTATGGGATTTCTGAAAAACAGATTTCGATGCATACTTGGTGCACGTCAACTGCAATATATTCCTCAAAAAGCTTTACAAATCATTAATATCGTTTGTGCATTGCATAATATATGCCTTCATTTTCGCGTTTAAGACTACACATAGTGAATTTAAAGTCCAAGAAGAACCACAATACATCGGTATTGATTATTCCAGTAATCACCGAAACGCAGCAGAAGCTAGAAATAACATTTTAAAAACATTTGTAACGTAAAAAATTTTTTTAAGAACAAAATAACAAAAATTTCAAGGTCAAAAGAATTTTAAAACTATAATGAAAAAGAATAATAATATAATATAATATAATATAATATAATATAATATAATATAATATAATATAATATAATATAATATAATATAATATAATATAATATAATATAATATAATATAATATAATATAATATAATATAATATAATATAATATAATATAATATAATATAATATAATATAATATAATATAATATAATATAATATAATATAATATAATATAATATAATATAATATAATATAATATAATATAATATAATATAATATAATATAATATAATATAATATAATATAATATAATATAATAATAATAATATTTCACAGCATGGAACTTTCTTGTAGAGTTACATATATAAATAGATAAATTTGGTCTCTTCAATACAATTTATGTTATTCATTGTAATGGGGATTTAGCTTCTTTGGCATTCTCCACCACCAGTTGCATTGACTTGTTCTCGACAAGTTTCTTTTTTATGCACGATATCTAATCCAATCAAACCTAAGAGTATTCAACAGGATTTGAAAATTATTCCTTTCCCCCCCCCCCCCCCCCCCACTTTTCTCCACACTGAAGTTTCTTTTGAAGGTGGCCCGAGAGCATTAAGCTCACATTTTACTTCTTCCCAGAACATTTTCAGCGAAACGGAGGAAAAAAAAAACTGTGCGGTGGAGAATGATTCTGCTGGAAATAAAAAAAAAGTTAAGCTGGGATTCTTTCTTCTTGTTGATTATATCATCCGTAAGGATGAGAGGCAGCAACTTGCTGCGATTTCTTTGATGAGTTGAACAAGCAGTATGAAACAAAACATTCAATTGTTTCTTCCGCGTGAAAATGTCGACGCATCTTTGGAAGATTCCGATTGCGAAAATGTGGAGATTAATAATAATTCAAGACAACCCATTGAATAACCCAACGTTAAGTCAGTCGTTCATTGATCTCCGCGGAGAATAGACGTGTTTTGGCTTTTTTGTGTGCGAATCAATCAATTAGTAAAAATCAAGTTAGAGACAGTTCTTCTAAGTTATTCGGTATCCTGGTGGTAGTGGCAGCAAGCCGAGAAAGCAGGGGTCGTGGGTTCGGGTCCACCAATAAAACCATTGTCCGCTTTCATTTTTTCTTTTTTAGTGGTTAAAAAGACAAAAAAAAATATTATTGTCTACCTATTCTATTGTTTGTTCAAACGATGAGTTGCAGTGCACGGTCCGCTATGTCGATAGCGGATTAGAAGATGGCGCGATGTCATCTGATAATCAGGCCGTTAAGCCAGTTCAAGAGAAATCAACAAAAATAACAACAACAACAAAAACAGCAACATCGGCAATGACGATAAAGAGGAGGAAGATGTTGAAACCAACTACAAACTCAGCAAAGCGCCCTTCCCTTTTAACCTCTCCCAAAAAGCTGCCTGGTAGAGCAAGGGAAGAGGCGCCAACAACGACAAAAAAGGCGGCAGCTGACAAAAACAATCTCCCATGTGTATCCGTTGGTGGAGAGGACCATTTTATGGGCAAAAACGCCTTCGCGTTTTTGGCGACTTCCGAGTCAGAGGATGAAGAGGACGAGGTTGAAGCGCTGAACAGCAGCATCAGGCATCTACAAAAAAAAAGTACTTGCAATAAAAACTAAGCAAGTTGCAAGACGAGAGAGAGAACTGCAACAGCAACTACAGTGCTCTCAACGGGAGTTCAAGGGGAGTGAAACCATACCCCAACAACAACCACAGAAACATCAGCTACAACAGCAATAATATAAAAAAATGGCACAAGAACAAACAATGGAACTGGCACAACCACAGCAAAAAAGTAAAATACAACAAAAACAACAACAAAAAAACAGAAAAGCAACAGCCACAACAACAGCAACAACAGCGAGAGCAGCAGCGTCAACAGCAACAGCAACAACAACAACAACGAGCTAAACAAAGGATACCCCCGATCAGTGCTCACAATCTGGAATTAAAAGAAACAATTGATCTGTGTAAGTCGGCCATAGGCAATAACTTTTTTATCAAAAGATTAGGTAATGATAGGCATGCGATCCACTGCAATACAGTGGAGCGCTATAATAAAATTAGAACCTTGTTAAAGGATTCGGCGACGGAGTTCTTCTCCTTCACCCCGAAGGGGGAAAAGCTGCAAACAATGCTGCTGAGGGGTATAAAACCGTCAACCGATCTGGAGGAGCTCCTCGCACTGCTCAAAGAGAAAGAGTGCGAAGAGCTCAAATTCGTAGGGGTCAAGCCGTTCACCACAGCCAGAGCCAAAAGGGAGAAACGGAAACTACCGTTCTTCCTGGTTTAGCTAACTCCCGATAGCAAATTGGATGGTCTAAAAAACCTAGAGGTTGTACACTGGGAAAAATTAAAGAGGAGTGAAAACATTTTACAATGTGTTCGCTGCCAAAGGTTCGGGCACGCCGCGTCGAACTGCGGAATGCAGCCTCAATGCGTGAAGTGTGGAGAGAACCACAAGTCAGAGGAATGCGCTCTGGAGCGTCAGAAAAAAGCCAACTCTCTTGTGCCTTATGTAGGAACAAGGGGCATACCGCAAATTATCGGGGTGGTCCTAAATTCCAATACATAAAAAGAGTAAATCTGGTTCGACAGCAGAAGGTGGAAGTCAAACGTCCACCCGTGCAAATACAAACACCAGCAAATACAACAATACAATACAACAAGCAAAGGTAGCTTCTCAGGCCCCAGCGCCTAAAGCACCAGAACCTGTACCTGACATGCTGGCTATCTTGCTCTCTATTCAGTGGCAAATGGCTCAGCTTCAGCGTCAAATACAGGAACAGGCGACGCGGGTAGATCAAATACACACGCTGCTGCCGGGCCTAGCGCACCTCCAGTCGTAATGGGTACGTACATGCAAACCCTGAAGGTCCTTGCAGTGAATGTTGATTCACTGATTAGGTTAGAACGAAGAGCCACACTATTTAAGTTGCTTAAAGACCAAGCCCCTGATGTGCTATGGGTAAGTGAAACTAAGCTTACTAAAAGACACAAAATGAGGCACAGAAGATATAAAATATTACGAAGAAACCGACCCAACTCCATTCAAGGAGGAGGTATTGCAATTTTTGTAAGAAAAGGACTGCATTCCAAAAGAGTATACAGTCGTGTAGTACGTAGGTTTCAGGTGCTGTAAGCATGCGTCATGTACATCCCTCTCCGTAGTGGAAAGCGGCTGTGCATGGTGTCTGTCTATGCACCTAAGTCTACTCAATCCACCTTATTCATCTCAGAGCTCGAGACACTTTTTCGATTCCTGAGGCTGGAATTGGAAGACAACGAACTATGGAAAAAACGATACCTCGGTATCTACACACAGACAACGAAGACATATTCCGCAAAGCAACTATTGACGCACTGCACCGACATAAAAGTAGACTGCTGTCAAGACTAAAAACCTTGTGCAGACAGTTTACTGACAGACATAACCCGGAGATCATGACATTAAGTCGTCGATTAAAAATCTCCAGATATTAATAAAGGAGAATTACAGAAATTCTGTAAGTTTGTATTGGAACAATGAAATTCGGGCTTTAAACACCAACAACCCGAATATGTTCCCGCAAATAAATAAAATATTCCGGAGAAATAATCAAAACGACCTTCCATGTCTCAAAATCGCCCGAACGACGAACAACGAACAAATACTTGTAGCAGCGGGTATCGATCCAAATGAGGCAGTTGATGATGACAACTTCTTTGTGATCGAGGATCCGCAGGAAAAGGTAGAAGCTATAAGAGTGACTTTTCAGGAAGTGTACAAGGCGAATGACATCATTGGCCCGAACCACGACCAGGAGATTCGAGTCCTTGTGCACAATTTCTGCCTTCGAAATGAAATTGTGGACTGGCGATTCGAGAACTCGGGTTTCACCCAGGAACCGATGAAATACCGAACATTGTGCTTCGACATCTCCCACTGGAAGCGGTGGACATTTATACCACCCTGTTTAATAATGCAATGAATAATGCATATTATCCAGCGCATTGAAAAACTGCGGTGGTACATCCCATTCCCAAAAGGAATAAAGATACTTCCAATCCGGCGAATCTCCGCTCGATCAGTCTTCTTCCAAATATCAGTAAGGTTTTCGAAAAGGTGATCAATAGAGTCCTGACTAAGTGGGTTGAGGACAAACATATAGTTCCGGATAATCAATTCGGTTTCAAGGCGGGGCATGATATCGTTCATGCTGCGTCTAAACTGGTTTCTGATATCCAATGGAACAAACACAAGAAACAGTGCACTGGTGCCTGTCTGATTGACTTGGAAAGGGACTCTTCTTCAAGCTTGACAGGTTGGGCATTAGTAAACCACTGCTGTATATTCTTTTTGATATGCTCTACAGTAGACAGTTTATTGTGAAAAATGGCGATGTGACTTCTGCTGGAAAATTTAACATTAAAAACGGTCTGCAACAAGGTGCGGTTAATTCGCCGATCCTTTACACAAGTGATCTGATAGGCTCACTTCACCATGCCATACCGTACGCTGACGACTTAATTGCGTACAGATCGGATCCAAAGATTGAGGTCATTAATACACTTTTGCAACTTGACTTCGACAAAATTAAGTGATATTGCGACGACTGGAAGTTGAAAATTTACTTTCAGAAGTCGGAAACCATTCTGTTTAGGACGCCTTTGTCTGGGGCCTCTAGGGATACCAGAAAGAATTGGCGAAAGTTCTCTATCGTAGGACAACTTGGACAGTCACTTGCTTGTCGAAATGTAGTCAGATACCTTGGGATCTGGCTAGATCAATATCTGTATTTTAACAAACATATAGATGTTGCTCTGGCCAGAGCCAAAGGTGCTTTTGCCCTTACAAAGAGACTGTTTTATAACAGCCAACTCAATGCGAGGCTGAAGGTGATCGGTTACATGGCCCTTATCAGGCCCATGCTCGTATTTGGATGTCCTGTGTGGTTCAACGTGAGAGCAACTTTATTAGAAAAGATTCGGGTGTTTGAGAGGGCTTGTCTTAGGACTTGTCTTCGCTTATACAGAACACCAGAATCTGAGTACATCGTAATGAGGTCTTGTACAGTAGGGCGAGCCTAATAAGAGTGGAAAATTTCGTCATTAAGTTGACTCGAAGGCATATTGCAAGAGCAATGACCTCATCGAACAACCTGATCTCCGGGGCTTACTACCCTAATTATATGTATCACGAGAGTTTTCGCTTTAACGGCTTTATTCTTCCAGAAGCGTTTCTCTACCTAGATAGTAAAGGTCTGATCCAGGACAGACTGGCGGTGCCGCTAATCTTCCACGTCGGTCGAATGGCTGCGGACAGGCGACTCAACTACGACAGAGACGTCGCACACGGCAGTGCGGAGCGTCTCCGGTTCAGTAGGTCGGTAGGGAGTCGCGACCTGACTGATGTTTCTCAGCAGCACCAACAATTTTGGTGCCTTTTTGAGGGAGAGGATCCTTCGTCGTTGAATTCCTTCAATACTTGGTAGCTTCATGTGAAGCAAAGTGGGTCGCCTAATTTTTTTTAGCCATGGCCGGTTTACATAGTTTTAAGTAGGATTAAGTTAGATTTAAGAAAAAAATAAATAAATAAAAACAAAAAAGAAATTAAAAAAAAAAAAATTGAAAATGGAAAAAAAGAACATATATATATATACACATATATTTGTATATTAAATATATATATATATAGATACATATGTGTATGTATGGATTAGATGTAAGTAGGTTAAGTAGATTAAGATTTAATTTTAGGTTGTTTGTAGGATTTTAGTTTTATGTTTTATAATAAAATAAAAAAAGTCAGGTTACTAAGTTTTTTTTTTGCAAAAAGTGCTTTCTTAGTTTTAATTATAATGAATAGAAATAGTATACTATAGTAGTAAGATACATCGAAAGACATAATTTAAGTGTTAGGTTTAACTTAGAGTGCTCGCATGGGGCCAGTAAGTTAGAATAAGATAATTTTAAGTTAATTAAGCTAATTTTTAAGCATTTTTTTGTCTAGCAAGTAAGAGTAAATTAAGTGATACAATAAAAGTGCATACTAACTAAAAAAACTGAAAAATTCCCTTGTGGTCAGTGTCTTGTCTTGTTCCTTTTAAAGACTCTCGGTGGTTGTGAAAAAATCGCATTTTCCCCGCCATGTAGAAATAAATTTTTCACCTTTAACTTTAACTGTCAACAGCTAGGCAAAGCTGTCCAAAGGTCGTAAATTGCTGTAATAAGAAAATTAATTTATATTATTTAATAATAAATGAATACTTTACTAATAAACAATTGATACCTACACAGTGGGTAATTAATTAAAATAAAAACCTTTAAAAATGTCGAAATTGTCATCGGGTGTTGATCAGAAAGGTGTTCTGGAGCAGATTCTTTGTGGCTATTCCAACTTCAAACCCCGGTGGGCTTTCGTCGGTGTAGTAAAAAAAAAACAGGACACGCGGCCGCTAGAGAAAAAAAAATGTTCAACCGTTCGGGAGGCCGGAAGATAGCGGCTGACTTTTAAGCTTGACTTTAACCTTGATTTTTAATTTTTTGATATCTCTCAATTCCTTTAGCTGTACGATATTTCGATTTTTTTTTTTTTTTTTTTTGAGATTTGCTACTGCCGTATATTCTTTACTTTTAACCATAAACCCACCCCTGGAGTTTCCTTTGTCGACATTTTAATCCGCCATTATCGGTCAAACCATGTGGTTTTCGGGTCCGCTCTTTCTCAAAAAAATAAAAAAGGAAGAAAATAGTTTATTGATTCCTGCCGGCAGACCGACTACCAAATAGTAATTTTAATTATTTGCTTAATTTAATCCGTGGAAAATAAAATAACACTGCAACAATGCTTGCGTTGTGGTTCCTGTCCTCACTCCTTGACAGGACTACTACAACAAAAAAAAACATAAATCATGCCGACAATTCAAAAATACCAACGGAAAGAACTTAGGATGCTGGGGGCACTGTGGTGTTGGCTAGTGCTGGCTATTTCCCTCCTAACCTGGAAATCCGCCTGGGTTTAAGATTTTCCCTCTGGAGTGGATACCGTCTCACCGGCTCACATCATCTCCAGCCGAGTTCTACCTTCTTCCCTTTGGTACATTATCTTGACATTATCTTATAAACTTGCTTATTTTGAGATGTAAACATCCCCAAATTCATTACGACTCAAATCTGCCGGAGCTGTTCGCCTAATACGACAACGCCTGTTTGAAGTAAGATTCCAGAAACCCTAATCGATATTCTATATCCATAGCTGAAAAGTGTTTGCTTTCAACTGCATTTTTTATTCGCGTCTAGAAGCGTTTTTGTTTTAAATCTTCGATTTTCTCCGCACCTGAGTCTAATGACTTTCTGATATAAGAGATATTGATACCCGAATGGTAGTTACAATGTTAAAAGATTGAAACAATTAAAACAAATAATTTTATAGATTTAGATTTTTTTAGATTTAGATTTTTGTTCAATATAATAAATTGCACATTAAAATCATTGAGAAAAAAACTGAATAAAATAAGGCATGACATTTATGTCGTCTGCCTGAGTAACAACATTTCCATAAGTTTTACAATATATTAATCATTAAACGAAATTTTAAATGCATTTTAATAACATTTTCATGTGCTTTTGGTTAAGCGAAAGTAAATGACTTTAAGTTTAGTTAAAACAAAGATAAGTTTGAAGGAGACTTTAATATTTTTCTGGGCTTTTAGTTTAGCTAAGACAGAAGTGTATTTTTAGAGTATAGAGACTTTTAGTTTAGTTAAAAACAAATTATGAATATTAACAAATGTAATGAATGTTGGTTAAAAATTTGCGTTGATTATTCTTGTTCTGTAAGCACTGGATTCGATGCAATACTTAAACAATTGTATCCAGGTTGAACCGTTAAGATAATATTTGATCTCATCAGTATTAAGAATTTTCGTCCCAAAGCAGAAACGTTTCAACTCTTTCAGTACGGGACACACTCCAATGAATTGCAGTACGTCTTCCCTCTCATGTAAGATGCAAAGAGTGTAATTGCTAGTCCCTTCGTTTCGATGTAGCACATAGTTTAGTTTAACCATCTCTCCTCTAATTTTGAAAATTGTTGCAATCATAAAACTGGAATAGTTGCTTTTGAAGTAATTGTTTTGATATTTAAGTTTGTACGAAATGTGTCGTCAACGACCAGTATGATGACAACTCCCTTTCATGCATCGGTAACTCCAATCCACACTAATAAATTTATTCCAACAAATTATCAAAACAGAGATAGTGTTATTGTTAATGGAGGGGGTTCAAATGATATCCACCTTGGAGAGAACGGAACATTTAATGTCATAGATTATTATTATTATTATCAAGAGAACGATACAAATTAATTTGTAGGGTCCGGGATTTAACGCCGGGGTACTATGCCCATGTGACGCGTTTTGTCAACAGCACGCGGAGTACTGAGTTCCCATGTGGTCACCCACCTGCGTACTTACTGCGCCCAACACTGCTTGATTTCGGTGATCTAGTGGGAACCGATGCAGTTTTTTTTTTTACAGTTTAAACGCATTTTTATGTTCTTAATTCATTAATTCTTACATGCTAAACGCTTGGAAATTAGCTTAAATTACTTAAAAAATTTATCTTATTCTAACTAACTGGCCCCATGCAGACACTCTAAGTTGAACCTAACAATTATATTTTGTCTTTCGACGAGTACAATATTAATTTTTTGCATTAAATGTGCTTAAAATACTAATTAAAAACTAAGAAAATATTTATTTTTTAATTTAAAAACTTAGTAAACTAACATTTTTTTATTATATTATAAAACTTAAAGCTAAAAATTAAAACTACCTAAAATAAACATCAGCTTAGCCTACTTAAATTATCTTATTATAGGTATTATTCCTTTTTTGTAGAAGGTTACAAACTTCTGTTTTTTATTTTTTTTTTTTTAGTTTTTTAATTTTTTGTTCTTAACTACTATCTTAAACCAAGCTAAAGCTATGTAAGCCGGCCACGGCTAAAAAATTAGGCTGACCAACTCTGCTCCTTATTGGAGCTATCTTGCACTAGAGGAATTCGACGACGTAGATTCCCCTCCTTCAACAAGCCATCAAAATTGTTGGTGCTGCTGAGCAACATCCCTCATATCGCGACTCTCACCGACCTACTGAACCGGAGACGTTCCGCACTGCCGTGTACGACGTCTCTGTCATAGTTGAGTCGCCTGTCCGCAGCTGTTCGAGCGATGTGGAAGATTAACGGCACCGCTAATCTATCCTGGATCAGACCTTTTTTATCTAGGTAGAGGAACGCCTCTGGAGGAATAAGCCCGTTAAAGCGTACTCTCTCGTGATACATATAATTGGGGTAGTAAGCCCTGGAGATAAGGTTATGATCATGCCCCGCCTTGAAACCGAATTGATTATCCGGAACTATATTTTTGTCCTCAACCCACTTAGTCAGGGCTCTATTGATCACCTTCTCGAAAACCCTACTGATATTTGGAAGAAGACTGATCGACCGGAGATTCGCTGGATTGGATGTGTCTTTATCCCTCTTAGGGATTGGATGTACCACCGCAGTTTTCCAATGCGCTGGATAATGGGCATTATTCATCGCATTGTTAAAGAGGGTGGTATAAATATTCACCGCTTCTAGTGGGAGATGTCTAAGCACAATGTTCGGTATTTCATCGGGGAACCGATGCTTTCAGTGTGGCGAGGCCGTTGACGATATAGATTATTTTATCTAGTGCAACGATAATACTTGTATAGGAAACGAATTGAAAGTTTAATTGGAGTCCATTTACTCAAACAGCACTTTAACGGCGAAACGACAACGACAAAGGTCCCAATAGGCGATGTAAAATGATATGCGAGGCTATGCAGTGGGAAATTCATAATGTGGAGATGGCGAGTATTGGTTCAAGTTTTCGAGCGAAATTGTAGAAATTATGTAATAGCTATTTTATTATAATGATCGATGTATATGTATAGGGTGATTGACCGAAAGAATAAACTAAAATGTAATATTCTGCTTACACTTATTTTTAATATGTGTAGGTTGAAATTATATTCAAGGTGCGTTGGTACGATTTTTTTCTAAATGAGGATTTTAAATTTTGTTCTCGCAAGTTATATAACTGATTTGATATAACTGAATGTTTGCATTAACACACATTGGAATTCCGGAATTTCGAAATACATGCCTGGTGTGAGCAATTTATAAACACCCCTTTTCTTCCCCAAAGAATTTCTGGTGGGCCTCGTTCGTTTGTCCTGTCGTATCTCAATTGGTTGCAATTTCCAATTTCAAACCGAAATCGGGATCGAAACCGAAACCGTAACTAACTAATTCAACACGAATAGTTTAGTTAACACGATCGGATACACGCACTCTTAAGGTTAACACGATCCGATTTTGAGATCGTGAAATCTAAACCCTTGCATCATGCTATACTTTAGCACATTAGACAGAAAGCTAGGGGCAGGGCCGATGTCGCCCTAATCTCTTATTACATAACAAGGGGGGTATGAGGACATTTTAGCATTAGCTCCATCAATGATTAATAAAATATAATATAATTCCGTCCCCTACCGCGAAAACGGTACTCTCTCAAGCCATGTTGTTCTAAGCCACATGAAAGAATGGATATTGACAATTCCACACAATCACGCAGCGTAAGCTGTATAAATCGACAACAAGGAAACAGACCATTGAAAAGGAGGGCATGGTCTGGTAACTATTCTCAAATGTAACATAGGATATTTAACGTACAAACTTTGGACGAGGGCTCTCGCGAATCATCCAGTGAGGTCAACAGGTACGTCGAATATGCAGTTAAAAATTTGGAAGACGAAACTAATTTTATGTTAGGTGGATATCCAGCCAACCATATATAGAGTACTGCATGAAGCACGGAACCTTATCGACATCGGAGCAAACAAGATTTTCATTAGTCCGTCTGTCTCTAATAATACCATCCATTCTCAGTGCATTCGGCAGTTAGGAAAATTCACGTTACCAAATATATTACTGGAAGATTCTTTGAGCAAGTCGGTAATAGCACCCTTTTAACATTTTTCGTCTAACCCCGATGATACCGGGGGTGAAATCTTAAAAGAACTAGAAGCTGTAATCGACAGAAAGGAAAATGTGCTTAAGTTGTACCCTGATATTGTTGTTCCTCTTAGAGAGGAATTTTCAAGGGATTTTAATATTGTCTTTAGCAAAAATTTTTCAGATAAAATTCAGTCTGAATTGCACCGCATAATTAAGAAATACGATTCCGTTTTTGGCCCCATAACTTATATTGAAATGGTTCAAACGCCGGTACTTGCGGAAATTAAAGCAAGCACTAATGAACCGATTTATAGAATGAGCTATCCTTACCCAGCTGTCCTGAAAAGGAAGTAAATATGGTATATGGGTTATACCCAAGAAACCCAAACCGTCAGGCGAAAAGCAATACCGTTTGGTTATTACCCATAAGCCCCTTAACGCCATGACTATATCCGATGGCTACCCAATACCAGACATAAGCTCGACCATAGTAAGTTTTGCCAGGGCAAAACCTTAGACCTGATCTCCGAATTTCATAAAATTTTAATGAAACCATCTGACTTTTCATAAGACAGCATTTTCCACTATGAATGAAAAATATGAATTCATTCGATTACCTTTTGGTTTAAAAAATGCACCCGCTTTATTTTTACGTATGATGACGTCTTAAAAGAATTCATAGTCAAAATTTGTTCCTTCTATATAAGTAGATAACATCATCATTTTTGGAGATAGTGAAGAAAGCCAGTTAAGAAATGTGAAAACCATTTTGACCAGATTACATGAAGCAAATCCCAAAGTTAAATTAGAAAAAACACATTTTATGAAAACGGAAGTTGATTTCCCAGGATATATCAAAACTCCGGATGGCATTCGCCCAAAGCTGATACGAATTCTTAAGGCAAATCTAAAGCCGAAATTGATTAACAGTATTAAAATATCAGAAGCGTACATAGACATATTGCATAGAATCGATCTCAACAATTCCGTTAGCTGTAAAATTCGCAACACAACATAGAAAGGCGCATAGAAATGCTCCATCTGTGGCAGTCGAAGGATCGCCTTAAGATAAGATAAAGAAAGAAAGATAAAGACCGGGTTCATTGATTGGATTGGTTCTGTCTGGAAATGGGAAATGGCAACCCCTAATAAACCAATTGGAACAACATACAGCCAGGAGAAATTAATCGAAAGTGACAACCAACAGTACAAAATTAATGATGAGCTCGAATTGAAGGACGATTCTCGCAAAGTATACTGAATGAGGTTCTGGTCATGAAAGGAGAAATTAATGAAATTGTTTGAGCTTGCCAAATGGCAAAAAATGGCGTGATCAACACCAACATTCTGGATAGAGAGGAGATAAATAAGATAATCAGCGAACTCGAAAACTTACAATATGAGAATGAAATCGAGGTCATTAAACATGGCACGCCCCCGATTAACACTAATAACTCAATCCTGTTTTACATCCTTCCAATACCGAATTTACTATACTCATAGTTGATCCTGTATCAATCAGTCCTTTATATTTCTTTCCGTCAATAGTTAAGTCTAAAAAGATTTTATTTCCGAGGCCTAGTTCAGAAAAAACTCTGGCTCAATATTGTGTATTTCTTCTTCGTGAATATTAACCTGACTATCCTGAGTTATCTGTCCTACCTCCATTGATTCTGACCAGACTGGTTAAAGACGGGTTGTCCCTGATTGTTGTCTCGGTTTTGTTTTCGTTTTTGTTGGTTATTTTGTCGAGATTGTCCTGATGTTTGTTGGTGATGGTGATTTTGTTGAGGTCTGCCTAACGTTTGTCTATCCTGGTTACTATGCCTAGCTTGCTCTGAATCGGTTTTATGATAGTTCTGACTGTTTCTACCGGAATTCCTATTGTTCTGATAATTGTTACTGGAGTGTGATGTACTCCGCCTATCCTGCGTTACAAATTCCTTTTCTAAATTATAATAGCCATAACCTACATATGTATATAAAATTTCTTTAATTTTGTGTATATCCCATTCATTTCTTATCTCCCTCGATAAATTCCCTGATACCATTTGCTTTATACGGTTAACTAATAGTACATAAAATGTGTGTTTGGTTTCTTGGGTATTGGACTCGTATGTCGCAAATGTGTTAATATCTTTAATTAAATCTTCTATTTTTAAGTTTAAATCATAAATGGAACTTACTTTAAGACTGCTAATTTTCCTTGAAATGTCCTTGTAATTATATGTTGGTCGAAAATGCTGTTTAAGGAGATCCCTCGCCGCTGTCCATCCTTCTGGTGGATTATTTATCAGCAATTCCTTCGGTCTTCCCACGATTTTCGCGTTGTACATTGCCTGCCATAATTCTCTTCTTAGTGGTTCTTCGACTGCATTCATATGTGTCTCAACAATAGTTAGGAATTCTGTCAACTTCTCTGTATCGCCATTGAACTCCTGGATGTGTGTGATTTCCTTCATCCAATGAACTGCTCTGCTTGGTCTTGTTGTGGCTTTTTGGATGGCTAATGCCTCTAACACAGCTGTTACGTCAATTTTCACTTGACTTGGTACAGTAGTAACTAGTTTTAGCTTTTAGTTTTATCTATGTCGTATGTCAATTTTCACTTGACTTGGTACGCTGATTTAACCTTTACTATTAAAGCTTCACTTGGTACACAGATTTAGGTTTTACTATAGCGATTATAGCTTCACTTGGTACACAGATTTAGCTTTTAGTGTAGCGATTATAATTTCACATGGTACACAGATTTAACTTTTACTATAATGATTTTAGCTTGACTCTCGGCTTAGATTCGTTCTCATCTGGATCTAGAAAATATATTTAGATCCTACCGACTGCACCACTTAGATTTTTCTCATTTGATTGGAGAAAAAAAAAAAAAAAAAAAAAAACAATTTTTTTATTTTGGTTGGAACGAGAGCGAGTACTTTATTTCTTGATGATAACTTACGGACTCCTAACAAAATCGTTTTACTTGCTTATATCTATTCTTAGTTTCTAAGGTTTTTGCAGGCTCAGCTGTCGCATTCGTTTACCTGTTTCTCATGTTGCTTCAATAGCGACAGCGCATTTACCGGCGCGCGTGTTTCTACATTTGGAAAACAGACAACAAAACAAAAAGATATTGTTACATTTTAAAGAGAAAAAATACTCGTAGAACTTCGTGGGTTCTCTATGGGATATGTAACCTACATGACATAATCGTTTTCCAGCTTGATAGCTCGGAGAAACTTGGTTGATCTCTTTGTCCGATTTTGTATTTACGAATACTCAAATTGAAAAGAAATAACAACAGACGGAATCGGACGGCGATCTAAGCTCTTCAGTGAATGGCTATGTGCGAACAAATCATTTTTAGTACATTTAAAAAAATGCAAGTGACAATTTTACTATTCCAAAAGTATAGAACTTAATTTATTTGTGGATTAATAATAAAAAACTCAAATTCAATTAGTTTTTGCGGAAAAATCAACAGTTCGCTTATTTCTCCGCGAATAAGCGAATGCTCCTTCCGAATTGTCAAATTTCACTCTCATTCCATAAATGTGAAACCCAATCTACATTCGCACGATTAAAACATTCGATCTGAATTTACGTCAAACATGTTTTTGTTTGGGAAATACAAAAGGAATGACAACTTGATATCGCAGTAGATGTGAATAAAATTTCAAAATTTGCGAGTATTCATTTGTTCGTATTTGCAGTTTGTGGGGCTGTAAATGAACTTTATAGCAAAGAAAAAAAAAAAATGGCACTTAGGCGCCGAATTCAAATTTTGTTGGTGATTATTTTACTTTATGTTTAACAATAAATATGTATATGTGAACAAGTGTGGTTCAGCAATATCTTTTTATTGTTGTTAACTCTACTGTTATCCATATATCGTATTTAATAACTATTTATTTATGAATTTCTTGTTTACTTATTTGTTAATTTATTTATTTGTATATTTATACACATATTTAATTATTTTTTTATCTATTTAGTTGTTTACTTATTTATTTACTTATTTATCTTGTATATGTGTAGTCATTTACATTATTTTGTTGATGTTATTTAATTAGTTATCACATTTATTGATTTATTTGTTTATTTAATTATTTTTTCATTGTTTTTTTTGTTTTTAATTTAAATTTTTTTCTCGTATTTTCCCAAACATAGTTATTCAGAAGAAGAACACAGCTTGTTTGGATTCCCGACACCAAAATATAGTAGATATCACGACCTAGGCCTAATTTTCTCAACCTCTTCTGGAAGCAACTTTCTTGTGTACGTATCCTATCAGTTTCTCCTCGTATTCCTTTGCGAAGTTAATATCCTTAGCCATTTTCCTTTCAATGTTCTGAAGGCGACTAAGAGTCATTAAATAGTTACTAAGCAAAGTATCATCATCTGTTGCTGAAAGAAGTTCGGTCTCAAATCCGCCTGGTACCACTTACGTTTAGCGAAAAGAAGTTTGCGAGCTCTCTCCTTATCAGTGGACTCAAAAAAGACGATTTAGGACTTTGCCCCATAATCCTCCTGTGTAATTGGTGTAGTACCTGTAGCTCTACGTTGTTAATATGAAGAGCGATCCCTTTTTTAGCTTGGATATTGGTTTTTGGGCCATAAAGAATCCATCACAGCTTTGTTTTAGCAGCATTCAAGACGCATTATTGTTTTCTGCGCCAGTCCCAAATGACAGTTGTCAATGCTAATCAGTAACTTAGGCTCGGCGTCGTCGTAATCGAATACTGGAAGATCTCCACATATATCTGTTCTGAAGTTCCTTTAGGTGTAGTGTCTGGAGAGACAATTCCAACTTCTTCTCTGTCCGAATACGCTTAAGATGATGGTGACAACCGTGGATTCCCACCAAGCTTATCTTAATGTTTATAAAATGATATTCTTCTTGCGCTACTTGATCGCTTTACCGTTGAAGTGTCAATAGGCAAGAAGTTCTTCAAAAGCCTAATTGAGCAGTGATGTCTTCTTTACTTAGGATGACTGATGAACATTTATCCAGAACGGCATATGAATTAATGACACCATTCCGACCATGAAGCTGTACTGGAACAACTCTGAAGAGTGTAGCCTGGACAATTTTACAGTTCAGGATTGCCTCGGGCTTAAGATATGACTGTTCAATAAAAACATGATTATTCCCAACTGTGGAAGGTTCTTCACCAGAACGTGCAGTAACTGATGATGTGCATGCTTGCAGTCCCCAATCGAAAAAATTTTCTTGCTTCTACATTGTGACAACGTATGTCTAAGTCGTAGACAAGTGTCTGTGGGTCAAGTGGTAGTGTATGGCTCCCCAATCGGATGGTTTGGGGTTCAATACTAGCCGTGTCCGAAAGACATTCTTTTTTTCAGGCAATTAAAACTCGTTAGATGAAAGGTTGCCTAAAATATAACAACAATTCAATTTACACTAATAATTTAGTGTAAATGTTGGATGCTACCCATGTAGCGAAATAATTACTAAGCCCAAACATTTTTGTCCCTTTCTCTTTCTTTCTCTCTCTTTCCAATTTTCCAAGGAACCTGACACGTGCTCCAGCATTTCTGCTTCTTCACTAGATTTCATTTTGCCTCAAGAGTATCTTTTTAAAATGTCGCACACTCACCTAATCGATGACCACCTCCTCATCTTAGGAAATTAACCTCCGAAGTGTAAGGGCGTGTGTATTTTAACTTGGAAACCTTTTGCTGCGGCGGAAGGAGTGTTCTTGTCAAACTTGCAACTCTATGGGAAACCTTACAAGTCCATTGTTCGGGATGTTATACGTTTACATAAGGACGTTTCACTGATGAAAATTTTTTCCTTTCCATCCTTTGTCTAAATTGAAGTTTTTGGAGTCATTCTTCTAACAAAATCGGTTGCTAATATGTTAAAAGGCAACAGGATTCCTCACCTTTGAGGCGAATAGTGTTAACTAGTCCATTTGACTATCACTGATTTTTGGAATTGTCCTAACTTTAGTTATTTGGCTTCGGATCAGGAATTTGCAGTTTTTCATTGCCAACTATCATCTATCAACTGATATGGTATCATACACATTTAAAAACAATGCCGTCTGTCGCCATGCCGCCATTTTCTTGTATCTCACCAGCTGCTAGATGTTATATTCACAGCACTCCATAATCGCAAATTCCAAGATGAAGGCTTTCCATATCTTGCGTGGATGGACTTAATGTCGATTGGGTGACTGTTTACGAATGATAAAAAAGATACAGCCGAAAAGAAAGACTGATTCTGAACCTCTAATTTTGAATGATCCGCACTCAACGATGCTTCCAAGGCATCAATTTTTAAAGATAATGTTTCGTGCAAACAACTTAATCCATTAACGCGTCATCCATCTGTGCAATTTCAGTTTCAGTCATGTTTTTCGCTAATAATGTTTCGACCTTATAATCTTTCAAAAAAACTGGCAGCTCTAGTAGCTCTAGAAGTATTTCGATTACTCATAAAATCGAAATCATATTATCTGATCAAGTCACTCGAACGTGTATGTTTATTTTCCTCTTTGACAAACGATTTTAATTGATGTACAATTTTTCAAGAATGTATTGTGACAATGAAGAAAAGTCGTTTCTTAAACTTTCTTCGTAAGAAAACAATACTATTTTTCCTTTGTTTATGTTTCTTTAAAACTTTTTTTGGTTAATTTATGTACTTACTAACTGATTGTACGAAGAACGGCTCATTTTTATTTTTATTAGTTAAAATAAAGAACAAAAACCAATAATACTCACTATTGTGCGTGCCAAGGAAGTGTTTTTAAATTTCAATATTAACGATTAACTGTTCGATGCTTATCTATAATTTTGTTCGTCAGTTGTTGGTCAGCACATATAGTTGTAACCTGTTTATCAAATAAGACAGTTGTATTCTAAAGTCGGAAAAAAGGTTCAAGAATTATCTGTGATGTTTTTCTTAAAAAGACAAACAATGTACAATATTTTAATTCGCACAAAAAACGAGGATAGACTGGAGCCAAAACTTGCAAGAAGCCGTCGCACAGTGTGAAATTTTCTCATTCCAGCGGAACTTAATTCCAAATCTTAATGACTGCAACAATGTTAGTCTAATCTGACTAGAAATTTTTTTGTTTTAGTAATGCAAATTTTGAGAACAAAGGCTATACCATATATGAAATATGTACATAACATATATCTGAGATAAAATATGCTTAATTTTTTTTTTCATTTATTTGTTATAAAAGGAACTTTAATCACTATCTGAATAGCAAATAGGAGCAGGAGCAGGAGCAGGAGCAGGAGCAGGAGCAGGAGCAGGAGCAGGAGCAGGAACAGGAGCAGGAGCAGGAGCAGGAGCAGGAGCAGGAGCAGGAGCAGGAGCAAGAGCAGGAGCAGGAGCAGGAGCAGGAGCAGGAGCAGGAGCAGGAGCAGGAGCAGGAGCAGGAGCAGGAGCAGGAGCAGGAGCAGGAGCAGGAGCAGGAGCAGGAGCAGGAGCTGAAGCTGGAGCAGGAGCGGGAGCAGTTGGTGTTTTGAGTAGAGATATGGTTTCTGGCGGAAGGTTGTGAGATTTCATTTCTATTTCCATTTCAAATTTCAAACTGGGATATCTATGGGTTCGGCCAAAATAATGTTTTATAGGCGGCTAAATCAAAAAACTAAATATTTATAACGTTACTCCTCTTATCATCATTAACATATGTATATATAACCCGAGTGCACATACATAAGTACATAGCTGTTTTTTTTTTTTTTAGAAAAAAAAACGTAACTGTGCTTGTTCTATTTCTTTAATGACTAGTAACTGCACATTTCCCGTTTTTGAGGATTTTAGAAGTTAGGTTTAATTTATTTGCACTGACTTGAGTCAATCTGTCGTGAGCTCGGGATTGCATCGTAATAAGAGTTGTGAGTAATAAAAATTTATAATGAGTGCTTTTGTGTAGAAAACGTGCTGCAATCCTCTAGATTTACCACCTCATCAACCCAGTGCTCGTGATTTGCGGCCTGTACGACCATGGATGGTTACGATGCAACCAAAATTGAACACAGAGTTGGTAATTTGCTCTACGTGTAGGAAAAAATTGAGTCAGATCCGAAATTCTGATACAACGCCATTATTGCTAGAGGTTGAAGATCAAATTGAAGTTGATAAAATGTATTTCGATAAAGGCATTGCATTCAATTTGATTAATGAATGCAAACAGTATATTGGAGAAGATACATTCGACAAGAGAAGACTAAGTGACTTAAAATATGTGCAGTCAAAATTGAAAAAGTCTATGTTGAAAATTGCAGAGAAAGTTTTCTCTGTTACTATTGATAATGATGAAGATAATTCCAGAGCCGAAGAATATTTCGAAGGGAAAATAAAAGAATATTTCCATAAAACTACAAGCAAAGACACCAAACTTGTTATGTTGTCTTTACTTTCAAGAGAATAGAACGTCGACAAAAATATTAAAGAGTTTCTAGGATCGACAAGCAATATGATCAAGAAATTTAGAAAACTTCAAGAAGATCAAAGCGTTCCATCACCTTATGGGAAAAGCTTAGATGCTGATATCAAGCAATTGGTAGAAAGTTTTTACTGTGAAGACGATATCAGTCGTTTAATTCCAGGACAAAAAGACTACGTTTCTAACAAAAATTTATTTTCTCAGGTTCAAAAATAAGACGTTTTGCTTTTTTGTCAGAATGAAAATCACAAAAAAACATATTCAAAAACGCCTGGTTCTGGCTGACCTTAGGGAGATATATTATAAGTTCGAAGAAGTTTATAATGATGTTAAGATTGAATTTTCCAAATTCACGTCGTTAAGACCAAAGAACTGCATTTTGGCTGGGTCATCAGCAACTCATTCCGTGTGTGTTTGCATCATCCATCAAAATATCAAACTCATGTTTGAGGGTAGCAATATATCAAGGCAAGGCAATATGACAGCAGAGCCTGCTTAGCTTTGGTAATTTGTAACCCTCCTGATATAAGTTGTTACTTGGGCAAGTGCCTTAATTGCCCAAACTATATATACTTTTCCGAAAATTATGGTTTTTTTGTGCAAGATGCAGTGCAGGGATACCATTGGACTAACGAACAGGCGATGATTCACCCTTTCGTAATATATTACCAGAACCAGATGGATGATATTAAAAATTAAAGTTTTGTTGTAATCAGCGACTGCTTAAAGCATGACACTATCGCAGTACACTTATTTTAGCGCCATTTCTTAGAGTTCCTGCACAAGATATGCCAACATTTTAAGAAAATTATTTATTTTTCCGATGGATCTGCTGCGCAGTACAAAAACAAAAATAATTTTTTTAATTTTTCATTGCATGAACAGGATTTTGGAGTGAATGCTGAATTTAACTCCTTTGCGACCTCTCATGGTAAGAGCGCATGCGATAGACTTGGTGGTACAATAAAAAGACTGGCTACCAAAGCTAGCCTACAAAGACCGTATAAGGAACACATAACAACTCCCTAACAGTTATATAACTGGGCAACTGAAAATATAAAGAATATGGATTTCTCCTACGTGACCACACAGGAGTATAATGAAGAAAAATTATTAAATTATTATTATTAATTAATTAAAGAATTGTGCCGGAAACAAGCAAACTTCATCATATTTCATTTGATTCACAAGGAGTAATTAAAGGAAAATATTTTTATTTTTCATCGGAAGAATATGAATATACTGTTAAAAGATAATAAATAATGATTTTTTTTAGTTTTTAAGGCCTTGGAATACAAAGGCCCAATGTGACTTTTTTTTTAATGAAAATATTTATTACAGAATATTTAGCCGCCTATAAAAAATTATTTTGGTCGAACCCATAGTATATATATATATAAAAACACCATTTCTTAAGTTATTCAAGGATATATGTAAAAAGGATATTCTGGAATATCCTTCGTCCTTGAAAATAAAAATTATTCCAAGTCTTTGAAATTTCACCTTTTCCTGAATTCAACAAGGTATATTTTATTAAATTCTGATGAGCAGAGCCAAAGTTATGATTTTTTTTATATATAAAAGAAAGCATAAATTTTGATTTTTTGCCAAGTTTTGAAGTTCCGTTACACGCAAACTATTTCAAATTCTGCAAAACTTTTTTGCCTTATGATTTGTACTTTTCAGCCAAATCGGGGGGATGTCTTTAGAACGTCGGTCGATTCTTAATGGAATGACCCTATAGGCTTTTAGTTTCTGCAGTATAGTTTTTGAATTTTTCTTCATCAATCTCCAAATCACAGGAAAGGGTTTCGAGGAATACTAAAAATCGATTTAGTAACTTATTATCTATGCTTGTAATTGAAGCAGTTAGCTTCCAGCTTCTAAAATATCTTCTGGCCGAATTACCATCATTAGTGTTGTCCGCTGTTTGTTTTGGTATATTTACCAACAGACCCATTTCTTTTTGGAACCGTTCTTGAATTAAACATTTCCTTTTTTGGACAGAAGCTTTTTCTCCAGATGTCCTAGCCTGTCATTTTTTTATTTCTAGTTTGTAGGAGATATGCAGCAAACATTTATATGCCTGAATCCGAGAATGCATCTGCGTTGCGTGTGAATCGAATCCTGATTCATTTTCTTTGGAGCTACATATGTATGTAGCACTTTTGTGATGAATCGTATTGGGATAAGGCACTGCAAACTTTGCCATCTATCATAGTCACAATTAGATTATGACTTATTTTGATGTTTAAGTCCTTGATTTTAAAATTCATTAAAACAAGATTCTTGATATTATAAATTCGGTTCTTATGACATCCTTTGTTTCTTTAGTCATTTAAAAGCGAATAGGCCTGCAAAATCTAATCGAATTTTCCCCGCATTCTGCCAAACAACACTTTTGGAGCTCTCACAAACAAGCCTTATGGGCACTAAATTATTTTTTTTTTTATAATACCGCGCGCGCATCAAGGGGATATGAATAAGTTTTTACCGGCTTTTTTTCCTGGGCGCAGGCGGGTGGTGTAGTAGTTTGAAACTCAGGTGTATTAGGTTTCGATATTTTTCCCAGGACGAGCTAGTACATCCTCCTCAACCAGTTACATTTAGCCCAGCCAACAACCACTCCAACTTCAGTGTTATGCCTTTATGTCAGAGTTGAAGCCGACGGGACTTTAATATAACTACATACAAATTCTATGAAAAGACTTTTTCACAGAATTGCTTGGCACGGGATTCGAACCCGAGAACATCTGCTTGAGGAGTCTATGCATATACCACTACACCACGGCCACCCCCTGCCACGGCCACTGAAAACAAATCCCTCCGCTAAGGTTTGTTTATATCTACTCTGCGCAGAACTTCCGTTACATCCCTACTTATAGGTAAAGAGTGATAGTTCATGCTTTACTTGTTCAATAACTTCGGAATGCGCTTCACAAATTCTTTTCGCGGTAAAACCAATAAGGTTTTGCAAATTTACAACTGCAGATGTTTCGGTGACTGTAAGGCTTTGTTCTGGCGGATAGGATTTTTCTTTAGCTTTTTGAACGATATAGTAGGGAGGAAATAAATCGCTTCCAGCAACTTTTGCCTTTTTCCTTATCGTGTTATACTGTTGAACACTCAACTTCGCGTCTATGATAAGACCCAATGCTTCTTCGGGAAAAAATTTTGGTTCTGGGCTTGTGTTTCTTGAATTTTTTAGACTTGTAGCACGACCTGATGAAGAAAATGACAGCTCTCTTACCAAATTTGCTGCATTTTTTTCCCCCGAAGATATCAAACTCATTTCATTAGCAAGTGCTAATTCTTCTGGAGATACTTCGTAAATAAGATCTTTGATTTTCCTCAATGTTACATTTTTCGAATGGTTTTGTTGGTCTTCTAGGTTTTGCAACTTCTGATCTGGAACTTGTATTTGGTACAACTGAGGCTATGCATTTAAGTGGGAAGAAAATGGGTTGCTCTAACCAATCTTCCTGTTGTTGGAGGAATCTTCTGTAGTTTCTTTTACTTTTTTCCCATTTGGATTTTATTTTCTAAGTAGATTACTTAAAAATATTTCCAATTCCCTATTAGAATCATCAATACCGTTTTGAAAAGCTGCACTATCTTTCGAAGTCTTTCTTCGTTTGCAGTTTGTCGCCATAGCTCAAAAACATCCAACCTATTCATCTAGCAGAAATTGAAAAACGTTATATTATTGGGGTAGCAAAAAGGCGCACCGGATTACCGTTTTTTATATTTTTGAAATATTCCGAAAAACAGAAAATGCAAAAATTGGCTTGTCTACACGTGTCTACAATTTTAAATTTCTATCCAAATTTTAAGCTATCACTTCTTTCCTTGTTTTCTTAATCCTGAGTGGAAAACGAGCAAAAAAAGTATAAAAATACATATATATAAAAAAAACAATCATAGACTTTAACAGCTTGCAGCACAATATTTTATGCAAATATACAGATATTGGAAGCGAAAACAAACGGTTTGTTTTATTAGGAGCTGAAAAAAAAGTTTTGCCCAGGGGAGAACAGCTTCATTTTTCTAAAAAAGTTCCGCTACGTTCCGTGACGATTCGTCGTCGTTCTCAGCAGCTTGGCTTGGCGTATTCGACAATTTGGCGTATTTTACATGAGCATCTCAAACTAAAGCGTACAAAATTCAACTTGTGCAAGAACTGAATCCAGGCGACTTGAATTTGCGTCATATTTTCAATGAATGGGCTCTGGAAAAATCCAATGAAAATTCGGTATTTTATCGTGAAATTTTGTTCAGTGATGAAGCCCATTTCTGGCTCAATGGATACGTTAATAAGCAATTGATGAGCAACCCGAAGAGGGCCAAGAGCTACCATTACATCCATTATGGTGTATGGTATGGTGTGGTTTATGGGCTTGTGGAATCATTGGTCCATATTTCTTCAAAAATGAGGCAAATTAGAATATTAACGTTAATGGGAACCGTTATCGCGCCATGTTAACGGACTATGTGCTTCCTGAAATTCAAGCAGATGGTCTCGATGAGCTCTGGTTTCAACAACAAGGCGCTACAACTTATACAGCGCGTGAAACAATGTACTTTTACTTTCACGTTTTGCTACGGTAAATTGGCCGCCTAGATCGTGAGATATCCCAACTTTAGACTATTTTCACTGGGGATATGTAAAGACTCAGGTTTTCAGGAATAAGCCAACTACAATTGACGTTTTTGAAGCCAACATTGTTATCCGTGAAACACCAGTCACTATGTTCGAACGAATCGCCCACAATTGGTCTTTCCGAATGGACTACCTCAAACATATTGAACGCATTCTGATTACAACTGGAATGCCAAGGAGTAACGGACAAGCAGAATGAATGAATCATGTCATTTTGGATGTTTCGAGGAGGTTGTCAGCTGAATCACCACAAAAATGGTACAAACTTGTCAGCACGGTTCAGATCTTGATTAATAGTACAACACAGCGGGCCTTGCAATGTTACTCCTTTAAAGTTATTTTTGGGTTTCCAATAAGAAAAAAAAATGATCTCGAAATAAAAAGGAAGACCTAACAAACCTTAACACCGAAAGAGAGCAGATCCGTTTGAACGCAAGGCAGCAGATTGAAAAAGTTTAGAGCGAAAATAGAAAGTCTTTTGATAAAAACTGTAAGGGAGCGAACAATTATAATATTGGAAATCTCGTAGCAGTCAAACGTACACAATTTACCACTGGTAAAAAACTATTTTCGTTCTTTCTAGGTCCATACAAAGTTGTTTCGAAAAGCAGAGAGGCGATCGCTATACAATGAGCAATAAGAAGCTAATATATGAAGCTCTGGCGACGAGAAGAAAAGGCAGATGGTGAAGTTGTGTTGAAAAAACGCGCCACATGGGAATAGTACCCCGGCGTTAAATCCCGAACTCTATAAATTAATTTCTATCGTTCTCTTGATAAATAAATAAATAAATTACTGTTCACAGAGTTCGAACCTGTTCGAACCGAATACAATTTAGTTATTTTCAATTACTTAAATATATGTGCATTTTATAAATATATCTATATAACATAATATAAGTGTGTGTGCTAAATAGACAGATCAAAGTTTCATAATTTGAGAAGTCGAAAAAAATTAACTAAAAATGAAATCAACGCAAAGGCTGTTGCAGCATCAGCACCAGCAGTATCATAAGCACCAGCGGTATCAACACCTACACCACCGGCATCAGCGGCATCAACGGCATCAGCGGCATCATCAGTAGCTTCATCAGCAGCAAAACCAGCAGTATTAGCATCAAAAGCAGCAATACTGGTAGCAACAGCAGTGGTATCAGCATCCACAGCAGCGGTATCATCAGCAACAGCAGTGCCAAAAGCAGCAAATCTATCACATAAAACACTGAAAGGAAGAACACAAAATGTTCTTGTTCATAACTTACATAAAAAACACATAAAATAATTGATATATTTTGGTACAAGTCAAGAAAGACTTCGCCAACTTGAAGAGAAGGGGCGAATCCCGTCGTTCTTAAAATTATCTCTCTACCAGACTTTTGTTGTTGGAAGAAAATATACCGTCAGCACACCGGCACAACGAAGCTGGCAGGAGCGTTGAAAAACTGGAAGAAAAGAAAAAACTAAATTAAATTTCAATTATGGAACAAACTCGGGAAACTTAACTTGAGTTGAAGTGTAAGTTGCTTCAGAAACAATGTTGGCTGCAAGTATTCCTTAGAGTAAAAATATACGTCTCCCCTAAATCAATATTCCTTAGTTCTCCGAATATTACACCAAATGGCGTTCTTTCCACGACATCTTCATGTGACTTGTTAATAGCAACATGTCTCTCGGAGGCATCCAGTAGCTTTACTACCTGAAGTCAAGACTTCTCCAACATTTGGCACTAGACGAAGGGAATTATAAAAAGACATTGAAAGTTTTGTAGGTAAAAGGCAGTTCGCAGCTGCAGGTCTTCTTTAACCAAACAGCACAAATGAAGGAGACGGCGTAAGGCCTTAAATCTACGCACTTGAAAATATCGACTTACAAGTGGATTCGTGGGACGTAATCCTCATATATGTCATGACAAAAAAGCTGCCGACCTCAAAGCAATAACTAGGAAGCAAAAATAGGAAGAAAAACTGAGTAGGATCTTCGTTAGTAGAAAGACTTCAACGATTTTTTAGAAACTCGTTTCCGGAGCACAGAAAGGGACATCTGGGTCTATCGCCAAGCTAAAATCGCATCCAATAGCTAAGGCATACCACGCTTTAGCAAATCAACAAAAATTTCAGTGCAAGGTATGTAATAGCGGGCAACACTCGCTAAGGAAATGTAGGCAATTTTGGCATGGACGAGACAAGCAGGCAACAGACCGTCCGACAAACTAAGTTCTGTGAAAACTGTCTAACATACAGCCATCCTACACGTAATTGTCCAATGAGTAGAACCTGCTATTTATATCATCATCGGCACCACTCTTTGCTACACATCCATTCTTCAAACAACACAGAAACATCGCCACAGTTTCAACAACTATGGGGTAGCCGTAGTGTAGTAGTATATGCATAGACTCCTCAAGCAGAGGGTCGTGGGTTCGAATCCCGTGCGAGGCAATTCTGTGAAAAAGTCTTTTCATAGAAATTGCATGTAGTTATATAAAATCCCGTCGGCGTCAACTCTGACATGAAGGCATAACACTGATGTTGGAGTGGTTGCTGACTGGGCTAAATGTTACGGCTAAGGATGTACTAGCTCGTCCCGTCCAGTTTGACAACCACCTCTAGGAAAAATATCGAAACCTGAGTTTCAAACTACTACTATATATATATATGTGAATCTCGACAGGAAGAAAGTTCTGGGAAGTCGAAAAGCTACCGTAATATGTCCCATATTACAAAGAAACATAGTAGATATCATTTTAGGATGGAGAAGAAATCAACAGACCTTCACGATGTATATCGATAAAATGTGCCGTCAAATCTTTGCGGACAGTTACTACCAAGTATTATTTTCGAAGAATTCCAGTGGCCAATTAAAAGTGTTAAGGCTGAAGACGGTTACCTTTGGCACTGTAAGCGTCCCATACTTAGCCATATGGGTCCTGCAAAGACAAAACGGCAAACTATCCGATCGGAACATAGACTGTTCTCCAGGCAAAGTATGTCGACGACTTTATTAGTGGAGATGACACTGTCGAGGGTGCTTAGGCCAAACGAGAAAAAGTCCGTAAACTTTTTTCTTCCCTGGATTGAAATTAAGAAAGTGGACACGCAACACAAGAGCCTTAATTGAAGACATACATCATGAGACTGCCAAATAGATTACCAACTTCCATTTAAATCCTCGGAGTATGTCAAAACCCTAGGTATGAAATGGTTTTTAGCTAAGGATTATTTCTCATTTCAGGTATCGCAGCTAGGCATAGAAGAGATGACCAAAAGAACCATCCACTCAGCAATATCCAAGTTATTTTATCTACTTGGCTGAATTTCATCTTATTTGGGATGAATAAGAACAAGCGGTAAGTCTTCTGCGTCTCGAACACTATGAGGCTGGTCTGCTGGCGACATCAATGGAGCATATTTCCGGACAAGGTATTGGATCATCAAAATAAAACAATGTGTAAGCCACTATTCACCAATGCGTCAAGTGCTTCAAACACAAGGAAGAAACAATGACACAGCTTATGGCGAGCTTACCAGCAGCGCGGATTCGGATGGCAAGACTTTTTAGAAACACATAAAGACATGGAAGGGAAATGGTTTGAAAACATTAAAAGGTTGCTTTGCCGTTTTTATATGCCTCGCAACAAAGGCAATTCATTCGGAAGCAGTAAATGATCTCACCTTTCCTAGCAGCCTTTAAAAGTTTCACGACACGAAGTGGTATTTCTAGTCAAATACAATAGAAAGAAATTGCAGACACGCTAAGAAACTAAGGTACGAAGTGGAACTTCATTCCCCCAGCTTCGACACACTTCGGTGAATCATGGGAAGCAGAGGTGAAAACTATGAAATGCCACTTAAGAAGAGTTGGAGGAGACCGAAAGTGAGCATTTGAAGAATTCACCACACTTCTTACGCAAATAAAATATGCCTGAATTCAAGGCCTCTATGTCCTCTCTCGAAATTGACGAGATTGGAAGGAAAACCCAATGTAATTTGGTTATCTTTATAAACGAACGGTTGCCAGCGACACAGTGAATGCTCGAGCGAATCAATCAGCTGCATCCAGGAAACGATGGAAACTTTCGAGTCGTCACACTAAAAACAAAAACATCCACATTGAAAAGGCCAATCACAATACTATGCTGTCTACCATCTAATAAGACCACACAAGAACAGCAAGTAATTTAAACATTTACTAAATAATTAAAAAAAAAAAATAAAAACACAAATCTCAGGGCAAAGGTAAACAAACATAATCTTTTATACAACCACACACACAGCACCTATCAGGCAATCAAAACACAATTCACTCATAAAGGAAAGGCTACAAAAAATAAAATGACTAGAAGAAATATATTTAACAGCAAGTATCACGTACATCAACTATAGAAATACATATTTCGCACACAATACTTATAAACCAAATAAAAAAATATATATAAACAGTTTTTTCAACTCGTAAGCCAAAAAAAGGCACCGGTAAAATGCGCAAAACGCACAACACGTCACACAATAATATATGTAATATATGTAATACAACATATTGCACAATATCATCTAATAAATTCACCTGAATTTCACGATACCCCTAAATAAAATAACGAAAGTAAATTTTAAAAATTTCTGCACTACACATTAAATTGAAAAAAAAAATATATATATATATTTCTCGCTGGTACGGCTGTCTTGCCAATATTTATCCAAACAATTGATCAATAAACATCCATCGCAATGTTAGGAAGTAGTGTGAAGAGGATATCACTATACAAGCAAAAGAAGCAACGAAACACCAGCCTACGCATTCACCCATTCAAGTATAGGGGTGCTCTTTCCACGTTTGTATCCCTTGTGTAGTTGTGTTTTCTGTCACTTTTTGCAAATTTTAGTAATTCGGATTTCTTTTATTGTCTTGCTAGTTTATAATTTAAATATAGATCTAGCCTGTTTCTGTAAACATGAAGTGTATTTGTTAATTGCTGGTTATAATTTCGTCAGTTTTCAAAATATGATATAAATGCTTTACGTTTACATCTGCTGCATGCGGCATTCGTTTTTGCCACATTATTTTGCTTGCATTATATTGCTCTCATATTTGGTGCTGTTGAAATAGGGTAGGTACGGAAAAGTGTCAACATAGGTTTGCCCAGGTTTGTATTTGTTTCTATGCACCGATTGTGCTTATTTTACCTCTAAGTAGTAACCATCGCGTACTGGTCGAACTCTATCTGGGCTGACCAGCTCACAAAAGTAGCAGTACTATAAACGGAAGAACGGATGAATCAACGGTAAAGTAAAATCCCGGAATAAAGCAAATAATATAAGATCTTATCTGGGCTAATCCATATTTCAGAGCTCAGGCTGGTAAGGATTTCCGAAACTAAGTCAGGGTCTTGGATAAGAGATCGTGGCGCATGAGTCCTTAACGACTAACGACAGCGCCCACATCACCGAACGGGTTACTGGATTCGGTCTAATCGACATGTGTATCTGCAATGGAACTATAGATACAAATATTGTATATATTTACAAATAAGTACAAATAAGAATCAATATTTTACTATACATTTTTATCGGAGTAAATAGACAAACATTCAAGCGCGAAATTTTTGAATTCATTAGATCCCATTTATTATTTTATCGACGTAGGAACGCTATTCCAAAGTCTGGTTACGTGAATGAGGAGGAGGTAGAAAGAATTAATGTAATTAAAGTATGGCATTGTCAGCTTAAGTTTCCTGGTAGAACGGGGAAATATAAGTTTCTGAAAGAGGTCTATTGCGGATCTATTGCTTAATAAGGCGGTGCATAAATTGAGCAGCACCTTACGTTAAAGAATTGCTGAAACGTACAGCTCAAAGCGAGTTTGTTATAGTGCGAGATGTGATCGTACATATGTAATCCACACACGTATCTTAAGGCATTGTTAAACGCAACAAGCGACTTGTGTTCTGATTGTGAGTCAAGTTTGCTGTATACAAGCGTAAAATAGTCAAATATAGGCAGCAACAAAATTTTGATAATTCTTAATTTTGTTTCTTTTACCAAGTTTTTTGATAGATATGGCAAAATACTGATAGAGCGAAAGTTTGATGAAACAGATGGCTGATTTTTTTTAGAAACAGGAATAACTTAAGCCAATTTCCAAGTGCAGTAAACTAGTGCACTGCTGAAAATAACAGTTATTATTATTATTATTATTATCAAGGGAACGATACAAATTAATATGTAGGGTCAGGGATTTAACGCCGAGGTACTATGCCCATGTGGCGCATTTTGTCAACAGCACGCGGAGTACTGAATTCCCATGTGGTCACCCACCTACGTACTTACCGCGGCCAACACTGAAAGCACTTCGTTATTTCATCAACAACTTCTAGCAAAGCAACGCCCCCCCTGTTGCATGGGTAGCTCTTTCATTATGAATTAGATTATCGGGATTTTGTGTAGCTGATGTAACACATCCTTTTTTCTTTTTATTTGACTGCAGCCAAGTTTCAGTAATAGAGATAATGCAAACTTTGGACCCATTGAAAATTTATTTTATATATGTAGTTAAATAAATTGAAACTACGTGCATCAATGAAGAATATTTTTAGTCTCGTGCGTGCATTTGACAATTTTTTTATAATTGATCGCACAGCGACTTCATTTACAAAACCAGACGAGGGAAGAGCATTGTTAAACACTTTACTTAAAACATAAGACACATAGGTAACTGTGTTAACAGTAAGCGAATATTGAAAATAATATTTTCAAAAACAAAAAGTTTTTTATGGGGGAAAGTAGAAAGAGAGAGTCGTCGTTGCACTTCCTCCCATAAACAAAACTATTTCTCGTTCTCACTGATGAAAGTAACCCTTTTTACAGAGTTGGTTAGCCAAAGGTTATCTACAATAAGAAGGGACACTTCAATACAACTTCGAAATCACTAATCCTTACACAAATTTAAACAAAAATAAAAAAAAACAACAAAATCTTGACCATTTGTGTAAATCAACCTATATTTTAAGTTGTTCCTAATGTTAAATTATGGTATAGTGAAATGTGAATTTGAAACGAATTACCACACCATCCATGTGGAAATACATTTTTCATGTAATATGTACAGAAAATCGAAACGGTGATTAAAATGGCCTGCAGTTCCAATTAAATTTATACCAGGAAACGATGCTACGGAAGTAACAGAAATCGAAAAATATATTGTCAGTGGACGACAGAAAAAAATACGAAGAGAGAATGCGAAATACTTAAGACACGGTTGAGAGTAAGAATGAAGAAGTTGTAAGCTCAGATGGCGAGAACAGTATTCAGTATTTTATGTTCTCAACAACGAATAAAAGGACTCAAACAATTGAAAGTGGAAGCTCTGAAGAGAGCAGAGTGTTAAAATTTAAAGAAACAGATTATGGAAAAAGACAGTAACGATTTCTATATAGCGAAATCAAAGTCTATTAATTCAAGTGATTTTAAAAAATTTAGCTAACGTTTATATTTTATATCTCACACAGGTTACAATTTTATGAATTTTCCTTCAAAAAACACATTATTGAGATCTGTTAAAGATTGGCCTTGAAGTTCTGGTCTGCATGACCAAGTTTAATGCCTTAAAGCTCAAAATACAAAACTTACCAGAGATAGCAAAAACTGGTCTCATTTGTTAAGATGAAATTTCATTGAAAACGGATTTATATTTAAATAAGTCTTTCGGAAAAATAATATTTTTAGAAGACAATGGTTCAAGCAAAACCTTGCTTATTATGTCATAGCAATTATGGTTAGGGATAAAACCCAAAGTTACAAGCAATTAGTATGGTAGTATTTAGGAGAGTGTTCTTTGGTTATGAAGATCAAATGACTTTTTTTAACGATATGAACAATTTTCTTAGTAATCTTTAATTTTTTGACAAAAGCTTAAAGGTTACAAATAAAATGAAATTTATTAAAGGATGGCAACAAATTAGTTATTAGTGCACTTATGCTATTACACAACGGCTTACAAGTAGAGAACATTTCATTCCTTCTAACTGGAATTGGAATTGTAAATTGGAATTAGAATATGTACCAAGTACATCTTCCATATTTACAGACTTTAAGGAATTTGAAAATGGACATTTAGAAATTCTGCAAAATATTTATTTTCAAATTTCAATAATTCTTTTTTGGAAAATATATACATAGAATCTAAGCTATTTAACAAGCTAAGAGATGAATTTAGTTATCATTGCTGCGATATGCAAGATACTGCCTCGCTGATAATGCTGTTGATCTTTCCCTATGCAAATTTTGTTGTCAGAGTTGCTTCAAGATATATTATATATTTAAATTATCCCACATAGATGATTTTTTCCCATATTTAGACTTGTGGTTAGATGTATTTTTGTGTGGCTGCTACAAGCAGGTGAGGTGAATAACTCGAATAAAGAGGTTATCAATGTCATCTCTGTTAGATTAAATCGTTGCCGTTCTTCTGGATAACACTTTATTTATTGCCGGTCAAAGAGAGTGAATTCTAATGCTTACAATCTATTTGTAGTATATTCAAGTACATGGGTGTTATGTAAATAGGAAAACAGATTTAGGGGATTTTATGTGACAACAATTCAAATACATAAAGTCTTCCTCTTTTTATCATAATTCCTATAAATACAATTATTAACTAATTAATTTTAATTCAGTATATATGTAATTATATATAGTTATAACAGTTATAATATAATATATAATATATATAGTTTTTAAAGCGGATTTTATTTCATAAAATTTTTTTTATATATATTTTAAGTTGTTCCTAATGTTAAATTATGGTATAGTGAAATGTGAATTTGAAACGAATTACCACACCATCCATGTGGAAATACATTTTTCATGTAATATGTACAGAAAATCGAAACGGTGATTAAAATGGCCTGCAGTTCCAATTAAATTTATACCAGGAAACGATGCTACGGAAGTGACAGAAATCGAAAAATATATTGTCAGTGGACGACAGAAAAAAATACGAAGAGAGAATGCGAAATACTTAAGACACGGTTGAGAGTAAGAATGAAGAAGTTGTAAGCTCAGATGGCGAGAACAGTATTCAGTATTTTATGTTCTCAACAACGAATAAAAGGACTCAAACAATTGAAAGTGGAAGCTCTGAAGAGAGCAGAGTGTTAAAATTTAAAGAAACAGATTATGGAAAAAGACAGTAACGATTTCTATATAGCGAAATCAAAGTCTATTAATTCAAGTGATTTTAAAAAATTTAGCTAACGTTTATATTTTATATCTCACACAGGTTACAATTTTATGAATTTTCCTTCAAAAAACACATTATTGAGATCTGTTAAAGATTGGCCTTGAAGTTCTGGTCTGCATGACCAAGTTTAATGCCTTAAAGCTCAAAATACAAAACTTACCAGAGATAGCAAAAACTGGTCTCATTTGTTAAGATGAAATTTCATTGAAAACGGATTTATATTTAAATAAGTCTTTCGGAAAAATAATATTTTTAGAAGACAATGGTTCAAGCAAAACCTTGCTTATTATGTCATAGCAATTATGGTTAGGGATAAAACCCAAAGTTACAAGCAATTAGTATGGTAGTATTTAGGAGAGTGTTCTTTGGTTATGAAGATCAAATGACTTTTTTTAACGATATGAACAATTTTCTTAGTAATCTTTAATTTTTTGACAAAAGCTTAAAGGTTACAAATAAAATGAAATTTATTAAAGGATGGCAACAAATTAATTATTAGTGCACTTATGCTATTACACAACGGCTTACAAGTAGAGAACATTTCATTCCTTCTAACTGGAATTGGAATTGTAAATTGGAATTAGAATATGTACCAAGTACATCTTCCATATTTACAGACTTTAAGGAATTTGAAAATGGACATTTAGAAATTCTGCAAAATATTTATTTTCAAATTTCAATAATTCTTTTTTGGAAAATATATACATAGAATCTAAGCTATTTAACAAGCTAAGAGATGAATTTAGTTATCATTGCTGCGATATGCAAGATACTGCCTCGCTGATAATGCTGTTGATCTTTCCCTATGCAAATTTTGTTGTCAGAGTTGCTTCAAGATATATTATATATTTAAATTATCCCACATAGATGATTTTTTCCCATATTTAGACTTGTGGTTAGATGTATTTTTGTGTGGCTGCTACAAGCAGGTGAGGTGAATAACTCGAATAAAGAGGTTATCAATGTCATCTCTGTTAGATTAAATCGTTGCCGTTCTTCTGGATAACACTTTATTTATTGCCGGTCAAAGAGAGTGAATTCTAATGCTTACAATCTATTTGTAGTATATTCAAGTACATGGGTGTTATGTAAATAGGAAAACAGATTTAGGGGATTTTATGTGACAACAATTCAAATACATAAAGTCTTCCTCTTTTTATCATAATTCCTATAAATACAATTATTAACTAATTAATTTTAATTCAGTATATATGTAATTATATATAGTTATAACAGTTATAATATAATATATAATATATATAGTTTTTAAAGCGGATTTTATTTCATAAAATTTTTTTTTTGTCCTTAAGTCGACTAGACCTTCTTACTTCTTGAAGGTTTCGTAACCTAGATTTCATTTACGTAAATCTTTTAAGTACTTCCTGCTCAACTTCTTTCTTTACTTCTAGCTGGTTACATTCTTTAAACCCTTTAGGATCTATATCTGCCAAATAGGATTCATTTCTTAAATGCTTTTAACCAAAATGATATAAGTTTTCTTAATAACATTTGCAAGTATATATCTGTTTAATTATGTTTACAAAATAATTTTGAAATAGATTTCTTGCCTTGCAATGCCAACAATTTTAGTAATATGGAAATGTGCCATTCTTTTCATAAGAAAAACGAAACGAAAAGAAGAAAAGAAATAACCGCCATTCTTTTGGCAAGCGTCACAGTGAAGAAACGTATAAAGAATTGTGAATAAATAAAATTATTGAAATCGTAAAAATAAGTGTAAAATAAAAATAGAAATTAAATATAAACGAAAAAAAAATTAAATAATTTACAGTGTCTTTACAATTCAGGTGTGGCGTAAACAATAAAATGAATAAAACAAACTCAGAAAAAAGTTGCTGTTCTAAATGTGCTATCCGAATTATCCCCTGTTATTAACACTGATTCTGCTGCTGCTGTGTTTGAATCGCCTGATGTCCCGTCTGCTGTTCCCAAAACGACGCATTCTGCTGTTGCTGTTTCCAAATGTACCACTGCTAAGTTATCCGATGTCTGCCGTCCTTACGTCATCCGCCAATGTCCGATTTTTGGAGGAACAACTCAAAACGCTGTGTTTACGCTGCGAAATACAACAATTTCAGCAACAGATCAAAAATATCGCAAGAGACGGAAGTCAAATGAATGCTCGACGCATTCATTTTGATGAGTTACAAGCTACTGTATGGGATATGACCATTTATATATTACTAATTGGTTGGACTTTTGAGGACTATATTCACACATGTGAATTCAGCGAACAATAAAAGTGTTACAGCATTCGTCCCCATCGGATGAAACAGTGAAAAATTACGTGAACAATTTGGGCTGTAATAATTATGACACCATAAAAATGGGCGTTCAAAGATGTTCAAACGTACAGTAACTCGTCAAAAAATCTATCGGCAGTTGCAAGCAAATAAGTCTTGCTCAAGCTTTGTGGTAGCAATGCAATATATTGCAACAAGGGCAGATATTGACGAACAGGAGTTAGTTAATATTATCATTGATGGAATCCCGGACAATACTTACAGTATTACTTTCCTTTATGGTGCAAACTTCGTAGATGAATTGGTTCGTCGGATGGATAGCTACGAACAGCGCCGCATCAACTATAATTAAATCCAAACCATCTACTACTAAAACTGCTGTTACTACTGCCATAAGATGTTACAACTGTTTCCAATTCGGACATTATAAAAATGGCTATCCGAAACTAACACGACCACCTGGTTTCTGCTTCACGTGCCACCAAATGGGACATCAGCACAGGGAATGGCACTTTTAAATGAGAGGAAGATGCAGATTGTAGCTGTGAATAATAATTCGTTATACCCAACTTCTGATATGGAAGAAGACCTAAATAACCCTATCCAAGTTATACAAACGGTAAGAGTGACTTTTTTAAATTATCAAGGTAGATGCACGAATCTATTAATTGTTAATCTCTCATTGATTCTGGTAGCCCAATTAGTATTGTCCAACACTCAAATGTTCCACTGCCCATCAAAATACCTGAAGTCTTAAAGCCGACCAATTACTTTGGTATAACAATCCCTTTTGTAGTTATACCTGATGGAATGATGGCAACGACATTGACTCTTGGACGTGATTTTATGAATATCTTTAATGTACGCCGCTGAAAAGTGAATTAATTAATAAAGCTGTAACTTCTGATTTATATGAATCTATTTAAATTAGTAATATATGTAAGTTATATAAATAGAGTTTTTAGTGGCTCTGTCAGATGTGTGTCTTCTTCGGCCGCAGTTTTATGTCCATCCACTGTGTCCCAACCTGAGGTGCTTCCGCCCGATGGCCCGATGTGTCGCCACCTGACGTTGTACTGAGACAATTATATCTGAAATTTGCCCTATTGATATAGTATTTAAACAAGAATTTCATGTATGTTCTAGTGTAAGTAAACAACAATCTGATGTGTTGAAATCTGTAGTAACAGATTTTTATTTAAAACCGATAAACGTTAAACAAGAAACATATGATTATAAAATGAAAATTCGTCTGACCGATGAAAATGAAGTTAGAAAAATTACCGCTGACTTGATCGCTAGGAATATTATTCGACAAAGCCAATCTCCTTACGCTTCAGCGATATTTCTAGTTTAAAACAAAAGTGATGAAATCTATATGTGCATTGATTACCGTTTATTGAACAAGAAAACAATTCGTGATATTCTCCGTTGCCATCAATCGAAGATTGAATATCATCTATGTCTGGTAAACGATGGTTTACACTTATTGATCTAAAAGATGGGTTTCACCAATGCTTAATGCATGAATATTCAGTTCATTTAACTTCGTTTGTCATACCTCACGGACAATTCGAGTCAGCAATTAGTTCATAATACCTTCCGATACTTGATTGACGATAATAAGATCATTATATACATTGACGACATTTTGATTGCTACAGTTGATTTTGAATCTCATATAAAAATACTTAATGAAGTCTTATTTGGAATTTATAAAAGGGGCTTGGAAATAAAGTTACGAAAATATAAATTTTTCATTGAAACTGTCCCAGGTTGAATATGTTATAAATAACACCAACGAAAGAGAGCCCAAGTCGGTTACTATCTGAGTATTTAGAAGAAAAATTGGATGCCAGTGTTGATCGTGATTTGATTGACTAAAGAGCACTCTCTGACATCAATAATTCGCAAGAATACAGTGAAGAGTATTTTCTAAAGCATAGTCGACCGGCTATGTCGTACTCTGTTGGAGATTTGGTAGCCATTAGGTATACAGACCCAACAGTAAGAACTAACAAAAAATGTATACAAAAATATCGTGGACCTTATTTTGTTTACAAAGTATTATCAAATGATCGCTATGTAATGCGCGATGTTGATAATTGTCAATTGACTCAATTACCGTATAATAGTAGAACCGGATGAAATGCCGTCTACCGTGGCCACTGAATACTCTGAGTCACTCGAACCAGAAGAATTGAAAATTTAGATAATTACCAAAAAATAAAAAAAAATAAAAAAAATAAATAAATAAATAAAAAATACATGACCTAAAAGAAGTAAATGTCAATGTAGTCTTGCAATGCCAATAATTTTAGTAATATGAAAATGTACCGTTCTTTTCATAAGAAAAGCGAAACGAAAAGAAGAAAAGAAATAACCGCCATTATTTATTGGCAAGGGTCACAATAACCGAACAAGAATTGTGAATAAATAAAATTATTGAAATCGTAAAAAGAAGTGTAAAATAAAAATAGAAATTATAGATAAACGAAAAAAAATATTAAATAAAATATAGTGCCTTTACAATTACCGTAGAGCAACGGTTCTCTTACTATTTTTTTTCGCGTAAAACTCATGTGCATTACGATTCAATCACGTACCACAAAACTACAATAGTTATTACTTTATTAGAAACTTATCAGTCTGAAAGTGATAAGGCAGTGCAATTGCTTTTTTTTTTTAAATTATCTGTTATTTATTTATAAAATTTACAAATTTTACAAATTAAAAATAAATAAATTTACAAAATTCTTCAAGTCCAAGGATGGTGTTGCAAGTTTGAAATAAGCGAGGCGAAGTCGGGTTCAATTGTTTAAATTTTGATCAAGATTTAGTTTATTGCAGAATTTGTTTTTTACTGTCATAATAGCAGAAAATCCAATTTCGAAAAGTTAAGTGGTTGTAGAAGGAATGAAAAACAACAATGCTTTTCTTGATAGTGGGGATATTCAGTTTAACCCTTAGCCAAAATTAGCCTAACTCTAATTTGGTGAATTGCATTTTCAGATCTCCATCGCAAGACAGTTCTATCACAAACCCTTTTTCATTCATAGGTAGGGCTTCCTCATATTTCGGGCACCATCTGAACAGAAGCCAATGCACTGTTTCCAATTCAGTTCATTTTTATCTGAACAAGCTATTTACCTTCTTGAATATTTCATCGGCGGTGGTTCGGGTTGTAAGCGCCTCACTAAATAAATAATCCTCCTTAATTTCACTTTGGATCATATACCGTACGTAAACCATACGCTGAGCCTAGCTCGTTATGTCAGTGCTCTCATCGAGTTGTATGGCAAAAACTCACTTTTTTTGACCCGAGTTATTAATTTCCATTTTACGTTTAATGCCATTGTCTCGATCTTGCAGCGAACGGTATCATTTGATAGTGGTATCGCATCTAGCTTTTTAGCTGAGGGTTCACTCAACATGCAGGTGACAAAAACTCTTCACCGATTGAATGAGCTTTTCCAAAATTTGCTATTCTTAAGCTCACTAAGAAAGCTGCTTACACTGCTTTTTGAGTACTTCCGGTAAAAGACGACATAACTTTCTTTGTGTCTTTTATTGCAAGCAGCTTTCGCATGAAAAAATCTTTAGGTTTGTGCTCTAACGTTGAATGTTTTGTACTAAGATGGCGTTTCAATAATGAGGATTTCGCAATTTGATTCGAAAGAATTTTAAGGCAAATTACGCATTGAGGTCATAGCTTATTGTTTACATCTGTGACCGTAAATCCAATGTTAATATACTCAGGATAATATTTCTTTACAGTTCACCGCAGCGTTTGCAGCAGATGATTCTGTATCTAAAGAATGATTCATCGCGAGGTTTGATTTATAATGTAAAATAAGACATACAAATTTGAAAGTGAACTTAAAATTTTTATTATCGGTTAAACAAACAATTCATTGCATTGACTTCTTGGAAATGATATCATGTAAATATTGGCCACGACTACGTTTGAGGTGGTCCATTCGGAAGGTCCAATTAAGGGCGACTCGTTCGAGCATAGTGACTATTATTTCACGGATAACTCGAGTAATGTTGGATTCCAAAGCGTCAATTGTATCTCGCTTTTTCTTGAAGACCTGAAACTTTACATATCCTCAGAGAAAATAGTCCAAAGGTGTGATATCGCACGATATAGGCGATATCAAATGATTTCTCAACAAGTCTATTGTTTCACGCGCTGTATTACTCGTAGCGCCGTCTTATTAAAAAGAGAGCCCAAATACGGAAATTTTCGTTTATTAACGTATCCATTGAGCCAGAAATGGGCCTCATCATTGCGCTAAATTTCACGATACAACACCGGATTTTCATTAAGTTTTTCCAAAGCCCATTCACAGAAAATATGATGCAAATTCAAGTCACCTGTCTTCAATTCTTGCACAAGTTGAATTTTGTACGCTTTTAGGCTGAGATCCTTACGTAAAAAAACCAAGTTGTCGAAAACGCTAACTTACGGTCTTCGCGAACACTCTCAGCTACAGCTGCTATAATCTCTTCACTACGTGCTGGATGTGGTCTAACCGGTCCACTAATGTAAATTGAGACTCAAATTTGCGAATGGTATTGACAATAGTGGTTTCAGTAGATCGATTATGCGCACCGTAAGTTTCTCGAATCGCACGAAAAACATTTCTGACAGAACGCTGATTTTCGTAATACAGCTGAGCTATTTGAAAACGCTACTGTGGTGTGAGTCTTTCCATGATGATTTGCCAAACGATGCTGAAAAAAAATTGCAAAGCAGTTTGATAGAAGTCATGATCGGAGTTTGATTTGTCAAAAAGGCCTATTGAAAATCAAACCTCACGATGAATCACCCCTTATATTTGCAGTTTTAAGCCACTTTTCCATTATGATTTAAATTTGACGCGAACTTAACCAAATTATATTTAATGTATTCACAGTACGAAAATATGTACAGGCAATTTCACAACGTCAACTAAACACATGTGAATCGCATAAGTACGAATAGAATTAATGTGGCTTCAATGGCCTATCACACACATTAGAGGGTGATTTTCACACTACTTTGCCATTTTAATTATCATTTCTGTTGTTTTCCGCGCGCCATGTTGTTTATGTTACAACAGTTGCTGTAGAGGATTTTCTCTATATTTAAAACATTGCTTATACTTTTAAAATAACCATATTATCAATCATTTGTAATTTGTTTGTTATTTGTAATGCTTAAATTCCGTGTTTTATGTTGTTTTATTTTAATTCTTAAACAATGTATTAAAGTTTTTGGTTGATAATTAAAAACAAGTTCGGAGGTCGATCTGCCAGTCACAGTTGTAGGCGTATTACGATAATGTAACAAAAATTCATTGATTTTATTTAGCAGCGAACTTTTATTTCTCAATTCCCAGCAAAACTTTCTTAACATTGATTTCTGTTGCTGATAAAAATTGTAAAGTAAAAATTATGCCAGAAAATGTAAATAAATAAAAACATAGAATATTGTGCACTTAAATATGTAAACAAACACACTTATGATAATCTCTCATGAGACAAAAATTGCATTGCCAAACATATTAACAAAAAAAATTTAATTATTAAATATCAATCAAATATATGTTTGTGGATTTCATAAAAATCTCGACAGTATCAGCATTCGCAGCAGAAGTATCTGCAACAAAAACACAAGCAGTATCAGCAGGAACACCAGCGATTTAACCAGCATTAGTTGTATCACCAGCAACAGCAAGCGGTATCAAAAACAACAACACCAGCAGTACAGCAAGCAGCTCGACTTTCAACAAAACTCTAAAAGTAAGAACAAATTGAGTACCAACACTTTTATACCTCATTGTGAATAAATTCCAGTTAACTGAAATGTCCAAGTCAAAAGAGACTTTGCTAATTTTAAAAAGACTGGTGAATAACGTCGTAACAACTATCTCTCAACCAGACTTTTGTTGTTGGAAGAGAATCTAGCAGCAGCACATCGGCATTACGAAGCAGGTAGAAGTCTTGAAAAGCTAGACAAAAAGAAAAAACTAGATTTAATTTCAACTACTGAACAAACTCGGGAAACTTAGCTTGAGTACAGGTGTGAATTGCTTGATGGACTAGACAGGTATTCTAGTACCCAAGGTTCTCATTCAGACACAACGTTGGCTACAAGTATTCCTCAAAACCAAGATATCCGTCTTCCAAAAATCAACATTCCAGAGTTCTCAAGCTGCTACACGAAATGGCGCTCGTTCCACGATATTTTTGTACCGCTTATTCATAGCAACACGTCTCTTGGAAGCATCCGGAAGCTCCACTACCTAAATTCAATTCTGTCAGGAGAAGCGGCGAGACTTCTGCAATATTTGGCACAGGGAATTATGAGAAGACATGGGAACTTTCGAAAACAAGGTACGACCACAAATGTGTTCTAGTGAGCTCACAGCTACAACTTCTTTTTAATCAAGCAACACAAACGAAGGAAACAGCGGAAGGCCTTAAATCCCTCATGGACACTTCTTTGGAGAGCATCTGCGCACTCAAAAATCTTAATATACCAGTGGATTCGTGGGACGTCATCATAATTTATGTAATGATACAAAAGCTGCTGACCTCAACGCAACAATTATGGGAGGCACAAGCAAAGATCTTCCCACGTTGAAGGACTTCACTGATTTTTTAGAAACTCGCTTTCGAACACTAGAAGCTGTAGCCCAAAAGGGGACATCTGGGCCTATAGCCATGTCCAAAATCGCAACCAGCAACCAAGGCATACCAAGGCATAGCGATTTCTGGGCATGGACGTGACGAGAAGGCAGCAGACTGTTCGGCAAACAAAGGTCTGCAACAACTGTTTGGCAACTGCGGTCGTGAAGGTATTATCAGCCAGTGGTTGGTGTCTTGAACTTCGCGCACTAATCGATCCAGGCTCTTAGGCTACATTTATTCCGAAGTCTGCTACTTAAATACGTAAGCTACCAAAGCAAAACACATTCGTACAGGGAAGGTCAGCAGCGGCATTACCAACAAATCCGTGGATCTAAAATTCGCATCTCGACGTTTGACGTTTGAAAATTTCACCAGGGCCTTTGTCTTCAAATCGTTGATTGGCCTTCTTTCGGCCCACAAAACAACAATGTACGAATACAGGCACTTAAGGAATCTAGAATCAGCAGATCCCTTGTTCCATACTCCAGCACCCATCGATCTGCTGCTTGGTACCGACGTTTACGCAGACATAATCATGCCAGACATCTTTCGGAGTAACGAACCCGGTATGCCAATAGCTCAAAGGACCCAATTAGGTTGGGTAGTTTTGAGAAAGATCTCGGAGACACTTTTAAAACTCCAGAACTTCATTCAAAATATGAGTCTCGACAGAACTTTGAAAAGGTTTTGGGAAATTGAGGAGCTACAGTTTCCTGCTCAAGCCACAAAGGAAGACATCCAGTGTGAAAGGAATTTTTTAGCAAATACCACCAGACGGGCGGACGGGCGGACGGTCGCTATGAAGTGACTTTACCCTTTGGAGTAAAGGAGCTTTGAGACGGTTCTTTCACCTTGAACGACGTTTCCAGAGAGACTGAGAGTTAAAAAAAGGCTACATGGCGTGTATTATGGAGTATTTAACACTCAATCACATGGAAGAGGTGAATACTGAAAAGGAGCTTACGTTCACAATACCACGACACTATTTTTTGCCCCACCATGCTGTTTTTAAGGCAGCCAGCACTACAACCAAACTCCGAGTGGTATTCGACGCGACGTTTAAAACGTCCCTGAATGAGCATTTGCTGGCAGGTCCCATTTTACAAAGCAATATAGTAGACTTAATTTCGGGATGGAGAAGATATCAACACACGGCAGATATCGAGAAGATGTACTATCAAATCTTTGTAAAAAATGCGGATAGTTTCTATCAGGTGATCTTTTGGAGGGATTCTAGTAGTCAATTAAAAACATTTAGGCTGAAAACAGTTACCTTTGGCAAAGCAAGCGCTCCATATTTAGCCAAACGGGTCCTGCAAAAGGCAGCAAAGGATGAAATGGCCAATTATCCAATCGGAGCACAAACGGTTCTACACAAAGTGTATGTTGACGACTTAATCAGTGGAGATGACAACATTAAGGGGCTCGAATTAAATGAGAAGAAGTTCGTACACTTCTTGCTTCCGCTGGATTCAAATGCAGGAAGTGGACAAGCAACCCAAGAGCCTTACTTGAAGACATCCCAACACAAGATTGCGAAATAGATTACGAACTTCCATTGGGATCATCAGAGCACATAAAAACCCTGGGTATAAAATGGTTTTAAGCTAAAGATTGTTTCTCTCAGATAACACAGTCAAACAAAGACGAGATTAAAAAAAGAACTATTCTTTCAGCAATAGCCAAGTTGTTTGATCCGCTTGGTTGGATTTCGCCATGCGTGATCAAGGCCAAGTTAATCATGCAACAACTGTGGGGAAGAAGAACAGAATGGGACCAACCAGTGCCTGAGGATATACGATGCCAATAGAAGATTCTACACAACGACCTCTTAGTACTGGAGCAATTAGAGATCCCTAGGTGGACCCAGAGTCACCGAAGCTGCAAAATCATCGAGCTGCACGGATTCAGCGACGCATCAATCAATCTGATGTCAAAGACAAAAGTAGCTCCACTCAAAACGGTAAGTCTTCCGCGTCTCGATCTCTGTGGAGCAGTTCGGCTAGCGACATTGATGGATCGCACACAGCAAAGGTCTTTAACGTATCACGGCGGCATTGGTATGCGTGGTCAGATTTCACAATAACCCTTGCATGGAGCTCCATCATCCATTTGGACTACGTTCGTCAGCAATAGAGTTTCCGAAATACAACGACTAACCGATTCGCAGATGTGGAGACACATACCAACAAAACACAACTCAGCTGATCTGGCATTGTGTGGACTTCTGCCATCGGAGCTAAGGGACAGTGACTTATGGTGGAGTGGCACATATTAACACTGAGGAGGAAAGACAAACAATAAAAACGCATGTCGCCACAGCACAAACACAGACACAACAAAGCATAGTAGAACAAATAATCGCAAAATTCTCCAGACTGCATACGATATCACGCGTGTTGGCATACTGCAAACGATCTATTTCCAACTGCAGATAAGGATGCAAAAAATCTGGCCCTTTGCAACCAGATGAGTTAAATACCACATCGAAGACGGCAAAAAGATCAGTGCAAGGGGACATGTTTCCTGAAGACTTTACAAAATCGCACGGCAGTCCAAAGGCACTATCAGCACTTAAATCATTGAATGCCTTCATAGATGCAGATGGAATACTTCGCGTGGAGGGAATTCTTCAAAACTCAAATTTGACATAAGACCAGAAACTCCAAATTATCCTTAAGTCGAACCACCATTTCAATAAGACTCTATCGAAAGACGCACACGAAAAAACACAACACGGTGGAATCCAACAAATGACAGCATATATTCGGACAAGGTATTGGATCATCCAAATAAAGCACTGTGTAAAGCACACCATTCACCAATGCGTCACATGCTTCAAACCCAAAACAAAAACAATAACGCAGATTATGGCAGTACGGGTTCGGATAGCAAGGCCATTTACCAACACAGGGGTTGACTATGCCAGACCAATCGACATAAAAATGTGGAAGGGAAAAGGTGCAAAAACACTAAAAGGCTACTTTGTCATTTTTATACGCCTCGCAACAAAGGCAATTCATTTGGAGACAGTGAATGAAATAAAAACAAACGTTTTTAGCAGCCTTTAGACGTTTGACGGCACGAAGAGGCATTTGTAGTCAAATATTTAGCGACTGTGGCATAAATTTCGCGGGGGCTAATACGGAGCTGAGATGAGGATGAAAGATGCGAAAGCCGATTGGAGAGAGTTCTAAAAAAGAAACACACTAAGCAACCAAGGTATGAAGTGGAACTTCATTCTCCCAGCTTCCCAACACTTCGGTGGACTATGGGAAGCAGGGGTGAAATCTGTTAAACACCACTTAAGAAGAGTTGGAGGAGACCGGAAATTAACATTCGAAGATTTTGAGAGCTCTTCTTGTGTTTGGCAACAATCTGCATAGAGTAATGCTTCCAGTTCTTCATCTTCAAACTTTTTTGGCTGCCCAGGACGTTCATCGTCTTCCAAGCCAAAATCACCACTTTTAAATCGTGCAAATAACTTTTGACACGTTCGCTCAGCATGTTCACCATAAACTTCCACCAAAATACGATGACTTTCGGCAGCAGTTTTCTTCATATTAAAGTAATGAAGAAGAACTCCCCGCAAAAACACTTTTTCAGGCACAAAGTTCGACATATTTGAATGAAAAAAAATATTGTTGTTTACGCTTCAAATAAATGACAATACTGAAATGACGAACAATGACAGTAGCTTTCCAACGCATGTTTCAATGGAATAATAACAATGGAATAATACAAGTTACGCCATCTCTTAAAAAACCGCACGAATTAGTTATAGACCTAATAAAAAAAATCTAAATGAATTCGCTCAAAAGGAACACTTACATCTATCCACTTGCTAACAACTTTCTCTCTCAACTTGGGCAGCCATACAGTAAGTAAGTATTGGTATAAATTACTTTATTTTGCATTCAAAAATACAAATTATTTTACATCCAAGAATACATTATTGTACAAATTATTTAATATTCGTTTTATTCAAATATTATTTTTCATGTGAGATTGATTACTTAGAACTATAAACTGAATCTAAGACATAAAAATATTCTTAACTATCCTAAGCCTTAGTCCAAATATTGCTGACGCTGCGCCCCGTACATGGTATCATGAGGTGTCCAAATATTGCTGACGCTGCGCTCCGTGCATGGTGTCGTTAGGGTTTGGACAAGCCAGTGGCCAGAGGATAGATCACTTCTGTGCAGATCACCTTATTGTATACGCGTGCAATCTACAATCTTGCAGTTTGTATCAGTTTGGCAACATTGTAGTCACTTAGTTGCCGTTCGGGTTTATGCAAATTAGCTTAGCTTATACACCTTTAAAATTATTGCTGAAGCATCTCTACGTAGTTTCGCGTAATTTTCTTCTGCCGGGGATAGAGCACATGGTGCAAGATATATCGACATCTCTTCAGAGTCAACTACATGACACGAAATTGCTCACGAAATTTCGAAAGACAATTGACAGCCGACGGTCCAGTCCAAGCAAACATCTTTTCTCAATAAGTTGTACAGGAAATGTGCTTTGCTTAACAAATTCAGAAGAAACTTATAATGATAGTTCAACAGGCCAAAAAGGATTGCAATTGCTGAAGATTTTTTGGCGGCGGTACACCCACAATTGCTTCAACGTTTTTTCCATTTGGACTTTTGGTGCCTTTTGCGGACAATGTGTGTCCTTAATAATCAACAGTGTCTACTACGAATCTGTACTTGTTAGCATGTATGTACTTGTGCAAGCAATCAAAGACAATAAACAAATTATTTTTACACTCTTCGGCAGAAGAATCGCAGATCAAAATATCGTCTGAATAACAAGACACATGACGTAAATCCTTTAAAATTCGACCTTTTACTAACTGAAATATGGTATAGCGGGTGCATAACTAACACCTTAAACTAATCGTGTGAAAGCGAAAAGCCCTTAATATTAATAACAAGAAGTTCTTGTGAATTTTTGGTTACAGCCAGTTGTTGATAAGCACCCTTCAAATCGAAAACCGAATAAAAACAGCAACCCGATAGACTGGCACAAACCTCATCTGCTAGAGGGAGCGGGTAAAATTTAGTATCTATACAGCGATCACACATATTTTAATAACACCATCACTTTTCGGCACTACCACTATTGGACTCGCCCTTATTCAAAACTCAACTGGTACTATTCTCTTCTGTCCTGTAACTATGTAGTCAATTCAACTCTGACTCTATTTTTTCTCGTAATTTGTACGATACTTTGTAGACTGCGTGGAATATAGATATCTGATTTGGTTTAAGCACAATCTCGACCTCATACCTCACAATTGGACGGTTTAACTCTTCTATCGCTATGCTTGAAAACTCGGACCTTATATGTAATAAAAGCTATACTTGGTTACTTACTGCTGAGATAACGCTGTTTTGAAACGTGCTCCTCCAGCCCATTAGACCTTTTCCAAGCTTTTCTTTTTAAACGACTACCAATAGTAACTCCACCATCTATGTGCCAGATCCCACCTCAACGAACAGATTTCCTAGCCCTCTTAACCTTGAACCTGTAACCAAAACTAAATAACAACTTGTTTTCATTAATTTTACATTTTTAAGGTTATTTAAATATTCCCGTTGATAATCGATGCAGCTGCATCTGCATCCATTTCCATACACAATTCCGCTCTATTAACTATCACTGTTATTTCTGAACTTGACTTTCACTGTTAACACTGTTAAATCGACACTTGATGGACACATGACCCTTTTTATTACAAGCAAAGAGCGCCAATTCCTTGCCACACATGTGGGTTCACGTGATCACGACGGCCGCATCTGCTACACTCCTTTTGGCTCACCTGTTGGTTGTATGTTTAGCTGCTTAGAACTCACTTAACGGCTCTCCTTCATCTTGTATTATCTTGTTGAATTTGAATTTCTCGGCTCTTGTGGCATTGTCATGACATGACATGACATGAGAATCTCAGAAATTTCTGCCCCCACTATCGTAATTGTAGATATCCTTACTGATATCATTTATTTCAAAGCATTGCCGGAGACGATCTTCGTAAGTTTTAAAATTGGTGCGCGTCATAAATAGTTCAATATGTATACCCCACTAAATGTGACATGACAATAACTTACTGTACTTTACGCATTTGGGTTACTTAAAAAAAAAAATCCTTGTCGCCAAAGTTAGAATAAAACGATGCCATTCTTTTGGGTAACACTTTATTTAGTGCCGGTCAAAGTCTAAAGAGAGTGAATTCTAATGCTTACAATCTATTATTAGAACCTATTTAAATAGAAAAACTGATTTAGGCGGGCTTATATGACAACAATCCAAATGCATAACACTCTCTTTTGACACTTGATTCCTGGATCTAGTTGAAATGTTTTTATGTTTTTTTTTTTTTTTGTAAATAAATTCACACTTTAACTGAACAAGGTGTTAAGTAATGTGCAACACAAATACACAATAATTTAAATTATAACTTCTATTAGGTAGCCGTTAGATTAGGACAAAAAAAGTTACTTGTAAAGAAGTTAATTAAAAACTTGTCTAGTCTATTGACATACTTTTAATACCCCCTCTTTACAATTTTAAATTTCCGAAAATAATTTTTTTTATAATCAAATGGATGTTCAAGTGTATAATTTTATGCGACTGATGGGTTACGTCAAAAAGTTCGTGATAAAGAGAACTTGTAGTATTCGCCACTCAGAGTGGAGTGCCCGCCCTTTCATGTTTGATCGATCTGATCGGGGGCTCCGTCACCTGTATTCACGAAATAGTACGAGTAGTTAATACTGTATGTTATGGGCGATTCTAAAATGTTCCTTTTCCTTGAATAACTCGGTTAATTATGGCCCGATTTTTCACATTTTAGTTAAATGTGTTCTATGTTAAAAGGTTTCGATTAGTGCTGCGAAAATTGTCCTCTAATTTTAAGAACAAATAAATTGTACGATATTTTGTGTATGTTTTTCTTTTTTAATAACGACGGATTTTGGTCAAAATCTGATCATCTGATAAAGATTTAAATCGATAACAAAAAAATGTACACATACAGACATACATAAACACTCACGTATACTCCCACACACAGATAGGTTTTCTTATAAAAAGGTGACGAAATGATATAAATACTTTAAACGTTTACAGTCCCATGTACAATATCATATATATGATTTGGGTACAAGACATCATATATAATATATGATGAACCTGATTTAAAAGCCGATACATGAGTATGCTTTTTTGGTTATTATTCATTTATTTATTAATATTATTCACAAGAACGTAAAAGAAAGAAAAGGAGAACTCCATATGACCAAACCGCATAATTACATAACGAAAGAACCGAAAACTCGACGGACCCTGATTCGCATGCTGTTTCTATTACACTTGAAAACTTGAGGAGCAAAGAAAAATAACTAAACTTATTTTCGAGAAGTTTGCTGAGATTGAAAATAACTGCCAAAATAAGCGAACTAAATCGAGAACATCAATATGGAACGCGTGCTCTAAATTTTAAACTGGAATGCTAACAGACTTTTACAAAAACTTTTCGAATTAAATATATTCATACGATGGAAGAATATTGACATTTGCTTGGTCGCTGTGAAAAAATAATAAGATTTATCACGATTATAATCTATGTGAAAAGGCGAGAGGCGAATCTACTTTATGCATTAAAGAGTCTATCAAGTATGCTGTAGACCTTAAAATAGAGTTCGAATCTGTGCAACTATACATGTATATGTAAGTTATATACATAATTTCCTTACCATTTCAGACATTTACTACTCACCTATGTTATGGATTTCATCGTTTCAAAAGCAATTAAAATATAAGAACCATAAAGACTAACTGGCATAAATACTAATTGAGAAAACATCAAGAAACAAATTAAAGAGAATGCAAAACTGAATGAATCACTCCAGATAACCTGGGAACAAAAAGTCGATTTTAAACATTTCATTGAAATCGTTCAATATGCAGAGTAGAATAATACACCCTGTTGCAGCTATGGCGACTGCAACCACACCTTCTGATTAACGAACGATTGTTGTTTCGTATCGTTAAAAAATCTTTATTAAAATCCAATTTTAGTTACAATTCATTTATATTCTTATCGTACTACTTCCTTGGTGTTACAATGAGGTAAATATTTAAGACTTAGATTGAACAATTTCTTAATTTTGCCTAATAGGTCATATATATGTACATTTGTGACAGAAGGATTTTTGACGCCTACTAGGTGACTGATCGCGCCACCTCGGTGTGGGTAGGGTAAACTACCTAAGTAAGGGCGCGTTCACCGCAACACACCCTATCAAAAGAAGAAACAAACAAACTACGGTCTAGATTATACGTTGGAGATAAAAGAAATGGTAACGGAAAATACAATACAAATGTTGACAAAAATGTCAACAAGATCGTGTTCCAAATCATAAAATACGTTTGAATAACCTATGTTATTAATCCCAATTTTGCAAACTTTATTCCACAGAAACTTGAAGGAACGGTTAGAATTAAATTTATTGTTGTAGAAGTTAAATTTTGCATATCTTACCAGCTTAGTACAATACTACGGTAGGTGCTGTACTTTTTGAGTATTTCTGCACAACCGAAACGTTTCCAGCGACGGTAAGAGGTGTCTCTTATCACTTGAAAGCCAAGGGCATGTTTGTGATTTTATCACATAAGTCTTAAGGCGAACGTGCTTATTAAATAAGTAGTCAGTCGCAGTTCTCAGGAATTCAGTTTGTTTATTCACGTCAGATATAAGATATATACTACTACAGTCAATTGATTTAATTAACAACACTATGAATTAAATCCCGGTAGATGGTGAAATTCTCACACTATGAGGCGTCAGAAACCATGCTGATAACTCCAAATTATTCTACACCCCTGATTTAGTATCTGCATACAGGTTTTCAATAGCTCGTCCAAACTTCATAGATATGCCCATCCTGTGCAGCTTCTAAAATAGAGCTTTCCTGTCCCCCGTGTCAAAAGCAGATTTAAAGTCCGCAAAGAGTCATAAAATTGTTTATCTCTTCCAATGAAGGATAGTATACATAATATTCTCTTTTATATATTCTGCTAGCTGGCACTGTAAAATTGCTGTAAATAATTTATAAGAAGCATTTAAAAAGATAATCTATAATTTTATGGATTCGCTGAATACCTCCTTTTATAAATTGGGAAAATTACCGCTTCGATGAAACCGTTATTTTCTAGTCAACTGCTCTTCTTACTTGATTTTGGTTAACAGGAAAAATTAATGTCATCCTGGCGCGGGTAGAATTCGAACACTGAACCTCCCGATTTAGCCACACGGGCACTCTGTGAATGTTCAGCTCAAGCTCCCATCAGGCTGCAAGTACAAGGCTGATGTGTTGCACGCTGTTACTGTAGGCACTTTACTACTGAAGCGTTTACTTATCTTTTCACAAAAAACTAAACAATTACAGAAAAAGGAACATACAAGGAGTATAATGCACTATTTCTTTCTCTAAATACCGAGTTACGATGAAAAAAAAATTGTTTACATATAGAGCAACATAATTTATATTTGCTAGTTAAATCCTTAAACTATGTTTTTTTTAATGCAATCTACAGGGGTTATACACAGTAAGAATATCAATACAATTATATATTTTCGTTATAAACATATTTCTGACTATATTCCCTGAAAAATTCAAATCGATCCGGTAAGTACTTTTCGAGATATACGCATATTTGTATGAACGTCTCGGACAGTTAAAAAAGTAGGCAGAGCACAAATCGAAGTAACAGCTGCTCTTTTCTTTCTTTATGTTCCCAAGTATTCGACGGATTCGACATTATTTAGGTTCAGACGTGCTTAAATTTCGCCCCGCTAATTTATTTACATTTAATTTTTACTTGCCTAATTTGCAATAATTCGCACAAGCTATTTCTCGGTCATCGCTTTTTGTTTCGTTTTGCTGACTCGATTTTTTTACTCCCTTTAAATCGATTAAAAGTCAAAAAGTGAAATTAGCAACTAACCCAATTCTAATTCACCGCATTTTGTGTGAATTTTTAACTGACCTACCCTTATTAATATATCATGAGAGAATTATGGTGATCTGGAGTGCTTTTTTAGCAAGACGTTCCACGCTCTTTGCATTGGCTTGTGTAAGAGATCAGTCGCTTACCTAAAGGATTTTAAAAACAATTTTTTGTTTTATTTTGATAAGTGTAAGGACATAACACCGTTCCACATTTTACTTCCAATTAAGTGTCTCAGTGATTCGGTTAATAACTTTGCGGCAGAAAACAATCATACCTTGAAAACAATTCAAAGTCAATTTACGAAATATGATGACATTTTAAAATCTGTATCTATAATAAAAGTCAATTTAGAAACTTATCTATGCAGTTGGCTCAAAATGGTGATTTAATAAAACGAAACGATAAACACGACATTATTAAAGATTTACAAAATTTGCTATCTAATAGTGATAAATCTATAATAAAATCTTACATCCCCACAATAACTGACTCTTTAAATTATTTACGTTCTTTCCTCGATTTTCATCTTCAATATACATATAAATGACCCAGTATGATCAGATGCTTATAAACATCATGTGCCAAATGAGTGATTTAAGAAACAAGATAAACAAATCATCTGCGCTATTAAACGAAATTGTTGATCACATCCGGATAACTTCCAGTAAAATCGACGATATACCGGTGCAAATCCAGCCCCTACCGACTGTATCATACAACACCTCGATTCTAGCTGAGATGCTTGAACCCGAAATTATGGAACTGCCAATAACTGCTAAGTCATCTTGTCCTGTACCACAACCCTCTCCGGAAATTGATGCTACCACCCCAACTCCTGAACCCACAACCTTACGATTTGGAATCTTATAAAACTTTCGAAGTGGAACAAAATAATAAAAAAAAGTTGAGCAATTTCAACAAAGCTGAATCAGTTTCCTTTTAAATAAGAGATACTTATCACGATCGAACCAAGCTAACTAGTCTATTTAAATCAACAATTAAAATTGATGTCAGCAACTGCCGTAAGATCTCCACCAACACCTTCCAGGTAAGCATCCCGTTAAAATATAAATGAATGTTTTCAAACCCTGCTTCCGGTTTGGGTGAAATTATCATGGAAAGATTAAAATTGAATACAGAAATCAACAAATACCGCAAGGATACTACCTTTAAGTATAGTTAAAAAACGGTAATTTAAAATCGACTAAACTTAATAAACAGAACCCTGTTAACATTGAGTATAATCCTATCTTACAAAAAAAAACCCAACTGCTGACAAACAAGCTCCTGATCCAAACTGTAGTTTTAAAGTTGGTACATTTCCTTTCTTCAGTTTATCTGCACTTCATACTGCCAGTCGTTTATAAACAAAACGTTTTTCCACCCCATCCAAACCAGTTCTCAAACGCGTATCTTTTAACATTGATCCTCCTGCCAGTCTTGCATAGAACATAATAACATCCCCTCACTTCACTCGAACAAAAACGGCTTGACAAAATTTATTCGCTCACATTTCTCAAATCCCTCCCCATCTTCTACGCGTATGTCCCACCCTAATACCACACCACTTTCTTTTTTAGATCCCATTCTTTCTCCAAAGGCAAAGTTAACCAAACACCTCTCCGACTTAAGGGAGCATGGCCGATTCAGAGAACGCAGATTATACGATAAAGTTAGTATTTATTATTATATAACATACATGATAAGTTAGACTGCTGTGTCGACGGTATAACAAAAACCAATGCAATGGTTTCCATTCTTGAAGAAGGCCTCCCCACTAATCAAAATGATCTGTGGCAACTTTTTATACAGATTATCTACCCCTGTATATCTGACATATCATCCATTTTTTCCCTTTCCACATAACTACAAATAAATTATTTTCCCACACGTTCCGCGATCACGACAATCTAATATCAGCAACAACGTTGCAAAGAAAGTGTCCAATGGTGCAAAAGTTCACACGCGCTGCATTTAAGATAGCTGAGATAGCAATATGAGAATTGATATAAGGGAGTGACGAATGGTCACCAGTTAATTAGTAAGTTTCAGCCAAAATAAAAGTTCTCTTCTGATTTTAAAAGTTGTAATTCTTTTTTTTTTTTCTTTTTTTTTCGCGAATAATTATTTTAGTGGCACAGTCAGTAGAATTCTTCTATACGGGAAGAGCCCATAAGAGAACGGGCAGTACGCGTGTTCTGAAAGTGTTAAAAGAGTTTAACTTGATAAACCCGAAACGAAACGTTAATCAGTGCAAGAATTAGCAAAAGAAGAAAACGAAATAAGTGCAAAAAAGTTAAGAATAAGCAAAAGAAGGAAACTAAATAAGTGAAAAATAGTGTATAAAATCAGGAGGAGACGAACTTACTAACTTACAAAAAAAAAATAAAAAAATTCTCAACATTAACCGAGATAAAATATCAAAATATTTTGGAAACAAAATTAAGAAAGAAATGGAAGTAGCCTTGGTAGAAAGACTAACATTGGCTCTAGAAGCATTAGCCGCTAGAAGCCCGATGCAAAGCCGAGCCGTAACAATTATGAATGAAATGGCATATATAAAAGAATTTAATGGCGATCAAGATCAATTAGCGCAATTTATTAATGTGGTACAAATTCACCTAGATGGAGTGGAGGACAACGTTCGAAATGATATTAAATACAAAAATCGGCGGACAACCAAAGGATCTTCTACTAAACAACAAAGCAGAGGAGGACGCAAAACAACTATTAAAGCAGCATTTCAGGCCAACAGTTAATTATAAGGATATATCAAAGAAAATAACATACTTAAGGGTAAGTTCCATTTCCGATCTTAATTATCAAATATAAAAAATTGTAAAATTAGTAAACACATTTGCAACCCATGAAAAATATTCAAAGAAGATTAAAGATACTTTTTATACAGTGCTTAGAATTAAACAAATTGTGTCTGAAAATCTGTCACGAGTCATTAAAGATAAATTCGTTGTACACGAGATAAAAGACATTCTGTACACTTACATAGGATTTGACCATGGTAATTTAGACAAGGAGTTTTTAGTAGATGACCGACGGCAAATGCAAAAACCTAACAGACAAGACAATTCCAATAGTCCACCCCAAAAAAGCCAACATTCTCAGTCAGGTTATCAGAATAAGATCAAAAACAATGATAGGGAAAAAGTAAGACAAAATAGGCAATATCAAAGGAATACACCGCAGAATAACTCAGGTCAGCAAAACAATCATAGAACAAATTTATGTACAGATCAAAACACCCAACCGGTTTTTAATAGATCAGGGCAATTTAAGAACGCACAACTACACGTACAACCTATGGATGTAGAACAAATTTTACACAAAGAAAACGGAGGTGAAAAACCCATTGAAGAGGCAGGCTTAATAGGTTAGTTCTAAGTTAGGCCTCGGAAATAAGATATTTGCAGATTTGACCATTGACGCACATAAATACGTAGGACTTTTTGACACAGGTTCAACGATGAGTATTATTGATTCCAGTAAGATAGATTGCAGGAAATTCAAAATTTATGAAAGAGTTAACCTGAGACTCCAAACTATTAATAGTGCAACAATAGAAAAAATAGATATGGTAAGAACAGGTTTACCGGATGAATTTAATTACAAAAGAAAAGGTGCTACACGGTGGTACAAGAGGGATCTAGGTGACAAGCCTTATCATCTTCTGGTAGGTATGAACTTACTAAGTACTATTGTTAAAACGCTTGATTTTAACAACAAGTGTCTTATCTTAAAAAAATGAGACGATAATACCCATTTATTCAGCTAAAAACGAAACAATTTTTGTGTCGAACTAAATTCAACTGAAAAAGAAGAAGAAGAAGGAAAGGAACTTAAAAAAAATATAACGACAATTCAACAATCTTATCGACAAGGATGGTGATTTACTAACTTACACAGACAATATAACACATGAAATCCGGACAACCACGGATCAACAAATAAATGCGAAGTTGTATAGACCTCCACCGAAACACGAAGAGAAAGTACGGCGGCAAGTAAAAGAAATGGAGGTACAAGGCATTATACGGAAATCCAACAGTAGATACGCCTCACCGATTGTAGTTGTATCAAAGAAAATGGATAATTCCGGAAAACAAAATTTCCGACTTTGCGTGGACTACCGCAAACTGAACGAAATCACTATCGACGATAGATACCCGCTACCAAATATTGAAGGAATATTAGTTAAACTCAGTAGAGCACAGTATTTCTCATCCTTAGACCTTGCAAAAATATATTATCAAATCAAGATGAATCCAAATGACATTCCAAAAACTGCATTCGTTACACCCTGTGGACATATAAATACGTCCGTATGCCGTTCGGACTAAAAAATGCACCGGCGACATTTCAGCGTTTGATGAATGACATCCTAAGGGATTACATTAATAAAATATGTGTCGTCTACTTAGACGATATCCTAATATTTTCAACTAGCTTACAAGAACATATTAACTCTCTCAGAACAATATTTAGTAAATTGTCCGAACACAATCTCAAAGCACAATTTGATAAGTGTTCTTTTATGAAAAAAAAAACCGAATTCCTGTATCCAAGATTATCCCCTACCCAAAACGGAAAAATAACTAAAAGGCTTTTTAGGAGCCACGGGATATTATAAGAAATTCGTAAAAGATAACGCCAAAATTGCTAATCCTATGATAAAATATCTTATTGTAAAAAAGACAAGAAGATAAACACGAGTGATCCAGAGTACATTCAGGCCTTCGAAGCTCTCAAATTAAATATAATTAAACATCACATCTTGATTTTACTAAAAACTTTACATTATTCACGGATATAAGCAATTACACAATTCATGCGGTCTTAACACAAGATGGTCAACCCATATGTTACGCTTCTAGATCACTTAACGATTACGAGAAAAATTACTTTGTTACCGACAAAGAGTTTTTAGCAATCTGTGAGCTGTAACGTGACGTATTTCAAGCCTTACTTATGGGGAAAAACATTCCAAACTATTACAGATCACTTACCGATAAAATATTTAAATAAAAAGTTTTTAGGAAAAGAATTTAGTCAACGGACGCAAAGATGGTTACTCAAGCTACAAGAATATCAATTTGATATAGAATATCTTAAAGGCAAAGAAAACAAAGTAGCAGATTTTCTAAGTAGAATCCCTGAGAGTCACAAGGAGGAAGAAGTTAGCGATAACCAATCAATAAATAATTTATCCGATAATGCAACCACTCATTCACAAAAAGAACAACAGCTAGACCATATCCCAATAAAAAAAAGCAATAGTCAACATTTATAAAACTCAAGCAATACTTACGAACGACACTAACAAAAAAATAGAAGTGGTACATAATAAAAGGATAATTTACATAGACATGACGAGAAAACGAGATTATTGGGTCGACTTATTCCGTAAATATATTAAGCCAGGTATCATAGGAATTTACACTGAACTTTCATACCATGAATTTAAGAAAATACGACAACTTCTTATTGAACTTTTAGGGCCAGAGAAATAGGTACTTTAGAAGAAGATCATAAACAAATTTCACTTTATCACACGAAAGAAAATTTACATAGTGGCATTATTGAAACATAACATAGTTTAAAAAACAAAATTTATTATCACAAGATAGTTAAAAAAATCACAAAGATTATAAACAATTGTAAAACATGTCTTGAAGTCAAGGATGAAAGAAAGCCAATTAAACTGAAATACGAAGTTAGCGAAACACCTTCTAGACCAAACGAAATTCTGCACATGGACGTTTATTATTCACGAAGCAAGCATTTCTAACTTTGATAGATGAATTAACCAAGAAAGCTTACGTTTATTATTTAGCCAATAGAAACTGAATAAATAAAATTGAAACCTTAGAAGATCACTTCTCAAAATTTGGAAAACCTTCAAAATTAATTACAGGCAACGAATTTAAAACCCCAAAATATTAAAATGTATTTAATAGAACAACAGGTAGACTTACATTTAACTAAAGCAAACACACACACAGGTAATAGCGACATTGAAAGATTTCACTCCACCCTTCAGGAAAAATTGATAACAATAAGAAATGAGGATTTAACACTAATTCAAAAAATGCATAGGGCAGTAAACAATTATAACAATAAATACCATTCAACAAAAGAGATGACCCCGGAAGAAGCAATGTTTGCGGATTTCGCAACAATTGCTAATAGAATAAAACTTCAAAAAGAAAAATATATTAGTAAACTAAATAAAGACAGGCAAGAGTATAAAGAAAATAAGAAAATAGTACCAGTTAAAAATTATAAGAGAAATAATTACAAAATTAACCTAGATATAGATTAAGATATACGGATAAAGAACACCCAGTAAACATTAAACCACTTCGTAAGTTCACAGATGACGACCTAAGCGTTTCTTATACTAACAATAATGACGAGAACAGCAACAGCAACGTTAACAATTGATAGAATAACAAAAGACAACGGATACGTAGAAATTAATATGGGACAGACTGAAATAGTGCGAGATACAAAGACCATTTTACACATTATCAATACTACAGAAATAAGACAGACGAATAATCTGATCGAGCAAAATACACAAAAACTACAAATTTTTAGTGACGCAATAATAAGGAATGAATTACAAACCCTTTACGCCAAGTTACGAGAAAAAAGCGAGGGCTTACAGAGAGAAATGGCTATTAGGGACAATGTACGACAACGACAGACAAGAAATTTCGGACCATATCAAGCAAATAGAAAACAATAATCAAAATATAATAAGTAATTTAGACAAACAGGAAGAAATCATTCGCACTTTCATGAAAGTATATTCTAATTAAAAAGTATAATAGAACTAGATAGGAAAGAATTAACTAAAACATTTGGAGAATTAGCAGAATATGAAAAAATTAGACCAATTATTAAGACTTAGAATGTTAGAAGAAAAGATAGACCAGTAAATAGATAACCAATAGCATCAGTAAAACACGGAATAGTACACCCTAGCATGTTGACCATAACAGAAATCAAGGAGACAGAACTTAACTTTTATAAACTTCAAAATGTTAAAGTAGGAGTACTGAAATATGACAAAGCAGAATAATATTGGCATAAAGGATACCGTTTTCATATAAACTTGTAAATTATAACTTTATCACACCCATTCCAAGTAAAGATGTGATAGAAGTTATGATAGATGATCAATATGTAATAGAACTCAATAAAACAAAGTATAAATACAATAGCAATAAAATTCAATATGTAAGTGACCTAGAACATATAAATAATTATATTACAGAAAATAGTTGTAAGCTAAGAAAGAATAAACCTTTAGAAAGTGACCTAGAACATATAAATAACTTCAAAAAAGTATTTTCCAACACGTTCCGCGAAAACGGCAATCTAATATCAGCAATAATAATAATATCAGCTTCATTAAAGATAGCTTAGATAGTAATATGAGAATTTATATAAGGGAGTGACGAATGGTCGCCAGTTAGTTAGTAAGTTTCACCAAAAATAAAAGATCTCTTCTAATTTTAAAAGTTGTATCTTGTTTTTTTTTTTTTTTATTCTCTTCGCGAATAATTATTTTAGTTACATTTTCATGAGCAATTAGATATGACTCCTAATGATATAACTCATAATCTCTCTTCTTTGGCCTTTCACGTAAGTTATAAACGCATACTACACCTTCAGATTTTAAAAACTACCATAGCTCCTAACCCACCGCGGAATTCATTGCGGGGGTGGCTGTGGTGTAGTGGTATATGCATAGACTCCTTAAGTAGAGAATCGCATATAGTTATATGTAAATCCCTTCGGCGTCAACTCTGACATGAAGGCATAACACTGATGTTGAAGTGGTTGCTGGCTCTGCTAAATGTAACGAACTAATAACTAACACGTACTAAGACCCACTGGTTGAGGATGAACTGGCTCCAGTTTGATTACGAACTAAGATTTTTCCCTACGATATTTTTGCCCTCACAGAAATCAATCTCACCCCTAATATTAAGAATAATGAATTATTTTCCCAAGACTTCGATCTACACCGTGACGATGGCCTAGATAAAGAGGAGAATTTAAAAAGTCGTCCGCTGCTTCTTTTGAATTTGTTTATGCTAGAACTCCTATTTGCAAGCGCTATCTATATATTTGTTGCTGCTATATTCGCCCCTCTCAACCAATTCAAGGTTACCAGCTAGCTGTTGATGCAATCGATTTTATTTTTAATGCTGCTGATCCCAACGACGTTGTTATTTTTTCAGGTGATTTTAATCTACCTAAGCTTCTGTGGACTCAGGCTGACAAATCCTTTTTTACTACAACGAATCCCACCTCTGATAAATAAAATCTTTTCATTGACTTTCTTACTGACTCTGATCTGTATCAATTAAGTGGGGTCAGCAATAACATTGGCAGGCAACTTGACCTTATCTTCGCCACTGATACAGATAACTGCGTCGTTATAGAAAGTAGACATCTTCTCTCTAAGTTGGATAGTTACCATCCTTCCCTTTCTCTTACGTTGTCGTATGACAATGGTCTTAATCTCGTTTACTTTAAAATTTCTTAAAGTAACTACTAACTACATACGCAAAACTGAAAAACCTCCTTAGGATGGACAATTTTAACATTTTCCACGATAATGGTAATCATACGGTTAACAATGCTCTCGCATCCTTTTCTACCAAAATTTTCAAATGTCTCTCCCAATCAGGACCCTTTTTTACCAAAAAAGAATCCCTCATCTTCACCACCCTGGTATAATTAAGAGCTGCGATTTCTTCGCAACAAAAGAAATAAGTTCTAGTATATTTACTTAACACCGCGTACCGAATGTAAAATGCATCTACCCAACCTCTTACAGCTCTCTTTCTGGTCTATCTATCACCCAGGGATAATTCCCTCAACCTGGAAAAGGTCTTTTATTGTTTAGATTGAATAGACGATATTCGAGCAAAGCCATCCTGCATAACTAGGCTTTTTGAGAACATTATTTATGACATAATGCTATTCAATTGTAAATCTTTTGTTTCCTAAAACCAGCACGGATATCTCAAAGGTAGATCTACAACCAACAACCTAACCGAAAAAAAAAAAAAAAAAAAACGCTTCAAAATTAATTCAATTAACTTAAAATTCTTAAAAGTCTTATTCTAACTTACTGGCCCCATGCAGGCACTCTAAATTGAACCTAACACTTGAACTATGACTTTCGACTTATCCTGCAGTCTATTTTTATTTTATTTGCATTTATTAAAACTAAAACTAAGAAAACATATTTAAAGTAAAAAGCAAACTTAGTACATGGACTTCTTTTGTTTTAATATAAAACTTAAAACTAAACCTACAAATTCTAAAAATAAATCTACTTAACCTACGTACTTACTTATTCTACTACAAACAATTGAAAATTTTTTATGGATTATTCCTTATTTTATTGTAGAGTAAGTCACACATTCCTTTCTACGTTTTTTTTTTTTGTTTTTTTTTTTTTTTTTTTTGTTTTTATTTTTTATTTTATTATTCCTAAACCTACCCTATTCTATCTAAACTAATCGTATGTGAGCTGGCCACGGCTAATAAACCAGTCTGACGACCGACCTTGCTTTTTATGGAGCTACCTAGTACTGGGGGAATTAGATGACGAAGCTTCGTCTGCCATGTGCGACGTCTCTGTAGTAGTTGAGTCGCCTGTCCGCAGCTGTTAGAGCGATATCCGTCTAATCTGTCCTGGATCAGACCTTTCATATCGAGGTAGAGGAAAGCTTCTGCAGGGACATAGCCATCAAAGCGTACTCTCTCATGATACGTATAATTGGGGTAGTAAGCCCCGGAGACCAGGTTGTTTGACTAGGTCATTGCTCTTGTAATGTGTCTTTAAATCAACCTAATGACGAAATTGTCCACTCTTATTAGGTTCGCCCTATTGTAGGATAAAATTTTATGTACTCAGACCCTGATGTTCTGTATAAGCGAAGACAATCCCAAGACAAGCCCTCTTAAAGACCCCAATTTTTTCCAATAAACTTGCTCTCACGTTGAACAACACGAGACGTCCAAATACAAGCATGGGCCTGATAAGGACCATGTAGCAGATCACCTTAACTCTCGCATCGAGTTGAATGTTATAAAACAGTTTCTTTGTAAGGGCGAAATCACCTATGGCGCTGGCCAGAGCAACATCTATATCTTTGTTAAAATACAAATATTGATCTAGCCAGATCCCAAGGTATGTGAATATATTTTGACAAGCAAGTTGATGCCCCACGATCGAAAACTTTCGCCAATTCCTTCTGGTATCCCTAGAGGCCCCAGACGAAGGCGTCTTAAACAGAATGGTCGCTTAATTTTGTCGAAGTCACGTTGCAGAAGTATATTAATGACGTCAATCTTTGGACCTGATCTGTACGCGAATAAGTCGTCTGCGCACGCTATGGAATGGTGAAGTGAACCTATGAGATCACTTGTGTAAATGTTGAATAGGATCGGCGAATTTACCGCACCTTGTTAACATATTGTAAAGACTATACAGGAGTGGTTTACTAATGCCCAGCCTGTTCAACTTGAAGAAGAGTCTCTCTAACCATACGGTGTCGAAGTCTTTCTCCAAGTCAATCAGTCAGGCACTGGTTTTTGCCTGTGTTCCACTGAATATCAGAAACCAGTTTCGACGCAGCACGAACGACATTATGGCCCGTCTTTAAACCGAATTGATTATCCGAAACTATATGTTTGTCCTCAACCCACTAAGTCAGGACTCTATTGGTCACCTTTTCGAAATCCTTGCTGATGTTTGGAAGAAGACTGATCGAGAGGAGATTCGCCGGATTGGAAGTATCTTTATCCCTTTTGGGGATGGGATATACCACCGCAATTTTCCAATGCACTAGATAATGGGCATTATTCATTGCATTGTTTAACAGGGTGGTATAAATTTCCACCGCTTTTAGTGGGAGATGACGAAGCACAATGTTCGGTATTTCATCGATTTCCACTGATTTCTTATTTCGAAGTGATTCAAAGATCGTTTGGAGTTCTTCCTTGGAAATGAACGGGGGTAATATCCTTTCGTCGGCGATGACATTATTTGCCATATTCTCGTCACGGAACTGGCTGAAACCCGAGCTCTCGAATCGCCAGTTCATTATTTCATTTCGGAGGTAGAAATTGTGCACAAGGACTCGGTCTTCCTGGTCGTGGTTCGGGACATTGATGTCATTCGTCTTGTTCACTTCCTGAAAATAGCTCCAATAGCCTCTACCTTCTCCTGCGGATCTTCGGTCACAAAGAAGTTGTCATCATCAACGGCCTTATTAGGATCGATGACTGCTGCTAAAAGTATATGTTCGTTATCCGTCGTTCGGACGATTTTAAGACACGAAAGTTCGTTTTGCTGGTGTTTACAGCCCGAATTTTGTTGTTCCAATACAAATTTACAGAATTTCTGCAATTTTCTTTTATTAATGTTTGGAGGTTTTTGATCAATAACTTTAATGTCATGATCTCCTGGTTATGGCTGTCGGTAAACTGTCTGTAATCGTACAAGGTCTCTTGTCTTGACAGAAGTCTACTTTTATGTCAGTGCAGTACTGCAATAGTTGCATTGCGAAATAAGTCTTCGTTGTCAGTGTGTTGATACCGACATATCGTTTTGTCCATTGTTCGTTCAAATGACTCATTACCTTAAGATACCTGTCAATCTTCTCATTTGACAGATTTCTACTGGACGGTGGGTAGAGAGTGCTCTCGTTTGTTTTCTTGAGAAGCGTGTTTAACACATCCTACTACAGTTGTAGGAACGCCTTTGCGTTCAAACTCTTCCATTTCCGCAATTTCGTTGGAAACAGTTATTTCGGTATTAAGACCGCAATGGTCACTGTCATACACAAAAGTGCGTGGATAGTTTGTAGTATATTGGTTGGTGCTTGTCAGTTCTATTCGTGAGTGGAACAGCAGGAGATCCAAATTGGTCCCGTGTCTGGGAAAGGTTCCCTCTAGTAAAGGGTGATTCTTCGTAAGGTTTGATTTATAATGTTAAATAAAGTACATACATTTTAAAGTGAACATAAAATTTTTATTATCGGTTAAAAGAACAATTCATGACATTTACTCCTTGAGAATGATATCATGTTAATGTTGGCCATGACTACGTCTGAGATAATCCACTCGGAAGGTCCAATTTTGGGCGACTCGTTTGAGCATAGCGACTAGTATCTGGCACTCTCCGGGTTGCTCATTAGCCCAAATACGGCAATTTTGTTTATCAACATATCATTTGAGCCAGAAATGGCCTTCATCACTGAACAAAGTTTCACCGGAAACAAACTCCGAATTTTCATCGAGTTTTTCCAAAGCCCATTCACTGAAAATATGAAGCAAATTCAAGTCGCCCAGCTTCAATTTTTGCACAAGTTGAATTTTGTACGCTTTTAGGCTAAGATCCTCACGAAAACTACGCCACGTTGTCGAATACGCCAAGCCAAGTTGCTGAGAACGACGACGAATCAATTCGTCACGGTCTTCGCGTACACTCTCAGCTACAGTTGCTATAGTCTCTTCATTACGTGCTGGATGTGGTTTAACCGATCGAATATCATCCACAAATGTAAACTGGGACTCAAATTTGCGAATGGCATTGGCAATAGTGGTTTCAGTAGGTCGACTATGCGCACCGTAGGCTTCTCGAAACGCACGAAAAACATTTCTCACAGTCAGGAAAAAGTGTAGCGAGCTCTGATATGAATAAAGTGGATTGAGTAGCCTTAGGTGCATAGACAGACACCATGTAAAACCGCTTTCCACTTCGGAGAGGGATATAGACGATGCATGCTTCCAGCATCAGGAACCTACGTACTATACGGCTGTACCAGGTGTACCGGTTTGAAGAGAGCGTCAAGATACACATGTCTCGATAGGAAACATTTATTGTGAACGGGCCTTAATTTTTTTTTTTTGTTAGGTTGATATGACACCTGTCAAACATATTTAGTATACATCAAGCAAACAACATCGTATTTTTTCATCGTGTTAAAAACGTCAAATTTTGTATCAGAAAATGATGACTTGCGGAAAGCATTATATATATATATTTTTTTTTTTATTTGAAAAAAAGTGCTGCAGAGTCGCATCGAATGCTTGTCGAGGCATATGGTGATCATTCTCTATCAGAAGCAACATGCAAAAGATGGTTTCAACGGTACAGAGATAACGATTTTGATGTGAGAAATGAAGAACGTGGAAGACGCCGAATTGCAAACAATTTTGGGTGAAGATGACACTTTGAGCCAGAAACAAATCGCAGAAATGTTAAGTGTTGCACAACAAACAATTTCTGACCGTTTAAACTCTATGGGAAAGATCCAAAAGTCTGGAAAATAGGTGCCACATGAATTAATTGAAAGACAGATGAAAAACCGAAAACTACTTGTGAAATTTTGCTTCAAAGACACGATAAAAAGTCAGTTTTACATCGAATTGTTACTGGCGATGATATACGCATGTATTTTCAGAATCCTAAACAGAAAAAATCATGGGTTAATCCGGGACAACCATCAACTTCGACTGCAAAACCAGATCGATTTAACAATGCTGTGTGTCTGGTGGGACCAGAAAGATGTGGCGTACCACGAGCTCATAAAACCTGGTGAAATCGTTAATACAGATCGCTACCGAAAAGAAATGATCAATTTGAACTATGCATTGATCGAAAAACGACCAGAATGGGCCAGAAGAGACGGCAAGGTAATTTTGCTCCATGACAATGCACCTGCATACAAAGCAAAACTGGTTCAGGATACAACTGAAGCACTTGGCTAGGCTGGGCTTCATCCGTCGTATTCACGAGATTTGGCTACTTCCGACTAACATTTGTTTTCATCGCATTAGTTGAGCAGCACTTCGAATTCTACGAACAGTTTTATTGGCGTGGAATCCATAAATTGCCTGAAAGATGGGAAAAATGTGAAGCTAGCAATTGCCAATACTTTGAATACAATGTTTTTTACTTTCCCATTAAAAATTAATGTTTTATTACCTGGTATAATCTTTTAAAACGTATTCCTTTTCTTACAAAGATCGCAACGCCTCCTTCTTAATGGAGTTGGGTCGGTTTTTGCGTAATATTTTGTATCTACTGTGCCTCATTTTGTGTCTTTGGGTAAAGATAGTTTCGCTAACCAAAAGACCACCAGGGGCTTGGTCTTTAAGCAACTTAAATAGTGCGGCTCGTCGTTCGAACCTAATCAGTGATTTGACATTCACTGCAAGGACCTTTAGGGATTGCTCCGCCATGTACGTACCGATTACGGCTGGAGGTGCGTTAGGCCCGTCAGCAGCGCGTATATTTGATGTGCCCGCGTAGCCTCTTCTGTTATCTAACGTTGAAGCTGAGCCATCTGCCACTGGATAGAGTGTAAGATAGCTAGCATATCAGGTACAGGTTCCGGTGCTCTAGCCACTGGGGCCTGAGAGGCAACCATCGCTTGTTGTACCGTATTTCTCCTACCTGCTGAAATTTGAGCTTAAGTAACGTGGGGAGTAACAGCTAGTGTTTGTACCTGCTCGAGCCAGATTTACTCTTTTAATGTATTGGAATTTGGAACAATCCCGATAATTTGCGTGTTTCCCGTGTTCCTACATAACCTACAAGAGAGTTGTTTTTTTTCTGACGCTGCGTCCTTACCTAGAGCGTATTCCTCAGATTTGTGGTTCTTCCAAACTTCATTTCGCAGTTCGACGCGGCGTGCCCGAACCTTTGGCAGCGAACACATTGTGAAATGTGTTCACCATTTTTGGAGTTGTCACCTAATTTGGACGACCACTGCGATGCTCGTCTTGGCAACACGTACGGCCTCGTTTAAACTCAGCAACCCCAAAATTGTACTGTTGTAAACGAATACAGTTCAGCTTTTATATTGGTTGGGCTGATGCCTTTCAAATATAAGTATTGTATTACATAACGATGACCAATTTTCTCCATTTTCACAAATTCACTCACAACGTTCACTATTGATGGCTGCCAAATAAATACTAAACAACGTGGCGCTTTAAAACTTGAAACATGTCTTTTATACATAGACTGCGTACTTTCCAATACAGTGATATTTTCAAACAACTATCGCCATGTCTTGGTCAGGCCGGGTTGTACCCGTAGCTTTTTTGATTTCTGATGTTGTTGCTGTTGCTGTTGTTTCTGCTGTTGCTGCTGATATTTTTTTTGATGTTGTTGCTGCTGATGTTACTGCTTATGCTGCTGCAATTTTTGTTGCTGTTATTGTTTTTGCTGCGTATGCTTTTGCTGTGATTGCGCATTTTTCTTTGTTAATTCTTGTGCGGGTTTCTGTACTTTTTGTTGTTTTAGTGACTGTTCCTGTTCTTGTTGTTGTGAAAGATCCACGTTTGAACTTTGTTGTTGTTGAGGGTTCTGGTTCTGGTTGTTGCTGTTTCTCTATCTCACGCATAAAAACTTTCTTTGCTTTTATAGCAAGCACTTTTTTCTGTATCTTCTTAATGTTGTTGTTATGAACTTCGACTTGGCCTCTTCGTCATCTGACTCAGAGGCAGCTAGGAATGCCAAGCTATACCTTTGGATTGTCAACCGGTCACACTACCACTGGGCTAATTGGGGCCCTATATGAAACTCGTCAGATATGGTTTGTATTGATATCACTACCCAAAACAAAAGCCGAAACAAGTCTAAACACCACGGAGGTCTGTGAACGACCGAGATAACAGAATTGGTATCAAGCACTTTATGTGCACTAGAATCCGAAAATGAAGTTGACGTGATTGCCACCGATTTCAGCAAAGCCCTTGATAGAAATTCTCATTATATGTATAATCCTTATAAAATTAAAGGCTAAGCTCTATAACATGGGTTCAATCCTATTTAAATGACCGACATTACTATGTTCTATTTAGTTCCATTGTTTTTGACCCAAATAAAGCCTTTTCTGGTGTCCCTCAAGACAGTCACATCAGTCCCTTTTTATTTATTCTGGCCATTAGGTAATGATGTTGTTTACACATATTATATGAAAATCTTTAAATATACCATATATCATCTTCCTCAGAAGATTTAGATAGATTTCGTATTTGGTGTTAGAAGAATTTCCTCGAGCTTAACGTCAATAACTGTCAGGCTATAATGTATACCCGGAAGCGCCCTCCTACTTCACCTCGCTGCTATCTAATCTTCAATCTTCCTGTTCCCTTAGTGCATGAGTTGTGCAATTTAGGTGTTAACTGTGATAAGGGATAATTTTAAGAACATCCTTGCAATAAGAATAAAAATATATCTGTCTGGAGTTTACCCAGGCCTCAAATAAATAAAATATTTGAAATGAATTATGAATATTAAATGACCTTATGAATAGTCAATTTTATTCCTGATGAACAACTCGAGTTATTTCTTGTACGAAACAAGTGAACATCATCTCAAACAATTCTGCCACGTTGTACAGTTGTGTGTTCAGCTTTAACTTTCTGTTCTGAGCAACTGAAAAAGTGTACTTATCACAAAAAATGTGTACAAAAGCTGAGACATATAAAAATAATTTTAAAAAAAAACTTGGCTAGCCGAAACTTTTCGAAAAAGCCTGTACTGACAAAAAAGATGCGGCTGGTAAAATCCAAGGTGATGAAAGTTATGAAGAATCAACCGTATCTGGCGATGGAACCTGGAAAAAGCGGGGATACACTTCTTTTTACGGAGTAACATCATTGATTGGATATTATACAGGTGAATGTTCGATATTGTTATAAAAAGTTTTTACTGCAAACAATGCGAACTTAAAGAGTACAATGATTGGCTAGAAGATCACATAGTTGATAATTGTTCTGCAAATCATAATGACTCTTCAGAAAAAATGGAAGTCGATGCAATCGTTAAAATGTTTGGGCGTTCAATGAGTTATAAAAATTACATCGGTGATAATGACTCCAAAACATACTTTGAGATTTTAAAATCTAAGCCTTACGGTGATATTGAATTGGCCAACAAAGAATGTATTGGATATGTTCAAACGAGGATAGGTTCACAACTCCGCGAGTGTGTAAACTGAAACTGTAGATAAAGTAATAAAAAAATGCAAAAAAAAGTACTTGGTGGAAAAGGTAAACTCACTGATAAAATGATCGATAAGTTGACAGTTTATTATGGCTTGGTAATCAGGAGACACTGTGATTTCGTTGAAAATATGTATAATACAATATAGGCAACTTATTATCATTATTATTCAATTGATTAAAATACTCAACACGAAAAGTGCCCGGTCGGAGACGATTAATGGTGTTGTTGGCAGCGAGCATGAGCTTCAGACACGTTATCTTCTTATAAACATGATTATCTGTCTTTACCATCTGAAGTTGCTGAAGTTATCTTTCCAATTTATACAGATCTCAGCGATAAAAAATTATTGGAAAGATGTGTAGATGGTTTCGCGCAAAACAACAATGACAGCTACAATCAGTTGATTGAAAATAACTCCAAAACTCGATCCGCGTGACTCAAGAATTGCTGAAATAGCAGCTTACATCGCTGTAGGGATCTTCAATGAAAGTACAAATTTAATTTCATATTACATGAATGTGATGGGAATATCAATTGGGCTCAATACCCATGTCTATATCAAGAAAAGTATGCAGAGCGCGTCATGATCTCTGACTTGAGAGCGCATGGGAGTACGCGAGAGAGAAGAATGGCTCGTAGACAACATCAACTCGAGGTACTAGAAGCTGCTGATGATACGGAGGCCCCATCTCATGGCCCTGGAGTAGATGGCTCCATGTAAGTAAAACAAAAAATTTATCTTTGTATGTGTAAACTTCTTCCGAAACGTTTTTCTCAAAACTTCATATTTTTTCGAAGTCGGTGATTAAGATTTCTAAAAACCGGCACAACCGATCGGATTTAACACCACCTTCTCAAATATATTCCTCAGGTATTGATAGAAGGAATAAGATTTCGGATAATTATTCCTATTTTTATAAAAAATTTTACGCGGCAATTTTGGTCGAAAATTTGTTTTTTTTTAAGATTTTGTCAAAAATCAAAATCTCGATTATTTCGTCGATCAGTACCTAGTTGTGCCACCCAGCTCTCGTGATTTTTAATTCACCATTTTCTCTAAAATAAATAATATTAAAAAATTAATTTAATATATTGTCCGAAATAATAGTAAATATGTATATAGCGGTAAAAATATAATTTTTAAGACACCTAAATAAGAAAAAAACATGTTTTCATTGGAGCTCTAAAAACAAGTATCTAACGTATTTCTGACTAACTTAACAATTTTTGAATTTCACCAATTTTATACTTTTTTAAACAAATTGGAGATACTCGTACTCATTAAAAACTCTGAATATTTTGAGGAAATAAAGGCTTTAGAAAAATATTTTATATTGGACAGCTATTAAGATGAATTAAGTCCGTTTAAAATTATAAATACTAGTGCCAAACTTGTAGATCAATTGAAATAATTTCGGCAAACTTTGATCAATTTATTGTTTTGCCGAACGAGAAAATTTTCTCCGGATAAGATCAATCGTTCTAAGGCAATATTAGTTAATGTTGAAGTTCAATATTTAATGGACGTACCAACATCGGAGTACTGCGATTTGGGATTTTAAATAATATAGGGTGACCAGATAAGGTCGATGCCGCAATGCCATCAACCGCACCAAACAGTCAATCTTTGTGGATGCATTGATGCTTGACAGAACAATTGTGGATTGTGTTTGCACCAATAACTGCAATTTTGCTTGTTGACATAGCTGCTGAGCCAAAAATGGGCCTCGTTCGAGAAAATGAGTTTTTGACCAAAATCCAGATCTTCGGTCTGCATTTCCAGCGCAATTGGCGTCGAATAGACATTTCTGGGACTTTTTCGTTACTGGACTCTACGGCGGATATGTTTTATGCAATTTAAACTAATCTCTGTCTGGTTTGTGGCTTAAGATCTAAAAGAGAATACTCCCTTTCAGACTTTTCCATGGTGCGACGAATTTCCTGCACATTGAAGCCATGATAAAAACCGTCCTCAGGACGAATTCACGTTGCGTATTTAAAACTGGCCCGGATTTTAGATAATATTTTTTTAAGATTTTCGCATATATCACTGGTAACTTTGACAGGTGCTGAAACATAACAATTGGAAAAACTATCATTGCTATTTGGTCAACCTATAAAACATTTTCATATATTGAAGCAGATGGCTGACTTGTTTGTGGACGCTCAGGAACTTTTCGATGTTCACAGTCGTATGGCGTATAGTACTGTTCTCTTCTAAGTTAGTGTTGATTTATATCAAATCCTTCTTTAAGAAAAGCTGTAGGGTGATAAACTGACTCTTTTTTAAAAGCTTTGAAAGGTTCAAGCACCACCTGTTTATAAACGTTTTACCAGTATATACACTTTGTTCACGCAATTATTTAACTTAAGTACCCTATAAAACAAAAAAAAAAAAAAAAAATATATACCATCAACATTTCAAGCACTTCTATTCAATAGTTTATGAGTGATTTTATTGAAAATCCGAGTTTTTTTCGCAACCGCGTGCTCATGGTGGTGTGATATTTGTGTTTTCTCACGAAGTTTTCTGTTTCGTCTTCAGCAGTAGGAATTCTGAGGTCTCGGTAAAAGTCGTCATTTCTTATGTACCACGGTGCATGCATTTTTTTTTTCAAAATTTTGCAAAATATTGTCATTATTTGTCATTATTATATTGTCATTTTTTGGTACAACCCTTAAGTTTTATAAAATAGGTCCACACCGGCTTTAGCACTTGCCTAAATAAGAGAAACTTGTTTCCGTTACTAAGCTTGGAATGTTAGTAACCAATATATAAGTATCCAATATATTTCTCTAAATTTAAGTTTGAATCTTTTTTAACATGCGTCTTCCGAGGTATTTAGCCTCGTTTGCAAATGGAATACAGACCACGCTTTTGAGGATAGGAAATCGTTCTGTATTGAAAATTTAAATGAATAGATTTGGTATCATTGTGGGCTATTTGCCGGCGTGTGTCCATTCTTAGATGATACTTTATCGAGAACGTTTTGCAGTTTCATCGTTGTTGTTTCAATCTTTTTACCTACCGCTAGTATAGCAATGTCATGTGAAAGCGTATTAAGAACGGTCTTCTCCTTTTAGAGTATCTCCTAAATCTAAATAAAAAAAAAATCTTTGAATTGCGATAATTCTTTTTCGAGTCTGGAATGTTGTATTCTCGAGTATGTCAGTATATTCTAAAAGCTCAATGGTAAGATCTGCCATTGTTTCCACTTCAAGCCTTCATTTTCCAAAAGCTTGCGAAACATCAAGGAATACGCAAATCTGTTTTTCTTCCAAATCTTTCTCAATTTCTCTTTTCTGTTTTGAATTTTCATTCTGTGAGGATCATGGTATTACACGTTGACTTTTTTTTATGCCTCTAATTTGACAGCTCTCTTTTATATTCCATAAACAAATATTTTAATTTATCCTTTGAACAATACATTTCTTCTGTAATTTTTTGCTTACTGCTCTTAATGGGGAATGAAAAGAAATAAGGCGAAATAAAAAAAATTACAAACGAGGAGAAAGGAAATGTCAAAAAAGAGGCATCGAAATTCTACACACGAGTTGTTGATTTGTTATATTATTTACTCTCTCTTTTGCACTTGTATAATTTTAAAAAAAATCGGTACTTAAAGGTTTCAATTTCAATTAATTATTATTGGCATATAAGTGTACATTTAGAAAATTTTCTTTCAGAATATATCCAAGCATAGAAACATTAATCGTAGCATAAAATTCAGCATTTACAAATGTTAGAAACTATAATATTCATTGGAAATAAAAAATTAATTATCATAAAAAAAAACAAATACAAAATAAAAAATGAGATACAAAATAAGGGACAAAAAAAAGGTATATGAAAAAGGATTGCATTTTTAAACTTATTGACATATGGTGAACAAAAAACAGACGTTGCGAATTTAAGTAATTATAGACAGGTTGTATCAGGTTTTCAGTTCTTTGAGATCGCGTATATTGTATTTTATTATGTAGGTACGGTGGGGTTTTAATATTAATGACCTGATGTAGGTAAATGCAGTTTCATGCATTGAAATATTGTTTTAAGGTACATTTGAATAAGCTTTTTAAATGTGCAGAAATATAGTCGTGTCTTCGAAGACCATATATATCGTATTAAGTCATTGAAAGCTTATTCGCTTTTTCGCTGATATAAGGAATCAAATCACTGTATACTACCTCAGAATAGTTTACAAAAGGTACAATTGAAGTCCTTTCCAATGTATTTCGAGTCGCCATTGGGGTAACCTTAGCTGTTAGTCAAAGCTTTCGTAGACATTCGTAAATGCGACCAATGACAAAGTTTGTATGATCGTACCCGGATAAGTTTCTACTTAAGACAAAACCGAAACTTGGGTGCTGACACGGCTCCTAGAGTCAGGGAGCCATAAGTCTGTTACGACCTTAATGCTAAATTTTTGGTTAGATAACGGGAGAACTTTTGATTTTGCTGGGTTAAGCAGCAATCCATTAGTTACAGATCAATCATATTGGGTCTATAACTTCGTCTATTCGTGCGGTTTGCTAAGAGATGGCGTAACTTGTATTATTCCATTGTTATTATTCCATTGGAACATGCGTAGGAAAGTTACTGTCATTGTACGTCATTTCAGTATATGTCATTCATTTCAAGCGTAAACAACAATATTTTTTTTTTCACTCAAATATGTCGAACTTTGTGCCTGAAAAAGTGTTTTTGCGGGGAGTTCTTCTTCATTACTTTGATATGAAGAAAACTGCTGCCGAAAGTCATCGTATTTTGGTGGAAGTTTATGGTGAACATGCTTTAGCTGAGCGAACGAATCAAAAGTGGTTTGCACGATTTAAAAGTGGTGATTTTGGCTTGAAAGACGATGAACGTCCTGGGCAGTCAAAAAAGTTTGAAGATGAAGAACTGGAAGCATTACTCTATGAAGATTGTTGCCAAACACAAGAAGAGCTCGCAGAATCTTTGAATGTCACTCAAGCAGCCATTTCAAAACGTTTAAATTCAGCTGGATATATTCAAAAGCAAGGAAATTGGGTTCCACATGAACTCAAGCCGAGAGACGTCGAAAGGCGGTTTTGCATGTCCGAAATGCTGCTGGAACGCCGCAAAAGGAACTCATTTTTGCATCGGATTGTTACTGGTGGCGAAAAATGGATCCATTACGACAACCCCAAGCGCAAAAAATCATATGTGATACCCGGCCAACCAGCCAAATCAACGGCAAAGCCGAATATCCATGGCGCGAAGGTAATGCTCTGTATTTGATGGGATCAGATGGGTGTGCTGTATTATGAGCTGCTAAAACCGGGTTAAACCATCAATGGACTACGCTACCGAACACAATTAATCCGCTTGAAGAGAGCAGTAGCCGAAAAACGCCCGGAAAATGCGACCAGACACGAGGCACGAGTATTATGAGCTGCTAAAACCGGGTGAAACCATCAATGGACAACGCTACCGAACACAATTAATCCGTTTGAAGAGAGCAGTAGCCGAAAAACGCCCGGAATATACGACCAGACAACGCTCGGCCCCACGTTGCTATTCCGGTTAAGAACTTTTGGAAAACAGTGGATGGGAAGTCCTACCCCACCCGCCTTTAAGGCCAGACCTTGCCCCTTCTGACTACCATTTGTTCCGGTCGATGCATAACGCCCTCACTGAAATACGGTTCACATCAGAGCAGAATATCAAAAATTGGCTTGATTCATTCTTGGCTGCCAAGCCGGTGCAGTTCTTTTGGGATGGGATCCACAAATTGAAAGATGGGAAAAAGTCATAGCTTATACTTTGAATAATATTATTGTACATGTTTTTCTTAAATAAACGTTCAAATTTTGGAAAAAAAAACCGCACGAATTAAATTACATACCCAATATATTTTTGATAAGTCTTCATTTAATTTTGACGCAGGTTCAGCTATCAATATCATGGGACGAGATATATACGTCAGCGTATAAGTGGACCGTTGCATGCTGGCATACTGATGGCAATGAATGCACAGAAAAGGATAGGACCGAGAATCGATCCTTGCGGTTCACCTTGTGTAATTATTTACTGAGTATTTGCGACCAACGACAACATTTTGCGATCTATTGGAAAGATAACTTCTAAGAAGCTGAACGGCTTGTCCACTGAAGTCAAACAAGTTATGTATTTTCTAGCATAAAATGTCATGATTTACCTTATCAAAGAATTTTGAGAAATCGAGTAAGCAAAAAAGTATACCTTATCAAAGTCATTCCTGATATCATGACATTAATCATAGCCCAAGAAGAGCTATGATTACTTCTGAAGCCAGATTGGAAAGAGTAAGAGATTATTAGAAGAAAGATGACTTATTATCTGCTGTGATATACTCGTAAGTTTTTCAATAATCATTGATAGGCACGGTAAAATGCTTATGGGCCTAAAGTCACTGACGGAGTTTGCATTCGATTTTTTGGCAATCGGTATAACCTTTGCAATTTTCACGACCGTTGAAATGTGGATTTCATTATACAGTGGTTAAGAATATGATTTAGGAGGGTCATAATTTTGTCGGGTAATAAAAGCTTAATGAAGCGAATGGGTACAATATCCACCCCAGTCGAGTTAGATTTAATAGCAATAACACAGTCAACAACTTCACCTTCGGTAACAATTTTACAATCACCCATATAAGTGGATCAGAATTTGCATTTAGATGAAAGTCAGGCATGTCAGGATTACTTCCCAGGAAAAGTCATCAGAATCTGGGTCATACACTGGGTCAGCACTGTTCACACTACAAGGGACACAAATTCGACGCAAGTTAGTCCATATTTCTTTAGATGGAAGTATTATGATCAACTCTGAAATTGATTGAGAAAATTGAAATCGGTCAATAAAATTTCTTGTCATTCGGAGTTTTTCCTGATGGGAACATATTCTGACATCAGTGTGGTGTTAATAATATTGTCATATCCCACTTCTGACACCAATGTAAAATGTTTGTGTACAATTGATAAAACTTAATCCTTTCAATACAATCGCCTTCCTCAATACGATTACAATTCTCAATTTAATCGCCCTTCCCAACCCTTTTACTTTTCTTAATCTTTTCCTTAGACCACTTTATCAATACTCGTAATTCATATTTCAAATTTCACTTTTGCACTAACCATCTAACTATCTTGGGGGATGCTGATATTTATACTCGCCTGACAGCGTTGCCTACAGTATCCATTTTGCTAAAAAAATCGATTCCATTCTCCATTTACCAATGATTGATCCTGCTGATATTTAAATATCAAAATCTTCCGCTAATCAAACACAGATGACGCTGTACACATTCAGATATCAAACTATTCCCTCCCTAAAATTGTTCGTCATTCATCGTTTCTTTGAAATGATACATTCTACCCAAATGGACCACCTTCACTTTTCCTCGATCTCCACGCTGGATCCGGTAGAAAACGTCGTTAATGTGGGTTATCACCTTGTATGGACCTTCCCAATCCCGTCGCATTTTCGTGATTTGCCTTTCTTACGCAGAGGATTATACAGCCACACCGGGTCTCCTTCGCTGGAACCGGAAGATTTCGCTTTGATGTTGTACCTAGTCTTCATGCGGTTGTTCGTAGCTTCATCTTTTTTCGAGTGCTTTCATGCAATTTACGAATCCTGCTGCGCAAGTCATCCACATAGTCATTTACCTCCCTGGACCACTTAGGTGGAAATACGAGTTTGGTTTCACTTGGCAACCGAACTGTTTGACCAATTAACCCTTTCGCGTTTTCTTTCCACAATATATTATAAAGACGTTTAGAATGAAACCGTCAGGAGTACACAATTCATATATAGTTTATGCCATATTTTGGTTTCCCAATACGTAGTCTATGCACATCTATGTGCAGTACGACTGATATAACAGTTATATTGTAATAAATTGATAATGAACATCCGTCACATATTTGCAGAAATCGGGTCGTCACGCTGGTAGCGAAAGGGTTAAGTTCTCAGATGGTGTATGTCCTATTGAACCAGGGGCGGCTTTTCGGTAAGCCATTAAGAAGAGGGATATATGTTGAGCCTAGTCCCGCTGGCCGAAGAATGAAGTTTTGTCCATAGAGGTACTTATGGAAATGCGACGTAGTCAGAAGTAAAGCCAGCAATTCGCACCGAGTTACGCAGTAGTTTCTTTCAGGTCTGGAGAGTACCTTGCTGTAATATGCAAGCACTTTCTCTTGACTATAACTATTATAAACTTGAAATATCACTGCTCCGACCCCAACATTGCTAGCATCTGCGTCCACTATTAACATTTTTTCGGAAGTGAGGTAGTCCAAGAGGGGCATTGCACATCTGCTTGAGTTCTTGAGATGATTTTTCACACTCTCCAGTCCACCTGAATAGTCGGCATTTTTCTGTAAGTTGGTGCATGCTCCTTACAATACCAGCAGAATCTTTTGCGAATCTCCTGCAGTATGTGGCAATTCCTAAGAAGCTTCTTAGTTGGTGTTTATCTTTGGGAACAGGCCAACTTTTCACCGCTTCGATTTTGTCAGGATCCGACCTTGCTCCTTCCCCGGATATAATGTGACCCAGATATTTTACTTCCGGACGGAACAAGACACACTTTTCTAGGTTCAGCTTTAAATGAGCATCTCGCAGCCTCCCAAATACTTCTTTTTGGTTTCTCGATGCTCTTCGAACCTCTTACCTATGACGATAGCGCCATTTAAATATTCTAAATAAGTTTTCCACGTGAGCATTTGCAATGTCAGTTCCATTTATCGCTCGAAGGTGGCCGGAGCGTTGCACAGTCCAACCGCTATCACTGTAAGCTGCCAAAGACCGCTTCCGTTTTCTCAGGATCCTTACAGTGCCGCGTTGACCACCGCCGAGTGCACATGCTAACCAGTGAACTGGTTAAAATAAAAAGTAGTGCAGTGCAGTAAAAAAAAAAAATATATATATATATATATATATATTGTATATATACGGTCGTAAGTACTGTTGCTTGCTCACAGTCTCTGTCGTTGCTGTATTTGTCATACGGCATAGGCAATGGCTGAGTAAAGGTGGATGGCGGGTTGTAAGTGAGAATTTTATTGGGACACTGTTTTTTTTATTGTTTTAAGGGCAAACACCTACAGGACTTTGATTCGTAAATCAACGTCAGAATTTTCACTTCGCAGCACTGCTTAGCTTCGTTGAGTTTTTGTGTTTTTTGTGTTTTTTTTATTTTTATAATGACTCGGGCATGGGCTAAAGAGTAATAACTTTTCTGCGTACGTCCAAGTCCGTAAATACAGACAGGCTATCTTAGCACTTAGTGAAATACAAGTAGTGACCTCACAGATCACGCTGAGCGGAAGTTGCCTGGCTACGAAATAGTGCCATTATTCTTTTCGCACCGCGGTATGTTTGATACGCTGTTTGAATCCATACAAAGAATAATATCCCTGTATTCTTATACTGAAATCGTTATTGCGGGCAATTTCAATATATACAACTCTGGGTGGCTTCAATATTCTGAACAGACATCACCCGAAGAATGGTGTGTTAGTACCTTCGGTGCGGAAAACAATTTGACCCAGCTTGTATACGAGCCCACGCGAATGCCAGCCGTTAATAGGCATACCACCAACACCCTGGACCAACCCGACAAAGGAAACACGAAAAAAAAGTTCAAAGTTCGAATGACTGCAAGGTCTTATTTAAGCGTGTGAAATTTCAATTCGACTAAGAACTAAGGAAACAGATACTACAATGTCCTAGAGGTAGTAAAAGCTTTTGGTCGCTCGTCAAAAACATTAGAAATTTTGCTCATCCTCCACGCCAACGCGTACTTACAATGACATTCCAGCTGTCAGCACTTTAGGCAAGGCCAATCTGCTGCTAACTGCACATTTTGCGGCCAGTTCAACACTTCCAGATTGTGCTTTGTCCCCGAATCTTCAATGGGACGAGTTCACTTTCACACTCGTATGTGTGTGTATTTTTTTTATGGTTGCGCCAAAGGATGTGTAATCTTCTAACAATACAAGTAGCCTGGGCTACTGTGTAAGGTGGTAGTTACAGTTCCCCCTCGTTCTCTTTGTCCATGGTTCTATGGTGGGAATGAGCTTGTAGGTCCATCTGCCTTTTGTAGAGTTATCCCACCTGGTTTGCCACAGCATTGTCGATACTGCCCTTTCCTCCTGTTCGGATGTACAATATACTTTTTAAATCTTATACTTTTTAATAATTATATTTGACTTTGTTATGTTTAAAACTGAATCCAAACGTTGAAACTTAATCTAAAATATAAACAATTAAACGTAATAAGAGGTTACGAATCTAATATTGTATGACACTTATTGTAAAAAAGATGGAAGTCATTTCCGGACGAATAAAGACGCTTGACTGTTCAACAAGAAAGGAGGTGTTTCATTTAAAACCGTATTTTTCCGACCCCTATTTTTTACCCTACACATATAAATCAAAAGGTTAAAACCTTACACACCCCAACATTTGGTCCTTTTCGAACCGGGTAAGAATACACAAAACATTAAAAATTAAAAAAAAAAAGAACAAAATTAATAAAAAAGTGCAAGTGCAAAGTGCAAGTGCACAAAATATATATATAACATATATATATTTAAAGAGAATTAATTAATAGACAAAACTTAAACATTTAAAAGAACAAAATTGATAAAAAAGTGCAAAGTGCAAGCGTAAGGACAAGTGCAAAGTGCAAAATATATGTATAAGATATATATGTAACAAATAAAGTACCTACATAGATTCCCTCGCGGTCGGTGTCTTGCCCCTTGTCTTGTTCCCTTTAAAGACTTAAAGACTTTCAGTAGTTGTGCATTAATCGGGATTCCCGCGCCGTGTAAAAATTCATCAATTTATCAACTTTAACGTCAACTGTTACAAGCTGGGCAAAGCTGACCAAAGGTCGTAAGTTGCTGTAATAAATAAAAAAAAAAAACTGTATCCAATAATAATTTAATAAATATTGTACTTGATACATACACACATATTGGGTTATAAATAACTTAGAAATCAAAACCTTCAAAAATGACGAAATTGTCAGCGGGTGCAGATCACATAGGTGTTCTGGAACAGATTATTCGTGACCACTCCAACTTCAAAAAGACTGGAGCATCTCGTCGTACAGCTAGCTATCTTTCAGGTCGTCTTCTTATTCTAAAAGGTAACTTCAAGCGACAAAGCATGGGAACTGCTTGTCGCCAGATACAACCACAAGCGAGTGTTGGTAAACGCTCACTTCCAACTTTTCTTTGAACAGCAGCAATTGACAAAGGAGACTACAGGTAACATAAAGTCCCTACTGGACACGTCCCAGGAATGTTTCCATTACCTATAAAATTTAGGATTGCCGGTTAGTTCTTGGGATGACATATTAATTTATATACTAGTACAAAAATTACCTGCTTTTACTCAGCGTTTGTGGGAGGAGAAGTTAGGTAGTTCGAAGGAGTTGCTAACACTTAGACAATTTACAGATCTGGAAACACGTTTTCGAATCTTGGAAGCAGTAGCTGGAACGAGTGGTACAAAGGGTAGCGGTTCTTCTTCACACAAGGCTGTTGCTGTAAAGAAGAAAACGGTGTTACACGTCGGGAAGAAGCAGTTTTCGTGCCAGGTGTGTGGAAGAGGTCAACATCCCCTTCAATCTTGTCAGAAGTTTATTGATATGGAGATCTGTGAACGATCCAAGACTATGGACAGGATCGGGGTTTGCCGGAACTGTCTCACATACAGTCACCGGACTAGTCAATGCCAAAGCAGTGTGCGCTGCTATTACTGCAAACAGAAACACCACTCTCTACTATAGGTACACAAACTTTCTACATAAAATCCAAGATTAACCAACCTGTCTCTCTTGGGGTAGATCAACCAAGTGTGCTTCTTGCCACAGCCTTTGTGAAGGTAATGTATTCAAAGGGCAACTATTATCATCTTAGGGCGTTAGTCGATCCTGGATCGGAAGCAACTTTTATTACTGAGTTCGCTGTCCAGTTGTTAGGACTTCATCAGCGACGAACGTTCATTGAGGTATCTGGATTGGAAAAGGTGAGCAGTGGTTTATGTCAACGATATGTAAATCTTACCTTTGGTTCACTGGTAACGCCGTTTGAGACAAACACCCGAGCATACGTTTTCAAGCCTTCCAAGCCCTTAGGTCTGCAAAACTGGGAACATATTCAGGGCTTAGGGTTAGCGGATCCACAATTCGACAAGCCTGCGACTATTGATCTTCCTGTGAAACGACGTTTATTGCGAGTTCCGAGCTAGGTTGGCTTCTACTTGGGAACGTCAATTCGCAAACTCAGGAACCCATTCACAGTTTTCTACAGGTTTGTGACATCGACACTCAATTGCGAAGGTTCTGGAAATTAGAAGAATCGCCTTTCAACTAAAAGGAAACGGACGAAGACAGGACTTGTGAAGAGCACTAACGCACGACAACAAAAAGATTGGATGGTGGACGATATGAGGTATCGTTGGCATTTAAGGACGGATGTAAACATGGGTTTGGTGCCTCAAGGTTAGGTGCCTTACGAAGGTTTCATCAGCACACGACCAACATTTTCCATGTCACGCAACAACTCGATGAAGACAATGAGGTCATCAATCTTATGCTTAAGCAATCTTCGTTAATAAGGCTTCGTCACATTCTAGCCTATTGCATTCGTTTTGTGTTGCCAGCAAAACCTAAAACAAGGTATGAAGGTTCATTGAAGGTCAACGAAATTGACAAGGCTTCGAAATTGTTGATAAAAACCTCACAAAAACAAATGCTCCCTGAAATGAATGTTGCAAAAAAGGTATATCCCGAACGTACCTTGAATTTGAATCCCTTTATAGATGCTGACGACATACTACTTGTTGGAGGGAGACTACAGAACACAAAGTTGGACGACGAACAGAGACATCCATACATTTTTTTGGGACCATATCATCATCTCACACACCTTATAAACACAATCCATGGTGGTGTTTCTCTAATGATGGCGTACAACCCCACAGCGTTCTGGATTTTTTCTTTAAGGAGAAAGGTGAAGAAGATGGTGCATGAGTGTATCATTTGTTTCCGTCACAAAGCGAAGTCAATGCAACAACTTATGGGAAACTTACCTGGGCCAAGAGTTCGCATGGCAAAGCCTTTCTCCAGATCGGATGTAGACTTTGCAGGACCCTTTGACATAAAAACCTGGAAAGGACGAGGAGCAAAAATGTTAAAGGGATATGTGCGCCGAACTGTGAACAGTGATCGTGGCACTAATTTTGTAGGGGCGGAAACGGAGTTAATTAGGATGCTGCAAAAGGCGAAGGTTGGCTGGGGGTCGGTTAATGAACAACTGACTCAGCTGCACACAAAGTGGATTTTATTCCCCCTGCATCTCCCAATTTCAGATAGCTTTGGGAAGCAGGGGTGTAATCGGTAAAGCATCACCTCAGAAGAGCGGTCGGGGCAGAAGCTCTGACATTTGAAGAACTGTCAACGTAGCTTATTCGGACGACATTGAAGACTTGGAAACGCTGACAGCCTTCGAGAGGGTAAGTTACCTTGAGCGATGGAAGCGGATCACCTCAATGACCAACTATTTCTGGCGCAAGTGGAGTAGGGAATACCTGTCCAGAATGCAACAGCGCCCAAAGTGGATGACACGGGAGTCGGGACCAAAATGCGGCGACTTAGTTCTCATTAAAGACGAAAGACTACCACCGTGGCAATAGCGACTCGGATGATTCATCGCTACACATCTGGGAAACGACGGACTAATTCGAGTGGTCGCTTTGAAAATAAGGACCGGAGAACTTACACGATCAATTGGAAAAATCTGCTGTTTACCAAGCAACACTTAGGAAATGCAAACTACTCAACAACAAAAAACAAGGATTTCGAACACTAAAATAACGATATACATATTTTTTTTTTATTCTTTCTATATTTCTACAAAACACAACACAAATAATTTTCACCCTGTTTTCTCTCCATCAATCATTGAAAATTTCTTTCTAAATAAATGTTCCACAACACAACATTTTAAACAACACAACACAACATTTATAAAACAAATACTTTAAATAAACTCACATGAAAGATTAAAGACATTTATATTTTTGAAAAACAATTTATTAAATTAATAAAATATAACGATACAAATTAATAATAATTACTTATCCTAGATTCCCTACGCAACACAACACACATACATACAGTCCACTCTATGTCACACACAAGCCATTCATACCAGACAACGTTGCAGAGTTCCAAAATTCCAAAATGCCGACGGGAATTGGAAAACAAATTTTGGTTTTCCAAAACTCCGACGGCACTTGAAGTTTTCACTGAAGTTATAAAAAGAAAAACAAAACATTTTAAAATTTATACACTCAATAATAATAATATATATCTTAAACTAATCTTAACATAAATTACATAAATAAAGTAAATAATAATAATAAATATGTAAATAATAAAAAAAAAATTAATATGTCAAAAAAAACTTACTGAAGACGAATTGCAACAACAATTCAATAGGAAGGCGGATTCACGGCTTTACTTGAAAACATTAATACCACACACACTAAGAAGGCTAATTTGGCCATCATCAAAACACTAACCGTTCGCGAAAATTTCGTCGCACAGCATCGAACTGCACAACCAAAAATTGCGTACGCGGAGAACAGTTATCGTACAAAATAACACCACAAATTGTACCGAGTTGTTGGGAAAATAATTACAATGAACTTTTTTTTTCATTTTCCCATTTCCTTTTTTTCTTTTGTTTTTTTGTTTGCACTGCACTCGAATATCACTTTCGCGAAACAATAACAGACAATCGATGCATATAAATATATATACACGCACGTATATACGATTGTGTACTCGCGCCGATGTACACAATTCAAAACGAAATCGAATTGCGCGTTGAAAGGGGAGCAAACAAGATAAATAAGTAAAAACACTTACCTATTTAAACACCACTCTAACAAAAAAAGAGGGAAAACAAAACAAAACCGAACAACACGACGCGAATCGACCTAGTTTTGGTCAATAATTAAAACAATATACTTTTTGAATCTTATACTTTTTAATAATTATATTTGACTTTGTTATGTTTAAAACTTAATCCAAACGTTGAAACTTAATCTAAAATATAAACAATTAAACGTAATGTAAGGTTAAATCTAATATTGTATGACACTTGTTGTAAAAAAGATGGAAGTAATTTCCGGACAAATAAACACGCTTGACTGTTCAACAAGAAAGGACGTGTTTCATTTTAAACCGTATTTTTCCGACCCCTCTTTTTTACCCTACACCTATAAATCAAATGGTTAAAACCCTACACACCCCAACACCTCCTCCTTAATCCTTTTTTCCTCTTGCTGGTTCGAGGGTCGCCTAAGGTACACCCTCTGCACCTTATCCGCAAGGATGTCGATGGGGACCATCCCAGCTAAAACGCAGACTGCTTCGTCGGAAATAGTTCGAAAGCCGCTGATCACTCTGATTGCGCAGAGTCTGTAAGCTTATGAGAACTTTCTCCTACTCATTTGTCGCCAGTGCATCCGCCCATATGGGGGAGGCGTATAGAAGTACCGTGCTGACCACTCTAGACAGCAGGATGCTGCGGGCGTATCCAGGCCCGCCGATGTTCTTGAGCATTCAGGAGAGTGCTCCTTGCATCAGCGATACCTTCATGGAGTATTCGACGTGTGCTGCGATATCGTCAGCAAAGCCAATCACTTTGAATCGCTCGGGCAGTGTTAGTCGTAGAACTCCCTCGTACATACCATAATGTTCCGTAGGAGAGGTCCAAGAACCGACCCTTGCGAGACTCCAGTGGAAACGCTGTAGTGTTAAGCGCCGTCGTCAGTATATACCATACTTCCTGTTAGCTTCCTGTTGTTAAAGTAGTCCGTGACTATCCTTAGCAGGTATTCATTCTGGCCAGGGATCTCCTAATGAACGACCAGTCCGCCGAGTTGAACGCATTTTTGAAATCGAGCGATACTACTGCGCAGTATCTCTTCTTCTCCACCTTTCCCCCTGAATTGATTCAGCTGCTATATCTACTACCGCCTTTATGGCATCGACGGTAGAACGCGATTTTCTGAAGCCGTACTGGTGGTTTGACAAGGCTCCGTTTTCCTCCGCCATCGCAAACAGTCTGCCATATATGATACGTTCCAGGATCTTTGCTAGCGTATCAAGCAGGCGTATTGGGCGATACGATGATGGTTCTCCGGGCGGCTTGTTGCTCTTTGGAAGTAGCACTAAGTGTTGTAGTTTCCATGGTGTAGGAAAAACCCCCATAACATAATGGGTTTTACTTCTCCTGTCTTTACATCTTCAAACAACTCCTTTATCGCTGGTCTTTCTAAGCTCTTTCCTGAATAGCCGCCATCATCGTACCTTGCACTCTTTAGCTATATTACCTTCCTCTCCACAGTTTCTGCACTGCTTGAATCGGTCATGCTCGCTCTTGCATTGACGCGCCGTGTGGCTGAACTCCAGACACCTAAAGCATTTGGTGAGGGCTTTTCGAATACAGATGCGGCAGTTCACTCAGTCGAGTTTGATTTTGCCGGACTGCAGCAGCTTGTTCGTATTCTCTGCCGGCAGCCCCACTGTTGCGATCTGCGTCGGCCTTCGTAGGCCTTTCTAAGGCTGAGGACGTCTGCTTTGATAATCCCAATGTTGTATTGGGCCTTTATAGCGTCGCAGATGTCTCTCCTAGTTGTGACTTCGTCGAGGTCTATGATTTCGATCGTGGATTACTGTGTTAGAGTGTGAATCTCCGCCTCTGCGCCCAGGTTCTTGCCGATTGTGCCACTAAATTGCTCGGTTCTGTCACCAGATTCGCGTGGCTGAAACAGCAAGTCGCCTTTTTGGGTTCGCCTAATCTTTGTGACTGTTTCACTCAAAGTGGACCCCAACTTTGACCCTTCGGAATATTTCGGCGTAGGAAAGATCTCCCTTGCTTGTAAACACGATTGCGTCCAGTCACGGTTTTACCTTGGCGATCTTACCTTGCTTCTTTTCATCCTTATTCTTCTTTGCAGGAACTTTCGACCAGGTGCTGCCGTCGCTTGTAGCGTGCACGTTGTTCTCCGCATTGGAGGGTTTTCGGCTATTTATGGCCTGTTCATCGTTTGTGGCATTGTCACGTTTTTTGGGCATGGCCTTCGCCCCTTTCCCGACTTTGCTATCCTTTTGAGGCTCTACTTCACCTCTGGGTGCCTTGTTCGCTTCGACTGGGGGCGGCGGCTTTTGTTGACGTTTCGAGCTTCGGATCTCACTGCTGGGCTCCGACCTTCGTTTCGGCCCCGATATCGTTTTCTGCCATGGGGATGTTTGGGAGGCGTTGTTTTTACGGATGACTTCTTTGGCCTTGTCGTCATGCACATCAATCGCTGAGAGTTCATAGAATGCTTTATTGCTCTCTAGTGCGCCTTGCATTGGCTGTTGGATGGAGCGCCTTTTGCCATCTCCCAGCATTTCCACTAGGGCTTTTATTTGTTCCCCTAATCTATGGAACACGGAGGGCTATGTGTTTGGGTCCAGCACAGTTTCCGTATTTCTTTGGGGAACCACTTCTCCTTCAGGACTCCTCTGGGGCGTTGGTAGCTCCTTAACCAGTGACCTTCGCACCATCGAGCTCCTCCGGAAAGGGTTTTCTCCGTTGATTTCGTTTACTCCGTTTTGGTTTTGGTTTTGGTTGTTTGTTGTTGTCATTTCTTTTGGGTCCCCACTTAAAACCGCTTTCAATGCTCGGATCTGTAGTCACGTAGTGATCCCATGGTTATCTATGCGTGCAGTTAGGCCATGCGAAGGTTGACACAGACCCTTATGGGGTTATGTGTCGTAGCTGGATCGGTGCTAACCAGGAATGTTACATTACCTACACCACCAACTTAATGGCGACAAAACATTGAACGTACTTTGAGATCTGCCAAGGTTTTAACGAGACGAGGGCATTTACAGTATTAGCCTGAAAGCCATTTCCACAAAATTTCACTCCTGCTTACTCAGGTAACAGAATACTGCAAACGTCAGCCCACATGTCAATCAATCTAAAACGTTGTTTCCAGTATGCCATAATTACAACATTACTGGGCTCAGTCGTAATGCCTAAAAGGCGATGATGTCAAAGAAAAATACTCCATTGATTGGATATGGTTTCCCACGGTCGTTTCTGACTCGTCTTGTCGCAGAAATTTCGCAGGGGTTCCTGTGGCCTTTTCAGTCGCGTCCTCCTTCTCTGCCGCTCTTGGTCGGGGACTGCTTATTGATTATTCACAGCTAACCTGCATATCACTATCCGCCACCTGCGACCCCCACAGTAGCCTAAGCTGAGCCCTATGTGTATGTGTGTGTGAAATAACTCGAAGTAACTCGTTTTCTTCCGAAACTAAGCTCAGCTGGACTTAATCCATTCAAATTGGGGTATTTCTATAGACTTACATCGCTTATTCGAAATTTCCAAATTTTTTGCTTGATGAAATTGAAAGCTACACGTAATTATTTTGAACGACCAATTAGCCGCAAATAGTCTGACTCGGACGAGTTGAATTTGAAATTGCGTTCCACTGTTTGTATGGATATATTGGGGTATAACATGACGACTTAAAGTTTCTTTACAGACTTGTATTATATCCACCATACGCATCCTTTTTAATTGCTCCACCTTAAAATATCGAGAATATCAATCAATTATTACGATGTACCACTTTCAAATTTGAATAAATCCATGGCAACCTTTTGCCAAGGATAATCAGGAAATTCTGAAGGTGTAAATCATTCATGTCTGTTTCTCGTGTGTTGTTGGACACAATTTAACTTTTTCCTCAATATCTTTTGAAATGTCTGGGCACCACATCGTCCTTTGTGCTTGTCGACTTGTTTTTGTTAAGCCCAAATGTCAGTCATGAAGTTTTCCTAGCACTGTGCTCCTTAGGGCTTTAAGAGATTCCCCTTAACAGTAGATCATCAGTGTATGAGATTTCATCCATGACTCAATAAAGAGCCTTCATCTCAATGCTAAGTTTATTCCTTGAGGGCTTTCCTTTGTCGATATATCTCTTTAATTCCATGCACTCCAGGACAGCTAGTTGTGCTCTAATGACATTCGTGATGTTTTCGTCCTTATTGTGTATGTTCTGTAGGGCAATTTGGTGAATATACGTGTCTATTTCCTCTTCGATCTCTCTTGAAAATGAGGTATTTCTACCCGGTGTTCTTGACAAGTGATCTGCAACGACTAGGTTTTTTCCAGGTATATACGTTATCGTATAATCGTATCTCATCATCTGCATAAGAATACGTTGTAATCGCGGTGAGAGATCATATAGGCTTTTGGTTTTCAATAGTTGTAGAAGAGGCTTGTGATCTGTTTGTATTAAAAAATGTCTTCCTATTAAATAAGTTTTTAGTTTTTCGCATGCCCATGCAATAGCTAATGCTTCCCGTTCGATATTGGCGTAATTTTTTTCTGCTGGTGTTAGAGTCCTTGAAATATATGAAGCATGGAATGCATTTTTACCATACTTTTGCAAAAGGACTGCTCCCAATCCCAATTTAGATGCATCACAGGATAATACTGTTTGCTTTGTGGATTCATATATTTTTAAATTTGGGGGTGATGTCAGAAGACTTTTTACCTTACTAAAAGCTTTTTCCTGAATGTTGCTCCAGAGAAATACATTCTTTTTTGTTTAACAAGCTTGTGATAGTTTCCAATATCACTGATTTTGTTTGGGATATATTTTTCTACAAAATTGACCATCCCCAGAAATCTTTATACCTCTGTCGGGTTAGAAGGAGCTTCCATTTTTACTATATCTTTTACTTTTTCTTCGTCCAGTCGTATTTCCCCATCACCATTAGTATGTCCCAAATATGGAATTTTTGTTTTCCCAAATTCTGATTTTGTTTTGTTAAGAGTCATTCCTCGCGACTGCACCTTTCACACATTGATCGTGTTCTTGAATTGTTTCTCTCCTTATAAGAATATCGTCCATGTGTACTAAGCAATTCGCAATTCTTCATGCCTGCTAATATTTGTGATGCTTTTCTTTGAAAGAACTTGTACCTACCAAATGGGGTTAAAAATGTTGTCAAATTCTGGGACTCTTTTACTAATGGTATTTGCCGAAATCCGCTATTCGCATCTAATTTGGAAGAACACTTAGACCCTGTAAGCTGTGATAACGATTAGTCAATACCAGGATTCGAATGAACCTTTCCCTTAACCCACTTGTTTAGTTGTCCCAGATCAACACATATCCGGATGCCGTTCTTCTTTGAGGCAATGACCAAAGGAGCAAACCAATCTGAAGCTTTTGCGACCGGTGCTATAACTCCTTGGCTTTCCATTCTATTTAGCTCCGCCTGATCTTTTAACCGCAAATTTACTAAACCATTCTTGAAGTTGATATGGAGTATGGCACCGCTTTTGATTTTAGTTCCAATCTATAATGCATTTTTCTTCTTTAACCAGTTTTTTGTAGTCACCTTAAATAGTTTTTTTAACCAACTCAAGCTTCTCTATGTCTTCTTCAATAAAGGCGTAATATAATCCTTTGTAATATAAACCACTTCCTCAATATTTTGGTTTTCGTACTTTAAGCTCACCTTAGATTTCCCCAATATGTTAATCTGTTGTCCCACTCTATACAATCTTGTGACTGTTCGCTCAATATTTGTATTCCCCATATCTGCGACTGATGACCAGGATACTAATGTTACATCAGACCTATGGCCACTTTACTTTTTTCGTAACTTTTCTCGTTTAATCATAAATTTACCGACCACTTATCCGTTACCCTACCAACGAAGTATTCATCCTGTTCTGCTTGACTTCTTATTGCACACACTTCCTTTGTCCTGCAGACCCTGCCATAGTGACCACTTTTTTTTTGCACTTCTTACAAATATTATTTTTTTGCTGGACATTTGTCATAATCATGCCGCTCATATCCACAGCGCATGCACGCATTCCTGTCCTTTCTTGCTAGATTTCGCGGATATGTTTTTTTTAAATTGTTCCTTTGTCTTCCAAATTTCCGTTTTTGCTCAACTTTTCATACCGACGTTGATTTTGTTACCTAGAGATCTATTTTTTTGGCGATAATGTTCTTCCACTTGTCTCAGCGAAGTAATTGCTTTCTCAAGAGTGAATTGGAAATCTAGCAGAAATCTATCACTCGATCCCTCGTCTTTCATGCCTACGATAAGAGTCAGCAGAATCATATCGTCTAGTAAAACACCCCAATCACAATGCTTGGAGAGCGCAACAGCGCTGTAACAAATTCTTCCCCAGTTTCCTCCCCTTATTAGTGCTTTAAAAATTTTGCACGTTCATATATGTAGTATACGATATTCCTCTTATGAATAAAGTAGCCCTCAAAATTTTCTATGCATGCGTTATAAATATCAGGCTCCAAAGTTTGTGATGATGTTTTCGGGGTTATTTTAGTTTCGATTTCTCTTGTTAATGTTTTCTTGCTCAGGTTTTGTTGTTCAGGCATTGTTAAAATGTTAAAATTTGAGAAAACCACGTGTTTTTAGTTTTTTTCTTTTCTATTTATTAGGGCAGAGTAAACTTAAGTTACCTTTTTATTTGTTTTTGTTTTCTGTTTCTCGTATTTTTAGTGTGTGTTTTCCTTAAATTTTACTTGGGTTATAAACTTTTCATTATATTCTCCTTTTGGGGTTATATCTTCCACTGCTTAGACCGCTGCCACCATGTTTGAAGATTGATCAAGAACAAAACTCTTTATTTTCAGCAAGTACTTAATCTAAGTTCTAAGTACTAAATCTATGTTCTAAGTTTCGGGGAATTAGGGGACTATCAACAGAGTAGAATTTAATGCTGTCTGCTGTCGCTAGAACGAAATTTAAATACCCAGCCAATATCCATCAATAGCACTTGCGTCGTCGAAACCAAAAAACTTTCCGTTCTCATTATGTGACTACATAATCACATTTTTGTTGTCACCAAAAATGCTGGGAAATGTCTAGGTTTTCTCAAACGATGTAAGAAATACTTTTCTCCTTCTGATCTGGCCTTAACATATAAGACATTTATCTGCCCAAAACTGGAGTACAATGCACATATCTGCTCAGGTACACCCGAAACATCTCTGCACCTCGTGGATAGGATTCAGAACCGTGCAATGCAATAAAACTCAGAGGTGATTCTTATATCACTCAGTCAACGGTTGCGCTCGAACACCGACGAATTGTCTTATATTTAACTTTATTTTATCGCTATTTCCACCACCAGTGCACCATAGAAATCGCCAGTAGCATTCCACCCCGTCGTCTCGAATGCTCATCTCTACACCCTCAAGCCCAATTGCGGAATCTGAAATATCGTGATGCATTCCTAAGCCGAACAACTCGCATGCGGAAGGCACTGCCGAGCTCTCTATTTCCTGGACTCTGAGATTGTTCAATCTACCCCTAACAACACCATTTTGGCAACATCTGTTTGCTTTGCTAATGGAAGACGCCTTGCAGGCCGTCTCGACATCTCCGGTGTCAACGTGGTGTTGAACAAGTTGCGTACATCCATATTCTCCTTCTTGTGTAGCAAATATATCAGCGTACTCACCAATTGGGTTTTCTACCAGGATATGTTGCCCTTGATCCGGATAACTGAGGCTGAGCAATTTGCTTTTAATTTTCATACACTGGACACTCGCGACCGGGGTTGCACGGCTTGTTTTCATTGTGATCAATATAGGTACAAATTTCTCTATCTCTTTTTCACCTTAACACTGAATGTCTTTAGGTTTAGAATCCTTACAGGAATCATGTTGTTCTTTGGTTCCACTAAGGTACTTCCCACTATGAAGTTCTTCTTATTTTCTGGCTACAGCAAATATAATCGGTGTCTACTAAGACCACCTTACACTTTTACCCAAACACTTGCTTCCGACGAAGGCTCTAGAATCTGATTTCTACTGTTGACGACTTTTGGGAGGAATTGGCGTTTCCATATATTATTAATATCTTCATGTTTCCGTATTTAAGGGTTTGTGCTCCAAAGATCGCTTTTAGTCCATGTTCTTTCATAAAATCTGTACAATTGGCACACTTGTCGGATATTTCAGCCACCAGGAAAACGTAAAAGAAGGCTATTCCGCCCAGGTAAATTTTTATGCGAACTTGTCTATGTATATACCTGAGCCGTTTCTCCCGTAGCTGTTCTCAAGCTATAACAGCTGGTGTTATGCGATTAGGTTCTATGCACTTATTACCTTTTCGTTGCATCGGTTCTTTACACAGCCTTTTGAGATGGCCTTTTTCATTGCAGTTCAAGCAGCGCATTCTGTGTATATTCCGTGGAGTGCCTCCACGAGGTCTGATCATCGAAGGAGGAAGGCTTCTACTCTTTCGTCCTTGGACCGCTTAAAGAACATTCTCGCAGTTTCTGTTTTCGCACTATGCCGAACACTTTTGCCAGTTGCTCAACTATGCTGTCCATTTGTTTAAATTTTTCACCAATTTCTTCAAATTTTCTAGAATCTCCTTTTGTTATTTCAGATTTTTCTTTCAGTCGTCAATCTTTTGTTCGAGGCTATCCTTTTGTTCGTCCAATTTTGGTTCGAGGCTATTCTTTCGTATAAATTTTTTTTTTGGTTCTTTTAGCTTTTGTTCGAGACTGTCCATTTTAGATAAGAGTAGTTGCATCATCACGACCACGTCTCTGCCAGTACTCATTTGATCTTCCTCGTCAACGTCAAAGGAGTAGGTATGTGTCATATCCCTCATTGTTGAAAGCGTCCTGAAGTCCGAGCAATAAGTCGCTTTTTCCTACACCATCCAGCGTTGTCTACAATTTCCATTTTGCTACAAAATTCGATTCTATTCTCCATTAACCAATAGTTGCTTATCAGATATAAATAATGTTGTTCACTTTCAGATATCACACTGCTTTCTCCCTCCCGAACAACTTCATTATTCAGCTCTTCTTTGAAATGACACATTCTACCCAATTGAGCCACCTTCAATTTTCCTTGATCCCCAAGCTGGATCCGGTAGACAACATTATTAATGTGATTTATCACCCCTGTTGTGGTTGTTTCATTCGTCCCTGCGGCTTTACTTTTCGGCCCTTGATAGCTACACACCTTATGGACATTTTGCATTAATTCTCGACATCTTGTTTAACGCTCAGCCAATACAAACGTTCCCATACCTTTTCTAATGCCTCGTCTATTCCCAAATGACCTTCTGAAATTCAATCATGGGAGGGCATTTAGTGCTTGGCTGACGCTGGGCCGTGACAACAATAGCTGCATATAAGTTTTAGTTCACTCTGCTCTTTTCTAGAGATAGTCCCATTATGCCCAATATGGCTTCAAAGTTTGGCTCCGGTCCGATATCTTCTGCCAACTTGGTTTTTCCTCGTGTTCCTTCCAGTCCAATATTATTCGATGTCATTATCTGACCGTTCGGAGGAATGGATTTCATCTGTATTCCAACCCCCTACTGGATCAGTCCTGATCATTTGAATAGTGGTCCTTTCTTTCGCTTCTTTACGGTTGCAGTGTTCACACTGTTATGTGTTGCACTTCAAAGTCATAGTCCACTGTTCGATCTATCTCGCAACTTGGCCTTCAGGATTCTTAAATTGGTGTAGCCATTTCAGAGCTGATTGGTCTGTCTGAAGAATGAACTTTTTTCCATTGAGGTACTTAACCCAAGAATGGGGCATTGCACATCCACCGCTATAGTTCTTGGAACGCTTTTGAACACTCTCTAGACCAAGTGAACTATCGGCCTTTTTCCATAAGTTGATGCCAGCTTTTTGCAATACCAGCAAAATGCTTTGCGAATCCTCTGCAATTCATGGCAGGTCCCAAGAGGCTTCTCAGTTGGGGGTAGGTAAATTTTTCACCGTTTCGATTTTGTTAGGGTTCATCCTTATACTTATATACCTTCCGTGAGAAAATTGCCTTCAATACGGGAAGCGATCTTTAGCAGTTTACGGTGGTGCCGTTCGTGCAACGGTCCGGCCACCTTCGAATGATTAACGGAATGAACATTGGAAGTCCTCACGTGGAACGTCTAATTTATCTGAACAATGTTTTAATCATAGGCAAGACTTTCGAGGAGCATCGCCAAAATCTAAAAAAAAGTGTCACATTATGTCCGCGGAAGAAGTAAGGATGGATCCTGATAAAATTGAAGCGATGAAAAATTGGTCTGCCTCCAAAAATAAATACCAACTGAGAAGTCTCTTGGGACCTGTTAAGATATACAGAGGATTTACGATGTACTTACGGGAAAAGGCCGACAATTTAGGTGGTCTGAGTCAGTAGGAGATTAAAGTACAGATGAAATCAGTTCCTCCCAGCAGGCAGATAATGACATCGAATCAAGGAACTCGAGGAAAGACCAAGCTGGCAGGAGCATATTGGGCACAGTGGGACTCGGAATGTTTCTATTGAATAAGCGCAAAACAAGATGTTGAAAATTGGTACAAAAATTGCATAAGGTGTGCGGCTACCAAGGGTCTAAAAGTAAATCCACAAGGACGACATCACGACAATGTCGGAGCACCATTCGAACGAATAGCCATTGACTTCGACGTCGCTGACCCGTTTCCCGAAGCCTTTACTGGCAACCGATACATTCTCCTGGTGACGGATTACTTCAGTAACTGGCTGAAAGTCCTCGCAACCTCAAATCAATAGGCCAAGATAGTCAACAGTTGGGTAAGCAGATTTCGGATCCCAATAGAGCTACTCTCTGATCAAGGTCGAAACTTTGATTCAAAAGTATTCCATGTATAGTATTTAGCCAATATCGGGGAATAAGGACAAGGACAACCCCACTACACCCTCAATCTGATGGACCTTGAATGAGTATCTGAACTTAATTGTCTCTATATAGAACATCCAAACAATAATAGTACAGGCTTTTCAATAATTCATTAGAATAGTCGTTGCCTTAGAACTAGCTTTGATACATTTTTTACTCATCTTGCATCTCTCATCTTGCTGCACTAATAGTGTGAATAAAAAATACTACGATAAAGTGAGCAAGGAATTAAACAACAAAATACCCATCTACAGAGATTCTTATTTTACAAGTAAACTATCTAAAAATATCGGAAATACAAAGAACGAATGGGCAGTAGTAAATGAGATACTGAACAGATCGACGAAGAATAATGAGTTTATTTTAAGACATAATAATATTAACGTATCGGACCCTTTCCAAGTTGCCAAAAGTCATTGAATAACTTTTTTTTTTACAAAATTTGTGTTCCTCGCATGGATTCTTAAAGGTAAGTGTCCCTATTTCTCATTTTTATTCTGCAAATTTACAGGTGCTGAGATTCAGGAAATAATTATATTAAATCATCAAATTTGTCCTTTTCTGATTCAGTTTCCAGCTCTGTTCTTAAGCAGATTTAATTTTTTGTTTCCGACGTCTTGTGCTACATTTTTAACCTTTGTGTTAAAAAAGGTATTTTTCCAAAAGCACTGAAAACAGCTGTAGTAATACCTCTCCACAAAAAAGGTGATACAGTGTAAAGTAGACGTGTTCTTAATTTCGTCCGGAAACCGTTTTTATATTTACATTTTTTTTATTTATTTATTTTTTTTTTTTTTCAATTATTTTTACATTCACATTTTTCATTCACTCTGTACTAAGTTAAAAGCGGTTTAAATCTAATAAAGTTAATACATATTGCAATACGAAAAATTGTGCAACATTTAAATTACTTCAACTTTATTTGTAAACGCGCTCGTATTTCTATTGTGATTTGCTCTGTGCATGAAATGTCGACAAAAACAAATGGGCCGCTTTAAAAAAAAAGCCACTTAGAAGCAACACCATCTAAAGATGCACAAACACCGAAAGCCAATAATTTTCGAACTGTTAAGAAAGGAGCTACGAACAAAGCTACACGTACACCTCTTTCTGTTTTGGAATTAGAGGAACGACTTGGAAGACTTACTGAGGAAATTGTCAATCGCATCTCAACAGATATCAATCAAGTGCGTAACGATATATTTCTTCGCATTTCCTCCATCGAGGAGAGACTGACATCATACATCAAAGAGTCGGAATTATTCATCGACAACTTAATTAAAAAGACAAGAAAAAATTGTGTCTTGTTTGATGCACCCGAAAAATGCATCCAAACCTTAAGACGCAGCGACAGGAAGAGAAAATGAGGATAGCAGAATCGCAGACCCTTGATGTGCATCTCAGTGATCTCCAACAAAGATGTGAAGCCCTCAAACGACGCGAGATTGCAGCCGATGCGATTATATTTGGGGTCCCACAAATGCCAAACGAAAACTTAAAGATAACTTTTCGTCACCTTTGTCACATCAACTGTATGCCTCCGCCTTTGAAAAGCATTTTTCGTGCTGAACAAAAACATCGAAGACATCCCAATGCAACGAGATTTGACCCTCCCATCATAGTCAAATTCAACTCGCCCCACGAAAGAAATACCGTCTTGCAAGCAGTTTCTCTCTCACAGACAACTTTGTCTCCAAGATGTGCACATCAAATCTGAAAACAACAACAACATTTACATATTCGGGAGTCTCACAAGGAAAAACCGTTCGCTGTATCAGCAAGCGATGCGTCTCAAGCGTAGTGAGCAGCTGTTTAATGTATACACACATTTTGGCTCCGTTTACGTAAAAGAGAGTGCAGATGCAGAATCGATGCTGGTGGAGAGTGAAAGAGTGCTGGATGTTATTGCTACTAGGTGCCAGATGAAGAAGAAGATTTAATGAAAATGCACACTGCTGAGTATTTATCAACAAGTATTTTTGTTTTTGTTGAATCTTTTTATTCTTGCGTCATTTTGCTAGTATGTTTATTGTTTTTATTTTTGTTCTATTTATTTTTTTCTTATTTTAATTATGATTTTTGCTTGATATTTTTCCCTTCTACCTTTATATCCTATTATTGTTGCTCAAAAAGAAAAATGATAATCATAATATGTAATTCGTTGAATGCTTGGGTCAGTTTTCGTTTTGCCTCATTATTTAAAAATGAGTTTGAATAATATCGGAGTGGGTTCCAATTTTAGTGGCAGCAATGGTACAATGCGGCCTATGGTAAGGATTATATGCAATCGCAGGGATGGTTTTAAAGTTTGTCATTTAAATGCACAAGGCTTAAAACCAAAACTTGATGAGTTTAGGAATATTTTTATCGAATCAAAGGTGGATGCAATTTGCGTTTCAGAAACTTGGTTTGATGCTAACGTGAAAAATGATGTATACGCTGTGAAGGGTTACAAACTTTTCAGAGCTGATAGAGGTGGTCGTGTTGGTGGTGGCGTAGCAATTTATGTTAGAAAGGGCTTGTTTGGTAAACGTAAATGTCGCTCGTCTAAAGAGTCTCCCATTAAATATTTGTTTGTTCAAATTATACGTGGCGATAGGAATATTTGTTTAGGTGTCGTATACAGGCCAAATTCAAACATCGACCTGTCTCCCAAACATTTAGGCTTATTACTCTTTACCTTTTTAATATAAATGTCGTCGATTTGCTCTTTACTTTTTTTAGATCAAGACCAGCAGAGAAAAATGTAAAAGCTTTGTCTAATAGATTGATTTTGCCTACATCAGGTAAGTAACACAAACAGAAGATAATCTTTAATGCAAAAATTGCGAAAACAATGAAAAAAAAAAATCAATATTTTTCTTTCTCTAATGGAGAATTTACTATATAGTCGTATATTGTTTGTTTCAACGGGAGTACAAGGTATGTCGAAAACTTAGGATAAAATAACTATTCTTTAAAATTGTACTATACGTTTACTGTATTGGATCGGGTCGCGCAATTTAAAAAACATAACCGTCTCATATACAGTAAATGTTACAACCGGGAAGAAGGCTTACGGTCACTATTATTACACTGAATATGTTCAAATATGTTACTCTATTTGGAAAGTGGTACTTAGCTGCTTAGAGACGATTTGTCTCTTGTCCTTTGTTCTGTACAGGTTTTTTTTGCCTTTTTTATTCCCTTTTTTTCCTTGGGTTTTGCCACGTAGACGATAAACTATCCAATGAGCTTACTGCGATTTTTGACCTTCGTCTCCAGGTCGAGCGCCGGGCTCTATCCGGTGCACCTATAAGGTCATCTCTGGAGCGGTGGGCCGAGAGAGGGAACTGGATCTGGAGGATTTAGTGGTTTTCACTTGTACCGTAGCATGACGGGAAGCAAAAAAAACGAAGGAAGGGGAAGATTTTTGGAGCGTAATTTGCACGCAAAAAACCCCACCCTTATCACCTTCATGGAAATTATGAAGTTCCTACGCTATGCAACCTCGTTGGGCAGATATTTTACACCTCCCCGCCGCAAGTTATATGACTTAAAAGCATTGAAAGTCGCCGCCGCTAGCTGTTTACTAATATCTTCCGTAAGCTGTCGAAAGCTACGCTTCAGTTCGAACATTTCCGTTTCCTGTTCTATACGTAAGCCCCTAGTTCTCACCCGGGTTCCCTATCTCATACCGTTTTATTCCTATCTACCTGACCTATTTTTCTGACGCTTTCCTTATTTTCCCTATTTACCCTAATATTTTCATTGTTATTCGCGTTACCTGTGTAGGATCGACTGTCCCAGTGGGTTATCATATCACTACTGAAGTTCAGAAAGGATGATGAGACTCCTAAGGCGTCGTGTTGAGCTGTACGGATACAGCACCTAACTAACCAACAAGTAAGACGGAAGGGTGATTTTGTTTGGTTAATCCTTTCTGTAGGTGGATGTGGGTAGTAATGGGCAGCAAATTTAACCTGTTACCCGTACGCTTTCCTTACTGCAGAACTGGGGAACGTTCTCACAAACGATCTATCGCGGTATGCCGAACAGAAGGAAGACGTTATCTTACAAATTCTTAGAAAGGGTCCTACCAGTCGGTGATATAAGGGGAAAAAACTTGGGAAACTTGATGAAATAATCTACGACCGTCCGAATGTAAACAAAACCGCTACTTGATTTATGGTGCGCGGACCAACTAAATCGACACAAATCATTTCCCACGGCATACAACTTCCTTTCCTTTCAACCATCTAACCAACTGGTTTGTCGTTAACCAGTTTTACACGCTGAAAAACTTGTTGGGTACATCTGACCTCATTTTCGACCAATAGTACCTCACTCCTACTATAGCAAATGTATTCCTGACCCCCATATGTCCTGCACATTCGTTGTCATGACATATATTACAACCGGGAAGAAGGCTTACGGTCACGGTTTTTACACTGAATATGTTCAAATAGCTGGGTAGGGAAATTTTGCTGTCAAAGCGGTGTCGCTCCCCAGCTGAGATTTCTGATAGTGGAGGGTAAGTCGTCTCTGAATCTCCAGCCAATCACACAAGTCGATGCTCTACGTTTATGGGTCATATTTGTTAGTTCTGTTTGTTTTTTCGTCCAAGTGATTGATTTGGGTCAAAGCCATATCTCTGACCCGAAACCCAAGGTAATAGGTTGAGAACTACAATTGACATCGCCGTTTAGGGAGGAAAACTATTTTGCTTAGGGGACAATAAGGGCCCGGTAAACCTTCTTGCAAAAGAACGACTGCGAAGAATTGGGGGTTTTCTAAATTTTTCTTTCAACTTTTTTATGGGGGTAGGGAATATCTTACATGTTTTCATTTGCAAACAATGTGAGTAAAGATTGGACTCGCGGCCATTACTAGCTGTGTTAATCTCTCGTTAACTGTATATGTTCTCACTCAATAACCTGTTTTGCTCTTGCGTCCCATTCACTTAGTTTTAAATGAAATCAAAAGCGAGAAAAGCACCACCAAACGGCTTTACAAAGAAAGAAAAACACAGAGAATTGTTGATGACCTTCATGTTCGATATTAAAAATGCTTTTATATGAAATAAAACGATTTTTAACCTTCAAATTAAATTAAAATAAAATTATTTGGCATAATCAATATTTTATATTATTTTATTTTAATATCAGCAGTGAGTCTTACGATAATATACAATAGACATATTTTCTTAATATAACCATAATTACATTTTATTACTGTTTTTTCTCGTTAAGCTTGGTTAATTAAATTCCCTGTTTGTTAAAATCATTGGGGCAATTAAACTCCATATGTAAATTGCGACACATATCCAGCTTGATACTATTTTTATCCACATAGACGCTGTATTGGCGTTGAAGTATTTAATATCCGAATTTGGCCTATTTTATATAAAGGGAGAAAAATTAGTTTTATTTACATTTAATTAATTTTAAGGAAATAAAAAAAAAATAATAATAATAATTACATAGGTAATTATTAGTCTACAAATTTTATAACCGATAACATCACATTGTTTTCTAAAACTCATATTTGAATCATATACTTAAATCGAAATTTCTTTGGGAAGAAAACCGGAAGTTCACTATGACCCTTTTGATCCAAATTAAAACCCATTAGTGGACCTAACAATACTTCTTCGAGATTATCCTCAACGCAAGACGTAAAAGTAATTAACATTTTAATAAAATATTTTTATAGAAAAAATATTATGAACAATAAAAACAAATACAATTTCTTATAAATGTAGTTTTCTTATTGAATTTTATGTGTGCATGAAAAATAGATTAGAAGATTCATAACATTTTTATCTAAATAAACCATAAATCTTTTAAATAAAAAAGTAAAAAACAAATTTCCTTACAATATTTATTCCAGGTTGTTAAACATAGAACACTTTAGCTCAAATAGTTCGTCAAGGTTCATACACTTTGGCGATGTTGAATGTTCCGCTATAAAATATAAATGGACACTGCGTCTCCACTAACTATAAACTCATAGCATATACATACTAGGTGGGGTAAAAATTTTTAAATATTTTTTTTATTTTATTCAATATAGTTCCCTTTTAGTTTGATACACTTATTCCAGCGATTTTTCAACTTCTTGATCCCGTCCGAAAAGTAATTTTCCGGAAGGTCTGCAAAATACTCCTCCGTGGCGTCGATGATTTCCTCGCGTGAGCTGAATTTTTTATAAATAAGCCATCTTTTGAGGTTTGGGAAGAGATAATAGTCCGAGGGAGCCAAATCGGGCGAATACGGTGGATGCGACAGCAATTAGAACCGTAAGTCATTGATGTTAGCCATGGTTGCAATGCTTTTGTGCGCCGGTGCATTGTCTGGCAAAAACAACATTTTTCGCTGTATGTGAGGCCGTTTTGCAGCGATTTCGGCCTTTAATCGCTCCAATAATGCACAGTAATACTCGCTATTGATGGTTTTTCCTTTTTCGAGGTAGTCTACGAAGAGTATACCATGACAATCCCAGAAAACCGACGCCATAACCTTTCCGACCCGTCGAGCCTCTCCCGGCCGCTTCGGAGAACTCGTGCCGGTTTCAGTCCATTGTTGGGCACTCATTCTGTTCTCCGGTGTTCAACAGTTGCCAATCGACGCCCAAAAGTCCCCCCGATTCCGCATCAAAAAGTCCAAACACTCCTTCGAAGGGCTCTCGCGTTCGTGTTTTTGTTCAGGAGTGAGTATGCGCGGCACCCAGCTGCAGGATAACTTTTTCATATGCAGAATATTGCCCAAAATATGGCGTGTGTGGTCAGTACTAATTTTTGTGGTATCTGCTAGCTCGCGCACCTTCACTTTCCGGTCAGTCAACACCATTTCATGTATTTTTTTGACATTGTCCTCTGTAACCGCATCGGAGGGCCTGCCGCTGCGGACTTGATCGGTAGTGGTGTTGCAGCCACCACGAAACTCTCGAAACCAATATTTGACGGTGTAATCTGACGGAGCATTAGCCCCATAATGTTTATACAACTTTTCCTTTGTTTCCTTCGCCGATTTGCTTCTCAAATAATGTTTTATGAGAGAATGAAAATCGTTTTTGTCCATACTCAACATGATGCCAAACACGTCAACAACAATCAGCTGTCAAAACAAAACTAGAGACAGTATCGCACTGAAATGGCATTTCTGCCCTATATGAATGGACTTCAAGGCAGTAGCAGCGCATTCTGGCGGTCAAGGAGGTTACTTTTCAATCCATCTAGTATGTACTATATGTTGGTAATAGCAGAAGCAAAACACACAAAGCAGAGTAGTTATCAAACTTTCTTTTGATAACTTGATAACGATATCAAAATAAAAGCATATTTTTATGCTTTTGTAGATTTATATAGACTTATTTATTATTATATAGATTTTATTTATTTTTGGGCGACTCGTTCTTGCGGATAACACGAGTAATGTTAGCTTCCAAAGCGTCAATCGTAGCTGGCTTATTCCTGAAGACCTGAGATTTTACATATCCCGAGAGATAATAGTCCAAAGGTGTGATATCGCACGATCTAGGCGGCCAATTTACCGTAGCAAAATGATTTCGCAACTAGTCCATTGTTTCACGCGCTGTTTGGCTCGAAGCCCCGTCTTGTTGAAACCAGAGCTCACCGAGACCATGTGCTCGAATTTCAGGAAGCACATAGTCCGTTAACATGGCGTGATAACGGTTATCATTGACGGTAACATTCCGATTTGCCTCATTTTGTGAAGAAATGTGGACCAATAATTCCACCAGCCCAAACACACCATACCGTTATTTTTAATGAATGTAATGGTAGCTCTTAGTACTCTTCGGGTTGCTCATCAGTCCAAATACGGCAATTTTGTTTATATACGTATTCACTAAACCAGAAATGGGCTTCATCACTAAACAAAATTTCACAAATAAACACCGAGTTTCCATTGAGTTTTTCCAGAGCCCAATCACTGAAAATATGACGCAAATTCAAGTCGCCTGGCTTCAATTAGATTTTGAATTCAGTTGAATTTTGTATGCTTTTAGTCTGAGATCCTCACCTAAAATACGCAAAGTTGTCGAATACGCCAAGCCAAGCTGCTGAGAAGGACGACGAATCGATTCGTTACGGTCTTCGCGTACACTCTCAGCTACAGCTGCTATAGTATCTTTACTACGTGCTGGATGTGATGTAACCGGTCGAGTATCATCCAATAATGTAAACTGGGACTCTAATTTGCGAATGATATTGGCAATAGTGGTTTCAGTAGGTCGATTATGCGCAGGAAAAACTTTTTTAACAGAACGCTAATTTTCCTAATACAGCTGAACAATTTGGCTGTGGTGTGAGTTTTTCCATGATGACTTGCCAAACGACACTGAACAAACACGGTTTGATAGGAGTCACGCTGTCATCTGTCAAAAAAAGCCTATTGAAAATCAAACCACACGATGAATCACCCTATATATTTAATTTAATAATCGTAGAATACAAAAAGTATTACAAAAATGTACAAATAACAAAATGTTGAATAATATGAATCTAATATAAAATAATAATACAAAATATGGTTCATAATATATACATAGTCTATACATTTACGTGGAATATATTTTTTGTCGCAATGTTCACCTGATCTGTGTACCGCGATCGTTCAAGGCGACGACTTCTCTGGTCTTGGCCCTTAGTGAGTGTCGATAATCGATCGATAGTTCATAGTCGATTAGAAATTTGCGGTCGTTGGTTTGTTTCAAAAAATAAAAGGGAATTCTGACCGTTTAAAAGCTATGGGAAAGATCCAAAAGTCTGGAAAATGCGTGCCACATGAATTGAATGAAAAACAGATGGAAAGCCGAAAAACCACTTGTGAAATTTTTCTTCAAAGACACGATTAAAAATCAGTTTTGCATCGAATTGTTACTGGCGATGAAAAATGGATTTATTTTCAGAATCCTAAACGCAAAAAATCATGGGTTAATCCGGGACAACTTTCAACTTCGACTGCAAAACCAGATCGATTCGACAAGAAGACAATGCTGTGTCTGGTGGGACCAGAAATGTGTGGTGTACCACGAGCTCCTAAAACCTGGTGAAACCGTTAATACAGATCGCTACCGACAAGAAATGATCAATTTAAACCATGCATTTATCGAAAAACAACCACAATGGGCCAGAAGACACGACAAGGTAATTTTGCTCCAACACAATGCACCTGCACACAAAGCAAAACTGGTTCAGTGTACAACCAAAGTATTCACCAGACTTGGCTCCTTCCGACTACCATTTTTTTTTCTTAGATGGGACACGCATTAACTGAGCAGCACTTCGAATCCTACGAGGAAGTCGAAAATTGAGTGACTTTTTGGTTTGCTTCACAAGCCACAGTTTTATTGGCAGCTCACTTCATACCGGTACACCTGGTATATGCAAAGAAAAAACAAATTTTTAAGGCAAAATAAGAAACAAATATAAAGAAAATTAGCATTTATTGGAATATATAGAAGTAAAACCCCGATATCGCTAAAGCAATTTGCATCAAAACGGAAGCAAAAAAGCGCTGGGGAAAATTTTTCGTAGGCTTAAATAAAATGGGTGGAAATGGGTAAGAATTAAAAACTTGAATAATACAAGTGCTAATCTAAACTTAAAGATTAGGTTTGGACTAATTTTAAATTCAAAATAAAAAAAAAAAGAAACGAAGAATAAGTTTAAGATGAAATAAACGGGTGGTGGACCAAACGAATTTCACTCGTTCAGTCAAATAGAGGAAAGCGTAATAACTCTTTTACGAATAGAGATGAATACCTAAGTGTCCCAGTCGAAATTTAATTTCATCAAGAACAGAGTTTCCAGATCTTATAATCTTTTATTATGAATTATTTTTAGAGGTGGACCCATCTGGTAATCAATTTTCACAAGAAGAAAGTATGTCATTTCAAGAGGATAATAACAATAATGGGATACATATTAGCATTGGAACACCACCAGCACCACTACCAGCTACCAAGCGTTAATTTCATCAAAATAAAATAGTTCAAGGAAGCTTTCATTGTAACGTAACAGATATTTTTCTGGAAATAAAGAACGATGAAAAGTACACAAATAAAAAGCAAGCTGTTAGCTTTAAAAAAAGACGAAGATAAGTGAAGTCAACGGGATAGAGGAATTAAACTTAAATTAAAGCGACAAATCTTGGAATTGCAGAAAGAGCACCTCAATAATAGCGATTCCTAATGAACAAGTTTCTTGATATTATAAATTAATGAACTAATTTTATCTCCCGTTTTAGATATTTGTTATTATTATTTAATACAAAACTGTGATTTGTCAATTGAAGGACTTTTATTAGTTGTAAGAAACCTTTTTTTTATTAAATAAAAACTATATTGATAAAATTATATTGCTCCTGATTGTATTGCTTCATCTATTTCAGAAAGCTCACTTTCTATATTGTGACCCACTCTCTTTATCAAATTTGCGTCTCTTTTTTGACTAGGGGTATCTTATATACAATATTACAAAAATAACATATTTCGTAAAGCTGGACAAACATTTGTGATCTGTGTAACTTGTTGTAATTTTGGAACTGTAGTGCAGTTTTCTACTCTTAATAGACACCCAAACTCTTCGACACACCTATTGTCCGCTCAACCGTGTTTCTTGCTAACACTTTCCAGCGATGTTTCTTCTGAATTCCTGAATATTGTTTTAAGGTAAGGCTGCAGAGTATATTAAGTATCTCCTCAAGAGACATTCGTTATACAGAATAAAAAAAAAGAAAAGTTTCGTGTTACATAATAACGAATCCTCAACTATGGTACCTTTATTCTAAAATTGTCTTTTTAAGGTTGACATATTAAATACATGAAAGTCGTATGCCGATGTTTTATATAACGTTTTTATTTCTTTTTAGGAAATGCGACTTTAGTGTGGGTTCCATCAATGCAACCTATTATCCAAGATATACTACTATTTTCGAAGAAATATACCTTTGCCCTTCGTTCTTCATTCTCCGAATAATGGACATATGTACATTTCGAGCTTTACTATATAACATACTTATTATTCACAAATTGAAAATCATTCGATATAATCGACAATTACCAAGTCGATTGCTAATCAAATCATTACCATAAAAGCCATTGTTTCGGTAATTTCTGTGTCCACGGAAGCTCTTAACCGATGAAGAATATTGAATATTTAGCATACCCGACCTCTTCATTTGATATGACAATACATTTTTGCCGAAAACTAAAATAATTAAAATTGTGTTCTCAAATGCATTAATCCATGCATTTATTTGCGTGAACCGAATCGATGATCACATTCCTTTTACATTGCGCTGGTGGTAGTAGATTATTTAAAGAATTGATTTCGTATGTGCATACGTTAGATACCTTTCGATATAGTTGCTTATTTTGTTCACTGCTGCTTACATGATCACACGCTGCTGATATGAACACAAGCATCATCATCATCATCTTTAGAGTGCATATAGTGTTAAAGCTATAATGGGTCGAAAACTTTGCAATTGACTATCAACTCAAATCGAGAATCGAGAAAATGGCAACGGACGCATTCATCAGGGGAAAAGCTGATTCGAAGCTACAGTCAGCAGTAAGGATACCAAGGAAAAGAACTCCTGCTGAAGCACACGCCTTCGCTCTAACGATGAAGCAGCCAATCAGCCTGCCAAACGATAACGATAACAAGCAAATAGAGGAGGAAACCTGCAGAAGCGACACCAAACTGCCGGTCAATCTTTTCAAAGCCATCAGTCAGGAAATGCTTAAGCACCAACCTCGCAGCGCAGAAAAAGGTAGCAGGAGTCGACGGCCCCGGGACCTACAATCAAGTCTTGCTGGCAAAACGATGCAATGAAAGTCTTCTGGTAGAAGTAGTCAGCTGTCAGGTAAAATGGTTGGCAACAATAGATATTGGTGCCACAGATACTGGAGCAACGATTAAGGTAACATATATGGCGAAGTGTGCATAAAAATCTACCTGGCCGAAATAACCTTCTCTCACGTATTTCTGGTAGCTGAAATATGTGATGAGTGCATCATTGGCACAGACTTCATGAAAGAACATGGACAAGTAGCCGTCCAGGGGGTACAAACTGTGAAATTCGGAAATTCGGAGACACCAACGATATACGAAAACTACAACATTTCCATCTTAAAAGTCATCATCTGAAGAAATCAGGTTCTAGAGCTTTCGTCGGAAGCAATTGTTTGGGCGAAAATGGAAGGGTACTGTTAGCGATCGATTCTATTTGATGGAGCCAGAAAACAAGAGGCTTCATTGGAACCAATGAGCTACATGGTTCCTGTGACGATTCTAGATCCAAAGTCATTAAGTGTATAGGTATAAAAGGGGGAGATAATGGGGAAAATGTGCACCTATTGAATTTATATGGACCACAATGGAAACGAGTAATGCAACACCAGTCCCAACAGTTCAGAGCATGAAAAAGACGAACAAAATTCTCAGTCTTTGTAGTCTAGATCAAGAGCAGTGTATCCTGGCAAAAAAAATTAATCGGTGAGTACACTGATATATTTACTACACAAGACGAAGGACACGAACGTACACAACTTGTTCAACACCACATCGTCACCGCAGACGATGAAAGCTGAGGCGCTGATTGAAGATTTGTAGAGTCCGTCGGCTTCTCCATTGGTCCTCGTGATGAAGAAAGAGAAGAAAGAAAAGACGGCAGTTGGAGGTTTTGTATAGTTTATCGACATCTCAACGATGTCACCAAAAAGGACAGCTACCGAGAATAGATGACACTTTGGATATGCTTTTTAAAGTAAAATGGTTTTCAACACTCGACCTAAAGAGCGGTTACTGACAGGTAGAAATTAATCGACATCCTAAGAAAGCGGCCTTCAGTACACGAAATGGTCTTTGGTACTGACCGGCCATTTTTGAGCGATTAATGGAATGTATAAAGTATTGCATAGAAAACCTGCCTAGTCTATTTGGACGACGATATCATCATAGGAAAAACGTTTGAGAAGCATCGCGAAAATTTAAAAGATGTGTTGAAGATGCTGCGAAGCACTCATTTGAAGCTGAACCCAGGAAAATGTGCCTTGTTCCGTCCGGAAGTAAGTATCACATTATATCAACGAAAGGCGTAAATGCGAACTCTAATAAAATCGAAGCGTTAAAAAGTTGGCCCGCCCTTAAAGATTAACACCAACTGAGAAGCTTGTTGAAACTTGCCATGCTTATCAAAATATATGTACGTAAAGAATTCTGTTTGTTTTGCGAAGAACCTGCATTAACTTACGGAAAAGACCGATAGTTCAAGTGGTCTGGAGAAAAAGCATTTCAAGAACTCAAGCGACAGCTGTGCAATGCCCCCATATTAGATTATCTCACACCTGAAAATATGTTCATTGTAGATACAGACCCCAGCAATTTTGATGTCGGAGCTGTGATTTTTCAAATCCATGATGGTCAAGAAAATGTGGTTGCGTAATACTGCAAGGTACTCCCCAATTCTGCGTAACTCGTAAGCTTCTGGCTTTAATTCTGGTAAAGAAGCAATTCCATAAGTACCATATGATAAACGTTCGTTCTTCAATATATTGTCAGGGAAGTGCTATTGGGTGTTTCGGAAAATGTTGACGCCCCTAAACTTCCTCCACACAAATAAATTCTCTTGCGCCAAAGAGCGCTGTAAGACTGCTGAAGGGATCAATTTGCAATTTGGAAATCATTGTGTAGAGAGTGTGGGTTAACTTTTGGACGTAGAGGGTTGCATTAATGTTTGCATTAATTTGTTTGTACTTTAAGCAACGAATGAATCTAATCACATATGCTCGATTACTGTTTTTTTTTTTTTTTTTTTTTTTTTTTTTAATGAATTGCCATGACAAAATGTTTCAATGGCTTGTCTTTGGTTGTCATTTTGACTTCGTTTCTGCTAGCTGTCCGCTTTGGTTTTCACAAGCTGATTGCTTGTCATGTCGAAATATGAGGCCACAAAATCAAAGCCGGGATTACTTTAATTTTTCCAGGGATATTGTATATTTTAGTAGAGGTTTTAGTCTGAGTTTTTTTTTTTTTTTTTTTTTTTTTTTTTTTTTTTGATTTAATCTCTGAACACTCTAAAGTAGAAAACCACAACGTGGTATCCGAGCCAATCCTTTATCCGGATGGAGAGATCTACTGCTAATTCGGCAGGGCACACTTCTAACCGTACCATCGTTGGTTTTAATATTTTGTTTTTCTCAAGTGGTGTTACCTGTATTTCGCGTATACAGCGTTGACCATGCAGACCATGGTTGGAATGTTGATTACTACTGGGGCCACAATTTCAAGTAGATCGAATATGCAGGCAGTTTCGAAGAATACTGTACTTTTGGTTATTTTAGTTTCTTAGGTTCAATAAGTTTTGATACTGAATTCATCCAATTTTGGCAATCAAGTGAGTCCCAGTGTCCTGATCTAATCAGAAGAACTGCTGTTAAAGTCAAGTTGTACTACTTTGTCATCTGAGGAAAAACCCTAAAGAAGTCGGAGTTCAATTGTTCTTGTATTTGGATAATATACGAGAGATTATTGTTCCCAATCATGACATCATCTATGTAGATGCCACGTTGCAATACTTAACCACCAAGTAGATACCTCTGAACTGCTGAACTTCATTGAGTTGGTAGCCCTTTATTGATTTGGAGGAAGAGCTTCCCCATAGAAAAAGTTGGTAGCGACGATATTCGTCATACAACTTTATTTTTTCTAAATCAGCGATGAACAGAAGGCCCAGTATATAAATAATTGATTGAGGAAATTGCTACGATGGACGTTTTTATCGTCCATGAATTGATAAAGGTTTTTTTGTTCCTCGTTATTTTGCAATCTCCTTATGCATAAAATCTTCGAAAAATAATGTAATTCGATAGTTGTCGGCAAATAATATAATGATGCAACGTCCAATGCTATCTCCTAAAAAAAGTTTGGTGTTGTAGTTTTTACCTGGGAAGCTTTCTCATCTCTGATGACCAAATTTCTCTCAATGTTTTCTTCAAAGATCTCTTCTCATATTCGGCTTTTAACTATATATCCAGTCACCGTGTTTTTTTAATGCGGGCATTTCAGTAGTTGCCTAATTTGCCCTAACTTAGTAATTCGTGATAAAGTTCTAGATGATCCAGTTAGAAACGTCTGCAAATATTGTTGGTTGTGGTTCGACATTATTATCGATTTGATGCCTACGGTACATCCGTCTATTCTGAAACGTACAGCTCTTGCAGTATGCGCATCGCATCCCGTTTTGTCTGTAGGTGTAGCTTTTTTTCATGATCAAGCTCACGTAATCCCGTGATTCGTGATGCCAAGGAATACATTTATGTTGTTAGCTGAACCTTTGTCCGACCCTTGATTAAGTTAGGATAGGAGCCTATTTACAAAAACAAAAACCAACAACTTCTTGTTATCATATCAATCCGTGAGAGTCCTGATTTCCGAAGCTGTGAAGTGCTTGATAAATAGTTTTACTCAGTCTCCGTCTAGCTTTCGTTCCGTCAATATCGTTTCCCTAGTCTGCGACTTTTTTCAAGTGCATTATCTAGCCTCCTAAACTGGTTGTTTTTTTCCTTTCTATTTTCATATAATCTCTTTTTTCTACTCTCACACGGGTAGCGTAACTTTCAATTTAATAAAGTGTTTGGCCCAATCCCAACAAAGCCCATCCCGAAGGGCTTAAATTAATGAGAATAGATTCAAAGGGTTATCTGCGGATACACCCCTTAACTCACCGCCCCTTCAATCTTCTCCCCAAAAACGATCAAAAAGGATTGCTTATTTCGAAGAATTCTTCCAACTTTCTCTCTGAACGAATCGCAAAAACCCCAAATTTATCCTTATTTTATCTACTGATGAAAATAAATCACTTTCTAGGGTAAGTATCTTTGTTCTGAAAAAAGCAATAGATGCTATTAGTAAAGAATATGAAAATGTCTCCCATCTTCGCGATTCATTTCATTTTCATTTTAAATGCATTTTTATTTTAAATAATTCATTAATTCTAACATGCTATACAAAAAATGCTTAAAAATTAGCTTAATTAACTTAAAATTATCTTACTCTAACTTACTGGCCCCACCATAATACATAATACTCAACCTATATGTTTCGACATTTTTATTTTATATTGTTATTAAATTCATTAATTAAATTAAATTCTGCACCTTTTTGCAGACTGTTTCTAATGTGAAATGTACCAGTAGAAGTCACATCGCCATTTTTCACGATGAACTATCTAACTGCAGATTCGCCGCATTGAAGGTGTCTTTATCCCTTTCAGTTTAAACGCATTTTTATTCTCTTAATTCATTAATTCTTACATGCTATTACATCTTATTTTAACTTACTAGCCCCATGCGGACACTCTAAGTTAAACCTAACAATTATATTTTGTCTTTAGGCGTGCAGTTCAATATTAATTTTTTGCATTAAATGTAATTAAAATACTAATTAAAAACTAAGAAAATATTTTTTTTTTGTAATTTAAAAACTTAGTAAACTAACATTTTTTTTTATTATATTATAAAACTTAAAGCTTAAAATTAAAACTACCTAAAATAAACATCAGCTTACCCACTTCTGTTTTTTATTTTTATTTTTTTTTTTTTTTTTGTTTTGTTTTTTTTTTTCGGTTTTTTAATTTTTTGTTCTTAACTACTATCTTAAACCTACCTAAAGCTACGTAAGCAAACCACGGCTAAAAAATTAGGCTGACCAACTCTGCTCCTTATTGGAGCTATCCTGCACTAGAGGAATTCGACGACGTAGATTCCCCTTCTTCAACAAGCCACCAAAATTGTTGGTGCTGCTGAGCAACATCCCTCATGTCGCAACTCCCTATCGACCTACTGAACCGGAGACGTTCCGCACTGCCGTGTACGACGTCTCTGTCGTAGTTGAGTCGCCTGTCCGCAGCTGTTCGAGCGATGTGGAACATTAATGGCACCGCTAATCTATACTGGATCAGACCTTTTTTGTCTAGGTAGAGGAACGCCTCTGGATGAATAAAGCCGTTAAAGCGTACTCTCTCGTGATACATATTAATGGGGTAGTAAGCCCCGGAGATCAGGTTATTCGACGAGGTCATTGCTCTTACAAAGTGCCTTCGAATCAACTTAATAACAAAATTGTCCACTCTTTTTAGGTTCGCCCTATTGTACAAGATAGAATTTTATGTACTCAGACTCTGGTGTTCTGTATAAGCGAAGACAAGTCCTAAGATAAGCTCTCTCAAACACCCGAATATTTTCCAATAAAGTTGCTCTCACGTTGAACCACACGGGACATCCAAATACAAGCATGGGCCTGATAAGGGCTATGTAGCAGATCAACTTCACCCTCGCATCGAGTAAGCTGTTATAAAGCAGTCTCTTTGTAAGGGCAAAAGCACCTCTGGCTCTGGCCAGAGCAACATCTATATGTTTGTTAAAATACAGATATTGATCTAGCCAGATCCCAAGGTATCTGACTACATTTCGACAAGCAAGTGGCTGCCCGTGCTGCCCAACGATCGAAAACTTTCGCCAATTCTTTCTGGTATCCCTAGCGGCCCCAGACAAAGGCGTCCTAAACAAAATGGTTTCTGACTTCTGAAAGTTGATTTTCAACTTCCAGTCATCGCAATATCGCTTAATTTTGTCGAAGTCAGGTTACAAAAGTATATTGTAAGTATGACCTCAATCTATGGACCTGATCTGTACGCGATTAAGTCGTCTGCGTACGCTATGGCAGGGTGAAGTGAACCTATCAGATCACTTGTGTAGATGTTAATTTAATTTTGGTGGGGGCAAAAGCCCCCATTTATTCGGCTTAATACAAGCTATAACTTAAAATTAAACTTAAACTAATACTTAAAACTAAGGTTGGTTGTTGTGGTGAAGGAGAACCGATTTGAGGTAGGAAGAGGTGCGGTGGAAGTCAATGACGCTAGGGTTTGAATTAATTTTTCGTAGCATGCGGGAGATTGGTTCGTTCGCGCCATAGGTGGTGTGGAGGGTTGGGTGATAGAAGAGACGAGGGGTACGTAGATTACGAGGGTTAGTGTTGAGGAAAATAGAATTGTGAAGGGACGTGCATTCAACCTGACCTGAAAGAAGTCGATGAATGAAAAGAAAGTCGGCTGCATCTCTGCGTTCCTCAAGGGTGTTTATGTTAATAAGGTTGAGACGGTTTTGATAGGGGGGCAGAGTAAAAGAATCATCCCAGGGCAAACCTCAAAGAGCAAATCGAAGAAAACGGCGCTGGATGCTTTCGATTCTCGAGATATGAACGCGATGATATGGGGACCATACTTGACTAGCGTACTCTAGAAGGGGACGAACAAAGGTAATATAGAGGGACCTGGTCACGTATGGGTTGGTGAATTCTTTGGACCATCATTTAACAAAACCTAGTGCAGAGTTGGCTTTAAGGATTATCCTATCCATATGCAAACGGAAATTGAGCTCCCTATCACACAAAATGCCGAGGTCGCGAAGAGACTCAACGGAGGAGATCGGTTGGTTGTGGAGAAGGTAGAATCGGGGAGGAGATTTGAGCTGCTTAGGTGAAAAGGTGATGGATTGGCATTTGGTGATATTAAGTTCCAAACAATTTTTGAGGCACCAGATCGAAAAACTATCAAGGTCTTGTTGAAGAAGGAAGGAGTCATGGGGAGAGGAAATGGTTTTGAAAAATTTGGTATCGTCGGCGTAAAGGGAGACGGACGAGTATTTGATGATCCTATCGAGATCATTTATGGTTAATATAAAGAGAAGGGGGCCGAGATAGCTACCTTGAGGAACTCCAGAGGTGGCCAAAAATGGAGTGGAGTGGGCTGACCTAAAACGAACACTGTAAAAACGGTTTTCGAGGTAAGAGGATATCCATTTTAACAGTATGGGTTCAAAGCCGAGGGCAGACAATTTGAAGCGTATTAATCGATGAGAGATTTTATCGAAGGCTTTGCTAAAATCGGTTGCAACTACATCGACTTCGTTGCCGTTCTCTAGGGCAGAGATGGCAAAGGATACGAATTCAACGAGATTTGTGGTGGTTGACCTACCCTTTAGGAAGCCATGTTGTCTAGGGGAAATAAGTGATTTGCATTGGAAACTTAGAGCTTCATACAAAATACTTTCGAGAAGTTTGGGTATATGGAAGAGTTTAGCGATTGGACGATAGTTTGTTATTTCGTTCTTTGATCCCTTTTTGTGGATCGGGGTTATAAGGGAGGTTTTCCAAACCTGAGAAAATTGTGAAAGGGATAGACGAAAGAGATCAGAGAGGGCAAAGGAGAGAGACGAAGAAAATTTTTTAAGAAATATGGCAGGGAGGCCATCTGGACCGGGTGTAAATTCGTCATTGAGTTGGTGTAATTTATATTCGATATAGGAGGGATCCAAGATGTGAGAGAGAAGTGGGCCGTTGGAGAAGTTCGGTAGGTAACGAAAATAGGAGGGATCTGGTACAAAGGAGTCGTTGGTGAAGGATTGTTTAAAGAAGCTGGCAAATAGGTTGGCAGTGGTGAGTGGATCGGTTGATGACTTGTTGTTGAAAGAGAGGGAAGGAGGGTAACCATCGGACTTTCTTTTGTAGTTAACAAATTTGTAAAAGGATTTAGGGTCATTTATAAGGTTGAGTAACGCTGGTAAAGGGAATCGTAAAGTGATGAAGATAAGCACCAAGATAGTTGGAATAGTCGGACAAGGATCTGGTACGCAGGAAAACAGCCCATAACTTGTTTCTCTTGTTTCGTAAGGAACGAAGCTTGCGATTATACCAGGGAGGACTAGTAGATGATGTTTTAAGGCGGGAAAACGGAACGTAAAGGCTGAAAGAATTAAATATTTCTTTATAAAAAATGGATAAGGCATCATTTACGCTTAGGTTGTGAAAATTAAGGGGGGATCTGCTAAGATAGTCACTGATTTTGTGAAAGTTTGCTTTATGAAAGTCGTAGGATGAGAGAGTTGTGGAAGGAGTGGACTGGAAAGAAGAGTTATGAAAAAATGAAAGTAGAAGGGGGGTGGGGGGTGGTAGTTATCGATTGTAGAGAAAGATACGGGACAAAGTGAGACTGAGGAGTTAATGGAATCTGTTGTGAAAATAAGGTCCAATTGCCTGCCCATATAGTTGGATACACCACTGACTTGGCATAGACTTGAGTCTGTTAAGCGATCTAAGAAGAGACATTCCTTAGCTGAGTTGACATTTGAAGCGATGAAGAACGATAGATCGTCTGATGGAATCCACTGTAGCTGAGGAAGATTAAAGTCGCCGAAAACAAAGATATCGTCAGTAGAGTCAGACAGGTCAATTAAATAGTCGATCGCATAGACAACAAGTTGGTAAGATTCGGTAGGTTGAGCTGGCAGAATGTAGCAACATAAAACGTAAAGGGACTTGAAGGGGAGTGATATTTTTATAGCGACAAAGTCGACTTTAGAGGATGAAGAGATGCTGATTGGAGAAGAGTTAAGGCTGTTGTGGATCGCCAGTAAGACGCCTCGACAGGGGGAATTATCATGTGGGTAGGATCGTCGTCGCAAAAAACATTAAAAGTAGGGGGGAACAATTCCTGGTTCTTTATGTCGGGAATCAAATTGATTTCAGTCAAGGCGTAAATATCAAAGGGAAGAGAATGCGATTGACGTAGGACAGCATTGGTTTTAGAGCGAAGACCTCTACATTCTGGTAGTAAAATGTAAGAGGGATGTTGTGTGGTGGAGATGTATGGCGGGATGGTTTAAGTGCTGACGAGGAAGGCACGTTATGGAAGAAAAAATTTATCGTGGTCAGCTCGGTTTCGCTGTAGGTGTGAGACTCGTTTAGAGTGAACGTAGTGGCCGAATGCAGCAAGGTCGTCTGCTACTTTCTGAGGGGACATGCTAAAAATCTCGTGGTACCTGACATAAAGGTTCCTGAGACTGATAGGGTCGGTAGGGAGGCCTTCCTGCTGAATGGATACCATGACGCTGGTTTTGGTCTTCCCTTCGTAGCAGACCGAGTCCGATTTGTCGTGTAGATAGGCTAGAAAGAGACGAATGTTTTCATATATCTTTCTCTCTCTAAGCCTAGAGAGTGCATAGCGACTTTCTGTAGTTCCATTGGTTTGCTGGGTTAGTTTAACTGTGGGGGAAAAAGAGGATCAAGAATAGGGGCAGTGGAGGAGGGAGATGGAGATTCGTGGTTGGATATGGAGTTGGGCGCCAGATGAGATGTTGGGTTTAGGGTTTAGTATGGGAGTTAATAAAATTAGGGTACTTAGCTCCAGTTTGTAGGTCGAAGTTAGGAAATGAGTTGTTTGCTGGGATCGGTGGCGTAGAAGATTGAGAAGGGATAATATGGGTGGTTGGGGTTAAGTTGAAAGAGACGCGTTGGCGCAGGTGCTTGGGTGGAACATTGGAAATTAGCGGATTAGAGGAAGTAAGGACTTTGTGTCGGATAAGTGAGGAGGAGGGACTAAAATCGGGGAACAAGTTCATTTTGAAGCTCCAGTTGGGATCGGGATTAGAGCTTCGTTTTTTGTTAGCGTGCTTTTTAGTTGGAAGGGGGTTTGGGAGCGGTCTTTTTTTAAGCTTATCATTACGTTTATTTTTAGAATTTTGGTTGTCGTCGACACGTGGATCGGCGAATTTACCGCACCTTGTTGCAGACCGTTTTTAATGTAAAATGTTCTAGCAGAACTCACATCGCCATTTTTCACGATGAATTGTGTTTACTAATGCCCAGCTTGTTCAGCTTGAAGAGTCCCTCTAACCATACGGTATCGAAGGCTTTTTCCAAGTCAATCAGGCAGGCACCAGTGCACTGGTTCTTGCCTTTGTTCCATTGGATATCAGAAACCAGTTTAGACGCGGCATGAATGATATCATGCCCCGCCTTGAAACCGAATTGATTATCCGGAACTATATTATTGTCCTCAACCCACTTAGTCAGGACTCTATTGATCACCTTTTCGAAAACCTTACTGATATTTAGAAGAAGACTCATCGACCGGAGATTCGCTGGATTGGATGTGTCTTTATCCCTTTTAGGGATTGGATGTACCACCGCAGTTTTCCAATGCGCTGGATAATGGGCATTATTCATTCCACCTTTTGCTGCCGAGCCAGATTTACTCTTTTTATGTACTGGAATTTGGGACAACCCCGATAGTTTGCGGTGTGTCCCGTATTCTTACATAAAACGCAAGAGAGTTGGCTTTTTTCTGACGCTCCATCCCTACCCAGAGCGCATTCTTCTGATTTGTGGTTCTTACCGCACTTGACGCATCGAGGCTGCATTTCGCAGTTCGACGCGGCGTGCCCGAACCTTTGACAGCGAACACATTGCAACATGTTATTGCTCCATTTTACTTTTTCCCAGTGTACAATCTGGTAGTCTAGGACTTTAATACTCCTTAGACCATCCAGTTTGCTATCGGGAGTTAGCTGAACCAGAAAGAACTGTATTTTCCGTTTCTCCCTTTTGGCTCTGGCTGTAGTGAATGGCTTGACTCCTACGAATTTGAGTCCGTCGCACTCTTTCTCTTTGAGCAGCTTTAAGAGCTCCTCTGTATCAGTAGATGATTCTACTCTTCTCAGCAGCATTGTTTGCAGCTTTTGCCCCTTAGGGGTAAAGGAGAAGAACTCCGTCGTCGAATCCTTTAACAAGGTTTTAATTTTATTATAGCGCTCCACTGTATTGCAGTGGATCGCATGCCTATCTACACTAAGCCTTTTGATAAAAAAATTGGAGCCTATGGCCGACTTACACAGTTTAATTGTGTCCTTTAGTTCCATCCTAAAAGTATTTATAGGTGGAACCCTTTGTTTTTGCTGTTGTTTTTGCTGCTGCTGTTGTTGTTGCTGTTTCTGCTGCTGCTGTTGTTGTTTCTGCTGCTGATGTTGTTGTTTCTGCTTCTGCTGCTGTTGTTTGTTCATTAGAACTTGTTCTATTTTTTGTATTTTTGGTTGTTGTATATTTTGTTGTTGTTTAGTCTCGTTTGTTTTTGGTGTTTGCTTCGAAATCAAGAGCTGTTGATGTTGCTCTTTCTCTCTTCGTGCGATTTGTTTAGCTTTAATTGACTGCACTTTTTGTTGTAGCTCTTTGATGCTATCGTTAACAGCTTAAACTTCCTCTTCTTCGTCCTCTGACTCAGAAGCCACCAAAGATGCGAAGCTATTTTCTCCACCCATATAGCGGCTTTCCCCACCATCAGACACGTATGGGTATTCATAGTGTTCCGACTCAGCTGCTGCCATTCCTGAAGTTGTTGGCACTTCTTCCCTTCTACCGGGCAGCTTTACGGTAGAATTAAAATCATAAATCATAAAATGTCATAATCTCTGAGTTATGTCTATCAGTAAATTGTTTGCACAAGGTTTTAAGTCTTGACAGCAGTCTACACAAAAGTGCGAAGACAATTTACAGTTTGTTGATTCGTGCCTGTCAGTTGTATCCGTTTCTCAAACAACAGGAGATCCAATTAGGAGCCGTGTCTAGGAAACGACGAACTATCCGTCGCCTTAAGGCCAATTCTGTACATCACACTGTGCTGAACCCAACTGAATATTAGGTTCCCTCTAGTATTTCGTGTACTATTTCCCCAATTTCTATATTTGGCGTTGAAATCTCCGCCGATAATATAATAATCTAATAAAACAGTTTTCCTCTAACTCCAGTCTCAACTATCGAAAAAGTGTCTCGAGCTCTGAGATGAATAGGGTGGATTGAGTAGCCGTAGGTGCATAAAGAGACACCATTTACAACCGCTTTCCACTACGGAGTGGTATATATATGATGTAGGATTCAAGCACCTGAAACTTACGCACTTCAGTTCGTAGATTTGATCCACGCGCGTAGCTTGTTCGGTTATCTGACGTTGAAGCTGAGCTGGACGCTTAACTTCTACCTTTTGCTGCCGAGCTAGATTTACACTTTTTATGTACTGGACTTTGAGACAACCCCGATAGTTTGCGGTGTGTCCCGTATTCTTACATAAAACGCAAGAGAGTTGGCTTTTTCCGACGCTCCATCCCTACCCAGAGCGCATCGAGGCTATATTTCGCAGTTCGACGTAGACCGCCCGAACCTTTGGCAACGAACACATTGCAACATGTTACCGCTCTGATAGTCTAGGTTTTTGATACTCCTTAGACCATCTAGTTTGCTATCGGGTGTAAAAGAACTCCATCGTCAAATCCTTTAACAAGTATTACAGTCTATCGCATGCCTATCTGCATTAAGCCTCTTAATGAAAAAATTGGAATCTATGGCCGACTTACACAGTTCAATTGTGAATTTTAGTTCCATAATGTTCGATAATGTTGTTGGCACCTCTTTCCCGCTCCACAAGGCAGCTTATCTGTAGATGTTGACCTTCTCTTAACAATAATTTCTGGTTTCCCAGAATGAGAATGGGCCGAGACGGATGACATTAAGCCATCTGCTGGTCCCGCTATTTGAATGTCTAACTTTTTTATTATTTATTTATGTATTTATGTATTTATTTATTTATTTATTTTATACTTTTAAAAATAAAAATTCCAATGTGTTTCGAGACTTGAATCCACGACCCCCACATTGTTGGCCGAAGCCACTACAGTTAGGCCACGGGAGCACTTGGCCAAAATGCTTTAAATTGTACTTTTATGAAATTCTGTTTTCATTTTACCACTTGAAAGAGGCCGAGACACATCTATACTCTATCAAGGTCTGTAAACGACTGATTACCAACACTACCGCTGGGCTACCGAGTCACTTGAACGATTTGCTTCTAATTAATTTCTTATAACCAATTTTTTATTTCTTTTTTACTTTAAAAGTAGCCGAAGCACGTCTATTTTCTATCGAGGTCTGTGAAAAACTGCGATAAATTGTCACTTCCACTAGGCCAACTTGCATCTTTCACAACGTTTGTCAAAAACTGTATTTGTAATATGTGCACTTTTGCACAGAAAATCGGAAACACATCTACTCGCCTCAATGGTCGGTTGTCGAATTGACCCATCTTCACGATGGGAGCATACTTATTTTTGCAAAAAGTAAAACTGTTGCTGAAAAAATTTATAAAGATTTCTAACATAGTAAATCAATGTTAAATGATATGTTAAATATCACGATCTCCTCATGATCTTTACATTTGATGTGTACCAACCGCCAACTTCGGTAGAAATCAGATTTTACAAAGAAAAAGTAAAGGAATACATTCCTTATCCTATGAGGTGTCGCAAGTGCCAGATTATTTTGCACACCATCAAAAGGTGCACCAAAGAAGAAATTTATGCAACATGCAAGCTCCAAGTATGAAAATGCAGGTCGTACAAGCTGCCAAGACGAGCATCGCAGTGGTTAACCAAATGAAGTGACGACTCCAGAAATGGTAAAGAAAATCCACAAAGCGGTACTAGATGATCGTCGAATGAAAGTTCGAGAGCTAGCAGACATTGTAGGCATTTCAAAAAGTGCGGTACATCGCATATTTTTTGACATGAGAAAGCTGTATGCAAGATGGGTGCCACGTTTACTCACGCTCGAGCAAAACCAGTTTCGTTATTGCAATGGCCAAGATTAATGAATTAAAATCTGAATTGCTACCTCATGCACCCTATTCGCCAGATTTATCACAGATTATTTTCTATTCCCAAATTTTAAAAAACGGCTCAGTGGTCAAAGATTTTCCAACGATGAAGAAGTGATGTCGGCAGTTAATAGCTATTTTGATGAGCAAAACAGTTTCCATTATAAAAAGGGTATACAACTTTTTGAACATCGCAGGAAAAAGTGTATAAAGATGAAAGGCGATTATGTTACAAAATAAATAATCGGACCACCCCCGTATGTTGAATAATAAAATCAAATTTTACCAAAAAAATATCTTTTTATGTTTATATACGAACTTTTCAACCGACTATTACTTGCAAAAAAGTGAATGAAAACAATTAGAATAATAGAAGTAAAGTCAAAAGTACCTCAAGGATCAGTTTTGGCAGTACTTTTAATTATAATTTTAAATAACGACATTTAACGAGTTCTAAGATATTCTTAACTGGGCTTGTTTGCAGACGATGCATTACTTTTCATATCCGGAGATGTTGAAGATTGCCATCGAAAAATCCAAGATGACTTAAATAGCTTTGCCAAAATAAATTGAAAGTAAATGCACATATGACGAAGTATATGATTTTGAATGACAAGTTTCATTTTGGTGTGCACCTTAAATTAGAAAATGAGTTTATATGTAGAAAAAGTTCAAGAGATTAAGTATCTTGAGAAAATATTGACTCTAAATTAAATTTTAAAAAGCCATGGTGGTTATTTGTGTAAGAAAATTAGAAAAAAGTAGGATTTATGAAACGAATAAAAAAGCAAGTAACTCCCATTACAGCAATTAAAATTAATAATGTGGTTGTTATGCCCCACTTTCAGTATTGCTCAACTGTTCTATTTTTTTGTAACGAAAATCAAATAAGCATACTTCAAATGTTGCAAACTAAGTCATTGAGAAACATATTAAAGTGTAGAAGGTACACCCAATTGTCTCTATGTTAAGTGTGTCAAAATGGTTATCTGTCTGAAGGCAAGAGCACAAAATTCACTTAGGGTACCCATAATTCATCAAGGGTAATTTGGGAAATGATTATTGGATATTTTCTAAGAAAAATATCGTTCTACAGTAAGGTTCTATTTCCAATCTTGACATCATTTATCAAGAATTTAAGAAAAGACTTACTTACTGACTCTGAGAAACTTCGTTTAAGACTTTATTTTTTAGAAGAAATTAATCTTTGTAACTGTGTTTAAATAAAATTGATATCATGTTTGAATCTTCAGACATCCAATTTCTAAACCTGTTTTCTCCAAAAATGCGTAATAAACATTACGTTTTACTATTTTTATTTTTATTAACGTTACAATAACAAAAACATCAACAACAAATGGGAAAATCGTGTCATTGTAATTGGCTTATACAAATGTAATATGGCAAAAGGTGGTATTTTTTAGACTTTGCGATCGCTTTGAAATACTCGCTGTTCTGTTTATTGTATTATGTATTAGGCCACCACCCCGCAAATATATTGGTATAGTGGGAAGTGAGCTACGATGAAGACGTCATTAGGCCGCTAAGCCGAACAATGTTCGCAAGCAAGCACTGGATATTCCAATAAGATTCTGATCCAGCCCACAAGGCGAAAGCCACTCAAGACTGGCTAAAAATGTATCACTTTGGATTACAATTTGGTCCGTAATCTGCTACTCTAGTCATCACTGAAATATTGAGTCTTTGAAACGAGCCCTTGTCTGCACTGTCGACAGCTTTCCGATGAATGAGGTCCTTAATGCGATTGATAATTAGCCAGCACGTCTAAGGTCGTGCTTTAAGGCAACTAGCGGCCATTTTCAATGAAGTTTTCCATAAATTGTAACTGTGATTTGACAAATAAAATGTATACATTTGTTTTTTAAAATATCAGCGCGTTTTCATTTGACTTTTTTTTTTTTTTTCTTTGTATCAGTGTAGGTATTTATATATTATTTTATTTGTTTACTTATTTTCTGGTTTGTTTTTATAATACATATTTTTTTTTATTGATAACTAAAAGTGTTCTACAAACTCATTTAATAATTATTACTTGTCATTCGGTTATTCCCTTTAAATAATTTTATCATATTTGAATATCGAATCATTTATATCCTTGCATATTTATTATTATTTCTATATTTTTTTTTTTCTTTGAACTAAAGTTTTTTTCTGCTTTTCCTTTTGTACTATATATTCTTAACTTAATATACAGAAAAAGATAACAAAGTCACGATTAAGACAATATCTGAAAGAAGGATTCATTATTACAACATAAAAACGTTGAAAATTAAGACTGTCTATCTTTAAACAAAGCAGAAACGCATAAAATCACTAGTAAGTTGCTAAAACAAGGAATAATAAGACCTAGTTACTCTCCTTACGCATCGCCTATAGTGTAAGTGAAGAGAAGTGGAAATATAATATAAATAATGAATAAGATCACCGTTAGACAATTATCCATTGCCATTGATTGAAGACTGCCTAGAATATCTAGGAGGAAAAAAGAATTTTAACACATGGGCTGAAAAGTCAGTGCCGTTTCATAGTAAAACATAAATTTTTTTTAAAATTCAAATATATTTATCAAAATACTTGCCTTCGAGGGCGATACACTGATTAAAACGATTTTTCAATCTTTCGATACCAGTTTTCTAATACGATTTCGGTTAAGCCTCCAAATAGGCCTCTGTTTCGGCGATTACTTCTTCATCGGTCTTAAATCACTTTCCGGCGAGCATTCTTTTGAGATCTGTGAACAGGAAATAGTCGCTGGGGGCCAAATCTGGATAAAACGGTGGGTGGGGAAGCAATTCGTAGTCGAATTCATTCAATTTTGCCATCGTTTTCATTGACTTGTGACACGGTGCATTGTCTTGATGAAACAGCACTTTCTTTTTCTTCAAATGCGGCCGTTTTTCTGCGATTCCGTCCTTCACACGCTCCAAGAACGCAATGTAATAGTCGCTGTTGATAGTCTGCCCCTTTTGGAGATGAAAATTATTCCATGTGTATCCCAAAATAAATATGCCATAACCTTGCCAGCCGATTGTTGAGTTTTTGGTCGTTTTAGACGAGGTTCGTCGCCTGCTCGCCACTCAGCTGACTGCCGACTTGACTCTGGTGTGATGTGATGGAACCAAGTTTCATCTATTGTCACATACCAACGCAGAAATTCAGCTTTATTGCGGTTGAACAGCTTTAAACACTTGTCTGAATCATCAACACGTTGTTGTTTTTGGTCGACTGTGAGCAAACGCGGCACCCAGTTTGAACAGAGCTTTCGCATGTCCAAATATTCGTGTATGATATATCCAACACGCTTTTTTGATATCTTCAGAGCCTCAGCTATCTCGATCAACTTCACTTTACGGTCATTCGTAATCATTTTGTGGACTTTTTTGATGTTTTCGTCTGAAACAACCTCTTTTGGACGTCCACTGCGTGCATCATCTTCGGTGCTTGTATGACCACTTTTAAATTTTTCAATCCACTTGCGAATGGTTCGTTCTTCTGGTGCAGAGTCCGGGTAACACTTATCAAGCCATTTCTTTGCATCGGCAGCAATTTTTCCCATCAAAAAGCAATGATAAATCAACACACGAAATTGCTTTGAATCCATTTTTTTCACAATAACAAAAGTTGCTTCACTCACAACGCTATATCTCGAGAACTAATCATCCGACAACTGTCAAATTTATACACGTATCTTTTGAAGGTTGTACTAATTGAAAATGGATTAATTTGTATGGATTTAATTAAATGTGTGCCCTCTCTTAGAAACGGCACTGACTTTTCAGCCCATGCATCACTTTGCTTGATTTAAAGAGCGGTTTTATCAAGTGAAAATGGGGGAAGAGTCAGTCAAGTTTACTTCTTTTGTTACCCCCAGTGGGCAGTTCGAGTACGTGAAAATGCCTTTTGGTCTTAAGAATGCCCTGTCGGTTTTCTAAAGATTTATAACATTTGTCTTAAAATAATTTGGTGATAAAGGTCTCATAATTGTCATGAACAATATATTGTTGACATCGGTAGATATTCTCGAACATTTTAGTTTGTTGAAATCAGTTTTAGAGGCATTAGCGAAGAAAGGGCTGAAGTTAAATTAAATGGAGCAAGTTCTGCTACTGCAACATACAATACCTAGGTAACAATTTTAGTAATAAAGGCATTGCTCCTAGTGAACGCCACAGGAATCCATAACGATGTATCCCATACCGCACACCCACAGGCAGTTGCAATCCTTTATTTCTTTATGCGTATATTTTCGCAAGTTTGTCCCTCAATTCTCGCGTATCGCGAAACCATTGTATGTTACATATATTGAAAAAGGATGGCAAATTTAAGAAAAAAAAACTTAAAATATCTAAAGGAAAGGGAATTAGTTGAGTCCTCTGTGCTATTAATTTATGGCCCCAAGAAAGAAACCGAACTGTATTGGGACGCTTCGAGATACGGGCGGCGCAGTCTTGGTGCAGCGACAGATTGATGGAAAGTTCCATCCAGTATTCTATCTTTCCAAACAAATCATAGTTTCAATTTGGAAACCCTAGCGATTATATACGCTCTTCGGCGTTTCAGAGTTTATTTGGAAAGAATTCCTTTCAAAGTAATTACTGATTGTAATTCTCTGACCCTTACCCTCAACAAAAGGACATTGAATTTCCGTATAGCCCGCTGGGCTCTCGAATTGCAGAACTACGACTATATAGTCCAGCATAGGAGTGGGATCAATAAGAGTCATATAGATGCTCTCAGTCGCTGTGAGGTAGTGTATTGTATTAGTGGAAATGATATCGAGTTCCATTTGTGCGCGACCCAGAGTAGAGACCCTGATATAGTCTAACTCTGTGATCAGTTAGAGAAAGAATCCTTGGAAAGGTATGAGTTAAAGGAAAGATTGGTCAGAGTTAGCCATGGAAAGATTGGTCACTTGGGAATAATTAAGACTTATAGCCAAATACGAAGATACTATTGGTTTCCTAAAAAGAAGCTTAAGGTAGAAAAAATCAAAATAAATAAACCAAGGAATAAACGAATAAACCAAAAGAATCTGTATAATATTCCTCAGGAACTAGTGCCTTTCGATACAATACATATCGATCATTAAGGGCCCTTGCCCTAAATTAGATCTAAAATAAATCACTTGTTAGTAATAGTCGACGCCTTCACCAAATACGTAAAACTGTACCCAGTCAACTCAATAAGCACAAAAGAAGTCATTTAATGTTTAAAAATTTATTTCTAATATTATAGCCGCCTTCGCAGAATAATTTCAGACCGTGGAACTTGTTTAATATTTTTTGAATTTATCAAAATTTTGCTGGATAACGATATAAGCCATATAAAGGTGGCAGGGTCTCCTCAAGCAAATAATCAGGTAGAAAGGTTTAATCGCGTTTTAACACCTATGCTCAACAAACTGAGGGAACCGACAGAGCATCCGGACTGGGTGTCAAAATTAGCTAAATCCGAGTTTGCAATAAATCACCGGTCTACAGCATTTCTGCGTACTAGATATACATTCCTTTTTTTTTGCTTTTATAGCTAGAAATAAGAATAAGAACAAAAAATAGTTCTGAATTTGCTTTTACACGTAAAAAATGGAAAAAAATCAAGTTAATAAAAATACATAAAAATTGGATGTAGAAATGATTTATTAAAAGATAACGAACGTCCATTTATGATTTATTCTGACAATAGATGTTTTAAAATAAAGTCAAAATGTTTAAAAATTAAATTTTACTTTTTCTGTCAAGAGAAAAAACCCTATTAGTGTTATATGTTGATGGAATCGTTCCCCTTGTTCTTCCGAATAAAAGCTCGCATATTATCTTTAAACTTAACCAAATGAAAATGTAACATGTGTATCTTTAGAGAAATTCTACATCTAATGATGGAAAAATTCGTGATCATGTCATGTCAGTGATCAGATCGTCATAATTCTCAGCTCTATAGTTTCCAAGGAAACCATGAACTACTACCTTAAGACTGTTCCAGGCGTTTTTCTTCTCATTGCAAAGTAACTCCGAGAAAATATCCCTATACAATTTTTTTTTTATTTGAGGGCCTATAAAAAAGGCTTAGGACTCATGATTAAGAGCTTTTACAAATTATTTAAGAAGACACAATTTAATATGCAATGGCGGATTAATATATTTTTAGGATCGACAATTGCTTCCCATGTAATATTGCATTTTCCCACTTCGCACTCAGTACGTATAGGCCAATGTTTTTGGCGGTAGTGAGCAGCATCATTTTTATAATCTCACAGGCAAAGAATACCAACTTGTATTCCGTTCAAAAAACACACGATCTCCAATAACTTTCCACTTGTATTCCATATATTTAATTGCAGTTAATAGCATTTTAATACTGTAGTAATTTTCTTTGAGATGTACGGAATGTTTCAATGGAATAGATGGAAATTTATTCCCATTGTAGAGTAGAATAGCTTTTAGACTTAAAGGCGCCATTCAGTTGTATAACAAAGAATACCAATTTCTTTAAATAAACCTTTCACGTCATGACAAAAACAGAGTCCATTTTCCTTAGTGGAGAAACAAGAAAATTCTTCATGTCGTTTTCTTTGATGGGATATTCGAACATCAGAGTTAAGTAAATTCCATTTACTTATTCTTATTCCGCGATGCAAATAACTCTGCTTTACTTTTTGGTAGATTTAAATCTATATTAATTAATTGAAATCTTCAGAGTTGATGAGGCGATGCATTGCTACCTTGAGAGAGTAGTTGATTTCCAACACAGGAGGAGCAGGTACGGGATTTATTTCTATATGTGATATTGGAGCGGATGTCGATGGTAACTCAGGATAAGATGTTTTCTTTGAATTTTTACATTTGAGTGGATTCACAATGCAAAAATAACAGTCGGTGTGATGATTACTTGATTCCCTCCAAATTCTTGGCACTGCAAATTTCATTGCTCTCTTTCACCTTTTCACCAGTCTACAATAGAACGTAACATATTACAACCTAATTAATGGTTCCATACATTAAAAAAAAAATAAATAAATAAAATAAAAAAATAAACTCACTGTCCAGAATATATCTGCAACAGTTACATGAAACATGTGGAGCCCATTTCTTGTCTTGATTTTTAACAGGTAGATTGAAGTAAGCTTGATATGCTATGATATTATTTTGGCGCGAAAATCAAAAATGGTCAAATCGCTATAACTTCCTAAAAGCAAATATTTTCGATTTGTAATCGCACTCTTTATATATATTTGTTTATATAAATCAGAATACCGGGTGAGTTTTTTAACTTGAGACACCCAAATTACTCGAAAAATACGCGATATCGCGAAAAATGTTTCAGACAAAAGTCACAAGGTTCTGAAGGGGACATAAGATGGTGACCACGAGTTTGACCTTGAGCCATATTTTCAAGGTCAAACGAAGGTCACTTTTGATTTTTCAATGATAATTCCTGATTTTCATTGCTCGGTCGTATTCCTCAATGGGGCACACGACTTTGTCTCAAAGGTCTTATTCATTCAGTGCTAGATACCACTGCACTGGCACGCCTAAATCATTAATTGGTTTCCAACGTTGTAAGGGTGTTAGAAGGTCGAGATTTGTTTTGAGGAAGTCATTATTGCCTCGAGTGAAGTTAAAACTCAAAGAAATTTCAGATAGAGACAAATTGTCCTAAACTTATCTGAGAGTGTATGATGTGCACTCTGCCCTTTTTTCTACTTGAACGGAACTGTACTTCATTTAGAAGTTCGATATTTGTTTTGAGGAACTGATTATTATAAGTTACGTTTTCCAGATTAATAATGCAGACTATTTTAATTCAAGAGAAAATTGAAATGATATTGATTTATGGAGAAAGTGGAACGAACATCGATGGTGCTGTTGCTCTTTACGCCCAACGTTTCCCAGACCAGATACGATCGCGCGCTTCCTTTTATCGGGTCGTCCAACAATTCACTGGTGAAGGAAGTGTGCAACCAAAGAATAGGAATCGGTCAGATAGGGTGGCTGTTGGGGACAATGAAATAGCAGTGTTAGCTGCCGTTGCACACGATCCTTACATTAGCACTCGCCAAATAAGTCGTGAATCAGGAATTTCTCAAACGACTGTCTGTAAGATATTACATCGGCATAAATGCATCAATGCATCATGAACTTTCTAGTGAGGATTTTCGCAACCGGGTTTCCGTTTGTCAATGGGCACTTCAGCAAATTGAACGAGACCCCCTTTTCTTCGCCAAGGTGTTATTCTCTGATGAGTCGACTTTCACCAATTACGGTACGGTCAATATAATATGCATTACTGAGCTACCGAAAACCCTTTTTGGTTGCGACAAGTTGAACGCCAGCATCCTTGGAATGTTAATGTTTGGGCGGGAATTATTGGGGATAAATTAATAGGTCCATATTTTATTGAATTTACTTGAATGGCGAAAAGTATACAAACTTCTTGTGGCACCATTTTCCAGTATTACTAGAAGAACTGCCATTGGAGTTGTGACAAACAATGTGGTTTCAACATGATGGTTTTCCAGCCCATTATTCCCAATTAGCCCTGAGCGTATTAAACAATGTTTACCATCAACGATGGATCGGACGAGGGGGTTCGAGGCAATGGCTAGCTAGATCCCCTGATCTTACGTCACTTGATTTATTGTTATGGGGCTACTTAAAAAGTGAGGTTTACAGAAAAAAGCCAACAACACGTGAGAACATGAAAAGACGAATAACTGAAGCTTGCCGGAAGATTACGCCAGAAATACTTCTCAGTTCTGTTGGTTCATTTAGAGCGCGGATAGACAAGTATATTGAAGTGAATGGTCACATTTTCGAGCATTTGTTGAAATAGTCTCGGGAAATAAAAGTCGAAATGGGAAGAATTCAATGATTCAACATTGGGAGGCAAGGGGATCCACTCTATTTAATCACCCCGAAGAAAACAAAATACTGCTACGTCCACGTCGTTCTTTCTGGGTTATGATAAGCGCAGTATGTAAAAACAAATGACAAGCCTACGAGCAATACGACTGAGCTATGAAAATCAGGAATTATCATTTGAAAAATCAAAAGTGACCTTCGTTTGACCTTGAAAATGGGTCTCAAGGTCAAACTCGTGGTCACCATCTTATGTCCCCTTCAGAATCTTGTGACTTTTGTCTGAAAATTTTTTCGCGATATTTCGTACTTTTCGAGTAATTTTGATGTCTTAAGTTTTATGACGCCCTCTGACGGGAAAAGAACACATTTTTGAAAAAAGTGTTTCATATAAAAGAATTGTAATTTTTCACGCAGATTACGAATCTGTCAAAAAAAAATAGTTGTTCCCGTAAAGAAATCAATGGGGCTCAAGGTCAAACTCGTGGTCACCATCTTATGTCCCCTTCAGAACCTTGTGACTTTTGTCTGAATCATTTTTCGCGATATCGCGTATTTTTCGAGTAATTTGGATGTCTCAAGTTAAAAAACTCACCCTGTATATTAAGTAAAGCCCAATTTTTGTTTATTTTTTTGTTGACCGGTGAATTCAACTCACTCTTCCACGCATAAAAAACCTGTCGGCTTACTTTTTGGTGTAGAGCAAAGAGAGATCATGGTCGATCCGCTTGCTGAATTCGTCCAAGATAAAAACTGTTTCCAGGAACGTTACTTAGAAGCAATAAGACATGAAGCCAATAAAGGTATACTCGAGTTTCAGCCCGGTACGAGAGGTATATTCAGAACGACAATACAGGCGCCAAACAGTTCAAATATGACGATCACGTCGTAATAAAAAAGAAACATTGATAGCTGCAGCGGTTCGAACAAAAAGTCCACCCCGAAGTTCAAGGGTCCCTATGTCGTTCATAAAGTGTTACCAAACGACAGGTACGTAATAAAGGATATTGAGAATTGCCAGGTAACGCAACTATCATACGATGGATTAATCGAATCGCGACATATAAGACTCTGGAAAGAGAATTTAGTAATATTAATATTTAGTACCGTGTGCACACACCCTTAATAAGGTGTCGCAACACTCACCCTTATGGTGTGAAGTTGCCACGATTTGTCAGGGAAATAAAAATCTCCATTTTTGAACATACCATTTCCGGGTGTGACAATTCCTTTTTCTCTGTCAGTGATCGGCAGCGAGTAGATGTGGAAAAAGTATGAAGTATAGGGTAATTCATCGTGAGGTTTGATTTATAATGTAAAATAAAACACAAATTTGAAAGTGAACTTAAAATTTTTATTATCGGTTAAAGGAACAATTCATGACAATTACTTATTGAAAATGATATCATGTAAATGTTGGCCACGACTACGTCTGAGGTGGCCCATTCGGCAGGTCCAGTTTTGGGCGACTCGTTCGGGCATAGCGACTGTAATGTAACATTCTGATTTGCCTCATTTTTGAAGAAATACCATATGGACCAATGATTCCACCAGTCCATAAACGACACTATACCATATATGGCAATTTTGTTTATTAACGTAGATATTAAGCCAGAAATATGCTTCATCACTGAACAAAATTTCACGATAAAACACCGGATTTTCATTGAGTTATCCAGAGCCCATTCACTAAAATTCAAGTCGCTTGGCTTAAATTTTTGCACAAGTTGAATTTTACGCTTTTAGGCCGAGATCCTCACGTAAGATACACCAAGTTGTGGAATACGCCTAGCCAAGCTGCTGAGAACGACGATGAATCGATTCGCACGTTCTTCGCGTACACTCTCAGCTACAGCTGCTATAGTCTCTTTACTACGTGCTGGATGTGGTCTACCCGATCGAGTATCATTCACTAATGTTAACTTGGACTCAAATTTTCGAATGATATTAGCAATAGTGGTTTCAGTATGTTGATTATGCGCACCATAAGTTCCTCGAATCGCACTTCGCACTTTTTTTTTTTTTTTTTTTTTTGCTTTAAACTGATCTAAATGTTATGTAGATAAGCTATACAAATTTTAAAATAATATTTAACGTAAGTCCTATAGTAGTTCCAGTACACACTGAAAAATATATAGAAGCAGATGCAAATACTAGAGCGAGTTTGAAAAAATACTAACGCTGATAGTAATGAAGTGATATCTCACCCACAACATGTATTTATATCGTTTTATAGAGATATATATAAATATATATGGAAACTTTAAATGCGTTTTTCTCAAAACAACATCTTCTGAAAATGCGTACACGATAACTCGAAAACGACTTGATAAATGCATGTTTCTTTTAAATTATCATAATTTGTCAGTGAATCTGCAAAACTCTTAAATATTTTGAAAAAAAAAGCGTTTTTAATGTTTAAACAACGGAATTTGTACGAAAAAATGGTACTTTCGTTTTTAAACCTTCAATTGAGTATTCATATTGAATTGTTTGCAAATTTTTGAGGTTTAACTACGAATTATAGTTGTTTTTGAGAATTTTTTTTTTTTTCATGATCCTAAATTCAAAAATAATGACTGGGGAGTTTACGCAAATTAGGGGCTGTTATAACGTCACATTCTACGGAAAGTGCTGTACAGCATATATTTTGTCTATAAATAAAAATGTTTTACATAGTTTCGGTGTTACTATATAGGTATTAATATAGTTTAAATATAATATGTATGTATGTATATGTATGTATGTATATACGCAACAAATGCATAAATATTAGCTTTATTTTTTGCCTTTTACACAGGTATGTCCCTTTAATAACAAAATCGAAAAAGAATAAAGATCACTAAGCAAATCTTGTTCAAGTTGACAGTGCCTATTAGTTAGCCCGCGCGACGAATCGACAAAACAAACGGTTATTGGATACTTCTTTACTTATTTCATGTAGGTTCATAAGTTTGAGACCTACTAGGTGGAGTAAAAAGTAACCTCTGCTACTGCAAAAAAGATTATGGTGCCTTAAAGTCCGTTCATATTTAGGCAGACATGCCAAATTTCAGTGTGATATTGTCTTTAGTTTTGTTTGTTGTTGACGTGTTTGCCATCATGTTAAGTATAGACAAAAACGATTTTCGTTCTCTCATAAAAAATTATTTTTTGAGAGGCAAAACGGCGAAGGAAACAAAAGTTGGATAAATATTATGGGGCTAATGCTCCATCAGATTACACCGTTAAATATTGGTTTCGAGAGTGATGGTGCGCGAGCTAGCAGATACCACAAAGATTAGTACTGAGCGCACACGCCATATTTTGGGCAATTATCTGCATATGAAAAAGTTATCCTGTCGCTGGGTGCCGCGCATACTCACTCCTGACCAAAAGCACGAACGCGAGAGCACTTCGAAAGAGTGTTTGGACTTGCTAATGCGAAATCGGGCGGACTTTTGGCGTCGATTGGTAACTGTTGAACACCAGAGAACAGAATGTCATGGCATTGTCATGGCATATTCTTCGTGGACTACCTCGAAAAAGGAAAAACCATCAATGCGAGTATTACTGTGCATTATTGGAGCAATTGCTAAATCAATGACTTATGGTTCCAATTGCTGTCACATCCACCGTATTTGCCCGATTTGGCTCCCTCGGATCAAATCCCTCATCAATAAAAAATTCAGCTCACGTCACGAAATCATCAACGCCACGGAGGAGTATTTTTCAGACTTTCCGGAAAATTACTTTTCGGACGGGATCAAGTTGGAAAATCATAAGAATAAGTGTTTCAAACTAAAAGGGGACTATATTGATTAAAATAAAAAAAACATTTAAAAAAATTTTTTTTTCATTCCCAAGGTGGTTAATTTCCACCCCATCTAGAAGATGGCACTTTAGCATTAGAGAGACCTAAGATAAGTACACATGAGTAAATCCCGCAAAGACTACTTAAAGAAACAAAGATAGTTCAAAGTCAATTGTACATATCATATAAAGCGTTATTGAAGTATTGCCTATCATTTTTGTCACTACTGTACAAACTCGTACATTTGTACTCTATTTTTATTCTAGCCAGCTATGTCAAATAAAGGTAAAATAAAATACTTAATTTCTATTTATCATTTGTTTTTGACTTACCTATACCAGTTAGTCAGCGTCATCATTACATATAACGAAGCTGTTACAAATACAACATGAAAAATTGTCCAGGAGTATTGAACACCCTCCTTCTCATTGTCACCGCCATCCTCGACGGTTTTTCCAGTTTCATTTTCAGTTAAAGATTCTGAAATGACTTACGAATTCATTAATAAAAGTTATAACCAATTTTAAATACGTTACTTATAATTTATAGATATAAAGAAATATAACGTTATATAAAACATTTAAGGCTGAATTAAAGCGCAAAGAACTATAATAATTAAGGTAGTATTTAAGTGTAAAAAAACATTTAAAAATATCTGCTTTTTTCAAATATTCACCTCTTCTGCTGGCAAGTGCAAACTTCCGAAGGAGAAATCTTCTCCCTTAAAAAGTTTCCTCGCTGTTCAGAGCCCGCAAAAAAATCGTAAGTCTTCCCTCACTATCACTATGCACAAAATAACAAAGAAAATAAAATAGTGTGTGGGAGAGACTAGGGTTTAGTCAATTTCGGACTGTCGCGCCAAAAATTTATTTATTTATGTTTTTAAATATTAATACAAATTTACCAAAATCAAGTATTCCAGAAGGTGAGTGAATTTGGAAACCACAACAAGACCAAGCCGTCATTTTAATGAGAATGATTGCAGATAATCTGGATAACTGCAATAGGGTGGTACACTGCTGTATCTCAAATAGAACATTTTTACTGTAAGCTGTTATTTATTTAAATAATTTTATCCTCTCGCCTTCCTCTCTCGCCTTCTCACTCTCTCATACTTTGGCGACGTCAGCAGAATAGGGACTAAAATAACGCATTTTTCTTTCGTGGGTGTTTATTGTTCATAAGTTGTTATTGGCTTGACACTGTCAGTCACTGGAATATCTTCATTTTTGAACTGCCCGCATATCGTAAAACTTTAATCCTTATTTTAAAAATCACAAGAAAAAGGCAATAAAACAACTGATTTTTCAGATTAACATTTTCATTAGGAAATGGCTTTTACTCCTTAGCCACCACCAAACATTTTAAATTTTATCGAAAATGGGAGCTAACCTAAAATTTCGACTTCATTTGCTCCAAACCAGATGTATATAAAAAAAAAATCATGTGTGAATCGAAGTGCTGTCATGCTGAAGTATTCAATATTTGCCTACATATATCGCGTGGAAATTAATTTTCTGGATTCCTAAAAAATCAGTGTAATTCGCTGAATTCTGCCGATCCTCCAAAATCACGATATCGAATGGGCCATGAATGAAAACCGCAGACAAAAGTATAACGTTAGCTATGTTGGCTGTGTTAGCACGCATGAATGTTACCGATCATCACAAAAAAAAAAAAAAAACAAACCAAACCCGCTAAAGAGTTCATCATAAAAACTTGGTAGCACAGATATAATATTGACGTTTAACCCTAGAAAGATAAACTATGTCGATATGGCATGTTCATTTTTGAAAAATTCATTATAACTCATTCGTATGTGGCATCACTGTGTTCTAGCTTTAAGCCAAATCAGTCGCCCAAAAGATCTTGCAAGAGACACACGTGTCGATTTGCTAAGTTCACTACAGTACAAACATAAGCCTATTGAAAAAGATCGTATACGTCAAAGTGACGTAGATTATTGTAAAAAAAAATAATGTGTTTTCTTAGTTTTTGTGAAAAAATATACAACATATTTTTGAATACTATTGTTTGATTTTTATAGGCTATATTAGAAAAGTAAAATGGCGTCGCTAAACCGTTCAGTACATGCACAGATTGGCAAAATATTCCAAGGAATACTGGTAAGTGACGAGCTAATCGAGGAATCGGATAGTGAATCAAAACAAAATTTATTGGAAGATTATTTACAAAGTCATTTCGAAGTTCACAGGAGGAACTTTACTTAAGTACTGAAAATACATAGCAAAATACCTCATCTGGGATACGAAACTCTATTATTATTTCGCAACATTTAACTCTTAAAGGTAAGAACAGTCTTGTTCTACAAAAAGTAGGACAAGTAGTAGGACATTGGCTTCCAATATAATCTGAGCCGTAAGAGGTCCAACTCGACCAAATACAGGCCTTTAAGACCCGATTGTGTGCTTCAATATCTTTATTACCGACGAAATTGTTGAGGAAATAACAAAATCGACCAGCGTAGAAATTCAAGTAAAGCTTGAAAGCTTGTTAAAGCAACCTTCAAGCCTACAAATTGCGAGGAAATCCGAGCTTTATTCGGGATATTGACTCTGACTACTGCTTTGAAATAAAATCACTTGACGATGGATGATGACGGATTACTCTTACTCAAGAAATAGATACGTTTCTGGCATGAGTAGAGAAAGATTTGATTTTTTGATAAGGTGCTTGCGTATGGATGGCAAAACTTTGCGGCCAGAACTAAAAGCTGCTGGTACATTTGCACCAGTGAGAAAATCTTTATAAGCAACTGTCGATCTAATTACATCCCGGGAGCCTATGTAACGACAGATAAGCAGCTTTTAGGCTTCTGAGACCGACGCCTTTTTTGCATTTACATGCCCAACAGGTACGGAATAAGAATAGTAATGGCATGTGACAGTGCCACACGATATATGATTGATGCATGAGTTTTATGTAAAGAACTCACAAAATCGATTCATGGGAGTAATAGAAATGTGACATGTGATAACTGGTTTACATCAGTTTCATTAGCACAAAAATGCTAAAACATTTATAAGCGAAATACCAGAAGAACTAACAAATTCGCATTCTAGATGTATGGGAACATCCATATTTTGCTATGTTAGGACGTTAACTTGAATTTCTTACAAGCCAAAATCAAGCAAAATGGTTTATCTTTTGTCATCTTTCAACGAAAATTTATGGTTCATACTTCAACATCAAAGCCAAATATGTTACACTTCTTTTTTTTTTTTTATAATCCCGCGCGCGCACCAAGGGAATATGAATACTCTTTTACTGGATTTCCTCCATGGCGCGGGCGGGTAGTGTAGTAGTTTGAAACTCAGGTGTATAAGGTTTCGATATTTTTCCCAGAGGTGGTCGTCAAACTGGAGCCAGTGCATCCTCAACCAGTGGGTCTTAGTACGTGCTAGTTGTTAGTTCGTTACATTTAGCCCAGCCAGCAACCACTCCATCAGTGTTATGCCTTCATATCAGAATTGACGCCGCGGGATTTTAATATAACTACATACAAATTCTATGAAAAGACTTTTTCAGAGAATTGTCTTGCACGGTATATATAAGTCTGAAAATGTGATCTCAATATTCTTAGGTTTTTTTTTACATGCAGGAAGTATTTATTTTGGTTTTTTTAATGCTTTTATTTTTATAATTTTTTTTATAATTTTTTTATAAACTTATGTTTCTTATTTACCCCTAAAACAATTATACTTTTAGTAATTCCTGGACCATTTACACAAATATTGGGTATGTTATTTAATTCGTGCGGTTCTTTTCAAATTTTTAACGTTTATTTAAGAAAAACATGTACAATAGCATTATTCAAAGTATTGCCCATCTGAAGCTATGACTTTTTCCCATCTTTGTGGATCCCATGGAACTGCGCCGGCTTGGCAGCCAAGAATAAATCAAGCCAATTTTTGATAATCTGCTCTGATGTGAACCGTATTTCAGTGAGGGCGTTCTGCATCGTCCGGAACAAATGGTAGTCAGAAGGGGCAAGGTCTGGTCTATAAGGCGGGTGGAGTAAGACCTCCCATCAACTGTTTTCCAAATAGTTCTTAACCGGAATAGCAACTGCTCTCTTCAAACGGATTAATTGTGTTCGATAGCGTTGTCCATTAATGGTTTAACCCGGTTTTAGCAGTTCAAAATACAGCACACCCATCCGATCCCACCAAATACAGAGCATTACCTTCGCGCCATGGACATTCGGTTTGCCGTTGATTTGGCTGGTTGGCCGGGTTTCACATATGATTTTTGCGCTTGGGTTTGTCGTAATGGATCCATTTTTTACCACCAGTAACAATCCGATGCAAAAATGACTTCCTTTTGTGGCATTCCAGCAGCATTTCGGACATGCAAAAATGCGTTCAGCAGCATTTTGGACAGGCAAAACCGCCTTTCGACGTCTCTCGGCTTGAGTTTATGTGGAACCCAGTTTCCTTGCTCTTGAATATATCTAGCTGCTTTTAAACGTTTTGAAATGGCTGCTTGAGTGACACCCAAAGATTCTGCGAGCTCTTCTTGTGTTTGGCAACAATCTTTATAGTGTTATGCTTCCAGTTCTTCATCTTCAAACTTTTTTGGCTGCCCAGGACGTTCATCGTCTTCCAAGTCAAAATCACTACTTTTGGCACGTTCGCATAGCTAGCGCATGTTCACCATAAACTTCCACCAAAATACGATGACTTTCGGCAACAGTTTTCTTGATATTAAAGTAATGAAGAACTCCCCGCAAAAACACTTTTTCAGGCACAAAGTTCGACATATTTGAGTGAAAAAATATTATTGTTGTTTATGCTTCAAATGAATGACATATACTGAAATGACGTACGATGACAGTAGCTTTCCAATGCATGTTCCAGTGGAATAATAACAATGGAATAATACAAGTTACGCCATCTATTACCAAACACGAATTAAGTTATAGACCCAATACATGTGGGGGGCCAGTAATCATAATCATTAAGTTAAGTACCGCAACAAATAAAATATAATGTGGATCCCAGGGCCCAATATAATTAAGATACTTATTTAGACCGTCGACATAACATTTGGCGTAAATAGACACGATGACTAACTTACACAGTGCATTCCAGCGATATCGATTTGGTAAACAAAACTAATAATCTAATTTACAAGATACCCTTTCAGACAGCCGGCACAGCATTTTAACATATTTAGATCGATACAATGACTAACGATACATAGTAATCAAATAACACGATGATTGGCGACAGCAAAACGACACTCTCACAGCAAGCGAGTAAGCACCACTGTAGAACTCATGATAAGAAGTGTTTACCATATACCACGGCGACGAACTGTAACTCAATTTCAAATCGATTAAATTGATGGCCGCATGGAAGAGAAGAAATAAACATCGGTATGCCAAGGCAAATAACGATATTGTTATTGATCGGGGGAGCCATTGGACTATGATTGTTGCTGATTTGGGCAACCAAATACTAAGGAGGGTGGCGGTATGTAACAACGCAAGAGTATAAAAAGGAAGTCTCTAGGTATCCAGGGAGCAGCAGTAGAGAAGCCATGGAGCAACGACGGCGATCTATTGGGTTGAAACAAGTGTTGTAGATCTGTGCACTTTGATATTAGATTAATAGAGATCATAGCACATGGGCTGAAAACTCAGTGCCGTTTTATAGTAAAACACAAAATTTTTGCAAAATTCAACTTTGTTTATCAATATAGTTGCCTTTGAGGGCGATACACTGGTTGAAACGATTTTTCAATCTTTCGATACCAGTTTTGTAGTACGATTTCGGTCTAGCCTCAAAATAGGCCTCTGTTTCGGCGATTACTTCTTCATCGGTCTTAAATCTCTTTCCGACGAGCATTCTTTTGAGGTCTGCGGACAGGAAATAGTCGCTGGGGCCAAATCTGGAGAATACGGTTGGTGAAAAAGCAATTCGTAGCCGAATTCATTCAATTTTGCTATCGTTTTCATCGACTTGTGACACGGTGCATTTTCTTGCTGAAACAGCACTTTCTTTTTCTTCAAATGCGGCCGTTTTTCTGTGATTTTGTCCTTCAAACGCTCCAACAACGCAATGTAATAGTCGCTGTTAATAGTCTGTCCCTTTTGGAGATACGGATACGGATGCCATAACCTTGACAGCCGACTGTTGAGTTTTTGGTCGTTTTGGACGAGGTTCGTCACCTGCTCGCCACTCAGCTGACTGCCGACTTGACTCTGGTGTGAAGTGATGGAGCTAAGTTTCATTCATTGTCACATTGAACAGCTTTAAACACTCCTCTGAATCATCAACAAATGAGCAAACTTTGAACAGAGTATGATATATCCAACACGCTCTTTTGATATCTTCAGAGCCTCAGCTATCCCGATCAACTTCACTTTATGGTCATTCGTAATCATTTTGTGGACTTTTTTGATGTTTTCATCTGAAATAGCCTCTTCGGTCTTCTATGTCTTCGGTGCTTGTATGACCACTTTTAAATTTTTCAATCCACTTGCGAATGGTTCGTTCGGCTAGTGCGGAGTCCGGGTAACACTTATCAAGCCATTTCTTTGCATCGGCTGCATTTTTTCCTATCAAAAAGCAATGATAAGTTGCTTCACTCACAACTCTATATCTCGAGAACTAATCGTCTGACAGCTGTCAAATTTATACACGTATCTTTTGAAGATTGGTACCACTGAAAATGGTATGGATTTAATTCAAGTGGTGCCCTCTCTTAGAAACGGCACGGCAGCCATGTGTTATGTAGTAATTTATGAAAGATGTTATTCGTTTGGTGATTTACGAGCTGTGGTTTCATCATATAATTAAAAATGAGCGACACCTGTTTTCGCTAAATTGATACAAAAATTATCAAGTTGACATTTATAAAACGCTTCAGCAGCTTAAATTTTAGGCAATGGCAGGTTCTGCTGATAATCAAAAATCAAAAATGATAAAGCAAGTTTACTTTTCTCTTTTAGATCAACAAAAAATGTCTCAGCTTTGGATTGGTGGATCATTTTTTCGGTCTCGGTAGCATATCGCACCTCTTACGAGGTGACTCAAAGTTGTAATTAAAATTTTGTTTAAAGTTCCTGTAGTAAAAATCAAATGAAACTATAGGCTTAGCAGATTTTTCGAGATCAGGTTCATACAGTTTTAAGAATAAATCGTGCTTCTTTTATAAATTTAACTCAGGGGACATGTAATAACGAGAGCTTTTATTTCTGCTATAGTGTGATTCACGTCATTTAAAACTTCTTATGTAGTCCACTGACTTGAAATACGGTTTGGTCAATTTTTATGTTTTCCACACTGAGACATAGCACCATAGTTACATTAGGGTCACGAAACTGTTTAGATATATTGTCTACACGTTTTTTCGATACCCCATGGAGAGATGCAAATCTATTTGTGCAAACTTGGACATGTGTACCCCCTAATGTAATACCATATAATATTTATGTGAACAACTTCGTTGTCTTTCAGTATTTCCGTTTTTAATTAAAACTCCTAAATAAACATTTTGCATATTAGCATCTTCCAAACTGTCAAAACCTTTCAATATTATTTTCCTTTTTCTTCACTAATTTGTAAAAAAACACTTATATTTTTTTTTTATCTTTTTCTTTCTCCTATTTCTTGGCCTTTATAATTAATAAAATTCTTTCCAGAAGCAATGGACACTTTGATAATATTCCGTTTCCATTCTGAATGATTTACGGATTTTCTTTTTTTACAGGTTGTGACACTTGTTAATGGGCCTGGATTATTTATATTAGATTCATTCATACCTTCATCCACATCCTCATAAGATAGTTCGTCACTATCTGCACTTGATCGTTCTTGAAAGTCGTTATTAGGAGGTATAAGGTGATTTATCTTGAGGTTTGATTTATAATGTAAAATTAAACCCATAAATTTGAAAGCGAACTTAAAGGAAAGAAAAATTCATGGCATTGACTTTTTGAAAATGATATCATGTAAATGTTGGCCACGACTACGTCTGAGGTGATCCATTCAGAAGGTCCAATGGGCGACTCGTTCGAGCACAGCGATTGGTATCTCGCGAATAACACGAGTAATTTTGGATTCCAAAGCGTAAGTCGTAGCTGAATAATTTCAATTTATTGAGACTTTACATATCCCCAGAGAAAATAGTCCAAAGGTGTGATATCGCACGATCTAGGGGGGCCAATTTACCGTGACAAAACCTGAAATTAAGTGCTCACCAAAATGATTTCTCAACAAGTCCATTGTTTACCGCACACAGAGCTCACCGAAACCATGTGCTTGAATTTCAGGAAGCACAAAGTCCGTTAACATGACGTGATAACGGTTACCATTGATGGTAACACTCTGATTTGCCTTATTTTTGAAGAAATATGGACCAATTATTTAACCAGCACCGTTGTTTTTAATGGATGTAATGGTAGCTCTTGGTACTTTTCGGGTTGGTTAGCTAAAATACGGAAATTTTGTTTATTAACGTATCCATTGAACCAGAAATGGGCTTCATCACTGAACAAAATTTCACGATAAAACACCGGATTTTCATTGAGTTTTTCCAGAGCCCATTCACTAAAAATATGACGCAAATTCAAGTCGCTTGGCTTCAATTCTTGCACAAGTTGAATTTTGTACGCTTTTAAGTTATGATCTTCACCTAGTTGTCGAATACGCCAAGCTAAGCTGCTGAGAACGACGACGAATCGATTCGTCACGGTCTTCGCGTACACTCTCTTCACTACGTGCTGGATGTGGTCAAATCGGTCGAGTATCATCCACTAATGTAAACTGGGACTAAAATTTGCGAATGGTATTGGCAATAGTGGTTTCAGTAGGTCGATTATGCGCACCGTAACTTCTTCGAATCGCACGAAAAACATTTCTCACATTTTCATAATACAGCTGAACAATTTGGGGACGCTGTTGTGATGTGAGTCTTGCCATGATGACTTTCCAAACGATACTGAACAGAAATGACAAAGCGGTTTGATAGGTGTCACGCGTGATCTGTCAAAAAAAGCCTATTGAAAATCAAACCCCACGATGAATCATCCCATACATACATAGTTATCAGACGATCCACCGTTAAATGGTTCGGATTCACTTATCTAGTTGAAAGTCACTCATCTAACAAAACAAAAAAATGTCTAACATTACTGACGTAAAAAGCCTGAGAAATATATTTAAAATTATCTTATTTAAGATAAAATTTAACAAAATTTCTCCAAAAAATATGTCCACTTGGCTCGAAGACAAAACGTGTACTGTCTTGATGCAAATGACGCAATATTTTCGTTGGTTTCAATAAGGAGCCAGGTTCAGACCTGCCGCCTTTTTGCACCAAACGCACTAAAGTGGCAGATACATATTTTGCTATAACGCGCTTATTTTTAGTCGCAATTGCCTCGGATATGCACCAAAAGATTGCTTTTTTTGTTCAAATTGTAAGTGAAGAAAGCCGTTAGGCTAAAAATATGGACTTGTCCCCTTTTGATGCAAAGTCCTCAATTGCTGCCAACTTTGAGCCAATAAAAACACTCCATCTTTCATTGTGCGCATTCTGGATCAACTTCTTGCTGGCTAAGAACTTGCAAAAGAAGTTTTTTCTTGTATGCCACTTTAACGTTTTGAATCACATTTTGGTCCATGGGTTGAATAAGATTTGTGCAATTAGGTGGCGTCTACAAAACAGTAAAATTTTCGTAGATCGATTGCACATCTTCTTCAAGTGGATGCGCTGGTGCCTTACCAAGAAGTAAAAGTGCTTCCAGGTTCTTTTTCAATCAAAATTTCTTTACTTCGGGAATGAAATGTCCTTTTAGCCATTCTAAAAATGTTTGTAACCCAAGCATTTCTTTGACTGTAAAAAATGTGAACCCAATTCAATAAATAAAACAACTTTTACTGACTTCACTTTCAAGGAAAATTGATAACTGATGACTTACGACTTAAAATCCTCTTTATTTAAAGTCACAGTCAGTTGTCGTTGTAGCTGTCTGAAGACCACCCTCATATACATATTGTCATCAACATCACATGTTGTCATCCCTTTTGCCCTCCCTTGGTGTTTACGCTAAAGGGTTGTAATAGTCCTGGATTAAGAAGTCATCTTTCACGATTTACAATCCAAATCTTGTATCTGCATATTAGTGAAGGGATGCCATTCGTCATCGTTCTCCGGTACATCTGCTTACTCTGCGCGTCAACTTAAAATTACTGGAAAAAGTAAGACCCGGTGCACATGAGCTGCAAAAGTAATCGAGACACCGCGTCCTGATATCTATCCGAGTTTCAGTACACAAAGTTACCTGATCCAAAGAATAAAAAAGATAGGACGCAGCGGCTCATGTGCACTGACGTATTCTATACTAGGTACCTAAATAGACTGAAGATAGAAAATGACGCAGATAGGGGCAGAAACCATCGTCAGTCCGGTACATATCGAGGTAGGTGGTCCCATGTGAATTGCACCACCACTCCCAACGTATTTCTTCCTATACGATTGCAAAGGACAAGGGCAGCGTTCCGAATACTTTTGCAATTCATGTGCACCGGGCCTAAGGGAACAGACTTAGTGTTGCATGGTGTGTGTGGCATTGCGAGTGACAGTAGTAGTCAATTCTTCGAATTTTTTTTCTCGTGCCCAGACCCAGAGGGTCGTTAAGATTACTGAGGCGTTCGAATTAGCGGGTCTTCGGATTATCGCGGCTCTTCTGTATATCCAATAGCCTTGTTCATTTCCAAGTAGATTTGTCTATCATCTAATGCGTCATCCAACATGGAATTGGATTTGTTATTTCTCACATTTATCCGGATTCAACTAAATGACCAACTGAATTTGCATCTAATTCAATCCAAGCAAGAGGTTGCCCCATATGACAGCACAACAACTTCAAATTTGTTATCACTACAACAAGTATTATAGAAACGCAGATTGTCTTTCTCGGTTGACAGTGGTCCAGTCTTCATATTTGAGAACTCAGAAGAATCGTGTCATCATGTTGAATATATGGTATCTGCTCATTTCCATCAACGTCAGAGTAATTGCAGTATCATCTCAGTAGGACGCGACAGTTAGGAAAATGGTTGAGTAAATGCGGAATGGCGGAATAAGCTTTTCGCAGTCATTTTATATCTCTTTATATCTTTACCTGCGTTTCTGCATGTAGCAAAATATTGACGAAGTCCTTACTGAACTGGTAAACAGGCACACAGCATCTCAACTAAACACCAGCAGCCTACCAAAAGAGTACAGTACCTGGGAAATTACCAAACAAGCTTGGGAGCGGTTGCACATTGACTCCGCAAGGCCTTTCCGAAATTCGATGCGGCTGATCTTAGTAGATTCCAAATTCAAGTTTTCACTTGTGGTACGGATGTTGTCTACCACCTCCAAAGCGATGCTTTACGATCCATTTTTGCACTGGGATGACTAACTTTAGTATTTGTTTCGTAAAAATTCAACCCAGTTTATATCTGAGGAATTTAAACATTTCTGTGAGCAGAATTCAATTTGTCATATCAACTCAGCACCTTTCAATCCCGAATCAAATGCAACTGCCGAAATAATGGTACGTACATTTAAGACTTCTTTTAAGATATTGCAGAACAACCAAAAATATGACGAGGCGTTAGCGATTTTCCTTTCTACATACCGGTCATCGCCGCATAAAAACGGCGTTTTACCCACAGAAGTTACATGGAAGATGTCATCGAAATTTGATATTAGTAATGATCCCTGGAGCGTCAACAGAGAAAAAGGAAAACAATTTGATGACATTTTTTTATAATCTCCCTAAGAAGAAATGGATAGAAAGAATTATAAATAAAAAAAACATGGATTGAAATGGCATGTACTCATATCGTAAACATCAATACCAAATTCATATCAGTCCAACATCAACAAAACACGCGCCCTGTGACATTGTTTTTCTTTTAATACTTGTTGCACAAAAAGAAATTGAACGTTGGAGGTCCAACGAGGAGTCCCCCAAAACTCTATTTGTCGTTACGCAAGACTTCACAACCTTTGAAAACAAACGCCATAAGCATATAAAGCCTTTCAAGTCAAAAAAACGAATAAGTTCACCATCAGAGCGAGCAGAGAGACCTGCATTATTAACATCTCATACGCCGAGATACGCCGAGACGATCGGAACGTTTGCGCTTGAAGCAAGTGAGGCATTTATTGTGAACGGGCTTTTTTTTTTGACACCTGTCAAAGTGTCAAGTAAACAACATCATATTTTTTTATCGTCTTCAAAATGTCGAATTTTGTACCAGGAAATGATGACTTGCGGAAAGTCACTTTGAAGAAAAGTGCTGCAGAGTCGCATCCAACCATGCAAAGGTTTCAATGGTTCCGAGATAACGATTTTGATGTGAGAAATGAAGAACGTGGAAGACAAACAAAAATAGTTTGAAGACGCCGATTTGCAAACATTATCGGATGAAGATAAAACTTTGAGTCAGAAAATCATAGGTTAATCAGAGGCAACCATCAACTTCGACTGCAAGACCAGATCGATTCAGCAAGAAGACAATGCCGTCTGTCTGGTGGGAGCAGAAAGGTATGGTGTACCACGAGCTCCTAAAACCTGGTGAAACGGTTAATACAGATCGCTTCCGACAACAAATAATCAATTTTAACCATGCATTAATCGAAGAACGACTAGAATGGAGCAGAAGACACGGCAAGGTAATTTTGCTCCATGACAATGCACCTCTAAACAAAGCAAAACTGCTGTAATTGGGTGACTTTTTGGTTTGCTTCAAAAGACGAACAGTTTTATTGGCGTGGAATACATAAATTGCCTGAAAGATGCGAAAAATGTATAGGTAGCAATGGCCAATACTTTGAATAAAATGTTTTTTACTTTCACATTAAAAATTAGTGTTTTATTTTCACAAAAAACGCTCACTTCATACCGGTACACCTGGTATTTAACCTTCCGGATTCAACACCTAAACTTTCTAACCGCAAACGAAACCCCTAATCTCATTTAGTGTCTCTCTCCTCAAAAAATTTATAAGTGTTAAGTTTTATTAAAGCATTCGGCAAAAATAATATTCGCCTGTTTAACAAAAACACGTCTTTTAGTAATTAATTTAAAGTCCAACCTGCCCACTGATTTTTATTTAAATGCCCGCAGTATATTAACTGTGCAAAGGGAGCATAATCATTAGCCTTTTAATTGAAGGCTGGAATGAATAGTTGGACGAAATATTAACTGTTTCATTTAAATTTATAATAAAATTTTATTTTTTAGTTAAAAAACTAAAATTTATCTAAAAGATGAGAAGACCCTATAAATCCTATAAATATCGGCTGGTACAATGTGAAAGTTAAGGAATACTTCCCAACCCTATGCGCTGTCGCAACTACCAAATTCTAGGCCACAACCTACCTCGATGTAACAAGTGTAATCTGCCCCCTCATGACCCTACCACGTGTAGTCGCATATCCTGCGCCTACTGCTCTCAAGAACATGCAGCTAGCAAGAAAAAAAAAGGAATGCAGCATATTCACATCAAACAAAATTTACAGAGCCCAAAACTCTTCATCCATACTTTCCACTTCATACTCAGCGAAAATCAAAAATTCTTCGCAATCACAACCCTGACAAGCAACATTTTTCCCAACAAATTCCAATCACAACTCTTCCACCCTCCTTCCCCACCAAAACTAGAACCATCTATAAAACAAGCCAGTGCACCGGCAACCACGCCTTCTGACAACACAAACTGCAAAAAGTCATTCATAATTAACCCTTCAACACGACCCATGCACGCAAACACAAATAAACCTGATGATCATCTCTACAATTCAGCCAAATACCACAAACATTCATCATCAACTTGCGCAACACAATATAAACACCACAATGTCACCAATTTCACACCTAACCTAACAACTTATCCGCAAAAAAATATTATAATTTACCAAACCAACCGCAATCCACTTCCTGCTACGAAACATACATATATCAAGAATCACAACTAAACGATAAGATACTCTTCACTGAGCCCAAACAAACCAATAACCATTAATCGACCTAACCGAAGAAATACTAAAAACAATAACCATCCCATCATCGTCAATCTGTCCATCAAGGGCCCATCATTGAGTCCTCAACACTCCAATCCAGGATGGAGGTGTCGCACCAATACCAGCAACACAAATAATCTCTAAATTATCGCACATGTATTACAAATTACATATTCAGTGGAACATCAAAGGCTACGTGAACACCTATAATGAATTATTAATTCTTATAAAAACCATCTCCTCCAAAATAATAGCTTTACAAAAAACTAACTCATCTTACATCCACAAAAAAAAATTTTCTCATCCCATTCAACTACCACTTTATCCCCAAAACACATCCCTAAGCCTCTATGGTGGAATTGCTTTCCTAGTTCACACTTCGATGCAATACAACCAGTTTAACTTAAACAATGATTTCGAAGCTCTTGGCATAACAATAACATTTAAGCTTAAATTCATAATAATAAACGCCTACATTTACCCTACAAAATCTTTTAACCTAACATCCACTCTGGTGCTAGACGACTTCAACAACTGGCTCTCCCAAAAACAGCCATCGCGGCAACTCCACTTCTCAATGATGAATCTCCCCTAATGACTTCAGCACCCACTCCACTTTCACCCACATCGACCTGTCCTTTTGCTCGCCAGTCTGTCTGTTGACACTAAATGGAACGTCTTCAATGATCTATGTGGAAGTGACAACTTCTCCATTATTATTTCTTATTAAAATAAGACATTTCCACTAATAAAATTATCAATTACAAAAAAGCCAACGCCCGACTCAAGAGAAAAATAAAATTGCGAAAGCCGAGTCCATACATAAACTTACTTCCAAAATCAATCCCAATATCCCCTCTGCTAAAATCTGGTCCACCATAAGAAGATTCTGCGGCAATAAAACCTTACCTTACGTACAATCTAGATGGCGTAACTTGTATTATTCCATTGGAACATGCGTTGGAAAGCTACTATCATTGTACGTCAAACGTGTTTTTGCGGGGAGTTCTTCTTCATTACTTTAATATGAAGAAAACTGCTGCCGAAAGTCATCGTATTTTGGTGGAAGTTTATGGTGAACATGCGCTAACTGAGCGAACGTGCCAAAAGTGGTTTGCACGATTTAAAAGTGGTGATTTTGACTTGGAAGACGATGAACGTCCTGGGCAGCCAAAAAAGTTTGAAGATGAAGAACTGGAAGCATTACTTTATGAAGATTGTTTCCAAACACAAGAAGAGCTCGCAGAATCTTAAGGTGTCACTCAAGCAGGCATTTCAAAACGTTTAAAAGCAGCTGGATATATTCAAAAGCAAGGAAATTGGGTTCCACATGGACTCAAGCCGAGAGACGTCGGTTTTGCATGTCCGAAATTCTGCTGGAACGCCACAAAAGGAAGTCATTTTTGCATCGGATTGTTACTGGTGATGAAAAATGGATCCATTACGACAACCCCAAGTGCAAAAAATCATATGTGAAATAGGGCTAACCAGCCAAATCAACGGCAAAACCGAATAACCCTTGCGCGAAGGTAATGCTCTGTATTTGGTGAGATCAGATGGGTGTGCTGTATTATGAGCTGCTAAAACCGGGTGAAACCATCAATGGGCAACGCTACTGAACACAATTAATCCGTTTGAAGAGAGCAGTAGCCGAAAAACGCCCGGAGTATGCGACCAGACACGAGGCAATAATTTTCCATCATGACAACGCTGGGCCCCACGTTGCTATTCCGATTAAGAACTATTTGGAAAACAGTGGATTTGAAGTCTTACTCCACCCGCCTTATAGCCCACACCTTGCCCCTTATGACTACCATTTGTCCCGGTCGATGAAGAACGGTTTACATCAGAGCAGAATATCAAAAATTGGCTTGATTCATTCTTGGCTGCCAAGCCGGCGCAGTTCTTTTGGGATGGGATCCACAAATTGCCAGAAAGATGGGAAGAAGTCATAGCTTCAGATGGGCAATACTTTGATTTAATACTATTGTACATGTTTTTCTTAAATAAACGTTCAAATTTTGAAAAAAAGAAAAACCGCACGAATTAAATTACATACCCAATATTACTCCTGCAGATTATTCCAACGTCAACATCACGAACCCCTCCAGGCTAGTCAAATATTTCGCTGAACTTTGGTCCAAAGAATCACACGATTCTTCCCGCACACCTTCTGCCATACTTGCCATCAAAAAATGCTAAAACCATAGACAGCGATACACTCTCTCGAAACTAGACTCACAATAAACATAATAAAATTAAAAGGCAAGACTTCAGCCAACGATAGAATATCATATCCTATGATAAAAAATCCTCTCCCTCTCCATAAAAATTCGTCTGCTGAACTATTATAACTCATTCTTCCATAGTAATATCCCCTAATTATACAATAACAGTACGGTCATCCACATCCTTAAACCTAATTCTGACAAATTCCCCCCGAAGTTCTACTGACCCACCTTTCTTAACCCCTACTGCGCCAGAGTTCTCGATAAAATAATAGCCAATAGACTCTGGTAGTTTATTTCCCACGACAAACTTCTCAGCAGTCATCAAATGGAATTTATAAAAGACAAATCTGCAACTGATCTTCTATTTGACCATTACATCACTGAAGCCCTTTCAAAAAATAGTCACTTTTACCTTATGTCCCTTGACTATGCAAAATCATTTGATAAAATTGGCACACATACAATTATCGATCAACTAATCAACTTATTGCCTGGAAATTAGGATCCAATATCATCAGATATATATTTAATTTTAAGACAAATAGAAAAATCTCGGTTCGTATTGGAAACGCTTTATCGTCTCCTTTACCTCTCTACAACGGTATCCCTCAAGAGTCCCCGTTATCTATTCTCCTCTTCCTTATAGCCTACAATAAGCTCTCCCACGTCCTATTAGTTCATAAAGAAATAAAGTTCTGAGCGTATGCTGACCATTTCACAATCATAAAAAATATAAATATAAATTAGAGGTCACCCACTTTGATGGGGTGTAACTTGAAATGGAGTGAGAATTGACCCCCATGCCATACAATTTTTTGTTCGACGGAACTTCAGGAATATGCCCTTAAAGGACTATACTGCTAAAAACTGGGACACCCTGTATACTTCTGCTCTAAGAAAAGCTCTCAACGCTTACCGAACCACTCCCATTTGCCACCTCCTGTTCGAATCAAAAATGTAAACGTTTGAAACCTTACACTACCAGTCCACGATAATGTTATACAATACAAATACAACACGTATAAGTACTTCGTTGAATATGTTAACATGCAACGTGACAATGGTAATGAATATTTAAATCAAAATATTTATGAATTTGCTAGAAATAAAGGTATTAAAATAAATTCATGTCCTTCATATGTACATCAGTTGAATGGCGTTGCGGAACGCTACAATAGATCAATTATGAATACTGCTAGATGTTTATTAAAAAAAGCTAAAGTTAACAGAATATTTTGGCCTGAAGTAATAATGGCTTCATTAAGCTGACACTTAATTACTCATTAATGCTAACACTTACGAAAATAGAACTCCTTTTGAGATAATATTTTTAATTTTTTTTTTTTTTTTTCTTTATTCTTTATTCTTTTTTCCTTATAGAATATTAGTTCACAATTACGAAATAACATTATAGATCATAAGAATAAGTAGTGACATTCATATTGATTTGAAATTTAATAGTAGCAATGCCACTTCATAGAGAAAATTTAGAAAGTTACAAAAAGTTCTAAAATAGTTACAAAAGAGTGGGGTATAAAGTATTAATAATTTAGTTTTAAGTATTCAAAATTTAATTCGGAATTAACTTACATACGGCAGAAAATTTTTGATTTCTTCGTGATCGAAAGTTAGAAGACAGTTTTTGATTTTTTTTTAAAAATTTGCATCATCTGCAAGCCTGTTAAACAATTTGCAGAACACGACAGTGAAGAAGTTTTTGTATAAAGTTGTTCGAAATAACGGCACTTGAATAAAGTTGTTAGATCTGCTTCGTAAATTATGTGAATTTGAGATTGGACTTTGCAAATAACCACTTCTTTAAAAAAAAAAAATTTGGACACTTTATAGTAATATAAGTACTTTAAAGGTAAAATCTTCAACGTTCTAAGCAAGATCATAGAACGTACCAGAAGATTAGCATTACAAATATTTTTGTAAAACAATTAAAGGCAATAACCTTGTGTGGTAGGCACCTCCCCAGCAACTTTAACCATACTGTAGTTTAGAATCAACCAATCCAAAGTACACTGACTTCAAAGTTTCATTACTACAGTATTTTCTTAGGCGAAATAGGACATGGATTGCAGAGCGTAAATATTTCTTCAATGACGTAATATGGTCAGACCAGTTCATTTTACAGTTGAAACCCAGGTATTTATATTGATTCACTGGTTCAATCTTGAAACAACTCGCATCACATGTCGTTTTTAAAGAACTATTCAAATTACAGTTACAGACCAATTCATTAGATATGGGATATTTGTTTGAGTGGAACCAGATTTCCAAGTTTAAAGAATCACGAGTATTAGTACTAAAGTTCATGACTTTTGTTTTATTGCTTGCGATGTGGACATCATGATTAATATCAGAAGTTAAATCGAGAGGACTTTTTGAACTATAGGCAATACCAAGATCATCCGCAAAAGCAGTGATCTTGCCCAAAAACGGTTGACTAAAAAGCGAATTGATATAAATGAGAAATAAAATTGGGCCAAGGACTGAGCCTTGGGGGACACCTCGACTGATAACTTTTGGATTACTTGCAAAGTTGTCTACTAAGACCTTTTAAGTTCTATTACTCAAATAGGAGGTAAACCATTTGAGCATAAAACCGCGGAATCCTGCACAAAATAATTTTTTCAATAAAATATTATGATTCACCATATCAAAGGCCTTGGTGATATCCACAAAAAGCCCGGCGCAGCATATTTTAATATCTAAAAATTTGTAGATAAATGAACAGAACTCTAGAAGAGCATCTTCTGTACAAAGACCTTCTCTAAATCCGAATTGAGCAGGGCTAAAGAATTGTTATTTGAGAAAGTTTAATATACGCCTCTACGACTTTTTTAAACACTTTTGATATTGATGGTAATAAGGAAATGGGCCTGTAATTGTTTTTGTCTTTTTTATTGCCTCTTTTAATTTAATTTATTCGTCTTCCAATAAAGAAAGGTCTTTAAAAGAGTTAATAGCAACAACCCTACCATTTTCAATTTTTCGCATAAAGATCCGCGAATTTTTAAACCACAAATACTTCAAATTTTTTTCAACCTTAATTTTCTTCGCTTTCATAAAAAGAGCACGAGTATAGTTGGTAAAAATTTCATTGATAAATAAGAAACCGAGTGTAGAACATTTAAAAATTTATAGAAGCAGATTCTTTTGTAAGAACGCCTGCTCAATTAAGGGGAAGTAAATAGGAAGATTAATCGAATTTAGGAAATCTGGTAGGCTACAATGAAAATGGAAAATTTTTATATGTAAATTATTGTGATGCAAAAGTTCCTGATAGTTTTGATGAAGCAATTAATAGTAAAGATTCAGATAAATGTAAAAAGGCAATGAATTCAGAATATGAAAGTTTAATTAAAAATCAAACATGGCAGTTAGTTGATAAACCAAAGTATAAGGAAGTAATTGATGTAATATGGGTGTATAGGAAAAAAGGTGAAAACATTTACAAAGCTAGAAGAACATATAGATAATGTTTATTCTCCAGTAGTAAAAATGCAAACTTTAAAACTATTACTTTCATACTGTTGTCAAAATTAATTAGAAATTGAGGAAAGTAAATTCTGAAGTATATTTAAAACAAAAATTTTTTGATGATTTTTTTCGTTGTTCATTTATTAAAAAGTAGTAAGTATCAACAAGAAATTAGAGATGTGAAACAAAATTTAGTAAATCGATTTAAAATGAAAGATTTGGGAAAAGTTAGAACATACTATACATAGGTACAGAAATAAATAATAATATGAAAGAAAATATATTAAATTTAAATCAAGAAAAATATATAGAATCTCTTGTTGAAAAATATAAATTGAAAAATGCTAAGCTATATGATACTATATGATGGAGACAAATTTAAAGCTAGAACCTGCATTAGAAATTGATATAAGAATTAAGTATAGAAATTTAATTGGTGAACTGTTATATATAAGTGCTGGCACTAGACCAAATATAGCATATAGTGTAAATTATTTGAGTCGATTTCAGAGTTGTTTTCATCATAACATCAAAACATCATAACTCATTGCAAATATGCACTTACAATTGTAAAGTATCTGTATAGGACGAAAATTAACATATGAAAAGAATAATCACGGGGAGATCTTGCGGTAGATTCTGATTAGCAGGTGATAATGTGGACAGAAAATCAACCAGTGGGTATGTAATTAGAATGTATAACAATGTAATTTTTTGGAAAGCTCATAAACAAAATACAGTAACAAAGTCGTTCACATTTGCAGAATATGTAGCTCTATCAGAAGCAGTAACAGATGTTATTTTTCTAAAAAACATGTTAAACAAACTTTCAATATAAAAATAGATGTACCAATAAAATTGTATGAAGATAATTCAGGAGCCTTAATAACTGCTAAATATGGAAACTATACAAAAAATTCTAAATATATAGAAGTAAAATATCATTATATAAATGAGAACTATGAAAAAGGGAATATGAATTTAATCAAAGTAAATTCAGAAGACAATATCGCAGATATACAAGCCTTACAAAAAGTTTATGCAAAAACAAGTTTATGAATATAAGAAATTCATTAAAATTAATTTAGAATAGTCAAAAAGTTAATGTAAGAGCAACAAACTTTAAATTTAAGGTGTGTTGAAATATGTAAATTAACAGTTTGTATTTAAACCTATATTGCTAGGATGATCAGAGTTACACTCTGTAGTTGTTGCTCAGCATATCTTTTGTAAAGATCAAATAAAATGTATCAAGTCAATGTTACACATAAACACACTGTTCGTTAATCGTCACAGTATTATAATAAATAAATACAATTAAAACTCGATTACATCTTTTCAACCTTTTTTTAATATCTATACTAATTCTAACAGAGACGATCTACTCCTTCTTACTCCCAATGTACAGCTCTATATTTACCGCCAAAATAATTGCCATTTTAAAAGCCTTGCAATACACAAAAATTGCACTGACTCACTGTCATCTATTAAAGCAATTCGCAACGTCAATAACCAATCCTATTTCCCTTCCTTAATCCGTAACCTTTTCTACCTCCAATCTCCTAAGATTAAACTAATATGGATCTCAGTCCATGTCCAGAAAGCGGGCAACGAATTCTCCGACAAATCTGCCAAAAACACTCTTAGAACCCCATCCTTTCTCTCCCCGAACTTCAACCCTTAAGATCTCAACAAGTTTATTAAAAAATAAGCCAACACCAACCAACTACTCCTCTGGGACAAAATTTCTGAATGGTATAAGGCCATTAATAAAAACAAATTGTTCGTCAAAGATTACGCAAACAAATCGATGCCTTAGGCATTTTAGGGTAGGTGGAAGGTTTTTTGTCGCTTTCGTTTTTGGTTTACTATTATATTTGTGATGAGCTTTAAGTAATCTGTTTTGTTATTATAATGAAAGGTAAGAGCGGGATAATTACCAACTTTGTTGACAGCTCTATCAGCAGTTTCGTTTCCAAAATAGCAATATGACTAGGAACCCACATTTTCTTAAGAGATTTTGGATACATAAGTGCATCTTTTAGTTTAGATATTCTTTGAGACTTAATGTTTTTGTCAGCCCGGAATATACCCAATCCTATCATAAATACTGTAATAGCCGTAGTTATTAAAAAATAAAAACAAAAGATATCAAATTAATTTTTTCCACAAGCCTTTACTGAATTATAATTGATATGCAGAACAAAAAAGGAAAAAGCGCTAGTGTTTTGCCAAAAAGAAAAAAAGGAAGGAAGCCTAGAATTTAGAAAAAAAAAGACAAGGAGTGAGGAGGAAACAAGGACGAATTCAAGACTTACAGATTAAGACTAGGAGGTAGTCCTACGGTTGAGGAACTTGTTCAAGGAAAGGCAAGATAAGTACCCTTTGTTTAATAGGTAGGCGTAGGTTTTTGAACATACATAGTGTCGCGTTGCTTCGGGTGAATCCTTTTTACATCTTGAAAAAAAATTCGGGTTACTGGTGTCGGACTTTACGATTACCGGTTCATGCTAGTTTGCTGTACCTTCTGTACTCCGTTCAAGAGGAAACGCTGTGTTGTTGCCGCCTTTCGGCCTTATATTTTTCCTAATTTCTTGGAAATAAACCCCTCTTGTAACGTACTACAAAAACGGATTCTTTATTTTTTTTTTCTTTGCGATTTTCTTTTCTATTCTATTCTATTTCAGCATACGGTGCATGGCACCTAACTTCAATAACTGAATTCTTTTAAAGTGAAATTTTCTCTATAATAACTTTCCTGAACCCAGCCCAGCTGAGCAGCAACAATCAACAATGTTCAAATTTCCCCAACGCATTTTTTTTTTCATCCTTGATATCGTCACACGGATCTTAACCAGTATCTGTGTGGTTCGGTTTTTTTTCGCTTTGAACGTTTTTTTTTTTTTTTTTTTTTTTTTTTTTTTTTTTTGTTTTGCCGGCAGCCCGGCAAAAAAGTTTTTTTTTTCTTTTTATGAAATCAGGGAAAATTTTATAGCAAATTCATATGTGTTTTTATAGAACTCGTACGGAATTCTGTCACCTCCGTGTGCCTTTCTCGTTGATTAAATAAAATAAATTCTTTGATTTCTTCTAATGAAAATGGGCTGCCTAGGAATTCATCGATAATCAATGGAGCTGCATATTGGAGTGGTGGTGGGAATCTTTGGGGTATTGAGCAAATTGATGAAGTGATCCCTTAGCTCTGTTGCTTAAGCGACGTAGCGATGCTATTAGTTTATCTATTTATATACATATGTTATATTTACATTAAAATAATAGTAATAAGGCAGCAAACTTAATTCAGGCTGCACAACATTTATGGCTTAAACTTAAGTCATTTTCTTTAAAACAATTAATGTCAGAGCCTTGCATTTTTACCACAGCACCAACTTGGATTTCAACAAAGCACGAGACAAGTCCTCCTTCATTTTTGTCTAAAATAAAATCATATAAGCAAGATTAACTTTGTTAATTTTTTTCTCCTTCTTTTGCATTGCAAAATATATTTTACAGCTATCCAAAATTCTGCTGAATATGTGGAACTGTTTATAATAGCAATATATTGCTACTTCAAGATTTTTTTTTTTTTTAATAACAAATCCGATTGAAGTTCTTATTTGCTTCGCCATAGTGTGTTTTAAATATGATGGTATAATAGTCCCTAAAACATTTTAGTGATTTGAAAGACTTATTTCTAGCTCTCAGACACTCTTAATCAAACCACTTAAGTTTTTTTTTTTTTTTTTTGTTTCATCATACTGGTAAGACCATTGTAAGCATCGACATCTGGTAAAATATCCACCATGTAGTTATTGCTCAAGTTTAGAATTTAAATTACTGCGATACATATTTCGCGGTCGGTCATTCCATACTAGTTGTGGTCAAATTCTCAATTCCCTTACATTCATCTCATACAATTTCTAATACATGGGTTTTGAACATTATAAAGATGTGGATTTTTCTTTTAGCTTCACGTATTTATGTCTGCTACAGATGGCACAGTTAGTCCTAATGTGGCAATTTCTCTCCCCATGGCTAAACAATTGGCAGTAACGACATTAAGTAAGCTTACTTTTTAATTTTTACTGGTAACTCCAATTTACCTGTGAACGGAATATAGCACGATAGCGTTTTTCTTTTTTTAAATTAGCCAACTTTACAGAGTTATTTTTAAATGATATAATGTATATAGTGTCACAGTATTGTCCGAAATTTCTTTTTACTTTTTTTATATCAGTACATTTAGGACTGAGTTTTATAAGTTCATCTTTAAGTAATTGTGTTTCCATATCGTCCATGCCGTGGAGAATTACCTTAAAAACACTAATACCTTAAATTTCATGTGAAAAAAATTGACATTTTTCCTCCTTTAATTGGCAGATTATTCCAATATACGTCGCAATGGAGTCACACATGATTTTAACACTGATTGATATTTTTTTAATGTAATAGTAAGTGATCTTCAAGGGCTTGATTATATTATGCACGTAATCACTTAATTTCTGCAATAGTTTGATGGGGAGAATGAACACTTTTTTAGATGACACACTGGGCACGATTACATCATCCATATCATCAATGTCCCTGTCCGGATGTCATTGTAGTGGACTCCAGTAATTCGTTCTGGAGTCCTTACGAGCACTTGCAGTTTTCATTGCGACACGATATTTTTTATCCGAGGAAAAAGGAATGTCCCCTTTGTCAGGGGATCTTACGCGTTTAGGATTTTATTTTATTTTATTTTATTTTTTTATTTATTTATTTACTTTTGTATTATTTGTTCTATACATTTTTTTTTTTAAGTCAAGATAAACCAGGGCGAGAGTCAAGTTAAATGACCTGCTTAGGCGAAAGCTCCGGTATGACAATAAAATTACTGCTCGTAAAAGGTTAAGTAAGTTAAGTTAAGACACAAAATGTCAATGCTCCCAACGCTATTAACAAAGATGTGATTGCTGAAAACCGTCTGGATGGACACGCAAGTACATTGGCACACAAAGCCTGAAACGCAAAAGTCTGCCAGAATATAAATAATATTAATATAAGTATTTTAAGTTATAACGTAGCTGGATTGAAAAATAAATTTTTATTTACACATTTTTTTAATTATGCCAAAAAATTTGACATTTTTATACTGTTCGAAAAATATGTATTAGAAATTGAAGAGAAGAGATTTGAAAACATATTTTTAAAATAGGAATTGAAGTTAATAGATAAAAATAAATTGGTAATATTTGGAAGGTGAAGTGGTGGAAAATTGTATGGCTATCGGAAAGGTCTTAATTACACAGAGGTTAGTTTTAAAATAATAGAAGAATCGTACGTCCTCAATGTAAGAACGAATAACAGCGCCCTGTTAATAATATTTGAACGTTAGTCATTGGCAACGCGATAATGAAAATCTTAAGGTAGTACTACAGAATTTAAAGGAAACAAATTTGTCAAATGACTTTAATGGTCGGCTAGGATTTTCACAAAATAGTTATGTGAGTGATTACAGGCAACATTAGCTAAACGTTATAATATTAATAAATCGATTATTTCACGTTTAATAAAAAAAATCATAATGCAACAGGAGTCGTTGAAAGTCAAAATGTTGGTGGCAGGTCACGTAAGACAACATGTCGAACGGATAGAAACATTTGTCGTGTAATTAAAAAACAACCGTTCATAAGTTTGAATGAAATCGTAAAATTACTTGATTTAAACATTGATGCTAGCACGGTGCGAAGACATGCAATTGAAAATAATCTTCAGTTACAGGCCGTGAAAAAAACCGATGCTCACAAAAAGACATTTAAGGAACAGGTAGTGCCATTAAATTCTTTAAACATAATTCAAACTAAAATCTTTTTTTATATTAGGCTAAATTTTGCCAGAAAATACTAACACTGGTTTCCTGAAAAATGGAAAACAGTTCTTTTCAGCGACGAGTTAAAATTTAATTTAATTAATTCTAACGGGATATGTTATGTGAGACGTCGTACATCGTGAGACGATGTAAAGCATGGTGGGAGTTGTGTGATGGTGTGGATCTGTTTTTCGGCAGGAGGTGTAGGTCCATTTTACGAAATAGACGGAATCAACCTTCCCAGCAACATATGTGCCAACACTTTAGACAACAATTCCAATACATTGAAGAGGTGAATTCTCTTTGTATGGAGATGATAACGAAATTATCAGTTTGCATAAATAGAATTGACCAATTCAACGTTATCGCAGATTAGCGACTAAGTTTTTATACTCTTATAATAAATAATATGTTAACTAGAAATCTAAGAATTATAAATTGCAATGCAAAAGATATATGAGGAAAAATTTTCGAATTAAATTTTTTTTTTTTTAAACAGTAGCAACATTGACATTACTTTGGTCACTGAAGCCCTGTTACAAAATGATCTTAAACTATCCATAAATAACTATAAATGCTATCGATACGATAGAATAAATAGAAGAGGTGGTGATGTTGCCATTTTAATTAAGAGATCAATCCAACATTTGCTTTTACCTTTAGTGAGAACGCGCTACGTGGAAAACATTGGTATCGAAATAAATGTAAGTAACCAGCAGCAGTTAAAAGTATTTTGTGTATATTTCCCTGGCGACCGTGTTTCTAATGACAAAAGAATTGCCGTCAAAAATAAATTTGGCAGGTTCTTCTCCTTGAACGGAGAATGTTCAAGAGCTAACTCCTGGGAAAATATTCTGTCTGATTTATATGTTAACCTACCAATTTCTATAATGTTTACCTCTAGTCCCACCTATTTTCCTTGTATAGGGTTTTCTAATAACGACTTGACAACTTTTTTTTTTAAATAAAAGGCAAACCATTTGAGATATTTCAAAAACTTTATTATTGGCTTGAAGTACAATCAAAACATTTATAAATGGAAATCGACTTCGTTCATATGGCCACCAAGGGCACGTTTGCAGCGGTCGATTCGTTGGACCCAATTTTCAACGACTCGGCCACACATTTCGGCCGAAACGACCGCTATTTCGCGTTCAATGTTGGCTCTGAGCTCTTCCAACGTTGTCGGCGTGTTGGCATAAACCAATGACTTAACGTAGCCCCACAGAAAATAGTCAAGCGGCCTTAAGTTGCACGAACGAGGCGACCAATCGACGCTCACCATACTTACTCTTCAATAAATCGATTGTAGCGTGTGCTGTGTGGCACCATTCTGTTGAAATCACATGTCGTCTAAGTCTATATCTTCCAATTCGGGCCAAAAATAATCGGTGATCATAGCGCGATAACGCTGACCATTCACAGTAACGTGACGATCGTTATCGTCGACGAAAAAATATGGCCCAATAACGCCGCCGGCATACAAACCGCACCAACCAGTTATTTTTTGTGGATGAAGTGGTGATTCATGAAGCACATGTGGGTTTTCACCCGACCAATAACGCATATTTTGCTTATTGCCGAACCCATTGATCCAAAAATGAACTTCGTCACTGAAGATGATTTTGCGATTCCGAATAACTGTAGAAAATTTTTACAATTTGCAGGCGTTGCTCGTTAGTGTACTTGTCCATGATGAAAATGTTGAGTTTTTTGAATAAATTGACAGTGACAGTTTGATGATTAGTGAAAGAGTGCGTTCGCAAATTAAATTCAAAGTTGTCAAGTCCCTATTGGAAAACCCTATAGTTCTCGTGGCCAGCCAATTGTTCATTACTAATGTTCCTAGCTTAATATAACAGCCAACTGTTGTAAACGCCCTTAGTTCTGATCACACTCCTATTTTTTGCAAGGTTTATTGCACAGCGATTAAACAAGTCAAGTTTATCCAAGATTTGAAAAATGCAAACTGGACACGTTTCAGATCTGAGATCAATCATATATCAATCATATAGCTCAGAGAGAGAAGCGACAAAGAATGTACATATATGTGTATTATATAACCGATAGCTCGAATTAACGTGATGACTATCTTTATTCAACTGATAAATTATTTCATGTATGGTATTGTATTATAAAGGAAAAAATTAATATATAAAACGGTTGATAGGTGTAGAAAGTGACAGACCTCAAACTTGAATTAGGGTTGCTAGTGACATTAAAATTTAACAATTTTCACCTCAACCAAAATTCAAAATCCAAAAATAATATTAGTTATTTAATAATGCTTCACAAAAATGCTCATGTTTACTCTTATTTAGGTATTTTGAGAAAATATCAGCTACATTTCCATTACTTGGTACATATAGTAATTAATTGATACTACACATTATGTACATTTTTCTTTTGAAAAGTGATACTTAATATCAATATGTTTACTTCTTTTATTTGTTATGTCATTGTTAGCAAGAAAACTCGCCGCCTGGTTGTCACAATATATGTTTGTTGCTTTGTTTATATGTTGTACAAAATTCAATTCAGCAAGCAAGTTTCGCTGGAACACAACTTCCTTTGTACCTTGGCATATATCAATATACTTCGCCTCCATCGTGCTGAGTGCAATAACGTTTTGCTTCTTGGATTCCCAAACCACTGGGCCACCACCAAAGTAAATGACATGACCAAAGCAGGATTTGCGATTAGTTGCATCCGAACTCCAAACAGCATCTGTGTAACAAATTAAACTCTTATTATTATTGTAAGTCAAACAAACTTTTGAACAATTTCTTAAATATCGAAGTACACGCTTAGGTGCCATAAAGTGTTCCTTATGTGGATGAGAACTAAACTGCGATAATTTTGACACAATGTGAATTATGTCACGGGTCGATATTGTCGCTAAGTAAAGTGCACCTATCAGTCATTGGTACTCCTTAGCATTCGTTGGGGTGCAGCCCTCAAACACTTCTCTAATACGGTTCCACTAGCAATTGGTGTAAGCGCAGGCTTGCACTTTTCCATACCCCAATGAGCGAAGAATTCCTTCACATATCGATTTTGGTGTAACGTTATTTTGCCTCGTACTCCGCTTCTTTTAATTTCCATGACAAGATAAAATTAGATTGATCCACGGTCAACTGCCTCTACGTATCTATTCAGGTTTTCTACAATACTGTTCATAGTTACTTTTGAAGAAAATGCTACTATCATATTATCAACATATAGTCCAATAATATTTATTTCGCTTCCTCTTCGCAGTACGTATACACAATTATCAGTTTTGCATTTGTTAAACCCAATGCTCAACAGCACCTCGTTGATTTTCCTGTTCCAGTCCCTACCAGCTTGCTTAAGACCATACAAGGATTTTTTCAGCTTGCAAACTTTTTCCGGTTGCTTCCGATCTACAAATATATCTGGTTGTTGCAGATATATCTTGGTCCAGACTTCCGTTAAGATAAGCGGCTGCGATATCGATGTGGTTCACCAAGAGTTGGTTTTATGCAGCCAAAGCTAAAATGAGTCGAATTGTAGGATGCCTTACAACTGGTGCATATGTTTCGATATAATCCACGTTGTGTTTCTGAAAACATCTTTGAGCCACTAAACGCGCTCTATGTTTTCAACAGTTCCATCTGGCTTCCGCTTCGTTTTAAAAACCCATTTACATCCGATGGCATTTTTTCCCTCTAGTTTATTCACAAGCTCCCACGTATTTCTTTCGACTAAAACACAGTATTCCTGGGCCATAACTTCCCTCCATTTCTTCTCATTATCACTCTGTTAAGCCTCTTTGAGAGAAGCAGGATCTCGACCCATAGAATCAGAATCTTTTCTTTGCCGTCTTCGCATGTTTGATCGCAAAATTCTTTGATTTTCCTCGATTGTCTTTCTTTCAAAATTTCTCACTATTGATTGCCCTTCGATGCCGTCACAAGATTCATCAACAGCAACTTCAGTTGCAGCATCAGGAATTTGTTCACCTATTTGACTCGCTGTAGGGGATCCATCTTTTTTTTGCTCACCAGGACTAAAAAAAATAAGTGCGTGCTTCGTCGCGTGCCACATCACTGTTGGCGTTTGATTCCATTGCTCTAAATCTGTTATCAAGAAATATAACGTCTCTAGATATAATTATTGTCTTTCGTTGATTATCGTACAGTCTGTAACCCTTCGTGTGCTGTGAATAACCAACAAAAGATAACATTTCGCCCTTTGGTTTCATCTTCGACCGACCAGGATTCTTCGTTACCGCAATAGCATCACATCCAAATGCTCTCAAATGGTACACGGACGGCTTTCTTCCGAACCAAGACTCATATGGGGTTTTTTCCTTCAACACTTTAGTTGGGGAACGATTTCGAATGTACGTGACAGTGGATATAGCCTGTGACCATAAGAATTGTGGCAGCTTCGATTCGTCTAACATACATCGTGCCATCTCAACAAGTGTTCTGTTGCCTCTTTCGGGCACACCGTTTTGTTGTGGTGTGTAACTTACTGTTTTTTGGTGTATAATTCCTTTAGATCTCAAATATTTATCAAACTCACCACTTGTATGTGGAATCAAATAATTAGAGAGATAAGTTAATTAAGTAGAATTGATAAAGAACAAATGCTAACATGTAATTCTGTTCAGACCACCTTCAAGCAGTATCGTATTTTGTTTGTTTGTCTATTGCGGTCGCTGCCCCTACCTCGCCATATTCCATGAAGATCAAGTGACAACAACATTGTGGGTGACTAGGCAGTGCATTCCCCTTAAGTAATGCGAGGAAGATGACCAATAAAGAAGAATAAATAAAAGTGAATGAACGTGCGGTAGTGGATAACAATTCGGAGCAATGACAAGCTGGAAGAGGTTCATATTGTTGCTTGCGGGGGGTATGTGGAGCCGGAGTCGTATTCAGCTGGGTAGCCAAGGCGTGGACCTTATATCGAATGCTCGATCAGCTAAATGTCTGGTCATTGTTATGAAGCGAGGTACGGAGAGTGGAAAAACGATCGGACAGTTCTCGTTGGTTCATCTTCGCGGTCGGATGGTTCTTGTAGTTGTAGCACTATAACGTATGCATTGTAACTTAAAATAGAAAATAAAATATAAATTACTACATTTCAATTCTACTTAATTCCTACATGTATACTCTCGTCCAATGTCACTACGAACACATCACACTCTTTTCCCAGTTTGTTTCCCTGAATTTGCCAAGTTTTTTTTTGAAAACCGTTAATGTTATGTTATGATAAAAGTAATAAAGTACATGGATACTTTATGGGTATATGGGCAAGGGTCCACAAATGTCAGTATGAATTACTTCAAGCACACTGGAAGTAAATGATGCGTTGTAATTTTTAAATGGTTTTGTGCATATCTTACATAATGCACATTTAATACATGCAAAAGAAGTTGGTTCATATACGGTCATACCGAGAACCATTAATTTTCGTGACAGCTTACATAAATCGCTCATGTTGAGGTGTCCAAAACGTTTATGCCATACCATTTGATCAGTTTCCCCTACAACACTTAAAATCAACTCTTAACCGGTCCCTATCTTCCAATTAGTGAAATATATTCCATCGTGTAATACAGCAGCGAGAATTAATTTGTTGGTTTTACTAAAAACAAAAGCTTTACCATTTGTAAAGCGTATGCTATTTACCTTTTTTATTATTTATTTAGATAAGAAATTAGAATTAAGATTTGGTACATATAAAACGTCGCATAAAGTAAAGTCGGCATAATCAGTTCTTAAATTCACATTACCTATCACCTGTTGCGAGAAAAACTTTTTGTGGGTGTTCTTCGAATGACGAGAACAACTATTTCGCACAACACATATGTGAAGAGGCACCGGTATCCAACATCCACTGATTGCCTATGTCATTTTTCACTCCTGTACATGCACTGAGAACAACGGCACACTGTTTTTGCATTGAGATTTTATATGCCTTCACTTTCCGCAACCATAGCATTTGACATTTCTTTTGCCACGTGTTCCACCGCCCACGCAAGCACGATAACCACCTTGCTGGTTTTTGATTCTTTGTTCATTGTTTTTTACTGCAAATACTCGTTCGTTCGATCCTTTGTCATTACGACGATGTTTTCCCTCTAAAATTTTGACCTTCAATAGACTTATAGTGGGCAGTTCATTACGACTTTCAATTGCAACCACAAAATTTTCCATTTCATCTGGAAGACTAGACAATAACAAAATGCTTACCAGATCTCCAGGAATCGCAACGTCTATTTCTTTTGGTGTATCGATAATAGAACAAAACTCATTTATTTGGCTAATGAACTTTTGCCCCAACTAAAAATGGAATTTCACCAATTGTTTTCAATAAATTTACCTTCCGAGCTGGCCCTTTTGCGTAATGTGTTTCGTTTAATTTTTCAAACGCTGCCTTCGAAGTTTTGCAATCCTTAATGTGTATTAACTCGGATGGTTTTACACAAAGTGTTATCATCACCAAGGTCTTGTTATCTGTCTTGTTCCATGCACCCTTTTCCACAGATGTTAGCCCTTGAGAAAGAAGATCACAATAATCGAGTGTGATAAGCAGGCTCCTTATCTGGACCGACCAAGGAAAGTTACCACCATCGAGCTTATCGATTTGCATCGCCGACCCCGACATTCTATATGCCTTTTTCTTTCTTCAAGTAAATTTTCCGAGATACGATGTTGAACATACGATGTTGAACAAAAAAAATTTCAAAAATTACTCGTATACAGAAAACATATTTCTTAGTTATGCAGAATAAAATTTAGCGTGTATCTGGGCCCATAACCATTTGTTAGAAAGACAGACGCGACAAGGAATATACATATATATGTATTATATAACCGAGAACTCGACTTAACGTGATGACTATCTTTATTCAACTGATAAATTCATTACATGAATGGTATTGTAGTATAAAGGAAAAAATGAATATATATTGTAAAACGGTTGATAGGTGTAGAAAGAGACAGACCTCAAACTTGAATTAGGGGTCCCAGTTACATTAAAATTCAACAGAAAATGTCGATGCTATTTTAAAACAGTTTTCGGAAATCATATTAAATGCTGCTGAAAATAGTATTACAAAAAAATCTATAAGTGAGGTTAACATGAAACTTCCCTTAATAAAAGTAAGAAACATCTACCGAAAAAACTGGCAGAGATGTCGGGACCCTCTTTACAGAAATGCGGTATAAGATATTAATAAAATCATTGCCGTAGGAATATCACAGGTTTGCAATAAAAACTGGAACAGAAAGCTGAACTCATTAGAAAAAAACGCTAAACCTTTACGGAACACTATGAAGGTAATAAAAAAAAAAAAAAAAAAAAAAAACAGTTACCATTTTTAAAAGATACTGTTAGCAACTATATTTCGGATGTGAACAAAGCAAATGCCCTTGCACTGAACTTTGCGAAAAACATTAACACCTCCAGATTTCTTGGTGATGCTGATACAGATAATATTGTGAACACTACAGTTCAAGAGTATTTCTTAAATAAAAGCGCAAAAATATCTTCTGCAAATTTCGCATCAGAGAAAGATATTCAATTTATAGTTAATAATTTGAAAACAAGAAAAGCAGGCGGTATTGACTGCATACTTAATATCTATATAAAGCAGTTGCCTAAATCTGGAATAAAATATTTAACTTTCCTCATAAATACCTGCCTGAAGATATGGTATTTTCCAGAGGCTTGGAAATTAGCCAAAATTGTCCCGGTTTTTAAAGCTGGTAAAACCTGAAATTTGTAAGTTAATTCAAAGTTTCTTATCTAGTCGTCGTTTTAAGGTCTATGGTATATTAATAGTGGTGTCTCAAACTTCAAAACTTTTGATTTTGGTGTTCCTCAAGGTTCTGTGTTAGGCCCAATTTTTTATAAAATCTACATGTTCGATTTCCTTGTTTTGCACGATGTAGCAATTCAATATTGAAAGCAGTCTTAATATTGCGATGGAAGTATTAAAAAAGAATTACACAAAATGGAGAAATAAAACGGAATGAAGCAAAAATGAAAGCTATTTTTTTTTTACTAGAAAAAGAAAACACTGCTTTCTGTCTTCTAACCGGTTACAAATTAATGGTGTAATATAAGGGAGCCCCATCCAGCTGGATTCAAAGTTGTTATTTAACGAACACATAACTAGAACGGTAAATAAAGTAGGGGTGGCTATTAAAATGGTATACCCATTTATCAATTGAAAATCAGCTCTCTCAACAGAAAATAAGATCATTATTTTCAAAGTTATTTTTCAGGCTATTCTTTTGTATGGATGCCAAGTTTGGGGAGATTGCGCAAAATACCACATAAAAAGACTGCAGACTGCATTATGCTCAGCTTACCCTGGCATCATTCAACATTATTTGTGAAAGAATCGCAAAAATTAAGTCAAAATGAACCTGCTAATGAACTGTTTGATAGCTAAATGCGATTTTATTCTTTATATTGTATTTGTTTCTTTAATTGGTTATAATTTTTTTTAATTTATTTGGTTATAATTTGTTAATTTAATTATTTATTTCTATTTATTTATTTATTTATTTATTTCTGTCTACTTATTTATACTTATTTATTTATTTATTAAATTATTTTTTTGTTTTCTAATTAGTAAAAGTAAAAGTAAAAGCTTTTGTCGTATTTTCCTTCTAATCATTCTTTCTTGTTAATTAATTCCTGTATTCAAATGATTCAACAACTATTTCAATGGCAAGGTACTTTGTATTTTCAAATCCCTGTATTATTAAATGTGCGGTAACAAACCTTATGTAAAAAATTTTATACGAAATAAAAAATTAAATCTGAAATCTGTTATTGTTTACAAGTTCATTTATAAAATGTTGTGGTTTTGAAATATTTCCATATTTTTCGTCACATTTCAAAACCTTCGGGAAATCCCAACTAAATACCTTATCTGCGAAATACAATTTATCGTCTTTTAAGAGTTTTCTTTTTTGTCGTCTTTGTATACGCTTATTTTGGTTCCTTTTAGTATGTTGGCTCTACGTAGTACACTCGAAGCATAATCTCGCGACGACGACAAAGCTGTACACAGACTCCAAAATGTTAGACGTTTCGTTCTGATCCAGCAATCCGTCGCAGATGGATTTTGCTTTTTCCTTCATGTTGATGGCTCAACAGGTAAGTGCACAACAACGTGGACTTTTTTTTGTTTTTTGCATGAGCTCATCCAGCTGAGTTTCTACATAGAAACGCTTCTCTAGTTGCACTACCCTTCCCGACATTTCATTTTGAAGAATCTTTAAGCCGGAAAGCTCTGCATATAAAAGCTGAAAGTCGGACTTTGATGGAAATTGCTGAACAAGTTCTTTGTTTTTCTCATTGAGAAATTTATTTAAGATTTCAATGCTGCCAGTAAATTTATCCATTTCAGCTATATTTGTATTATCACGGAAACTTGGGTGACTTTTTTCGTTCCTGTGATGGCCTCTTTTGATCATTTAGTGAGGTTAATTTTGTGAATGATTTTGGTTTCACCACGTACGATCTTAAATGCTATGACTTACTCTGAGTAACCACTTGAATTGAAGATTGCACTTTTTTCAATTTGTTTACTAAAAATTTCCACTTTTTGTTTTCTTTTGTATCAATTATGCAGGAGATCCTTTTCTACGATTTTTTCTTGACAGATGGCAGCTGTAAATTCCTCATCAAACTATTGTCCCCACCCATTTAATTGGCCTTCCCTAACACATATTGGTTGCTGCTCTTGTTGAAATTGTTGGTGCCTCTTTCCTTGCTTCATCAGTCAGCTTCTTAGCAGATGCTAATAAGGAAGATCGCTTCACGAGGTTTGGTGTTGGATTCAGCTTCCTCCTCCTCTTAGTTGTAATTTCCGAACGGGTCGAAATTACGGTCTGGTCATCAGATGACATCGTGCCATCTGTATAGCGGATGGTTTACCACCGCTTATCCTTCGGTTATTTGCAAAAGTCCGTCGTATTCCGGGGATCGAACTTACGCCCCTTGTTTTCTCGGCCGACGTCAATACATATATATAGATATATATAGATGTACATTTTTAGATGTAGAATCATTGAATTTCATTTAAAGGGTGGACTTTAAACAAAATATTAAATTAAGATTTTTAAAGTTTTAATAATGGTAAGTAAAATAAATGAACTTTTTTTGGGAAAAAAAGTGTTTTAGTTTTACAAACAATTTTGTGGTGTATAGAAACTTCTGGACCATCATGTAGTTAACATATACAACATTATAATTAAGATTCGATCATTTATTAGTTAATTAATAAATTTATGTAAATAGTACGTAGTATATTTCCTTACTATTTTGTCCACACAAAAAGGAACCTACGGTAATTTTCCCCTTCCAGCAACAGAAGGGATTTTTTTTTAATGCGGAAAATTCGTTATCCGTACATTTGCCATTGCCCGCAAAATATGTAGTTAGTGAAGTAAGAAAAATAGCTTTTTCTGTTTTTTGTTATTGGCCTGATTTAAATTCAGAATCTCTTGTATAGAAGCCGGTGAACTTAGCTGAAGAAACAAAATATCATTTTGTGCATTGTTAGGCGATATGATGTGAAAGTGAAGAAGAATAGAGTATCTTATACCACCTTACGCAAATCAATGCAAAGAATAATAAATGATTCAAAACTATTGAATAAAATTCTTACTTTCCTTCTCCGATTCAGAATTAGTTATTTTTGAAACTTCAACAGCTGAACTTATGCAATTGTAGAAAACACATAGCATCCATACAATGAGGCCAATTATGTTTGTTGTATTCAAAGTAGCTTTGGGATTTTCTTTAATAAACGATGACATGCCTGGGTTACACTCGATTTCTGTAAAAAGAAAAAAAAAAACAAAGAGTATGTATAGTATTTGTATAGCTATATATATATAAAAAAAATAAATAAAAAAAAAAAAAACGATTTTTTAATTTCTCCTCTACAATTTTTTATTTTTTACATTTTATATGGTCGAATAAAATTATTGTTTAAGGAGGTATTCTAGTTTACAAATTTGAAAAAAAAAGATTTTTAAATTTTTTTTATTATTTTATGAGTTACAGCCATTTTTGTGACGCAGCGTCTGCTCCGTTATGACCGGAACAAACTTGTCTCAAAACTTTAACCTTCCTACGGTCCTCAAATTTACTGACGCGAACGGGCTTCGGGTCAAATTTGACTCAGTAACCTATTTTCAGGCTTAATTTCAGTTATTTGTTTGTTTTTTACTTGAAGATTTTATTATTTAATAATATTAATATTAAAAAAGAAAAAACAAAGTTATTTATATAAAAATTAAGGTAAATTTATTTTAACTTCATGTTTTTTATAAATACTTCAACAAAACTTTTAATTCAATAATAAAAGAAAAATAAATACAGTCAGTTATTACAATTTGTACACAAAGTTATGATTTTAGAATGATGTTTACATATAAACTTATTACAAATGTCGCAAATTATTCCCGTTTTATTATCTGTTTTTTGTTTCTGAACTATTTCACGATTGAGATGATGAAGATGGTTGTGTATCGGATTTGAAAATCACTTTGAATTTTTTTATCGAGATAATGTTTGTCGCTTTTTTATGTAGGGAGTAGCAAGCAAGCTGCATACCAAGACCTTCGAAAAAGTAGCGGCGCTTTGAGGAGCAGCCGTCTTTCCATGTATGGTTATCGGATTTGAATAAAACAAAAGCGTTATAAGCTGAAATATCGACCATATTACTGAACGCTAGTTGGGGCCACCGTTTTGTCATCCTTTTGCAAGTATAGCCACTTACTGCTTTGTCCAATGTGTTTACACTTCCTTTGTCCTAGTTGTCGAACCTTATAACTCTTGATATTTTCTTCAAAATCTTCAATGACATGGTTGCAGCAAATATTGGTCTTCCTTTTTCAGAGTTCCATAAACTTTCAGTGCTTTCGTTGTTTGATCGAAAAACGCTGGCCAATAAAAGTAGTCCAATGAATACAAATAGTTCGGTGCTATCAATATCAAAATCAAGAGGTGGAAAAAATAATTCAAAGCTGAAAAGTTTGACAACTGTAATTCTAGAACCAAGATAACGTGTCAATCCTGGCACCAATTTTATAATATTTTTTCTTGAGGCTCTTCCGGCACTGTTTTAATTAGGTTTTGTTGAGTAATTTATTTGACCATTTTTTGACACCATTATTTCGGTAGGCACAAAGAAATTTTCAACATCAGTAAAATCACTGTCTGATGAATCAGATGCTTCAACATGATCCTCGAACTCAGAACAAGATTCTTCTTCATCCGAAAATACGGTCAAAGACAATTCAATTTCGCTATCACTCAAAGCTACAAAGGTACAATTTCCAAACAAAGGTACGTAATAATCACTTAATGTTTACTGTAATACTAAAAAAGCACCGTAAGTCAAACAATGTGCCCGCACAACCAAAACTAATATAATGCACCTTTGAAATTGTGTGGATTATAATAAACTCATTTCTCAATTCTCGTTACCCTTTTTTTAAGCATAATTCTAAATTTTAAATTCTAAATATATTATTCAATGTTTTGAAATGAACTATTCCGCGACACGTAACTAACAAGAATGCGAAATAGATCTCTATTCTTGGATGAATAAGTTTTTCACAACGCAAAGATAGATAACATAATACATACAAAATCGCAGCTGAAACAATATTCTGGTTGGGTCAAAAATGACCAAAATTTAGTAGGTAATTAGAAATCAAAGCATACTGCAAAAACCATTCGATTCATACGTTTGTACGTCGCAAAGTTTCTTATATTTTTAATAAAATTACACGTAATTGTGTTCAGCTCAACACTTTAGAAAAAGAAATATCAAGAAATATCAAGTCCTTCAAAAATTTTCTCTTAGAGAAAATTTCATTTCTTTCTTAAAATGGATTTTTTTTTTTAAATCGTACTATATACAAATTGAATTAGAACTATGTAAATTTTTAACTAAAAATAACCTTGTCGGCTTAACAATAGGGGCCCGACGTTCGTCTTATGGCTAGGTTTACATTGTTTTTACCATATTTATGTTTACTTAATCTATTACATGATTTTTTTATTCTACCATAAATGTTAAATAGAGTGAACAAGTTAAAAATTTAAGTTAGTTAATTTCAGGGTGCTATCCTCTGTTATGTCCAGTGTTGTTCTTTTTGTAGAATGGCGTCGCCTCGTTGCAAATGATATTTTCGAAGTCTGGATCGCTGATCGCCCTTACATCCAGGTATATGTATGTGACTGGCATTCAGTGGCTCTTGCTAATGTAGCTGTATTTCCTGGTTTGGGTGGTCCCTGACTAAGTTCACTTCTCTTCCTCAGGAGCGGGTGCACCTAATGCAGTGCAAAACTTGCACGTTTGAGAATTATGTTGGCGTGGCCATTGAACTTGAATTTTCATTAAAGTTTATGAGGAGGTACTTTACAATTGTTTAGGTAATACCACTGAACCATCCGGGAGTTGTATCCTGATGTCCCTGCTTCTTCTTACAAGGGTTTTCCTTCTTCTCCCATTGATAACTGTTATTGGGGTCCGGAAATAGACGAGTTCCGACTTGCTGCTGTTAATCTTAAGGCCCCATTTTAAGTAGTACTCTCATAGACTCCCATAGCATACGTGATGGAATCGTCCGCTGTATTTGTTGGCTGGTCTGCTGTGTAGAAATTGAACAGGATTGGCACCAGCCGCGATCCCTGTGTTACTCCGGCGTTGATCCTCCTAATCCTGGATTCCTTGTTGTATTGTATATTTGTACATAAAAGAGTCGGTTATTAAGCAAACTGGTTATAAATCTTACCAGATATCCAGGAAAACCATACTGAATAAGTTGTGAGTCCTTTGACTCCTTTGACTCAGACGCTGTCAAATGCCTTCTCATTATCCACGAGACATGTCGCTGTTGTCTCCTTTCTGTTTAGTGCTCGGGACACATTTCTATGAAGCTGCATCAGGGGATAAATTGTTGAATGCTTTGGCCTAAATCCATAGTGATTTGACGGTAGAAGTCCTCTCTCTTCGCTTTCTAGGTTAATCTTTCTACGAATGCCAAAACAACACAGCAAAGCAATTGGTCTATATCCTTCCACGCACGTGCGTCCCATTTTCTTTGGCACAGTAACAATTTTGGCTATTTTCCAGCAATTTGGAAAATAACTGTTGTTTACGCAGTTATTGAAAATTATCACTAATAACAGTAATGCGAGGTTTGGTAACTTTTTTAGTAAAAAGTTAGAAATCTGATTTCTTGAAGTTTCCGCGGTGGATAATTTCAGCAACTTCCTCAACTGTGGTGAATATGTCCCCATGAAAAGGGTCCTCTGAAGGATTAGTTTGACTGAATTTGTGATGTGTTGGTAATGGCTCATGGATGCGGCGACTTCAGTGATGAAGTCAGGCAAATTCACTGGATGGTGGTCAGTAAAGCTTCCTTCGAAATGGCTAGCGAAGGCTTCAGCTTTTTCCTCTGGTGTGGTGAGTATTTGAGGTTCAAAGTTAAGATTGTCCGGGATGTTGTTAACTTTCCCGACGAGTCGGTTTATTTTTTTGAAGTCATCTGGTCCTGGTTTGATGTCCTCGAGCCTCTTTGTGAAGTCCTCTTCACGGTGTGTCTTATCGCTCGTTGAAACATTATATTCGTACATTGGAGCTGTGAATTAATAGCTCTGTATTCGCCATTGTTTCGGTTCCATGTGCAGTGGAAGGTCCTCTGAAGGCGTTTGCGAAGCCGCTGTCTGTGTGTGTAGATAGCCTGGATGTGCTGGGAAAGGTTCCCGTATTTATCCCTTCTAGTGAGTGGCTCCTTCTGGCGCTCAATGGCTCCGTTCAAAACTGCCTGTAGTTGCAGGATGTTGTCATCTATTTCCTCATTAGTTAAGACCTTTCATGACTTCGTAGTTGAAGTTCCGTTTCGACTTCAGTTTTGAATCGGGTCCAGTTGACTTTTTTATAATTGACTTGTGTTTTCTGATTAGGTCTCTGTAGAAGTATTCTCTGGTTTAGTCGAATTTTCAACTGTACTCCCAAATGATCAGAATCACTTACATGGGAAACGCAAGTGAAATTCTGAAAATCTGGTAGTATGTTTATGAGATTCGATGAAACCAAGAAGTCCAGCAGTGATGGTGTCCTGGGAAAAGTTTTCCTTGACTGTGATATTACTACTAAAGAGTGTAAGTGATTGTTATTTGTCAGCCAGTTGATTCATCATCTTGCCAAACAGCGAGTACCGTCGGGAACTACATGCGTCATTTATCCTTGATAGATCATGGTGAATGTTTGTTTTAGTACCGCCACAATGGTTATACATTGAAACAACTAACAGGGTCTCTACTTCTGTGAGGTTTATGACAACAGCTGTTGCTTCTATATTTCGAAGTCCGGTGATCTTCAGGGGACTATGCTTAAACGATTCCCTTAGAGCAATTCCAGTTCCTCTCTTTCCGTGGCCTTTATCCATCTGGTTTGTATGGGTTGCAGCCATTCAGTAATGTTTCCTGTAACAGGAGAATATCTTTCTTATGTTTCACAATAAACAAGCTTAGCGCGTTTCTTCTGGCTACTGAGTAAATTTACGTTGTAGGTAAGTACGCTAAGCCTTCATTTATTGAATACATATTTCACAGATAAGTTTAGCCAATATCAATGTTTTTTGTTTGTCATCGAGGATGCCGTAGTTGGATGGCACCACGTTTTTTGCCTTCCGTAGAAGCGTCAAGAGGTCAGTGCCAAACAACCTCTCAGTATCCTCAAAGAAATTGAAGTGATATTGAGGCCGTGCATGTTGAGTTTTTGAGGCTGGTTATGGTGTAGGTTTTTTGGCTGACTGTTGTGCTGGATTTGTGGTTGCCTGTGGTTGTGGGGTTTGTTGGGAAATTTGAGGAGCTGCTGGCTTCCTTACATTGTTTGCTAAGGCGCCTGCTTCTGCGAAACTTAATCTAGCCAAAAAGGTGAATGAAAAATCGAATTAATTTCGTCCCACAGTTGCTGGCAATATGTCAAATTTCTGACAGTTACGGCGTTGCGTAATGCCGTTTGACCTGAATTTTTCCCATGAGATCTTCTGGTTTAGCAAAAGCATTTTTGAATCGATGGACGGCAGATCACACCCTTTGGTAACTTCAATAACAAAATTATTAAATGATTTGTCTGGTCTGGTGGATTTATATGGTGTCACATTTACCACTTTAATTGCTTCCTTAACGGGCTCATCCTTGATCTCGTTTGCCTCATATGAATGGTGTACCCCCCTTAGAACCAACAGGGTTTTTATGTCTTCCTTCGCTGTGTATGTATAAAATTTGGTTTTCTGCCGTTTGAGGTACTCCCTAATTTTTGGGTGGTCCTCTTTGCTCGATGTTGTAATTACTGATTTCGAGCTTGCCTTCATGGTGACATGGCCTTCATGGCTGTCTTAGATATAGTAGCCTGTTGTGGTATCGAAATATATTGTGTTGTTATCGGTGTTGGGGCTGGTACAGGTACTGCCTTATGTTGTGGCTTGGGTCTTGGTGGTGGGGATCCTGAAGTCTTCCGTTTCTTTGCCCGAATAGGCGGAAAATCCTCGTTCCTTTGTGAACATTTAGCCGGTTCTTCTTCCCCGGATATTCCACGATGGTATCTGAATCATCCTCTTCCTCAATGCTGCTGTCATCTTCTGACTGGGTATCCGCAATTCCGTCGTACGTCGTAATTTTGAGTGCATGGATGTAGCAAAGCTCGGTCAGAAAATTGCTACTTGTTCTTTGCAGTGTGCCACGAACTCATCGTACACTTTCTGCACCTTCTCCTTGGAACGCTCTTTCTTACCCATTGCAGGTAGAACTTCTCGCCTCTTTTCACAGTGATAAATTAATTGGGTTTTCGTTTTTCGGGGTAGTAAATTTCTTCCAATTAAATCGCCCGTTCGCTCGTATCGAATGTCCGTTGATGTATGATAATGACTGTATAATACGACTGTGTAATTGTTACTTACCTGAACACTTCAATGTTTAAATAAACGAGAACTCACGGGCCACTTCACTGAACACTTCACTCTTTGATGTATGATAATAAACTGATCTTAAAATGGGTCAAAAATGACCCGAGGACCGTAAGAAGGTTAAACGAGTTTTTCTCGGAACTACTTTCTTCGAGTTTGCGTGCACGATATCTTAAGTTCTAATGAACCGATTTATATAAAATGTGTGAATGTTTTTTGAACATTCCTCTTTTCCGGTCCATAGCGGCATCTATAGTAATTAAGAATCCATTTGGCTTTTGTGTTTCAGATGACCAGAACAGTTGAAATTATGCATGCCAGGACACCCTTTTTTTTGGATCCCCCATTTCACCCGTTTATAACTTTGTGAATTTTTCGTAATTCCATCAGTGTAGAACTTTTGTGGTTTATCAGCGAAAAACTTGGCCAACTGATTTTCAGCGGCTCTTCAGTCGGCCAATTTTTTACCATCAAGAGAGTTTTGCAAAGACCGAAACAAATGGTAATCAGAGGGTGCAAGGTCCGGGCTATACGATGGATGCATCAAAACTTCCCAACCAAGCTCCGCCAATTTCTTCCGGGTCATCAAAGATATGTGTGGCCTAGCATTGTCATGATTGAAGACAACTCTCTTTCTGTTGGCCAATTCAAACAAACGATCAAGTCGTCACGTTCTAGTAGCTCATATTAGACAATTCCCTTCCAATCCCACCAAATACTCAAGGTAACCTTATTTGCCGTCAATCTAGGCTTTGTAGTCTTGCCGTTAGTCACCGGCCTTTGAACATGATCGCTTGGGTTAAATATTCTCGTATTTAACCCATTTTTTAACACCCGTAATGAATCGCTTCAAAAATGGTTCCATTTCGTTACGTTTCAACAGCGTTTCACTGATGGTTATTTGGTCAATTAAATTTCTTTGATCAGCCTGCTCGTTTGAGATGATTCCAAACTGTCACACGGTACGATGTTTAGTGCCTCCGCTATCTCCAGACAGTTTCCGTGCAGGTCTTTTTCCATCAGTTGCAAAATTTCATCGACTTTTTCAGTGACAGGCCGAAAAGTGCGAGGTGCATCTTTTACATCGAAATTTCCGGAACGGAATCAAAAAAACCACTCCTGGTTCCGGCGTTCATTCACAGCATTCTCATCGTAAACTGCACAAATTTTTTGACATGTTTTTGCAACAAGATTAGTATTTCCAGATAAATGGACAAGAACACCAAAAAAAAACTTCAAACTTGTTAACATGTTACAAAACACAACAAAATGTTAAGCATCACTATACCAGAAACATGAACTAAAGGAAAATGCAAAATAAAACTGAATTGTATAACATTTACAGCTTATTTCATAGGCATGCATTTTTGATAAGCTAAAACCGACCCAAACTTTAATTAGGCCGTTCGAGCATCTAAAATCACAACAAATTAATTTTTTTGGTAAATTCTACGAATACAAAATCAAATAAAATAAGTTTTCAAACAATATTCTATGTGTTTAATAATAATAATAATAATAATAATAATAATAATAATAATAATAATAATAATAATAATATAAATAATATAAATAATGATAATAATATAAATAATGATAATAATTATAATAATAATAAGTAATAATAATAAAAATTATAATAATAATAAAAACAGTAATAATAATAATAAATAATAAAAAATTATAATAATTATAAATAAATAATAATAATAAATAAATAATAATAAATAATAAATAAATAAATAATAAATAATAAATAAAGAATAAATAATAAATAATAAATAAAAAATAAAAAATAATAAATAAATAAATGAATATCTAAATAATAGATAATAATTAATAAATATTAAACAATAAATAATAAATAATATATAATAAATAATAAATAATAATAATAACACCAATAATAATAATAACACCAATAATAATAATAATAATAATAATATTTAATAATAATAATATGAATAATAATAATAATAATAATAATAATAATAATAATAATATGAATAATAATAACATAATAATAATAATACTAACATAACAATAATAACAATAATACTAACATAATACTAATACATAATACTTACATAACAATAATAATGCTAACATAACAATTATAATACTAACATAACAATAATAATAATAACAATAATAATACTAACATCATAATAATAGTAGTTTTGGAATTTTTAACCGCGAAATTGACGTCTGATTCATAATATCCTCGATGATGAACTTTTCAACACACGAATACGCAGGCATCGTTTATGTATATGTTTTCTGCAAAGGTAGTAGTCAACTAACAGGCTGGAATATCCGAGACGATACACTGATGGGACTGCCCTAAATGGCAGGACATTTATTAGAACATTTTCCAGGTTGAGGCAGACAGGAACAAGGTGAAAATCTCCGAGAGACTCACATTCCTTTACATTACGTCAGAAACCGTTCCAATACCAGTCTTAGGCAACGAAGCATACATTTAATCGAAGCAGGACTTACATCTGAAAAATTCTACAATCAGTAGGCATTCACGCATTTCATCATAGAACAGTACAGGCGCTACAACCCGGAGAATCAGAGAAGCGTTTTCAGCAATTCAAGACACTTTGCACAACTTTATTGGCTGATATCTATGGATGAAAAAGTCCACTTCACCAAGGATGGAAACATTAAGTTCCGTAATTTACATACCTGGGCCCGAAGTAGCCCCCACTCAATGAAACACAGAGCTTTTCAGCATAAGTTCAACTTCAATGTGTTACAGCTTATGAGCTTTCTAAAAGGCTTAATACCTTGTACAGATGGTTTACTGACAGACATAACACTGAAGTCGTCGATTAAAAATCTCAAAGTATTAAGAAAAGAAGATTACAGAAAATCTGTAAGTTTTTTTTGGAACAATAAAATTCGGAATGTAAACACCAGCAACCCGAATATGGTATGTTTCCGCAAATAAATTAACGAACGATGGACAACGAACACATACTTTTAACAGCAGGCATGGATCCAAATGAGGCCGTTGATGACGACAAATTCTTTGTTATCGAGGATCCGCAGGAGAAGGTAGAGGCTAAAGAGGGACTTTCAAGGAAGTGTATAAGCCGAACTACATCATTGGCCCGAACCACGACTTGAAAAACCGAGTCTTTGTGCACAATTTCTACCTTCGAAACAAAATAGTGAACTAGCGTCGTTTGAATTGGAAGCCTTAGCAGGTGTGTGAGCATTGAAGAAATAGAGAGCGTTGACGATAAGCAAAAAATATTTGATAGTCTTTTGGGTCTAGAAGTTAATATTGTACACCGAACTGGAACGTTGAACCGTACGGGGATGGTCTTCGTTGGGACGTTAACTAACAGAATTAGATAGGCACAGATTGAGGATGAATTCTTTTGAGTCTTAACCGGAATATTGAAGCAAAGATCGAAAGATCATTTCATGTATCAGACATGATGAAAGATTAAGTTATTCGCATAGGACATCAGGAAAGAAATATATTAATATACGTAATGAACATAAATAAATGATATATTGACTGTTTTGTGCGATGATCTTCAGCCATCTTCATAATACCGCCCTCATAAAACTTTCTACCTTTTGTGCAAGAAACTTTTCAAAGTGCTGTTTGATGGATCTTCAGAAACAAACATTCTACAATTCAAAGAATTTTACAAGTCTGATGGCGCAAGATCTGGGCAATATGGTGGATGAGGCAACATATCCTAACCAAGCAACAATTTTTGCCGAGTTATCAAACATGTGTGTGGTCTCGCATTGTCACAGTGAAACATCATACCCTCAGGATTGATCAGCATGGGACGTTTCTGTACGATGGCATCACTTAATTTCTGTAGCTGCTTACAGTAGACATCGGTATCAATCGTTTTGTTTTTTTAAAGCAGCTGGTCCCTTCCAATCCAACCAGAATGACAGCATCTTCTTCTTCTGGTGAATGTCCAAAGCAAAAAAGCTTTGCTTGTCTTTCCAAAGCATAAAAACGTAATGACTTTTTGAGCAATCCAATACCATTGACTTCTTTGTAAACAATATTTGTTATTTTTTTTGGCTTATAGAGCTAAAATATATAGACTATCAAAATTACTGACTTGAGAGCAAGCAAGGTAGAGTTGACAATACGAAAAACAACCGGCTCTCTAGCCAGACATCAGCAGATTTAAGCGTCTGTCCCTGCGACTTGTTTATCGTCATAACGAAGAAAATGCTCACAGGAAACTTTACTTCTTTAAATTGAAATGAGAAATTTCTGGGGATGAGTGGAATACGTGGTATAAGCATTGTTACGCATACACCACAAGCCGTAAAAATACCAACGTGTATATCACTTCATTTCCTTCAATTCTCGTTATAATAATATCTTTATTTGAGCAGCTTCGTAGTTTTTAGGATTCAGAATAGCTCGTTCAAACATCCAAGAACTGCTTTGATGTGGTATCTGGGCAATGCTTATGTACACCAAGCGAATAAGTACCTCCAAGGTGAAAATAATTTTGCCTAGCGTTTTAACAGTTCCACTTTACCATTATCCTCCGCAAGAGTTCCTTAGCCAACTTTCAACAAAACAGTATAGACTATATTAGCATGAGGCATTGAGGCATTTATCTTGGCTACGTCTAGTAACAACAGGGAGCGTTTGTCGAAAATCGCCGCAAAAGAGGACTATGAGCTTGCCCATAATCTGGCGATTTTTCCGGATGTCCTACAATGTTCGGTCAACAGCCTCCAATGCTTTTCTGTTTGACATCGAACACTCATCAGCAGTCCTGAAAAACTTTTGACTTGATACTATTACGGGAAACGGCGCACACGAGTTTCATTGCTATCTATTCCTATTGGAATTTTGAACGCGGTGTGCGCTGTTTTGTCGCCACGAAAATATCCGTGAGAGTATCGTCCCAGTGTTGGTCGCAGTTAAGTAAATAATGTGCCTTACACGCTGCATAAAACGTTGGGTACGTTACGTCGTCAAATCTCTTTAGGAACGAAAATGATGTTGGATTTCGAACCGTATGCTGTAATAGGCGCAAGTAAATGAACCCGCGGTCTAAATGCTCCTCTTCCCTTACCTTCTTCTTCACAGAATTTATAAAATGCCAAGAGCGTTGTTTGTCGCGGATTTTCAAAATGTTCTCTCATGCTATTGGGATCAAATAGGTCCGTTGGTCATTTTCCAAATGATGCAGGCAAATCGATGCAGGCCAGCGGAATCTCCCAAAAACCAAGATTTCCAGACTTTCGCACCAGCTGAACTGTCCTAGTGAAATACTAGGAATTAAAATTAATGACAATGATGTTCCTGAAATTTCCAAATACACCGATAGGAAAAATAAGGACCACAAGCCTATGAAATTAGCGGTCAAAGGCAAAAAAAAACTAAACAAAAACCCGAAAGTTAAAGAATTCCTCTGTGAGGATTCAATAAAAATCGAACGACTGACTTGACCATAAATTAAACACTACATCCGATTTCACAATTACAATTTATCCCCGATAATACAATAGTACAATTTAAAGTAAATTAAGTTTAAGTTATTGGTTAAGCCAATGTCGAACGGCTGCCGCTAAAATCCACTAGTTTCATGATCGCTGCCTCACATATGCCCAAACGAACTGCTGACATAGCTATTTCATATATGTTGCATCCGACGCGTGTGCCTCTACAGCACAGGTTCCCATGCATTGATTTAGCAGTTCATGGTCATAGTGAAGTGGATATGTGAATATAGCTTGGATCGTGTTAACTCGAACAATGATTATACATAAACAATCAATTAACTGCCCACTTCCTCTGGCTTATAAAAACAGTAAACTGAAAGATTAAAAATAACAAAGTACTTTGCAAGAAACAGCGATGGTTAGGCGGTGATGGAAATCGAATCCGCTCTTGATATAGAGAAAATTGTTTAACAGAATTTTCTATAACAATACCCTTATACAAAAAATTAACGCACACATGATGTGTGAAAAAATAAATGAAGAATACAAAAATTATATAAAAGAAGTTAAAGGCTTACCTTGTTTGTTCTTTTAGAACCAACTGGGATAACTTTTTAGTAAGTGCTAGTCAATTTCTACAAAATATCGATGCTATTGCACTGTCGGAAATTAATATTAAATTAAAATTAATATTAATATTAAAACGATGAAAATAAATATTATACTATTGATGGGTTTTATCAGGAACCATTTAACAGAAAAAACAAAGAAGAGAGGAGGTATAATGTTATATTTAAAAGATAAAATTGGGTATGGGAGAGCTGATGTACCCTGCGTACTATATATGGTATTACGAATGCATTACATTAAATTAAAATAAAAGAGGACTGGAAGCCACCATATTCGTTGTGTACCGACCTTGGACTGAATGCGAATAATTGAATTAATGAATTAAATACATAGTCCCGAGTTATTGGAGCGAACATGGTCGCACAATTTTTTATCAAATACCATAGTTCTTTTTTAAGATAAGTTAATCCTTTATCTTTTCTGATTGTAATGAAAATTAATTTAGAGTAGACTCAAAATTTGTTATCGTATTGGGTCTATAACTTAATTCGTTTACTTAGAGATGGCGTAACTTGTATTATTCCATTGGAACATGCGTTGGAAAACTACTGTCATTGTACGTCATTTCAGTATATGTCATTCATTTGAAGCGTAAACAACAAAAAAATTTTTTCACTCAAATATGTCGAACTGTGTGTCTGAAAAAGTGTTTTTGCTGGGAGTTCTTCATCATTACTTTAATATAAAAATAAACTGCTGCCGAAAGTCATCGTATTTTGGTGGAAGTTTATGGTGAACATGCGCTAGCTGAGCGAACGTGCCAAAAGTGATTTGCACGATTTAAAAGTGGTGATTTTGGCTTGGAAGACGATGAACGTCCTGGGCAGCCAAAAAAGTTTGAAGATGAAGAACTGGAAGCATTACTTTATGAAGATTGTTGCCAAACACAAGAAGAGCTCGCAGAATCTTAAGGTGTCACTCAAGCAGGCATTTCAAAACGTTTAAAAGCAGCTGGATATATTCAAAAGCAAGGAAATTGGGTTCCGCATGGACTCAAGCCGAGAGACGTCGGTTTTGCATGTCCGAAATTCTGCTGGAACGCCACAAAAGGAAGTCATTTTTGCATCGGATTGTTACTGGTGATGAAAAATGGATCCATTACGACAACCCCAAGTGCAAAAAATCATATGTGAAATAGGGCTAACCAGCCAAATCAACGGCAAAGCCAAATATCCATGGCGCTTAGGTCATGCTCTGTATTTGGTGGGATCAGATGGGTGTGCTGTATTATGAGCTGTTAAAACCGGGTGAAACTATCAAAAAACAACACTACCGAACACAATTAATCCGTTTGAAGAGAGCAGTAGCCGAAAAACGCCCGGAATATGCGACCAGACACGAGGCAATAATTTTCCATCATAACAACGCTCGGCCCCACGTTGCTATTCCGGTTAAGAACTATTTGGAAAGCAGTGGATGGGAAGTCTTACCCCATCCGCCTTATAGCCCAGATCTTGCCCCTTCTGACTACCATTTGTTCCGGTCGATGCAGAACGCCCTCACTGAAATACGGTTCACATCAGAGCAGAATATCAAAAATTGGCTTGATTCATTCTTGGCTGCCAAGCCGGCGCAGTTCTTTTGGGATGGGATCCACAAATTGCCAGAAAGATGGGGAAAAGTCATAGCTTCAGATGGGCAATACTTTGAATAATACTATTGTATATGTTTTTCTTAAATAAACGTTAAAATTTTGAAAAAAAGCCGCACGAATTAAAATATATACCCAATAATATACCTAATCTTCTGCAGACAAGCCCATTAGAATTTGCAGATAACACACTGTAATATGTAGCTTTTTTATAATTATAATAAAAATTTAAAACTCAAATTCAAAATTGAGCCACCTCATCTTAAAGAGTGTGCTAAAAGGCAAATGTAGCTTATACGCTTATTTTATTCACGTACTTTCAAATGTATTTAATCGACTGGACGCTTGTGCAGGACTCCACATTGATATAGGTTTGTGTTGTATTAGAAAGTACAGGCGAATACGTAGCAAACTATCGATTTTCACCGTTTGCCGTAGTCGCCAGTGATAGTTTCCTTGACAAATCTCTTCGGAAACCCTTTTAACCTGATATGTAACACTTATATTAAGCAGATATAAGGGATATCTGCGCTGGCTCTTGCATTCTAGATGCACAACACAGCCTCTTTCCATCTCCATGCTTGACAGTAGGTACATACCTATAATACAGCCAATATTTTCGTAATCAACATACTTAACGAGTATTGTACATTGTAACTAAAGAAACTTTTTCTTATAGCACCACTGTGTAGCTCATCAGTGACATCAATGCACACTGTTGCAGAATTTGTCTACAATCTGCTCTGTGCGTAATTTTCAGGTCGAGCCTGTACTAGGTGGAGTGAAAAGTAACCTCCTTGACCGCCAGAATGCGCTGCTACTGCAAAAAAGGTTATGGTGCCTTGAAGTCTGTTCATATTTATTCAGACATGCCAAATTTCAGTGCGATACTGTCTTTAGTTTTGTTTTGACAGCTGACTTTTGTTGACGTGTTTGGCATCAAGCTGAGTATGGACAAAAACGGTTTTCTTTCTCTCATGAAACATTATTTTTTGAGAGGCAAACCGGCGAGTTAAACAAAAGAAAAGTTGGATAAATATTATGAGGCTAATGCTCCGTCAGATAACACCGTCAAATATTGGTTTCAAGAGTTTCGTGGTGGCCGCAACTCCACTACCGATCAAGTCCGCAGCGCAGGCCCTCCGATGCGATTACAGAGGACAATGTCAAAAAAATACATGAAATGGTGTTGGCTGACCGGAAAGTGAAGGTGCGCGAGCTAGCAGATAACACAAAGATTAGTACTGACCACACACGCCATATTTTTGGTAATATTCTGCATATGAAAAAGTTATCCTGCCGCTGGGTGCCGCGCATACTCACTCCTGACCAAAAAGACGAACGCGAGAGTACTTCGAAAGGGTGTTTGGACTTGCTGATATTCTGCATATGAAAAAGTTATCCTGCCGTTGGGTGCCGCGCATACTCACTCCTGACCAAAAACACGAACGCGAGAGTGTTTGGACTTGCTGATGCGGAATCGGGCGGACTTTTGGCGTCGACTGGTCACTGTTGAACACCAGAGAACAGAATGAGTGCCCGGCAATGGACTGAAGCCGGCACGAGTGCTCCGAAGCGGCCGAGGGAGGCTCGACGGGTCGGAAAGGTTATGGCGTTGGTTTCCTGGGATTGTCATGGCATGCTCTTCGTAGACTACCTCGAAAAAGCAAAAAACATCGAGTATTACTGTGCATTATTGAGCATCGCAACCATGGCTAAAATCAATGACTTACGGCTCTACCGTATTAGCCGGATTTGTCTCCCTCGGACTATTATCTCTTCCCAAACCTCAAAAGATGGCTCATCAATAAAAAATTCAGCTCACGCGAGGAAATCATCGACGCCATGGAGGAGTATTTTACAGACCTTTGGGAAAATTACTTTTCGGACGGGATCAAGAAGTTGGAAAATCACTAGAATAAGTGTATTAAACTATTGAATAAAATAAAAAAAACATTAAAAAATGTTTTTTTTCATTCCCAAGGAGGAGCCCACCGAGTAAGTGGCTCCAAGCACTTCAATTGACCGCGACAACTTTCTCCCTTTAGCAGATTTCAAGTAATGAGAAGGATTGCTTCTCTTTTTGAAGGCATATTTTAATTTTTGACAACTTAATGTTAGAAGCTAAATCAAACACAGTATCTAAAGACTTAGGCAATTGCTAATTGAGTGTGAGAAGTAACATATTTGTAAAATACGTTTTTTCATAGTATGCATTACAGAAACAAATCTGTTGGAAAAAAAAGAAAATATGTTTGATTTTAATAAATCTAAGGATTTTATCGGAAATATGTAGATTAACCACGCGTAAGCGTATATCATTGCATGCTCGATATTAGCAAAAGCAAAAGCATTTTTTTTTTTTTTTTTTTTTAAGCTCGAGTTGAAATCAAGAGATCAATGGCACAATTAGCACTAGTATGCCCACAAGTTTCAACCTAACAAGGAAGCAAATTACAGCACACGTTATCGAGCGAGAACATTTCATCCATGATCGGGTGGCATTGGGGTGATAGCACACGGTAGCTGACGTATCGAATAGAAACTTCAAATTGTAATATAAAAGTCTACCGCAAGATTTTGACTCAAAAATAGCAAAATGTCTGTACAAATGTAGTACATTTTCGTATTGATCTTGGCAACTTTTGTTTGTGAATTGCACTCGATCGCGGACGAGAAAATATCGAATTACGAATTGAAGATAAATAACGTGTGCGATGTTGTGACGAATAGGTCGGTCGATCTCGTGTGCGGTAACTTGCATGCGGATATCATTTAAACGTTACTTCTTACTACCGCTCCTAGTAACGAAACATTGGACACGGTATTATGACAGGGCAAGGTTGGAGAAAAAAAACCTACTGCTTATGTTACTTAGACATTGAGTCCAGCAGAAAAAAAAATACACAACTGTAAAGAAAAGAACTTGTCTATAGCAATTAAAAATGTCAAAACATATCAACTACCTAGAGTTTTATTAAAAAGAAATAAAATAAAATGAAATAAAAAGAACTGTAATATCATATATGTACATATAATATAGAATAAGTTTGGAGCGGTCGTAATCATAGTAATATTTCTTTGAATAAAAAACAAGCTTGTATCATATCACATCCTTCAGCTGCAGCATACTATACCCAATCGGTTACTAAACCCACCAAAACCAAAATTGTTGCCAAATTGTGACGAATGTTAGATTTTATGAAATAGCAAAAGTGCAATATTTTGCTTGAATTAAATCGTTGGATCCAACGGTGGTGTTATTTTTTCGCTCGAAAGGACGACTCATAACATGAAACAATTATTACTAATATTTTGTATTATTTAATTTAAAGATAAAAATTGGATTTTCTCAGATCGCTTTAAATATCTTACCAGGGTTATTTGTAACTGCTGACCATGTTAAGTAAATTGTGTATAGCGTGACCATGGAACTTTGTAATAGTCCTGAATGAGACAGATTTTCTTGAACAGCTGGTAACACTGATATTACGCTCATTATAACACCAAATACCAGGTTTGACGAAATAAAAAATTTATTAAGAGCACATCCATCCGACTATATTTAAGGCAAAATATGAATAGTTTCTTTGTTAAAAAATCATGCACCATTTACCTTTGTAAAATAAATAAATAAAAGCGATACTCCAACGAGAGAACATATGTATTGAAGAAGAGTAACAAATATGAGTGCATAGTAATAACCACGATTTGATTCAGAATTATCTGTAAATATAACAAACTGTATAAGGTATACATGAAATACAAATAATTGTCACATTACCAATCCAATTTTCAGCCAGTGAATGAGAAAAATCCACAATTATTATTAATTGCACCACAATAAAGGCTAATCCACCAAGAAGACCAATCCACATCATACAAGGCCCAAACGATCCATCAGGAATGAATATTGCTCCGATGATAGCTCCGATCCATAGAAGAAACTTTAATCCCCAAAACTGATTCTGTATATGAGACCGAGGGTCTCGCGATGATTTTACTCCAATCATTATTATCGCCATGAGAGTAAAAAAACAAACTAATCCAAAACAGATTCGATAAACAGCCATATAACCTAAGGCGTATTGACAATCAATTTGTCCAAAAGTGCTTTTTAATATTTCACTTGTAGTAGATGTATTAGAATCTAAGCAAAAAGGCAATTTCTTTAAAGTGTCCTGTAAGCCGGGTGATAACGTAATAGCTCCAAATATAGTGCCTATGAGAAGCATAAGCGCATACATCAACCGCGAAGAAACAGAGTTTCGGCATGATGGGCATGCTTGGCAACATATAGAGCAAGCGGTTCCTGTACAACAGCATGCTATCTGAAAATATATACAAAAATCTGGCATCATTAGTCGTACTTTCTACAAATAATTTTTAAGTATAGTATATGGCGTATGACGTATATTTACAACTTGTGATGGCAAAAAAATATTTTAAAATATATATTTTGGTTACATATTACTTCTGATATCTGTAATCGATTGACGATTACTTCTACCATCATTATATAAAGCCGATTTTTGGGAAGTCTTATATAGGAGCCAAATCGAGAATAATATTCGAGGCAATACGAGGAGCTTTATCAAATTGAAGAACAACACATTAATATATCTATTAATACCTTCCAGTCGCTGTAGTGAAATTATCGTAAATGTTGTAAATATTTTGCACTTAATCTTGTCGCTAGCTCTATTGTGTATCATATTTCATTAGTTCCATCCACAGTTAACTTTTACTTACTTGGATGAAACAACGCAATAAAAATTTACTTCAAGTCAGTGGCTGTATGGACACGTATGCTAGTAGTCGGTTATATTAACTTCAGTCTCAGAAATAATTGTACAACTTTGTTCAAAATTGAGTCTAGCTTTTCCAAAGAGAGCCTTAAAAGAAGTCACCCCACCGAGGAACTACCTCGGCGATGGTTAGTTGTTTGGAAAGAAGTTTTGAATAGTTTCATCCAAGAAGATTCCTTATATTTTACAGAGCTCCAAAAAGGCCTTTTTGAACGTTTTTATCTGGGGAAATAGGTAAGACAATATCGCGTCTTGCCACGAAGCGCATAAGTGTCATTAAAAAGCTAACCGTAGATAAATTTGTTATTAGCTGGAACTGCAGCCCAACTGAAAAGCAAGGTACAACTTTGCGCAAGGTACAGACCAGCGTGTATTACGATGTGATATTTGAGATCAAACCATTGGTTTCACATTTGAAGCGTGCTCTCATTAGACCTCTGACTCTGACCTAAAAAGTTCAGAACGGAACCCAAACACAAAAGAAAGAATTCTTCTATACCTTTTGATTTCAATAATTCACTCCCAAAACTATCTGCTACCAACAACCCAAATTTATAGTGGTTTCGCCAGCAAAGGACTGTAAATCACTCTCTTCATACAGTGTTTTCTTACTTTAAAAAAAGCGAATGATGGCATAAGTACCTCCTACGATCAGATTTCGCAGTGACGCGTCGGTAACCTTTTGATTTTGGTGAAATCGAAAAAAAATGCTGACTTGTTCCTAGCCAAAATATATTGCTAATATTTGTCTGATTTCAAAAACCTTAGATAAACAAATAAATTCTTCTAAGGGAATCAACACAGCATATAATAAACCTATTGACATTTCTGATCGCACTCCAGCATTTACCAAAAGACTTATCGCGACTAATCAGTGTTTTATATCCACCTTAGATAAGATGGCAATAATCATCCAACCTATACCCCCAGAAAAGATTTCGCTGATCATTGTTCGAGTCTACCGGTTACCAGTTATACTTCTGGCCGGCACTGCCGTATCAATCAATCGCAGCGCAATCACGATTCCCCCTTTACTTTTTTTTTTTTTTAGATTTAGACTTTATTCATTCAGCGCGATAATACTATTCATTATACATAAAATACTTATAATTTACAAGAAGGATTGAAAAAATATTAATTCAAACATTAATTAATTAACATCTGTGAATATAAAGTAAATTATAGGTGTTTTTTATCAGAGAATGAATAAATAGATACATTCCTTAGTTAGTGAATACTAGTGTCGAATGTATCGAGTTAAGTACCAATTGATATGTTTCAAGGTAATATTGTGGTATTTGGTAACGTGAATTGAGCTTTCAGGTAAACAAGAATTATTAAATAATTAAATAATTAGTCTAGAAGTCATAGTTAAAGAACCACTTCTTGACCTTTCTGCAAAACGAAAATATATTCAGAGAACGCCTTAATTCATTTGGTAGTTTATTGAAGATACGAGGTTCCACAGAAGAATAATAACTAAAGATAAATAATTTATCCTCTACAGCAACTCACACCTTGCACCTTTGCAATAATATGTCAGACTGCTCTCATGTGACCCACAGACCATGCTGTCTCTCTTGTTAATTATAACAATATAATGGCTGTCATTCTTCTACAAGGAAATGTAAAATTATATATAAGCAACTATGACGAGTTTAATATTCTTCTAAAAGAACATAATCCTGATAGCCTGTTAGAACAGGAAACCTATTGTACATAAAAGAACAAAGGAAATTTCTCAAATATTCCACAGAACACCACCTCGAAGCAGGGTATTGCAATGCTATTTAAAACTAATATTGTTCCCTTAACCTCAAATTTACTAAACTATGCAATTGAGTGTGCTATGCGAATTCTCTATTTAGAGAGAGCTGAGCAAGCAGTTCAAGTCAAAGCACCAATTCCATGCTATTGGACATCAAGCAACCTGCCCGTATGCGTAGAGTGCGTAGAAAAAAAATATATATAGGTGATTCATCGCAATGTTTGATTTATAATGTAAAATAAAGCACATAAATTTGAAAGTGAACTTTAAATTTTTATTATCGATTAAAAGAACAATTCATGGCATTTACTTTGTGAAAATGATATCATGTAAATGTTGGCCACGACTACGTCTGAGGTGGTTCATTCGTAAGGTCCTATTTCGGTCGACTCGTGCAAGCATAGCGACTCGTATCTCGCGGACAGCACGAGTAATGTTGGCTTCCAATGCGTCAATCGTAGCTGGCTTATTCCTAAAGAACTTTACATATCCCCAGAGAAAATAGTAAAAAGGTGTGATATCGCACGATCTAGGCGGCCAATTTACAGTAGCAAAACGTGATATTAAGTGCTCACCAATATGATATCTCAACAAGTCCATTGTTTCACGCGCTGTATGGCTCTCAGCACCGTCTTGTTGAAACCAGAGCTTACTGAGACCATGTGCTTGAATTTCACGAAGCACATATTCCGTTAAAATGGTGCAATAACGGTAACATAGTAACATTCTGATTTACCTTATTTTTGAAGAAATTTGGACCAATGATTCCACCAGCCCATAAACCACAAAATTTCACAATAAAGCACTGGACTTTTCAGAGCACATTCACTGAAAATTTGACGCACATTCAAGTCACCTGACTTCAACTCTTGCACAAGTCAAATTTTGTATGCTTTTAGGTCGAGATCCTCACGCTAAGTTGTCGAATACGCCAAGCCAAGCTGCTGAGAACGATGAGAAATCGTTCGAGGAGGAATCGAAGACCGATTATTCACGGTCTTCGCGTACACTCTCAACTACAGCTGCTATAGTAGCTGCATGGGGTGATATTGTCAAGTACTTAGCCTCAACAAAAGTAATGCTAATATTAATATTGTACTTTTTGCTATGTAACAAGAATGCTTATTTTAAGTAAAATCGACTATGATTGTGTAGCTAAAGCAAAAGCCTGAAGTCGGGAGCGGAAAACTGAGCAAAAGATTCCATCATCAACAGAAAGCTCGTTAAAACTCAGCAAAGTTGTAAGCATACCAACTAATTTCTTTCCTAAATACACAGCCTCTTTGCCATCGTGGTCCATCAAACCGATTCCATTATATTGAGCCTCTGCAAATTCCGAAAAATGCAATCAAACAATTGCGTATATTGCTCAATATTCTTAAGTATCATATATCTGTAGACTTTACCTTTGAATGTAGGAAATTTATTTATACTGATGGTTCCAATACAGCACACATTTTTGCTTTCGCCAACTCAATGGAAAAGGCAATATATAATGTCCACCTCTAATTTTTCCACTAAAGCACAGGCTATTTTGGAGGAGCTGATGTTAACGAAAATTGTTAATGGTTATAACGCAATTTGTACAGACAGCTTGCAGACAGCTACCGTGACCATCAGAGCAGTATTAAAAATAAAATAAGACTATGATCCATAGTCCATGTGGTCTAATAGGGCCGCGTCGCCATGTATGATTGCAAATGTTTATTCTTGACTTGACCATTACTGGAAGTGATGGATACTCAAAATATAGGCGACGTGCTTTATAAAACGGTGGGAAAACTGCTACAATAAATATAGGCAAGCAATCTGGTTTTGCTTCGAACTTCCAATGTATATATTATGTTAGTAAATGAAGTGACCAAGCAACATTTTCTCTGCAAAATATGTTTGCACATAGCGCAGACTAAAGAAAGTTAGGAAGGGAAAAAAGAGAGATACCGATGTGCGTTTATTTTGAATGTTTTCAAGTCCACATAATGTTATACGGCTTAGGAAAGAAAAACGATATTTTAGAGTACGTCCGAAGTTGGGCTTGAGGGTGTACTGATGAGCATTCACAGCGAGACGGCTAAAAGTTTGAAGGGGCGGAATGCTGTTGGCAATTTCGGTGGAGACATTACGTTAGTGTTTCTAGGGTGTCGAAAGACTGTAATTTTGATATCACTGTTCCGTTCGAATTTAAATGAAACGAGTTCGAGTTTTATTGTGGGGTAAAATGATTTCAAAAAAACCCACATTTATTAAATTTCCTGTTCGTTCCGAACTGGAACTCTATCTTCTTCCACAGACGGAACAAGACTGAGTTCTCTTAATATATTTTACAATAACTCAAATGTCAGAGTTGCCATTTGTAACTGTACCGGCTAAAAGCAATATTTTTATCTAAGTGCGTCATAATATGTTGATAATTAAATTGAGTCCACTGGTAAAATGCATATCTTCTGCACGGGCCTTTTGCTGGTAGCCGTTTGCACGATTACATTTCGGATCAAAACGTCCCGGCCTGGTAATAGTTCGCATATCCTTGCCATTGCCCGGCTGGTTGGTAGGAAGTTCTCGCTCTTGAAGACCACCAATTGTCCAACCTTCAGATTCTCCTTCTCCTCTCGCCATTTCTTGCGTTCCTGCAAGGTAATTAAATACTCTGATTGCCATCGTTCCTAGAAATGTTTTATCATCCGTTGCCTTTCTTTCCAGAGCTTAGTACCCACTGTATTCGGCCTATCATCTAATCAGAAAGATAGGGGTAAAATTAATTGTTATCCTACCAGAAAGTGTCCCGGCGTTAGCGCCTGCATATCCATAGGATCGTCATTCAAGGGGTGAAGCGGTCTCGAATTTATAATACGCTATAAAGGCCTTGGTAGGCAAATCTGAAACAAGTTCAATATGCACTGCTCTTGTTTTTAAGCATTTTTCCCTATTTTTATTTTTCGAATTTACCAACCACCTTCAATTCAAAAGGGCCGGCATTCTACTTTTATCTGGTAAATATTTTCCAGCCTTCAGTGCTGTAATTTCCTTATTGTAATATTCCTATTGATTTCTCCTAATAAGATACTTCATGGCTCCTGTATTTTCCTTCCTGTTGTACCGCTTTCCTCCTAAATTTCCTTTTTAGGTTTTTCCTCATATTCATCCAATTTTTTACAAAACGATTTACGTTACTGAGAACGTTAATCGCTTGTTGCAACCTTCTAACGTACTCCAAAAGTGGTACATTTGCTCTTTTTTCTATAAGTGCAATATTTTAAGTTTCCTTAAATGTTGATACTACATGTTTCTTCATTTATTTTTGAATTCATCGTTATCCAACTAGGACCATGCATCCACAAATCTTTGTTAGCAACTTATTTGGTAAAATTCCTCTTGTCAATAAATCGTACAATTAATATGGCGCCAGCCTCTCCTCTCTGTATTTGTTTGAATCGATGCCACTCGATTTGCAACATATGTCCTTAAATTCCTTGCTTCCTTTCTTATCCAATAGAATGCTGGATTTGAGTCTAGCCATTGAATATATTCCGCTGTAGGCCATTCCATAAAGTTCATAACGTTATTTACCTTTTTTGAGAGTAACTCCGCTGCTGATAGTTCAAGGCGTGAAATTGTCATAATTTTTAATGGTGTTACACGCGTTTTTGATGTTTAAAACCTACTAGTCACTGTCCCATTTCCATATTGTAGCCACAAAAATACACTCACTGCTATCTGAAAATCCATGTTCCTATCCATCTATCAATTCTAAACTTTTCCAAATATATACTTAATTCAATTCCAAAACTCCAACCATCGATCCTCCAATTCAATCGGTGGTCTTTTATCCCAATCAATCCTCAAACTTCATAACTCCTGTATTAGTATTTTTCCTATTATAGTGACCGAAGATATATATCCATAACATAAAGCTGTGCTACATTACTTACTATTCTCCTTTTGGTTAAGGGTTTTTTTACAACAAAATTAATTTGTCCTGCTCAATCAACCATTTCAACCCCTTCCACCTCAGAAAATAAAAGTGTTTTTTCGGTTTCTAAATCCATAGCTTCCACAAGTGCTTTGGTATTTGATCTCCATTTATGCAATTCAAATTTAGTATGAGAATACAGGGATATAATTCCTTGAATGGAGTCAGATAGCACATCGAACAGACAGCAGGTCGAATTGCTGTCCAGTTTGGGGCTTCTGTAAATAAAGCAATAGTGGATAATTTGCTAATAATATGGTTCTGCGAACCTCTATCTCTTCACCTTCTATAGCAATTTTAAATTATTGAATTCAGTAAAGATTCTCAATAATTTTAACATCATTCTGGTTTATTCCTAAAAATGGCTACGATTTTATTGTTTTTCGAACGCTTTTTTATTATCGAAACAAAAAAATAATACTTCCCGCGTTCCAGATTACATCCTTAAACCAAATTATTATTATTAATTATCTTGTGCCTTTCTTGAGTGAATGTAGGTCCTTTCGCCCCAAAAGAGATCCTCTATTTACTCTGTCCGCTGCTCTAACTTTTCTCTTGTATTTTGCAGAAATTGAGCTTTTCTATTTTTTAAAGTATTAGATATCATTTTATGCTCAACACCGAAGAGTGTTTTTACTTTTATAGAGGTCAAAACTACTGTGGTTCCTATTATATCGTTTAATTCGTTACATTACTATAGCCAACGGTTCTTGACCTCTCTGATTTTATACTTAACCAATCTGCCTTTATCTTTATAACAGCTTTGATTTGATTTGTTTTCCCTTCTTTGTTCCATAAAGGACAAAATTTCGCTTGCCATCCATTAATTTTTCTAATGCTGGAACCCACTGCTAAAGTGCTCTTTAATTGTCTCCATTATGATCTCTCTTATCTCTGACCACGGTTTGTGTTTAAATGATTCAGTTTTTCATAGATTTAAACTCCTATGACCGATTGTTTTGTAGTTGGGTTCAAGCAGGAGTACTAAAATTTGTAACTGCCTTTTGTTATCCTTCATTTTCTTTCCATTGTACGCCTGAAATTCCCATTATATGTATCTATTTTCAATCTTTGTGTTTCGTTTATTGTGTTTTCTAGTTTGCCTGCTTGATACAGGCTTGATGATGATTTTTACTAAGGATAGATTTTATTTGGTTTATTATAACAGGTGGTTTCTCGTTGCATTACTCTTCTTCTTATTACTGCTTTACTAAACTTATTTCTCACAAAATTTTCAAGTTCAATATTCTCTTCTTTTTCCTAAAATTTTCTTTACTCGTTGTCGTAAACTCTTGAGTGTTAATTTCTTAAAAAAAAAAATTTGCTCGTGTCTTGTCTAGTGAGGTAGTATCCTTCTTGAGTTTATTTAAGTTCGAGGTGCATTCCTCTTTTTCGTTATAATAAATTAATGTATTTAGCTTGAGAAAGATTTTGCACTCGTTGATGTTGGTGAATCATTGGCGCTCTCTCAACTATTTTCTTATCTACTTCCTTTACTGTTAGTGTTTTTATTTTTTGTTGGTAATGGATTGATCAGATGAGCCAGCTGAATTGCCTCGTTATCAGCATCTGTTACTTCTTCCATATTGAATGGATCCAGTTCCTTTTCTTCGGCAAATATTTTGTTCCTTTCTGTATATTAGTTTCCCTATTCTGTAATTGCTGAGCGATACTTTATATATATATACAATATATAATATAACTTATTTCGTCTATAACCTGCTTGTGGTTTGCTAAGAGATGGCGTAACTTGTATTATTCCATTGTTATTACTCCATTGGAACATGCGTTGGAAAGCTACTGTCATTGTACGTCATTTCAGTATATGTCATTCATTTGAAGCGTAAACAACAATAATTTTTTTTCACTCAAATATGTCGAACTTTGTGCCTGAAAAAGTGTTTTTGCAGGGAGTTCCTCTTCATTACTTTAATATGAAGAAAACTGCTGCCGAAAGTCATCGTGTTTTGGTGGAAGTTTATGGTGAACATGCGCTAGCCAACATACGTGCCAAAAGTGGTTTGCACGATTTAAAAGTGGTGATTTTAGCTTGGAAGACGATGAACGTCCTGGGCAGCAAAAAAAGTTTGAAGATGAAGAACTGGAATTATCCTATGAAGATTGTTGCCAAACACAAGAAGAGCTCGCAGAATCTTTGGGTGTCACTCAAGCAGCCATTTCAAAACGTTTAAAAGTAGCTGGATATATTCAAAAGCAAGGAAATTGGGTTCCACATGAACTCAAGCCGAGAGACGTCGAAAGGCGGTTTTGCATGTCCGAAATGCTGCTGGAACGTCACAAAAGGAAGTCATTTTTGCATCGGATTGTTACTGGTGATGAAAAATGGATCCATTACGACAACCCCAAGCGCAAAAAATCTTATGTGAAACCCGGCCAACCAGCCAAATTAACGGCAAAGCCGAATATCCATGGCCCGAAGGTAATGCTCTGTATTTGGTGGGATCAGGTGGGTGTGCTGTATCATGAGCTGTTAAAACCGGGTGAAACCATCAATGGACAACGCTACCGAACACAATTAATCCGTTTGAAGAGAGCAGTAGCCGAAAAACGCCCGGAATATGCGACGAGACACGAGGCAATAATTTTCCATCATGACAACGCTCGGCCCCACGTTGCTATTCCGGCTAAGAACTATTTGGAAAACAGTGGATAGGAAGTCTTACCCCACCCGCCTTATAGCCCAGACCTTGCCACTACCTTGACTACCATTTGTTCCGGTCGATGCAGAAGGCCCTCACTGAAATACGGTTCACATCAGAGCAGAATAACAAAAATTGACTTGATTCATTCTTCGCTGCCAAGCCGGCGCGGTTCTTTTGGGATGGGATCCACAAATTGCCAGAAAGATGGGAAAAAGTCATAGCTTCAGATGGGCAATACTTTGAAAAATACTATTGTACATGTTTTCTGTTCAAATTTTGAAAAAAAAAACCGCACAAATTAAAATATATACCCAATATATATATATATATATTACTCCGATTTTGATTCCAATAGAAAACTAGAAATTTCTTCGGACTTTTATTTTATAAAAATTGTTTTTGGCCAACGAATCAATTTGAACACTCAGAATAATAAATTGGCCAAACTCAGCCGATTGCACGACTACAGAAATCTAGTCTGACACACCATACTATTTGACGTTTATACATATTTGTATGATTTAGTATATTTTGACATAAAATTCGGGAGAAATTGAAAACTTGAAGCAAAATTTTGTTTCTGAAAAAATGAGGGAAAAGAGTTGTATGTCACTTTTGTGCCCCAAAGCACAAAACACAATTACCTTACATGATCCCCGTCTTTTTGACAAATGTTCCAAACATATGTTATTAGAATAGGTCTGGTTTTATTTTCCGACTCTTATTACTATTGTTTTAATCTAGATTATCTCAGAATCAAGTTTTGTTATATCTAGTTTTGTATTCAGTATGGCTATGGCTCTCAGACTCCTCAAGCAGAGGGTCGCGGAAGGCAATTCTCTGAAAAAGTCTTTTCATAGAATTTATATGTAGTTATATGAAAATACCGTCGGCGTCAACTCTGACATAAAGGCATAACAACTGATGTTGGAGTGGTTGCTGGCTGGGCTTAATGTGACAAACTAACATCTAGCACGTACTAAGACCCACTAGTTGAGGATGCACTGGTTCCAGTTTGACAACCACCTCTGGGAAAAATATCGAAACCTAATACACCTGAGAAACTACTTCACCAACTGCCCGCGCCCTGGAGAAAAAGCCAGTAAAAGGGTATTCATATCCCCTTGGTCCGCGCGGGGGATTATAAAAAAAAAAATATTTATTATTAATTTCCTTTTTGAAATCTCTCATTGCAACCAGAATTGCATCAATTGTGTTTCCGATTTCTGTTTTAAATCATTCTGGATGTCTTTTTTAAAATTATTTGTTAAAAACTATACCAATACCTACTCATAATCTCTTATTAGGGCTTCACTTTATCCCTTTCTATAATTTGTTTGTTGTATTATTGTATAACGTAGAGTAACTTACATATTTTTCATCAGTTACAATGCATTGGCCATAGAAAGAAGTACTTATTACCGAATAAACCTTTATACTCGTATTTTAACCTTGTCTTGGTCTTTCTATTGCATTTTTACCGTTCCGCCGAGTTTTACTTCTTTGTACACATTTTTTCCACATTATTTAAGGCGCTAATCTATCATCGATAGATTTTGTCCACTGGTGAGATGGATGATTAGATACCTGGGAGCCCAAACTTTTACTCGGGCTTGTCTACCCGATTTTTTTTTACATAAATAGCGCGCGGTCAAGGAGTTATTATATCCTTAAAATATTTGCTCACAGTTAGGGTAAAATACCAGTCTTGCCCGAAAGACATTCTTTCATTTTGCCATTTTGTCAAAAATCAAAATTTCGGTTATTGCTTCTATCAATACCTAGTTTTATCTATCCACTAAAAGAATCTTTCGGGTTTCTTTTTACTTCAGATGAACTAAGCCGGAGATATCCTGATCACCGCCGAACACCGAACACCGAACACCGAGGTCGTCTGCAAGAGCACACCAAATCGATATTTTTACAAATCATTAGTGCCATTATAAACTTAGATGTTGCCACTGAATGTACCCATACTTTTTGTTTACTCCCATAAGATGAGTAGTTGTGAGTGTGGTTGTACACAACAAGTCCAATTACACTAATAATTTAGTATCCTCATTAAATATTGGTGCCGCGAAATAACCACTAAACCCAAATATCTTTCTCTCTTCCCCTCTATCCAATTTTGCAAAAAACTTAACACGTGCTCCGCATTTCAAGAGTTGCATACCCTCATGAGTGTTAAGAACTTTAAAAAAAAATTATTTAAGTTATAATTTAAGTAACTTGGCATCAGGCTGAGGCTCACAGCCATGAAGAATAATGGGCACCCTTAGAATAAAACAAAGTCAAAACACCATCGCCGAACAGTAAAAAAAATTCTACGGGAAGATGGACCTCCAACACTGAGTGATAGAAATATGTGAGAAAAAATTAGCACATACCATTACAACAAGATTCACAGCAGATCCTGAAAAAACGGACAGCGTCGAATCTAAAAACAACACAACCAAGATACTAAAAAATCGTAACAAGAACCAGCAACTGCAGTCCTTAAAAAAATAGGAACCAACCACTGAATCGGAAAGAAGAGAACAAAGAGAATTACATGTTTACATCAAACAAGAAACTTTTAACGGCAATACAAACCTAAAAACATCCAGTACAAAGGACACAGCCACACTTAAAGCACCTATCTACGCTTTGACAGCTAGGATGAAGCAGCAACAACCAGAGTTTTCCCAGAGAATCAACGCCATCGAGAGGAACCAGGTCGCTTTTTACACGTCACTCCAACAGTACCACACGAAGACGTCTTTTTAATATTATTGATCCAAGAGGTATCGACTTGGAACTATTTAAATCATTACCGCTGTTTTATGGTGACAAATCACAATACCGATTGTGGCGATCTGAAGTTTGGACTTTTATGGATAGCATGATAGGTTTCTCCACCCATCCAAGCTACTACAGCGCTCTGGGCATCATCCGCACGAAGATTATTGGTACTCGAAGATGTATTTCTATGCCATAATCAATTGTTTGGATTACACAATAGCTGATCAGCGTTCTACATATATACTATTAGACGAGATGAAAAGAATAACGCAAGGGAGGAAGACGTTGTCCGAATTCCACAGTGAAGTCAACAAGGCTCCCAACCTGACGTTATCCAAGACTGAAAAGTCCTACACCAAAAACTCAATGAAAGTGCACGTTACCGTTGAAGCAGTGGGCAAATTCATCGCTTGACTCAACAGCCAATACACACGTGTTGTACTTTATAGCCACAATCCAAATGACTTGGAAACAGCATTTGCTATTGCAAGTACGATCTATCATGACAATGTGAACCAAAATTTCACAGTTTTGAACGCCCAAATCGTAACTGGCAAAGAAATGAGGGTAAACCTCGATTCAATCCAAATCCATTGGATAATCCAAAATAAACAACACAGGAGTCCTTCATCGCAAAACTAGTAAGATGCAGCGAATCAACAACACAGAACATGTGGAATTCCACCCAGAAAAAATTGAAGATTTCGAGCAGTAATACGTGACAGGAAGTTCTTTTTTAGGCGTATAAATGGGTTGCCATGTATCCAAACGCATTGCGGCAAGACCGGCACACCCGTTACAATACTTGTGGACACAGGATCCACTAACAATTATGTCAGCTACAAATGTAATATCGGTAAGTCTAAACCCATGAAGCCTTTTAAAACAAAAACTTTACGTGGATTATCTATAATTTAATCTAAAAAAGTGATAACTATGTTAGGACATAATTTAGTTTATTTTAAAATTAAGCAATTAGATGGAATGTTGGAATGATTTTAGGCGAACAAGGCCGCAGATTAGCCATAGCAGAGAATAATCTCTTAAATTATAGTTTAAAGTATCAGAAAAAAGTAGCTGAAAAAAATAAACCGCGAATTAAATATACAATTAATAGTCCTCAGTACGAAGAAGAAATTTAAAAAATGATAGAAAATAAAAAAATAAGTGATACTTTACCTTTCACAACGATTATCCAGGCTACAATTATAACGCAAACAGAAGATCCTATTTTGACAACACAATACCCTTACCCTATAGCAGACCATGACTTTGTTAATAACGAAACTTTTAGAGTATGGACTTATCCAGCCAAGTAAGAGTCTGTACAATTCGTCTATTTGGACTGTTCCAAAAAAAATTGGATTATACGAAAATGACAGATCGAAGAAGAGAATTGTAGTCGGTTATCAAAAACTGAGTGCGCATACTATAACTTACATGACAATTCAAAATTTAGGTAAAGCTAGGATATTTTCAACAATAGATTTAGAATTGGGATTCCATCAAATTCTGATAAATGAATACGATCGTAAAAAACCGCTTTTGCGGTCAATGGCGCACAATATGAGTTTGTTAGGTACCGCTTGGACAGAAAAACGTTTCCTCAATCTTTCAACGATGCGTAGACGACATTTTGGGGGAATATATTAGTAAATTCGCTTACGTCTAAATAAACGGCATGCTAATATTTTATTTTACAACCGAAGAACATATAGGGTTTTCCAATAGGGACTTGACAACTTTGAATTTAATTTGTGAACGCACTATTTCACTAATCATCAAACTGTCACTGTCAATTTATTCAGTAAACTCAACATTTTCATCATAATAAAGTACACTAACGAGCAAAAATTTTCTACAGTTATTCGGAGTCGCAAAATCATCTTCAGTGACGAAGCTCATTTTTGGACCAATGGGTTCGTCAATAAGCAAAATATGTGTTATTGGTCGGGTGAAAACCCACATGTGCTTCATGAATCACCACTTCATCCACAAAAAATAACTGGTTGGTGCGGTTTGTATGCCGGCGGCGTTATTGGGCCATATTTTTTCGTCGACGATAACGATCGTCACGTTACTGTGAATGGTCAGCGTTATCGCGCCATGATCACCGATTATTTTTGGCCCGAATTGGAAGATATAGACTTAGACGACATGTGATTTCAACAGAATGGTGCCACAAGCCACACAGCACACGCTACAATCGATTTATTGAAGAGTAAATATGATGAGCGTGTTATCTCAAGACATGGGCCAGTCGATTGGCCGCCTCGTTCGTGCGATTTAACGCCGCTTGACTATTTTCTGTGGGGTTACGTTAAGTCATTGGTTTATGCCAACACGCCGACGACGATGGAAGAGCTCAGAGCCAACATTGAACGCGAAATAGCGTCCGTTTCGGCCGAAATGTGTGGCCGAGTAGTTGAAAATTGGGTCCAACGAATCAACCGCTGCAAACGTACCCGCGGTGGTCATATGAACGAAGTCGAGTTCCATTCATAAATGTTTTGATTGTACTTCAAGCCAATAATAAAGTTTTCGAAATATCTCAAATGGTTTGCCTTTTATTTAAAAAAAAAGTTGTCAAGTCGTTATTAGAAAACCCTATATAAAGCATATTCAAATTATAATTAACGAACTACACCAAAGATATGAAAATGTCAGGCAAGAAGTCGCATTTTTTTCAGGTTCTGTTGAGTACCGAGTGACGGTACACAATTCACCTGCGACGAGATTCAGGAATGATAGCTTAGAGCCGAAGTTCACGAGTACACAGAACTAAAGCCAGTGAAAATAATACAGCTCCTGGTAAAGAACTTTTCAACGCCATTCGACAATATATCAAACGATCCAAGATACAAGACTAAAACCTGAGGAAGTTTTTTTAATCGCGAAAAGTATCTTGAGACTAAAGAAATTTTTCATAACAAGCAGAAGTTACTCCAATACCACAACAAAGGAGGAAAAACCATCATATATAAGCCTTGTGATGTCTACTCTAAAATAGATCGCAAAAATGAAATTGCTAAACGCTATAACAAATATAAAGTCAAAGAAAATTACGAGGGCACGATCTTTGCAGAAAAAGGTAAAATTATTCACAAAGACAGTATCCGCAAACAAGCCACAGAACGCGATCCACCGCAGGATTAATTAATATATTTTAATTTTTTGCCATATCCTTTTCTGACTTAACTACAGATTTTAAAGACAAGAAGTATGTATTAACTAAAACTGATCCGGTTTACCTCTTCAAGAACACAACGTATCATGAAATCTAAATAAAACACTGAGGGAAACAACAATTTTAATCAATAAAATCGAAACGACTAAGACACAGTTAATACCTTCCATACATAGACTCCGACGCTCACTGAATCTATTTAGGTTCTATTCTCAAGTTTGTCACTGGTACTCCTGACCACGACGACTTCATAGAAATCTAGACAGGACTCAATCAGTTGATAATCAACAACGTATGATTAACACACAGTTTGAAAAAATATCGTACTAGAGACATCCAACATCCGTTACTGAAGAACTAATTATTGCAGAAGTTCATAAGGAATTATAAGTAATAACTAATACTATTAGTTTTGCTAAAACAGGAAACTTTTATTCTGGTATTTTAAATCTTAAAGATGTTCAAGAAATTACATGCACAGAAGATTTCAACATATCTATAATTAATATCTTAGAATACTCTGACATTCACTTTTGTATGTACAAAAATGGTATTATTACTATCTTTAAATATCCTATAATAATTAAACGTTGTAAACTATACAATTTAACAATTTAACGCATGGAAGCGTCCAATTTCAAAAAATGCAAATTGTGAAGGAAATTTCATGAGAATTTTGAAATTTAAAAATTATCAAGGGTTAAATATTTTTAAACAAGATTCTTCCGTCAATTGTACTATTCCTTTACTTGAAAACAAAAAGGCACAATGTAATATTATTCAAGAAAATTATGTATCAATCATTGTATTGTATCATGATAGAAAACATTTAATGGAATGGACGACATGTTATCAGTCCACACTTGATACGATTTAATCATAGTACTAATTTAGATAATAAAACATAAATATATATTATAATCTTGATCGGGAAATTCAACATGTAATTCGGATTATAAATTTTCAAGTATTTAGAGAAATTAGAGAACAGTATTTAATACTAGTTAAACTTAATAATCTATGCTGCTGTCAAAATATTCAAATGCTATCGAGTACATCAAGAAACGAAAAGGGAACGATTATTCAATCAAATACTATATACGAAACTGAACTTCATCGACTTCAAGCTCGGATGTTTTAAAATGAGGATATTTCATCTTAACAGAGGGGAGGGTTAAAGAATGTATTTAGGAAAACAAAATCAAAGCATCACCAAATAGTAAACAAAACCTGCCAGCAGACGAAGAGAAAAACAATCTTATCAGCCAACAAACAAACAACTCGATCAAACAATAAATAGTATAAATAGCACTAAGCATGTAATGTAAGTCAATTTGTATCATTAAAGAAAGCATGTTTACAATGTAGATAATATTTACATTTTTTGATTCAATACAATCTGAAAACAATTAACTGGTTCGAAGGAAAATTAAGGAAATAAGAAGTAAAGTAGGCCAATACATAAGTAACTTGTACTTCTTAGGAAGAATCAAGATATTTTGAATTCGTGGAAGTGGACTTGGACTTTTTTTATGAATTCTACTGGCATATTCGGTTGTGCACTGACGGTGTAAACAGTTAAAAGAAGGCTAAATAAGATTTATTGTATTGAATTGAATATTAGACTGACGCACATAACAAGAATGGAAAGTTTTTCGGTTCCGCCGATGCAAGTGCCATTCATGCATAATGACTGGGGATTTAGATTTTGCTTTAATACAGCAGACAACATTGTGTTTGGAAGCATTAAATTCCACTCTTGATAGTTGGTTATACTGTTAATATCGGAATTTAAAGAGCCCTTTCCATTCTACAACCAAAGAGCAAGGACGTGAATCCGGAAATGAATATGAAAAGAAGAAAGTACTGTCATCAGCAAAGGAATATATTGGATTAGAAGAAGCAGATAAAAGATCATTAATGAAAATTAAAAAGAGTTTCGGAGATAGAACAGAGCTCTGGGGAACACCAGCGTTTACTTTGTGAATATCAGACTTGAAACCATCCAAGATAATTTGAATTGAGCGTTCCGAAAGGTAATTTCTAATCCTTTAAAGAAGAGAATCAACGATTCCAAAAGCACGCATTTTCGACAAAAGAGCCTTATATCAAACACTATCAAATGCCTGAGAAATGTCAAGTGCAACTCTCTTGATTTCGCCAGATTTGTGTAAACTTTGTTACCACTTTTCGGTAAGACATACTATCAAATCACCAGTAGACCTGCTGCTACCAAAACCATACTGCCGGTCATTGAGAAGTTTTCGCGTTACGAGATATTTCATGTGCTGACGGTTTATCAGCGTAAGTACAATGGGTCTGTAGGAGGAGATAGAAAAAGATTCGTCTTTTTTAGGGACGGGCTGGACAAATGCTGTTTTCTATATGCTCGGAAAGAGTCATAAAGAGTAGGATATATAAAAAATCATACGCAGTGATTTTGCCAGCGAGGAAAAACCCCTCTTTAGAACAAAGGAAGATATACCATCTGAACCAACGGATTTGTGAATACTAAGATCTTTAAGAACTCTTAAGAACTACACGAGTGCGAAAGTGGATTTGTCTCATTAAAGATTCGACGCACTTAAGGATAGGCGGAGGCAGAGCACAATCTGAGAGTGCTGATCTGGCCGCAGTGTGGTTTTTGAAATGTGATTGATGTCACTGTTAGGTTACTTTAGAAGCAAATCGATCTAAAATCGCACTAATGGGCAGAATTTTGGCAGAGGTCATTGAACGTGGAAACGTTTTACTCCACGTTAAAAAAGAAACCTAGCATTTGAACAAATTTTTTCTGCTTTTAACTCATTAAAACCAAATTCTTTTGAATATGAGAAACAATTTTAATATTTCACAAACACAAGTCTGTATAAAAGAAGCAGAAAATTTTTTGAATTCGATTGGTAACTAATGGAAAATTTTATCTACGACTCCAGTAAGATATACTGCCAATCATTATAATAATCATTAATTATTCTTACATCAATAATTCCATCTCCTCTGAGTTCTGACAAGATTTTGTTGATGGTTACGAATCATAGGAGAAAAAAATATAACCTAAGTAAGCCTTTTATTTTCAGTTTCTAACCGTGAATGAATAATTCTGGTTTTAGCTTCCAAAATAATCCAATTGCTAATAAAGGCGTTTATAACGAACTTAGTGAGAAATTCTTGAATAGATTTAATGATATTATTAAAGCCGCTATCTACAATCGGTGTATGTCAGTGGCTGTTTAAGGCATATTGTTTATAATAAATGGTGTTTTAAATTTTTTTGCACAACCTCGTGAGAGGCCCTTGTCGTATGCATGTTAGGTAATAACGAATGAATCGGCATGTTCTTCTTCGAAATTGGGTAATTCCAGCAGAACTTTAAAATTCTCAATAGATTAACATTACTTCTGACCTCTGACGTGCTAGGGTTTTTTCCACTGGTTAAGGCAATTTTTATAGGACGAATTACAGATCTTATGTTAGTTATGAAATCAAAGAAAATTATGTGAAGAAGTTGGACTAAAATATGAGCAGATATAACAAAAACAGTAAACGAAGATGAAATAGATGGAATTTTTTTAAAGAATCGTTCAAGTTGCTAAAAAAAAGTATATGGCCAAAATATATTAAAAGGTAGTAAGAAACGGACAACATGGTAAAATGAAGGGCTAAGTACATACATTTAATTGAAAAAAAACTGAAAAAACTAAACACAAAATAAAAATAACATGAAATATGAATACAAAAAAACAGCAAATCATTGAAAAAAATTTGACAAAAAAATTGAGAAATAAATAGCAGCACATATACACAAAAAAAAAAAAAACATTTGACATGATCAATAAGCGAAAGATCTGGAAAGTCGATGGGAGGGCATACATACAGACGTACGACAAAGTAAGCACATATAAGGCACATCAGAAAAGTTCGAAACTAAAGGAGTGAGGCAAAGCAGTGTATTAAGCCCTTTGATCTTCATATGTGCAATAAGATAAGTTATGGTAATTGAGGAAAAGGAAAAAATATCGAGGTGAAGGTTGGTGGAGTAAATTAAGAGTAAGTTTTAAATTAAAAATACTTGAGCAGCGCTTTCAATAGCAATGGCGATATGGAAATGGAACTAAGAATGAGAATCAAAAGGACAAAGAGTTCCTGCAGTCCTGCAGAAAAAATTTATAAGTCATAAGGAGATATGCAAAACACAAAAAAGTCGATCTATAAAACAACGTATGTACCTCCTGGCCTTATTACCTGGGACAGAAAACTAGATTTTATAAAATAGACAAACTGCAAGTATCCAAGCGAAGAAAATAAAATGTCTAAGGAGAGTATTAGGAATAAGATGAACAGACATAAGAAAAAATGAATTAGAAATAGAATCTGCTAAAAGAATAACACAAAACTAATAGTAAGGATGGTTTGGCCACCTTGTAAGAATGAATGAAGACAGACAGTCAAAAAGACAAAAGAATCTGGAAGGCGAGAGCTGCAGGGAAAAACAGGAGAGGAACACCAAAACTAATCTAGAATATATATCTGCCAAGATGATACCAGGAGATAAAACTATATAAATGAAATTCATGAACGAAAGGACAGAACACAGGAGAAACCACGACATCTTAGGGTAAAAGAGGACCTGATTATGTACATTATACGTATTTTTATTTCAGTTGGATCTTCGGGGCTTCTAAAAAGGAGTGGATCTTCTTTCTTTCAATTCCCAGTCGCTCCAGTTTTTTTTTGCAAGAAAATAAAAAGAAAGCTTTAATACTAAATTATTAGTAAACATTCTAACAGGGCCCCCTGAATTTTCTCTAATCAACGATAGTCATTTACAAAATTAAACAACTAACACTAGAACCCAAATATTTCCACCGATATAAATAGTTGTACCCCACAAGTCACCTTCATTTCCTCTCTCATCTATACCAATCAAACTTACAATAATTCCACAAAACAGCTATCTGCATCTAGCTCTTTCAATTCTTATTTAACATCAGCCTCCCCGAGTAAAACAACCATTAACAAAGAATTTAATTCATTAACCAACTCACAAATCTCTCTCCTCCTAACAAAAGATTTCAACGATTGAAGCCCTTCCAGCGGCTCAACTACGTACAATAAACACGATAAAATACTTAGGGTATGGAGTCTTAGCGTCGGGAAGTGCAGCGCAAACGCACATCAACAAGCTACAAAATATACAGGACAGAGCAATTAAGCTAATGCCAAAAAACAATACCAGCGATATATGAACTCTGAAAGTAAACCAGATCTCCGAAATAAGTATAGCATCGACATCTGGGCCACAGAGCCCTCTACTTAACCCCCAAAACTTATCTAATCCGATTTTCCTACAACATAACTCAACTTATAATGCACGAAGATCTTCAGTAATGAACTCCTCTCCCAAGATTTTTCAATGGAATCTTAAAGGTTTTTTTTTTTAACAATTGCCATGAGCTGCAATTACTTATTATGGACCTTAAGCCCTCTATAAAATCGCTTCAAGAAACCCATATTGAACATAACCTCCAACCTACACCCCCAAACAATATTCCTTCTTTTTTCACCTTCTTGACTCGATCACTTGTTCAAAACCAGGCATTTTCGCTCTGGTCCACAAATCGATCCCACAAAAATTTCTCAACATAAACGCTAACATATCAGCAAAAGCAGTCGAAATATCTATAAAAATTAAACTCACTGTAATCTCATTATACATACATTCTGAATAACCCCTCTCGTGTTATAACCTCCTGGGGGTCGCTCTCCTACAACAAACGAGGTAAAACAGTTGATCGCTTCATTTTAAATGATGGTCGACCTACATTCTTCTCTACTCATAAATCATACACCCATGTAGACTTAACATTAACATCTCCCTCCCTTGTCAACGGCCTCGCCACACTGAAAACATCGGTTCCCACTGAACCGATGAAATACCGAACATTGTGCTTAGACATCTCCCACTAGAAGCTGTGAACATTTATACCATCCTCTTTAACAATGCGATGAATAATGCCCATTATCCAGCGCATTGGAAAACTGCGGTGGTACATCCAATCCCTAAAAGGGATAAAGACACATCCAATCCAGCGAATCTCCGGTCGATCAGTCTTCTTCCAAATATCAGTAAGGTTTTCGAGAAGGTGATCAATAGAGCCCTGACTAAGTGGGTTGAGGACAAAAATATAGTTCCGGATAATCAATTCGGTTTCAAGGCGGGGCATGATGTTATTCATGCCGCGTCTAAACTGGTTTCTGATATCCAATGGAACAAAGGCAAGAACCAGTGTACTGGTGCCTGCCTGATTGACTTGGAAAAAGCCTTCGATACCGTATGGTTAGAGGGACTCTTTTTCAAGCTGAACAGGCTGGGCATTAGTAAACCATTGCTTTATATTCTTTACAACATGTTAACAGATAGACAGTTCATCGTGAAAAATGGCGATGTGACTTCTGCTAGAACTTTTTACATTAAAAACGGTCTGCAACAAGGTGCGGTAAATTCGCCGATCCTGTTCAATATTTACACAAGTGATCTTATAGGTTCACTTCACCATGCCATAGCGTACGCAGACGACTTAATCGCGTACAGATCAGGTCCAAAGATTGAGGTCATTAATATACTCTTGCAACGTGACTTCGACAAAATTAAGCGATATTGCGATGACTGGAAGTTGAAAATCAACTTTCAGAAGTCAGAAACCATTTTGTTTAGGACGCCGTTGTCTGGGGCCTCTAGGGATACCAGAAAGAATTGGCGAAAGTTTTCGATCATTGGGCAGCACGGACTGCCACTTGCTTGTCGAAATGTAGTCAGATACCTTGGGATCTGGCTAGATCAATATCTGTATTTTAACAAACATATAGATGTTGCTCTGGCCAGAGCCAGAGGTGCTTTTGCCCTTACAAAGAGACTGTTTTATAACAGCCAACTCGATGCGGGGGTGAAGTTGATCTGCTACATGGCCCTTATCAGGCCCATGCTTGTATTTGGATGTCCCGTGTGGTTCAACGTGAGAGCAAGTTTATTGGAAAAGATTCGGGTGTTTGAGAGGGCTTGTCTTAGGACTTGTCTTCGCTTATACAGAACACCAGAGTCTGAGTACATAAAATTCTATCCTAATGAGGTCTTGTACAATAGGGCGAACCTAATAAGAGTGGACAATTTTGTTATTAAGTTGATTCGAAGGCACATTGCAAGAGCAATGACCTCGTCGAATAACCTGATCTACGGGGCTTACTACCCCAATTATATGTATCACGAGAGAGTACGCTTTGACGGCTTTATTCCTCCAGAGGCGTTCCTCTACTTAGATAAAAAAGGTCTGATCCAGGATAGATTAGCGGTGCCGTTAATCTTCCACATCGCTCGAACAGCTGCGGACAGGCGACTTAACTACGACAGAGACGTCGTACACGGCAGTGCGGAACGTCTCCGGTTCAGTAGGTCGGTAGGGAGTCGCGACATTAGGGATGTTGCTCGGCAGCACCAACAATTTTGGTGGCTGGTTGAAGGAGGGGAATCTACGTCGTCGAATTCCTCTAGTACAGGATAGCTCCAATAAGGAGCAGAGTTGGTCAGCCTAATTTTTAGCCGTGGCCGGCTTACATAGCTTTAGGTAGGTTTAAGATAGTAGTTAAGAACAAAAATTAAAAAAAAAAAAAACAAAAAAAAATAAAAACAAAAAAAAATACAAAAAAAAATAAAAAAAAATAAAAAACAGAAGTGGGTAACCTTCTACAAAAAAAAGGAATAATACCTAGATTAAGATAATTTAAGTAGGCTAAGCTAATGTATATTTTAGGTAGTTTTAAGTTTTAGTTTTAAGTTTTATAATATAATATAAAAAAAAAAAAAATGTTAGTTTACTAAGTTTTTAAATTAAAAAAAAATATTTTCTTAGTTTTTAATTAGTATTTTAATTACGTTTAATTCAAAAAACTAATATTGTACTGCACGTCGAAAGACAAAATATAATTGTTAGGTTTAACTTAGAGTGTCCGCATGGGGCCAGTAAGTTAGAATAAGATAATTTTTTTTTTAAGTAATTTAAGCTAATTTTTAAGCGTTTTTTTGTCTAGCATGTAAGAATTAATGAATTAATAAAATAAAAATGCGTTTAAACTGAAACTGAAACATCGGTTCCCACTAGATCACCGAAATCAAGCAGTGTTGGACGCGGTAAGTACGTAGGTGGGTGACCACATGGGAACTCAGTACTCCGCGTGCTGTTGACAAAACGCACCACATGGGCGTAGTACCCCGGCATTAAATCCCGGACCCTACAAATTAATTTGTATCGTTTCCTTGATAATAATAATAATAACAATCTCCCTCCCTTAATCCACACTGCACATTGTCAGTTTCCAATTACCTACACGGCAGCGACCATTTCACCATAACAACCTTGTTATCACTTGGTTCAAACAATAAAACAATAAAATGATTGGGAACTCTTTAATTCCAAAGTGGCCACTGAAATCTCTAAAAGACAACACACTTTTAATATTAACAATGAAGCGGCAATCCTTCAAAGGTGTATTCGATCCGCAGCTAATAAAGCAATCCCCCAAACAAAAGAAAATTTGTGTCATAAAAATGTCCCTTGGTGTCCTCCGCTGCGATAAAAAAAAGCATGGCGAGTGTTCAAAAAATACCCAACTGATCCCAATTTGATACTTTACCGTAAAGCCAACTTCAAATTCAAGAGGGCGGTTAAGGCCCATAAAATCGAAAGTTTTGAAAAATTTACTGCTGGAATTAACCCAAACTCCTCGCCAGAGAAAATTTGGTCTGATATAAAAACCCTGGCAATTAAACTCCTCACTCTATAAAAACGATTGTAACCAATTCTAACACCATAACTTGTCCTTTACAAATCGCCGAATTTTTCGCAGTCTTGGGAAATTTCAAGTAACGATTCTAATTTCCACCCCAACTTTATTCGGGAGAAAAACTTACTTCTTCAAAGACAGCCTCCACCATACAATATCAACACCACTTTAAGGCAAATGGAATCATCAATGGTAAAAAATGCCCCTCCAGCTTTAAAGGCAAGATTATTAGCCCTATATAATCAAATTTTTGACGAAGGTAACATTCTGCAAGCATGGATGTTGACAAATATTATTCCCTTGCCAAAACCTAATAGAGACAAAACCTCAATTTTAGGGTTTCGTCCAATATCTCTACTTTCCTGCCCTGCGAAAATACTATATTAAAAAATATTATATCCAAACGTCTTTTTTGGTTTATTAAAAATAAAAAAAACTTTTATTGGGTCTATAACGTGCGGTTTGCTAAGAGATGGCGTAACTTGTATTATTCCATTGGAACATGCGTTGGAAAGCTACTGTCATTGTACGTCATTTCAGTATATGTCATTCATTTGAAGCGTAATCAACAATAATTTTTTTTCACTTAAATATGTCGAACTTTGTGTCTGAAAAAGTGTTTTTGCGGGGAGTTCTTCTTCATTACTTTAACATGAAGAAAACTGTGGCCGAAAGTCATTGTATTTTGGTGGAAGTTTATGGTGAACATGCGCTAGCTGGTGATTTTGGCTTGGGAGACGATGAACGTCCTGGGCAGCCAAAAAAGTTTGAAGATGAAGAACTGGAAGCATTACTCTATGAAGATTGTTGCCAAATACAAGAAAAGCTCGCAGAATCTTTGGGTATCACTCAAGCAGCCATATCAAAACGTTTAAAAGCAGCTGGATATATTCAAAAGCAAGGAAATTGGGTTCCACATGAACTCAAGCCGAGAGACGTCAAAAGGCGGTTTTGCATGTCCGAAATGCTGCTGGAACGCCACAAAAGGAACTCATTTTTGCATCGGATGATGATGAAAAATGGATTTGGCCAACCAGCCAAATCAACAGCAAAGCCGAATATCCATGGCGCGAAGGTAATGCTCTGTATTTGGTGGGATCAGATGGGTGTGCTATATCATGAGCTGCTAAAAGCGGGTGAAACCATCAATGGACAACGCTACCGAACACAATTAATCCGTTTGAAGAGATCAGTAGCAGAAAAACCCCAGGAATATGCGACCAGACACGAGGCAATTCCGGTTAAGAACTATTTATAAAACAGTGGATGGGAAGTCTTACCCCACCTGCCTTATAGCCCAGACCTTGTCCCTTCTGACTACCATTTGTTCCGGTCGATGCAGAAGACCCTCACTGAAATACGGTTCACATCTGAGCAGAATATCAAAAATTGGCTGTCAAGCCGGCGCAGTTCTTTTGGGATGGGATCTACAAATTGCCAGAAAGATGGGAAAAAGTCATAGCTTCAGATGGGCAATACTTTGAATAATACTATTGTACATGTTTTTCTTAAATAAACGTTCAAATTTTGAAAAATTAATTAAAAACGAATTAAGTTATATACCCAATACATAAAAATCAAGTGGCCTTCAGAAAAGGCAGAAGTATGTACTACTGATACACTTCTGTGTTTAGATGACTTCATCTCCTCAGCCATTTTACAAGGAATAACGTTTCAATCCTGAACATTGATTTCGAAAGAGCGTTTGACCGGATCGGGATTCATGTCATTTTAAAACAACTCATCCAATGGAATGTTGGATCCAAAATGTTCAAGTATAGTATGTAAAATTATTTCTCACTAACAGGCATTTTCGCATAACAACCAACAATGTTACTTCTGTCATACATATCCTACGAAATGTCATTCCCCAAAGATGTCCATTATCTGTTGTATTATTCATAATTGCTTTTAATGAAATTATCAACATAATTAACGTCTATAACAAGATCCACCACGTATTGTATGCAGATGATCTAATACTCTTTTCAAATTGTAAAAACTTAACCTTAACTGGAAGTCTTTTTTCAAACATCCTTGAGTGTCTGTCAAAATGGGGTAATACGTCAGGATCTTTAATTTCCATTGACAAAAGATAAACATTACATATTTGCAAAAAATTAAATTGCCCAAAACATAACGACAAATGCATAAGTAATGGGAGCTGCTTGAGAGTACTCGGTCTACTTCTTGACTCAAAATTCAATTTTCACAGCTATTGTACTTACATCTAGAAATCTAACTACTAGAGTAAGTATAGTGAAATACCTATCTTCAAAAAATAGTTTCTGTAACATCAACACGGTCATTAACATCATTAGATCCATAATTTTATCAAAAATTTATTACGGTTTCGCTATTTATGGAAAATGTTCTAAGTCTCGTCTACAATTCGTCTCAACACCATTGAGCAATCAGAACAAACTTAAGAGCCTTTCGGACAACTCCTATAATTGATGCAATTGAATTGATGCAAAACATCAATTCCCCATGACATCTCTCATTCACGACGCCGCGAAATCATTAACACTTTTATTGGGATAATAGATATCCCAATAGCTAATCCGGTTTCTACCGGATGATGTAATAATCACTCACTTAACAAATTTTCCAAAGGCTACCACTAACAACGACATGTACATAGCTATTTTTTCGGATTTAACCCATAAATATGGTATAAACACCGTGGATGGAATTTCCTATTAATGGATGGATCAAAGACAACTGAAGGTACATCATTTGCGATTGTCAAAGGAAATGGTTTAACCATCTCAAAAGGACTTATGCTTTCTTTTTCTTCCATCGCCACCTCTTTGTCACCTTTGCGAAGAAAAACCACACTTAACCGTAAAACATCTTTAAGACTACAAATAAGTGAAAACAATTTGTCATCTGAAATTTAACCAGTCTTAGGGAACTCTTAAGCACTAAAAACATCAAAAATGTATATTATCTGATATCAGCCATTAAGTTAAATAATACTAATCATCTAGCCGTAGGTTCTAGCAGCTAAAGCTACTACCATAATTTATTTAAATATTAATATGCTAATAACATGACATAACAAAATAAGCAAAAAAAAAAAAAAAAATCAAAGCGATCGAATGATTTGTTTTCAAATAAAAACTGCAGCAAATTTAAAGAATGTAATATACATAGTTTCGAGAAAAAGCGTTTTAAGATAAAATGATTGATATCATTGTTATAAATCGTAAAAATCATACTTAGAGCTAATCTGCTATTCCAAGCCCATACAATTCACCTTCTTCTTCAAAAAGTGCCTGCTGGGCTGTTGAAGCTCTTCTTCGATATGATCAGCCCTCTTTCAAGGCAGCCTGTTGGCGATGCTCTGCTACTCGTAGTCTTGTTTTGCTAGCGACATAATTTCTTGCTGCGGGTCCAACTATTACTCCCATCACACTAAATATTTTTAAAATAGATGCATGAACGTCATTGAATATTGAAGTAGCAAAGTAATTTGATTTTAGTAACTGCCAGAGTTACTACACGAAAATGTGAACTATGGCCACATTTTTCAACGTGCCATCTAACGAAACTGTCAAATTTGTCTCTGAATTTTCTTTCTCGTATTGCTGCTTCTTCTCTTCTTCAACAGCCCTTTCCAAACCAAATTTACATTGCTAATTGAATAAAAAACTGAAACAATATTGCTGAATAATGCAATATCCATGAGTTGGATCAGTCACAATATTATTATCATTATTTTGTGATAGTTTTTCAGCAGACGTACTGGTATTCGCGGTAGACAGCTCGAATGTATGTTGATTTCCAGTAAACTTTCGTTTTCTTGAAACTTTTCTATGCCTGAGAATGTCTTGAGTACCTTTTTGGTTTGAATACAGAGGTTGATGACTTATTTTTACTAAAATAACTTACGAAGTGCTCAGTATAACGGTCACACTAAATTTGCCTGGCTCCGAAAACATGTAACGTAGTTATAAACGAAAAATCCCTGTATACCTGAAAGTCAACAATTGAAACCGGAATCGAATAATAATGGTGCACGATGACGACAGAACCCGAACAATAACTCTGGTAGACCCGGTACAAACGTAACTTTCTGACCGCTGAGCGGCTTCTTTTAGAAGGTTCTAACTAAAAAACTATTTGAGATATGTATTTGAAGCTTTAGTAAGTTATTTTCAAATGTAAAGACTATCGAAATATGAAAAAAAAAACTATTATTTCAAAATTTCACACTAGGTGTGCCCCTTAACATTGCATTGTACCTCTTTCAAAACCTAGCAAAGAACCAACCATATATGGCGGTCCCAGAAGTACCCGACCGAACAAAGAAAACACAAAAATTTTGGGAAAAAATGGAACAGAAAATAATCCGAGTGGGCTAAATCTGGCGAATAGGGTGCATGAGGTAGAAATTCAAACTTTAATTCATTAATTTTGGACATTGCAATAACGGATTCGTGAGCTGGTGCATTGTCTTGATGATACAACACTTTCTTCTTAGCCAAATGAGGCGGTTTTTGCTTGATTTCTTCGCTCAAACGTTGCAATAAGTTGGCATAATACTGGCCGTTGATAGTTTTTCCTTTTTCAAGATAGTCAATGAAAATTATCCCACGCGCATCCCAAAAAATTGACGCCATGACCTTGCCTGCAGATGAAACGGTCTTCGCCTTTTTTTGGAACCGGACTTGAATCCATTATTTTAATTGTTCTTTTGTCTCGGGTGTAAAGATATGGACCTATGCTTCATCCATTGTTATGAAACGGCGCAAAAATTCTGCTTTGTTGCTGTGATACTTCACTAAAAACTCAATTGCAGCATTAGAGGGTGGCCGTGGTGTAGTGGTATATGCATACACTCCTCAAGCAGAGGGTCGCGGGTTCGAATCCCGTGTGAGGCAATTCTCTGAAGAAGTTTTTTTTATAGAATTTGTATGTAGTTATATGAAAATCCCGTCGGCGTCAACTCTGACATGAAGGCATAACACTGATGTTGGAGTGGTTGCTGGCTGGGCTAAATATAACGAACTAGCAACTAGCACGTACTAAGACCCACTGGTTGAGGATGCACTGGCCCGTCCCGTCCAGTTTGGCAACCACCTCTGGGAAAAATATCGAAACCTAATACACCTGAGTTTCAAACTACTACACCACCCACCCGCGCCCTGGAGAAAAGCCAGTAAAAGGGTATTCATATCCCCTTGGTGCGCGCGCGGGATTAAATAAAAAAAAATCTTCACGACACTGTTTTTGCTGGAGTGTGAGCAAACGCGTCACCCATCTTGCACACAGCTTTCAGTGACTGTCAACCTGTCAACCTGTCAACCTGTGCGGACGTGTTTTCTCTTGTATACCGAATTCTGTTACTTTTCCGCTTTCCTTCAAAGCCCCGTAAACTGCCGAATCAGTAAATTTCAGTATATTTCCCGTCTTTGTACCCAAAAAAAAAAAATAATAATAACACTAACAAAAATTAATTGTGTTAATAAGTAGCCCAAAAAAAAAAAAAAAAAAAAAAAACAATGGAAAAGTGCTGTGCTAGTGTTTTGTGCTCAATTGTTGACCCCAACGCGGAATGGGTAGCCTGCAATGGTCTCTGCGGAAAATCATTCCATGCCATATGCATCGGACTTACCCGGAGATCCATTACCTACCTCAAGGAGTATTGCAGTCTCTTCAATTTTTACTGCGACGAGTGCAAAGAGATCACCTTGGCTCACGTTATGCTGGCAATTAAATGCAATAACGAGTCTATCAATGCGATGCTAACCGAAAATAATCATATTAGCAGAACTATTTTCGACAGAATAGAGAAGATTGAAGACTCAGTAAACTGCATTGACAGTAATGTGGAAGCTTACAAATCCACAGGAAGAATGATAGAAAAGCAACTGACAACAATTTGTCCAAAAATCAATCTCATCACGACAACGAGAGCGAAGTGATCAAATATCACTTGGATGGATTAAAAGCATTCATCAAAACAAATTTTGCCAACCTCCTTAAATCCAACGCACTCACACACATAAGCGACTCTATCAATCTTCTACGTACTGATCTCGACTTGCTTTTTCAATACTCCTCCAAAACAATACATCCCACCCCGCATCCATCAGACTCTACGCTCGATGACTTAACCCTAAAAATATTAGACGTCAGCGAGGAACTCATAGCAACTCGGTTGACCGTTGCCGAAATCGGTAAAGAAGTGAGATTGGCTTCCCACAAAATCGATGGAATCCCCGATCAAATTCAACTCCAAGCTAGTTCTCCGTACAATGTCTCAATTCATAATGAATTAGTAGACACGGAGTCATTTTCAAATACTCCTCCCGCCGCCCTAACAACGGAAACCGAAACCACGCTGCCTATCCCGCCTGCCCCGCCCCACGCAAACTGCTCAAACAATTTGGAACTTCATGGACCCCCTCCGAATGGAAAAGCCGACTCGAAAAGTTGAAAGAGGGAAACCATACAGCATTCTACGTTGGAGGGGCTCCTCAACATGCTGATGTTAGTTGGGTGCGGAATTTCTTTCACCGAAATTATGCTATTACCATTAGCGAGTGCGAGATGATTTCCCCTGCTGACTCCAATAGTTCCTGCAGCTTCAAAATCAGCATCCCAACCAAATATTCATGGTTATTCCCCACTTCCCCTGGTAAGGCCACTAAACCTGGGAAGATAAGTATCACCAAATGCTCTGAGGAACGAGAAAACCCACGTGTCGACGACAACCAAAATTTTGAAAATAAACGTAACGATAAGCTAAAAAAAAGACCGCTCCTAAACCCCCTTCCAACTAAATAGCACGCTAACAAAAAACGAAGCTCCAATCCCGATCCCAACTGGAGCTTCAAAACGAAGTTGTTCCCCGATTTAAGTCCCCCCTCCTCATTTATCCGACACAAAGCCCTTACTCACCAATCCTCTAATCCGCTAATTTCCAATGTTCCACCCAAGCCGCCGCGCCAACGCGTCTCTTTCAACTTAACCCCAACCACCCATATTATCCCTTCTTAATCTTCTACGCCACCAATCCCAGCAAACAACTCATTTCCTAACTTCGACCTACAAACTGGAGCTAAGTACCCTAATTTTATTAACTCCCATACCCTAAACTCAACATCTCATCCGGCGCCCAACTCCATATCCAACCACGAATCTCCATCTCCCTCCTCCACTGCCCCTATTCTTGATCCTCTTTTTCCCCCACAGTTAAACTAACCCAGCAAACCAATGGAACTACAGAAAGTCGCTATGCACTCTCTAGGCTTAGAGAGAGAAAGATATATGAAAACATTCGTCTCTTTCTTGCCTATCTACGGGCGGGCGGGATCGGACTCGGTCTGCTACGAAGGGAAGACCAAAACCAGCGTCATGGTATCCATTCAGCAGGAAGGCCTCCCTACCGACCCTATCAGTCTCAGGAACCTTTATGTCAGGTACCACGAGATTTTTACCATGTCCCCTCAGAAAGTAGCAGACGACCTTGCTGCATTCGGCCACTACGTTCATTCTAAACGAGTGTCACACCTACAGCGAAGCCGAGCTGACCACGATAAATTTTTTCGTCCATAACGTGCCTTCCTCGTCAGCACTTAAACCATCCCGCCATACATCTCCACCCCACAACATCCCTCTTATATTTTACTACCAGAATGTAAGAGGTCTTCGCTCCAAAACCAATGCTGTCCTACGTCAATCGCATTCTCTTCCCTTTGATATTTACGCCTTGACTGAAACCAATTTGATTCCCGACATAAAGAACCAGGAATTGTTCCCCCCTACTTTTAATGTTTTTCGCGACGACGATCCTACCCGTCCACATGATGATTCCCCCTGTCGAGGCGTCTTACTGGCGATCCACAACAGCCTTAACTCTTCTCCCATTAGAATCTCTTCATCCTCTAAGGTCGACTTTGTCGCTATAAAAATATCACTCCCGTTCAAGTCCCTTTACGTTTTATGTTGCTACATCCTGCCAGCTCAACCTACCGAATCTTACCAACTTGTTGTCTATGCGATCGACTATTTAATTGACCTGTCTGACTCTACTGACGATATCTTTGTTTTTGGCGACTCTAATCTTCCTCAGCTACAGTGGATTCCATCAGACGATCAATCGTTCTTCATCGCTTCAAATGCCAACTCAGCTAAGGAATGTCTCTTCTTAGATCGCTTAACAGACTCAAATCTATGCTAAGTCAGTGTTGTATTTAACTATATGGGCAGGCAATTGGACCTTATTTTCACAACAGATTCAATTAACTCCTCAGTCTCACTTTGACCCCTATCTATCTTTGACCCTCCTTCTACTTTCATTTTTTCATAACTCTTCTTTTCAGTCCACTCCTCCCACAACTCTCGCATCCTACGACTTTCATAAAGCAAACTTTCACAAAATCAGTGACTATCTTAGCAGATCCCCCTTTAACTTTCACAACCTAAGCGTAAATGATGCCTTATCCATTTTTTATAAAGAAATATTTAATTCTTTCAGCCTTTACGTTCCGTTTTCCCGCCTTAAAACATCATCTACTAGTCCTCCCTGGTATAATCGCAAGCTTCGTTCCTTACGAAAAAAGAGAAACAAATTATGAGCTGTTTTCATGCGTACCAGATCCTTGTCCGACTATTCCAACTATCTTTGTGCTTATCTTCATTTCACCGAACTTTACGATTCCCTTTACCAGCGTTACCTTAACAATGCGCAAGTCAACCTTATAAATGACCTTAAGTCCTTTTACCGATTTGTTAACTACAAAATAAAGTCCGATGGTTACCCTCCTTCCCTCTCTTTCAACAACAAGTCATCAACCCATCCACTCACCATTGCCAACCTATTTGCCAGCTTCTTTAAACAATCCTTCACCAACGACTCCTTTGTACCAGATCCATCCTATTTTCGTTACCTACTGAACTTCTCCAACGGCCCACTTCTCTCACACATCTTGGACCCCTCCTATATCGAATATAAATTACACCAACTCAATGACGAATTTACACCCGGTTCAGATGGCCTCCCTGCCATATTTCTTAAAAAATGTTCTTTGTCTCTTTCCCTTGCCCTTTCTGATCTCTTTCGTCTATCCCTTTCACAAGGAGAATTTCCTCAGGTTTGGAAAACCTCCTTTATAACCCCGATCCACAAAAAGGGATCAAAGAACGAAATAACAAACTATCGTCCAATCGCTAAACTCTTCCATATACCCAAACTCCTCGAAAGTATTTTGTATGAAGCTCTAAGTTTCCAATGCAAATCACTTATTTCCCCTAGACAACATGGCTTCCTAAAGGGTAGGTCAACCACCACAAATCTCGTTGAATTCGTATCCTTTGCCATCTCTGCCCTAGAGAACGGCAACGAAGTCGATGTAGTTGCAACCGATTTTAGCAAAGCCTTCGATAAAATCTCTCATCGATTAATACTCTTCAAATTGTCTGCCCTCGGCTTTGAACCCATACTGTTAAAATGGATATCCTCTTACCTCGAAAGCCTCAAGGTAGCCATCTCGGCCCCCTTCTCTTTATATTAACCATAAATGATCTCGATAGGATCATCAAATACTCGTCCGTCTCCCTTTACGCCGACGATACCAAATTTTTCAAAAACCATTTCCTCTCCCCATGACTCCGTCCTTCTTCAACAAGACCTTGACAGTTTTTCGATCTGGTGCCTCAAAAATTGTTTGGAACTTCAAATGCCAATCCATCACCCTTTCACATAAGCGGCTCAAATCTCCTCCCCGATTCTAACTTCTCCACAACCAACCGATCTCCTCCGTTGAATCTCTTCGCAACCTCGGCATTTTGTGTGATAGGGAGCTCTACTTCCGTTTGCATATGGATGGGATAATCCTTAAAGCCAACTCTGCGCTAGGTTTTGTAAAACGATGGTCCAAAGAATTCACCAACCCTTACGTGATCAGGTCCCTGTATATTACCTTTGTTCGTCCCCTCCTAGAGTACGCCAGTCAAGTATGGTCCCCATATCATCGCGTTCATATCTCGAGAATCGAAAGCATCCAGCGCCGTTTTCTTCGATTCGCTCTTCGAGGTTTGCCCTACGATGATTCTTTTACTCTGCCCCCGTATCAAAACCGTCTCAACCTTATTAACCTAAACACCCTTGAGGAACGCAGAGATGTAGCCGACTTTCTCTTCATTCATCGACTTCTTTCAGGTCAGGTTGAATGCACGTCCTTTCACAATTATATTTTCCTCAACACTAACCCTCGTAATCTACGTACCCCTCGTCTCTTCTATCTCCCAACCCACCACACCACCTATGACGCGAACGAACCAATCTCCCGCATGCTACGAAAATTTAATTCAAACCCTAGCGTCTTTGACTTCCACCGCACCACTTCCTACCTCAAATCGGTTCTCCTTCACCACAATAACCAACCTTAGTTTTAAGTTTTAGTTTAAGTTTAATTTTAAGTTATAGCTTATATTAAGCCGAATAAATATAAATGGGGGCTTTTGCCCCCACCAAAATAATTTCTCATGTCCCAATTTTCCAATAGTATGCAATGTACCGCACTTTTTGAAATGCCTACAATGTCTGCTAGCTCGCGCACTTTCAGTCGACGATCATCAAGTACCGCTTTGTGGATTTTCTTCACCATTTCTAGAGTCGTTACCTCATTTGATCAACCACTGCGATGCTCGTCTTGGAGGCTTTTACGGCCTCGTTTAAACTCAGCAACCCAAAATTTTACTGTTGTAAACGAAGGAGCAGACTTACCCAGAGTAGAAGGCAGTTCAGCTTTTACATTGGTTGGGCTGAGCCTTTCAAATAAAAATGTTATATCATATAATGATGACCAATTTTCTCCATTTTCACAAATTCACTGACAACTTTCACTATTGATGGCTGCCAAACAACGTGGCTAACGTGGCGCTTTCAAACTTGAAACATATGCTTTATAGACTGCGTACTTTCCAATACAGTGATATTTTCAAACAACTACAGCCATGTCTTGGTCAGACATGGTACTTCTGGGGCCACCCTCGTAGTCTGTGGATATCGCCCGATATTGCTCTTACCATGCATGGCTAAAACGCTGGAAAAATCATATTTAACAGACTGTTTTGGTTCGTAGAAAATAAAAATAATCTTGTTAATATAAACCAAGTTGTTTTTAAACATGTCCATGATTTTATTGCCTTATCATCCGAAAAGAACCATATTTCTATCTGTCTATAAATTTTAAGAAATCCTTTGATTGCATCGGGATGAACACGATTAGTAGAAAACTTTTGGAATGGAAAGTCGGAACACGGGTGGCCCTAGCTCAAGTGGTAGTTTTGGCTTCTAAATCGGACGGTTCGGAGTTGCGCTCGAAAACATTCTTTTTTTCAGGCAACTAAAATCTAGTGTGATGAATTTTATTTTATTTATTTATTGAATAGCTACAATATAGTTAAAATTATAGAGCAGGTTAGTAGCCAGAGCATATATACATATATATACATATATATTAACATAGTATAGCAATTAGATAAAATTGTATAGTTTTGTCGTTTTCAAAAATACTATTATGATATTATGATATTAATGTTATTGTGATTAGGATTAGAAAGGAATTTATTTATTTTGGAGGGAAATTTATGGTTTTGGAACGGTGGACATTCGAAAAGTATATGGCGGATGCTAATGGGTAATTGATTGTAGTATGTACAGATGGATAACTTGTTTTTACTAATGTAATGTTCATGGCAAAGCCTGGTGTGACCGAGTCTGAGTCTAGTGATTTTAATAATATCTTGACGTAAAAAATTTGGATGGTTCTAAATGCCTGGCAAAGTTTTTGATGGATAGTTTTTTTCTGTTGGTTGTTTTGTACCAATTCAAAGTTTTCTCCCAGAGGAGATTGACAAAAAAACAGGATTTTTTTATAAAGTAGTTTGTCAATGGTGTTGAAGTTAGGGGTGAAAATTTATGGGGTTTTGAGTACCTCTTTGGCGGCTTTGTCGGCGAATTCATTTCCTGCGATTTAGACATGACCTGGAACCCATATTAATTTAGTATTAGAGAATTAAAGATTGAGCAGGTAGCGGATTAAGGAAAAATAATAGGTTTGATTATTGGGGTTGAGGATTGCATCAACAGACGACAGAGAATCGGTGCAAATGGCAGTAGTTCGGCAAGTGGAGAATGATTGCAGAAAAGAGTGGATTTATACAGTTTTAATTTAGATTGATGTCCAATATCTTTAATTGATTGCATATTTGCTTCGAACAGGAGATAGTTGATGGGGGTTGTTCGATATGCGTTAAGTGCTTTTCTTATTGCTGCATTATAGATTGTTTTAATTTTGTTAAGGTTCGCTTTAGAAGAGTATCCGTAAAGGAAAAGGCCGTATTCAATTTTGCTGATTAGTGTGGATTGTATGATAAGAGGTTAGGGAGAATGGATTGCAGTTAAATTTTTTAAAAGAGAGGGATTTGATTACATTAAGTTTTTTATTCAAAGCGTTAAGGATATAATTAATATGAGCGTTCCATCTGTAATTTATTTAAAAAACGATGCCTAAAATTTTCAATCTGTCAACAATTTCTTAATTTTGATTTTCGCACATTTTACATGTGCATTTATAGTATGTTTTCTGCAAATATGGAGAGAGTCTGTTACTGATTTGCCTTTTTTGAAGCAAATTTGTTGAATGCTAAGTAGTTTGCTGTGAGAGACAAACCACCAGAGTCTATTGGCGATTATCTTCTCGAGGAATTTGGCACAGCAAGGGTTAAGAGAAATGGGTCTATAGAATTCCAGAAGAGATTTGTCGGTTTAAGGATAAGTATGACTGTGCTATTTTTGTATAATTGGGGGATATTTTGAAAAATTAAGCTCTAAAATTAAAGAAGTCTGGATTTCATGGAAGGAGAGAAATTTTTGATCATGGGATATGAAATTCTATCATTTCCATTTCATTTCAAGTTCCAAGAGGCTGATGTCACCGTCAATCAATTTTGCATTTATTGAAGGGGAATAGGAGAAGGAGGGGGAAGAAAGGGATTTATTTTGGCAAAACAAATTAGAGAAGTTAGAGTCATGCGATTCTTTCGACCAAAGAAAGTTGGTGGCTATGGTTTGGGGGTTAGTAATATTAATACTGGAGGAATTGTAGAAGTAGAAAAGTAGAAGTAGAAGTGTTAGGGTTAATTTCGGAGGTGAGGTTATGTATGGATTCCAATTTCGAAATTTTAATTTTTCTTTTGTATTGGGCGATGGATCTTTTGTACTTAATAACGTTATCACTCGAGATATTCCAAAGTTTGTTTTTTTTCTTTTTTTAGCTGTTCTAATTCCTTATTCCAAAAAGGGACTCTTGGTTTACAAGTCGAAACTGAAGTTTGCGGAATCGATCTATTGGCGCTTTGAAGTATAATTTTGTATTGTAGATGTTAGCTGTTTCTTAATTGATATTATTGCTGATGGGGTAATCAATGGTATCTGAATCTAAAAGATGTTGATAGAAGCTCCAGTTAGGATCATCTGTTTTAAATTTTGGTTTAATTTTGAGGGGGGATGAAATTGAATGGAACATGTAGATAATAATGGGGAAGTGATCACTACCGCAGAGATCAACAAATATAGACCATTTGGTATAGACGGTTAGACTCGGGGAGCAGAAGGAAAGGTCAACGTTGGTGAGAGTAGAATGGATGCTGAAGTGGGTGGGAGATCTATCGTTTAATAGTTGATAATCAGAAGAGTTCCACCCATTGACATCGCCGACTACTAGAGTTGGTAGATTTTGAGAATCGAGAACATTTTTCAGATTTCTTAAGTTGAATGAATGTGAAGGGGAGATGTAGGCATTTATGATAGTGAATTTTAATTTTGATATAATTGAAATACCAAGGGCTTCGAAGTCAATACAAAGGTTGATTTGGTTAAACTGTACAGAGGAATGAATGAGGAAAGCAATTCCACCATGTGGCTTTAGGGTTGATTTTGGGGGATAAGAAGGTAGTTGACTGGGATAGGTATATTGTCTGCGGTGGTTAGATGTGGATTAATAATTCATTATAATTATTCAAATAGCCTTTGATGTTAAATTGCATTAGCTTCAAAGCATGGATAATATGTGGTGTATGATTTGTGGTGGGTGATAATTTGGTGACATTGGAGGGACCCCGCCATCCAGAGCTAGGATGGTGTTTGCTCAGGATTGAGCTCAAGCCGGGCGGTTTGGGGACAGCGAGGTCATTAACGGTGGTAAACTTAGGATGGTTAAGATGAATCGTCTTGTTCCGAAAACATGTGCCCGGAGGGAAAGTTGATGTTTTGAGTGTTCTTGTTCTTGTTTTGTGGTTGATAGCTTGAGGAGGGTTGAGATGAGATATTAGAGATGAAATATTGGTTATTCTTCATGAGTTTTTGTGTCAAATTTGTGATTGATGATTTTGGTCTATTGGTGCTCTATTGAGGGGGTTTCTGTTGATTACCTGTAGCAATCATGGAGGTTGAGGTGTATTGATTATTAGGTTTAGTTAAATTTTTGTGTGTGCTTTAAGATTCAATATTATATGGAATACTGTGTTGTACGATGCTGATTGGCTTGGTAGGAGTTAGTTCCTGTTTCTTGTGTGGTCCTGAAGATGTATTGTTGGGTAAAATAATACCTGAAGTTGATTATGTGTCGGGAGAACGGTTTTTACCACTGTTGCAAATGTGGAGGCGAGAGAGTGTGTAGGATTCTGGGATTTAAATTTTTTTTTTTTTGCTTTGACAATGTGCACTTGTTAATGGTTTTAATTTTTAAAATCTCTTTTTGTTAAAGGAATGCTTTACATGATTTGGAAGAAGCTGGGTGATCTTCGGAGCAGCTGGCGCAGGATGTGCAGTTAGCTGGGTCATGTGGGGGTAAATTGCAATTATCAATTTTTGCAGCGCATGGGTGTCGGAAATATTTTCTTCCCTTGACATTATACCAACCGATGTTTACCGTTGGGGGTGGGCGGAAGCAATCAAATGTTATAAGTATAACTCCGGTTGCACGTTGTATAACATCTTGATTTCTCGTGTATTGAATACTTCGCTGACACCCTGAGATTTCATTTCTCTAATTATTTCATCCTCTGGTACCTGGATTGGATAAGGGGCGTAAACAGTTCCTTTAGACAAGTTGAGTGTGTTGTGGAGCGCAGCATTGATGGGGCATATGTTTGACAGCATTATTATTATTATTATTATTATTATTATTATTATTTTTTTTTTGATTAAAATCGGTTAGCAACTTCTTGATTCTTGCATAGGATTAGGTGGCTTCCATCTCGGAGTTGCGAAATCTATATGCCTTTCTTCAGGAGGAATACACTGTACGCAGAAAGCGGTTTCTTTTCATCACTCGCGCTTAGAGTAATAAATTTGAGGTCGGATGAGTTTGAAGTGAGTAGTTGAGGGATATTATAAAGGGTTTCTGTTTTATTCTTGTGTAGTAATAGAGTTAAAACGGGTTAGAAAGAGATGGCTAGATAAATATCTAGCAGCAAATTGGGTAACGGCAAAAACTTTCGACGAAAAAAAAAACGCACTAGAAATAGAACAAAAAGTCAATTTAAACTTATAATTTAGTCTCCCCATTAAATGTTGGATGTCACAAAAGAGGCGATAAACCACTGAGCCCAAACATCTTACTCCTTCTCTTTCTATTCAATTTCCCGAAAAACTTAACACATGTTCAGGCATTTAAAGAATACTAATACCCTCTTGAGTGTTAAGGCCTTTAAAAAAAATTAAATACATAGATCGTTTCTTTCAAACAGAAATTAGAAATTAATGTTAAAATTAGTTCCAAACCATACACCCCCTAAAAATGGTATTCCAAAAGGATCGCTTCTATCTGTAATTCTTTTCGTTATTGCTTTCAACGAGATCAGCTCTTTAATATATGTATAGACCTAGGATAGTCATAAATATTGATACAATTTTTATTACAACCATTTTAAAGGAAGTGTTATGTTATGTTATCCGTTATTTAACCCTTTGCTTTTATGCTTCTTTTTCGCAGAAAAGATCTGCGTTTTTAGTCGTTTACAATCATGGAATGCGGTGACACCAAAAATCGTGTCGTTATGATGAACTTATACGAGGTGTGTTTAGAAAATCGGGTTTGGAGAGTCCGATTGTCAAATTTGTTTTTTTATTATGTTGGAAAACATGTCTCAGAAGTATGATAAAATTTTCAGTTGTATTCATTGTTTACTTTGTGGCAGCCGCTAAAGGTTAGACGTGTTTTCATGAGCTCGGCGGTTTTCGTTTGTTAAAAGAAATGAGTCAAAGAATTTTTATCAAATTTTGTGTAAAAAATGAAATTAAGTGCTCTAAAATACTTGAAAATTGGGATACGGCGAGTCTACTCTAAGTGAAAAAAAAAAAAATGTTTACAACTAGCACATCAGCAAAATCATCAACACATAGCACATCAACAAAAGATGATAACGTCGAAACTGTTAAGAAAATTCTTTTGGAAAATCGTGGTACTACCATAGGGGAAGTTACTGACAATGTTAGCGTATCGGTCAGCTTATGTCATGCAATTTTTTTGGATGTTTAGGGCATATGTAATGTGTCAGCGAAGATTGTTTCGAAACTTCTTAGTTTTGATCAGAAGAACCGTCGCATGAGCATCTCTCAGGAGCTCTTGAATGACGTCAATGATGATTCTGACTTGCTCAAAAAGGTCATAACTGGTGATGAATAACTGGTTCTGTTTCCAAAACGGAAAAGACCTATAAAAGGACGGAGATTTGCAACGATTGAGCAAATAAAAACGGTGGAAGAGCTCAGGGCTATCCCAAAGATCGAATCTGAGAAGTGTTTCAAGGGAGGCGAATTCGAATTCGAATTCCCATTATTTCCTGAACACACCTCGTATACGTGTAATATGATAAAAGATTATATTTATCGGACCTTGCGACCGCTATGAATCACTCGCAGTTTTGTCGTAATATTAAAATATTTGAGGATACTGATTAAGTACATGACAGTCAAACCATTGAGAGCCTGATGATCTTGTTGCGGGAAATAAATATTTCGCAAAAATCCAGGCCTCGCATTATCAAAGAAGACTTGGGACTTAGTGCCTCCAAAAGACACACTGGATGCCTGGTAAAAGTCACATTGAAGCAAAAGCGAAGCTTCCTTTTTCGGTATGCTAAAAATGCTCAGACAGATTCTGTCCACCGACGAGAAAATTTTTACCTTCGAAGAAACTTTTAATAAACAAAATGATCGAATGATCAAGAAACTTTACAACATATTCCAAGGGTTGAAAGAGCCCACCACTGCAAATGTAATGATATGGTGGGGAGTGAGCTACGAGCATAACCTAACTACGAGTGACCAAAACCAACCTCCATTTTTGTGAAAATGGGGTCAGGATTTCGGCGAAAGTTTTGAAAGATGTCGTTAAGCCGATAAGCCGACCAGTGTTCGCAAACAAACATTGGACTTTCCAATAAGATCCGAAATAAATATTTTGCAAAAATCCAGGTCTCTGCAAAGACACACTGGACGCCTGGTAAAAGTCGCATGGAAGCAAAAGCGAAGCTTCCTTTTTCGGTATGCTAAAAATGCTCAGACAGATTCTGTCCACCGACGAGAAAATTTTTACCTTCGAAGAAACTTTTAATAAACAAAATGATCGAATGATCAAGAAACTTCACAACATATTCCAAGGGTTGAAAGAGCCCACCACTGCAAATGTAATGATATGGTGGGGAGTGAGCTACGAGCATAACCTAACTACGAGTGACCATAACCAACCTCCATTTTTGTGAAAAAGGGGTCAGGATTTCGGCGAAAGTTTTGGAAGATGTCGTTAAGCCGATAAGCCGACCAATGTTCGCAAACAAACATTTTACTTTCCAATAAGATCCTGCTCCAGCTCACAAGCGAAAGCCACTTAAGAGTAGCTAAAAAAAATGTACCAGACTTCATATCATAGACCTTAACGCTTTGGATTACAAGTTGTGGTCCGTTTTAGAGAGAATAGCTTGCTCTATTATCACCAAAATATTGAGTCTTTGACGGGTTCGCACTTCTCCGATTGATGACTGCTCAGTACGCCTCAGGTCGTGCTTTAATCGGCGATTTCGAATGAAGTCTTCCATAACTTGTAGCTACGGATTTGACATATAAAAAGTATACCATATGTTTTTCAAACATCAGCGCGATTTCATTTGGCATACGTTTTTCTTTGAATCAGTATTTATGACTATAATAGGTGTAGTGATATAAGACACATAATGTATGCAGACGATCTTATTTTGCTGTAAAGATTTAGCAACAGTAGAAACTGATTTTGTTAAAATTCTTATATTGGGTTGTTCAATAAATTCTGCGATTTTTTTTCGTGAAATTAGTGTTTATCGTTTCAGAAAATCTCTGTGTATACCGTTACGAAATGTTTGTTGTTTATTTCAGCTATAAGCGCTGACACTCTTCAGCATTGGTTTACACGCTTACGTTCAGGAAATACAGATACTGCTGACGCTGTTCGCTCTGGACGTCCACCCACGAAAGACGACAATAAAATCTTGGCTGCAGTGACCGTTGTCAGGCATTTGATTTGTTTTGTTGAGCATTTGGTGAGACTGGCGAGGTGTTTTTTACTTCGAGTTGTCTGGCTAACAGTGTTATTTTTCATCATAAGAATGTCAGACCAATAGACAAATAGTTTTTGTAATCCGGACACTCTTGTTAAGTTTAGAAAATCAATTATAGTCACTAGAACAGATTAGCTATCCATAGAAAAACATCAACATCTTTACTTAGACTTATTTCATGTTCATCAGACGGAAAAAGAACCTGTCTGAAACCATTTCTGACCATTTCGATTATCTAACAACTCATATTATTACCAAGATTAACTCATTAAAAATAACTCCAGTTCACCATAGTCAAAAAACTTAAGAGTAAAAAGGCAAGAAAAAAAAAATTTCCAACGCTCCTTCATTCACAAAAAACCTAGATGTCCCATTGCATATCAAGGCGAAGTATTATCTATTCTTTCCCCCGTGGTGCTTCCCAATTGAGAACATAAATTCCGAGTTATGTATAATACAAAAAATTTTTCTACAAATAAGAACGTGTATATCACGTGAAATAACTGAGAAGCTAAAACAAGAGAAGTGGAAACCCTAAACTTGGTAATATCGTTTCCAAAGGCCTTTTATCAAAATTATAGTCGGTATTCATACCACCGCTATACTTATAGCGGAAAGAACGGAAAGAGAAATGTCTCTGTATGAATAATTACAATATCACATAATCTCCGTGTTAAGAGTTTATTATTAGCGTTTAAATGAATTGTGCATTGCATAGTATAGGGTGATTCATCGTGAGGTTTGATTTATAATGTAAAATAAAACACATTTGAAAGTGAACTTAAAATTTTTATTATCGGTTAAAAGAACAATTCATGGCATTTACTTTTTGAAAATGATATCATGTAAATGTTAGCCACGACTACGTCTGAGGTGGTTCATTCGGAAGGTCCAATTTTGGGCGACTCGTTCGAGCATAGCGACTGGTATCTCGCGGAAAACACGAGTGATGTTGGCTTCCAAAGCGTCAATCGTAGTTGGCTTATTCCTGAAGACCTGAGATTTTACATATCCCCAGAAATATACAGATATAGTCCAAAGGTGTGATATCACACGATCTAGGCGGCCAATTTACCGTAGCAAAACGTGAAATTAAGTGCTCAACAAAATGATTTCTCAACAAGTCCATTGTTTTACGCGATGTATGGTTCGTAGCGCCGTCTTGTTGAAACCAGAGCTCACCGAGACCATGTGCTTGAATTTCAGGAAGCACATAGTCCGTTAACATGGCGCGATAACGGTTACCATTGACAGTAACATTCTGATTTGACCCATTTTTGATGAAATATGGACCAATGATTCCACACCATACCGTTGTTTTTAATTTATGTAATGGTAGCTCTTGGTACTCTTCGGGTTGCTCACCAGCCCAAATACGGCAATTTTGTTTATTAACGCATCCATTGAGCCAGAAATGGGCTTCATCACTGAACAAAATTTCAATTCTTGCACAAGTTGAATTTTGTACGCTTTAAGGCCGTGATCCCCACGTAAAATACGACAAGCCAAGCTGCTGAGAACAACAACGAATCGATACGTCTCGGTCTTCGCTTACACTCTCAGCTACAGCTGCTGTAGTCTCTTTACTACGTGCTTGATGTGGTCTAACCGGTCGAGTATCATCCACTTATGTAAACTGGGACTCAAATTTAAGAATGGCATTGGCAATAGTGGTTTCAGTAGCTCGATTATGCGCACCCTAAGTTCCTCGAATCGCACGAAACATGGCTCCTCCAACAATAGCTACACTCCTTTGTTCATTCAAACGGGTTTCACCCTTGATTTACTGCACCAACGCTCGAATAAGCGAGAGCTTATTTTCAAATTAATAAAAGAACTGCTCAAAGTAAGTGCCTCAAAAAAATATCTCTCTTGTCAGCTGATCTGGATACGTTGCGAAAAGACTGCATTTTACTTGGTCTGACCGTTAAAATGTGATGAACAACACAATTGCAAATATTATAAATTAATTAAATTGAGATAAACTATTGTACAAAACTGATGCTTCTTCGATTGTAATGTCTTGACTTGGTACAATGGAGATAAAGTATTGACAACCTTAAACAAAACAGGATTTGTTTTGTCCTTGGTAAAATAAATTTTGCATAATGCTCATTCTCATTCATCGTTGCTTGTGAGAAATTTGTTGACCAAAAACAACACGAAAATCATGTCTCAGTTACCATTTTCACCGGATTTGGCCCCATGAAACTTTTTCCTGTTCCCAATACTAAAGAGACCTAAGAAAGGACGCAGATTTGCAACCATTAAGGAAATAAAAACGGAAGAGCTCAAGGCTTAGTGCTTATGATAAGTGCTTCGAGGATTGGAAAAAGTGTTATGTATTATATCTGAGGGGCATTACAGTTAGAGTTAGGATTTATAGTTGCCGTGAATTCGGAAAAGCTTTTGGCTGTACTCTCCTTGGCCTTTGTACGGAATTTCGCATTACATTTATTATATTTTATTAGATTTTGCGTATTTTTTTTTTTTGAATTCCTTAAGGGCATTAAGTTTTTTCTTTTTGTAGTAAGGATAAGCCGAAATTCCACCAAGGGACAACCAGTTTTCGTTTTATAAGGGTAGTTTGAGGGATCGAGAAATTGGCTGTAGTTCTAATAGCTTTTTAGAGCAAAGCGGCTTTTTTATGTATACTTCTGGATACGGGTTTATCAGAAAGACACTCGCGGATTTTTTCTTTGAAGATTATATAATCGGAGAAGTCTGTTTAAGTCTGGAAGTTTAACTTGATTGATAAAGTCTTTCAAGTCATTATTATTGATTATTTGCCTAAGAGGTAAGTAAATATTTATATATGTAATCTTGGTTTTAAGTTGTACTTATACAGCTAGAACCTGTAAGCTTGAGTTTAAGGAGAGTGGTATATGAGGAATATTCTTTCTTATTAATAATGCTACACCTTGTTTGCTAGTGTCATTGCTTGTTAAATTATGAAAATAACCTTCAAAATTTCTTGGAAAATACGGTGCATGGTTAAAAGGGCAGTCTGGCTCTTGAATGGATATAATTGTAGGGTTGTATCTACTAATTATTATATTGAGCTCATCAAGATTATTTAATAAACCGTCCATATTCCATTGAAGAATATTGAGTCTCTCAGATAAACATTGGTTCTACGAGCTTGTTTTACCTGAAGTAGAGGAAGGGTGGTTTCCAATGCTTGGATTTTGTATTAGTTTTATTGCATTGTAACATCATTTCCGACAGTGGCTTTAATATAATAATTGTTACTTGCCAAAAGTGTTTGTGTTTGTTTAACAGAATTTGTGTAACAGATGATTTATGCGGGAATACGAGAGGGGTATTGGTAAGATTATTATTTGCGAGTGTGGTATTGCGTTTATTCGTAACATTTGTGTTAGGAATGGGTAGCTTTACGGTAGTTAAGAGTTTAGATGTATGTGATGTATGTGTTCAATGTTGAGTTTTTTGGAGAGGACAGATTATCTTGAACGGAAGGAGAATGGGATGGAGTAGGTTTATTTTGTCTGTTCGGCAAATGAATCTGTTAACGGTTGATTATAGGCTGACTTTTGTTGGTCATAGATTCTTTTGGCTCCTGCCATTGTACATATTTTCGAAGTTTTAATTGTTATTTCTTTTGCTTGTTTTTATGCTGGACACGTTCTGGATGATGGTGAGTGGGGGAGGGAGCAATTTGCGCACATTAAGCGAGTGCATGTCTCAAGTAGGTGAGGAGGTAAATTGCAAGATTCGCATTTTGGATTACCATTGCAGCGGTTCGTTGTATGGGCAAGAAGTTGGCAATTTCGACAACTCATTGGATTTGGTATATATTCTGTGACTTGGACTTGTGGGGCTGATAAAAGTTGAATGTGAAAAGCATTAGGCCTGATGCCCTTTGCTTTTCATCTTCCCCCTTCTCCAAGAATTTATAAACTTCCGTTACTCCTTATGACCTCATGTCGCTGACGACTTCTGTTTCAGAAACACGGTGTATAAGCTTTGCCTTTAGATTGGTTAAGGAGATCATGTAGTTTTACTGCTATTGGACTCTAGCGAGAAATTTGGCTTTAAGGAAGAGATTTGCAGTTTTTTGTGATCTGACAAGGATAAGGAGTCTTCCATCGCGCAGTTGGAATAAATTTTCAAAATCTTTACTTATCATATCAATGGTCTTTTTTTTAAAAAAAAGGGCTAAGGGATGAAATGGGCTTTTTACTATTTTTCGGAGACATTGATATAAATCGAGTTCTTTTTTTATTTGAACATGAAGGAAGTACGGGGAAGGAATCCATAGGTAACGAATTATATTTAGTTTTTTTTTTCTTGGTTGAATATTTGTGTCAGGAACTGGATCTTAAAGTCCAAATCGACCACTTGGTTCTCACTCACGTGGACCCAAGAAAAAAAAAAAAAAAAAAAAAAAAAAAAAAAAAAAAAAAAAAAAAAAAAAAAAAAATCCATAAGAAAGAGTACGGTTTAAAAGAGAAAAACTTTTATAACATATGTTTGATAACATTGTTAACTATTTTGGGTTAATCGCGTAAATTAAAATAAATGAGTCGAATACTTAACTTACCCCGAACGTTTCGCATCAAGTTGCATTGAGCGTGGTCACCGGGAAACTGCTGTGAAGTGTTAAAAATTAGATTGGTTTCGCAAATTGCAGCGGTGCGTAGACGGTTCTAACTTATCTTGTTGTTGTTGATCAATGGGGGTCTTAACAGGGAACTGGAGTTGACGAGCAATGTTAATCACGGAATCCCATACGCGAGATATTGAAATTTTTGTGCCGTTCTCCTTGTGTTTTCTACAAGTTTCAGAAAACATTTAGATGCGCTTAAAAGAATTTTTCTAAAGTTAAAGGATTCTTATTTGAAAATCGAAATTAACCAATGCCGTTTCGGCGATTTGTACAGAGCCCATCTAGGACATGTTTTAGTTAATAATGGAATAAAGTCAGATGTGATTCAAGTTAAAACAATAACTTTGATGAAACTTCCAAATAATGTAAAAGTATTAAGCAATTCCTGGGAATAACTGGATATTATCGAAAATTTATCTACTATTCCAAAGTTGCTTGTCCAATGATAAAATATCTCAAGAAGTCTGCCAAAGTCAACGTATCAGATCCCCAATACGTAAAATCATTCAACAGCCTAAAAACTTTACTCACTAACGATCCTATACTAAGAACTCCTGATTTCGATAAACCGTTTGCTTTAACTACACTGCTTTGAGAGCAGTGCTAAGTCAAAGTTCTCACCCATTATGCTACGCTTCTCGTATGCTCAACGACCACGAGCGTAACTACATAACAAAAGAAAAGGAACTGTTGGTAGTCGTTTGGTCTTTCAAATTTTTCAGGAATTATTTATACGGGAGAAAATTTACGATCCGTACAGATCATTATGACTTTGATGTGGAATATGTCAAGGGAAAAGAAAACCGTATTGCAGATGGGGTCAGTAGATATGTCGGTAGAAACAGTGAAAAAATGAATAGTAAAGACGACGACACCTTGGCAGACAATAGCAATGATGCTTCGTCCACTGGTGCTACTATTCATAGCGCACAAAATGAAAATATTTATATTTACATAAGATAAAAACAGATTAACTTATACAAAAATCAACTATACCTTTCTTATGGTACAAGGGAAAAAATGAAATACAATACAAATACAAATACAATAAAAATAATACATAGAAAAATGAAAAATTACGTTCAAATAAAGAAAGATAGCAACAACCTTATTTATGTTATGAAGAAGATATTGTTGCCAAAGGGCCTCATCTGTATATACAAGGTGGGGTGCAAAGTAACCTCCTTGGGAATGAAACAAAAAAAAAAATGTTTTTTATTTTATTCAATATAGTCCCCTTTTAGTTTGATACACTTATTCTAGCGATGTTCCAACTTCTTGCTCCTGTGCGAAAAGTAAGGTCTGCAAAATACTCCTCCGTAGCGTCGATGATTTCCTCGCGTGATCTAAATTTTTTATTGATGAGCCATCTTTTGAGGTTTGGGAAGAGATAATAGTCTGGGAGAGCCAAATCGGACGAATACGGTGTATGCGACAGCAATTGGAGCCGTAAGTCATTGATTTTAGCCATAGTTGCGATGCTTTTGTGCGCCGATGCATTATCTTTCCAAAACAAAATTTTTTTTCGCTTCATGTGAGGCCGTTTTGCAGCGATTTTTGCCTTCAATCGCTCCAATAATGCACAGTAATACTCACTGTTGATGGTTTTTCCTTTTTCGAGGTAGTTCACGAAGAGTATGCCATGACAATCCCAGAAAATCGACTCCATAACCTTTACGACCCATCGAGCCTCCCTCGGCCGCTTCGGAGCACTCGTGCCGGAATCAGTTGATTGCCGGCCACTCATTCTATTCTCTGGTGTTCAACAGTTATAGATCAACAGACTCCGCATCAGCAAGTCCAAACACTCTTTGGAAGTGCTTTCGCGTTCGTGTTTTTGGTCAGGAATGAGTATGCGCGGCACCCAGCGGCAGGATAACTTTTTCATATGCAGAATATTGCCCAAAATATGGCGTTCAGTACTCAGTACTAATCTTTGTGGTATCTGCTAGCTCGCGCACCTTCACTTTCCGGTCAGCCAACACCATTATGTTTTTTTTTTTTGACATTGTCCTCTGTAACGGCAACGGGTCTGCCGCTGCGGACTTGATCGGTAGTGGAGTTGCGGCCACCACGAAACTGCAGAAACCAATATTTGACGGTGTAATCTGACTTATCATTAGCCCCATAATATTTATTCAACTTTTCGCTGTTTTGCCTTTCAAAAAATAATGTTTTATGAGAGAACGAAAATCGTTTTTGTCCATACTCAACATGATGCCAAACACGTCAACAACAATCAGCTGTCAAGTATCTCACTGAAATTTGGCATGTCTGCCTAAATATGTACGGATTTCAAGGCACCATAACCTTTTTTGCAGTAGAAGCGCATTCTGGCGGTCAAGGAGGTTACTGCGAAAATTTGTCGTTGTTTCTTTATTTTTAGGAATTATATGTTAAATATATTTCAATGAATAAAAACTAAAAACTTTTAAAATCGAACACTAAGCTTAAGGACATTACTGATTATTGATAAAAATGAGCTAATTACTATTATAAAGAACGAACACAACACTAAAATTCAAAGAGGGATAAGCAAAAGATTTTATGAATTGACAAAGGTATACTTTTATCCACACCTATTGATAAAAATTAAAAAAATTGTTAATAATTGTGATACTTGCAATTTAGCCAAACATGATAGGAAACCAATAAAAATCGCTATGCAAATATCAGAAGTTCCCACCATATCAGCAACGATAATATTAATACAATGGCAGAACAATTTAGAGTGAATAAAGAAAACCGAGTCGATAGAGAAAACAAGACAAATAGCAATTGCTGTGCCAATGAGAACCTATGTAATGACTTAGTTGAAAGTAGAACGGTCGTTAAAAACAACCCAAAATATGATATGAATGCCCTTTTACTGGATTTTCTCTAGGGCGCAGGCGGGTGGTGTAGTAGTTTGAAACTCAGGTGTATTAGGTTTTGATATTTTTCCCAGAGGTAGTTGTCAAACTGGAGCCAGTGCATCCTCAACCAGTGGGTCTTAGTACGTGCTAGTTGTTAGCTCCTTACATTTAGCCCAGCCAGCAACTGCTCCAACATAAGTGAAACTATGTTATAAACGAAGCAACAAGAAACATGAAATATTATAAAAAGGAACTCGAACGCAGATACGAATACCAAGTTTCATAATTTATTCTACTCGCATATACATACCATACATACAATATCCCAAACATACAATAGTTTCCATATCACATTGTCCTTTGTTACAATTGACAATTCTCACTTCCAATATTTATTTCCATTTCTGACAGGAAGCTAAGTTGAGTTTGTTCGTTTGTTTTATTTCATGCGACGCGTTCAGGCATATACGAAGGTCCCAAAAGTACCCGGCCTGACTAAGACATGGCGGTAGAAAATATTACTGTATTGGAAAGTACGCAGCCCATAAAGCATATGTTTCAAGCGCCACGTTATTTAGTATTTGTTTGGCAGCCATCAATAGAGAACATTGTCAGTGAATTTGTGAAAATGGAGAAAATTGGTCATCGTTATGTCATACAATATTTTTATTTAAAAGTCTGCTCCTTCGTTTACAACAGTAAAATGTTGGGTTGCTGAGTTTAAACAAGGTCGTACGAGCTGCCAAGACGAGCATCGCAGTGGTCGACCAAATGAGGTGACGACTCCAGAAATGGTTCAGAAAATCCATAAAGACGTACTGGATGATCGTAGAAAGAAAAGTCCGCGAGCTATCAGACATTGTAGGCATTTCAAAAAGTGCGGTACATCGCATATTATTATTTGCACTGAGAAAGCTGTGTGCAAGATGGGTGCCACGTTTGCTCAAACTCGAACAAAAACAGTGTCGTGAATGCAATGACCAAAATTAATGAATCAAAGTTTGAATTGCTACCTCATGCACCCTATTCGCTAGATTTAGCGACCTCGGATTATGTTCTGTTCCCAAACTTGAAAAAATGGCTCAGTGGTCAGATTTTCCAACGATGAAGAAGTGATGTCGGCAGTTAATGGCTATTTTGAGGAGCAAGACAGTTCTTATTATAAAGGGTATCGAACTTTTTGAACATCGCTGGAAAAAGCTGAAAGACGATTATTTCAACATAATAAATAAATTTTTTTCCAAAAGTTTTGTGGTTTCTTTGTTGGGTCGGTCACTTCTGGGACCGCCATCATAAATACCAGGAAGCGCTTGCTTCTTAAAAAAAAAAAAAAAAAACACATGTAATTAATGACATTTTTATTTTATTTTATTTTATTTATTTATTTTTTTTTTCTTAAATGAATACAATATTGATAAGATCCCATACATGATATTAATAGACACAAAGTTATAAAAAATATAGTGTGGTGGCATTCTATAATCTATAACAATTAGCTTTAAAAGGATGTATAAATATTACAAGTGTAAGGCGAAAGAAAATGCAGTATCAAACATTATTAAAATAGAAAAATAATAAGTTTCAAGATAAAAATAGTAGATGAAAACTATGTAAAAATGTGTATATATAAAAAAAAAATTAAAAGAAATTTAAATCAGAATTCCTGAATTTTTAGCATATCTTGTGAAAACTCCGGTGATGAAATTGTTCTGATAAAGTACGGGAGCTTATTAAATATACGAAATACGGACACAATTTGGACAAATAATTTTCTATTTTATCATCTTGAATATCAATTAACAAAGCAATGATAAAAATTAGTTTTGCTTTTGCGCATTATCATCAGATAAGTTTGAGACTCCAGCAATCTCAATTGAGTTGGTAAAAAGGTTTTGGTGTTGCCATTTAGTTTGCTTTCTAAACTGTTCACTTTTAACTTAAGTGCGTCATTTCCCGTACAAAGGTCATTGAGTTGCTTGAGGAACTGTCTGTTCGTTTCTTTTAGGTTAGACAGCTTCAAGTAAATCATTTGAAGAGTATATTCACCTTCGCTATCATCGATGGGGATAGAAGCAGATGATGCCTCATTCGTTGTAGTTGTTACTGTTCTGGGTTGCATCTTTGATAGAAGTAGATGTTGACTCGTTAGAAACAGCCGTTGTAGGTAAATGTAGAGACCGACGTTTGAGCATTTCGCACTTGTTACAACGAAAATGTTTACCACTAGATTTTATCAATTCAACATCTTGTAGGGTAATGTTAACACACGAAAAGTGAAAAAAGTGTTTGCAATCTCTGCAATTTATTTTCGTAGAACAGTTTCTGTCGATTTTATGTAAACATACGGAGCAGTTCATTATGAAAAAAATTATAAGTTTCTTTGAGATGCGCACCCCACGTAATGTAGTAATACTACATTACTATGTAGTATTACTGTTGAAAATTGCATTAACTGAAAGTAATGCTTATGAATGTTGATGAATTTGGATAACAAATTGTCAAAGAGATACCCTTGTTATCTAAGAAATTGAATAAAATTGTAATTTATATTTATATTTTTGAATTTATAAAATTTGTAAACCATGTACGATCATCTGTGAAATCGGTAAAACAAATTGAAATTAAAGTTTGTGTATCTTTCCTAATTATAAAAATATAGAATTCCAGACAGTAAGCAAAGAGTATTATTTGGGCGTTGAGACGTTTGCGTGAAGCAATTCTCCGAAAGAGACCAGAATTGTGGGCAGAAAACTCGTATATTTTGCACCATGATAACTCACAAATGTCATCATTATTCGTAATTTTTTGACGAAAAATGCAACAAATACCATCCAACAGCCACCGAATTCACCTGATTTGGCTCCCTGTGACATCTTTCTGTTCAATCGAGTTAAAAAAAAAAAACACTACGGGGAACGCGTTTCAGCAGCTGAGAGGAAGTAATGGAAAAATCGCACAAAGCACTGATGGACATACCGAAAACCGAATATAAAAAATGTTCCAAGGATTGGATCAAGCGCTGGCATAAGTGTGTTGCAGTCGATGGGGATTACTTTGAAGGGAACAATATAGATTTAGACGAATAAACTTGTATTTTTAATTGATCAAGGTATGTATAGAGTGATTCATCGTGAGCATCTTATCAAACTGCTTTGTTATTTTTTTTCAGTATGATTTGGCAAGTCATTATGGAAAGACTCACACCACAACAGCGTCTCCAAATTGTTCAGCTGTATTACGAAAATCAACGTTCTGTGAGAAACTTACGGTGCGCATAATCGAGCTACTGAAACCACTATTGCCAATACCATTCGCAAATTTGAGTCCCAGTTTACATTAGTGGATGATACTCTACCGGTTAGACCACATCTAGCACGTAGTGAAGACTACAGCAGCTGTAGCTGAGAGTGCACGCGCAGACCGTGAAGCTTCGTCGTCGTTCTCAGCAGCTTGGCTTGGCGTATTCGACAATTTGGCGTTTTTTCGTGAGGATCTCCTCCTAAAAGCGTAGAAAATCCAAGCCAGGCGACTTAAATTTGCGTCATATTTTCAGTGAATGTGCTCTGGAAAAACTCAATGAAAACCTGGTGTTTTATCGTGAAATTTTCTTCAGTGATGAAGCCCATTTCTGGCTCAATGGATACGTTAATAAACAAAATTGCCGTATTTGGGCTGATGAGCAACTCGAAGAGTACCAAGAGCTACCATTACATCTATGAAAAACAACGGTATGGTGTGGTTTGTGGGCTGGTGGAATCATTGGTCCATATTTCTTCAAATCGGAATGTTACCTCCAATGGTAACCGTTATAGCGCCATGGTTTTAACAAAACGGCACTACGAGCCATACAGCGCGTGAAAATATAGACTTGTTGCGAAATCATTTTGGTGAGCATTTATATTCACGTTTTGCTACGGTAAATTGGTCGCCTAGATCGTGCCTTTGGACTATTTTCTTTGGGTATATGTAAAGTCTCAGGTCTTCTGGAATAAGCCAGCTACGATTGACGCTTTGGAAGCCAACATTACTCGTGTTATCCGCTATGCTCGAACGAGTCGCCCAAAATTGTACCTTCCGAATGGACCACCTCAGACTTAGTCGTGGCCAACATTTACTTGATATTATTTTCAAAAAGTAAATGCAATGCAATGCAATAATTTTTATTAACCGATAATAAAAATTTTAGGTTCAAATTTGTGTTTTATTTTACATTATAAATCAAACCTCACGATGAATCACCCTTTACAACTCTCTCCAATAAAACTTCTGAGAAGATAATATTGGAGAATAAGTTTAGACCATTTAATTATGATTGGTATCTGTAATAGTTGAGTCTTCTAGTTAGTTTTCCGCAGACCTCTTAAAATTAAGTTGTGCATCGAATTAATAAAGCTTAACTTTGTAACCGTTAAACCAATTTTCTTATTTTAAAATTAAAAAGCTTGAAATAAAAAAATGGTAATAGAAGTGAGGCTTGGGATACGTTTGGTGTAATTGAGAACAGAAATGGTCAACCAATTGAAAATTTAGTAGCGTGCAGAAATTGTTTGTGTGTGCATTAACACAATCAAAGAAGTACTTTAAATTTAGTCAAGCATAAGTGTTTTTTGTTAAAAAAAATATAAAAGTTAAAACACAGTAGAAAAAAAGGAAGTGGACATTGAAGATAAGAAAGAAGTGTGCGTGTCATAACACAGTGGACAATCGAAAATTGCCGTCCTTTTAAAATTGCAGAAGACTCTGGTCTTCAAAACTTCTCACAATTTCTTATATCAATCGATGCAAAATATGGGCAAAACGTTGGTATTGAAAAACTGTTACCGCACCCCCCAACAGCTCCGCGAAACATCAAAAGTTTAAGTAATACATATTTTGATATAATAAAGACCGAAACAATAAGTGTAAAAAGAAATGGACATGGACTTGCGTCTGATATTTGGACCAATAGCTTTTTAAGAAATGTGTACTTATTTTTAACAATTCACTACGTTAAGGAGGGAAAACTAAATGCGAGACTTCTAGGCTTAAATTCAATGAAAGGCGATTCATGTTCAGGTTATTTGTTTTTTTTTTTTTTTCTTTAAGTGTTTAGTTTTGTTAAATTTTTAGCTCAAAACATCATAAAGTCCAAAATTAATAATCTCCGACATGAATTTGAATGCGACCTATATGAAATGCCAATCATTGTAACAGACAGATGTGCAAACATGATCGCCGCTTTCCGTAAATACCATATGACAACATATTTTGTATAAACCACCTACTACACAACGCCATCGAAAAAAACAATTAAGGAAAGTCGGCAAATATTTGATTTGTGTAATCTGTGCACAAAACTTGTAAGATATTTCAAAAAATCAAGCATAAATTCGTCCCCTAAAACCTCCCTAAAAAGTAGTATATGGTATGCACACGCTGGAACACAATGTATTATTTATTAAAAACAATAGAAAAAAAATGAGTCGGAATTTCAAAAAAACCACAGAAAAAGAACGAATTACAAAGAATTGTTAACATAAATTTAAGCCATATATCCGCGATAACTAAAGTTTTAAAACCTTTTGAAGAAACATCTTGAGTCTTAGAGGCAGAGAACCATGCAACACTTTACTTAGTAATTGTTCATATTCATCGCTTATTAAAAAAAATGTTCTATTCATTCGGAAGATTTTTATGTAATTTCAAATTTCAAAACAAAATTAAATAATTATTTGGATTCCATAGTATTACAAAATTTAACAATTTTCCACAAAATCGCCCTTTTTTTATTCCCTCTAACAAATAAACTAATTCAGTTTAGTGAAGTTGAACACCAGACACTAGAGATGAATGTAAGTGTATCATGCAAATGTACGCTTACGAAGTATGAACCGACTATCCAACCTACGGAACAATTGCTAAATGAAGAGTTGCATAGTTTATTATCGGATGGTAAGGAGTTGTTCAAGGACTTAATTCCACCTGCAACAATTGTAAACTCTGCAGTAAACAATGCACTTCGTGACTATAAAAGCATAAATGTAACTTTAATTGCAAAATATTAGGTACACCAGCAAGTAGTGTTGCATCTGAGCGAGTTTTTTCTTCAGCCAGAAAATTAATTTCAGAAAAACGAAGCTTAATTGTATCTGACCCAGTTTTAGTCAACAATATTATTTTCTTAAATTATAATGTAAAAAATCTGAAATTCGAATTGACTTAGAGGTAGATGAAGGTGCATTTAAAAAAAAAATAGTAATACATATCTTAAAAAAAAAAAAAAAAAAAAAAAAACAATACCTAATTCTTTTATTTAATTTTGTTTAGAAACTTCCAGATATGTAGGGAAAAGTTATTGTAATGGGCCATAAAACTAAAAGTGGGACTTTCATTTTATTTTAGGTTTCATGACATCTTGACTTCTGGTCGAAAGTTTTTGGAGAGATGTATAAATGTATGTGTAATTATGTGTATGCAGCAAAAATGTTGATCAACGCTTTCTCACAGACGAACAGAAGAATTGAGATCACTAAGGTCGGAATCGAAGTGTCTCCATGTTACTTAGAACTGATTACATTTTGAGCATGATTGACTCAGGAGTAAAAAAAAACGCGTTCACTTTGTTTTCAAATCGGATGAAGTCAGAAATTGTAAAGAATGTTTTCGGATGAATCAGAGAAATGGTATGAAATCGGTTGAGTAGTAGACTCATTTGGATACACTTACAACGAAAATATGTGTGAATATTTGACAGCTGCACAGCCTGTATGAAAAGACGGCAAATGTTCACACGGAGTATTTAGTGCACTAGTGCACACCGCGGTGAACTCTATGAAGTGTACCGGTTTGATATGGGTACTCTGAACTAAATAATTTGTTATCAACGGGTGAAGTATTCACTCATCAATCGAATATTAAATGATTCATTCATTTGATGTTTCACGAAATGAGTACAATGAAGTACCATAAAAAATGGAATGCCTTGAAACGGGTTTCAAGACATTCATTGCAGACCTCTAGTAAATGAACATTATAATAATAAATTATAATGTAAATAAACATTATAATAAAACTATATATAAAAAAAGGCAATTGCTGAAGATGAAATTAAAATTTAAAATTAATTTTACCATATATTTTATGTTCACTAACACATTATCAAATTCTGCATTAGCTCATCGACTTTTCCTGATTGTTGGCAGTTAACTGAAAAAATTGTTGTCTTTCGGGCGAGGTTGGTATTCAAACACCAAACCTTCTGATTTGGAAGCCAGTCAGTATCACTTTAGCAACGGCCACCCCGGCAAGAATTTGACCGGGAATATTTGGCAGCCTTATTACCTCTAGATTTCTCAAAAGTGTTTGATACTTTGAATCACGAAATATTTCCACATCTTTCCACACACAATACTTTAAAACAAATGGACTTAACATACTGTCCACCTGGATTGTTCATAAGGATGTCGTGGGAAAGTTTAGATTAGATCAGAATTTAATAGTGATCATTTTCCTATAATAACCACTATCCCTATTTGTACAGTTTACGCGCAAACAACAGTAAGCCGCAAATATAAAATTGATTAATTAAAAAAAAATAGATAGATTTAAACTATTTTGCTAATTGGGATTATTTCAGCAAACTCACCTTAGATTATTTCTTATTATATAATCCTTCAGATAATATTAATAAAGTAGTAAGGCTGCTCCAGATAGCAAAACAGCCGCGAAGAAGTCGATCCCCCGGACAAGATTAAATTCCCATAACGGAAGGTGTCATGGTGGAATAATGAGTTGAACATCGTGAGAAACCACAAAATTGCTTTAATCATCCGTGTCAAGAAAACTTAATACTGTTAAAAAAAAAAAATCATTACAAAATCAGTAAAGCAAACTCTTTAAAAAATTCTTGACTTAGATAAAATTCATCTTCTATCAAGATTTGGCATAATATTCGCTTACTAACTGGTAGTTATAGTCAGCCAAATATATAAGACATAGAAGCACCTGATGATCCTATATCAACTCCAAATCAGATTATTTCCCTTTTTTGTTCTTTCATGGTATATTTCATCACAGCTTCGTTACCAGAACAAATATATTTTTAAGCTCCTACATTGAATGTTTTCCCATATAGTATCTGCTTCTGCTAGGTTCATTAAAAAACAACTCACAAATTTGGAATTCGAATCTTGTATTCACAAGCTTAAAGGTGAAACGCCATGTAATGACAGAATTTTATACTCTTTCATCATTTCTACGGATGCGCTACTCCATCTGGACTATTATATTATATAATACATGGGCTGAAAAGTTTCTAAGAGAGAGCACCACTTTAATTAAATCCATACTATTTTCAGTTATTACCAACTTTCAAAAGATACGTGTATAAATTTGACAGCTGTCGGATGATTAGTTCTCGAGATATAGCGTTGTGAGTGAAGCAACTTTTGTTATTGTGAAAAAAAAAAAAAATGGATTCAAAGCAATTTTGTGTGTTGATTTATCATTGCTTTTTGATGGGAAAAAATGCAGCCGATGCAAAGAAATGGCTCTACACCAGCCGAATGAACCATTCGCAAGTGGATTGAAAAATTTAAAAGTGGTCATACAAGCACCGAAGATGATGCACGCAGTGGACGTCCAAAAGAGGCTGTTTCAGATGAAAACATCAAAAAAGTACACAAAATGATTACAAATGACCGTAAAGTGAAGTTGATCGGGATAGCTGAGGCTCTGAAGATATCAAAAGAGCGTGTTGGATATATCATACACGAATATTTGGACATGCGAAAGCTCTGTTCAAAGTGGGTGCTGCGTTTGCTCACAGTCGACCAAAAACAACAACGTGTTGATGATTCAGAGGAGTGTTTAAATCTGTTCAACTGCAATAAAGCCGAATTTTTGCATCGGTATGTGACAATGGATAAATCTTGGCTCCATCACTTCACACCAGAGTCAAGTCGGCAGTCAGCTGAGTGGCGAGCAGGCGACGAACCTCGTCCAAAACGACCAAAAACTCAACAGTCGGCTGGCATGGTTATGGGATCCGTATTTTGGGATACACATGGAATAATTTTCATCGACTATCTCCAAAAGGGGCAGACTGTCAACAGCGACTATTACATTGCGTTGTTGGAGCGTTTGAAGGACGAAATCGCAGAAAAACGGCCGCATTTGAAGAAAAAGAAAGTGCTGTTTCATCAAGACAATGCAAAATTGAATGAATTCGGCTACGAATTGCTTCCCCACCCACCGTATTCTCCAGATTTGGCCCCCAGCGACTATTTCCTGTTCACACACCTCAAAAGAATGCTCGCCGGAAAGAGATTTAAGACCGATGAAGAAGTAATCGCCGTAACAGAGGCCTATTTTGAGGCTAAACCGAAATCGTACTACAAAACTGGTATCGAAGAATTGAAAAATCGTTTCAATCAGTGTGTCGCCCTCGAAGGCAACTATATTGATAAATAAAGTTGAATTTTGCAAAAATTTTGTGTTTTACTATAAAACGGCACTGAGTTTTCAGCCCATGTGTTACTAATGCCTTTTCTACCCGTTATCACGATTCTGACATTGGATTTTGAGAAAGCTTTTGATCGTATAGGTATCCACCTTGTTTTAGACAAACTGAAATCATTCGGAGTCGGTCTTAAAATATATAATTATGTGACCTCGTTTTTAACTGACAGAAAAATTAGTGTTAAGGCCAATTATATTCCTTCCCACTTTTTAATGGTATTCCGCAAGGATCTCCATTGTCAGTTGTGCTGTTCATCATTGCTTTAGACTACTGCATATATGAAGATGACATTTTTATCCTGTGCAGAGACAAAGACCTGAGTAAAACAAATAACTTACTGTTAAATGTTTTCGTAAATATATCCATATGGTCAAACCATTTAAGTGTTAATCTCTCTGTCGACAAATACAAAACCTTGCACATTTGTCGCAAGGCGTCTTGCAATAATCTTACACTTACATGCAATGGCATTGATAATCAAAATGTTCCTAATTTAAATAATTTAAGAATATTGTTTCATAATAAGTATAACTGAAAGTACTATTGTCTAAAATTAAAAAAAAAAAAAAACTATCTGCGAGGACTAATATTATTATTTACTTAGCTAGAATAAAAATGGGTACATTGACAAATGTTTTCAATTTCAAATCTTCATATAATACATTACTTTACAGATTATTATTATATGTATTATTAGTTATTACACATTATTTAAGTAAATGATAGAAGAGTAAAGGAGATGAAGTAGAGTTAGGAAAAGAACATGGTTTGAACATATTCCCAAACAATCCCTCGTCCCTGGAACGTATTTACAGCACGTTTGGAGTAAAGCTAGCTTGTGTACTGGACAAAGTAGTTCTCTATATGCAGTATTTTTGACCATCTTTACCCAGATATAAGGAGATAACTCGGCCCATCACCCTCTTTCCAGATGGTAGATTAGTGTCTGATGATCACCAAGCCAATTAACTGAAGATTAATGTGAAGATGAGCCAAACGCGGCCTTTGCTGGAGTGAGGTTATGTATTCAAATCTCCACCGCTTCCAATAACCTTGAATCTTATTTTGAAGTGGTTGCCAACAAGAGTCCATTGATTGGTACTTCAAGCTACGGTTCCGGAACAGCTGAATATGACTCACCTAAAATAAAATGAACTGGAGTTAGTGGATCGAGGTCATAAGCTAAAATTTGACAAAGGAGGTTTCACAGATTTTCTCTGTCGAAAACATTTAATGCAATGGGTGATCTTGCGCAGCAGATCTCGGCTTCCAATAATCCAGAACAGCTGATGAACGATATCCAGCATATGATCTACCGGAACAGTCCGATGAAGGTGCAGTTACGCTACAAATTCTCTATAAGGAGATTATATGTTTAAGGAATATCAACTGCGACTTTCTTAGCACAATCAATCTGCTGAAAGATGAAAACGAAAAGCTCATATCGAGAGTATCATCGCCGGAGAGCAATCTGAATTAGAGAGAACAGAAGAATGTGGAAAATGTCATCGAGATTACTGGAGTACCTGAATTCAACAACAACAATGCCGGAGAATGTGTGCAAAATATTTTTAACAACGCTCTGAATGTATCTGTGTCTTCATCAGATATTCAAAAATGTTATATCGAACGCGTGTGGGAAAAAAACATATTAACATTAACAATAAGCACAGTGATATTGTATTATTTGTTTATATTTTTCTTGTTTAGAAGCCAAGGAGGAAGTGATGAAAAGAAAAAAAAAAACTGCAATGAAGAAATTCAATTCGTCATTATTTGTCGCGGATACCAAGAACCATATTTATATCAATGATTGTTTTACTAGTTATACTAGAGCTTTATTTATTGAAACAAAAATAATTAAAGTTGAAAACAACTACAAATTAGGGGTGAATCCTGGTGAGGTTTGATTTTCAATAGGCTTTTTTTGGCAGATCACGCGTGACTCCTATCAAACTGCTTTGTCATTTTTGTTCAGTATCGTTTGGCAAGTCATCATGGAAAGGCTCACACCACAACAGCGTCTCCAAATTGTTCAGCTGTATTACGAAAATAAACGTTCGGTGAGAAATGTTTTTCGTGCGATTCGAGGAACTTACGGTATACATAATCGACCTACTGAAACCACTATTGCTCATACCATTCGCAAAATTGAGTCCCAGTTTAAATAAATGAATGATACTCGACCGGTTAGACCACATCCAGCACGTAGTGAAGAAACTTTAGCAGCTGTAGCTGAAATTCATCTTGTGCAAGAAATGAAGCCAGGCGACTTGAATTTGCGTCATATTTTCAGTGAAAATATGAAAAACTCTACGAAAATCCGGTGTTTTATCGCGAAATTTTTTTTAGTGATGAAGCCCATTTCTGGCTCATTTTCAACAAGACGGCGCACAGTGGTTTCACGGTTAAACAAACTAGTTTTTTTTAATGCAGTTATTATCTACGATAACGGGAGAACAAAGTGGCAGTAAGGTTTGTCCTCTAAAATCAATTGTTGGCAGTCAGTCGCGTCACGAAGTTGAGTGTTTTTTGCAGTTTTATAAAAAAAAAAAAAAATTAAACTGAAAATACGACGTTGCGGTTTAACCATTTTTTTTTTTTTTAAAGTTTATTTTGAAAAAAAAAGTGATTTTAATAATAAAATAATGTATAACGATAGCTTTTAAATAATTTTCTTTTTTTCATATTTCGTGTTTTTCTGAAGAGCCGAAAGATCAAATTCCCATAAAATTCCACGATAATTAATATACAATAAGTTAGAGTTATCTATCCTCTTTACGAATATATTCCACTTTTTTTTGCACAAATCGCAAAATTTTGATCCGAAGTAAAACACTATTTTCCTCTTTTTTAAGATTCTAGCAATATGATCAAGCGCAGCGATATTTTTAATATTTGGCATAAGGCGAAGAAAGGTCGCAGTGTTGCCAAAATTAATGAAACATAGGCAATTTTTAAGGAAACTTACCAAATTGAAAGTTTAGACGCAAAGAAAAAGATAAATACGCTTTGTAACTCCTTTCATAGAATAAATAAAAAAGAATTTGTATCTGCAAATAGTGTTTGGCTTTATTGCATATTGCGAAATAGGACAAAAAAAAGTCGCCAAATAATCAAGGTAGACCAAACAAGCCATTTTTAGAAAGCTCGTCTCGAACTAAGAGGAGACGAATTGCTAAGATCGTTGAAATAGATGAAGATATTGCTTGACTCCAAGCCAAACAACTTGATTCAAATGATGCTTTGAAACTTTTGGTTGAGGCCAAATTGTCAAAACATCAGTACCAAGTTATCAGGAACTTGGTAAACTAAAAGACTGAAGTTCATATTTTTCCAACCTATGATAAGGTTCTTAAAGCAAAACAAGATTATTACCCAGAGCTTGAAAAAATAAAATTGTCCGATTTAGCCGCCGAAGGTATACTTCAAGGACTCCTTAATCATACTAGCCAACGCATTGTAGATTCCCAACGAGAAATTTTTGACAATTTGCAGACTAATTTCGATAATAATATTAATATTTTACTAACTTGTCTGAATTTAACCACAGGAGATAGAATAATGTAGTGTACGTCTGATGTTAAAAAAAAAAAAAAATTATTGATTTCAGTGTGACTAAATAAACTCGTGATTTAGGTAATCTTACTTTAATTGGTAAATGGGGCTTTGATGGAAGCAGTGGACAGTCCGAATATTAACAAAAAATGTCTAGCGAATTCAGTGATTTGGATATGTTTATAACTTCATATGTTCCGATACAACTTTTTTCGCAAGAAAAAAGTTAGTCTTTTTTTTGCCTGAAAACAAAACTGTATGGCAAAATTATGGTGCAGGATCAACTCGATACTGCCGATCAATACGTTTTCAATTAAAAAAAAGAAACGGCAGATTTGAGCAGAGCTGAGCAGGAATATATGCAGAATCAAATTAATGATTTAACTGACACAATAATAAATATAACTGAGCGTTTTATCAATGTAAAACATATTCTTAAATCGACAATGCTTGACAGTAAGATATACAATGCCTTGTCACATACAGGTGTGCTATATTTGCGGAGCAAAGCCAACTAATATGAATGATATTTAAAGTTCCTCCACGTATCTCCACTGCATGCGTCGATAAGATTCTTTGAATTCTTCATTCATCTAGAAAATAGAGTAGATTTTAAAAAAATAACGGACCGCCTAAAAAACCTCTTTTGGGCGCACAGAAAAAACGTAGACAAGCAGAATTCAAGAACATTGGATTGATTATTGACAAGCCAAAACAAGGTGGTGGAAATTCAAACGATGGAAATACTGCACGTAGATATTTTGCGTACCCATCTATATCTTCTCAGACAACTGGTAAGTTATTTTACAATTAAGGCAGAATCTTTCGATAAATATGCGCAAGATACGGCTCGTGGAATTGTTGCAGAATACCCTTGGTACCCATTGACAGTTTCAGTACACAAAGTTCTTATTCACGGAGGACAAATTGTGAAACACGTCATATTGATTATAGGCCAATTTACGGAAAAGGCGGCAGAGGCGAAAAACAAAGATGTTAAATTTTTCCGATCGAAGAATACACGAAAAATATCTAGGCTGTCAACAAACACAGATTTATTAAATAGACTTCTTCTTACCTCAGACCCTTTGATTTCCAACGAAAAAATTAAAAAAAAAAATTGACATTGTCTAAGAATATTTTGAATTTATTACTTTAATCTTTATATATAAAATATAATATATAAAATTAATCACTTTTTTAACAATTTGTTTTATTTTCTATCATTTAAAACGAAATTTTGAGTCTTTCCCATACAAATTAAACCACTGTGCGGCACTACGAGCCACATATAGCGCGTAAAACAAGGGACTTGTTAAGAAATCATTTTGGTGAGCACTTAATTTCACGTATTTCTACGGTAAATTGGCCGCCTAGATAGTGCGATATCACACCTTTGGACTATTTTCTCTGGGGATATGTAAAGTCTCAGGTTTTCTGGAATAAGCCAGCTACGATTGACGCTTTGGAAGCCAACATTACTTGTATTGTTGAATTGACCACTTCAGACGTAGTTGTGGCCAACATTAAGTGATATCATTTTTAAAAAGTAAATGCCACGAATTGTTATATTAATCGATAATAAAAATTTTAAGTTCACTTTCAAATTAATGTGTTTTATTTTATATTATAAATTAAACCTCATAATGAATCACCCTTTATTTATGGTTCAAAAATTCGCAAATTTTAAGGAGAAAAGTTGATAAGGGAAGGTTGTGGCTATAAGATCGTTTCTTGATCTTTCATCTCTCTTTATGACTGATGACCGTCCTTCCGGTGTTGTCTGTCCAGAATGTAGAAGCCACCCAGAGTTGAGTATATTAAAATTATATGTAGTCAGAGAGTGCCTCGAACTTGTTAAAGGTCGAATTGCTGTCCAGTTTTTATGGATTCTGTAAATAAAGCAGTCGTGGATAATTTGCTTACGGAAATGGAATTTTAACCATGTGAAGTTGAATTCCGGATTGGAACATGGATTATATTGTGGTGGAGTGTGCTAAGCTACATCGCTACGCACATAAATGGCGAGACCGCGGCGAGAGAAGAATAATGGCACTAGTTCGTTGCCAGGCAGCGATCTGAGAAAGTGCCAAAACAGCAACACGTATGTATTTGCAACACGGACGTACGCAGAAATGTTTACCATTTGAACTGTTAGGCTTCAAATCAACCAAATTCAAATTCCAGAATTTACAAATTCAAAGGTACACACATACTACATAGGTATAACTATGTTTGATGGTAATTAATTCATCTATTCAAAATTGTTCTGTGTGAAAGAGTGAAAGAATTGAAACCACTGGACTCTAGACACGTTTCGACAGGGGTTACTGACTTCTTTAGGGGATCTTTATTCAGGAAACAATTATAAATACTACAAATATTGAATAGAGAACTTTATTAAACTTCCATTATGTAAACATAATACTCGTTTTATACAACAAAAAAAAAAGGCTAGGTACATTGTGAATTTACCTGTGTTTCGTACTGAATACGAAAAGTACCCACTGAGTGAGTGAATACTCGTATAAGTAATCAGATTCTTGATTACTTTCATGTATTCGGTACTTTGTAACCAGTGAGTACTTTTTCCTACAGCACCACTTGGAAGTGCAATCAATAAACCTTCAATTTTGCTTTTTAAAAGCCGCCTTGCAGTATTATCCATCATGTCTTAAAGTTTCACTGTAGCTTATATTTCCATGATTTCGTAATTTCCTGGAACTGTCTCTTTTTTGGCAACTGCTGTAATTTTGTAGGGTGAAAGAATATCTAGGTTGTGTTTTTTCTAAGAACTTCTCATATGTTCTTCCTTTCTTATATTTTCCTTTTGACAGACCAAAATTCATCAACAAAGCCGATACATTATCACTGTTATACTTGATAGGGTTCTTTTGTGGAGTATAAATGCTTTCTTTTATTCTTTTGAGAGACTGCTTTAGTTACATCAGCTTTCATCTTTTCATAAACCCTTTTTATAATTTACTGCTAAGGCATTAGATATATCTTCAGCGGTTATGTTTATGATAAATTATGGTATGAAATATTCGTTTTTTACTAGTATTTTCTTATACAACCGCTTGCTTTAATGGTGTAAATCTTTTTTTATCACGTCCCTGAATTGGTGTCGTATGACAATTTTTTTTTAGACAAAACCAATAATTAATGTTTATTACACATTACAAGAAAAATGATAATTTGGTTTTAAACTTATAAGTTTAGATATCGCTTTTTTTTTATAAATACGCGCGCGCGCACCAAGGGGATATGAATACTCTTTTACTGGCTTTTCTCCAGGGTGCGGGCGGGTGGTGCAGTATAGTTTGAAACTCAGTTGTATTAGGTTTCGATATTTTTCCCAAAGGTAGTTGTCAAACTGGACAACTGTCTGCCTTACTACGTGCTAGTCCTTAGTTCGTTACATTTAGCCCAGCCAGCAACCACTCCAACATCAGTGTTATGCCTTCATGTCAGGGATGTTGGCGACGGAATTTTCATATAATTACATACAAATTCTATGAAAAACTTTTTCAGAGAATTGCCTCGCACGGGATTCGAACCAGCGACCCTCTGCTTGAGGAGTCTATGCATATACAACTACACCACGGCCATCCGTGGCGCTGAACTTCTCCAATGAAAAAGAGAAAAAAAAAATAAAGGCCTCTAGCACATAGGGATGCAAGTTAAAGAACCTAAGTTTTTATGTATATAAAATATATATATGTATATATATGTGTATAAATAAACAAATATATGGAATTAGTTTTCTTTTGAGTTTAGGTCTGACCCTTTTAGACCTTTTTTTAAACTCAACCTAAGAAGTGCGCTCAAAATAAAATTTCAAAAAACATTAAAACAAAGTTTTAAAAATATTATACAAAAATCCATTTGTTATTTCTTAAATAATGAATTTTTGGGTGATTAAAAATTACTCAATTTTCACTGACTCTAGATGCAAAATTATTCAATTAATTGTTTTCAATTATTTATTAATGATTACTTAATCATTAAGTACAAGTAAGACTTAGTCTTTTAATTACATTAGTAATTTAATAGATGCATATTTATATTAAAAGAAACTAAGAATTAGTTAAAAAAAAGAGAATAGAAAATTAAACGAAAATTACTGCTGTTCAGAGAAATATTTAGATATAGCTATTCTGAATTGAGCTGCTCCCGTTGCTCGTTTTATGTGTACAGGCAAGGAATTTCATAGCCTGATGGCGTAAGTAAAGAAAAGACGCGCCGAATGAGTGTAGTTAAAAAGTTGAATTATAAAATTAGATATTCTATCTGACTGCGTAAATTGTAGTTTATCATGAAAATACCGTGATGATTTCGAATAATTGATTTTATGCAGAAAAATACAGTTTCTGGCATCAAGATATTGTGTCAGCGAACAGCTTAAAATAATTTTTTGATAAGCAGATACATGATCATATGTTCTAAGACCATATACATGTCAAATCATTCCACTAAAAGCAGCCTGCAATTTGTTTTTCGATGCAGAATAAAGCTTGCAGTATATTACATCACTGTAACTTATAATGGGAACTAACAAAGTTTTCATTACTTTTAGCTTGGTAACACGGGGAATAAGCGGGCACATGTCCATAACTTGCGAAGGTAGCCATAGATACAGCCTATTATATAATTTATAGTCATTACAGGAGAGATTACAGTTTATTATAAAATCTAAGCTGGTGACTTTATCAATAAATTTAATTTGTATATTCTATAATATAATAGAAGGTAATATTTCTGGCTGATAAAACTTATTTGAAATTAAAATTGCCTGGGTCTTAAATGGATTTAAAGTAAGTGGATATTCAATAGACCATTGAGGTTGTCATTTATTCGATGGAAAAGATTCTCTACCAATCCAATAGGTCTTGACAAATTAATTTGAATGTCATCGGCATAAAGGTGAAAAGATACACTGATCCATATATGTGTTATATCATTTATAAAAATACAAAAAAGAAGAGGGCCTAAGATATAACCTTGAGGTACACCTTCACGCAGATATCTGATATCTGAAAAATCCTCACCAACCATAACTCTCTGGGAACTATTGCTTATATAGCAACCTCTCAATTTGACTGCCCTATCACTAACGCCAAAATAATGGCGGAGCTTTTTAGATAAGATGCTATGGTTAACCCTGTCAAATGCTTTGGAGAAGTGTAGTAAGCATAGGACTGTCAGGTTGCTTTGATCATACTGCTGCCTTATATATATTATCAATAATTTTAACCATTGCAGTAGAACAGCTATGTTGGGATCCAAAACCTGACTGAAAAAGACAAAGCAGAGAATTTCTATTTAAATGACCGACTATTTGCTTTGCCAGTATCTTCTCAAAAACTTTTGACAGGGTAGGAAGGATGCTTATTGGCTGAAAATCAGTAGGAAATGAGGGTCGTAATTTCTTAGCAACAGGTATAATTCTGGCAGCCTTCCAATTATCAAGGAAAGTATAATATTAGTAATATTAGTATTATATACGTTAGTGTAAGTAACATTTTTACAAAGCAGTGGGGGACGCCATTTCACCCACGGCATTCGATTTAAAGGCAACTATACTTTCAACATCATTCTTGTTTACTGCTTCAGAATTATAATTAAGCTCGTATAGAAGTTCTTCTTGTAAAGAGAATTGAGGTTTGTTATCTGTACTTGTGAGAAATGAGCAATTAAGAATATTTGGATCTAATCGACAGTCAGAAACACCGTTTTTACCAACACTTACGTAAACTTGTCCAGAGCGGTTTGGAAGGAAGCGAATTGTTTAATGTAGATGCAAAATCATTACGCTAAGCACAGCGAGTGACGAAAGTACAATGATTACGGTATACACAGTAAGTTTCCCAGTTTCTAAGTGAAGGGCTTCGTCTCCAATTTCAATAATTTTTTTTTTCTGCGGTTATTTATTGCATCCAGTACCTCATGTGTGAGCCAGGGACATTACAAATTTCTTTTATGTCCTATCCGCAGCGGCACATGATTGTTAAAAAGATCCTATTGATGCATATGAAATATTTTTTCAATTACCAGAACTCCAAAAATTTGTTAATTCATTTATTTAAAAAAAAAATTTCATTATAGACCAATCTAATTTGAGCTAGGCAAGCACTTTTGCCGAAATGAGCCACTGTGCGGCCATGTAAGTTTGTAGAAATTTCTTCTTCTCTGCGACAAATTGAGGAATAGGCTAAGAATCTTAATTTTTCTTTAACCATTGTGGATTGGTCCACTATAGAGAATTTTCTATCAATGCAGAAGCCAAAGCGATAAGAGCCAAGAGCAACTTGGAAGTCACACCATGCATAAACATTGGACTTTTGAACAGCAGCATGTAATCAAGCGAGTAATAGCACAATTCAAAAAGTGGAATTGCGAGTTGCTTAATCGGAGCGACAAGAGTCTTCGCTGCAACGATTTTGGTTTGAATTTCCGCGTTTGTAAGAAAGAATATGGTATATCGCGAATAAATGACGGAGAGTAAGCGAAGCGGAGTTATCAGAAAAGCCATGTAATTAAAAGGATCTGTAGTACCGATGTGACGTGGTACGTTCATAGATGTAAGAAAATGTAGATCCTTTCCAATTCTACTCCATTTTACGGCAATGTTATAAGGACGTTGATCATCCCAGTCAAGTTTTTGATGCCATAATTCTCGTAATACAATCTTTAGCTGTACAATCAAACGGGCACAAAGCCAGAGAGGGTCGAAAAGAGTTTCATCTGGCGTGGGTATATATGAAAAGAAAAGCAATCTTGTTTTGAGTTTCAGTAAATACCAAGTACTTGTACCCACGAATTAGTTGCACTATTTAGAAAAACATATTCCACGATCTCCTTCCGAAAGTAGCTCTGGGTCATTGCGACTTGCTAGGTTCCAGGCCAGCGTTAGCAAGAAGTTCGATTTATTGTTTCTTTTTGAAACGCGCATCTGTAGCAACCGGATACTAATCGGTACTATCGAATCCGATTTACTCCAAAACACGTACCGATTCGTAGGGAATGCAAGACGTATTAAATGTAATCGTAGCTGTGGTCAAGTTCAGATAGCGATTTTTGCCACACTATTCTTTGAAAGTCGCAATCTTCAACAGCCACCCGTATCGGTGAAACATTTTTACGATGTCTGCGGCTAAAACGATTTAATGCCGGCGAACCCGAATGTGAACCGGAAAGATATTTCTTTGAATAGGTGGGCCTATCATAAGAGATTGACTTAAAAATAAAATACATTAGGGCTAAACACAAAAGAGGGGCTAATTTTGCGCATGTGTCCTAAAGCCGAATAAACATCTATAAATTTTGAGTATTTTTGATGCAGTAAACCATTCTTACTAAATCGTCTCTCCAAAGACTTCAAACAAACGTTAAAAAATAGATCTGCTAAATTAAGTTTACGAGTATGTTATGAGACGTGATCCCAATCTTTGCAGTTGAACGCAATAGTTGGTAATTTTGACGTGATAGTCCTTAAAACGTAGGAATTAACTGGATGACAATGCTATGTGAATCAAAACGAGACGAAATCAACTTTGATATAAGGCTCCTGAATTTTGCCGCACATATTGTTATTGGAACAATGAACACTTGCATTGCTCCTTTTAAGGTCAAGTTATTCGACGCAGGATTTTGATATAAAAGAAACCTTCGAGTCCGGAACGATTAACATACGAACATGATGATAAAGCTGTAGTCAAAAATGTGAGGTAGGAAATCAATGCAATCTGTAGAATGATTTACGACGTATTGAGAAGAGTTTACCGATGTAATAGACATTTCCGAATAAAAAGTTTGAGGTATTGAATTTGATCTGACCTTAGGAGAATTATTAAGAATACTGATCGAACTAAGATGAATCAATGTATAATGACGCGAAATAGTTTTTGCACCGAAATTTGGACTGACAACGAGCCTCATTATATCCACTGTTAGCTATTAAAACAAAACTTCTCAGATTTTACTAAGTCTCTCTTGTTCTCAAGACTCATCGCAAGAAACTATGTACACTGCGTTAGCATGTGAACTGCATTACACTTGGGGCAATTGTTCAATAATGACACATGCATACTTTTCAAAACCTTGATATCAAAATGTATTAATGACCACGTGTTACAATTTGTCTTTCAAAACGAGCGGACTTTTAGGTTTAATAATGTGCGCACACAGTAAACGAGTCAGATGGCAAAGATACTTTTTGAACAGACCTAACGAAAAAGTTCTCATACACCAGGTTACTGTAAAGCATGGTAATGGGAGCCTTGGTGGGGAGTTCAGTGAAAATCAATGGCATTTTGAAAGGAGGATTATTTTCAAATAGTCTGATCAAATTTGCCCGATTTTTTTTTTTTTTTTTTTTTGAGAAATGAGCATTTTTCATTAAAGTGATGAGAATTTAATCCTAGGAGCTACTTTTTAGCTACAAGTTATGAAACGTGCAAAAGTGAATACATTGGAACAATTTCTCATTGGTTAAGTTAATGAAAATCAAATTATTTTTTACGTTTAAAACAGGGTAACTTAAACAGTCTAAACAAATAAAATGAGTTAAAGTAAAATACTGCAATCCTGACTTTCAATTTCAGTAATAACAAGGTTTTTACATTTTTGATATGGTCTTGCTCGCCTCTACAGGAGTTCATTACAACTCGAGGACGTAGTAAACTTGTCACCGCCCGTATTATACGTTGCAAAATGTAATTTCGAGGTACAAAGTAGCGACCGAATGCAAATATTTTTTTAGGGGCTACATTAAATCGCTAGCTTAATTAGACAAATTTGCATCAAAGTGGTTTTTCCTTAGAATCCACTACTGCTCCTGACCGAAAATTGTATTTATTTTCTAATTTCTTTACTGTAAAGTACAAAGGAGTCTACGAAAATTATCGAAAATTATTACCATTGCGTAAATACATATGTACATATTTGTATATCTGACAAATAAATTAGCTCCTCTATAACGTTCATTTATTTTATATTTGATTCACTCGCTAGCTCTTTGCACAGTAATACAAATCACAAATCACATCAATTTAAAAATGCATTTTTCTAACATACAATTATGTATGGATACGAAGGTCATATGCATATCGTATAAAATAAAGATTTTTACCTGTGCAGCTGAACAAAGCCCTAAAACTGCTCCCATATAAACTGCAAACAAAACTTAAAATTTTAAGTCAAAATCTGTTAATACAAGGCCGCTTCCGGTTCTGTGCGTACTTATATTCTATACTTTTGATAATCAATAAAATAAATAAAGCAAAACAAAACAGCGCGATCACAATTTATAAATCTTAAAGATAGAAAATTTTCCATATTTCGGTCATTCCAAAATGGTATTTCCACTAATTGGCCCAAATCTAGTACTCAGCCGTTGTAGAATATGGATGAATGCATGCCAAGTTAACTAGCGCGTTCCATAGTCGAGGGTTTGAAATTTCAGTCAAATCGGACATACGGAACGGCAAATTTGTCCATAAATGCAGATGACAGTTACATAAGTCATAGACGTCATAATTGAATATTTACTTTCAACACTTATTAAAACTTTGATGCTTTTATGAAAATAACTCATTCGTTCCTAGTATTAAAAAATATAAATGAGGATAAAATGGGTGGCGTATTGATGAAAAATTATGTGAAAACTTGTACTACGAAAGTAAAATTAATTAAATTAAATGTCAAGATATGGTTTTTGCTGCAAACGATCTTTCAGTCTTAAAAAATTCTTGCAAATTTCGTCGCATTAAATATATCGACGCAGCTAACTCTAATATGGTAAAAAAAAAGCTGTAGTGTCTTACGTAGTAAATCACAACCATATTCACATATTAATGACGAAAACAGAGAAGGGTTATCTATAAAGAATCCAATCCAGAGAATACTAATACCACCGAAAATATTAACCTAAAAGTGGAAGTGTAAGCCGAGATAGACAACGCGGTATAAGAAAACGAAACTTCTCACCTGGCTTGTTTCAGTTTGAGTAGAAATGTGTTTTTTATTTCAATATTTTTTATTTATTGTGTTGTTCAATAAGTTCTGCAGTTTTTATAGGGTTTAAGTTAAACACACATTTTTGGTATAAAGGCTTATATTTAATTTATCGGATATTGGCTTCCGTCCAAATTGTTTTGGAGAGAGCGGAACAGATGGTAATCAGCACAAGATCTGGAGAGTATGGTGGGTGCTGCTTGAATTTAACTTTAGTTCCGTTTATAAAGCTGTGTGTAGTCTGGTGTTGTTGTTGAATGGAATACAACTTCATTCCTATTCCCCAACTCTGGCCGTTTTTCTTCCACTTTCTGTTTGAAAGTATCGAGCTGAGCCCAATATTTAATGGCACTTATTGTTTGATTGCGTGGAAGTAACTCGAAGTAAAGTACACTTCGCCATTCCCACTACATGCTCAACATAACCTTGTTTAACGACCGATTGCGGCTTTTCCCCAAGAGCGCACAATGATCTCTCACGACGAATGTTGTAAACCACAAGTTTTTCGTCTTCCGTAACCACTTTTTTCAGGAAAGTTGCCAGTGAGTTCCATCTCAACAAAGATTCACAAACCACTATGCGATCTATGTTTTTCGGTTTCGACGATGCAAGTGCCATTCATAGACATGGAGCAGACAGCATTATGTTTTGGAAACATTCAATTCTACTCTGTTAGTGGTTGCCGAATTAGTTATGTGTTAAACTCAGAATTTAGTGAGCTTAATATTCGCTGTCGTTCCCGTTCAACAGAAAAGCAGGGACGTGAGCCAGAGAACGAATATGAAAAGCAGAGACTACTCTCGACAGAAAAGGGATATATTGGATAGCAGACAAAAAATCGTTGATAGAAATTAAAAAGAATGTCGGAGACAGAACGGAGCGCTGGTGCACGCCAGCCTTTATTTTATGGATATCAGACTGAAACCATCCAAGGTAACATGAATTGAACGTTCCGAAAGGTAGTTTCTAATCCTATGAAGAAGAGATTAATTAAGAGATCCCAAATGCACAATTTCGACAAAAGAGCCTGATGCTAAACTCTGTCAAATGCCTTAGAAATATCAAGTGCAACTATCTTGGTTTCGGCAGATTGATTGGTTCCACTTTTCGGTGAGACATGCTATCAGATCACCAGTGGACCTGTTGCTACGAAAACCGTGCTACGAAACTGTACGGTCATTGAGATGTTTTCGTGTTTCGAGATATTTCATGAGCTGACGGTTTATCAGCGTTTTCATGAACTTGGAAAGAAGGGACGTACGCTCAGTGGGTAGGAGAGAGAAGAAGAGAGAAGGAGAGAGTAGAAGATTCGCCTTTTTTAGGGACGGCCTGAATAAATATTGTTTTCCATCTCCTCGAAAAGAGTCCTAAAGAGTAGGATTTGTGAAAAATACTTCTTCAGAAGAGGATATACCATCTGGACCAGTAGATTTGTGTATATTAAGATATCTAAGTACTCTTTTTACTACGAGTAAAACTTTCACGAGTGTGAAAGTGGGTTCGTCCGTTTCAAATTCCAATGCAATCAAATGTGTTGAAAGAATTTTGTTCTTTCTTTTAGTGTTTTGCTTAAGAGCTTATATTGTTGGAAATAATGATAATGTTGTGTTTATCTTTCTGAGTATAAATTGTTTATGGAATTCGTTGTTGGAGAGGGTATTAGGAGATGATATATGTGTTGAAATAATTTAGTTCTTTCTTATATCTTGCTGACCAAAATAATTTGAGGAATCTATGTTATTAATTTAAGTTAAACAATTTTATGAAGAAATTCGCAATATTATATCAAAAAATGTTGTTGGTCGTTATCTCCTTGACCATATTGTATAAGAAAATAAATATGTATTGTACATATCATTTTAAACTTTTAACAATGTGTTTTATCTTTTCGAACACATTGTTTATGGGTCTTCTTCTTTATCTCACTGACCACCGTATTTTGTTATGTTTTTTTTTCTTTTTTAAGGGAATTTAGTGAACAATTTTCAAGATCATGTCAATGAGTTGTATTTAAAATCTTGGCCTTTATCTTTTTTAACATATTGTTTGTGAAATTTGTGGAAAAAATTAATGCGAGAAATAGTGGTGATCTTGTATTACTTATCCGGACCTTAGAAAATTAGAAATAATGCGAAGTTTCGGGTATATAAGCTCTGATGTATAAACTATTAGCTACCAGTTTACTTCTTTTAATTAAACATCCAACGAAAAACCAGATTGAAATACCCCCGAGAACCTGGAAGATTCTTTTAGCGGCACAAGTGGATCAGTTTCTCATGGAGCAAGTAGGGGAACCCCTAACGGAAGACGCTGAGGCTGAGCTAGAGGTGCTTCTGAATGAACTCCTAGAATAACATGAAGCAGAAACATAACTTTGGGGGTCAGAATACATGAGTGTGGAGGAAGCTTTTGAAGCGTTCAGGCAATATCTGAAACAGAAGGATATAAGTATTGCCGGGTATATTGAGAGTCAGCATATCTTTTATAGACATTTTAAACTGGAATTTGACAAAAATAAAGAATTTAAGATTCGCTGTTCCTACGAAAACAATTTCAAGAAAAGGTCTCTGGTCATTAGATGTTTCGAGTATCGATAATACGAGTCAGAAAGTATTTTTAGTAGTGATGAAATAGAGCACGTTACAAGGTTTGACACAGATTATAAATCGAATTATGGACTACTGGATTTTAGGAGAGCAAACAAACATACCATATGCAGATATCTTAAGAAATAATGAATAAAAATAAGAAACAATTTTCGTAATGTACTGGGAAAGAGATTTCTTTTATTTATTCATGAATTGTGTTCGCGTGGAAAATCAAGCCATTTCACATATATTTGGTCTCCTCGACTCGACTAAGACTTTGTAACCATTTGTAATTACCGTTGAAGCTGAATTACTTCCACATTTTCTCTTTTAGCGTTCCATTGAAGCTTTCCACAATTGACGCTTTCAATACACTATACGTTAAATAGTGATTAATATTGTGTTTCTTCATTAACTCTTGAAAAAATTTTTTGAAAACCTCCCTTTCATCGCCCGTCTGTAAATTGTTCGGTTTGCAAAGAGAAATATTATAAATTGTCTTCATGCCCTCTGTCACCAATGATGGCGTTTTGTTTTTTTAATGGGACAGCCAAGCATATTTTGAAAAAGTATCAATAACTGTCATTAGATATTTGTGTCCCTAGTTCTCCTGACTGTATGGCATTATTTAAACTTGCCATAAATCATCTAATCCTGTTATTTTAACTCGTCGCTTATTAAAACGCCTACGCGCAGGTTTGCAATTCCTCTACAACGTTTCGTTTACTCATCATTATATGGAATAATAAGAAAAGCCAAATATTTCTCTTTAAAACTAAACCATACTGATATATTAGGGATTTTTAATTTTTTTATTCTTTAGTCTTTGATACAATGCCATTATTTGTATGTATCACATGTATGTTGGTGCACTTTTTAAAAAATTAAAATCTCATCAAGCATTAAAGAGGTTTTCAGGCCAGACGTCATAATTTATGAACCAGCAGATGCTTACTAATGGATTTTATATTATTTAAACAATTTTAAACTAGAAGGAAGAGGAGTATGCGCAGTTAGTTCTAAACCGCCAGATAAGAAATATGGCATTTATCTATGAGTTCTATTCGCTTGGAAAACCACCATTTCAGAAATGATTTCTTCGATTTTCTTTTCAGTGTTATTTTTAAATTTCTCGAGGTCATCATAGAAAAACTTTCTAAACTTATTAAGTAAATTAATCGTATTCAAGTTTTGCATATCGAAATATTCGCGCAGTATTTTCTCATCTTTTTCAAGTTTTTTATCTAATGCATTTTTTAAATTCTTTTACTATCCGAATAGCGACATATTTTTTCGTTGTAACATCGTCCAAATCGTAAGGTTCTTTAATGTTTTTTGATTGCATTCCGGTTCCCATCAAAATATCCATTTAAATGTAATAATATAAACGCCTTAGTTTCATCGATAAGGCTGTTAAAGCTATTATCAATATACTCCCGCACAACGATCAGTGAATTATGTAGAAAGTCAATAAATCGGCTGATGTAGAGCACTTGATTCCCCCACATTGTTAAGACATTTTTCTTCGATATCAAAATCACCATAGGGTAATAGTTTAAATCATTTCCCAGGAGGCCCTTTAGGACCCCGATAACTGCTTTGCACTTCACCCGAACTTGTCGACACTCATTTTATTTATAACAATTAATCAGCTATTATTCAGTGTTAATATACGATACTTGCCTCGCGTATCTCCTCTACAATAGAGTTTATTTCATTTCTGAGGTTATTATTACCTGCGCTTTGGGATGCAATTAAAAGTCGTAATCTGTCTACAAGTTTGTTTGGGTTATGCCAGTACGCATAATCGATAGGGTTGCTAGAGTATATCATATCAGTTGTACTTAAATAAGATTTACCAACTTTGCTTTTCACATTTTGGGGTAGATTTTCAATTAAGGATTGAATAATTTGTTTATATTTTTGTAAATCCTCATCAGTACGAGTATATTGTGATCTTTTGATATTTTTTTAAAAAAAATTATCTCATACAACTTATCTGTTCTGCTGAAAATTTCATCATCGATAACAAAGTCATTGTTTTCGTTAAAATGAAAATTAGATCTACCCAATTTCACAGAATTTAATTTCCTATCAAAAAACAGACCATAGGCTTTGTCATGATTCTCATTTGATGGATTCACATCAATGATCACTACCTGTATAAGTAGGTATTCTAAATGAAATTTTTTCTGTTGAGGAAGTTACCATAGGGGATGAGGTCTTAAAATTTTGTTTAATTTTCGTTGTTTCTTTAGGAGTACTTTAAAATTTATATCGTCGTCTAGGTTGTTCTACATTCCTTACTATATTGTTATTTAAACCGCTGGCGCTTTATTTATTTTTTACAATTTCTTTTATCAGGTCAATCATTGGTTGGAAAGTATTTTCAAATTCTCTTTCCTTTATCATTTTACCAGTTTAAAGGAGCATGTACTTTCTTTGTAAGTCTTTTCTAGCTTTAATGATTTTATTTAGTTTATGTGGACTTACATTAATATTTGCTTTCAAAATAAATCGACATATGAGGATATCAACTGACCAGCTTCTAACAGGGCGGTTCCTATCAGGGCTGTCCCTATTAGAGCTGTTCCCATCAGGGCTATTCCTATCAGGGCTATTCCTATCAGGGCTATTCCTATCTGGGCTGTTATTATCAGGGCTGTTTCTAACGATATCTGTTACTACCATACCGGTTCCAAACTGAAGAATTCCTTTAAACAACGGTTGAAGAAGTGAACACTCTCGCAAAATCACCATCTCTTTAAATGATTTATTAAATCGACCTTTATTTATAGCGAAATCTTTGTTAATGATCAAGAACCCATATAAATCTTTCCAGAAACTGGAGCACAATTCTCGAAACTGATTGAATGACATATCGGAACTTATATGGTCGTTGTATTGTATATATGTTTTAGATTAAGACCATCCTGTTTAAAAGAATTATGTAATTATTATTAATTATCACGAATCATCCCATGAAGGATCGACTGACGTTCTGAACGACATCCGATTTGGCTGAAAAGTGGTAGAAATACTCATTGGAGTGATACAAATCATAAGGCAAAAAAAGGTTTGCAGAATTCGATATAGTTTGCTTCTAACGGAACTTCAAAAATTGGCAATAAATCTAAATTTGTGCTTTCTTTTATATTTAAAAAAAATCATAACTTTGACTCCGCTCATCAGAATTTGATTAAATATACCTTGTTGAATGCAGGAAAAGGTGAACTTTAAAAGATTTGGAATAATTTTTATTTTCAAGGACGAAGGATATTCCAGAATATCCTTATTACATATATCCTCGAATAACTCAAAAAATGGTATTTTTTTTTTTTTTTTTTTTGTATATATAGGGTTTTCCAATAGTTACTCGAAAACTTTGAATTTAATTTGTGAACGCACTCTTTTACTAATCACCAAACTGTCACTGTCAATTTATTTAGTAAACTCAACATTTTCATCATAATAAAGAACACTAACGAGCAACGACTGCAAATTTTAAAAATTTTCTACAGATATTCGGAGTTGGTGACTGCAACTTTAAGAGCGTCAACTCTAATTTTTCGTCGTAGTTCTCGCCCTAGTAGACAGGCAATAACGAGTTTAGTGCAAAAATTTGAGTCTACATATTCGTTGTGTGATGTTGCCGTGTCAGTGTGACAACGGCTTGGTCGAAGTGTCGAAAATATCGCTGCCGTTCAGACGTCCGTAGCAAACGATCTAAATCAGTCAATTCCACGGCGTTCTCAAGAATTGGGCATCGCTCAGACCACATTATGGCGTATTTTGCGTAAGGAACTTGGTTTACACCCATACAAGCTGATACAAGCTGACTCAAGAATTGAAGCCGACGGACAATTTGAAGCGACGTACATTCTCCGATTTTGTTCTGGAGAAGATACGCCAAGATGATGAATTTCATCGCAAAATTATCATCAGTGACGAAGCTCATTTTTGGATCAATGGGTTCGTCAATAAGCAAAATATGCGTTATTGGTCGGGTGAAAATCCAGATGTACTTCATGAATCACCACTTCATCCACCAAAAATAACTGTTTGGTGCGGTTTGCATGTCGGCGGCGTTATTGGGCCATATTTTTTCGTCGACGATAACGATCGTCACGTTACGGTGAATGGTCAGCGTTATCGCGCCATGATCACCGATTATTTTTGGCCCGAATTGGAAGATATGGATTTGGACGACATGTGGTTTCAGCCACAAGCCACACAGCACACGCTACAATCGATTTATTGGAGAGTAAGTATGGTGAGCGTGTTATCTCAAGACATGGGCCAGTCGATTAGCCGCCTCGTTCGAGCGATTTAACGCCACTTGACTATTTTCTGTGGGGCTACGTTAAGTCATTGTTTGAGGATTTTAGAAGTTAGGCTTAATTTATTTGCACTCTGCAATCCTCTAGATTTACCACCTCATCAACCCAGTGGTCATGATTTGTGGCCTGTACGACAATGGATGGTTGCGATGCAACCAAAATTGAACACAAAATTGGTAACTTGCTCTACGTGTAGGAAAAAATTAAGTCAGATCCGAAATTCTGATACAACGCCATCATTGCTAAAGGTTTTTTTTTTATAATTCCGCGCGCGCACCAAGGGGATATGAATAGCATTTTACAGGCTTTTCACCATGGTGCGGGCGGGTGGTGTAGTAGTTTGAAACTCAGGTGTATTAGGTTTTGATATTTTTCCAAGAGGGGGTTATCAAACTGGAGTCAGTGCATCCTCAACCAGTGGGTCTTAATACGTTCTAGTTGTTAGTTCTTTACATTTAGCCCAGCCAGCAACCACTCCAACATCAGTGTTATGCCTTCATGTCAGAGTTGACGCCGACGGGTTTACATATAACTAGATACAAATTCCATGAAAAGACTTTTTCAGACTTTTTCAGAGAATTGCCTCGCACGGGATTCGAACCCGTGACCCTCTGCTTGAAAAGTCTATGCATATACCACTACACCACAGCCACCACAAGATCAAACTAAAGTTTGGCCCTTAAAAATAACAAAATTAAGAGTCAACTTTAGTGTTAAAGTCGATTTTAACTCTAAACTGTAGAAATAACAGGCAATTTTCATTAAAGTCGACTTTATTTTAGGAAAAAGTTAAGATTCGACCCACCGCTATCCAAATCCAATCTAAAGTGACAGTTCAAGAAAACTTATTTGGAAAAAAAAAGTCAGACGAACGTATTTATTGTGATTTTAATATTTTAGGCAATGTGAAGCAAGTTAGAAAAAGAAAAGTGTATAAAAACAGATTTAATCCATTTGAACAATAAACAGATGCGGAATTCAAAAGAGATTATAGGTAAGAATGTACTAATCAATTCAACAGAAGTTACAAAAGAAAATGCTTAAAAATAACATTTTTTCTTTTACAGATTTAACAATATTTTTTGGTGTTTATAAAGTTATTTTAGCTGAGGTACTCGGTTCGGAATTTACATTTTCTTTTTGAAGTTTTTCCTTGATAAAATGTGCATCGCTTTCGAATTCGGCTACTTCATCTCTAAAATTATCTGGAATCAGTTCCTGAATCGCGAAGTCAAGCTCATCAGGTTATTTGGGCTCATTTCCACCACCAGTTGCGGATTGCTCTCTTCGGAAGGTAGAAATATGTGAACGCACATTATTTTTCATGCGTCTCCACTGTCCTTCAAAATCTTTACCGGCAGTGTACAGATCCGTTCTCTTTCCCGTCTCTAGAAAATCAATAAATTACTTTCTAATTTCTGTTCTTTGTTCTTTGAATGTACACTCAAGCCAAATAAACTTACTTTTTCCATTTTTTTGTATTGAGTCCTTTTTTAATTTGTTAAAACTAATTCACATAAAAAAGCTATCCGGAAAAATCAAATTCAAAAGTCAGATGTCATTTTTTCTTCCGAACTGTCATTCACAATTGTAGGTATAGGTTACATATAGATAGCTGAAGTCGACATCGACTTTTGCCATCGTTTTCATTGACTTGTGACACGGTGCATTGTCTTGATGAAACACACTTTCTTTTTCTTCAAATGCGGCCGTTTTTCTGCGATTTCGTCCTTCAAATGCTCCAACAACGCAATGTGATAGTCGCTGTTGATAGCTTGCCCCTTTTGGAGATACGGATACGGATGCCATAACCTTGCCAGCCGACTGTTGAGTTTTTGGTCGTTTTGGACGAGGTTCGTCGCCTGCTCGCCACTCAGCAGATTGCCGACTTCACTCTGGTGTGAAGTGATGGAGCCAAGTTTCATCCATTGTCACATACCGACGCAAAAATTCGGCTTTATTGCGGTTGGACAGCTTTAAACACTCTTCTGAATCATTAACATATTGTTGTTTTTGGTCAACTGTGAGCAAACGCGGCATCCACTTTTAACAGAGCTTTCGCATGTCCAAATATTCGTGTATGATATATCCAACACGCTCTTTTGATATCTCCAGAGCCTCAGCTATCTCGATCAACTTCACTTTGCGGTCACTCGTAATCATTTTGTGGACTTTTTTGATGTTTTCCTCTGAAACAGCCTCTTTTGAACGTCCACTGCTTGCATCATCTTCGGTGCTTGTATGACCACTTTTAAATTTTTCAATCCACTTGTGTGTGGTTCGTCCGGGTAACACTTATCAAGCCATTTCTTTGCATCGGTTGCATTTTTTCCCATCAAAAAGCAATGATAAATCAACACACGAAATTGCTTTGAATCCATTTTTTTCACAATAACAAAAGTTGCTTCACTCACAACGCTATATCTCGAGAACTAATCGTCTGACAGCTGTCAAATTTATACACGTATCTTTTGAAAGTTGGTGCTAACTGAATATGGTATGGATTTTATTCAAGTGGTGCCCTCTCTTAGAAATGGATTTTTCAGCCCATGTATTATATTGAAGAAGATACATTCGACAAGAGAAGACTTAAAATATGTGCAGTCCAAATTGAAAAAATTTATGATGAAAATTGCAGAGAAAGTTTTCTCTGTTACTATAGATAATGATGAAGATAATTCTAGAGAAGAAGAATAAAATTTCCATAAAACTACAAGCAAATACACCAAACTTGTTTTGTTGTCTTTACTTTCAAGAGAATGGAGCGTCGACAAAATTATAGGATCAACAAGCTATATGATCAAGAAATCTAGAAAACTTCAAGAAGAGCAAAGCGTTCCATCAACTTATGGGAAAAGCTTAGATGTTGATATCAAGCAATTGGTAGAAAGCTTTTACTGTGAAAACGATATCAGCCGTTTAATGCCAGGAAAAAAAGACTACGTATCTATTAAGGTAACAAAAATTTATTTTCTCAGGTTAAAAAATAAGACATTTTGCTTTTTTATTAGATTGAAAATCAGAAAAAAATATATTCAAAAACGCCTGATTCTGGCTAACCTTAGGGAGATATATTATAATTTCAAAGAAGTTCATAATAATGTTAAGATTAGATTTTCCAAATTCGCGTCGTTAAGACCAAATAATTGAATTTTGGCTGGGGCATCAGGAACTCATTCTGTGTGTGTTTGCACCATCCATCAAAATATCAAACTCATGTTTGAGGGTAGCAATATATCAAGGCTGATAGAAAACGAAGATAAGCAATGACAGCAGAGCCTGCTTAGCTTTGGTAATTTGTGACTCTTCTGATACAAATTGTTACTTGGGCAAGTACCTTAATTGCCCAAACTATTCTAAATTAAGAAGAATCTTTGACACTGCTTTTAGTAATCACTTCTAGAAGACGTAACATACTATCAGTAGAAGTGAGAATTTAAAACTCTGAGGTTTTCACTCAGAGTTTTTTGAAACGGCTTGGTGTTTTCATTCGTCATGTTTTTATAACTGATTAACAAAACATTTATATAAAGGAAGTCAAAATTCTCTTAACGAAAACGGGCATACTTGTTTTATTGGACTTTTCCGAAAATTATGGTTTTGTTGTGCAAGATGCAATGCATCTGTTAGTCGCCTGGACTAACGAACAGGCGACGATTCACCCTTTCGCAATATATTACCGGAACCAGATGGATGCTATTAAAAATGAAAGTTTTGTTGTCATCAATGACTGCTTAAAGCATGACATATCGCAGTACACTTATATCAGCGCCATCTCTTAAAGTTCTTGCACAAGAAACGCCAACATTTTAAGAAAATTATTTATTTTTCCGATGGATCTGCTGAGCAGTACAGAAATAAAAAGAATTTTTTTTTTTAATTTAACATTGCATGAACAGGATTTTGGAGTGAATGCTGAATGAAACTTTTTTGCGACCTCTCATGGTAAGAGCACATGCGATGGACTTGGTGGTACAATAAAAAGACTGGCTGCAAGAGCTAGCCTACAAAGACCATATAGGGAATACATAACAACTCTCTTACAGTTATATAACTGAATATAAAGAATATGGATTTCTAATGCTTGACCACACAGGAGTATTATGAAGAAAAATTATTGATGGAATCAAGATTTTTTTTATCATATTTCATCTGTTCCACAAGGAGTAATTAAAGGAAAATATTTTTCCTTTTCATCGGAAGAATATGTATATACTCTTAAAAGATAATAAATAATGATTTTTTTAGTTTTAAAGGCCTTGGGATACCAAGTCCCCAGTGTGACCTTTTTTTAAATGAAAATACATATTTATTACAGAATATTTAGCCGCCTATAAAATATTATTTTGATCGAACCCATAGAGACCCCAACTTGAAATTTGAAATGGAAATAGAGGACGAATCTCTCTACTATACAATATAATATAAAATACCAAAATAGCATTTTTTGAGCTATTCAAGGATATATGTAAAAAGTATATATTCTGGAATATCCTTCGTCCTTGAAAATAAAAATGATCCCAAATCCTTGAAAGTTCACCTTTTTCTGAATTCAACAAGGTATATTTTATCAAATTATTATGAGCAAAGCCAAAGTTATGATTTTTTTAAATATAAAAGAAACATAAATTTTGATTTTTGAATTTTTGAAGTTCCGTTAGACGTAAACTATATCGATTTCTGCCAACCTTATGATTCGTACCACTCCAATGAGTATTTCTACCACTTTTCAGCCAAATCGGAGGGAGGTCATTCAGAGCTCCCCATAGCTTCGGCGATTTATCGTGGAATGACCCTTAGGTATATGAATATATAATTGACATAGATAAAAGTTTCCACTTCGCTGTGCCGCCCATGCAAAAATAATCTCGAATGTTGTTTGCTTATCACATGCCACATCATAAAATATAAAAATAGAATCACCTTTTGCTTCGGAAGGAAGTTTAATTTCACAATTATTTGAAAATTCCTTATATCCCACTCCCGGAATAGATTTTATTAGTTTTTTGAAGTAGTTATAGTGTACTTCATTTAGTGATTTTGGGCAAATATAAAGGTTTTTAAATTTTCGGACTCAAAAGAATACTAAACATGACATAAGTTTTACCACAATTTGATGGGTCTGTAATTATTCCTCGAATACTATTTGGGAAAAATTCACTATGTTTAATTTTCATTATGATTTTATTATCATAGTTTTCAAATTTATTAGCATCTGCTTGCTTTATGAACCTCATTTTATTAAATGAAAGCATTCTGTATAAATCGTTATGTTTTATAGATTAGATATTCATAATAATCAACATGCTCACCAAGGATAAAGTAGTATAACATGCTTGAATTTAGTGTTGAGCCTATCAGTACGTATGAAGCTTGTCGCGAACACGACATCGTATACGCTAATTATTAAATCTTGAACAGCAGAAATATTACAGACAAAATTCTAGCTGAAAAAGCCTGACAAAAGATTCTTCAATTTCAGAAAAATTGAATAGTATATTGGTAACAAATATGATGAAGGCAAAAACAAAGCTTGGGATGGGCTGTCAAACTAAACGAACCAAATTCAAAAAAAGAAATTTTTGTAAAAGAAGTAACTTATTTAAAAAAAAAACTGTCAGAGAAGCTAGAAATGCTATTAAGGATCCTATAAGTGCAGATCCATATGCACTTACGGTATATTCAATACCTTGCAAGCAGCTTAATAAGTTATGAAAAATAAACGAAACGATCTTAATGTCCCTCGCGTTATACCACTACCGAATATTGGAGTTTTTTTTTTACCTCTTTTACCTATATTAGCTGGACTATTAGCGATAGGATCAGTACCTGTAGAAGTTGTTGATATAGCTAAAGCAGTAAATGAAGCAAAAGCTGACAAGCAGTATTTGGATGAAAAATGGAAGGAATTAAAATAAAGCAGGGTAAGGGACTTGATCTACAGTTCTAAAAAAAAGGATATAAGCTTTATTTAAAAGCTCAAGACTCAAACAACTTTTAGGTTTGCTACCCAATCGTGCTCTCACCAATATGGATGTTAAGTAATTTGGAAGAACCCATATTACTTTTTTTCGAAGTGTTTACATTAGAGACTAATTACCAAAAAGTACGAATGTTAAGAAATATGATTTTATAAATTTAGATGAGAAGAGCGGACAGAATCACATTAGTTAGCCTGTGTTAATATTCAACATACAATAAAATACTTTGATAATTTTGGTAATTTTAAACCACCAATAGAATTTGTAAGATATCTAGGTAAAAATATTCAATATAATCGTACTTATAACAATTGTCAAAATTTTAATACATTTATATGTGGTCATTTATGTCTGCAATTTCTACTTGAATGTTAAATTTAAATAAATGAAGAATATAAAAATGTTTCATTTCTATTGCATCAGCAATATCACTAACACTTATATTAAGTGGGAACAAATCCACTCTACCTACAGAGTATTTTTCAAAAATTATTTTTAAGTCTGGTTACGTGTGTGGTTTGGTTGATTTTCAGACCTATAATTCCATACCGAATATAGATTCGTTTAATAAGCGTTTTCATTTCGGTGGTAGTAACGAAATACCTATTCCTATTGACCCATACGAAATTGAAGATATAAATAAAAGTATTTAGGAGGCTACCAATCTACAAAATATAAAAATCCAAACATAAGATTAATCCAAATAAGGGCAAACAATAATACTCTTAACTGTGAAATTTATAGTACTACAATATATAAATCGATTTCTCTCATTCTAGTTCCATAGGCTCGCTTTTAGGATTCAGTAGGAAAAAACGAACTTCTAACAAATAAAACGAATCAGATCTTTATGTAAACATAAAAAAAAATGAACATTGTACGTATCGAATGTAACTCGATTGACGAAACATATATCAATAGTCAGCCAGCCCATATACTATGTACATGAATTTTCTATTAAGGTTAGCCCTGGATATAAAATAGTAGAGATTCCAAGAAATATTATCTATTTACCTGTGAACTCTAATAGAATAAGTTCAATAACTTTGAATCTCTTGGAACAAGAGAGAAATCCAATAAACTTTCGAGGAGAAACTATAACAGTTCGATTACATCTTAAGGCACAACAGAGATAGTATACGAATATTTTTCACCTAAACTAGATTATATGTAAAATAACAGGTAGTACAGCCACTACTGTTAATATATAATCAACACCTGTTGTCTTACAGAACAAAATAAAGTTTTTATTATATCTAGGATATAAATTAAAAAATTTAAAACCAATTCCCTTAAGTATGTTAAATATTTTTGAAAAACCGAGACTTGAGAGGGTATCTCAAAACTGGAATATCATACATACTCACCATACCTGAACAGTTTCGAAAAAAATGATATTATTCAAATTTGTATCCAACATCAAAACCTTAATATTTTACCTTCAGAAAGCTACATCTATATTGAGGACACTGTTTAGATTGATGGAATGGCAGTTGCAAAAACAATTCTCATAAATAATGGAATAGCTTTCTTATTCGATGAAATTGGTTATGAGTTAAATGTTGTCGAAATTGACAGCAATCGTAATATATGTATTGCATCAACTATTAAAAACTATATTCCTTTAAATAAAAATGAAAGCGATATGTTACTTAATGCATCGTGGTCCCCAATCAAGGTCAGTTCTTTATTTTTTTAATTTTTGTGTACCTCTAAACAAAATACTGGGTTTTGCCGAAGATTAAAAACGAATAATTCCAAAAGGTCGACCTGATTTAATTCTAACACGTTCGCCTACCGATAAAAAGTAATTTATTGCCGAAGAAGATAACTCAAAGTCTAATTGAAAATACCACATGCTACACTTTCTGATGTGTACAAATTAAAATTATACAAACCTATAAGCGATGAGCAAACAATAAAATTAGTTTTCCGAAACTGGGATCTATACAAGGATAGTACATGATCCAAGTACCATCTATCACATTTGGAATGTAAAAACAACCTCTCAACTGGAAAAACTGCGGTTCCTTATTCTTGCTCTTCAAACCAATACACGTAATTTGTTAAAAGGAAATCTAACTATGTTCTTATTTGCTTATTTGAATTCGGAGGCTCACCTTTGTGAGGACTTAAATTTATCTTTTATTAAAAATAAATACAGCTTGTTGTACAATATGTATAGTGACTTTTAAAAAAACCTACTACAATCGACGTATTGCTGAACCGTTATTGCCGAAGGATTTATTTAAAACTCAGGCAACAATTTTTGTAATAGATTGTAGACATCAAAGTGAATCAATAAAAACCAGCCCTGTAGACATCCGTATTGAAATTAAAACTTCAAAACCAATTCCACCTAATACATCCACATATTGTTTAAGGTTACATGATCTTATAATTAATAACAAATAGTTTCGCGAGAAATAGAATCAAGTTATTCGAATGTCCATCGGTTATATCACCAATGAATTCACCGGTCTGTGGATCGAGTTCGACTACACGGTTTAACCGAATCGGTATCATAGTTGTATGACAACGAAAGTGAATAAGAATTGATAATAATGCTCGATGACGATTAATAGAGCGAATAAAATCTGAGTTAACAAGAACTTTGATATGATTAGACAAATCAGGGTGTGTTACGTAAGAATTGTAGTCAGCCAACGCATATTATTTTCAAACAATAGTTTAAAACTCTATCTCCCAACATTTCCAGGTAACTGTACAATTTACCTTATCGGAAAATGGTATCATTATTGCAATCGTACGTCAATCATATTTGACATTTGTGAACTAGATAGCTGCAGTATGTATACAAACAGACAAGCAAAGGAACGCTATACTCCGGAAGAACGTGGAATAATTATGTCGATGTTTTTGACCAATAATCGGTCCGTAGTTTTAGCGCATCGTGAATTTCGACGTCGATTACCTAACCGTATCACCAACTGGGCAAACATTCCGACGCTTAGCTACTTGACTCAAACAGAGTGGAACCACCGGAGACCATGCAGGGCGTGGCCGCCAACGGAGTAATCGTTCGGCCGGGAATATCGCGAATTTCTGTGAAAGACTTACTCAAGTTCCCGTACAAATTGCAAACAGTGCATCAGTCAATGCCTCCTGACATTGACGCGTGTAGTTTAGTTAGTTAGTTAAGACTTTTATTTCATGTCATAAAAAGGTAGGTTGATACATTATCACACATTATTTTCAAGTCTAATTAAAGTTTGGTCAGTAGTTGAACGTCTACCAGATTGACATTTATTTAGGCTCCCTACATAAAATATAAATTAACTTACATAGTACATTATAAATATTTGCATAAGATTTACATAACGAAAACTATCTATATTGGTTATTTCAGAAATTTTCCTCCATTTTTCTTTACATTAACGACTTCGTGTAACAACGCGTTTCTATCATGGTTTCCATTTAAAATACTCAGTGTTCTCTCCTCATCTAACACAGTGGCCCCAAAGTATATCAAGCGGTATTCTTTCAAAATAGGGCATATCGCTATAAAGTGGAAAACGTCCTCTCTCACATTGTTGTTACACAAATCGCAAAGGATCGGCAGCCTTGGACGGTGTGGAATATAATAAAGGACGATCAGCTCACCTCTTATTTTCAGTAGTAGACTTATTTTGTCGGTTGAGTTGCTGTTTAAAAAGTAAGTTTTATCTTGTAGATCATATCTGAGTTGCGAGTAGTACATTCTATACTGGGAACCCCGAGCATCGTTTGTGTATCTCTCGTATCTGTCTCGTTTAATTGATGATAATAGCGCGCTAAATTTAGATCTTAAGGCTGTAGCCTGTTCCGTCGTTGTTAATCTAAGATTAAAAACGCATTCGGACGCTAAACGCTCCCAATTTTGGTAAAGATATTTCAATACGTTCAACTTGAAGGCTGCATTTTTCGTTGCGTGAATACCTACCGCTTCCCCCTCTAAATATCATTATCTTCGATATTTAGACATTCCCATCACATGGAGTTTATAAAATAGTGCCTCGCGAGGTATTGAGTCGAAGGCTGCACGGAAATCGACAAAGCAGGCATACAACTTCTTGTGTTGGTTCTTGTAAGTTTCAGCGATGTTAATAAGCGAAAAAATTTGATCTATGGTTAAGTATTTCTTTGTAAAACCCGCTTGAAACTCTCGAAGAATTTTCTTATTAAAGACCCACTGAATGAGCCTATTAAACAAAATTGTTCCGAACAGCTTAGCCGATGTATTTAAGAAAGATATGCCCGATCATCGGTTCGTCTAATCATCATAGTCACATTTTTTGTGCTCTTTTCAAGTTAAAAGGAACATCCGCTGTTTCAAAAATGTTGTTGAATTCTGTAGTAAATTAAAATTGAAAATGAATAAACTCGTGCAGTTTTTATAGAACTCCAAGAGAATGCGGTCGTCTCCCGGGGATTTTCGAACTTTCGCGTGTAAATTACTGTTAAGCCATCCTCAATTACAACAACGAAGAGGAAGATTTTGTGTCAAAAATTTCCACTTAAGCGGTTACGTCAATTAGCAAAATATTACAAAGAGCCATTAGACCACTCAAAGCCACTGTGTGGTGCGGCGTTCATACGGGAGGAGCGATTGGGCCGTATTTATCGAGGACGCCATCGGTAATACGGTCACTGCTACTGGCATCGCTACAGAGTCATGATAAACGACTTCTTACTGCCGGAATCAGATGATCGGGGCTTGGTGAACATGTGGTTTCAACAAGATGGTGCAACCTCACACACAGCCCTGTACTTGTTCTCTGTTGATTTTCCCGTTGGCCGAATTTACCCAAAAATTAATTTAATATGAGCTTAGCCAAAGACCTTTTTCTGGGATTGTTGCAAATTTCTATATAATCTAATATAATATCTTCTTTGTAAAAGAAATCCTCTATATATTTGTTTTTCTTCTCCTCTGTAGTACATTTACTAGGTCATACTGATGTTTCCCGTTTCATTTTAATAAATTTATTTGATCATTTAAGTAAAAAGCCCATCTGATTTTTTAACTCTGTGACATTGAATGGTTGAATATTCCCAATTTTCGCAAATATCTAATACTTTATATCCTTTCTCTATAGCTTTCGGAACTTCGTCAATAACCCAAGTTCCGTGTAAACCTATTTCATCATCGGTATGAGTGCAATGTTCCTCTTGAGATAGTTCATCGCGGCATGTCCTCCATAATGTAAAATGAGTTTATTATTTTGTTTTATGGGAAGTACAGGATGTAATAACTGCTCTGGTGGTAGTATTTTACATTTAATAACTCCGTTGATGTTTTTTTAATTTATTTGAGAACAATCGGTATTAATGAATTTTAGGGTGACCCAATAGAAATTTTCCGTACTTACAAACCCAAGGATAAAGGGAGGACATATCTGTGTACTTAATTTTTTTTTTTACCTTGCTTGCATTTATAATAATTATACATATTTCCTGTACGCCCTCCGTAAAATCCATCGCGGGGATTTGATGGAATATTTTGTATTAATTGATGTAATTTCAAATATTGGAAATCATTATCACTCAGATGTTTTTCAAATTCACAACTCCACATTTCAACAACCTCATATCCAAACTGTTTTAACCATGCCGATTTAGCAAGGGTTTTTTCATAGTGAATATTTAACGTGTCATACGGGTCATTGTTTAAGGACATATCGCGATTGTGTTTTAAACATGTGTGTCCATGATAAAAGCATCCAACCAACTTGTTTGGTTTCCTTACAAAAGCCATCGACTTTCACTCCTGAAGATACAGTTTCTCTTTGCGTAGCTGCATGCTGAATATAACTATTTCGCTTCTTTTCTTCACAGATAAGCCATTTAATTACCTGGACTCCCCTTACTGGGGAGTAATTTTATTGTGTTTAGCTTAAGAAAATTACTACGATACACAAAATAACATGCAGACGCTATTATAACATCTTCTGAAAACGGTTCCACATTGCATTCATCCAAGAAAATATTTCGAAACTTTATGTTGTACATCACTGACATAGTATTCCACAAGCTCACATTGCATATTAAAGTCATTGTGTTTATTTTCTTCATACCATTTTCTAATTCTATGAGTATTATTTTAGTTTCTCCCATAATTAATGTTGATTAAAATGTCGTTTGTTGCAGAATATAATTTAAAATAAATTGGTGTTCATACGATTGTCCGTTATCAGACAAAAAAATAACTTTTCGAAAAGTTTTTCTAACATTAAGAATGTGTTCTAAGAATTCTATTATTGCATTCTGGCCTTTTTTTATATTTTGTTTAAATTTTTACTTCTGGCAAAGGTAAAGTTAAAATTGTTTAATAACACATAAATTTAGTTGGTGAAGTCCAACAAAATCGTTAATCACCTTTTCACCGATGACTCTCCAAATCATAAAACACATACAAAAAAATAATCAAATAAGTGGCGCGACAGCCCGGTGTAGGCTAAGGTCTAGCTTCTCGCACTCGTTTGTGTTTCTCACTTTGTGAATTTTTAGACTTCTGAGCAGAGCCTATTGTTTATTGCCGGTTCCGAACGACTTCCCTGAGAAGCTTATTCATAGGCAAAATTTGACTTTCGGAGGTTTGCCTTTGCCCGCCGAAAGGGTGATGTTGATTTTGAAAATGTTGTGCTCCTACCGGTATTCGAACCCGGGTAGGTGGCGTTACAACAAGTGAGTCAACATATAACGTGTCTTTAAATTTCGGGGTTCGAATATCCTGTTAAATATAACACAAGTGCTCTTGAGGGACACGTTTTCTGCATTTCTTGCAATAAAATTCACCACAAGTATGTTCTCTTTCCGATCTGTACGTTTTATCGACCCAGATACCTTGTGATTGTCAAAACTGGTGTTACCTCTAAAACTCCTGTTGCAATCTTGACATACAATTTCAGGTAGATTTCTAGGACAAGTAGGTGATTGTTGAGATTGTGGACATGACTTCACATATAATTGTATGATTCACTGCAAATTCCACAATAATAACTAAAACAAAATGCTGCTGTCAAAGATCTTATGACGTTAAAGTGATTTTTGTAATATAACAAATTTAGTATCTTATTACTGCTATTTTCGGTATTGTGGCGACTTGTCAGCGAGAACGAGCTCTGAGCTGAAACTCGGGTTTACGCTCTCGCCACTCATCGCAGTAAATTGCAAGGAAAAAGGGGATTACATTTAATTATAAGCCATTGACATTAAATTGTGAAGCTGAACATTAAATTGTTCTTCCTAATAGAGGATAGAGAGATAGAGAGGAACAAGAGTTCCTCCTTAAAAAGATAAGAAATAAGCCATTAAACAGGCCCTCTTGGAAACCACATGAATCCTTACGGTTGAGCAGTGGGCATAACTCGAAACTTATGCACTGTGAGCCTTCCTTTAGAGCCTTCTCTTTAAACACCGATCGCTTTCGCAACTGATTCTGATGTATTCTGCACACTTTATCATCTACTCGCACTTGGTACATTCTTCTTCCGCTGCCTCGAAAAATTACTCCTGGCGTCCACTCCTTTTTTGCTTGATACTGCCGGACGAATACAGGTTCTTGAGGGGAGGACTTAAATCGATCCTCACGAAAACTCCTTCTTATTCTTTCCTCAGGTATCATAGCAGAAAGAATCGTTTGATGCACTCGGCCGTGTAACATTTCTGCTGCGGACAACCCGGATTCACATGGTATAGACTTATAGGTTCCTGAAAATGTAGCTAATCTTGTAACGAATCTTGAAAATTCTTTAAACGTACGGAACATATGCCCGGAATCCATTCGATTCGGGATTACAAGGTGCTGCAGTTAGGTGTTGAATAGCATTCATCTTACAGAAAACTGCGAACTTTTTGGACGCGAACTGCGGCCCGTTGTCCGACACCAGGGACTTAGGAAGGCCCTCCAAAGCAAAAATGGATCTCAACGCACGAATGGTAGCATGAGACGTTGTTGACGGCATCTTGACCACAAACGGGAACTGGACTTAGACTACCACCAACCACAAGCTTTTCTTGAAAGGTCCGACAAAGTCTATATGGATGCGTTCCCACACATCTATTTTCTATAGCCAACTAGAATACTCTTTAGGAGATTGGTAGGCGTTTAACTGACAGATGTCACATAGCTTCACGACTCTCTTAATGTCCTCATCTATCCCCGGCCACCAGCAGTAACGCCGAGTCAGCTGCTTCATTTTGGTTATTCCCCAATGATAAGATAAGATTAAAATGGTTGCTCTGTAGCACGTGTGCCCATATCCAGGTTCACATCAAGAGCCCGGCAATGTCGTTATTTTTGATATTCAACCAATGTGGCTACTGCTAGACATTTCCAACTAAAGATAGCGACTGCTGGAAAGTTTGTTTCTGTTCGAAGTCTGCGATGCAATAATTGGGTCATATATATACTTGGTGCAACTGGGATTAGCACATCCTGACAAAGCGACAACGACATCTTTTCGGGGCTTTCGACATAACTAGGGAAGTTTATTTGGGGTTTGGCAGACGCAACGGAACCATTATGGAGTCTTATTAAAAAAGACGTCCCCTTTACTTGTGGCCAAAAGCAAGAACAGGCGTTCCGGCTATTAAAGAATTCTTTTGCGAAAATTCTCAGTCCGGCTTATTGTAACTCAAAGAATCGCACTCGTTTAATAGCCGATGCAAGTCCAGCCGCGTTGGATGAAGTCCTGTTACAGCTTCAAGATGGAAACCCTCAAGTCATCTCATTTGCCTCTACTGTGGAGAGGAGATATTCACAAATTGAAAAGGAAAGGCTGGCGAAAGTTTGGACTGTAGAATGCCTTAATTATTACCTCTCAGGAATAACTTTTGAGTTTGTGACTGACCATAAGCCCCTAGAGGATATTTTTAAACTGACATCAAAGCCTCCATCTTGAATTGAAAGACGGGTATTTAGACTTCCATTCTTTAAGTTTAAAGTAATATATTAGGTGGGTAAATCAAATATATCCGATTCATTCACGACTCATTTGACACCCATTGTGAGTGCAGCGTCTGTGCACGCACTTACGATAATAAGCGAGATTACGATAATAGATTAAGAACTCCTAAAAGCATTAAAAAGTGTAAAGAGTGACGATTGGACAACCAATGCTAAAAACAACTTCTTCTAATTTCGATGAGAGAATTTCCATACAAGCGGCATTACGACAAGGAGACCTAGGGCTTCATGCCATCCAGAAGAAATGTCACGGAACGCAGACTTCGGTCAAAAGTATGGACAGGGAAATAGAGTTATTCGTGAAGCAGTATCGTAAATGTCTACTACTTTCAAAACCATCACCAATAGTTCCTATGCAACGACGGACCTTGGCAATGTATCGCAACGGACTTATTGGGGCCGTTACCAAATCACGATTTCGTTTTTGTCATCATTGATTACTACTCCCTATATCAAGTGACAAACTTCATGTTGCTTTGGCTACAGGCGAACGCGAGGTGGAAGATAATCAATCTATTCTGAAGCAACTTTAAATTGCCCAAGAAAAGGAGCAGATTATAAAAAGGAAGTACAAAAGTTCATCTTAATGAACAACGTTACTCCACATGATGCAACCAGTGTCTCGCTGTCGAAGCTTCTCTACAACAGAACAATTAGGGTCAACATCCCCTCTGTACAAGTTACAAACGAAAATATTTTGGATTCAGAGGCGCGAGACTTGTACACAATAAGACTCGGACAAATGAGACAGAGACCGGAGGGCAAAAGAAAGAGGTATGATGTCGGCGATGAGGTTTTAGTTCGTAACCTGGTTCCTGTAAACAAATTGATACCGACTTTTGATTCAACCGAGTTTGAAGTAGTGGAACGAGGCCCGAGCGAAGAAGTGGTTCGAGGAAAAGATGGAAAGACCATCAGATGAAACGTAACCTGTGTAAAGATGATTCCAACTCCATCTCAGACTGCTTTAGAATAATCAACAACACATACGACCTCTCATCTGTTGAAGATAACGGATACATCGAAGTTGATGCTCGTGCCGAGGATTCTTCGATGAAACTGAACTTAAAAAAAAAAAAAATCGGAGGGATGTGTCGACCTATCAGCAAGGACGAGCTCTGAGCTGACACTCGGGCTTAAGCTATCACCACTCATCACTTCACTACATAGCGTTCTCTACACCCACGATGCACTTTCTCGTTAATCCTCTACACAACTTTGGCTACGCGAGTTAGTCTGTTGCAGATCGTCGTGAGTGCGTGTGGTCTAAATAAATATAAATAAAGAAGTTCAGTAGAAATTATTATTATTATTACTTTCAATGGAACGATACAAATTAATTTGTAGGGTCCGGGATTTAACGCCGGGGTACTATGCCCATGTGGCGCGTTTTGTCAACAGCACGCGGAGTACTAAGTTCCCATGTGGTCCCCTACCTACGTACTTACCGCACCCAACACTGCTAATAGAAATTACTACTTGTGTTTGTTTGCTATCTAACAATTTCAGCACCGGTCATCACAGGTATCTTCAAATAAAATATTTCAACCTTTTTTTCCATATTCGTACACTACAATCTTGTATTGCTTTAATAATTTTGAAAAGTGCAGAGCTCCGGAATACCGCAATCTTTGTAGGGTATAGTAATACCGAGCATGTATACTGAATTTGCGAGGAGCACATCTTGAAGTTTAATAATGTTTCTGTAGACTTTAACATATTACGGATCTTTGTCCACTAGAATAATTGCTACAACAATTACTGGAAGTAAACAAAGGCGTCTTCGTTTTTTACTACAAAGATGCCTTTTATTTTTATACATTCTTTATCAAAAGAATTATAGTTTTTCTTACGAGCTTTTTCTCCCCCAGCGGGAAGCTTCACTGAAGTTTCACTGATGACAAAAATGTCTTTATTTAGGCTCGACGAGTTGCTTTGGAAAATTTTTGATATCATTTGTCATAATTCACTGTAATTTAACTGTGACACCTTTCTGAAGTTCATCTTACCAGGCCCTTGATATTCGAAATCCCTACCTGTAAACGTTACCCGCACCATGTCGGAAAAACCCAGATCTTTCGTAACACGTTAGACCATGCCCTTAATTGCATTTTCAATGCAGCCTGTTGGTTCTACATTGCCTGGCATCTTACATCCTTGATGCGAAATTCAATTTAACATCCATGTAAATTTAATCTCTTGATACGTGTACTCTTCAATAAATCGATTGTAGCGTGTGCTGTGTGGCTTGTGGCATGTGACATGTCGTCCAAGTCCATATCTTCCAATCCGGGCCAAAAATAATCGGTGATCATGGTGCGACCATGCGTTGACCATTCACAATAACGTCACGATCGTTATCGTCGAAGAAAAAATTTGGCCCAATAACGCAGCCGGCATGAAAACCGCACCAACAGTTATTTGAAGCACATGTGTGTTTTCACCCGACCAATAACGCATATTTTGCTTATTGACGAACCCATTGAGCCAAAAAAGAACTTCGTCACTGAAGATGATTTTGCGATGAAATTCATCATCTTGGCGCATCTTCTCCAGACCCCAATCGGATAACGTACGTCGCTTCAAATGGTCCATCGGTTTCAATTCTTGAGTCAGCTTAATCTTGTATGGGTGATCCTTACGCAAAATACGCCATAATGTGGTCTGAGCGATGCCAAATTCTTGAGAACGCCGTGGAATTGACTGATTTGGATCGTTTGCTACGGACGTCTGGACGGCAGTGATATTTTCGACACTTCGACCAACCCGTTGTCCCACTGACACGGCAACATCACACAACGAATATGTAGACTCAAATTTTTGCACTAAACTTGTTATTGCCTGTCTACTAGGGCGAGAACTACGACCGAAAATTAGAGTTAACGTTCTTAAAGTTGCAGTCACCGACTCCGAATATCTGTAGAAAATTTTTATAATTCGCAGACGTTGCTCGTTGGTGTACTTTACCATGATGAAAATGTTGAGTTTACTGAATAAATTGACAGTGACAGTTTGATGATTAGTGAAAGAGTGCGTTCACAAATTAAATTCAAAGTTGTCAAGACTCTATTGGAAAACCCTATATATAGAAAGGTTGTGAGTGTACATTCTACATTGTGGAAATCCTGTTCGAAGATCACAGCACCTGCATCTCGCTTGACGATAAAGCCTTGATGCCGTCGTCATCAATGGTATTAAAACTAGTAAATAAAAACACCTTATTCTTTTCCAATTCAATTTACATTATTGGCACCGATTGACGTTGAAAACCCGGTATCGTTTCCTAAGTTCCACGGTCTTTAAACCCTCCAGAGGTTTAACTTTTCCCAAATTTTTTAACTGATCCATTGTTTTTTCTTGGTTTAAAAAAGTAAACTGGTAGCTAATAGTTTATACATCAGAGCTTATGTACCCGAAATTTCGTTTCAGATAAGTAATACGAGATCACCACTAGTTCTCTTAATAATTTTTTCTACATTTTCCACAAACAATACCTTTGTTCAAAATGATAATGAGCAAGATTTTAAATATATAGTTTATTAATATTGTATGATTTCGAAAATTGTTCAAGCTAAGTTCACTAAATTCCATTAAAAAAAAAACAAAGTACGGTGGTCAGTGAGATAAAGAAAAAAAAACCATAAACAATGTGTTCGAAAAGATAAAACACATCATAAGAAGTTCAAAAAGCTAGGTGGTTATTTTCTTATATAAAATAATTCTGCGAATTTCTTCATTCCTGAAAACAATGTGGTCAGCAAGATAAAAGAAATAACAAAATTATTCTCTTTTCAAACGCGTGCTGACATTATTACGCACACCATACTGTCCCCATCACACTCACATATCTTCTCCCTCGCTCTCGCCCTGAATTCCCAATTTAAACCGACCCTATACCTAATCACGTGCTACAATTTGTCTTACAAACAAAAGTGAATACATTGGATTACGAACAATTTCTCATTGGTTAAGTCAATGAAAACCAAATTATTTTTTAAGTTTGAAACAGGGTTATTAGAACAGTCTAAACAAATTAAATGAGTTAAATTAAAATACTGCAATTCTGACTTTTAATTTCAGTAAGAACAAGGTTTTTACATTTTTGGTATTCAGTCCTGCTCGCCACCATATAACAAAGTTCATTACAACTCGAGGACATAGTAAAATTGTCGCCGTCTGTATAATACGTAATACAACGTTATTTCGAGGTACAAGGTAGCGACCGGATGTAAATAATATTTTAGAGGCTACGTTAAATCGCAAGCTTATTAGATGAATTCGCAACAAAGTGGTTTTTACTTAGAGTCCATTACTGCCCCAGACCAAAAAATTGTCTTTATTTTCGAATTTCTGTATTGAGGAGTCTATGAAAATTATGGAAATTCGTTACAATTGCGTACATACATATGTACATATTTGCAATTGGAAAGCTGCGCAAAAAAGCCTGGAGGCGCATGCTACTCATCTGCTCACTGGAAAATGATATTTACGAAACGGCTGAACTTTCTCCACTTCCTTTCATATGTAACCCATTTGCATCATAAACGCATATACGCGCGTATTTTTTCTGGCCACTCCTTTTCGTGGCAAATTCAATACTTCCTGCAATAAATGTATATATATGTAATAAAAAAGGATTCAATTCGAACACACATTTTTTATGAAAAGGATTAGGTAAAAAATATATGGTATATTCTGACTATTTTTTGCGAATTGTCAGAATGTAGGAAATCAGGAAAGCACGCCAAACAAAAGTGTTTGCGCTGAAAATTTACCACAAAAACTTGGGTTATGAAAACAACCATGCAAATGAAGCTCCTACGAGAGCTGCTGTAATGAAAACAGCTGAACTTGTTGGAGTTTCGCATAGGACCATATACAAAATATTAAAAGAACAAGATCAAAATGGAACAGTACAATCACCCAACAAGAAAATTCCTCATCGGCACTGGATTAGATGTTCTATGTTCTATGTACGCCTTCCACCGATTTAACAAGAAAGACGTAAGACTGAGTGCCCTTAGGGAACAGATCCGTCAAGAGCTGGAAATTGGGATAAGCAAAACATCCCTTTGGAGGTATCTGAAAGCCAAAGGATTCGTTTTTCGTAAAACGAAAGACAATAGGAAAATCCTTTGTGAAAGGACGGAAATGAAAAATCAAAGGTTAAGATATATCCGTCAAATGGGGAACTTTCGTGAAAGTGGATATCAGATAATCTATGTAGATGAATCATGTATGTATAATATGTATATACACATAACTCCCACACAAGAGGAATGTCTTGGACTGATGGAAGTACGGAAGGACTAAAAAAGCCTATTGGAAAAGGATCTCGGCTTATAACTGCACACGCTGGTGGCTCAAATGAATTTGTCAAAAACGGTTTTCTAATCTTTAAATATGGATCGAAGTCAGGTGACTATCATGATGAGATGAACTTTGACAATTTCTCAAAATGGTTAAAAGATCAGGTACTGGACTAGCTGAAGGAACCGTCGGCTATTGTAATGGACAACGCCCCATGTCCCAATAAATTAAAAAACCGAGCCCCAACTTCATCACCAACGAAATTGGAATTAGTTAACTGGCTAGTAGAAAATACTGTTGCGTATAGCTCTTCAATGCTGAAAATTGAACTGTATGATTTAGTTCGACAAAACAAGACATCCCCGCAGCATCAAATAGACGACTTGATTAGATCAGCCGGCCATGAGGTACTCAGGCTACCACCATACCATCCGGACTTGAACCCAATTGAGAACATATGGGATATTGTAAAATCAAGAGTGTCGGGTAAAAACACCACATTTAAGCTGGATGACATCAACAAAATAACAGAAGAAGAGTTTGCAAAAATTACTGTCGGGGAAAAAAAACATGCTATAAGACCATGAGGACACAAGAGAGTTATTTGAGCTATGAACTGAGTTGTATATATAGATTAAAAGTGAAGATAATAGAATATATGGAAACCTTTTTTTTATGTTTCAAGTGAACAAAAAGGAGATATTATCAGAATATATTAAAAAAAGGAACTAAGAATCATTTTTTTAATGTTTCATTTGAAGATATAAATGGATTGCAATTACTACAATTTTAAAATCAAACTTAAGCTTGTATTGTTAATCAGTTGTATTAGCATTTTACACATTTAAGCACAAACTTTGGACTCTGGACATCAATGAAAAGGATTGTTAATTAAGGGCAATTTCCAAATTCAATTTCCCTGTTGTTGTTCTTTTTGTTTGACACGTGTTAAGTAAAAAAACTAATTAAATAATACTAATAACTAATAAATTAACATTTTTGATCATTTTTAGTTTTAAGGAAAACATTTGTATTTTTCATTGAATTTAAAGGTTTTTCAAAAATTTCCAGAATGTTTTCTTTTCACACATTAGAAAGTACAAAGGAGTGGTATTTTAATTGCTTTTTTGTTAAAAAAAATTCCAGAATCAAACAAACAATGTGCAGCAAAACTTTTACACACTTAATTTAGTTTTGTCGAAGGGAATTAAGTCCTTAGTTGCAAAAACAAAAACAGTAATATTTCGTTCAGAAAAAAAATATATAGAAATAAAAACGTTCCGATTCATGCAAAATGGGCACATCTAAATTGTTGATACCCTTAATGCAAAGCGTTAGCTTATATTTTTATTTTGCAGAAAAGAACTTAGCTAGAATTTTGTTGACTACCCTTTAAGATTTTTAACTTCTTTAAGCCGGTCTGGCATAGAATGCGTCAACTTTTACATATTGTATATTCACTTGTTATTTCTTACCATTCCACTGAAAATAAGGCTTTTAACTAAGGCTTTGATGTAATAACATATTTTCGTAAAATCTTTTCTAAATAATTCCAAAGACGTTCAATTGGGTTAAGATCAGGGATTTATGATGGTGTTAGTAGGAAGTGGGGGACTTTATGTATCAACCACATCTTCATCATTTGTGCGACATGCTTGGGTTCATTGTCCTGTTGGAAGTGATTATCTTTTCCGAAAACCATTTTTTGTGTACTTTGAAGAAAATTTTTTTTCCTGCAATTTTTTTAAAATATACTTCTTTTGTCATGATCTCAAACCACTATATCCACGCCTTACTTGTTTCCTCGTGTTTTTGAATTCAAAGCTTCATTTGGTTGTCTTCAAGCTTTCGAAGGCCTATTTTATCCATAAATGTCAAGTCAATGCCTACTTGAATCTTCTGAAAACAATTCTAGAAGTTAAATTCTTCGTTTTTGTATTTCTTAGTAAAGTCTTCTCTTCTTTTATTTGCTTCATTGAAGAAATGTTTCCTTCTAGCAGTATAGCATTTATATTCCGATCGTTGTATCCATAACGGAAATTTTTGGAAAAAATCGGTCAAACGATAGCGTTACAGAAATAAATATTTTAAAATTAAAATCGTTGACCGTAGACAGTTTTTTTTAAATTTAGAAATTCATATAAGTTAAATACCATTTGCCGTGTAATTCATATCTTTTTCTCTATTCTGAGCTAAAGGTGTCCAGTCACATCCATATTAAAAAAAAAATTGGTTAATTCTCTGTTGTACAAAATAGACATATGAAGCACAATATTTTGTAATAACAATGTGATAACATATTTTCGTAAAATCTTTTCTAAATAATTCCAAAGACGTTCAATTGGGTTAAGATCAGGGATTCGTGGTGGTATTAGTAGAAAGTGGGGGACTTTATGTATCAACCACATCTTCATCATTTGTGCGACATGCTTTGGTTCATTGTCCTGTTGGAACTGATAATCTTTTCCGATAACCATTTTTTGTGTACTTCGAAGAAAATTTTCCTGCAATTTTTTTTTAAATAAACTTCTTTTGTCATGATCTCAATGACTATGACGCAATTACCGATCCCCAAAGTGGACATTTGGCCCCACATCATAAAACCACCATATCCACGCCTTACTTGTTTCCTCGTGTTTTTGAATTCAAAGCTTCATTTGGTTGTCTTCAAGCTTTCGAAGGCCTATTTGATCCATAAATGTCAAGTCGATGCCTACTTGAATATTCTGAAAACATTTCTAGAAGTAAAATTCTTCTTTTATTTGCTTCATTGAAGAAATGTTTCCTTCTAGCAGTATAGCATTTATATTCTGATCGTTGTATCCATCTCGGAAATTTTTGGAAAAAATCGGTCAAATGATAGCGTTACAGATATAAATATTTTAAAATTAAAATCGTTGACCGTAGACAGTTTTTTTTTAAATTTAGAAATTCATATAAGTTAATTATCATTTGCCGTGTAATTCATATCTTTTTCTCTATTCTGAGCTAAAGGTGTTCAGTCACATCCATATTAAAAAAAAAATTGGTTAATTCTCTGTTGTACCAAATAGACTTATGAAGCACAATATTTTTTTTTTTTTCTTTGCTTATTATTTTGTTTGTTGCTATTACCAGTATTTTAAATTCAATTTTGCAAAAGGTTTGTGTAAAATTATATTTTCACAAATAAAAACAATCAAAATAATCATAATCTATTACTTCTTACGAAAAATTAATACAACAAATGAATTTTATAAAACATATATGTATTATTATTATTATTATGTCAATATTTTATTGAAAAAGAGCACATATTTGCTCTGTGAAAAAAAATTTATATTTTTTTTTAATTTAATAAAACTATGGAAAAAAAATGTATATATAGATGTAAAACATACATACATTTGTACCGCCCAGGATGAGAGGAAGCCAGGTAAGTTTGTATTATACATGGAAAAAGTTTGTTTTAGTAAGCCATCTTTTTTTAAAAAAAAACTGCTGTCCATTTTTGTGAAACAATTTTTTCATTTCGTTTTTCAGAATGCAAAATCCAAAAAAAATCGGTTAACACGCCACTATGCATACTTCAAAGGTGGTGCGGAATTGCATAATCCCAGAAAAAAACAATATTATTAAATTTATTTTATTTATTGAATAAATAAATTGAAACAAAAATCGAAAAAAGGCATTAAGTAATTATATAAAACATACTCGTATAGCTAACATGCAGTAAGAAGAATGCATTTTGCAGCGGAGCATTTTCATTTCTACATTTTTTTCTGAACGAAACATCATTGCTTATTACTCGCAAAGAAAGAGATCGGTTGAAAACAACTATAAACACAATTCCCTTCGACAAAGCTAAATTAAGTTGGGATATCAAGAGATTTGCTGGACATTGTAAGTAAGCTATTCTGGAAATTATTTAAAAAAATAAACTTCAAAAATATCACTCTTTTTGTTTTTTACAATGTTTGATAAAAAAACATTCTCGAAATATTTTGGAAAACCTTTAAATTCAATTAAAAAAAAACAAATATTTTCCCAAAGCAATAAAATAATATGTAATTAATTTATTTACTTAACACATGTCAAACTAAAAGAACAACAAGGAAATTGATTTTAAAAGATGTCCTGAATTAACAATCGTTTTCATTGATTTCAAGAGTCCAGAGTTTGTTCATAAACATGAAATTTGCGAATACAATTGACTCACAACATAAACTTAAGCTTGATTTTAAAATTGTATTAATTGCAATTCTTTTCAAATGAAACGTTCAAAATATGATTATTAGGTCCCTATTTAATTTTATTATAATACTATCCCCTTTTTGTGCACTTGAAACAAATAAAAAGTTTTTTTTTCCATATTTTCTATCATCTTCACTATTTCACCACGTTGAAATAAATATTCTCCAGCGTAAAATATTACGTTGGATTAGTAAAGTTTGACATCTATGACTGAGTCTCAGCCATAAATAAAGTAAACATAGATGGCATACTTTTCAGATACTGGAAAATTAAAAACAGTTTTATCCTGATCACCCCTATCCACGTAAACATGGACGTGAATACGTGTGAATGGTCAACAATGTCAAAATTCCAGACGTCTCCCATATAAAAATGACGCGGTGAATTCCTATTTTGACATTTTTCATGTTTACAACTCTAATTTCGTGTGGATTGCAAAATATTTTTAATGTTGTACAATAATTTTCTTTATCGTATTTTCTAGGACAACAAAAGAAGAAAAATCAAGACATCTGGAGAAAGAAGAGATAATTTTCTACAAAATTCATCTGCCACCAACAAACTGCTTTCATGAGGATGTGACAAAAGCATTTGCAATTAGTGTAAATGTGATACTCACGAGCTTGAAGAATTGTGGATAAATTATACTAAGTACATGTTAGTAAATTCAATATTTAGACTACAAAGGTTTAATTTTCTAGAGTACAACAGTTCTAACAGAAGCACTTCAAGAAAAGGTTCGTCAAATGCTGACCAAACACATGTGAGTAAAAAGTATATATTTTAGTTTAGCCGTATATTTAATGCCTTTTCTTTGCAGATTCAACACTTGTAGTACAACAACATAATTATTTGTTCTTACTGTACGAGTACGTAACGATATGTTTAATACAAATACCTTGTCTTTTTCTTGATTTTTTGTTCAATAAATAAAATAAATTTAAAGAAATTTTTTTTTCTTGGATTATGCAATTCCACACCACCTTTAAGGTTTGCATAGCGATGCGTTAACCGATTGCACCCATTCTGCATTCTGAAAAATGAAGAACAAAAAACTATTCCATAAAAATGGACAGGAACTTTTTTTTTAAAGATGGCTTACTGAAATAATTATATCTCTAACTCTGAAAAAATAGTGCAAAATAAAATTATTCGGAAAATTTTCGCAGCACACTTAAGCGCGAGCAAATTTAATTTTTGCAGAAATTTCCATTCAATTCGGAATTCACGCTACCTTTTGTGTAGCATAAACAATTCAGATATACATTTTTCAACAGATTATTTGTTTGTTGTACCACCTTCAATAGTTACGTAGTTTGTTTCCTGTCTTTATAAGAAATGTTGACTGGGATCGAATATTGTAAATTAACCACTTAAACAGCGAGAAGAAATCCAAACACTACGATGATGTAATCCTATTCCCAGAATTGTTATAATTAATGTTATAAGATAAGTACTTGGTATATCCGTTTTCTTGGCAGAGTATACTGAAACCCGCAGATTGAGAATATTATATTTTGTCAATGAACTCGGAGTCTAAGATCCAAGAGCACACCGATATGACCGGAAAAAATAGTTTGATTAATTTTCAAAACATTTTCATTTAAACGAATAAAAAAGATTTAAATTAATGAAATTATCTCATTTATATACAATAAAAAAGTTTTTTTTTTTTCTAAACCAAGTGGTATTATGTGTAAAATACGTACATATGCATGCGTATGATAAGACGATGAAACTGCATTCCTATTTTATAAATAACACTATTAAACTTTTGAGTGATTATTGCCATAAATTAAATGTACGGAATCACCTAAAAACACTTCAGCAAGTTCATGTCTTTTTTTGTAATCATCATCCCCTGACTAGTCGTTTTTATTTTCGCTTCCTTTAAGTGGTTCGCCTAGTTTCTCTCCCTCCTAGTTAAATTCGAATCAGCTTCGCAATCGAAAAATTTCTACCAAAAAGAATATTTAGTGAGTGCATAAAAATTAGTGGAAAATATAAATAAAAACAGCTTTGGAAACAGCTTTCTTTTGATTATCACAGTGAGCGCATGCACAGTATCTCCATGTCCCGTAAATTGATTTGTTTGAAATGGTCTCTGATTTTTACGGTAAAAGTAGAATATAAATTTCTAAAAAAATATTCTCACTATGCATAATATAAATGTACCTGGCTTCCTCGCATCCCGGCCGTTACTAATGGATGTGGTTCTTACATCCTAAAGTGTATTTCTTGTTCTTGTTGTTTCCACTTCCTGTTCTTCTTTTCTTAGCCCTATGAATTAAAAGCAACTTAATTTACTGAATAAAGGTATTAGAAATTTGTTTCAATTATTTTTGTTCCTTCTTCAAAAATATATTGACACTTGTTAATTCCACCACAGTGTCGGCAATATTTTCACTTCACCATGAATGCTTTAATCAGGAGAGTATGTTCCGAAAAAATATAAATTGCAAAATACGAATAAACTGGGATATTAGATTAGATGGAAAATACATATACGTACTTCAATATAATTGTATTAACTTTTCATAAGAAGTAATAGAAAAGGAATAATGATTATATGTGAAATTATATTTTTGTGCCAAATATTTCATTACTGACGCAATATTTCCAAATTCGTTCCTCAGTTTTTGCATCGAAAAATTTCCGAGAAGTAAAAAATCGATGTAAATATTGGGTATATATTTTAATTCGTGCGGTTTTTTCCCCAAAATTTGAACGTTTATTTAAGAAAAACACGTACAATAGTATTATTCAAAGTATTGCCCATCTGAAGTTATGACTTTTTCCCATCTTTCTGGCAATTTGTGGATCCCATCCCAAAAGAACTGCTCCGGCTTGGCAGCCAAGAATGAATCAAGCCAATTTTTGATATTCTGTTCTGATGTGAATCGCATTTCAGTGAGGGCGTTCTGCATCGACCGGAACAAATGGTAGTCAGAAGGGGCAAGGTCTGGGCTATAAGGCGGGTGGGGTAAGACTTCCCATCCACTGTTTTCCAAATAGTTCTTAACCGGAATAGCAACGTGGGGCAGAGCGTTGTCATGATGGAAAATTATTGCCTCGTGTCTGGTCGCATATTCCGGACGTTTTTCGGCTACTGCTCTCTTCAAACGGATTAAAGGACACCGATCTGATCCCACCAAATACAGAGCATTACCTTTGCGCCATGGATATTCGGCTTTGCCGTTGATTTGGCTGGTTGGCCGGGTTTCACATATGATTTTTTGCACTTGGGGTTATCGTAATGGATCCATTTTTCACCACCAGTAACAATTCGATGAAAAAATGACTACCTTTTGTGACGTTCCAGCAGCATTTCGGACATGCAAAACCGCCTTTCGATGTCTCTCGGCTTGAGTTCATGTGGAACCCAATTTCCTTGCTTTTGAATATATCCAGCTGCCTTTAAACGTTTTGAAATGGCTGCTTGAGTGACACCCAAAGATTCTGCGAGCTCTTCTTGTGTTTGGCAACAATCTTCATAGAGTAATGCTTCCAGTTCTTTATCTTCAAATCTTTTTGGCTGCCCAGGACGTTCAGCGTCTTCCAAGCCAAAATCACCACTTTTAAATTGCAAACCACTTTTGGCACGTTCGCTCAGCTAGCGCATGTTTACCATAAACTTCCACCAAAATACGATGACTTTCGGCAGCAGTTTACTTCATATTAAAATAATGAAGAAGAAAGTTCGACATATTTGAGTGAAAAGAAATTATTGTTGTTTACGTCTCAAGTGAATGACATATACTGAAATGACGTACAATGACAGTAGCTTTCCAACGTATGTTTCAATGTTTCAATACAACACTGTAACCTTCACAAATATTACGTTTTAGTGCTTAAATTTTGCGGGATTGTCGTGAATGTTAATGAAATCAAATCGGCCTAACAAAAGCAGAGTAGACAGTACGTAGATGGGCACAACGAACTGAGTTTCTATACTGCTCTGGACAACATACGTAGTGTGGAAAGCATCCATCACTTTAACTTTGATGGCTCTTTGTAGTCACCACATGTTCTCCTGATTTGAAATCCTACAAGCTCAAGTTGGCTTTTCGATGATACTGATAAACAAGTATCAAAAATCTGGATCAGTTTCAAATATGCAACGTGAATTCCGTCGTGAGGTAGGTCGCCATCTAACTCAGTGTGCAGGCAATTCGTCGCACTGTTGAAAAATTTGAGCTTGAGTACACTCTTTTGGATCTTAAGCCACCAACCAGATAGAGATTGATGCGAAATGAAGAAAACATAGCCGCTGTATCAGCCAGTATCGAAGAAAACCCAGAAATGTCGATTCGGCGCTGATCAGCGGAATAGGGCATCACCAGAGATTCAACCAGGCTTATGTTGCGGTTGGATTTGGGCCTATATGCATATAAGATTGTGCAAACGCAAGTAAGCCCGTTTATCTCTAAACTGCATTTTTTAAGTTGTCTACACCCTTAATTAAATAATTTTCAACTATTTTACTTAAAATTGTAACAACAATATATCTTTATTTATATTATATTATATATATGTATTTGTCGAAGAACGCACTTAAAGTAACCTGAAAATTTAAAACAAACAGAACTTATTCCGTCCTACCCCTCAATGCCACCTAGCAGAACTTGCCGTCGGTATCTCTCCTTTACATTGCAATTCTTTGTGCCTTTATCTTTATTCTATCCATTAAGAAAGCAGGCGTGGAAGCAAACTGCGGTGAGTAAAATAAATTTGCATTATATTCATTTTTAAACTTACATTTTTCTTTGTCAGAAATAAAATATTTAAGTCATAATATGAACCATTGTGCTGTAACACATGTTTCATCCCCAACATCATTATTCGCCAACCCGTCATCATCATCAAATTTAAGCTGTTCATTGCCAAGTACAGCTAATTATGTGGTGTTTACCGGCGTTCTAGCCAATCTTGGAACACAATCATCACCTTCATCATAGTTTTCTCCACATCCTCACACATCTTATCCTGCTCAGAATTTTCCTACAAACTGCAGCACCGTATCGCAACAAAAATTTACTGCGCCTAGAAAGGTACAAGATTTACCAGAGTTCATCGGTTTTCAAGAAGATTGGCCCATGTTTTCAACATCGTGCTCCGAGTCTACTGCATCTTACAACTAAAATAATTTAAAATACAGTATGTTCCTCCAAAAAGCTCTGAGAAAGACGTTGCAGTCATTTCTGGCCGTTTAAACTTTTTTCGGTTTTCCTTTGTCGGGTTGGTCTTGGACCGAAAAAACAATTCTCTAACCCTGAGAGCCTCTTACAGCTCGAGTCGTACCATGCCTTTTCTTTTGGTTTGATACTCTTTATCCGATGAGGGATAAAGCATCTCATTCAAAAGAGAATAGTTTCTGCGATCATGTCAGCAGCGGCATCCACGTCGTTATCGAGGAAATGTAACGACCAGTTAAAATTCCTAAAAAAACTGTTAAGTCCGCTCCAATTGGCTTTCTCGTACTGCCATACGGTTCTTTTAGGAATCTTTTCTCTAACTGTGTGGTGGGTGTACGAGAATTTAGCTGATATGACACAATGGTCCGACGAGCCTAGAGGGGACAGCACATCAACGCAGTACTTGTCAGGGTGAGAAGTTAAAAACAAATCCAGGGTGTTGGCGGTATGACTATCAACGTCTGGTATGCGTGTGGGCTCATTTACAAGCTGGGTTACACACTGTCCAGAATGTCGAAGCCAACCTGAATTGTGTATATTGAAATCATACGATTTCAGTATGAGGATACAATTCTTTGAATGGAGTCAGACAGCGCATCAAACTCGTGGAAGGTCGAGTTGCTGTAAAGTTTGGGGCTTCCGTAAATAAAGCAGTAGTGGATAATTTGCTTACGGAGATGGAATTTTAACCACATGAAATTGAATTCCGGATTGGAACAGGGACTACATTGTGGTGAAATTTGGTAAGCTACATCACTACGCACATAAATGGCGAGATCGCGACGGGGAAAGAATAGTGGCACTAGTTCGTAGCCAGGTAGCTTCAGATCAGAGTGATCTGAGAGGTGTGGGCGGGGATCTACCTGTGTTTCACTAAGTGCCAAAACAGCTGGTCGGTACTTACAGACGTGGACGTACGCAGAAAAGTAATTGCTTTTTAGCCCGCGTATATTTTGCGTATATATATACGTCCACCCTGAATTCCCTAGTCATAATAAAAAACAAACACAGTAAACACAAACACCGACGATACTAAGCAAGGCTGCGAATTGAAAATTCTGACTATGGTTTACCTAATCAAATTGCTGTAGGTGTTATGCCTTTACAACAATATGAAACAGTGCACCAACAAAGTCTTCACACACAACCCACTATCCATCAGTTGTTACATACGCTCACTGCCCGTACCGTGTGATAAATACAGTAACGGCAGTGACCGAGTGCAAGCAACAGTACTATGATCAGGAGCGGAAGATGTGTAGGATTCCCACACTGTGTTATAATTTCTAATGGCACTGTGCACTTTTTTTTTTCACACGCGCGCGGTGGTTTGGGTTTTTTTACAGCACGGAGAAATACGAGTACACGAAGACGTGTGCACTCGTTGGTGGTCGGCACTGCACTCTACATGGTACATGGTCATCAACGCAGGTTAGATCTTCAATGGTTTAGTTAAAGAACCGCCCAGGAACCTGCAACTGCGGTCAACATTCGTATCAGTGGTGCCAATGTTAAAAAAGAAACAGGTGCTTCGAAACGTCTGTTGTGTTTCCTCGCCTTCTAATGCAAAGCCTAAGTGAGTGTGACCTTCGTAGGGTTACTTCATGCTTTAATTGGTTGCCAGCCCTCTCTTATATTAACGCCACACCTCATATACTCATTGGTTTGGACCACTGCCATCTAGGTCTGCCAACTGAGATAATTCAGATTCGAGAAGGAGGCCATATGCTGCCCACACAGAGCTTAGTTTGGTGGTGTTTGGCCCAACTAAAGGATTCATGCCATTGAAGCTGTCATGTTTACTGGTGCCGATGCCCTTCACGAACTGGTAGCAGATTATTTCAACACGGTAGCACCAGTGGTAGAAACCGAAGCAGATGTGCGCGCTCGAAGTATATTGCAGTCAACTACAGTTAGAGCCAATGGATGATTCCAATCGCGACCCGACTCCTATGCTATGGCAAAAAAGAAACTCACCGTTATTGAGCGTAAGATGAAGAGGAACGAAACATTTGCTACCGCTAACAATGAGATCATCGACCCTTACAACAACAAGGGGTATGCTGATAAACTGGTATCTGCCACACTTCGCCGTGTTGAATCCCCACAAACCGGGGAAGCTTCGCCTAGTTGACGGGATTTCACTTAACTCCTGTTTGCCTAAATGACCACAGGACTACCAACTGTTCAAACTCACCAGAAGTACCCATTGCTTTGGAAGTCGGATCAGAATCTTCGATGGTAACAGTTGCACAAGAGCCGACGATTGAGAGGTTTAACCACGAAAAAAGTGATTGGCATGTTTTGGGAGCCATTAGGTGACACCTTTAGATACCTTTAGACACCTTTTGAAGTTCCATCGAGTTGATCCAGACATTATTGCTGGAAACAGATGTCCTAGTAAAAGAGAGCTCCTGAGTGTCATAAAGTCCGTGTTGGACCCTCTTGGATTCCAGGCAAACTTCTTGATTACTGCAAAATTATTGATGTGTGACGTTTGGAGGAGTGAACTGCTTTGGTATAAGTCATTACACAGTAACATCAAATCAGCCTGAAACAAGTATTGTGAAAAGTTAAGCCAAGCTGTCGGAATCCAGATCCCTCGTTACTACTTCTCCAGCACTTTGCCAACGCAGCTCAAGATGCACATCTTTGTAGCGAGTGAGGAAGCATTTGTCGCCGTAGAGTATTGGACATCGGAAAGTCTGAATGAAAAAGTAGCAGTCACATTTCTTTCAACCAAGACCAAGTGTGCACCATTGAAGCCGATGACTATCCCATGGCTTGAGCTCCAAACTGCAGTTCTTGAAACTCGCTTGATGCAGACAATCATCGAGGAGCACATCACCTTACATATCAGCCATTGTGTTCTGTGGACAGATTCCAAAACAGTCCTTAAGTGGATTGGCTCACAACACCGACGGCTACAAGCCCTTTGTAGCCCACAGGGTAGCTGAAATCCTTTGGAGATGGATATCTACCTTGAACAACGTTGCCGATGAAGCCACCTGGTCGAATTGCCGGATCGACTTCAGCCGTTCATCGAGATAATTACCTGAACCAGGTTTTTTAAATAAAATAAAAACCTGTGGACTGCTGGCCATGCCGACGTCAGTTACAACAAAGACCATAAAGACAAGGAACTTCGTCTAAAATTTTTCAAAATGTTTCATTAAATTTTCTAACTTTTCCTCTTTTTTAAAGGAACGATCGCATTTGTCATACGATACGTCCACCGAATATGCAAGCTAACAAAAAACTTCAATGGTTTGACAGTTGAAGAACTCCGTGCAGCTGAAGTTGTGCTATGCCTCCACGTACAAGCTGAAATTTATGGTGCCGAAATCAGCCGAAGCAAAGATGGTCATTGTTTGACCAAAGGAAGTCATCTGTACAACCTATTGCTGTATGTCGATGAGAAAAGTGTTCTACGTGCCAGTGGACGTAGTCCAGTTAGCTGGCTTCTGCATGACATATTACCATTCTGAAATGAAGCACCAGAATGTCGAGGCTACTAACTGCAAAATCCGTCGCTTGTATTGGAGTCCACGTCTTCGACAAGGTGTGCGTATGATCATTGCCAGATGTTACTTGTGCAATTTAAAACGAGCCAAACCGCACCATTGATGGTACCTCTGCCACAAGACCGCTAAACGCCATTCGTGAGGCCATTTACCTACACATTTTTAAACTTACATTTTTCTTTGTCAGAAATAAAATATTTCAATCATAATATGAACCAAAATGTTGTGTATTAATTTCGAACTCCACGGCACATTCGAAAAAGGACAATATTATCTATCTATATATTATATATCTATAACTATATTATCTAAATAAATACGTAGCATAGTTCATTTGTTATTAATAATTTTCTGGCAATTTTTTTGTGAATTTTGCAAGCTTGATTTTGGAAGTGCGTCGTTCGGCCAAAAATAAATATATCAAAAAAAAAAAAAATCCTCAGTACTTCTCTAGCTGCTGTTGTGTACAATAAAAAAAATGTAGCGACTCATCATAGGAGGAGGAGCTGTTGGTACGGCCGTAGACCCTTCCAAAAAATATAGGTTACCGGAGAAACGCTGCACAGTCGACATTTTTGAATAAATTATTGTATAAAAATTATGTTTTACAGTCAATCATATGTACAATAAACTTCTATCTTGTAAACTCGATTTACTTTACATTTTTTCTGAAAAAAAAAAAAAAAATACAAAAAATCTTATTTGGATTAATGCATTTTCGACAAAAGAGCTTGTGGGTGGCCGTGGCTCAGGTGGTAGTGTTTTGACTTCCCAATCAGACAGTTCGGGGTTCAAATATCACTTGTGACCGAAAGACTTTTTTTCAGGCAACCTAAATACAATAGCAAGTCAATTTACACTAATAATTTTGTTTCCCCATTAAATGTTGGATGCCACCGATGGAGCGAAATAACCACTAAGCCCAAAAATCTTTCTGTCTCCCTTTTTTCCCATTTTCCTAAAAACTTAAAACGTGCTCAGGCACTTTATGTGCAATCATACCCATTAAAGTGTTAAGTTCTTTTATAAAAAAAAGAAATATCAAGTGCAACTACCTTGCTTTCACCATTTTAATGTACGACTTAGTTCCACTTGCCGTTAAGATATGTCATCAAAGCACCAGTGAACCTGTTGCTTCGAAAACCGTACATTAGGAAGTTTTCGTCTTATGAAATATTTCATGGGGTGACAGTAGGAGGAGAGAGGGAAGAAGATTCGGCTTTTTTAGGGACGTTCTGGTCAAATGCCTTTTGGAAAGAATCCTAAAATGTATGATCGATGGAAAATCTTACGCACCGATTTTTTTTTAAAAACGACCAAAAGCATTTATGTACTACCTTTGGGACACTGTAGTATATTTTTCCTCAGATTTTGGTCGTAATGAAATTCCACCCGCTTAAGAAAGACGTTGCAGTAATTAGTGGCTCGTGGTGTGATGCTCTTCATCCGAAGACGGATAAAGCATCCCATTCCAAAGAGAATAGTGCCTGTGATCATATCAGCGGCTGATATGATATGACACAATAGTCCAAGGAGCCTATAAGGAAAAACACATCAAAAGTGCGCTCATCAGGGTGAGAAATTAAAAACAAAACCCAGGGTGTTGGCGGTGTGACTATCAACGTCTGGTATTTGTGTGGGCTCATTTAAAAGCTGGGTCAAGTTATTTTCCGCATGGAAGATCTCACCACACCGTCCTTCGTATGTTGTCTGTCCAGAATGTTGAAGACACTCAGAAATGTGTATATTGAAAAAGCCTGTAATAACGATTTCAGTATGAGGATACAGGGATACAATTCTTTGTATGGGGTCAGACAGCGCATCAAACTCATTAAAGGTAAAATTCTGTCCAGTTTGGGGCTTCTATAGATAAATCAATAGTGGATTATTTACTTTCGGAGATGGAAATTTAACCGCATGAAGTTGAATTCCTGAATACCCTGTTCCAAGGTATATATACATACATTGTGATGGAGTTTGGTTAGCAACATCACTACGCTCGTAAATAGTGAGACCACATTGAGAAAAGAATAATGGCACTAGTTCACAGCCAGGCAGCTGGAGTTTAGACTTTCAATATCTAAATCTCTGCTTTGCATATAGTACCTTTGCATATAGTACTATGTCCCTACCTACCATACTCTGGAGATTATTACTCGAGGTACAATACAAACTCTGTGCCTCAAGCAAACATTTACCTCCCAAAATTAACGTAATGTGGAGATACCCTTAGTATCTTATGTTGGGCTGTACGGATAGCACGCGCTACCATCGTCAACTAGGAATCTCAACCTCATAATAATTATTCTCATAATTCTATTCTCTCTGGAGAGCTCGCCTGCGTATAGTACACGCCCTCTCCTGAAATTGAGGGCGTTGTCACACACGACGACACAACGTATACCGAAAAGTAAGACAATGATTACAAGGTAAAAGAAAGTAAATAAAGGTAAAAGGAAAAGTAAAAGTGGATGAAATAACCGATTGGATTGTGTATTGTAACTGCATGAAATAAAGAGATTGTATAGAAAAGGAATAAGTTCTATCAATTAAACCCACACAAACATTTTACATTGGTTTTAGAAGTGGGATAGGACTATTTGAGTGTGATTCTTTGAGAAAAAAAACTATGATGGGTCGAAAATTATTGCAGTTGACCCTCTTCCAACTCAAATCCGAACTGGACAAGAGAAACCTTAGCGCCTGTGGAGGAAAAAGTTACTTTATACTTATACTCATACTTCTTTGACTTTGAAGAAGAAGATCATCGCAACGACAATGGTTGCGATGATGCAACTAATCTTGTCGAAAAAAAATGAACAGAAGAACAGCCTCGAACAAATAATTGATGAATAGAAGAACAGTCTCGATAAGCAAAAGAAAAATCTGGAAGAACCGAAAAAAAGCATTGAACAAAAATTCGACGACAAAAAATAGACGACCAAAACAATAGAAAGAATAAAAGAACATTCTGCAGCAAAAGTTCGAAGAAATCGAAGGCAAATTTGAAAGAATAGAGAAGCATGTTAACAAAAAACGAACAAAGGGACAGCAAAGTTGAGCAACTGGCAAAAGAGCTCAACACAGTGCGAAAACAGAAACTACGAGAATGTTCTTTAAGCGGTCCAAAGAGAAAAAAAAAAATGAAACCTCCCTCATTCGATGGCCAGACCCCATGGTCAACTTATAAAAAACAGTTTGAAATGGCTGCCTGTGCGAGATAGTCACATGCACGAGGTTTACAAGGTCTAATTGCAAAGCCGAATGCAGAAATGAGGAGAAATACTGCAGCTGCTCCAATCAGACGTGAGTAGACTAGCACATTTGTTATACCCCACCGCAGGCCAGAAAATAATCGACAAAATGGTAAAAGACGCATTCATCAGGGGAATTGCAGATTCGAATCTACAGTCAACAGTAAGAATGGTCGAGAAAGGAGCCCTTGCTGAACCACTTGCCTTCGCCCTGGCGATGGAAGCAGCCAATCAGGCTTCCAAAGGAACATATTTCGTCAGAGAAGTAGCATCTATTGAATGCTCCAGCAAAAGACTTGGTGCCGAGGAAAGAGATGCTCCACGGGATAGACGGAGAATGCGCTTTTGGAACTGCAATGGAATAGAACATCTTCAAAGGCAGTGTACAAAAGAGGTGCGATGAAATGGCTTCCTTCACTGTGGTAACAAGCAAATAGAGAAAGAAACCGACAGAAACGGCTATCAAGAAGCCGGTCAATATTCCCGAAGCCATTAGTCGGGAAATACTGAAACACTAAATTAGCGGGGCAGAAGTTGGTAGCAGGAGTCTACATCCACATAACATCCACATACATCTGCATAACACCAGCAGTTTATGGTGAAGTCGGCATAAAAATTCACCTGGCCGGAATAGCCTTCTTTCAGGTTTTTCTGACATATACGACGAGTGTATCATAGGTACAGACTTCATAAGAGACCATGGAATAATAGTGGATCTTGGGGCACAAACTCTGAAATACGGAAACATAGAGATACTAATGTTACCAGCGTCATCTGCCGAAATCTGATTGTAGAACGTTCGTCGCAAGGAGGTCCTAGGAGAGACTTCATTATGGGAAAGACCTTAGTGGAACCAAATAACAAAATGTTTCCTGTAAAGGTTTTGCATCCAAATCCTCCTTTATTTCTTCACTCCTACATCCCAAATTTAAGCCCACTTCCTACTTCTTAGTTCCTTACATCCTGAAAAACATTTTCCCCTCAATATCCTTAATTAACCCCCCCCCCCCCATCCATCACCTTTTTCTTGATAAAGTACTATTTGGAAATTAGTTATTAAGTTTCAAATTTTGCCACTTGTTTAAATAGCTAAGTACTAAAAAAGATTCTCTATCTTAATGTACAAACAGTTAAGGGGGTAGTCTAATGTTCGATCTTCATTTGCATATTTTCAAAGTTTAATAGGTTGAGAATATATTGTGAAAATTTAAGACCGATATACTAAGTCATTTCATAGTAACAGGAAATAATAGGGGAGAGCGTACCCTGCAGCTGCGGCAAAGCTCCAAGCTTTAAACGCGTTTTTCTCGAAACTACTTTATATCCGTCGGCCCGGATGATTAAAAAAAACTATTGTACCGATTCCGTTGAAATTTTTACACAATATTCTACACATGAATGGTTTTTTTTTATCAATTTTTTTTTTATCTCGATTTTAAACTGAAAAAAAAAACTGTCGATTTTTGAAAAAAAAATTTTACGAGGCCACCATTTTGTTATTTTTCACTCAAATCTTTTAAATCTGTTTAGGGACAGAGTGACAACCCTACTAAATAAAAATAATCTTTTTGGAATTTTGATTTCAGATGAATAAAAAAGGAGCAATCAGAGTTATCGGAAATGTAGCTAATGTATTATTTGGCATCTTCGATTCAGAATATGCTGATTACCTGCAAGAAACGATAAGAATGGTGGAAAAAAACTGCTTCTATCCGATTTATTAAAAAATCAGCCAACGCAAAAATAGACACAACGCTTACCATCATGCAAAAGGACCAGCAAGGTATAAACCAACAATTTTACCAGTTAGAAGACCACATTAATCGAATTATCTTGGACGCAAACAACGCACGTCAAGAACTATCAAACCCAACTTACACAATCATTTATGTCATTAGCAATGCAATCGATATTGCTTTTCACAAATCTCAATCGTATTCAAACCGCAATTTTAGACATCATGATGGACACACAGCACGGGAAAATGAGCACACAGTTACTACGACCATCTCAGCTCATCGAGGAGATCAACAAAATACAATCAAATCTTCTGCCATCATTAAAACGTCCGTCTACAGCAGATAACATTTCTATAGTCTCATGCACGTTCAGGGAAGATCAAGATCTAATTATATAATCTTCAGAATCACTTTATCAATATTGGCTTCAGAGAGCTTAGAACTGTTCCACATTATACCCGTGCCAGTTAAGGTAAATAATACAATACATTCATTGCAATCCAACCATCCTTTCCATTTTCGGGATCAATTTTATTCCTTAACTGAACTAGAACTTCACGCTTGCACTTCAATCAAGGAAGAAAAAAAAAGTGCAAACAACAACGTCCAATGTACAGAAACGGATTCCTAATTAGCAGATGAATCAAGCCAAACAATCACCCACTTGTCGTATATCAAAGGTTGAAGGAGGTCCTCATTGGATTCAATTCCGAGCCTCAAATCAATGGATATATTCATTGAAAAAACAAACAACAGTCAACGTGGTATGTGGAACGAATGTAACACAAATCAGTCTTCGCCGAGCGGGACTACTAAAAATGAAATCCGGTTGTATAATCAAACAACATCTATTCACTATAGAGGCACACAATTTATTATCATCAGAAAGACGAATATCATACAAACGCATTGGTTCCTAACCTAACTTTGTCCACAATGCATCTAGCACCTCATTACCAAATGCATACGGACGAGATAGACAATATCACGGACAAACTATTACGCATGGAAGAGGAACTACCAAACTCATTAAATCAGATTTTCATCACTACGGCATGAGTAGTTTAAGTTTCCTAATAGCTGTTATCATTATATGTTACCTTGCATGGAAGAGAGAGCGAGCATTTATTAGGGAACCAGGTGACATCGCTATAACTAATAAAGGCCCTTCAGTACATAGTCATCAAATCAGCAAGCTTAAGGACTTGGCTCAAGACGACCAACTGACAGATGCAGATTTTATTAATATTAATTCAAATTCTAGTTGAATGTACCATTCAACGAGGGGAGAATGTTAAGATTTATATAACTTAAAAATCCTATAGTATGTCCGAACTAATTGTTAAAATTTATAAAACTTAAAAATCCTATAGTATGTCCATTGCCATTCCGTTCCATTCCTACGATCTTCATTTATAAAATAGTATATAAGTTAGAACATATTCAGAATAAATTTCACTTGTTTAGAGTTAAGCACAAGAGACGGTGTTTTTATTTCATTCAGTATGTGCTTGACGAGACTTTCAAACACCAACTGTTGAGTGTAATGGTCGGTTCTTGACGAGCCTTCCTTCCTTGTCTTCGTTGTCTACCTCGCCCTCATTGTCCGGATTCTCCTCTGTACCACTAGATAACTCTCTGGCTAAAACGATCAACCTTTGCTTGAGATGATAGTTATCCAGCATTTGCTTTGGGAAAGTGTCACTCGCCCTATTAGCACATTCTATTTTCGTAATAACCTTCAGGTATTCCTTCGACTTAGAATTACTTGGAGCTCTTCAATTTGTTTTATTTTAGCCAGTACGGCATCTCGGTCCTCAAATAACATGTATTTATAGCCCAAGCCCATAAATTGTCATCCAAGACAGGCAGCGAGCTTCCATCTTGTACGCCATTGCGCCCACATTGAGCCTATTTATTTCCACATGTACTAAACCGTTCCAAAATAAGCGACAAAAAACAAAAACAGGAGTTAAACCCACGATGTCGACGAAAAGTGAGCAGAAGCATCAGAAAATTGAAAACCGCCCAAAATTCCTTTTGGTCACTTTAGCAAATTTATCAGTAAATTTCCTGCATTCGTACAGTTTCGTAAGTGGACGTACGAAGCCATCTTGTATAATGGTTGTCCCTTAAACGTCGAAAGTAAAAAAATTAGTTTTAATTCATTGTAGAAGTCATGTTTTGGTTATAGGTCGTTTCATATATCCGCTTTTTGTTTTGATTGTGGCCACGCGAGTTAAGGTGTCTGTTCCTGTATAAGCGCCGGTAATCTGAGCCAGGCTCCATTTCGATCGTGGAAACTTCTCATCTTTCACTAAGACGAGATATCTGATGTATGGCTGATGTTCAAGCTTTTTTTTTTTTTATAAACCCGCGTGCACACTAAGGGGATATGAATACCCTTTTACTGGCTTTTCTCCAGGGCGCGGGCGGGTGGTTTAGTAGTTTAAAACTCAGGTGTATTAGATTTCGATATTTTTCCAGGGTTGGTTGTCAAACTGGAGCCAGTGCATCGTCAACCAGTGGGTCTTAGTACGTGCTAGTTGTTGGTTCGTTACATTTAGTCCAGTCAGCAACTACTCCAACATCAGTGTTATGCCTTCATGTCAGAAAAGACTTTTTCAAAGAATGGCCTCGCATGTTCGAAACCCGCGACCTTCTGCTTGAGGAGTCTATGCATATACCACTTACACCACGGCCACCACGAAGCTAGAGTCATTTCGGTCGTTGCTGAAGCCTCGCGAGATATTCAGTTCTCCACTGCTTCTAAAATATTGTATTTGTATTGTATTGTATTTTGAATCCAATCAAGTTTACCATTAGTTAGGTCCAAGTGAGGTACATTGTTTAACGGCTCGCCTATAAGGAATTTTTCAAGTGTCAAAGTTGTCAATGGTGTGACGCCGTCGGGATTGGAGTGGCCTCGAATTAAGACACGCTTTCACTTGTACAAAAAACGTGTTGAGCTCCTCAAAAGTAAATACCTCTGTATCATCAATTTGCTTTAACTGAAATTTGATGGATTTCACTCCTGTTTTTCATAACCCTCCAAAGTGAGGAGAAGCTGAAAGAATAGAATTCCATTTTGTGCCATTCTTTGCAAGTATTTCGGCGAGATGCTGCAATCATAATTATTAGTTTCAGAAAACGGGTAACGATCTGGTATTGTTATCAAATTAAGTTTCCTGTACAACACTTTTTTCACCTTAAGGATTCCTTTTTTTTTTTTTTTTGGTAAAGTCTATACTGGGGGTTTTAGGGTGACCATGAAGGTCTAATGATTCCATTTACCAACTGATCGATTTGTTTATCTATTTTCTCTTTTAGCACCGTAGGATATGGATAGTGCTTCGAATGAACGGAATATTCGGATGTCGTGCGAACTATGCCCTTACTTTTACTTATGAATAAACGATTTAGTTGGTCTCGCTGTTCTTGTGTTATGTGCTGGGATCTCACATTTACATTACTAGAACGCCTGGCACTTCGTTTAGTGTGACTTAGAAACATCGCACATCTAGAAGAAAATAATTTCATAAATAAGAGAATTTCATAAAATAAGCCAAAACCAATGAAATTTCCATTTCGCGGCAAATAAGTGTGACAGTTCACAGAAATGACGGTTAATGGATAATCGAGACTCTATGTACTGTACATAAGTAATTTTGTTTTCAAAATAAAATAAAAATGTTTGTATGTATTGTAAATGGAATAAATGTAGTTTGTACGCAGTGAGTAGAAGAGAAGAGAGAGCACTAAGAACATGTTGTGCAAAAACAAGTAAGCGAGAGAAGAGCAAAGAGAGACCGCGTATATATTGACTTAATATCAGACGACTAGGTAATGGATTGATTTAAATATTTTTTGTTTCAACCTGATTTTAGCATGGATGACAGCTGAGAGTTATTGAAGGCTGTCATTGCCAAGAATTGCAAGAAATGAGTGGAGTGAAGATAAGAGAAAAAATTTAATATGCCTGCCTGGCTTAAAGAGATTTATTATAGTATGGTGAGTGATTTTTATCATATATTACCACAAACTGGATTTACATGGATTTTTTTTTTTTTTGAAATAGGATTTCGAATTAAATTTGGTTGAATGTACCTAGTCCTGCCATAAGTTTTGTTACACAATTTCCAGCGCTTATCGTTCAAAATTTCTTGCGGGAATAAAACCGTTAACTTTTTTTTCAGAACACATGCAGTGATCAGTGAATAAAACTAATCGGTTTGGTTTCAATTATAATCATATAATTATAATTATATATAATTATATAATCAATTATATAATAATAATATGCAAACTATTAACATGTAGTGGGGCGTTAAAGAGGATCAATTCGCGGTAATAGCGTTGCATAAGTGCGGAAAGAGTGCTAGCCAAATTTTCTTGTTGCTAAAACCACTCGGAATATCGAGAATAATCGTTTATCGGGCTATTTCCCGCTTCGGCAAATTGTCTGGAGTAGAGGACAGGGCAAACACCCGCGCGTCGTCCGTACGAATACAGTAGTAAAAGCAGTGCGTGAACGAACTCGGAGAAATTCCCTTAGGAAGCAGAAGATCTTGTCCAAGGAATTAGATATATCAACCAGATCTATGTCTAGGCTGATTCGAGGTGATCTGCCTGATCTGAAAGCCTATCGTCGGTTCACGGGTCATCTTCTAACTCCGTGCAGTGGGACGCGGACAATGGCCATGAAAACGGTGTGTTTACGGATGAGAAATTTTTTAATGTGGAATAAGTTTTCAACAAACAAATTACAAAATTTATGTCATTTCATCTCAGGAAGCGAAAAAAGTTGTTCAACGTGGACATCCTCCCGCTACCGTAATTTCTGTGAAAAAGGCGTAAAAAGTGGTTCAACGTTTTATAAAGAAGATCTGCAAGAGGGTGTTGTGAAGGGTTTGACTGTATCCCTTTTAAACGGATACAGTTATGGATAAGCTGGTGTCTTTAAAAATTTAGGGTCTTATTGCTTCTCGTCCTACACTCAAAATAATGTAGTGACGGGTTCGTTAACCTTAAAAATGTAGGTCAACAAAGTCAGTAAATGTTTCTGTCGATTCTACGTTTTCTTCTTCATCATTGGTTGATTCACGTAATTAATATTATGTGTACGGATGTTGCTAGCATCCATAGGTTCGGGCTTTCGAACAGATTGGTTGGATGGTTAAGGATACTTTGGGATTAATGTAGATTTATTTGGAAATTGGATCGTTAGGTTAATTGATGGTTTGGAGCGTGTATTGATCGTTGTTGCCGTTGGTTGATTGAAAATTGGTTAAAACGCGGGCGCAGTGATAGACAAGGTGGAAAATATAATGCCAAGTATGAATGGAATGGGTGCTGATTTTGGCCTTTCCGTGAAGCAATTGGTGGAGCAGGTTATGGGCTCCTAACTTGGTCGGTGTTATGTTGAGTGTAGTTGGCTCTGAACTGCTGAGTTTTAAACAGAGATTAGAGCCGTAGAAAGGTCTACCGGTTTCCTTACGCCTAAGAGCCTGGATTGGTCACCCCTAAAACCTTTAATGAAGGTGTTTAACACCGGTTGGCGTAAAATTGGATCGCTTATTACGCAGTACGCTAAGACATTAGGATGCAAAATAAGATATGTTAAGGAGTTATAAAAGGAAACAGAATAATTCTTTTTATAGCGGTCTACACTGTTTAGTGAAATATAATTATTTGGCACTAATTATTTCTTAAGGCTATCACTTCAAATTATTTAACACCGGTTGGCGTAAAATTGGATCGCTTATTACGCAGTACGCTAAGACATTAGGATGCAAAATAAGATATGTTAAGGAGTTATAAAAGGAAACAGAATAATTCTTTTTATAGCGGTCTACACTGTTTAGTGAAATATAATTATTTGGCACTAATTATTTCTTAAGGCTATCACTTCAAATTATTTTTCACAATGTAATCGTTGATTTAATATATGTATGTAAAATATAATGATTTTTAGTATTTCAAGCTATCACTTTCTTCTGTTTTTAACAATGCACTTGTTACTTAAATATATGAACATGTATTTTTCTAATAAGTTTCAATTAAGATATCTCTTTAAAAAAGCTGATATTAGGCGGATCCAAGCTGATGAAGGGGCTGGATTCCGTTTTACTTTTGGTTACAAGGGGGGATTTTTTCCACACTCCCTTGTTGGCAGCAGAATCTATAGGTGCTGCGTTGTAGCGGACCGGTACTTTCACCACGCTCTACACTATACAAGAGAGTAAAGTAAAGGCCGGTAGGTCTTCAAAGTTTATTCAAAAATGTGTATGCGCACTAATATGTTCTTCGCACTACACTCTCGGCGAGCTTTTCTTAGGTGGTAATATGCGTGAGAATGTTATCTCGAGCGAACTAAACACAATTTCACCATTTCGATTTCCGTTATGCGGTGATTTTTTCCGGGGCCCACTTTGGGCGTAAATTAAACAAATAAATGTTTATTATTTTAAAAAATTATTTTATTCGACTTGATGCCTTCGCGGCTAACTGAGAAACTTACTTCATATCTTAAACTTAGGTGACTGCCCATGCAGTAAGACGACAGGTCAGCAGCGGTAGTCTGTTGATAGCTGATGTGTCTTTTTGCTGTCAATATCTCACATATCAGGTGTGAAGAGAATTCGTTGCAGTCGCTCACGCTTGAAACTGATATTGCTGCTCGTGGGAACCGTATGAAGCGTTATTCGCATGATGGAATATTTTTGGCATTAACTGAAAGTTTTTGACGTTAACTTTTATTACAGATTCTTATTTATGATAGAATTGAATACAATATAAGAATGTGTTTTCAGCTATTTTTTTTTCTAAAAAAACTATGTATCCATGACTTATTGCTAATGCTTACAGTAATGTAATCATATTCGGAATTGGAAGTGTTCTGATCTGCTCCTCTTCAAAGCGGCTGTTGGGTTGCAATGTCCTTTTTGTCCTTCTGATTATCGGGACTACTATCGGATCCCGTACGTTGCTACACTATTTTTCCCTGTAGCTTGCACTTATTTATTGCTCACAGCTTACACTTGGTTCGGTGTAGGGAATCGGAATATTATAAGTACGATTGCGAATTCGAGAACACTAAGCACTTGGTTATTGCGCACGGAGTTCGAGCAAATATTTTGATTTAGCAATAAGCTTGTATAAATTCGCGATCACTGATTCACTGTAACTCGGGAAAATAATGCGAATGCAGCCTGAGATACTAGGGTGGCAGTTAAGTCCGTTTAAATTCAAATAAAATAAAAGAACTTTATTATACAGGCTTTGCCTGTTATTTTACTGAATCCACTTAAAAAAATAATCACAACTTTACTCAGCTTCAGTGTTGTAAGACGCTTTGTCAGCATAATTACGGATGCGTGTGCTCAGGAGTAGAGTAATAACCCATGCATGTCGTGGGACGGACAGATTTCATCCGAAATAAAGTTTCTGTGGGAAACAATCTATATCTATATATATAATTTAATCTATATTAAATTATAAACTGCGTCGAAAAGCACAAACAAACAAATCATTGTTCTACAACAAACAAATCATTGTTTCACTAACCATCGATTCCAGCCTATGTAGATTAGTTTCTCAAATTCACTTGGTGATTACGATTCAGTTAACGAATCCCTTCAGTAAAATCATAAAAAAAACGGGAACGGGGAGTCTAAACCTCCCCGAATTATTCAAATCAAAACGAATTATTCAAATCAGATTTGTTCTCTATTCTTTTACCTCCAAAATAGAACTGATCTTAAAACTAATTTAAATACAATATAGTTCTAAAACTTTGTGTGCCCATATCCGTGGGCAGCCTACGTGTGCAAGGGCACCCGTGTCAGCAATCTCCGGCCTGGGAACGTTTTCCTGCTGAATCATGTTGGTTGTTGATTCGCGTTGTGTGTCGTGATTAACTAAGACCCTGTCGTATGGCAAGTCAACCTGTTTCCCATTTCTTATTGATGACCTCGTTAGGAGCAGGTTATATTCTGTTTCGCTGACCTTTGGCATCGATATAACGTACAGCAGTACAACAAATAGTTGGGAAGTTCAAGGTGATAACCCCGCTTTCCACCGACTGGGCAATGCATCGTGTTATCTGATTCACTTGATCGTTTGTGATTATTTATATTCCGCTTCGAATCGATTGACCCAAGCAATTGCCACTTTGATGATGGCGTAGGTGACTTAAATATGAGATTTTCTTCACTGACTTAGTCGCCCTGCATAAAAATCAATGCTCTGACGGATGTCGTTATCAAAACGACGCCGACAATGTTGCAGAGGAAGACTGCTGATAATAGGCATTCTGGAGACTGGCTCATTAGTGACCTTTTTATACAATATGTGGAGCTGATTTAGGCTCTTGGATACTATCAGAATATGGGGCATGATATGACGATGATTAGCGAGGCGAGGTGACGAGAAGAGAACAACTGGGTACCATAGTCAGAGTCCGTCTGATAGCTGAAGTAGTAAGTTGGTGTTTTCATAAAATTACATTTTTCAAAAACTACGTTGCAAAAATTACAGAGATGTGGTATATGTTACCTTACTACTAAGAAATAATTATAATTTGTTGGGAATATATATATCATTGTTTTAGTGAGTTACATAAGTTTAAATTTACCACTTGCCATGCGACCGTGGATGGTTACGATCCAAACGAAATTGTACACAAAGTCGGTGATTTGTTTTGCGTGCAGAAAAAAATTATTGAGATTCGAAATTCTGCTATAACCCAAATATTGCCAGATGTTGAAAATCAAATTGGATTTGGTTAAATGTGTGCATATAAATATATCGATAAAGGTGTTCCAACCAATTTGATTAATGAATGCCTGTAGCATATTGGAGAAGATGCATTCGACAAAAGACTTAATGACTTGAAATATGTACAATCAAAGTTAAAAATAAGTCTATTTTGAAAATTACTGAGAAAGTTTTCTCTGTTATAACTGAATTAGGAGAACATAGTTCCAGAGAGGAAATACACCATCCACCAATATGGATCTCCACCTACAAAGCCCAAGATTATGTTCTATCATTGGTACCTACATATACATTTTACATTGGTGTCAGAAGTGGAATAGGACTTATTTTGTGATTGTTTGAAAAAAAAAACTACTATAATGGGTCGAAAACTATTGCAGTTGACCTTCGTCTAACTCAAATCCGAGTTCATTTTCGATGCTGAAATCTCCCGAACGGAACTTTCCAAATCAACGTCGTATAGTGCGTTCCTTTGCCACTACATCCTCAAATGCGTCATTAATGTTTTCCATTGCCAAAGACGCATTTTGTCCTTTTTTAAATTCGTGAAGGAAGAGGGTTCGAATTTTAACTGTCGACAGCATGATAAATATAACGAACCCTAAAATTTTCACACGTCAAGCACACGTACCAATTTATTTTATAAAAAAAGAAAACACACAGATGTTCACTCGAGAACTTCTTATTTCCGACTGAGCGAACATGTGATACAACTCAATAGAAATGAAAGAAAGAGGAAGTTGGGAAGTCAATATTGAGTTCCATTTAAAAAAGTTGAAATAAATGAACATAATTTAATATTACGAATGAATAACAAACAGCAAAAGCAACGGCAACAAGTCTAACGTCAAAGCATATGTTTGACCGCCGAAATGAATGTCGAAATTAAAGGCCTACAAGACCATAGTGGCCTCTACTTGAGCCATGTAGGACATAGAAAGTAAATTTTAAATAACGTAGTGTTGTTAATACACTTAGATATAACTGTATTGGAAGAATCTAGTTTGAAGATGAGATCCATGATAAATTCAATTGAAAGTATTTGTATTGAATCTGTTATACAATAGAATGTAAAGAATTTCAACAGACTGCGAAATTACATGACATAAAATTACAAAATTAGATCATAGGATTCAAATAATTTCAGGAATAGTTGGTAAACCAAAACGACAAATACGAGGTTTAATGAATGTAAAAGGAACAGGTTTTAAAGTTTTTTTTTTTTTGGAGCTTTGGAAAACGAAAATGTTTATGTTGATGATATTTTTGAATTAATTACTATCCCAAAAATTATAAAAAAGGTAATTGTAATATTAGAAATTAGAGATAAATAAAAATAAAGAAGAATATATTTTAAAAGATAACTTAAATGATTGTAAGATAGTTGGTAATGTTCACGTTTGTAATCCACAGTTACTAAGGAATAATTTAAGTGTAATAATTGTGAAATAAACACTTTTGTAGGAAACAGGGCAGAAAATTGTAAGCCAAAAATTGTAAATTCCCAAACTGAAATTTTTTATAAAAATAACGCAAATACATTTTACATATATTTACCATAGCAGAAGAGACAAATTATAAATATAAGTGTGGTAACAAAACAGAAAAAGGAAAATTTGTTGGATCAGGTTTAGTTTTTTTTAAAAGTAGTTGCAAGTTATAGCCCTATGATATAACTCTAGCATAAGTACTAAGCTAAGAAATGTAAGAATACACCAAGAATAAATATCAAAACTTTCTGCCAAAGACATGCTTGAACTGAAGGACTTATTAGACAATATTACAGAAAGCTCGAAGGGAATACTTATGTTCTTATTTGGAGTCATTAGACTATTCGGTATCACCTACTCTATCTGGAAATGCAATTCTTTAAGAACTTCTTACGTTAAAGAAAGCACCGAGTTAATCCGGAAATAACATTATGGAAACCTGAAGCTAGCATCTCAACGAAAGCCTTGGAATTAAAGACAACAAAATCCAATCTATGGCTAAAATATTCACAGATGTGTTTTAAAGGGGGAGGTGTTATGAAATCACAAAGACGCCACGTCAGCATAGAAATGGTTTCTCGCAAACAACAAACTCAAGTTTTAAAAAACGTTCTCAAGCTGAGTAAGCAATAAAAAGATATTAATAGAGAGAAACATGCAACAAATAAAAATGAATTATTAAGAAAATAAAAGGAATCTTTGAATTCATCTCTGTGGTCTTGAATGTGTGTTGAAATCTTGGGAAGTCGTTATAAAAATGACTCATGGAAGACAACAATAAACTTTAAACATCTAGAAGCACTGTAATTACGCAGAAGGAAATACCGTAGCCGAAATCCCAGGCAAAATCCGGCCTGGCGCAAAAGGAAATATTGAAATAAGTTCAATAGTTGTATCCGAGATATAAATACGTATATACTCCTAGCAGCACATTTCAAAAAGACTTTTACGCCTAGTGGAAGTAAAAAAAATGCTGAGAGCTGGTTGCAATTACTCTCTTGTACTTAATCCTACTTCAATTACAACTTAAGAACCAAGCCGATATCCACCAACTTTTCACTTTCACCAACTACCATAATCCTGTTATAATATTAGCAGGATTCCATTGTATGAAAATTTTAAATTGCATTTCACTATTCCAGATATTATCTTTATTGATTTATTTAACAATATATTTAAAAAACACTATATTATTTACTATGAACTTAATATTGATTTGGAAAATAACTATATACACAATTTTTTTTGTGTTTCACAGGTGCTGTTTAAACTAAGCTATCTAAACACTTAAGCACTTATTTCAGAACTTACGCATTTTTTCTCGACATTTTAACCCAACACGTATTTGAAAACAACTATTTCTTCAAAAAATTTAGTAGTCTTATTTCGTATCGAATTTTACCTTTTCATAAGAATTTGTTCCAGCCAACGAACTGTCAGAAATTCATGATATTTTGAGTATAAAAAATATCCGCAGGTTTTAGTTCCAAGTCTCAATATAATTTAGTGTTATCTCTGGATACACCACTGGAAGGATGGGATGGATTTATAATGGAAAGTCGACACAATTATTTTATGTCATGACAATTTCTGTTTATTATTATACTTTATAATATAATAAATAGAACTTTCTTTACTTAAGTTGGAGAGGTATAAAGGAGCGTTAATTTTTAAATTTGTTTATGAATGAATTTCATAATGCAAACAATCAGTAGAAAATGCGCTGCGTTTTTATGGAAGCCATTTCGTCGACCTATACATGTACGGGTCCGTTTTGCCCCAAGTCCAACTGGTAAATTAGTATGTATTTGAGAAATTCTATTCGTTTATATGGATATATTTATTATGTAGGTTATCTACATCTTGGTGGTCTCCGTACAGCCATTTACAACTATTTATTTGCTAAAAAATACAATGGAAAATTTATTTTAAGAATTGAGGATACTGATCAATCGCGTCTTGTCAGTGATGCCACTGCCTCACTTGTTGAAGATCTAAATTGGTCTGGTATAAAAATAGACGAAGGACCAACATTTGGGGGAAGTTATGGTCCATATATACAAAGCCAACGCCTTCACATTTATAAGTATGTTTATTTCTTTTAATCAATTACATGGCATGGTTTTAGTTTTCCGAGTGTTAATTCTACATATGGCTTACGTATCAAGCTTACACATTAAAACTAAATTAAATATTACAATTTTATAGAATTACACTTAACGTAATATTCAAATGGACTATAAGAGTGTAAATGTTAAAATTTGTACAATCAGTATTTTGTTTTCTTTTTTAATCTCTTTACTTGGTAAATTCAAATCGTGCCAATTACATTAAAATTAAAGCATGTTCTAATAAGAAACCCTAATTAGTGATGGTGTTGAAGAATTACTTAACAACAAAAGCGTTTATCGATGCTTTTGTACTGAAGGTCGTTTAGATATGCTACGAAAAGAGGCACTTAAGCAAAGGCAGGTTCCAAAATATGATAACAAATGCCGGAATATTACACCTTATGAAATTAAGGAGAAATTGCTAAAGGGTCTTCCATTTTGTATACGGCTGAAGATGAACAATTATTCGGATCAAATAATGGACTTAATTTATGGAAACGTTAATATACATACTGCAGATTCTGAAGGCGATCCAATTATTGTAAAGTCTGATGGATATCCGACATATCATTTAGCAAATGTTGTCGATGATCATATGATGAAGATAACCCATGTATTCCGTGGAGTAGAATGGCAGACGTCAACAATAAAGCATTTGCTGCTTTACAGGTATGTTAGATATAAATGTATTTGCATATATGGCTTTGAACGAACATCCCGGATGTAACCTTTTTTTAATTTGCTATGAAAAGTTGTTTTGAATTAATTGAAATTAGGTTTTTACTGAAATATTTCTTTAGTTATTTTTGATATTGTCTAATTTCACAAATTTTTTTGCTTTAAATTGTACTCGAAAATTTGGTTTTTGTGTGTTTTTTGTAGTACTCAGCAGAATGCAATATTAAAAGCTTTTGAGAGTGGTTTTTGTTTTAATTCTGAAATCGTGGTAAAGAAAACTATACCTATAAAGTTGAAAATGTTTCTATGAATCACTCGTATTGGCGTAAACTGGATTAAATTATTGACAATTACTCGCGATTTGCTATATACTGCAATCAAGTGCGTTCTATGGTTGCTTCTCTTTTTGTTATTATTAACATTCTATAAACCTTTATTCATCCATAATTGTAATATACAATAAAATACAATTGGATAGTTACACAGTTTTATCTGGATACTTTTAATCTACAACATCGTTTTATTAAAATTTTGAGACTTTTTGATTTGCTTTTTATAAAATTTTTGAAAAGTGAAGATTTTTAAATTTGGCCTTGACCAAAGTACTTATGTTTATTTTATCTGCTTTGAAAGTTCACTCAACGAAAAGGTGGCCTAGCGTTGCTGATTTCTGAGCCCTTTAAACAAATATCTTAATTTTTTTATAAAAGTCTATAGTAACAGTTAAAAAAAATATACAAATATGCCTAAAATATTTAAAAAAAATATATTATTAGCTTCTCAATTTTATCATGTAAACTATTGTAATACATCAGTTTTACAGTTAACCAGATAAATATCCGTCAGATATTTGGTCAGAAATCAGCCTATTTTATCTAAGATTGAACTCGCCAATCAAACCTTACCAGGCTAAGAGGAAAGAAAAATAACAACATTAAATAAACTCCTGCTTCTAGAACCTATTATCAATGCTCTAAGACTGTATAAAAAGAAATTCCTCTAGGATATGAGGGCATCTTTGCCATCACAGTAGGAAAGTATTATATAGAGAGAACAACCGTATAAAATAGAAGTGTTAATCAGTTCTGATAAAAAAAAAGAACTTTGACACAATTTTCGTAACAAACAACCTATACTAAGTTAAATATAGAAATGCTTTGGAATTGTTTAATTTTTTTTTTTTTTTTTTTTTTTATTGTGATCGATTGTAATCATTGAATTGAAGCTAAAAATGGCTATAATTTCCGCTGTAAAAATTGGGCAATATGTCACTTTTTATTTATTTATTTATTCATCTTGTAAGTGTATAAAACTTATTTTAGACTACTTATGTACATTTATTATATTCTATAATTACAAAATTTCAAAATGATTTAGCAATAATAATTATAATGAGTTCATAATAGAAATTTTACAAATTCTACTATTTACATTAAAATCAATCACATTTTCATAAGTATTATAATTAACAAAAAACGTAGATATAGGGTCATTCTTCTTATAATACTATGTCTAGAAACATAAAATAAGGAAGACATGGAGCATAAACGTAGGACATTGAAAGCAAAAGTGGGCAATCTATGTGCGCATTTATAACTTCATGAACAAAAAGTACCGAATAGTATATTCTTCTTTTAGTAAGCGGTTTTAGATCGATTAGAGCACACCTAGCTGCATATGTTAAATGCATTCCATGACATTTAACGAAAAGCAATTTTCGTAAAATTCGTTTTTGGATTTTCTCAATACCATTTTCAACGTTGCAATAATTAGGATTGCAGACTGCGCAACAGTATTCTAGTATGGAACGTAATAAAGAAATGTATAGGCATTTAAGGGTATAAGGATCTTGAAAATCTTTTGAATTCCAAAACAGAAAACCCAACCTACGGTTCGCCTTACAAACTATTATAATCAAAATGCAATGAAAAAGTTAATTCAGCATCGCAAATCACTTCCAAGTGTTTTTGCTCAGCATAGACAATATGTAATATCCTTTTGAATGTTATAACCGAGCATTTGTTAATGTTGAAGGACAGTCCTATTGAACTACACCACTCATTTACGCGGTTAATATCGCCTTGTAGTTCCAAAGCATCAGAAACAGATTTTACAGACCTAAATATCTTTAAGTAGTCTGCCTATAATAGGCATTTGAAGTTAAAAATAAAGGGTGGTAAGTCATTGACGAAGAGTAGAAAGAGAAGAGGACCAAGGTGGAACACCCGAGTAATTAAAGATCTCATTCGAAAGCACTTGACGTACTGCTTATGATTAATCAAATAACTTCTAATCTACCGCAAGATACTATAGTGAAAACCAAATATTTCCGGCTTCTTAACAAGAACCTTGTGTTGCACCCTGTCAAAAGCCTTAGATAGTCAGTATATATACAGTCAACTTGACGTAGAAGTTGACCTATCACTTTAAAAAATCATGTTGATATTCAGAAATGTAGGTGTGCACTGCTGGATATAACTTTTTTTTAACAATAGCTTCACAAATCAATTGTAACTTAGCTATAGGTCTATAGTTATCAATTATTCTCTTAGAGCCTGATCTGTGAATGGGTGTTATGAATGGATGCTTCCAGCACTCTAAAAATTCACCACACCTCAGAGACATATTAAATATAATCTTTAACGGCTGAACCAATCTTTAACTACAGGCTTTGATAAACAAGGGAGGTAAATTATCAGGCGCAATGCTTGCACTCGAATCGAGAGACGACAACACTAGCAGAATTTCATCTTGCATCAAAAAAAAGGAAACCCAAATTAGTTACGGATTCACTTTGAACTATTGCACTACAATCAATGAATTCATTAACGAAATTCGATTAGAAAAAAGACGCAAACATGTTACAAATATGCTTTAAATCATCACTAGTGGTTCCGTTGTAAGTTATAGTAGAAGGTATACCAATAGATTTTCGCTTAGTATTAACGAATTTCCAGAAGATTTTAGAATCCTGTTTAATATTAGACTCAATTGATGAAATGTATTGCCTATATATGAACTTCTTTAAAAATTCGTATTCCCTTTTCAATTCAAAAAACTCGCCACGCAGAGATATGCCGGTCTTACTCTTTTTACACACCTTATTCAGAGCATTCTTCAACCTAGACAAACTTGTTAAACCAGATCGGCTTATTAGACCTTTTCAATCGTTCAACTGTCACAAACGTGGAAATTGTTGAATAAATTACGTTTCTAAACATAGTTAAAGCTACGTTGAAATTGGGGCAATCGAGAATGCTTTGCCAAGCAACTGAGTCTAAATATTTATTGCAATATAGTTCGTGTTAACAAAATCAAGTTTAACGTCTTCGTTACATTTATTACATTTATCCGTCCTTAATGGATTTAAAAAACATAAATTAAAAGAAATTTGGAACGCTCTATGATAAATGGTATTGTTTCAAAATGAAAAATCGAAGCCTCAAGTTCTCCGTTTATAAACACTAGATCAAGAATTCTTAACATACTGCTACAAACTGCATTTACTTGGTAAAAGTTCATAGCAGACATAGTGTCAATTACTTGAAGTTCTTACTCTTTTGTAACACTTAATGGAAGAAGATATTTATCTTCCTCCGAGAATATCCATTTACAATACCATTGTATAAGTTGAAATCACCTAGTACTACGGCATAAGAAGTATTATCTAAATTTTCATTTTCAGAAGAAAAAAAATCGACGATTACACAAATTTGCTCGATTAAACCCGAAGAATCAGATATTACAACTTATCTACTTTTACAACATGAACCAACTGCCAACAGCAAAGCGCCTCCTCTATCGAAGCCCGTTTATATAGGACATCGATCATTCCGGTATACATCAAATTCGTTGGTAAGTAAATTATCAGAAAAAATATTGTCGTGCAACCAAGTTTCAGTTAAGACAATGACGGCATACGAGCAATCAGCAGCGGAGAAAAGGAATTATTTGTTTTCGTTCTCATATTGCCTACGTTATTATGATAATAGACTGAGAGAGAACCAAATTCATTAGGCAACGGCACATCAGCAACGGCACATCAGCAACGGCACATCAGCAACGGCACATCAGCAACGGCAATAGCAGCATTTAAATGTTGCACTACGTTTGAGCAGTTGAGTTTAGAGCGCGCATTTCATTTTTTGGAACGAATACCTCGAATACCATACTGCCATACATCAGACTTAAGAAGGCTAGTTATCATATTTTCGGGTACGCCCAGCTTAATGTTGATGTTTGGAGCATATTCTCGTCGGTCCTAACTTTAATTAACCTGTAGCACTTCAACTTCGATTTGGTGGATGGAGATCGCGAAATAAAATTTTTTAATTCAACGATTTTTTTATACAAACGGTCGATTTTAGAGATTAGAAAGTTAATGTTAACCAAACTATGATTACATTTACAGCACTGTAATGTATTCATTACGGACAATTTACAACTCGAATAAAGTTTGAGAATGAAAAAAAAAGGGAATAGTAAAACACGTCTAATCACTGTGACTGCTAATCATGTACTGAGGATGATAGAAAGGAGCAGATCGTTTCGCTAAGATAAAAGATAAAAGAATGTTTTTACAAATTATTTTTGAGTTCGGAGAAATAAACTCGAAATATTTAAGGGGGGTTTGGGACTTATTATGGGATCTAAGAGAGGAAATGATTGAGGAAGATTGAAATACCCAAGAAGGTGGATGTTTAGGGGAAGGTTGAATAAGTTGGTAAGGGATGTTCAATTCGTTGCAAAGAATAGAAGAACGCGAGATACAGGATATATATCTAAGGTTTTCAAGAGTTGGCAGTTTTGCTTCGAACAGTAAATTATTGATTGGAGTTACGGGCCTTACTTATGGCGGAATTATACATAGTTTTAATTTTTTTAAGATGGGATTTGGAGGAGAAATCATAAATAAAAAGGAGATTGTACAAAGCATAGGAGTATCCCCAATGACAATAAGTCTACACCTTTCTCTCCTAGGTAAGGTTAAAAAATCCCGATAAGTAGGTTCCTTATGAACTGAACGAATCCCAAAAACTACAACGGCTGGAAATCTGCTGATCGCTTACATTAAGAAACCAGACTGAACCGTTTTTGCACCGGATACTCACCTGTGATGAAAAGAGGTTACTGTATGATAATCGTAAAAGATCTGGGCAATGGTTGGATGCAGATGAAAAACCAAAACCCATCTTCAAGCCCGATCTTCACCCAAAAAAGGTTGTGCTGACAATTTATCACTCGCACTTATAGTAATGAACTTCGGATCGGTTGAATTAGATGTGGTAGGTTGAGGATTGAAAACTTCCATAGAAACATTATTTTGTTTTTTTGTTTTGTTTTCTTTTAAAATATGGTTCAAATAGCGACTCGATACCGAGGTCAGACGATGACTGAAAACCTGTTTTTAAATTTCTCATTTTGATATGAATTCGGTTACTTTGTTCTATAAATTACATGGTAATTCATGTTACAAGTTGCTTTGTAAGTAAACGGAAATTTAAAGTGTGACTCATGAAAATATTAAAAGAAAATTTCGAAACAAGTTTTCAAAGTTAAACATCAGTTGATTTAAGAAAAAATGAATTAGTTATAAAGGAAATAAAGAAGGCTATCAATATAAGCGAAAAGAAAACATATGAAAGTGCGTTTAAACGAAATGAAAAAGTTGCGTAAAGGCGAAATATTGTCAAAGTTAAGGAAAGACAAAATCGGAACTAAAAACAAGTATGGACCTTTGCCATTCGGGTTAACAAGTGAAAGCCTCAAAATTTAAAAACATCCGTACTTCTTTTATTTCTTCCTAAGTTTCCTTTGCCCTACAGCGCGGGCAAACATTTTAAGCTTATAATAACTTCTTGAGGGCGCGCTAATTATATAAAAAAAAAAAAAAAAACAAACGTATAAACAAATTAAACAGCGCCGCGTTATTAGTGTCATACGAAAAGTCCATGAAAATGCTAAAGGATAAAGTAAACTGAAACCTTAGAGGATTCTAGCGTCAATAGGTGGGTTTTTTTGGTGAATGCTCTCAGTAGTGAAGTGGGATTTACTAGCTGCGGATAGCATCGTTTCTATCGCGAATATTATATCATAGAATATCATAGCATTTTAACTTTGATTGCCAGTATCTTTCTTTTCTAGAAGTTGGTACAATTGCATTTTCTTTCAGTGCAACTTCGGGTTTTTCGTAATTTTTTGATGAAATATTTTCGATTGTTTTCTTGTATTATGGTTTTGAAAGTCTTTAAAGCTTTATTTTTTATCAAAAAAACTTTTAGCAATTTTTGTTTATTTTTTTTTTTAAATGGTGTTAAGTATTTTTCGGTATAAATTAATTAGATGTTTTTAAGAATTTATGAAAAAAGAGGTCTATCAATTTCGGTTACACTTAGCGAAAAAATTTCCCTCAATTTCAACAAATGAAAATCTCAAATTTGAATTATCAAAACGAGGCTACTAGGGATATGGCTGCGGATCGTTTTTTTTACTGCGGATAGCATTGCTAAAATAATAATGTATAAGGATAAATAAAGTTTTGAAATTGGATCTTAACGTAAACCACAATCCATTTGACCATGTTAAGTCGGTAAGCGGAAAGTAATATCTATATAAACATACATATATGTATGTACATAACTACCATTTTTTAAGGGGTTACGCCACTCTAGGATTTTCAAAAAATCGATTTTTTTTAATGCTTTTAATGGTCCCTAGGACCTAAAAAATTATATCCCAAAAGATTATAGCCGGAAAATACATCGAAGTGCTTGTTTTTCAAAGTTTAGTAAAAGGTAACCAGGCATTTATTTTTATAACTTAAAATTTTATAGAGTTTATCTCAACCCATAACTTATCTCATCCCATAACTTGAACAATTTTTAACAAATTCATTTCAAATTTTGACTAGATCTTTAAAAATATATTGTCTAAATGAATACGTAGGATATTTTTTATATGACATAGTTCATTTGTTTTTAACAATTTTCTTGCAATAAAAAAGAAATTTAGTGACTCATCATAATTCAAAATTTACATGAGCTGTTGGTACGGCCGTAGATCCTTCCAAAAAAGAGAGGTCATCTAAAAAACCCTGCACAGCCACCATTTTTAAATAACTTATTCTATAAAAATTATGTTTTATAGTCAATCATGTGTACAATAAACTTCTACCTTTGTAAACTCGGTTTATTTATATTTTTCCTAAAAAAATCACAAAAAACCTATTTTTACGTCCTCTAGTCCTCTAGAGTGACCTAACCCCGTAAGCAGAAGAAAAAACTGGCGAATGAAAGTGAGGTCGAGTTATAGTTACAGCGATATGTCCCGAACTAGAATTACTATCTGAGAGCTTTAAACTAAAAATTTCTATTTTATTGGTTCGATAAGAAAGTAATTATTGTTTTTTAGTTTGGAATATTATTATTATCATTATTTATTAATAAGCAATTCGTTACAAACTAACTGCTAACTTAAATTAATGAGCCTTAGCTACAATTGACTATCAGCTCTATACACGATTTAATATCATCTAGTATACGGTTTATATTTTCTGTTGAAATATCACGAAGTATTTTATATGGAGTAATGTTTGTTTTGAGGAATTTGTTCAATTGCTAAGCCAAAAAGGTGGTTGATTTCATATGGTGAGTTGCAGAGAGGGCAGGCCGTTTTCTCTTTTTAAAAAGTGGTGGTGGGTCATGCTTGTGTGACCTAGTTTCAAAGAGATAAAAGGAGATATGGATGATATTGTTACCGTTTTGTAGTTAGGTGTGGTTCTATTTGTGTTGACTATGGAGTAGTGATGTCTATATGATGTCCATTCGTCAAGTCATTGTTCTTTTATTTTGCTCACAATGTCTTTAGATAAGTCCAACTTATTAGGGTAGTTGAAGAGAACGACATGGCTGTTTCTGGCGAGGTTAGCTGTGGCATCTTCATATTTGTTACCCATAATCCCAACATGGCTAGGAATCCACATAATTTTGAGACGGGTGTGAAGCCTTATAAGAAAATCTCTATTTCTGTCGATTACTATATATCAGTTCTGTGGTTGAGGTTCTTTATAGCTCTTAATACGGAGAGGCTATCTGAGCATATTAAAAATGTTCCTTTTTTTTTATGTAAGCTGCTGTTTCTAGTATGGCTACTGTGAAGTATGAAATATGGCTGTATAAATGGAGGAAGATGGTGGAAGGATGCCTATTTTTATGAGGGTCCCCATTTTCATCTGTGGAGGCAAAAGAGGATCCAGATGTTGTTGAGATTCCAACGATTGCTTTTAGCTTCTGAGGAGACATCAAGGAACAGTTTTTGAATTAGCATGTCTAGAGTTGATGCTTTGTCATATGAAGTGAAAGTCATATTCAAAGAGCCATGGGTGGGAATTTGGGTAAATATTGTTTTTGTCTGCTAGTGGTAATTTGCAACTCTTTTGCTGAGCATAGAGAGCGTGCAATGGCTGAGTCAGTTCATCGGATTATTTTGTTTTACCAGTGATGCAACATCTTTGGCGATTATTGAATCGTAGGAACAAATTAATTTAACAGACAGTTTGGCAATTGCTTGAGTAAATCGTTCTTCAATACTTGGGAGACCAGCTTCTACTAGGATATTTTTAATCGGGGTCGTTGGAAAGGCATTGAGACTGTCTGATGGAGTGGCGGTAAGGTGGTTTGATGATGTTGAGGGTGGTTTTAGGAGAATTGCCAAATATAAATAAGAGGTAATTTATTTTACTGAGGATTAGTGATTTAGTTAAATTACATAGAGTTGAAATGTGGGTGTTAAAATTTTTTTGGGCTAGATATTTTACAATATTTGTTCTTGTAGATAGACCTTTTCTTAATTCTATACAACGGTCCTTCCAAGTAAATCTATTATTAAAAATAAGTCCTAATAATGATCTAACATTTTCTATAACATTATAAAATATACTTAACACCAGGCCATTACAGTTTCCACACACACGCGTGAAAATCGCTCTCATTCTAGCAACTCTACTTGTAAATTGCTCTCATTCTAGCAAATTCCGGCAGGTTTTAGATATATACAAAGTGCTGGTAATTCATTTATGGCGTTTTCGTTTTTTCGCTTTTCTCCGTGCCCCGGAGAAGAAAAGTGACGTAAAACCATTTGCCCTCATTTTTTCAGAAACAAAATTTTGCTTCTCGTTTTCACTTGAGAAACAGAATTTCACTCCTGGATTTTATGTCAAAATGTTTAAACGTCAAATGGTATTGTGTGTCAAAATAAATTCCTATTTTCATGCAGTCGGATATATTTTTGAGCAATTTATAATCCTTAAATATTCAAATTCGCACGCAGATATATTTTAAAAATTAAAGAAGATGGAAGCATAATTAATAATTCCGAAAAAAGATTTTAGTATTACATAAAATCGTAGTACAAAAAAATAAGGCTTCTGACTGCCCAAACGAAAACGCCATTACAGTGTGCTGTGCGAACGTTAGGTTTTTGCATATTAGTAGAGTTCACCATCTATGGGCAAATGCCTATATTGTCAAAATTAAGAATAATAATTGGCATTGCTTTAAATATTTACTTCATAGAAGACGTAACATATGTTGTTTTCCATTAGATGACAGAAGGCTTATTTTTGCACTCCGGAGAGAAAAAAAATATTCCAATGGTACTCTTCTCACTTTCTCAGAAGCAAAATCTTGCTACTGGATTTGATTTCAGAATGTACTAATACATATAAATATAATCGTTAAATAGTATTGTGTGTCAAACCAGATTTTTGTTTTCGATCTTTCGACTGTGTTGAGCTGCGCTGTTGGAATCATTCATAATTTTATAGTTTTTTATCTGAATAAATTGGTATTCAGGCATTTTGCTAAACAAGGAAATTGCGAAATAAAAATTTGAGACTTAACCAATACATGTAAAAATGTTGACAGCGAAATTAGAAGAAGATTTGGAGAAACTAATGGAAAACGTTATTAATATTAGTGGAACCATACAGACCGATTGAAATTGGGTGAGAATTGAAAACTCAGATTTATTTCGTTAAAAAAAATTACATTAAGAATTGTTACCGTACATTTTACAGTATGAGGATTTGATACTTTTATGTTTCTTCTAATATATGATAATTTATTTAATCAAAATTAAAATCAGCAGATAATAAGATAATTTGTTAGGAGGAAAATACGAGAAAGACCTCCACTTGAAAACAAAAAAACGTACATAGATAAATATTGTACTTATACAGTATGTCAAGAATGACTTTTCACATTGAAAATAAATGAAAAAGTTCAAATTTATTAGCTAATAAACATAAGTTTTTATTTCATTTTATATATTTTTTTGAGTCATTACAGTTACATGTGGTATATACATCATACAAGCGAAAAAAAAAAACAAACAAATTCCTTTAAAAACTAAAGAAAACACGACAAAAGCAAATACAACTCAATTTTTTTAGTGCCAAGAAATTCTTTTCACAAATCATAAAATGTTCGCTTATGTTAGCTGTAATAATAACTGCAATAAATGGGAATGCATTATTAATAATTTTAGTATTTTGTATTAGTTCGCTTTGAGTTTATCACACATTGTAATCGGTTTTTCATCGAATAAACCAATTTCTGTAGAACGTAATTGGTTGGTATTTTTTGCCATTCTTCCATGGTGGTCTCTATAAATGATAATTCTCCCACTCCTTCGCTTGATATGCACTCCCAAACCATAATCGAAATTTTTCCGAATTTGACTGTGGGAATAATGTTACGACTTTCTAGTGATGTTAGAGGCTTTCGCCACACTCCAGTCGGCCCATCGTTGTAATACAATATCACTTTGACCTCATAACAGAATATGTCGTCGTCCCAGTAGTCGACCGGTTGTGAAATATACTTTAAGGCGAAGGAAAAACGCTTTTCAATATTTGATGCAGAAAGCAATGGTTCTTTCCGTGCTACCCTTGATGAGTATTTATTTTTTATTAAAGTCTGCCGAACAGTTTCATGTGATACAGCAACGTCACACTCTTCCAATAACTCCTTCGCTAGTTTTCTGGTCGAAATTTGAGGATTGTTATTAATTTTTCTAACCATTAAGCGCTCAACACGTTTATTTATCTTTGGCCCGGGGCCGCCGTCGCGCTTTAGTTCCAATCTACCTTTGTTTTCAGCACGATTTATCACATTATGATAAATGAAAACATTTCCGACAGTTCCTGCACATTTTTTCCCAATTCGTGATTGTAATAAATCAGCTGAATTACTTCAAACGACAAACGTTTACCTGGCATTTTTTTCAAATAAAATTTTAAGCTAAATATGCATGCACAACGACAACTTATCACCAAATGAATTACAAAATCGCAAGGAATAACAACGCAACTTATATAACGGTAAAGTACCGTTGGTCATTTTACGTGTACACGTGTGCTAGACGCAAAGGATATCTACAGTAATGATTTGTGGAGAGTTTCTTGACACTAAAAAAATTGAGTTGTATTTGTTTTTGTTGTGTTTTCTTCAGTTTTTCAAGGAATTTCTTAGTTTTTTTTTCTTTTGTATGATGTATATACTACATGTAACTGAAATGAACCAAAAAAATATATAAAATGAAATAAAAACTTATGTTTATCAGCTAATAATGTTGAACTTTTTCATTTATTTTCAATGTGAAAAGTCATTCTTGACATACTGTATATATACTCGTAGTTACATACATCATATATGACACTGTACACTCTCGGTAGAGTGAACTAATAAAAAACCTAATAAAAGCCTGTTCATACGAGCGAGATTGTTCACATTACCAAGCATGCAAATCTTATGGCATTTTATAATACAGGTAGTCAAAAAGTGTATGCTGTGAAATGTATTTTTTTTATATTTTTTGTCAAAAGATACAAAAAAAGCAAAATTCGGTAACAGTTTTTTTTTAATAATAAATCATAAATGGACTAAGTACAACTTAATTCAATATATTTTAAAATAATAGAGCATTTCATTTCAAATATATTTTTTAAGGTTTGTACAATACATACTATACATACATAGGTACTCAAGTACTCAAGTTCTTTGTCAAATGAATGAATAGCATCTCTTGAAGAAACAAAACATGCCGGGCGGTCAGAAAATAGTTAACACTCCTCTTCAGCTTCATTTTCCTTTTCCGCTTCCTCAATATTCGGTGGAATTTGATCTTCATTCCAGTTGTTGATATCAACGACTGTGTGTGTTACCTCAACATTAATATGATTGAGCAAATCAATCATCATCGGTAACATTTGTTAGCAAGTTATCCTTTGCTTTTGTGTTTTTCTTCCAGAAGCAGTTTTCTCAGTTGATGCAACATACGTTTTTTCAGGTAGAAGCTTACAATATAGCCCCGACTCATTGGCGCTATAAATTTGACCAGCTTTAAGATCCAGATATTGAATTATTTTCTTAAGTTGCCTCTTAAATGGATACACAAGTTCTGGTTGTGACGACAATTTTTCCACAGGTATTTTGAGATACCGAACACCAAACCTCTTTAAATTTTTGCACCCAACCGTCACTTGCTATAAAGGTAGACAGATTTCCCTAAAGGCTTCTATTTATGATCATGACTTTTTGTTTCAGGATTAAGCCACTAATAGGTAAATTCTTCACCCGCTCTTCTAGGAACCATTTATAAAGCGGATGTTCCATCTCAGGTAGTTTAGATGCTTTCATCGTCCTCCTATTTCCAGGGCTAGTGTAAGTATTAGCCACCGTTGCTATAATATCGGCCTTCTTTTTTTTAATAGCACATATAGTCGATTTGGCTATTCCATACTTTTTTGTCAATACTGTACCCGACACACCTTGAATTTTGTTTTTATTTTTTTGTAAAATTCGGATGGATCATGGCAAGCACTTTATCTTACCTGCAGACAACTCCTTTAAAACTTCAGTTTTTTCTATTTACGTTAAATGCTTGCGACTCATTTTTGTCAACAAAATTTAACTTAATATCGCACGAGAACATTTACCGAACCTAGAATGCAAAACTTAGAACGATGACAGATACAAAATACGCAAAACTAATGGTAAATTTGCTCGAAAGATTGTGAATTTTTTGCAGCTGACTCTAAAGAGGCTTACTTGTTACTCTGTAGAGTAGTCTGTATAAAATTTTGTGTGTTCACTGTATTGGATTGTTCACTCAACCGATGTTCACTTTACGGAGAATGTACTGTATATATACATCTGAATTAACAGTTAATGATTGAATAAAAAATAAATAAATAAATGAATAAACAAACAAATATATGAATAAATAAATAAATAAATAAGTAAGAAATAATAAAATTGATTATTATATAAATAACCTATCATATATAAAATAAAATGGTTTCTATAAAGCGACAATATAACAAATAACAAATATAAAGAAAAAATTAAGTTTCTTGCTTTGCCTAATGAGTGGATTGCAAGATTACAGCGCAGCGGTCTAAGAAGTTTTCATTGTTTTTTTTAATTCTTAGACAAATCAATTCAAGGTTCGCTTTGCTATGAATGTCTGGGGTGGAATGATGGCAAGGTAATTTTAGTATAATTTTTAAGATTTTGTTTTGACATTTTTAGCAATTTTTTTCAAATGAAGAAATGACTTTGCAAAGTCTTCCTAAGCTTGCTTTCGACTAAAAAATAACTTTATATATCATACACTTGCGGTCATAAAAACCTCACCACCTAATGAGTTCTGAAAAAATGCCTAATTATTGTACATCAGATTGTAAGGGTTTTTCCCATACTAATGAAGGGTATTCCCCATAGCGAAGTTCGGCCTCGTATTCAGTGCAAAAAAAATCAGTTTCAATTGAGTTGTGACGGTGACAAGTGAAATGTCTGGTAAATATCATCAACTGACTCGGGACGAAAAAGTTCAAATATTGACTTTAGTCGAAGGAGGGCTTGGCTATCGTAAGATTGCGGTTAAAATAGGATGCTGTCATTCAACTATCGTACGACTGATGAAAGGAAAAAAGGCTTGGGACGAAAACGTAAAACAACCTAGAACACGGACAATGTATTATAACGAATTAGCATAAAAGATCACTTTAAAAATGCTGTCTCTATAAGAGCAGAGCTGAGTGAATTTCATCAAGTTGATCTAAGCGCCGAAACCATACGCCGACGGCTACGGAAAATAGGTTTATATGGAAGACGACCAGCGAAAAAACCTCTCCTAACCACAAAAATGAAAAAAGCTCGCTTGACGTGGGTAAAAAAGTACGTATGTGATATGGTCCGATGAAAGTAAATTTAATTTGTTGTGTGCCGACAATTAGCCATACGTATGACGGTCAGCAGGTGAAAGGTTCAAGGACGAGCGCATAGTCAAAACAGTGAAGTTTCCTCAAAGCCAGATGGTTTGGGGATGTTTTTCTTTTTACGTTTTATGAACGCTGAAAAGTGTGGAGAAGTAGTAAGGGAGTTTTTGGTACCAGCAATTGAACAGCATCATTCGTATACTGACAAGTGCATTTTTCAAGATGATTCTGCATCTTGCCACCGCGCCAAATCCGTAAGTAAAGTGTTATAAATCAACTTCTAGAGATGTCTACTTTATAAATAATAAGCAGACAAGTAACTAGAGTCTTTCAATAATTTTCAGCTCAAGACAACGTTTGATGGCCTCGGAATTACCAGACTAGACTAACTAGCTAATTCGCCCGATTTAAACCCAATCGAACACTTGTGGCATGTAATGAAACGTAAGGTGGCTGAACATAAGCCAACAAGTAAAAAAAAGCTAAATGAAGTTCTGAAACGTGTATGGAATACTGAAATTTCGAGGGATATTACTGAACTACTAGTAAACTCGATGCCTTCTAGAATAAAAGCGGTTATAACCGCCAAAGGAGTAGCAACTCGGTATTGATAATTTTTTGGTGAAAGTGGCATATCTAAACATCTTATATACACATACATAAAAAATGTATCGTTTTATTTTGTTAACCAATGACTGTATTAAAATATTTTAAAAAAATAAGAAAATGCACTGGCTTTTCTTCCTTTGTTAATATCTTTTTTCAAACATTCAATAAACAGATGGAAATTAGATAGAAATACTTATAAACTACTGCGGAGTACTCAACAAAAATTCATCTCATTATAAAAATTATTATCGTAGTTATTAACAATTTTTCAATTTGGTGCGCTTTTTATGACCGCAAGTGTATATGTAATTACTTTGTTAGTAGTTGATAGTAATAACTTTTTTTAATACATTTTTATTTGAATTCATATATTGATTCTTACAGGTTAAACAAAAAGAAAAAGTCTCTTAAAAACCAGCTTAATTAACTTTATTTAAATCATTTTTTACTACTGACCCTAAAGGGCACTCTAAGCTAAACATAATACTTAAAACTATGCCTTTCGACGTAAGTTTACTGATTTAATTTATTTGTTCAGAATTTTATTTAAGAGTAAACTTAAGAGTAAGAAAGTATAAATTGTTTTAATAAAGATTAGTTGAAGGACATTTTAGTTATCTATCTTCTATAACATTTAAAACTACTTACAAAGTAATACTTAATTACTTAAATTATCTTAACTTAAGTTACGTATTTACATTCGTCCTTTACTGTTTTCTTTCTTTTATTTTTTTGCTTTTTAAATCTTAACTCTACCTTTACCTACGTAAACTATGAACTTAAGCCGGCCATGACTTAAAAATTAAGCATTGAGTATTCGAGTCAGCTTAAGAACTTAGGCCACTCAAGGACGAATGGTGCACTTCCAAAGTCAAACTTGCAAAATTCGCAGAAAATTGTTAATACCAAATGAACTATGTCGTATAACAAAAAAAAATCCTGCATACTTATTTAGACAATATTTTTTTCAATATCTAGGTAAAATTTGAAGTAAATTGGTTAAAAATTGTTTAAATTATGGATGCAGACAACTTGAAAAATGCAGTTTTGAGATGAACACGTTTAAAATTTAAAGTTATAGAAATAAATACCTGGCGGTTGGTACTATACTTTGAAAAAACCATAAAACAATCTGTTGTTTTCTTTTTTTTTTTTTTCATTTAAAAAACTAAGCGATGTAACGAGCGTAATTGTATTATTGTTGTATAAGATGACATTCACATTGTTATTGGCCCCGGTCTACCCCGAACAACTTTATTAAATTTATTAACAAGTAAAAACTTAAAGCTAGACTTGAAAAAAAAAAACTAATGGGGCAAGGAGAAATGATGGTCGATGTTAAGGGAGTGTTATATTGAGCAGTGCTTTTTTGCTTTCGAATTTGCTGCTATTTAGGTCAAAGACTTCGGCGTAGTTGTTTGTTATACGCAACATTCTAGATATTGGTCTGAAGTGAACGTAATTGGTTCGGTGAGTTCGGATCAGGAGAAGTGGGACAGATCTTAGTGAATGAAATATTTTGCATTGTTCTCGGGCAGTCGATATTTTCAGTCAATAGTTGAGGGAAAAAAAATACATCAGCGACTTCACGACGTTTTTTTTAAGGTATGCATGCTAATTAGTTTTAACCTATTTTCATAGGATGGTAATACGTATGTATCGTTCATAGGCAGTCCACGAAGTGCGAAACGAATAAAATTCTGTTGTATTGCTTCAATTCCTTAAATGTAGATTTGTTTATATGGTCACCAAACTTGGCTACAATATTCGAGAAGAGGCCTTTCAAAAGTAATGTAGAGAGCTCTTGTAACGTAAGGGTTGAAAAATTCTTTTGACCAGTGTTTGATAAAGCCAAGTGCAGAGTAAGCTTTATTTATAATGCTGTCAATATGTGAGTCGAAATTCAATTCTCTGTCACAAATTATTCTTAGATTCCGTACTTCGCTAGTGGAAGGAATAGGCTCATCGTAGATAAAGTAGTTTCTTGGAGGGTTGGGCTAGACGTTTGCGGAAATACGTTATCGTTTGACGTTTGTTGACATTAAGCTTCAAAAATTTTTGCTTGCACCGTACCGAAAACTTATTTAAGTCATCTTTAGAAGGCAGTGAAATGACTTTGAAAATTCCCATGTCATCAGCGAAAATTGAAAGATTAGAATCCGGTAATATGAGATTTATATCGTTAATCACTAGGATAAAGATGATTAGTCCTAGGTGTTTATCTTGAGGGACTCCTGATGTTACTTTAATGGGGTCGGATATTAAAGATCTGAATATGACTATTCTCGGTGTTATAAATGGGATTTGGTCCATGCCACAAAATGAGAGGAAAAATCTATTTTTTTTTTTTTAGTTTAAAAATGATGAGTTGGTGAGAAATTTTATCGAATGCCTTGCTGAAATCTGTGGAAATTAAATCGACTTCATCACCGTCTTTTAAAGCATAAATCATCCTAGAGACTAACTCCGTTAGGTTAGTGGTGGTTGATTTACCTTTCATGAAACTGTACTGTACTGAGCAAACGCGGCATCCACTTTGAACAGAGATTTCGCATGTCCAAATATTCGTGTATGATATATCCAACATGCTCTTTTGATATCTTCAGAGCCTCAACTATCGCGATCAACTTCATTTTACGGTCATTCGTAAACATTTTGCGGACTTTTTTGATGTTTTCATCTGAAAAAGCCTCTTTTGGACGTCCACTACGTGCATCATCTTCGGTGCTTGTATGACAACTTTTAAATTATTCAATCCAATTGCGAATGGTTCGGCTGGTGCAGAGTCCGGGTAACACTTATCAAGCCATTTCTTTGCATCGGCTGCATTTTTTCCCATCAAAAAGCAATGATAAATCAACACACGAAATTGCTTTGAATCCATTTTTTTCACAATAACAAAAGTTGCTATATCTCGAGAACTAATCGTCCGACAGCTGTCAAATTTATACACGTATCTTTTGAAGGTTGGTACTAACTGAATGGTATGGACTTAATTTAAGTGGTACCCTCTCTTAGAAATGGCACAGACTTTTCAGCATAGGAATATCTTCCTCATGTAAACAAACGAGTCAACTGTTAACACCTTCGCAGCCGTATATAGATACGGGATCTTAAGACGTCCCAATCACGATAATATTGTTAAAATGTATAACCCTATGAAAATGTCTAAATTTAGTTTTTAATTTAATCTCAAAACAAATCAATAGAGCCGAAAGCCCTCGCAGCTAGTGCTACCTCTTTTTAGCATGTACATTATTTATATGGTAATAGATTATAAAAATAATAAAATACAGATATTGATCTAGCTAAACCTCATGGTATCTGACTACATTTCGACAAGCAAATAGCTGCCTATGTTGTCCCACGATCGAAAACTTTCGCCAGTTTTTTCTGGTATCCGAAGTGGCCCAGGACAAAGGCGTTCAAAAAAGAATTGTTTCCGACTTCTGAAAGTTAATCTTAAACTTCCAGTCATCGCAATATCGCTTATTATATCAAAACCACGTTGCAAGAGAGTGTTAATGACCTCGATCTTTGTCCCTGATCTGTACGCGATATATAAGGTTTTCGGATAGGGACTTGACAACTTTGAATTTAATTTGTGAATGCACTCTTTCACTAATCATCAAACTGTCACTGTCAATTTATTCAGTAAACTCAACATTTTCATCATAGTAAAGTACACTAACGAGCAACGTCTGCAAACGTTGTCCGATTGGGTTCTGGAGAAGATGCGCCAAGATAATGAATTTCATCGCAAAATCATCTTCAGTGACGAATCTCATTTTTGGCTCAATGGGTTCGTCAATAAGCAAAATATGCGTTATTGGTCGGGTGAAAACCCACAAGTGCTTCATGAATCACCACTTCATGCACAAAAAATAACTGTTTGGTGCGGTTTGCATGCCGGCGGCGTTATTGGGCCATATTTTTTCGTCGGCGAATGGTCAGCGTTATCGCGCCATGATCACCGATTATTTTTGGCCCGAATTGGAAGATATGGACTTGGACGACATGTGGTTTTAACAGGATAGTGCCACAAGCCACACAGCACACGCTACAATCGATTTATTGAAGAGTAAGTATGGTGAGCGTGTTATCTCAAGACATGGACCAGTCGACTGGCCGCCTCGTTCGTGCGATTTAACTCCGCTTGACTATTTTCTGTGGAGCTACGTTAAGTCATTGGTTTATGCCAACACGCCGACGACGTTGGAAGAGCTCAGAGCCAACATTGAACGCGAAATAGCGGGCGTTTCGGCCAAAATGTGTGGACGAGTCGTTGAAAATTGGGTCCAACGAATCGACCGCTGCAAACGTGCCCGCGGTGGCCATATGAACGAAGTCGAGTTCCATTCAAAAATGTTTTGATTGTACTTCAAGCCAATAATAAAGTTTTTGAAATATCTCAAATGGTTTGACTTTTATTTAAAAAAAAAAGTTGTGAAGTCGTTATTAGGAAACCCTATAGTAATGACTTTCTATTAATAAATGGATATGGTATTTTGATCGCAAATCCACCTTTTTTTTGTTGACCTATTTATATGTTCATTACAAGTTGGTATGCTTACTACATTTATGTTTTTTTTTTTTTATGTAAAGAACTTAACATTCAAGAGGGCGTGATTACTCTTAAACTGCCGGAGCACGTGTTAAGTTTTTCAGAAAATTGGATTGGATTGAGTTCAGTGGTTATTTTACTCAATGGGCAGCATCCAACATTAACTTGATGTTGCATTTGGGCAACGACTCATAACATGAGATTTTAGTTGCCTGAAAAAAATAATGTCTTTCTGGCGCGGCTGGTATTGAACTCCGAACCGTCCGATTGGGAAGCCAATATACTAGCACTTGAGGTACGGTCACCCACTGTAGTATGCTTTAAAGCCATACTAGCTTGCATTTTGTCTTCATTAAGTACGAGTATTTTCTAGTATTTCAATCCCATTTTTTAAATTACTCTCAATGTTCAGAGCAAATTGATGGGAAGAAAATGTCACGATGTGATCAGCAAAAGTAGCAATTTTAGATACCGTTACTGACATAGATTTTGAAGAAACGATTTGACAAAAATGATGGACTTTTCAGATGAAGTGAAATTTAATTAAATCATCTTAAATATGAGACCATTGCGCCATACTATATCGAATGCCTTTTTTGATATCTAGCAAAACTATTACAGAAGATCTACAAACTGCGTGATTCATATTAACATAGTTGCAAATTTTTAATATCTGATGTGAATATTGTGGTATTTTCTGAAACCAAATTGTTCGTTGGGGTATATGCCAGTGTCACAAATATGTTTTACGATTAGATCCTTTAATACTTTTTCGACGATCTCGCTTAAACTATTAATCAAACTAATTGGTTTGTAGCCTTCTGGATTTTCAGGGGGCTTACCAGTCTTAATAATAGGAACAATTTTAGCTTCTTTCCACGATTTATTAAAATAATTCATTTTCTGACAACATTTTTAACGTGGGTCAGGGTACACCAATGTAAGCCTTTTCTTAAATCCTCGATAAATGATGTCAATATTGGAGATAGACTCTTACTGTAGAACGATTATTTTCTTAGTATATACCCAATAATGATTTCCCAAATTATCCTTTACAATTTAGGAGACACTCAATATATTTCTAATGCAATCGATTCCATTTACTTTCCTTGGGTCTTTTACTATATATTGAACATCTTCTTTTGTAACAAGGCTGTTAAATTTGCATTAATTTCAAAAAATGAGTGCATGGTATTATATAGTATACCTTGTATTGGAATAAATTCTGTTACAATACAAAAAAACAGTAAACATATTGTATTCGAAATTATTTCATTTATTAGACCACAATATTGATTATTAAAAAAAAAATTGGATTCAACTGAAAAGACTGCCTTAACAAGCTTCCAAACGGTGTGGCCATTGGGCTATAGCGGCAGGTACGGTTTCCATGGAGGTCGTGGACGCTGCTTTGGTTAATGCTATTTTAAGGCTTTCCAAATTTCTGTTGGAAGGCTTGCAGGCCATGTTCTGAAACTGACCACATACCATAGCCCAGTGGATTCAGATCTGGAATCCCCGACGACCACTGACTCTAAGCCACTCCTGCGTGGTGCGTTGGAGCAGAGTCCTGATTCATCTGTATGCATTAAAAAGGTTATTTGTCAAACCCTTCACAACACTTTCTAGCACATTTTGGTAAACCTTTGTACCAGTTGTTATGCCTTTTTCACAGAAATGGAGGGATGTGACACCATGGTGAGAGACCCCCGCCAAAACATTACGGAAGCGGGATGATGTTCACGTTGAACCTTTGGGACAACTTTTTTCGCTTCCTTAGATAAATTAGCATACATTTTGTGAATTTGTTTGTTGAAAAATTCTTCCACGGTAAAAAATTTCTCATCCGAACAGAATGCTTTGATGGGCATTGTCCGCGTACTACTGCAAAAGTCGCTTGCATCTTATTTCAAAACTAGGTACGTAGTTTTTGGTTACAATATCGCTAAGGTTAATTGATAAATTGTAAATCTTAGAAAGGTTTGAGCGAGCACATCATTCTTTTCGTCATCTGAAAAGTGAGTTTATTAAAATAGGATACTTGATGTCTGAGATAAGGCTGTGGATATCCGCATCTGTTTCTTATTTTAATCAAGCCGTAAAAAAAGTGAAGGAAGCTTCTCACAATATTCATTTTTAGCTACTGTTGGCGTTGAATTTTCAACCGCATTTTATATATTGATGTAAATATAACTAAGATGGAATCAGAGTGATAGAGTGGTAACGTACTATTAAGGCATTATACAATACGAGGGCTATTTCAAAATCAACCTCCTAAGTGAAAAATGTTTTTTAAAAAAACCAAAAACATTAAATCAGGACTGTATGGAGGGTGATTAAAAATATCCCAATTGAATTCCTTCACTAAAGGTTTTGTGCGTGCAGCAGTGTGTGGTCGTATGTTGTCATGCAGAAGCACCACACTTTTGGTAAGCATTCCTCGTATTTTGTTCTGGATTGCTCTTCCCAACTTACGCAGGGTTTCACAGTAAGCCGCAACATTTATTGTGTTTCCAGGTTCCATAAACTCGATCAACAATATGCCTTTACTGTCTCAAAAAAACTGTTGCCATCATTTTTCAGTAGGAAAAAGTTTGAATTTTTTTGGCTTGTTTGGGGAATCCATTGTTTTGACTGTTCTTTGCTTTCTAAGCTTACACACTGGACACAAGTCTCATGTCCAGTCACAATTTGCAGTAAAAATCCTTCACCTTCCATTTCTAAACGTTCGAGGTCTTGTGGACATCTGTGAGCTGTTTTAAGTTTTAAGACACGATTCTGTATAGAGTATAGAGTAGATCTGAAATCGTAAAACGTCTGTTTACCGAACAAATTGGTCAACTTGGTGAACCACGTCTTCGGTCATGATCGATTTGCGCCCTTGGCCTCCTTCATTATGTACATCTGTGCGTTCGTTTTTAAAATGTCTACACTAATCACGTACCGAACTATCACTCATCACTGTACTGCCGTAAACAGCACATGACCGACGATGAACTTGAGCTGCGCCATTTCCTTCGGCTTGCAAAAAACGAATTACACTTCGTACCTTACAGGCTGCGGGAGATAAAATTGTATTCTCCATGTTAAAATGGCAATTATTGGAAAAATACTGAACGAAAACGGTCGAAACTTGGCATAGTATTATTAGAGAATAATGTACAGAAACACCGGTGACGAGTTATAATACAATATTTTAGTATCTAACTGTCATATTGTTTTCATTTGAACATAAGAACTTAGTAGCTAAATGTATGATAATTTTAAATTAATAATATATTAATAATATAATATAAATTAATAAAGTATTAATTTCCTCGACTGTAAACAGTGTATTGGAAGAATCACAGGGAATGCTGTTGCTCATATTGCTGGTGAAGCTGGTGTGGGAGTAGTGCTTCCACACATTAGTTGACTGAATTTACTAAGTCTAAACAGTTCTTGTTCTCAATTACCATCTGATTTCGGTGCTGCGATAACGCAGGAAAATCCGATAGAGAGTCGAATGAATGAATGAATGAAACTTGTCTCTGAGTGGTGGGAGCAGAAACATGTGATATTTGAGGAGTTTATGATTGAGAGACTGTTTTAAACTATTCAGTTTTTTCTTTCAACTCAATGTACTTTTTTTTTTTTTTTTTTTTTTTGTTACTTTGGATTTCACACATGCATCAGACAGAAGCTTTGGATAGTCTAAACTAAAATGAAAATGGCTTAATGTTTTAATGAACTTTTCTTTTTTGGTTGTGCAAGATGCAGTGCAGGGCTACCACTGTTGTTTTGTTTTGTTTTAATAAAGAATGGAACTTCTTTGTTACCTCTCATGGTAAGAGTGCATGCGAAAGACTTGGCACAGTAAAAAGACTAGCTGCCAGAGCTAGCATACAAAGACCGAATAGAAAATACATTATAATTGCTTTACTGTTGCTGGGCAACTAAAAATACAGTATGTTCCAGAAAAACATGCGTTAAATTACTTCTTTTACTTTACCGTAACTCACCCGGAAGGACCGCAAATAAGAATTAGGTTGGCAGCAAAATATTTAAAAACATCAGAGGCATTTGATAGAAAGCCGGAAAATATTCTCATTTTGTCCCCAACAAAAAGCTGCCGTAATCACGACGGCGCTGTCAACTCTGAAGGTTGATGACTCGCTTGGGCAGTTGATCAGTCTTATGCTAAAAGATGTATCAGTAGAGGTACGCCGCAATGCATCTGTTACTGCCTATCAGCAGTAAGTGAAATATGCTTCAGGATTGTTCCTCAAATCCACATTCATGCACCAAAATCGCAGATATATTCGCAACATCACAATACACAATACACAATACAATACAAAATATACCGGTTTTGTAACATCGAACCATTTCACCGTTTTTCGCATCTTAACACAATGGAAAGTTCTCAACAAATTCGGGAGATAAAAGGAGAGTTGATCACGCATCCTATTTTTCGAAATTTGCACAAATTCACACAAAATTTAAATTTCTTTTCTTAACTTTTATCATGTACATTTATTATCAACTCAATTTTAAAAGAGTAATTTTGCACAGGTTACTACTCAATTTATTGTTAAGTGTTTTCCTGTGAAATTTAAATAAATTAAAAATGAAGTTAATAACTGTGGCTCATAACGTTCTATCATTCCGCTAATATCCAGCATTTGAATATTTAGCATTCCTCGTCCTTTTCGAAATACAGTCCACTTAATAATATTCAAAAGATATTCAGGATTCATCATGGTATTGAATAGCTGAATATATTTTATTGATTCGCATATAAATTCATATTCGCTTCGTTCATTAAAATTAAATGATTGGATATTAGCGCTAATTATCCGTCAATTTAGTAAACGCATACATTAAAAGAACATGAGTGAAAACGTTTGAGTTTCGATCGAGAGGCACATGGAATGCGTCGGTTTTTTCCGTAAGTGAACATTAAATTTATTCGCATTGCGCAGTAAGAAAAAAAAAGGAAAAATTGCAAGTCGCAAATCAAAAATCGCAATTTATACAAGTTTTTTTTTATTTTTCGTATTGTTGCGTGTTCGTTAAAAATCAAAACAAAATGAGCAAACTAGAAGAGGAACATTTGTCACAAGTTTCGGAGGAAGAACAAAAAATTTAAAAAGGAAAACAAGTCCCTCCGGGCTGTGCTTCTTAGACAAATGATCAAAACTAAGAGTAAAATTGCAGCAGAATCCATTGGGATTACTGGAATCTCAATTTGCCATTTTAAACATCATCCAAAGCAACATCGAACGATTGGACGAGAGCGAAATAAACTCCAACAAACGTGATACATACAAGGAGACATATTATACCATTAAATCGCAGATGTTGGAGAAAATTCTCTGAACTAATTCTTCAAATGAAAAAAAAACATCTTCCAAGCATTCAAAGCATCCAAATATACACCTTCCAAAGCTACAATTAAAGTTTTCCAGATCGCCAACTGAGTAGAAGGATTTTTTTTAGCATGTTTTCAGCAATGGTGCACACCAATTCGCACCACGGCACGTTTAACACAATCTCTTGAAGTGACGGGTGAAAATTACAATAAAGCCATCGAAATCCTTCAAGCACGCTTTGACGGCAAAAGGTATGTTTTTCAAGCACATATAAAACAAAATTTTTTATTTGCAGGCAATCATAAAACCATCTGTATGAAATATTCATAATATGATGGACACCATTAATGCAAATCTTCGGGCATTGCTTTCACAACAAGGAACAAGTTGCTTCTTAGGATTGCTTCTTCATTTACTCGTTTCCAAGTTGGATAGCGAGTCTCAGGCCAAATGGGAAGAAGAAATCGCACCAAAAATAGATTCAAAGTTCAACACAAGCAATTCGACCTCACTAACTGAAGCAGAATATCCATCATGGGATGACTGCGTTTTTACAACGTCGGTGTCAAACAATGGAAATTGTAGAAATTTCATCAATAAATGTGAAAAGTGTCAAGAGTCGCACCACACGTTACTTCAGACAGAACAGACAGACAACGTTCACAGCCTCGGGTCAAAAGTAAGCACGTCAAAATCAGTAGCATTCGATGCCAAAACACCAGACTTACAAACCAAAACTCCCGAAAGTTAAGTTATCGCTACAGCAATGGTGCAATAGCAAAACGAGCACGGAGTCTCAATCATAGCACGGGCAATACTTGATTCAGCAACTTGAGAATAAGGCGGCCCATATCAACCTGTGCGGCATTGGAAGCTTCAAGTCAACCGCTCTTCATAGTTGTAAATTAAAATTATTATCCCTTCATTCGTCGTTCTCCGTCGACCTCAAGTCGGTGATTCTCCGAACATCATAGACTATCAATACATCAATACCAAAAATTGGAACCTACCCACCAACATCAAACTTGCGGATTTGCATTTTAATCAGCCAAGTTCGATTGACATTTTGATCGGTGCAGGCTTGTTTTTCGATATTGTTTTAGTCGGCCAATTTAGACTCGGCCCAAACTTACCAACTCTACAAAATAGATTGTTTCAGGCCCAACAACAAATTCGCACAATAACCCAGCTTATAAAACATCACTCGCCAATCTCGCATCCGATATATCACCCACAACTCCGACCATAGAAGAATAACTACAACGATTCTGGGAAGTGGAAGACAATTTAAACAACAACACCAATAACACCGCAGAAGAATTGGAATGTGAATTGATGTCGTTCAAAATAAGTTCATCGTTCGACTTCCATTTCGCAATAGCCCAGAACTTCTCGGACGATCCTACACAACAACTAGAAGAAGGTTAGTATCAATTGAACACAATATTTATCGTAACTCGCAATTACAGACAGCTTACTACAACTGTATTGATGAGTACATTGAGATGAATCACATGCACCATATACCCAGCATAGAAGCAGCCTGGCAAACATTAAATTACATTCCACATCACGCTGTCTGTAAACCTGAAAGCTCTTCAACTAAAGTTCGGGTGGTTTTCGATGCAGGCAAGGCACTCAATGACATCTCTACAAGACGACCTTATTAAACATGAAGTAACACAGTTGTTAGCAACGGGAGGATTTCCCCTTCGCAAATGGGCAGTCAACAATCCTAATATTACATAGTCAAACAGCATGGGCAGTGACTTGTATGTAACAACTGATGTATAGCGGGTTGTAAGTATGAATTTTTGTTGGTATGCTGTTTCCTATTGTTGTATGGGCATAACACCTACAACAATTTGATTTGGTAAACCATATCCGAAATCTTACTTCACAGCTCTGCTTAGTATCGTCGGGTTTGTGTTTTTTATGTTTGTCTTTTTTTATAATGACTCGGGAATTTAGAGTACATATATCTAATATTTGCGTTCTAAAAATTAAGCACTTTTCTGCATATTTTCACGTCTGTAAATATAGACCAGCTGTTTTGGTACTTAGTGAAACACAGGTAAATCCCCGCCCACACCTCTCAAATCACTCTGATCTGAAGCTACCTGGCTACGAACTAGTGCCATTAATCTTCTCTCACCGCTCTCTCGCCATTTACGTGCGAAGTGATGTAGCTTACCAAACTCCACCACAATGTAGTCCCTATTCTAATCCGGAATTCAATTTCATGTGGTTAAAATTCCATCTCCGTAAGCAAATTATCCACTACTTCTTTATTTACCGAAAACCCAAGCTGGACAGCAATTCGACCTTTAACGAGTTTGATGTGCTGTCTGACTCCATGCAAAGAATTGTATCCCTGTATCCTCATACTGAAATCGTGATTACGGACGATTTCAATATACACAATTTTAGGTGGCTTCGACATTCTAATATTCTTCGACAGACAACTGAGGACAACCGAAGGACGGTGTGTTAAGATCTTTTGCTGCAGAAAACAACTTGACCCAGCTTGTAAATGAGCCCACACGTGTTAGTAATACCGCCAACACTCTGGTCTTGTTCTTAACTTCTCACCCTTATAAGTACACTGTTGATGTGCTCTCCCCTCTAGCATCGTCCGACTATTGTGTTATATCAGTTAATTTCTCGTACTCCCAACACACAGTTAGAGAAGAAATTCCTAAAAGATCCGTATGGCAACACAAGAAAGGCAATTGGAGCGGTCTTAACACCTTCTTTTAACTGGTCGTTATGTTTTCTCGATAACGACGTGGATGCCGCTGCTGATATGATCACAGACACTGTTCTCTATGGAATGAGATGCTTTATCCCTCATCGGATGGAGAGTATCAAGCCAGAAGAAAAGACATGGTATAACTCGAGCTGTACCAGGGTTAGATAAATGTTTTTTTTGTTTTACGAGACCAATCCGACAGAGGAAAACTGAAAAAAGTTAAAACACATGATTGCAACGTCTTTCGTAAGCGTGTGAAATTTCAACACGACCAAAAACTGAGGCAAAAAGTACTACAATGTCCCAAAGGTAGTAAAATTTTTTGGTCGTTCGTCAAAAATATTAGAAAATTTGACTCATTCTCCATCCCAAAGCTCATTTACAATGACATTTCAGCTGTCAGCTTTTTGAACGAGGCCAATCTGCTTGCTACATACTTTGCGGCCAGTACAACACTCCCAGATTGTGTTTTGTTTCCGCCTACTTTTGAGTGCGTTGAATCTTCAATGGGACAAATCCATTTTCGCACTCGTGTAGTAGCAAGAGTTCTTAAAGATTTTAGCATTCTCAAATTCGTTGGTCCAAATAGTATTGTTCTGAAGAGGTGTTCTTCCTCGCTGACGAAACCACTGCATAAGCTTTTTCGTTAATCCTACTCTTCAGGAACCTTTCCAAGCAGATAGAAAACAGCATTTGTTTAGCTCGTTCCCAACAAAGGCGGATGTTCATCTTTCTCTTCTTTCAGACCGATTGCACTTACGTCCCTTCTTTCCAAGGGCATGGAAACACTGATAAACCATCAGCTCATGAAATATCTTGAAACACGAAAACTTATCAATGACCGGCCGCACGGTTTTCGTAGCAACAGGTCCACAGGTTATTTGATGGCTTGTCTCATCGAAAAGTGGAACCAAAGCGTACATCAATCTGGCGAAAGCAAGATAGTTGCTCTTGATATTTCTAAAGCATTTGAAAAAGTTTGGCATCAGGCTCTTTTGATTAGAAATTACCTTTTGGAACTTTCAATTCAAGTTGTTTTGGATGGTTTCAAGTCTGATGTTCACATAATAAATGCTGGTGTGCCCTAGGGATCCGTTCTGTCTCCGAAACTCTTTTTAATTTTCATCAACGATCTCTTGTCTGCTACTTCTAATCCAATATTTTCCTTTGCTGACGACAGTACTCTCTGCATTTTATATTCGTTCCCCGACAAAGGTAAAGGCAGCGTATGTTAAGTTCATGAAATTCTGATATTAACAGCATAATTAATTGGAAAACCACTAACAGAGTAGAATTTAATACTTCCAGTACACAAAATTTTGATGTCTTTAAAGCGAAATTTAAGCACACAGACGTGCATGAATGGCACTTGCATCGTCGAAACCGAAAAATTTCCATTCTTGGAGTGTGTGTCTTTTTCAACTTTCATTGGAATGACCACATATTCGATGTCGTCAAAAATGTTGCGAAATGTCTCGGATTATTCAAGCGATGTAAGAAATACAGCACCATCTCTGATCTAGCCTCAATTTATAAGGCAATTATCCGCCCAAAACTCGAGTACAATGCTTACATCTGGTCAGGTGCTCTTAAAACATCTTTGCACCTGCTAGGAAGTATTCAAACCCTGCGATAAATTTCATAGGTGGTACTAATATCAGTCAGTCAAATTGAACACCGACGTAATGTCTCCTGCCTCACTTTGTTTTATCGCTATATCCACCACCAGTGCTCCATAAAAATCGCTAGTAGCATTCCGCCTCTCGCTATGAATGCTGATTAGTTTACCCTCAAGCCCACTTTCGGACGTACTCTAAAATATCGTGATTCATTCCTAAGCCGCACAACTCGCTTGTGGAATGCCCTGCCTAGCTCTTTATTTCTTAGTCATTATAACATTCAAACATTTAAAATCAACGTTCATATGCCCCTTACTTTCCATCCTCCCTGATGCCCGCCTGTGCTGTCTACAAGCATATTAAGGGTACTTAAATCTCTTTAGCCCGTGCAAATTATTAAAAAAAACGAACTGCTGATATATGGTAACAGGTTTTACCATATGAAATGTCCGATTTTATACAATAGTAATAATTTAAAAGCCAATATGATTTAAATCTTTATTCAATCAAAATAGTATCCGTTGGCATATATGACATATCCAACGTGATACAAAGTCAAATATTCTTTCTTCGCATAAGTGCTGACTTTTTGAGGCAATGAAATCTTCAAAGGCTTTTATGACCTCTACTCGGTTCCGAAAGACCTTCTGCCGGCAAAATGAATCCAGGTTGCGGAAAAGATGATAATCCGTTGGAAAAATATCAGGAGAGTATGATAGATGCGGAAGGATTTCAAATCCCAACTGCAACAGTTCTTGCACCGTTGCTTGTGAAGTATGGGGCTAGCATTGTCATGCAAAAGGATCGGACCGTGCCTATTGACCAACGCAGGTTGCTATTGGAATGCAATTTGTCGATTTCCTCACAATATATAATAGCGTTTATCGTTTCTCCTGGTTGAAGAAATGCAAAGTAAATTGGTCCTTTCGATGTTCACTAAATTGTCACCATAACCTTTTTTGTGTGAAGATCGGGCTTGGGAGTGGGTTTTGGTTTTTCATCTGCATTCAACCACTGCTCAGATCATTTACGATTATCATACAGTATCTATATTACATTACAGATGACTATTCGATACCCAATTATTGAGTTTCTTTATCTTTCCTATAAGATAAAGGTGTCGACTTAATGTCGTTGAGGATACTCCCATGCTTTGTGCAATCTTCATTGTGCGCCGATTTCATTGGGTCCAGATCCACCGTTGCTCTTAAAACATCGTCGTCAGCTAACGCTGAGGTTTATTTTCGAGGCTGAAATCTCCCAAACGGAACTTTTCAAACCAACGTCGTATAGTGCGTTCGTTTACCGCTACATCCTCAAATGCGTCATTAATGTTTTTCATTGCCAATGACGCATTATGTCTCATTTTAAGTTCGTAAAGGAAGAGGATTCGATTTTGAACTGCCGACAGCATGGTAAATAATTCCTAGAAAAGAAAAACGGTAAAAACGCTAACGAACCCCAAAATTCTCTCAAGCACACTTACCACTTTATTTTATAAAAACAGAAAATTTAAAAGTTCTGGCACAGATGTTCACTCAAGACCTTCTGACTAAGCGAAAATCATGTGGTACAACCCAATACCTGTAAGCGGGTGGTAGAAGGGTAGTTGCCTATGCGGATGAAGTTACTATAGCCGTCACAGGAAAGCATCCTAATACCATTAAAGAACTCTTACAGCAAAATTTTACCACATTAACCAGTTAAGCGGATCGCTGTGGGCTTGGAGTAAACCCCCATAAAACTAATTTTGTCCTATTTTTTACGAAATACAAAATTCCAACTATAGACTTAGTCTTAGCTAAGTCTTCTTTGGTACAGCATCTGAGCCTAATTTTCGATAGGAAATTCAACAATTAAATTTTTCAATTCAATTCAAGAAAAATTACAATATATATATTTTTTAAAACAATGATTTCGATAGCCGACTCGGGATTATATCAGGTTAATTACAAGATAATCTGATTCAAGTTCAAGTATCAGTTACTTAAAATTAATCGACATATATTTCTTTAACCGTACAATTTATGGTATGTGCTTGCTCCCGATATATATTCACTTTAGGCTTTATAGGTCGACTTAAAATTAATGACTATGTAGGTTACTACTTACTAATAAATCTTAGTTAACAATATTGCATGAATGTTTTTCAAAAGACCTTCAAAGGACCTTTGTATGCTCCTTTCATTGTTATATAGTGTTCAGATATTGTATTGTCGCACTGGGATTATCATTAATTATTTATTTTAAATATCTCAACTTTATCAAACTATGTTCTGTGTATGTGGTAATGAGAAGATACGAGGTGTATATATTTAAGTATTATTCTTTTAAGTTTGGCAATGATGTTTTTCGTAAAAATGTTTCTTAACGTTCTACTTGAGTCTAACTGTAACTCAGGAAGGGATCTACTGTGCAATAAATTAAGGGATGATAGATAATATGACCGTGCAAGCTACCATTAACGTTTGAATCTCATAATGCCTTTATAAGTGAATTGGTGTGGGTTGATGTGCGTTGCGGTCTTTTCTGCAAGCCTTTACATTGGTTGCTTTGTGTAGAGTCTGATTTGAAAATCGTCGTTTATCTGGTCTTATGTATTTGCTACTACTAAACCCTAAAATTGTTCTTCAAAGTTTTCTAGTTCATTATCTATGTAGGTGATATGGTAAACCAGGGACTGAATAAGGGTCTTACATATTAAAATTTTTTATTTTTTTTTTTGTGATACGTAATATACTTAGATGACAGCAATGGTTTAAGGACAGAAGTCGCTCCTTTTGACTTAAAAAAGGCTTTCCCTAACTTTAGAAGTTAGGTATTTTGTGCCATATTTTATTGGAATTGAATTGCCTTCTTTCATATATAATGATGTATAATGTAAAATAAAACACATAAATTTGAAAGTGAACTTAAAATTATCGGTTAAGAGAAGAATTCATTTTATTTCCTTTTTGAAAATGATATCATGTAAATGTTGGCCACGACTACGTCTGAGGTGGCTCTTTCGGAAGGTCTTATTTTGGACGACTCGTTCGAGATACCAGTCACTAGTATCTCGCGGATAAAACGAGTAATGTTGACTTCCAAAGCGTCAATCGTAGCTTAATTATTTGTGAAGACCTGAGACTTTAGAAAATATTCCAAAGGTTTGATATCGCACGTTCTAGGCGGCCAATTTACCGTAGCAAAACGTAAAATTAAGTGCTCACCGAAATGATTTCTCAACAAGTCAATTGTTTCACTCGCCGTATGGCTCGTAGCGCCGTTTTGTTAAAACCAGAGCTCATCGAGACCATGTGCTTGAATTTCAGGAAGCATATAGTCCGTTAACATGGCGCGATAAAGGTTACTATTGGCGGTAACATTCTGATTTGCCTCATTTTTGAAGAAATATGGACCAATGATTCCACCAGCCCATAAACCACAGCATACGGTGTTTTTAATGGATGTAATGGTAGCTCTTGGTACTCTTCGGGTTGCTCATCAGCCCAAATACGGCAAATTTTGTTTATTAACGTTTCCATTGAGCCAGAAATGGGCAGTGATGACAAAATTTCACGATAAAACACCGGATTTTCATTGAGTTTTTCCAGAGCCCATTCACTGAAAATATGACGCAAATTCAAGTCGCCTGGATTTATTTCTTGCACAAGTTGAATCTTGTACGCTTTTAGGCCGAGGTCCTCACGTTAAATACGCCAAGTTGTCGAATACGCCAAGCCAAGCTATTGAGAACGACGACGAATCGATTCGCCACGGTCTTCGCGTACACTCTCAGCTACAGCTGCTACGTGCTGGATGTGGCCTTTTCGGTTAAGTATCATTCACTTATGTAAACTGGGACTCAAATTTGCGAATAGTTTTTATAATAGTGGTTTCATTATGTCGATTAAACGCATCGTAAGTTCCTCGAATCGCACCCAAAAATTTTCTCACAGAACGCTGATTTTCATAATACAGCTGAACAATTTGGAGACGCTGTTGTGGTGTGAGTCTTTCCATGATGATTTGCCAAACAAACAAAAATGACAAAGCAATTTGATAGGAGTCACGCGTGATCTGCCAAAAAAAGCCTATTAAAAATCAAACCTCATGATGAATCACCCTATATATAGGGTTTTCCAATAGGGACTTGACAACTTTGAATTTAATTTGTGAACGCACTCTTTCACTAATCATCAAACTGTCACTGTCAATTTATTCAGTAAACTCAACATTTTCATCATGGTAAAGTACACTAACGAGCAACGTCTGCGAATTATAAAAATTTTCTACAGATATTCGGAGTCGGTGACTGCAACTTTAAGAACGTTAACTCTAATTTTCGGTCGTAGTTCTCGCCCTAGTAGACAGGCAATAACAAGTTTAGTGCAAAAATTTGAGTCTACATATTCGTTGTGTGATGTTGCCGTGTCAGTGTGACAACGGGTTGGTCGAAGTGTCGAAAATATCGCTGCCGTTCAAACGTCCGTTGCAAACGATCCAAATCAGTCAATTCCACGGCGTTCTGAAGAATTGGGCATCGCTCAGACCACATTATGGCGTATTTTGCGTAAGGATATTGGTTTACACCCACACAAGATCAAGCTGACTCAAGAATTGAAGCCGATGGACCATTTGAAGCGACGTACGATCTCCGATTGGGTTCTGGAGAAGATGCGCCAATATGATGAATTTCATCGCAAAATCGTCTTCAGTGACGAAGCTCATTTTTGGCTCAATGGGTTCGTCAATAAGCAAAATATGCGTTATTGGTCGGGTGAAAACCCACATGTGCTTCATGAATCACCACTTCATCCACAAAAAATAACTGTTTGGTGCGGTTTGCATACCGGCGGCGTTATTGGGCCATATTTTTTCGTCGACAATAACGATCGTGACGTTACTGTGAATGGTCAGCGTTATCGCGCCATGATCACCGATTATTTTTGGCCCGAATTGGAAGATATGGACTTGGACGACATGTGGTTTCAACAGGATGGTGCCACAAGCCACACAGCACACGCTGCAATCGATTTATGGAAGAGTAAGTATGGTGAGCGTGTTATCTCAAGACATGGGCCAGTCGATTGGCCGCCTCGTTAGTGCGATTTAACGCCGCTTGACTATTTTCTGTGGGGCTACGTTAAGTCATTGGTTTATGCCAACACGCCGACAACGTTGGAAGAGTTCAGAGCCAACATTGAACGCGAAATAGCGGCCGTTTCGGCCGAAATGTGTGGCCGAGTCGTTGAAAATTGGGTTCAACGAATCGACCGCTGCAAACGTGCCCGCGGTGGCCATATGAACGAAGTCGAGTTCCATTCATAAATGTTTTGATTGTACTTCAAGCCAATAATAAAGTTTTTGAAATATCTTTTATTTAAAAAAAAAAAAAGTTGTCAAGTCGTTATTAGAAAACCCTATATAAGTAGAAATTTTTGTTTTCTTTTACCGCTAATCTATTGTATGCCATTTTTAGAAGGTGTTTCTGAAACATATAAGCCCACATTCCTCCGTATTGATACTCAAACCCTAATATCCTAAATATGTGACTTATAATGAGATCGTATTTCTAGTTTTGTTTAATAGTGAGTGTCGCTAGCTGCTTTTGATGTGTTATCAGCGAAGAAGATCACTCCTGTCTCATTGATCGTTGGATCAATCAAATGTATATTAAACAACTTGGGACCCAAGATTGATCCTCGAGTACTCAGAACCGATGGCGATATATGCATTTCTGGTATTCAAAAAACTACTAATTATGAGTATGAGTGATGTTGGAAAATTGGTTGTTTGGAATTAAATTCAAATCATATCTATATTAATATCAGTATTCTATATCAATAAATATCTAACTATTCATCGTCTTAGAAAGCACTCGCTCAAGTAACTCATCTATATTTTATAATAATTCTATAGGGCGGAAATCTTTAATATCGTGTGGTTCTTTTTTCTTTGCTGTAGGCAATAGCATAGATTTTTTCCATTTTGAAGAAAAATTGCCATTATTCTGATAATGGTTAAATATGCATAAAAGAATGACATCTACCGAGGGGGACATTTTCGAAGAGTGAAGTTTGAGATCTGACCAGGAGCATGTGATTTCTTGCTGTTAAGATTTAATCGAATAATTTTGATCTTAAGTGATAAAGGTGAAGGGAGCAACTTGATTAAGTACGGTTTTTTGAGCGAAAAGGTTCGTAGGCAACAATGTTCTTGCGAATCTCGAAAATCTTCAATGGTCTGAATGACTTGGTTTGCTTGGGGTTTAGTTAAAATTGGCTGTTTTTCTGGCAAAGGCTTCTGCAAACATTGAATGTGGTGAATTTCGCTTCCGTGTCATATAAACACAAGATTCAGTTTAATATATATGTATTTATAATTGTAACGATTTTAAGAGAAGAAACAGTAATTAGGAAATGGAAACAAAAGGAGGAGAATAACATAGAGGAAGTATGACACAATCTGCTATTGGATTTTTATAAAATATGCTCTAAAACAGCATTAAATTGTTTTACTGTTTTGGACAAAGAGTTCCAGAGTCTGGTGGCAAAAACGAAGAAAAGGCGCGAGGAGCTCAAATAGTTTGAGGAGGGAGTTAGAAGACTATACGTTCTAGCCGAACGAGCGAATTGAAGTTTTTCAAACAGATATGGTGGCGACCTTTTCTAAATAAATTTGTGCAAAAAGATACAGCACCTATCTTGCAATTGAGGGGTAGTAGATCCAATCCTCATTCAACCTGCAAACAAGATATTTACGCATCATCCGCATAGAAGTGAAGACCAGCGTTTAAGCAAACTTTGAGGAGGTTATTAATAAATATGTAAAACAATATTGGACCCAGTATTGAGCCCTGAAGTACTCCTGCATATATGTTTATTCCTCATGTGAGAGGATTTGTCACCAACCAGAACCCTTTGACATCGATTACTTAACTAATAAGTAATGAGACGCGCCGTACTTTCACTAAATCCAAAATGAATTCTTAGTTTCTCAAAAAGGATTGAGTGGTTGACTGTCAAAAGTTTTTGAAAAGTCAATGAAGCACAACATAGTGATAAAATCTGAGTCATAACTAAAGAAGGACTATGATTGGCTCGAAAACCAGACTGTTGATACGTTGATATGTTGGTCCAGGTGACTTGAAACTAGCTTGGCAAGGACTTTTTCCAAAACTTTTGATAGGTAAGGTAATATGCTGATAGGTCGAAAGCTTGCAGCCAACTAGACGAAAATGATGGAATTATTGAAAAATTAATTACGTGCTTAATGACACAACGGATGTGAAATTACATCATTTTGACAAACCGGATAGGAATTCCATCCTCACCAACGGCATCTGATTGGAAAGATCGAATGGTATTAATGACATCAACTTCCGATACAGCTTCAAATTCAAAAACTGTGAGTGGTTCAGAAAAATGTCAAAGTTTGGGTAGAGAAGGTGTACTTTCTATTGAGTTGGAAAAGAAAGCATCATTAAGATCATCAAAATCAGGTAAGACGTCTATAACATCATTTTGTACGAACATCAACAGAGCTTTTTGGGATTTTGGTCCGTTGCCAGCCTTAGAGAGTCTCGTAATGAAAGTTAAAAAATAACGTGCTCGACAGAAGTTTGCCCAATTCAGACTAGTTGAATGTCGCTTCCACTTCGAATTAAGTTTTTAATGGCATTATACATAAACCTCAGATGTAAACCTTGGACAATTTTTATCGAGCACACCACTATTATTGGTGGTTGAACAGGTGAAGTATTCGAGATTGCAATGGTATACTTTATCACACACATCTGAGACAAAATAACAACTATGTCAAGGGAATAAATTCGCCTCCACTTACAATGCCTAGTTGTCTACTGAAACGAAATCTCTGAATTGAAAAAAAATTGTTGGTATAGAGGTACGAGATAAGTCAATGTTATAGGTGCAATTAATATTTTAATTTTAAATGCATTTTTATTTTATATCATTCATTAACTCTCACATGCTAGAAAAAAGGCGCTCAAAAACTAGTTTAAATAGCTTCAGAATTATCTTATTCTAACTTACATATGCCAGCACTTTAAGTTAAACCTAATACTTAAACCATGCTTTTCGACTTTTAGTACATTACACGTTTATTACTATTTTTGTATTAAATACAATTAAAACTAACAAAACATTTTCCAAAAGTGTTTTATCGCAATAGTTTTTGCGACTTTTTAACTATAAAAAAATATCTTACCAATTTATCAAATAGTTAAGACCACGAAGAAACACTACAATTGTTTCTTAAAAGGTTAAAATATCAAAAATTTATTCTTATCTATATCACAATCCAACTTTGGATCCTCAGCCGTACTTTCTCCTCTGTTTCATTTCGAGTGTATCTTTCGCCGGAATCCACAAGTACTTAATGCTATCATAGAATTTCAAAAATGTTTCTTTTATTTACAATAAACATGCATTTGCTTTAAAAATAATTACTCTAAGAATTTTAACTACAAACTTCATAAAAATACATTGAAATTATAAGTTTGAAATGAAACAACAATTAGCAAATACCAAAAAAACTTAGTAAAGGAATTTTTTTTTGTATTGTAGCATGCCATAGGAGAGAAACTAATAAGAATGTAAGAAATATAAAGTGGCAACACTTACTAGTGATTGTAAGGGGGCCACACTAGGAAGAGTCTGCCGGTAGGTAGGAGATTAGTCGTAAGTCAAACACTGTAGAATACCGACGCCTATTAAGCAACCAAATAAAGAGCGTAAATTATTTTTTTCTAAAGGATTGTGTTTGTTTTATTCGCGATAAGACTAACGGCTAAAAATCAAAATAAAATAATAATACAAAATAACGATTGTCAAAGTGGAAAGAAGAAAAAAATAAAGAACGAAATTGAACTAAGCAAACGAGTGTGCAAAAAAGTAAATATAAAAGTGTGAAAAAAAAAAAAATTTAAAAGGAGAGAACAAAATGGAGCATTCGATTGCTGTGTCGGATTGTTCCTCCGCAGAGTTGTGCAAATGGCTACTACGTCTTGGGCTTTCCACAGCCGGCGCCAAAAATGTGCTCGTGATGCGTTTAAACGATGTGCCATTCGAGAAATGCAGCGAAGCACCAACGAACGGTAACATCGAAGAAGAGGCAGCAATATCGCAACGGTTGACTCAGCGGGGGACAGAGGAGGACGCCGAAGCAGAATACCAACGAGTGGACGAGCAAGAGAGGGAAGTGAACAGAAGTGAACGGGCAACGGAATCCGAAGATAACGGATGCATCATCGAACGATCGGCTGCTAGCGTAAGTGCAGCATGTTCAGCCAGGGAGAAACGGTTATATGAAAAAAAAAATAGAAGTACTAAAGAGAGAAAAAGAACTACTGGCAAAAGAAAATGAGTGGCTGCGAAGAATGGTGCGAATGAGCAAAACGACACAAAAAAAATGCTGACACACACACACACACACACGAAGGAGTGCAGACGAACGACCTGCCACAACCAAATGAGAGTGAAATAAACGCAAACACACAAACGAGCGAAAGTCAAATGGGTGCAACAACATCTCATCCGCAACATTTGAGTATGTGGAAAGACATGTTGCCAGAATATGACGGCAGCACAAATCTGGATGTGTGGCTAGCCCAACTAAAAAGTATTCAGGATGTATACAAACCGGACGAGAACATGATCCGGACACTTATGTTGACAAAAATGAAAGGTAAGGCATTGGGGTGGATGCACTCAGCCGAATTTTTTGATCGAAGGAGTGGACGAATTGGTGCTACAGATAAAGGAGCTGTTCAGTACAAAGGAAAACAAAATGGTATTGCGAAGTTGAATATATGATAGAAGGCATAACGAATGAATCGCTACGACTACAGGCACTCATCCAATGTTATTCTACAAAGGCACAACTACTCCAAGCCTTTTCAAAAATAAAACAACAAATGGAAGCCGTCCAACGGGGGCGAAGGAGTGATACAGCAAAGAACCAAATCATGTGCTACAATTGCAATTGTGTTGGGCACATGACAAACGAGTGTAGGCGCTTGTTACGTTTGTGCCAGAATAAGACATATAGCAGCAACCTGTCCAGATCGGAAGAAGCCTAGTAGGAAGTCGATATACAACGTACACCAAGAAGACGAAGCCGATGAATCCGTAAGATTATTTAATTGTATATTTACACATAGAAATTTACATTATAAAATATTATTAGATTCCCTACTAGATACCGACAGCTCGATCAGCATAGTCAGGCAGGGATACGTTCCAACAGAAGTTATTAATTCATATGAAGAAAATGTAAAATTTCAGGGAATAAATAAAAGTCCGTTAAGAATACTAGGTAAAGTGTGTTGTCAAATTTTATTGGAAGCAGGAAAGGTTGAACTCGATCTACTAGTGGTAGCGGATAGTACAATGACATTTCCCCTAATTGTAGGTAGGGATTTCATGAGAAAGGCGAAGATAAGATTAACTACATTAGCATAAGAAAAACAAACGAGTGAGGTAAGCACAGAACATTTTCAGGAGTTACTAAAGGTAGATGTAGAAACGGAATTAGAGCTATTAAAAAATTGTAGTCTAGATTGGGAGAACCCGAGATGAAATACGAAATGAATCTAAGATTGAACGATACAAAACCGTTTTATTGCTACCGCAAGAAACTCTTATATAGCGAAAAGAAACAAGTACAATCTATCGTAGAGTTGCTGCGGGAAGGAATAATCAGGCCAAGCAGATCGGAATACGCGTCGCCTATAGTATTAGTAAAAAAAAAAACAGGCGATTTGCGACTTAAATAAAGTTACCTTAGCAGACAATCACCCGATTCCACTAATCGATGACATACTTGACGAGTGTTTAGATAAACGATTTTACACATTATTAGATCTGAAGAGCGCTTTTTACCACATACGAATGAATGACGAATCGATTAAATATACATCATTTGTGACACCAATGGGACAGTACGTGTGGCTCAGGATGCCATTTGGACTAAAGAATGCTCCATTGGAATTCTATTATATTCCGTTATATTTCAAATGTTTTTGAAGATTTGATTAAAGGAAAAAAAGTCTAAATCTACATAGATGATACACTTGCGGTCATAAAAACCGCACCATCTAATGAGTTCTCAAAAAAAAAAAATCAGTTTGAATTGAGTTGTGACGGTGACAAGTAAAAAAAAGTGAAATGTCTGGTAAATATCATCAACTGACTCAGGACGAAAATGTTTAAATATTAAATATTTAAATATTGCGGTTAAAATAGGATGCTGTCATTCAACTATCGTACGACTGATGAAGAAAAAAGAAAACTTGGATCCACTGGAAAGGACAAACGGCTCGGGACGGAAACGTAAAACAATCCAGAAGACGGGCAATGTATTACAAGGAATTAGCATGAAAGATCGCTTTAAAAGTGCTGTCCATATAAGAGCAGAGCTGAATGAATTTCATCAAGTTGATCTAAGCCCCGAAACTATACGCCGACGGCTACGGGAGATAGGTTTATATGGAAGACGACCAGCGAAAAAAACTCTCCTAACCACAAAAATTAAAAAAGCTCGCTTGACGTGGGCAAAAAAGTACGAAGATTGGACGCAGGATGATTGGCGATGTGTGATATGGTCCGTCGAAAGTAAATTTAATTTGTTGTGTGTCGACAATTTGCCATACGTACGACGGTCAGCAGGTGAAAGGTTCAAGGACGAGTGCATAGTCAAAATTGTGAAGTTTCCTCAAAGCCAGATGGTTTGGGGATGTTTTTCTTTTTACGTTTTGGGCCCTTTGCACTTTGTTAATGGAACTATGAGCGCTCAAAAGTATGGAGAAGTAGTAAGGGAGTTTTTGGTACCAGCAATTGAACAGCATCACTCGTATACTGACAAGTGCACTTTTCAAGATGATTCTGAACCTTGCCACCGCGCCAAATCCGTAAGTAAAGTTTTATAAATCAACTTCTAGATGTCTACTTATAAACTTATAAACTACTGCGGAAAACTCAACAAAAATTTCATTTCATTATAAAAATTATTTTCGTAGTTATTAACAATTTTTCAATCATTTTGATATGGTGCGATTTTTATGACTGCAAGTGTATAATGATAGCGACTAAGACGGTAGAAGAACATTTAGAGATACCGGATGAAGTTTTCGATAGGTTAGTGAAGAACAAGTTGGAGTTACGTTTGGACAAGTGTCGATTTATGGAAGCTAAGGTCCAGTATTTAGGATACACCGTTTCCAAGGAAGGTATCCAGCCAAATGAAGAGCATCGAATCAATAAAGAATTTCCCTGTGCCACAAAATGTAAGGGCTGTACATAATTTTCCTATGTACAGCCTATGTTCCTACTTCAGAAGATTTGTTAAAGGATTTTCAGTGTTAGCCCAGCCATTATACAAACTTTTAAAAAAGGATACCATTTTTAAATTTGACAGTGAAGAGATGCAATGCTTCGAAGAACTAAAAGGAATACTACTGATGGCACCTTTTCTGACAATTTACTGCCATCGGGATGAGACGGAGCTCCATTGCGACGCAAGCTCCACCGGATTTGAGGCCATATTGATGCAGAAGAAGGCGGATGAGAGGTTCCATTCGGTGTTTTATTTTTCCAAAAGAGCGACAAAATTTGAGTCGAAGTATCACAGCTCCGAAATAGAAACACTGGCAATTATTTATGCGCTGCAAAGATTCAGGATATATTTACACGCCATTAGATTCAAGATTGTGACAGACTGTAACTCAATAACATTGACACTTAACAAAAGAGAGGTAAACCCCAGAATAGCCAGATGGGCACTGGAGCTCCAAAACTACGACTACACCCTGGAACATCGTGGCGGGGACATAATGCAGCACGTAGACGCTCTCAGTCGAGTCCCAAACATCTATCTATCTCGAAAGAAAATACGTTTGAACAAAATTTATCTATTTGTCAACACAAGGATAGGAAAATTAACGAGATACGGAAACAATTGGAAGAAAAAGAGAGTAGTCCATATGAGATGCGTAACGGACTAGTGTATAGGAAAGTGGGGAAAAGAATAGTGTTTTACGTCCCTATAGGGATGGAAAGTAAGATTTTGCATGTATACTATTGTATGACGAGATGGGTTATGTGGGTTGCGACAAAGTCTTGGACGCGGTTCTGAAAATATATTTGTTCCCTCAGATGAAAAGTAAAATCAAGTCACACATAGCGAATTGCTTAAAGTGTATCGCAATTTCACCTAAGTTTGGAAAGCACGAAGGCTACTTGCACAACATACCAAAAAGAAATGTTCCCTTCCAGATGATACATGTAGATCACTTTGGCACAGTGTCACTCAAACGGGCGAAAAAGAAGTATGTGTTCCTAGTAGTAGACGAGTTTACTAAGTACATCAGACTTTTTGCCGTTAGGACAACAAACACAAGTGAAGTAATAAGCTGCCTTAGATCTTATTTTAATTCATATAGCTGACCGAAGGTGCTGCTGTCAGACAGAGGAAGTGCGTTTACTTCAAAGGATTTCGAAAGTTTCTTGGAAGATAAGAATGTACATCAAATAAAGATTGCCAACGGACAGGCCAATGGACAAGTGGAAAGGATAATCAGAAGTCTGGTGCCCATGATAGCAAATCTGACAGACGAGTGAATTGCTGCTCGGAGTAAGTTATAAAGGCGAAGTTATTGATTTTCTGAAGGAGAATTTAAATGAGCATTACGAGGAAGAAATTGAGAGAGCTTTAGAGAAAATACGAACGAGAGCTGTGATTAAGATGATTAAGTGTCAGGAATATGATAAGTCACGAAGGCACTACAGAACGCATAAGGCTTATGGGAAAGGAGATTATGTAATGGTGAAGAACTTTATCAGCACTCCAGGTGCTAGTAAGAAGAAAAAGAAGGGTCCGTATAAAATTGAAAAGATTTTGCCAAATGATCGGTACATAGTGAAGGATGTAGAAGGATTTCAAGTAAGCCAGATCCCGTATGAAGGAATATGGAAAGCAGCCAACATTAAACAATGGTTACAAACGAGAGCAAACGAATCACGTAATTGTAGTAGGAGAAAGGGGGGAATCGAGACAATTACAAGTCAGGATGGTCGAGTTGTAGCAAGTCAAGAGAGAAACTGATAAGAATGTAAGAAATATAAAGTGGCAACACTAACTAGTGATTATAAAGTTGCCACACTAGGAAAAGAGTCTGCTGGTAGGTAGGAGATTAATCGTAAGTCAAACACTGTAGAATACCGACGCCCATTAAGCAACCAAATAAAGAGCGTAAATTATTTTTTTTAAAGGATTTTGTTTGTTTTATTCGCGACTATTCGAAAATATTGATAAAACTTAAAATTACAACTTACAAAATATATACATATAATTAAATCTTAACTTATTAACATAACATACTTATACTAGCTTGTTATATATATTATACTTTTTTTTTCTAAATAACCCTTTTTAGAGAAATTGTTATCCAACTCTTTTTTTTTTATATATTTTTATATTTAGTTTTTTTTTCCTAAATGTACCCTAATCCTACCTAAAACTACGAGGTGTCTTCAAAAAATAAGTGGACTTTATATATTTATAAAAAATATTTATTTAGTCATCAGTATTAATGTTATCCCCTTTAAAGTAATCCCCCTCGTATATATTACAATTGTGCTAACGCACAATTCACGTTCGTGGCAAACATCAGTTCCTTCATATGTCTCTTTAGTTTTGGAAACAGGAAAAAGTCGCATGAGGCCAAATCCGGTGAATATGGTGGCTGAAGCATGATTGCCGTGTTTTTTTTGGGCAAAAACAGGCAACCATGAATGAGCAAGTGCATTATCGTGATGCAAAAGCCATGAATAGTTTTTCCTTCTCATGTCCAAAACATTCGAAAAAATTTCATGACATAAGCCGACCAATATGCCAACATCCTCAGCAACTTCTCTTGTGGTAATTCTACGATTTTTCAAAACAATTTTCTTCACAGCTTCAGCGTTATCATCTTTTGTCGATGTGCTGGGGCGTCCAGAGCGAGGTTCGTCATTGACATCTCGGTCATCTTGAAAGAGCTTGTACCACTTATTAAATTTTTTTTTTTTTTTTACTTACCACTGTCAACATTTCAAGTGTTTTAGAGCAATTATTTCCATTTCTTACACAAAATTTGATGCAAATCCTTTACGTCTAGTGTTTCTATTAGTCAAAAATAAATTAAGTATGCTATATACTTGAAACTGTGAACATATGTTCGGGACATTTGTACCAACACAGCAAAAAAAAAAAAAAAAAAAACTCGCTAAGTTTTAAAAGTAACATTACTTTTTGACCTTATCTGTACGCGATTAAGTCATCTGCGTACGCTATGGCATGGTGAAGTGAACCTATCAGTTAACTTGTGTAAATGTTGAATAGGATCGGCGAATTTACCGCATCTTGTTGCAGACAGTTTTTAATGTGAAATGTTCCAGTAGAAGTCACATCCCCATTTTTCACGATGAATTGTTTATCGATACCATACGGTATCGAAAACTTTCTCCAAGTCAATCAGGCACCAGTGCACTGGTTCTTGCCTTTGTTCCATTGGATATCAGAAACCAGTTTAGACGCGACATAAATGACATCATGGCCGGCCTTGAAACCGAATTGATTATCCGGAACTATATGTTTGTCCTCAAGCCACTTATTCAGGACTCTATTGATCATTTTCTCGAACACCTTTCTGATTTTAGGCAGAAGACTGATCGACTGGAGATTCACCGAATTGCATGTGTCTTTATTCCGTTTGGAGATGGGATATATCACTCCTTTTTCCAATTCGCTGGTTAATGGGCATTATTCATAGGATTTTTAAACAGGGTGGTATAATTGTATACCGCTTTTAATGGGAGATGTCGAAGCACAATATTCGGTATTTCATCAGTTCTCACTGATTTCTAACTTCCAAGTGATTCGAAGATCGTTTGGAGCTCTTCGAAATGAACGGGAGTAATACCCTTTCGTCGGCAATGACTGTAATTTTATTTTATTAATGTTTGGAGGGTTTTGATCGATGACTTCAATGTCATAATCTCCCGATTATGTCTGTTAGTAAATTATCTGTACAAGGTTTTTAGTCTTGCCAGCAGTCTACTTTTATGTCGGAGCAGTGCGTCAATGGTTGCGTTGCGGAATAAGTCTTCGTTATCAGTGTATTGATACTGAGCTATCGTTTTGTCCATTGTTCGTTTAATTGTCCCGTCTATTAGTTTAAGAAACCTGTCAATCTCCTCGTTTGGCAGATTTTTTTTTTGGACAGTGGGTAGAGCTAATTGGAGGAGAGTGGTCTCGCCAGGGTTTTGGAGAAGTGTGTCCTAAGAATTCTCGTCTCAAACTTGATCTCCGCCACAGCTCGTCGCTGTTAATGCTATCATACCACCAAATATGGTGGATATCAATTTGGACTTCCTGACTTTTTTCCAAGCCAAAGTTTACGTACACCTGACCAGAACGAATTAAGGTTAGCAATATCTAAGCTTAAGTTACACAAACTATCTGGGGCTGACGGCTTACCGGCCGATGTATTCAAAGCTGCTAGAAATGACTTTGTGGAGAACATGCACTTTTCTCAGATCTGGTCAGAAGAGTTTAGCGTGATGAGTGGAATCTCAGCACCGTATGACTGATCCCCAAAAAAAACATATCCCCTTAACTGCGCCAACTGTAGTTGTATAAATCTCGTCAACATGGGATACAAGATCTCATCTGACATATCCGCCAACAACGTGATTGGTCCCTATCATAGCGGTTTCAGACCATGAAACTCCACAATCGACCAAATCTTCACAGTCGATAGATCCTGGAAAAAACTCAGGAAGCTGAAGGAAACTGTCAAAATGGGTTTAGCGGTAAATGAGAGCAAAATTAAGTATATCCTGTCAACGATAATGGACATACAACACCGATGAATTGGACATAATGTCACTTTTGTCAATCGCTGTTTCTTTGAGGTCTATCCCGCAAATCTAAGGAGACTACATAAGAACTTGATCATCCCAGTACAACATTATCACGCGGGAGCATTGACTCTATGGAAAGCAGATGAAGATATTCTCAATCGTTTTGAGGTGAATATCTTTCAAAAAGACGAACTATACGAACTGTACAGCTACATCGACCTAGTCAGAAAACTGTGCTTCAGTCGCCTGAAATGTCTAGGTCACTTAGAGCGGGTGGACACAAATGCTCCGTCTTGCAGAGTCTTCGAATCTAACTCAGAGGTTAGAGTAGATGAAGATCCCATGCTAAGTGGCATGCACAAGTAAAAGGGGACCTTAGCCGACTTGGAGTAACTGGAGGCAGTTAACTTAAGAGCTGGCTAACTGGATAGCCTTGTTAATTGAAGCCTAGATTCACCCCGAAGTGTGGCACCATCTAAGTGAGTAGGTAAGGCATCATCTTTTCTCAATGAAAAACCATTTTTCAGTCTTATAAGATCAACTCGACAGCGAAAACCAGAAAGAAGTTCAAAATGAGAGAAAAAAAAAAATTACAGTTACCCAAGGATAATTGAAAATGTTGATGGTACGTCAAAAAACCATTAGAATTTCTGCCTCATACTTAATCCCAAACCTAAATGTTGCCCGGTCATTACCCATTTCGCTCAATATTTCCGAAGGCCCTCTGTCTTCATTGCTTCGTCAACACTGCAAAACTTCTCATTCTCGTTATTTTTATTACTAACAATCTACATATTAAATGTCACCAAATCCGAAAAGTCTAGGTTAACTCAAGCGATATAAGAAATAATATACCCCGTCTTATTTGACTTCATTATATATATAACGCTACAGTCAATAATACTATGCCGACATTAAAACAATGATCTTAAGCAACAACCAGCACATCACAATAAAGTGATAAACAGTCACTCGGATGGAACTCAGCAAAAAACAAGAACTAAAGAAAACAATGTGTGATATATTTTCACATGGAAGCCCTCTCCTCTGGCAAGAAAACCTTAAATTACATCTCCACGATCGTGGCCCCAACGACTGGAACAAAACGTCAATTTTCGTTCATGAATGGTTGACCGTTAAAAATCGCACACTTATAGAATTCGTACTGAAAATAAAAAGGGGAAAAAACTGTTTTCTGTGTTTACTCTTCGTGATCTAGTTCACGCGAAAGAAATGGGTGAGAATTGAGCAAAACTCATTAATAATGCCATGGAACTGATACGAACAATGTCAACAAAAGAAAATACAATTAAACCAGCTCTAATTAAAATAAATATATATTCAGGTTTTCATTTATATTGTTACTATTTTTTCTTTTAGTTTATTTACGTTTTTATCTTGAATTGTAAAATATGTTATGTACCAAAATTTATTCCTTTCAGATTTCCAATCACTACAATTTTTATGCCTCCTTGTCTAGTTTATGTTTGAGATATTTTATGCAGCTTGTTTGTAAACTGTACACCTTATCTAATACTATCTATTCTTAATTAATATTAATAATGGTTGGTTGTTGGCCTAAATGAGAATGATGGCAGGGGATTCTTTGCGGCAGGTAATAATGCTAATACGTTTAATGTTAAATGTTTTATGCAATCAGCGGATAGGGTTGCAGCTCTTCCATGTGAATAGAGTCTGTGTACTAAAATGAATTAATTTAGATACTTTGTGGGTTCAAAGATTGACGTGGTGTGTTTCACAAAAATGGGTTTCCATTAGATGATGACAGTGACGAGATGAGACAAATAATAGCGATGCTTTGTATTGTTTGGATGGCTTTAGGCTCTTTCGATATAACGGGATCGGACGTATTGGGTGTGGTGCCGCCATCTATGTTCGAAAAAATCTAGATTGTTGGTTTATACTTGACTCTCCGGCTGTCAGAGAACTCGATTACTTGTTTGTAATCAAACTTGTAAACAAAGCAATATCATATCATTGTGGTGTAGTGGTATATGCATAGACTCATCAAGCATAGGGTCGCGGGTTCGAATCCCGTGCGAGGCAATTCTCTGAAAAAGTCTTTGCATACAATTTGAATGCAGTTATATGAAAATCCCGTCGGCGTCAATTCTGACATGAAGGCATAACAGTGATGTTGGAGTCGTTGCTACACTACAGGCCCAACGGCAAAGTCGACATGCCTTCATTGATTGTTGTCTTAGATGAACTAACATACAAATCTCCTTTCGTTAAAGGTTTTAACAGCAACGTTTTAGTAGACTGTAGTTGATAATATGCAAGAACTTAACCTATACCGCGATCTCCACAGAACAAGCTGTAAGGGCCCTATACTTAGGATGTACAGAGACTTGCCGATAAATTTTGCTTATGTTACCGGTGAAAACATATTTAGAAGTTAAAAAGATTACTATAGCGGAGAATGGTTGAACTGTTGGCCCAACTATTAGTATATCATTTAGTGAATGCTCAGACGTGCTATTGGTCGAGATATCGAACACCACGCGAAGTTTTGTGGCAATTCGACTAATATGACTCAGTAATTTATATTCTTCCATGAACTTCATATAGGACTTCTTTAGTTCCTCGTTTCGCTCCTATTTTTTATCTAATGATAGAAATCTTGCCATTTCTCGTGAATCTACTAGAAGCATGGCTGAACTGTTTTTGAAAAATGATTGAACAATGAATTAGCTGCGAGTGTTGTGTTTAAAATACTCTCATGCTCTTCTTTTCTCAAAGTTATTATGGGAAGATCATGCACTTCCGTTTCCCAAATGCCGTTTTCCAATCCGCCGCAATCGCAGATGAATTCGACGGCTGATTACGTACAACTCTATCCGGCTCCTCATCTGAAAGAATTAAAAAGCGTTAGCAATTATACATTCTGTGTTTACCTGAACTACACATAGCGTTAGAAATGTTATCTGTGATTGTAGCAACTTCTGCGGCCAGTCTTTTTCTATCTTCTCGGCTGCTGATCAACTGAATATTTGACTCCACAAACTTAAAAAAACAGCCTATTAGAGGACTCCTTCTCGGATATTCCAGTACGTCCTCGAATAACGTTTTGCATTCCTTGCCCAAATTCTGCAACGTAAGGTGTAAGACTACGGCCTCCCAGTTCTTGACCTCATAGGCTAGATTCGTAGTAGCCTGCATACTTTCTCTAGCCGTTTCGTAAAGCCTTCGAAGACTAGATGAAGCGCCCACGGTACCAGGTTGCGACAATAGTCTGTTCAATTATGCGGTCAATAAAAGTCTCTTGTTTTTAAAACGCTCCACAAGAGTTCTCTAGGCTACTACAAGCTGTCTCGTAGTTAGTTGCAGTGGCTCAAAAATATTTCATCACACGCCTCCCCAGATACATTTGTTGGTATTGGGTTGTACAATTTTATAGTAAAAATTTAAAAGCCAACATTATAGGGTCCGTTGGCATCTATGACATTCTTCCAACATGATACAAGGTCAAATATTCCTTTTGCGTAGAAGTGCTGACTTTTTGAGGCAATGAAATCTTCAAAGGCTTTTATGACCTCTGCTCGGTTCCGAAAGATCTTCTGCCGGAAACATGAATCCAGATTGCAGAAAAGATGGTAGTCCGTTCGAAAAATATCAGTAGAGTACGATGGATGCGGAACAATTATAAATCCCAACTGCAACAGTTTTTGCACCGTTACTTGTGAGGTATGGGGTCATGTCATGTAAAAAGATCGGACCGTGCCTTTGACCAACGCATGTTTTTCACCATTTTGGAATGCAATATGTCGATTTCCTCACAATATATGATAGCGTTTATCGTTTCTCCTGGTTGAAGAAATGAAAAGTGAATTGGAACTTTCGATGTCCACGAAATTGTCACCATAACTTTTTTTGTGTGTAGATCGGCTTTCCACGTGGTTCATTTTCGAGGCTGAAATCTACCGAACGGAACTTTCCAAACCAACGTCGTATAGTGCGTTCGTTTACCGCTACATCCGCAAATGCGTTATTAATGTTTTTCATTGCCGATGACGCATTCTGTCATTTTAAAAACGTAAAGGAAGAGGGTTTTGATTTGAACTGCGGACAGGATGGTAAATAGTTTCTAGAAAAAAATTACGCTACTTATTACGAACCCTTAAATTCTTATATTACACGTCAAGCAAATAAAGTATTACGTTTTTTACAAAAAAAGGTAAGTTTAAAGTCTTGGCACAGATGCTCATTTGAGAACTTCTTATTTACGACTGCGCGACACGCATTTCATGTGCTACAACCCAATATACGATTATAATACAGTTTCTATCCAGGGGAAATCGACTGAACATGAATCAGATCCTTGAAATGGTCGTAGAATTTTCGCCAGTTTAGATAGTTTACGTCGTATTTTGGAAGTTTTATTTTCGACCTTTATTTGGCAGAACTGTTGAACTCGCCTTGAAGAAACATCCATGTCGCATTAATCAAGAGATTTGTGTAAAACATTCATTAATAGCAAAAGTCTCTGCCTTTGATTTATTTTTACACGGGAGACAGTATTGGGATGACTTACTGGTGTTAGCTTTACCTTCCGTTTTGGAATAGCATCTTGGGGGTGGCCGTGGTGTAATGGTATATGCATAGACTCCTCAAGCAGAGGGTCACGGGTTCCAATCCCGTGCGAGGCAATTCTCTGAAGAAGTCTTTTCATAGAATTTTTATGTAGTTATATGAAAATCCCGTCGGCATCAACTCTGACATGAAAGCATAACACTGATGTTGGAGTGGTTGCTGGCTGGGCTAAATGTAACAAACTAACAACTAGCCCTTACTACGACCCGATGGTTGAGGATGCACTGGCCAAAGTTTGACAACCACCTCTGGGGAAAATATCGAAAACTAGAAAACTAGTATTTATATCCCCTTGGTGCGTGCATGAAAAAAAAAAGCATTTTAATGGACAATTCCTTTATTTTTATTTGTTAATTTTTTTTACGATCTGCCTCTTCGATCTTGGCGTAACTTTCCTCCTGAGCAAGAACTTCTCGCTCTTCTTGGGGTACAAATTTTTCTTCTATTGCTGCTAAGTCGCATGCGTTCAGTAATCTTTCACACGGATCTTTTAAACCGAATATATGGAGGCTTTAGCCCCCACCAAAATTAAATCAAACAATCTTAATGCACAACAAAACTAATCAATGACCTTGATTAAAATACAAAAAGCGTTTTTCAAAAGCACGACCCGATGGTTGACGAACGACTATTCTTAACAACGACTACCTAAAAATTATATTTTGCATTGTTTTTTCCACATGAATACGCAGAATCGTCAAATATTTGAGTGTGGGAACAGATATTATTATGGAAATCTGATAACCGTGGAGTTTAAAAATAATATCAATTCGCACACTTTATGCACAACTGGAGTGAATGAGAAAGTTTTAATTATACGATCTATGAAATTTATAACCTTAGCAACACAAGGGGCTGTAGAGATTTAAGCTTTGCAAGAGTGATGAAATCGGCGACTTTGAAAGCTTTTTATCAATAATATCTAATTTCGTTAGATTTAATAATATACATTATATACATTATTAATGATATACATATGATACATAAGGTTTTTGTGAAGGCTTTTCCACCTTATGTACAATGAAGTACATTGCATGTCTATTCAATAATATTCACATGACTTAATTTTCCTATAGCTTGGAAATATGCTGTAGTTCCGAAGAATAAAAGTGAATTCCGGCCAATACCGATCTTACCCTTCGCTTCGAAGGTATTTAAGAGAATCGTTAATTGTTAATTCCTCAAATTTCTACCGAGCAATCGTTTGCTTTTCATGCTGTATTAAAATTAAATTGAAATACCAAGTTTTAGCAAGAAAGCTTATAAATCTTAATTCAGGTACTCATCAAACAGCCCTCGTAAATCAATTTATTATTATAGTAACATAAGTGAGACATGAATTAGAAAAAAGATATTAAGTTTGCACTATACAAAAAAGATATGCTAGATAGGATTTAAAACGATACGATAAAACTCATAGGTGACGCTAATATTGCCCAACTAATTGAGATTCTTGAGCACTAACATTCTCTACTTCTTCAAACCTTCAGCCATAACACCCGCCGCGCTATAATTGCTTATCAGTTCACCTTCAAAAGTAACCTGATCCTTTCCTAAGTCGTAAAACTGGCTTAGAAACGGTCTGACAAATTTTGTATTTCCAAGCCATTATAACTTGCAAATATTTCAGTATTTCTTTTTTCCCCTTCTTAATTCTCCTTCCTTGTGTGTTAAAAGGGTGTTCATATTCCCTTTTTAGCACTAAACTCGATGAAATAGATACCATTGTCGCCACCGCCCGTACGAGGACTTAAAGACTCAAATAAGATATTCTTATTATTTTCTTTTAGAGCATTCGGCTGGAATCCACCTAAATATGGTCACCTCCCTTTATTGGTAAATGCTGATGGAACTAAATTAAGCAAACGACAAGGGGATATAAGCATAAAACAGTTTCGGTAAGATTTTGCTAAAATAAATTTTAGTTAATCTTAAACTTAAAGTTTGTGTATTTAGGGAACGCGGAATTTTCCCAAATGCCCTAGTTAACTATGTTACGTCTGCAGGTGGTGGTTTTGAAAGAGACGAATTCAAAAAGACAAAAATCCAAACCTTATCATCACTTTTTAAAACGGTATCAAAACACACAATTCACTTTTTTTTAAAAGTAATGTCTAATTCCATATGTTTAGTTTGACATACAAAATCTGACTTCGCATCCAAGTAAGTTGAACCCTGATTTATTAAATGAGTTTAATAATTTAGAAATTTTGAGAAGGCTTTCGCATGAAAGAGAATCAGATGAATTAATCGAAGAAGTTCGAAGAATAGTTGTTTTTAAGTATTCCAAAAAGTAATATATTTATATGTAAACATATTTTATATTGTTTATTTCTTTTAAGACATGCTGTTGAACCAAAAAGTTCGTACATACGCAAAGTTCTGTACTGGTCCGCAAAGAGGATAACAACTTTATCTGAGCTTTCATCTGAAAAATTTATGTTTCTTTGGGTAGATTGTGATCCTATATTAACAAATAAAATGACAAAAGGTAAGTGTAATTGCTTTATTATATCAATATTCAAATCAGTTGGTTAAAAAATTCATTGGTTACATTACATTGGTTAAAAAAGCTCTGTCCTGGCTGAAGAAAAATGTGATATCTGCAAAGAATATCCGCATCTTTTCGAATAGTTAGGCCGCTTTCAAGTCCTGGACTCAGTCTCACTAAACAATTCTAAAACTGCCCTTGTATGCCGATCAACTCTTATAGAGATGGCAGAGCAGTTTAATCTTCACCTTTGTTGGGTGCCGGGCCACAGACATTGCAGGAATTGTAGGGCCGACGAAACCGCCGAAATTGGAATGACTGTACCTATTCTACCGGAAAAGGGCAGCACAGGTATATCAATCGCTATTTGTAAATCAATATTAAGAAGACGTTAGAATAGACCTAAGGTGAACTGTTGGATCAACATGTCTAGCGACAAAACAAATCTGGCAAAAACTGGATCTGTATCGTTCTAAGAGTCTGATCCTTCTAAACCGGAAACATTTCAGCGCCATCATACTTGTCATCACTGGACACTGCCTTATAGTAAGCCTGCAAGAAGGCTTGGCGCCTAAGTGGGTTGGTCTTTCCAACAGCCACTTCTACCTACCTACCTACTATGTATGAACTTATGCACATATATGATGTTTCATGTTTATGTTTTCACTCACTCGGCAATTGCTTCTCTCTGGTTCTGAACTATGTTTGTAGCAGAGCCTGTTTTAATGTAATTTAAGAGCCGCAATTTTTTATTTTTAAGGGAAAATTTTATTATTATTTTTTTATTTTTAATAAAGTTTGTTAAAAACAGCGTCATACGGATTTATTTTTTCTATACGTAGACACGGTCTCTCTACTTTCTTCGTCTTCTACCACTTTTTTCTTTTTCGTCTCTTCTGCTTGGCGGAAAACACCAAGAAACTGTGATTGCTCTTTAACCTTATGCTTGTCATTTTCAATTAGCAAATCATGTTGGCGTCTTTGTTTTTTCCGTATCCAGTTAAAGACCGTTTCTCCCGGCTCCCATTTAAATAATGGTGGCATATTGAAATGAACGTAAGGATATCTGTTTTCTGTCTAAATATTCAAAGAATTACGTTTTAATTATTTGCCGAAACTACATTTTCACAATCAGCTGAATGTGGAGTAGTTGCTAACGTACGCGAAAAAACTGTCAGCACTTCCTCATACATTGAAGCGTGTTCGCTGTTTCAAATGGGAAACCATATCTTCAAGACTCATTTTACGTTATCCTTCTATGCTGCACAGTTCACCGAATTGGAGATAGAGAAATGTTATATCTAAATCTGAAGCAATTACGATTAGATGGTGAACTTTTTCTATGTCGCAACTAGTTTTTTCCAAATTTATGAACAGAGAAACTGTATCAATTAATTCTTTGTCGGATTCAAAACGTTCTTTCCTGAACTTATGCAAATGGTCAATTGTTTCTGAACGGACTGAAACTGCGCTTCTTATTGTGTGCTCTTCTTTCCAATTCTCCCAAATCCAATTTAATGCCTTTTAGATTTATTACAACAACGTCCCCGTCATCATCGTCACTGTTATTTTGCTCAATAACTGATGCGTCCAAAGAGGACTCCCATCCAAAAATTAAATTTTGCGTTTTCAGTTGGCGCAATTCTATTTTTGTCGACTTTAATGCATTTTGCATAGAAACGATATGTAAACTATCAGACTGCAATTTCATCCGAAATCTTGAATATATCGTCAACAAATCAGCGAGGACCGCAGTCACTTTCAACAATTTGTAATTGGTCAAAAACTGCATGAAAGCGTTTCCAGCAAATGTTTTCGAATTAAGTACGATTGCATGCCAAGATGTCAAATACGAATAGAATAAAGTGACTGAAAAGTACGTTCAACGAATAGAGTAGATTTTAGGTAAAAGTTTCAAGTTCAAATTATTTTCATCTGCGATCTGCTTTAGTTCCGCTTGGAGCATTGCTGACGTCTGATAATGGGTTCCTAACGCAACTAGTTTAGTAAAAATTTCTTTTACTTTTGGGCTTTGCTCCTGCACTCCTGTGTGCAGCGCATCAAAATTTTAGAATTTTTAAAATGCTACTAGTCGATTTTACTTCATTTTCCGTTTTACCTCATAAGCCATATCGATTGTCTGATGCGCTATCAGTGACAACATAGCTTAATTTTTTCAAAATTTTGGTGTACAGGTTGTTGGCATGTGAATTGATAGTTTCCTTGATAGTTTTATATAAGCCATCAGTCCCTCTCCCACTTTGCTGTCTAACACCCAAAGATAGAGTCTTCAGAATACCATTTTCATTGACAGCCTTAGCTAAAACATAAATCTTATTAATGTTTGTGCGATCAACCAAATTCTTGTGTGATTGCTAGGTGTTTATTGTTGTGTAAGAATTGTTTGAAAATTTCTGGATATTTCACACAAACCGTGGAGGAAACATAGGGCTTGGAATTTATTCTCTATGTTTTTATGAATTTGGTTTTGCTAGGTCCCAAATGAACATCCGCAATAGTCGTATCGTCGTCTAGTGGAAAAGTTATTTTTATATTCAAATCAAAAAAAAAAATCTTCAATATGATAGCATTTAATTTACTAAAACTACAACCATTATTCTCTTCACTTGTGACTGCTGCATTTGTATCCGTTTTTATAGAATTAAAAGTCGATTGGCTAGATGTTGTCACTGTTCAATGTTTTCCAAATTATAAATAAATAAAATGACAGAGATAGAACAATTTATATGAAAATATTTGACAAGTGGAACGTGTTCCACAACAGCTGATGTACGGATGTGTTCTATGACAAAAACATTATTGTGCTATGAATGCATCCAACTGTTAATGTTTGTGCGTTCAATTTGTTTTCGAGACGTGATTATTTGTTAAAAAGCAACTGCAGAAATCTAGATTTAAAACTACAGATTTCAATTTAAGAGCTGCAGAAAATCTTAGAATTACAGACTAAAAGAGGCCCTGGTGTGTAGTACATACACATACAATACAATATACAATATATATATACATACAATATCAACACATATGTACCAGTGGCAACGCGTCCATATAACTCGATTCCTACCGAGTTACCTTTTAAAATTCTACTTTTCATCAATGTGTCAATATAACAAGCAACATGAATCTTAATATGTGCATATAAACACAATATTTGTGTTTCCTACACCTGCACACGCACGCGACGAATTCTACCAACCCACAAGCCCACAACCTGCTAGTCAACCGCTTTCATATCGTTTAACTTCTCTACGCACACACATACACACATCATTGCATGCCTATTCTCCAACTTGCATAGTAACTCCAAAAATGTCGGGCTATAAAATATCTGGCTGGTAAGAACAAATTAGTTTTCTTTCCTTGTTTTCCCTTTATCGTTCACTGTGTTTTACTCTGTTTAATACACGTTTTCTTACGCAAAAAAATAACCCGCTTTTATTCGACTTATTTGTATGTACCTCTTATGGCGTTTTCGTTTGGACAGTCAGAAGCTTTCTTTTTGTGTACTCCGATTTTATTTCCAATGTAACACTAAAAACTTCTTCGGAATTAAAATCTTTTAATTTTCAAATATATGTGCTTGCGTATTAATTTAAACACTTAAGGATAATAAATTGCCCAATACCAGCGGATTGCAGTTTTGATTGTTAGTTTGACATACAATGCTATTCGACATTAATACATTAATACATTAACACTACCGATAACTGTTGCCTACGTGGAGTGATCTTTTTCCACTCTGAAAAGAATACATATGTACATATTTAAGAAATTCTCAAGGAGAAAACAGGCTCTCTGATTTAGCACTTTTATCGATAGAAAAGCGACTCCTTTTAAAAATAAAAAGTAGACCTAACTTCTATAAAAAAGTTCTTGCAGAATACGTTAAAAAAGATCGAAGAATAGTCTTAGAGCACAAATTAAAAAAATCAGTTTAACAAAACTTTTTACATTATTTCCAACTTTTACTCTTTTTAGTTTAAATTTCTACTTATCATTAATATTTTTTATTTTTAACTTTGTAAAATAATTATTTTAAAAATCTTTTTTTATATACCTTACTTGTAAATGTTATACGTGGAGTTTTTTTAATTTAATTTTGTATTTATGTATTTATTTATTTATTTATTTATTTAGCAAAACGTCATTTGTGAAGTTCCTAATTTTTTTATTACTTTCAATTTTCTTTAAGGTATCGCATTTGCATCTGTCAAAAAAGGTGTTTTTCGAAGCCACTTTTATTATATGTACTTTAGGTTCATTGTAAATTTAATTTAACCTTTAATGACTTGAAGCATAAAAAATTGGCTTGAATTGCTTTACTTATATGCGATTTGCAATACACAATATAACTTCAGAAATCGTTTGCAGGTGCATATCTTTTCCGACTTACCATTTAAAATTGTCCACACCACGCCACTGATATGTACATATAGATACAGATGTAGTAATAGTTACTTATTTTAAAATGTTTTTTCCATTGTAACTCCGGTTCGTTTTTTTTTTTTTTTTTTTTGTGATGCTACAAAGAGACAAACCTAAAAATATTAAAAAGAATTGATTTGGGTACATACACATCCATACGACATAACCTAAGTGTTTTTCTGAAAATATTTCTCAGGCATATGTACATTCGGTTGTCGATTTTTTGTGTTGTTGGTACACATGTCTCGAACATATAAGTAAAAAAAAATGTTAACAAGTGGTACGAGTGTCATAACTGGTGATGAAACATGGTATAAGGTTATGACGTCGAAACCAAAGCCCAATCGCCCTAATGGAAACACCCAGGAGAGCTAAGACCGAAAAAAACACGCCAAGTTCAATGTTTTGATCAATGTTTTTTTTTTTTCGATCGCAAGATGTCTTTTACTAGTTTTGCTGTGCGAGACGGTGCGTTGTCATATAACAAAATCACTATGCTATGGCTTCTGGCCCATTCCGATCGTCTTTTGATTTTTGGCGATAGCGTTTTGTATTAACGATTTTGCCGGGCTTTTTTCATTTAAAGTTTTCAAAATAAATCTATTTTTCGTCGTTAAAGAAGCATTTCAGATGTGACTTTGCGGTTTTCCATTTCACGTTCATTCAAATTGTGTGGGACCCATATACCGAGTTTATTGATCTTAGCCATTGCTCATTGGTCATCATCCAATAACTCCATCAATTGCTCGACTTCACATTTTTGTGGTCTACCAGAGCGCTTACTGTCTTTTACATTTCAATCACTACTTCTAAATTGTCGAAACAATGTCTTACATGTTCTAATTGGTGTACAACTTTCAACAGCCTTTTTCTTTTGATCAAATAAGAAAAGCAATGCGAGCCGCAAATGTTCTTTAGGCATAAAACTCGACATGATCACTGAACGATAAAACAAAGACGTATGTTTTAAATTAATACGCTGGGTACTCTCTTAGTTAAAGCGGAAAAAAATTATGCATACACCTGGTAAATCAATATTTTTTTATAAATAAAAGTCACCTTACTTTTTGAAAACACCTTGTATGTTTCAATGTAACTATATTCATTGCAATTGTCACTTCAATTTGCAATTCCTATTTTAACTAACTCATTAAGGTAACGGTGCAGTTGAGCCTGCATATAATTTATTACCTGCACTCAATTGCGTACTTCAAATTGGTCGAGTTCTCAGCTATTTTTATGATAAATTTTATATTTAAATTAATTTTAAATTCTGCTAATCAAAGTCGTAAATTATATTGTTTATTCTACTTATTCAAACACTAGTGATAGAATGTGTTAAAGTTGTTAAAACATTTTATTTTAAAAATTGTTCAATTGTAAATACACTAAGAACATTACGTTTCTTTTTGTGTTAATCACATGTTAGCTACAATGTAGAAAACTGTCATCGCCGACGATATAGTTTTACCCCCGTTCATTTCGAAGGAAGAACTCCAAACGATGGACTCTTCTTCAAGTTTAACAACCTGGGCATTAGTAAATCACTTCTATATATTCTTTACAATATAGTGAAAAATGGCGATGTGACTTCTACTGGAACATTTCACATTAAAAACGGTCTGCAACAAAGTGTGGTAAATTCGCCGATCCTATTTAACATTTATACAAGTGGTCTGATAGTTTCATTTCACCATGCCATAACGTACGCAGACGACTTAATCGCGTATAGATCAGGTCCAAAGATTGGGTTATTAAAATACATTTGCGACGTGACTTTGACAAAATTAAGCGATATTGCGACGACTGGAAGTTAAAAATCAACTTTCAAAAGTCGGAAACTATTCTGTTTAGGACGCCTTTGTCTGGGGCCTCTAGGGATATCAGAAAGAATTGTCGAAAGTTTTCGAATGGGCAGCACGGGCATCCACTTGCTTGTCGAAATATAGTCAGATACCTTGGGATCTGACTAGATCAATATCTGTATTTTAACAAACATATAGATGTTGCTCTGGCCAGAGCCAGAGGTGCTTTTGCCCCTACAAAGAGATTGCTTTATAACAGCCAACTCGATGCGAGGGTGAAGGTGTTCTGCTACATGGCCCTTATCAGGCCCATGCTTGTATTTGGATGTCCCAACGTGAGAGCAATTTTATTGGAAAAGATTCGAGTGTTTGAGAGGGCTTGTCTTAAGACTTGTCTTCGCTTATACAGAACACCAGAGTCTGAGTACATAAAATTCTATCCTAATGAGGTTTTGTCCTAAAGAGTGGACAATTTCGTCATTAAGTTGACTCGAAGGCACATTGCAAGATCAATGACCTCGTCGAACAACCTGACCACATCCAATTATAAGTTTCATGACGGCTTTGTTCTGCCAATAGTTTTCCTCTACCTCGATATGAAAAGTCTGATCCAGGACAGATTAGCGGCACCGCCGCTACATCAAACTGCGGACAGGTGACTCAACTGCGACAGAGACGTCACACATGGCAGTGCGGAGCATCTTCGGTCCAGTTGTAGGGAGTCGTGACATAAGGGATGTTGCTCGGCAGCACCAATAATTTTGGTGGCTAGTTAACGGAGAGGAAGCTTCAGCGTCTAGTTCCTTCAGTGCTAGGTAGCTCTATAGGAAGCAAAGTTGGTCAGCTTAATTTTTTTTTAGCTGTGGCCGGCTTACATAGATTTAAGTTAAATTAGGTTAGACTTAAGAAAAAAAAAATTATAAAATTTACAAAAAAAAAAAAAATTAAAAATAGCAAACAGCTTCAAATAAGGAATAATCTATACACAAAAAAATTGTAACGTATATACCATACAATAAGATAGTGTAAGTAGGTTAAGTAAGTTAAGTCTTCTTTTTATTTATGTATTGTAGTTTATGGGTTATAGGTATTAGTTCTAAGTTTTATACAAAAGTCCATATACTAAGTTTTTTTTTATATAAACACAAGTGTTTTCTTAGTTTTAGATTTAATAAATCTAAAAATAGAAATAATTTTGTAAGAATCGTCGAAGGATAGCTTATTATTTTAATTTTTTAAAGTTAATAATTAATAAAAAATAAACTCGATGTTGTAGAAAAAAAAAACTAGTACAGAAATAACATATTAACCATATAATCTTTTTTTTTATATCAACAAACATTCAGTTGTAAGTTTTATGTTTTTTGTCCCAATTCTCATTTACAAAAAGATCAAAATTTGCACAATATCCCAATGCGATTTTTATGGTACTTTTGTGGTTTAGACTTATATAGTCGCCGATAACGTGCGGATAAAGTTCACGATTATATTAGGTTAGATTACATAAAACATTGTCATATGTATGAGAGTAACTTAAATTTCAAATTTGAACGATTCCTATTGCTTTAGGCCAAATGGACTACCAATATATTGGATGATATGGAAGTGCTACTTAAATAAAAGGTGCCCATTTTTGGAAAATTGACGTTTTATTTCATTATATGCGAGTTCTGCTCAAATGAATCTCAACATCGACACTACTTTCTACCATATTTGAGGCTTTTGTAATGTGTGCTGCCAACGTTTTACACAGTTGTATTTCTACCGTCAAAATTAGCTGTCCTTTATTTTTAACCATCCACCCTTTAATAAAGCAATGCCACTTGATTTACTTTTAATAGCTTTCTTGTGTTTTGTGTGCAAAAACTTCTTCACCGCAATTTAGGCTCTGTCGTACGATTTCCGCAACCATATAAATTTTCAGAGTTCAAATTAGGTTAAATTGCCTTATCTATATATTATAATATTGATGTGAGAAGGTGTTTTTCCTTAAAATGCGCTAATGACACGTCTAAACTCTCCTGACCCGTAACGCTGCATTTGCAGATCCCCGTTTTGGGTCTTCATTAACCTTATTATTACAATCGGTATTACTTATCCGATTGCCTTTATTTTGGGATCTGCCTTTACGATAGTACCCGTTCAAGTTTCGCTGTCCTTCGAAAAAAAAACCATGGCTTCTTATCAATAGTGTTGGGCTTAAGTATCTTGGGTTCCCTCTTCTTGCCAACATGTTTCGGCAATCCACTCTCTTTTGTCTTCTGTTGAGTTTCCGCTAAGTTTATTTAATCGCCGTAGTTTTGACGTTAGGCCCTGCGTAACATATCGTACTGAGAAGTGCGTCAGTTTCCGATTCTGCTCTGAAATTTAAATTTCTGCAGCTTTCTATTTTTTAGAAACAAACGTTGGTTTTGCCAAGTAGGGTTTGTGAGCATTGATATTCTATGTAACTTCCCTCGCGTTCTTTTCGTGTTGAGAGCTCGCATTTAGCTCTAATTTTTGTAAAAAAAAAAAAATGTTGAATTAACTGGTCTATCGAATGGCATATATCATCTGCTAATTCTAATTGTAAATAGATGAAAAACACTGGGAATGTGATGAAACTGTTACTATTGATATTGAAGATATTTCATGTATTTGGCTGTACTACACAAAATGTCCAATTTGGGATTGAAAATTTAAAAACCAATATAATTGGATTATAAATGTTTGTTTTTGGCCTAACACAAGACGAACCTTATCGATTCCGTTATTTCGCTGTACTTAGCCTGCGCTTCAAAGGCTTTCGTCTCATGATTCCACTAACACGTTCCTTTATTTATGTGCAGCTGTCCTTTGAAATACCGTTCATAGTTTCCGCACGGCTCTTAAATTTTATTTCCAAGTTGTTGCACATACCTTGTGCGCTTCGTTTTCTTCTTGGTTTGTGGCACTTAGGAGCCATTTTGGTAAATAAGTCACTCCCTACTTGCGTAGTTGCATAATTCAACGTTTTGTGTTCAATTATTAGCTTTACTATCATAAGTCGGTCGGGATTTGTTTGCGACATCTCGATACTTGGTTTCTCGAACCCAATATATCGATTTTTCGTTGCCGTGTGTCGCTGGTACGTGAATGTATGAATGTATTTTCGACTTTTTCGACCTGGGCATCCGACAACGCATACAAACTTAGTGAGGTCTTTTTAATATAAATGCGCCTCAGGCTCATCTTAATGTTTTAAGTGCCTGAATATGATTTTTCTTCATTTAGTCGCCTTTTAAGACAAGCAGGGATGGACCTTACGACAAGGTAAGATGTGTTCGTTTACATCTACAATAGTTTAATTTAAAAAAATATATAAATGAAGGAAGGGTCAGAATTTGAACTACAGACAGCATGTTAAAAAAACACATGACGGTAAATTGTACGTTCTGACATGAATTTTAACTCAAAAGCTTCTTATTTCGGACTGGAGTGAAAATTGGACATTTAATGTGGTACAGCCTAAAAGCTTCGATTTCTTTTTCACGGAATTATTTGGTCACTTGTTGACTACAGCATCACCTAACTCTTCTGAACCAGAAATTTTCCGTTAGTTTTATATATATATAAATTTATAATTCTAATAATTCTGCGCGCGCACCAAGGGGATATGAATACCCTTTTACTGGCTTTTCACCATGGCGCGGGCGGGTGGTGTATAAGTTTGAAACTCAGGTCTATTAGGTTTCGATATTTTTCCCAGAGGTGGTTGTCAAACTGGAGCCAGTGCATCCTCAACCAGTGGGCCTTAGTATGTGCTAGTTGTTAGTTCGTTACATTTACATTTAGTATATATTTTCTAAAAGCCGCTACCGGTGTTTAAATATTGATATTGTTACTCGACAATTCATAAGCATTCATAGATATATGATTACATTATTTGAGCCAATCAGTTTTCAGCAGTGCTGATTTATGATTTTTTTTTTAGTTGCAATGTGTGTGTATGGGCCAACCAAAAAAACGAATCTAACATCTTATTTTATATAATCAATTCAAATTTAAACTTGTTTTAAACTTATTCTCTTCTTATTTATTTTCTTTTTTCATTTTAGATCACATACTGGAACTTATTACTGTTTTGGAGAAGGTAGACTTTGCAAAAAATGATATTATTCAGGCTCTTAAATCATATTCAAAAATGGTTCCAATGAAATTTTCCGATTTGATGCAAATTTTGCGCAGGGCTTTGAGTGGAATGAAAGTAAATTGCGTTTTATTATATTCAAAAATGTACATTACTACTTAGTATTTCAGGACGGACCTGGCGTTGTAGAAATTATGGAAATGTTAGGAAAGGAGACGTCTTTAAGGCGAATTCGCTCCAATTTAAAGTCAAATAAATAAATTTTCACTATAGCCGTTTTAGTTATAAATTTAATGGTAACACATATTAACTCGGTTTATATACATACAGTTGTTTCGAACTAATTAAGAACGATCGTAAGTACAAGCAACACCATCGCTCCAATAATAAAGCAGATGGAAACCAAAACTAGAACTATCGCTATCTATTCACTCATGTTTATTTTCATGTTAAACTGTAACTCTCGATGTTATTGCACATTATTTAACAGTTTAAATCGGTTTTTAAATATAATGGTCCAATATTCACTTGGAGATATAATTAAAAACGTTTCATTAAAACGTTTGTAGAATTTCGCTGTCAACGTAAAAGGTTTTTAGTAAATATACTTATTCATTTGAAATTGGAAGGATATTATTAGTTTTCATTGGGTTTAAGGATATTTTGGCCGTGATATGGAAAAAATAGAACTGCACAGAAGGCATGAGTGAAGCCCTACCAAATTCAAATTTAAGAACTAGTCAAACATGTCGCGTCAGTCCCTATGTCCTGATATGAAATCTTTCACTGTAACTGTCAGGCCATAAGGACTGACGCCTTGCCTTTGAAAATTGTGTTGTTTTAGTAGATAATTTTCTGTTTTCATGTGATTATGTACTGGGTGTTGTTCTTTTTTACGTTTTGCTTTATCTTAGTCCCGTTATTCCTTTTCTTAACCCATTAACATCCAAGGGTATCAAAAATTAAAAAATATATTTGTATGGTATTTTCTGTTTATAAGTTATGAAGGTGTACTTTATTGAGTACGGGAGGAACATACATACTATTCTAATTTGCATTGATTCGGAAATTTTTAAAACAATCTTTTATACATAATGTGACGTTGCACAATTCGATTGTAAATGGCACTGACGACATCTAAACTGATTGGCTAGTTTTTTTTGGGAAAGTAGTGTCCTGTGCTCTCTACAATGCCTCGCTGGCAGTAAGCTTAGGATATCCTTGATGCAAAGTGTGCAATCGGAGTGTAAGGGCTCTCGTGAACTCAAGTAAATCACCCTTGTAGCTATTTGCTAGCCTGTGGAGTTTCCAGGCGTTGGAGGTTGTCGATGAAATCATGGATATGAAAATGTTACACCACCACTTCTTGCCTCTTATTTTAATGGGATAAGTGTTGATGTACTGGTCATATAGGTCAACACCGCCCATATTCTTATTTTTATTTACATTTTTTGTTACTCTTTGCTCCACCTGTTGACATTTCCACAGGGTTCGATTTTGTCGTATTATGCCGCCGTTGTTACGATGCTGTTATCCTTCCATTAAACAAACAGCAGTTTGTTGGTCTCATCAAACTGGTGATCATAAGTACCCCTCTTTTGCTTCTGAAATTTTTTATTGGGAGGAAGAGGACATTTCTTTAGCCGATTATCTCAAGCTGTTCCAGTGGCTCTGAATTGTTTTTCTCTTAAAAACTTCATAAGCCCATAGCTTGTAAAAAAGTTGTCGAAATAAACAGCATGATCACTTGGGCATTCAACATTCTTCAGTAGGTCGAGAACCACTCTTGACCCTAACGGCAGGGCTTTTAAAGAAGACTTTACATTCTTAGCTTCGCAGTAAGCGTCAAATTTATCCCGTATCTCACAGGTTTTCCTCTTATAAGAATGTCGATCGAAATACTTCACCATGGATTATTCTATAGATAAATAATCATGCATATATCCCCAATTTTTGAATTTTTGGCATAAAAGCTGACTGAGTGGTCGAAGTTTTGCCAGTTTATCGTTTAAGTCAATGTTGTTGTTATTAGCAAAGTGTATGTATCTTTTTATCTCTTGGAATCTGTTCCTAGACATACTGTTTGCTACAATAGGAACATGTGTAACGGCTGAATGTTTCCAGTATATACATTCTCTTGCCTCAGAATGGTAGCCAGAAAAAAATTTCAAATCCTCTTCATTGAACGAAAAACTGTGTTGGTTTTTTTGCCCGGCATACACATGGTTTGACTAACAATAAGCTGTCTTACCTCTGCGTCAAAAATTTTTTCAAAAACCTCAACTTCATTGAGTACAACTAAATCTGCAGCACAATCTTGGACTCTAACCAAATAATTGTCTGTGCATTAAAATTCAGAAATATCAGACTTCATCGTCTGCTGCTTTATAAGATTCTATGAAAATCCCAATCTCACCTGGGATGTCTTGTAGTAATTCCGCTGTTTTCATGTTATCCTCTTCATCCGCAACATAGTCCAACGGTGGAGGAATCACGACAATATCAGCGTTGACTATATCTGCATTATTATGTATTTCTTTTAGAGATTATGGAAAGGTTTTCCATAAAAATGTTTAACGGGGATAGTTTAAAGACCCATTTTTGATACTAAAAAAAATAATGAATGCATATACCTATTGTACTGTTTAAAGTATATCAAACTTTGCTTACATACACATATATGTACCAAAATACGTGGGAACATAAATTTTCGTAAACTTTAAGTTTATTTCAATTGAATATAAGGAAACTATATTTGGCTTATTGGATTTATTTATTATCACAAATGTAGCTGATGTAAGCAAAACTAGAAACAATTCAAAATGCTTTGTGCGAAAAGACAATTAGACAAAAGCCTACTACGATTCAAAAAGAATAACTGTTTGAAAAAATTCAAATGCATTGAACAAAGTGAAAAAAAAAATGTAAGCTTGCCATTTTAATTTTATAACATACTGAGACCTTGGACTGAATTCATTTTATTGTACTTTAAAATGGAGAGAATGGGTTAACTCATTACATAACAATTTTACAAGGTTCAGATAGTGATAGTAAAACGAAATCAAGTGATTCCTGCAGTTTGGAAATTCAGAAAATAACGAAAATGAATCAAATTTCGATTCAGAATTAGAAGCCGAATCTAATAATTCCTCGGGACCTTGTGCAGTGAACCAAATAAATTTCACTTTTACTGATGGCGAACATTTTCACGGCTTTTTCAAACTGTATTGTGTACTTATAACGGATGGTATTATCGATTTGATGGTAAAATAAACTAATAATAATGCTGTACAGAACAATACAATACAACCGAATAAAAACTTGGACTGATACATCAAATTGTGGATAGGGCTCGTACGGTTACCTGCAATGTAGTTGTACTGGTCGCAACAAAAAAATTTTAAAACATTTGTATCGGAAATTATGACGCAAAATAGTTTTCAACTTCTTCGATTTTGGCATTTCTCAGATAATGAAGATCTTACAAACACTGACTGGCTTAGAAAGTAAGGCCTTTGGTAAATATGTTTTGTAATAATTTTGCAAAAATAAAAAATTCAGGCCAAAATTTAGCCATTGATGAATCAATTATTCCTTGGCGAGGACGTTTATCTTCTCGCCAATATTTGCCCGGTAAGGCATTAAAGTTTTTAAACTACCATATGTGATGAATGTGGGTACATTTATACAATAGATGTTTATTGCGGACAGTCGCTCGAAAAACGACAATGGTAAGCAAAGGGCAACGTGTTTGATGTTATTCACTTTCGACCTTTTCCAAACACCCAAATCGATCGAAATTGGCTTTTATACCACCAAAATCACGGAATATATTAAAAACCGTATGCGCTGTTGTAATTGTCAACTTCTTAGGCACACCACCAAACACTGAAACGGTAGCACAAAGTGCGAAACATGCAATCTACCACCTCACACCCCAGTAGACTGCAATCGCGTCATGTGCGCAAACTGTTCTCTGCCTCATCCATCATAATCGAGAATAAATCCCAGATATAAACAAGAAAAAGAAATAATAACTATAAAAAACACTAAAAATGTACTATGCCTGAAGCCAAACGTATTTACAATCAACAAAATCCGTTTCAAGCACAAACAATTTTGGAAACATTCGCTGATAAACTCAAGTCTAGTAGCCAAAATCCACAAAAAAAAGATCACATAGCCTTCCAGTCTCAACCAACACACCCTCAGTCTCAACTATTAAAAGAATTGACAACTACAAATTCAAAGAAAACTCATACTCTCAAAGTTAACAACAGACCGATGTCAAACAAACCACTCACGCACACCGCAACCCAACTAACCACACCTTCAATCACCACCCACACCACCCTAGACTCAAACCCACTCACTCAATTTCATATTCACTCCGTTTCTACGAACACAAACATACCACAGACCTCTTAATAATAAGGATTACTACGTAAATCCTTCAGAAGTAAACGATGACAACCGATGATGCCCGAACTCCGATTCTGCTGTTCGAGGGTTGAATCATTCCCATCCCATTCCAACGAAGCTTGGATGCTTTGGCTCTCGGAAGTCTTAATCCCAACCTACACCCATCTAGCTTACCAAACCCAAAACTAAAACGATATAACACCAATTTAAAAATAAAAGTTCTGCAATGGAACATGAAGGAATTCGTCAACAATTATGACGAGTTGTGCATTCTGATAAAAGAACACTCACCTAGTATTGTAGCCCTCCAAGAGACACACTGCCCGCACCTCTTTACACCCAACATACCTAAGGGCTATAAAGACTACTTCCATAATTTTTCCTATAACACAACAGCTAAGCAAGGCATTGGAATTCTAATAAAGGAAAATATTGCACATAAAACAATAGCCATCAACTCGAACATTTTAGCAATAGCGATTGAGATACAACTTCTACCAAAGTTTACTTTCGTCTCCATTTATATCTTGCCCGACCAAGTATTTTTCAGATCTGATTTGGAAACCATTTTCAACCAGATCCATAACCCTGTACTAATTGTCGGTGACGTCAACTCCTTGAGCGTTCTATGGGGCTCCTCTACTACCAGCCATAGAAGGGCTATACTGGAAAGTTTTTTAAATGACTTTTCAACCCATAAGACCTTCACACTTGTAGAGTTGACATGCTGCTCACCCGAATTGTACACGAGGACTTCTAGTAAAATTTTAGATGGAAATGAATCATTTGCGAAATGATATTTTACTGCGTGACTGATCTCCAAAAAAAATGAGAAGCCTTCGTACGACGGGAAATTGCAGCCGATGTCATTATTTTTGGTGTCCCACAGCTACCAAATGAAAACTTGAAGATAATTTTCCATTACATATGTCACAACATTGACTGTATGCCTTCACCTTTGAAAGGCATTTTTCTTTCTGAGCAAAAGCGACGAACGTATTCAAATATGTTACAAAGAAAAAAGACTCTCCCATTGTAGTCAAATTCAGCTCTCCAGCCGAAAGAAACACCGTCCTGCATGCAGTTGCTCTTTACTGCAAAAATCATAGGCAGTTATGTTTCCAAGATGTGGATATCAAAACAGAAAACAACAGCAACATCTATAGGGTTTTCCAATAGGGACTTGACAACTTTGAATTTAATTTGTGAACGCACTTTTTCACTAATCATCAAACTGTCACTGTCAATTTATTCAGTAAACTCAACATTTTCATTATGGTAAAGTAGACTAACGAGCAACGTCTGCAAACGTTCTCCGATTTGGTTCTGGAGAAAATGCGCCAAGATGATGAATTTGATCGCAAAATAATCTTCAGTGACGAAGTTTATTTTTGACTCTATGGGTGCGTCAATAAGAAAAATATGCGTTATTGGTCGGGTGAAAACCCACATGTGCTTCATGAATCACCACTTCATCCACAAAAAATAACTGTTTGGCGCGGATTGCATGCCGGTGGCGTTATTGGGCCATATTTTTTCTTCGACGATAACGATCGTCACGTTACTGTGAATGGTCAGCGTTATTGCGCCATGATCACCGATTATTTTTGGCTCGAATTGGAAGATATGGACTTGGACGACATGTGGTTTCAACAGGATGGTGCCACAAGCCACACAGCACACGCTGCAATCGATTTATTGAAGAGTAAGTATGGTGAGCGTGTTATCTCAAGACATGGACCAGTCGATTGGCCGCCTCGTTCGTGCGATTTAACGCCGGTTGACTATTTTCTGTGGGGCTACGTTAAGTAATTGGCTTATGCCAAAACGCTGACGACATTGGAAGAGCTCAGAGCCAACATTGAACGCGAAATAGCGGCCGTTTCGGCCGAAATGTGTGGCCGTGTCGTTGAAAATTGGATCCAACGAATCGACCGCTGCAAACGTGCCCGCGGTGCCATATGAACGAAGTCGAGTTCTGTTCATAAATGTTTTGATTGTACTTCAAGCCAATAATAAAGTTTTTGAAATATCTAAAATGGTTTGCCTTTTATTTAAAAAAAAATTGTCAAGTCGTTATTAGAAAACCCTATACATATACGGTAGCCTAACTAGGAAGAACCGCTACTTTTATCAACAAGCTGTGCGTCTCAAGCGCAGTAAACAGCTGTTTTCTGTTTACACACATTTTGTTTCCGTAGATTTGAAAGAGAATGGAGAAGCTGGAGCGATACTGGTAGAGAATGAGAGAGTAATGGATGCTATTGCCACGAGCTATCAAACGAGGAAGACTTAAGAAGACGCAAAGAACAACAGTTGATCGAAATTGTCATCTATCAACAAGTATCAGTAGATTTTTTATTTTTGTTTTGCTAATTTTCTTTTTCTTTAAATTTTTATTTTGCTACTTTTTGTAATTTTTTTTTTCACTTTTTCCTTTTTTTTCTTTTTATTTATTTATTTTTTCTCTTGAAATCTGCCTGTTATATCATATACCCCTTTTTGAGAATGCGTCGTTAGGTTCTCATACTATTTCACCACTTAAAAATGGATTTGAATGAGAGTGGAGTGGGTTCCATTAATGGTGGTAGTGATGGAGTATTGCGACCTATGATAAGAGTATTTTGTAATCATAGAGAAGGTTTTAAAGTTTATCATTTAAAAAGTAATCACTTCCATATGTCTGGCGATCGCGGACTATCACATTCAATAGGGGAAGGCTTTATAGCACATACTGCAATCCAACATTCGCATGCTCCCCAGTTGGAACGAAATTGTTGACGGCAGTGACTAGTGCATTAACTGCATGCTTACATTAAAACATTGTCAATACACTCCACGAAATAATGAGAAGGACAAAACAAAGTATGCTTATTCTTAACGTTATTTTTAGAATTTTACAAAACCTACTTCAGTTTTAGAAACTAAATAACAAAATTAATCGAAAATAAATTAATTATAAAAATTAAATCTTATTTCGTATTTTTGATATATTTTTTAAATTTTATCAAAACGAAATAATGATAAAGCCAACTTGTACTCTCATTTTAATATATATGAAAAGTGTATGTATAATCAATATTTAATACTTGGTGCTTGATCCTTTGTTGCTGATGGCATTATTACCCATTTTTGAAAACATTAATTGACAAAATAGCCCAAACATTTTCAATTGGGTTAAATCAGGGACGCAGGCATACCGGTCCAATAACGAGATGTTTTGTGTCTTAAGGAACAGTTTTGTCAACGTAGATGCGTGGATAGCTGCGTCAGCTTGTTGAAATATGAATTCGCAGTCAAAAAACTAAACTAAACTAAAACATTATCTAAGAGGTATAATTGTGGCTATTTATTTTAGAAGAAATAAAACAAATATATGACTTTCCAGGGCAGATTATAGCACCCAAATCATTAGCGTGCTAATGCTGCCGTTCAGCTATCTTATCATGCCAGTATTTTTGACAACCATTTGGACTATCCAAGTTAATTTTTTTTAGTCAGAAAATATCACTTTTTGTCCCAAAATTGAAACTTTTGAGTGAAAATGAACCTGTTCGCTTTGACACGTCTTGTTAGTGTGGGATTCTGGATGCATTTAACGTATTCAATAGTATTATCCGACTTTAAAGTTTATTGCACTTGCTGTGTTAACAAATTTAGCTCCAAGATGTTCAGAATTTTGGAAGACCTGTTCGACTTATTTACATTATTATTAACATTACATATTTCTCGAATATCCCTAGGTGTTAACGTTGGTTTCCTACCTGTACTCCGGTTTCTCCATAATTTTTCCCAAGTTTTATGTAATTTGTAATTATTACAGTTTTACTTTTTTGTAGAATAACTGCGATATGCCTTATGTTTTTCCTGGTTCCCTGTAAACTGCCAGACTTCCTTGCTCCTCTTCGGTCAATGGCTTTCCACGAGACATTATAATTTATTAATTGTGTAACAATTTACGGAATCTTCATGAAAATTCATGAAGTATTTTCAACTAAAATACACTTTATATTGGAGGGCTTAATTCCTAGTTTTTTATTGTAAATTAGGTATGAAAGATGATGTGTATGCTTTGAGTGGATACAAACTTTTTCGAGCTGATAGATCTGATCGTATTGGTAGCGGAGTGGCGATTTATGTTAAAAATGGTGTGTTTTGTAAACAGAAATATCGCTCGCCAAATGGGTCACTTGTTCAGTATTTTTTTGCACAAATTATACGCGGCGAAAGAAGTATTTTCTTCGGTGTTGTGTACAGGCCAAATCGAAATATTGACTTGACACCCATTTATAACCGGTAAATAATAATGTTCCAACTCATTTCACCCTACTAGATGTGTTTTTTGTAAATAATACCGACAAGGTATTACTTTACGATCAAGCTGCTGCACCAGCCTTTTCTAAACACGACCTACTGTTTCTTACATACGATTTTGATATTGGTGATTGCGTAGACACATCAAATTATATGTATAGGGATTTTTAAATTTTTGATAGGCCTTCTCTTGAACAGCTTGCTCATTCTATTCCATGGAACCTCATTTATTGAATGAGGTGTTGTATGCAGATGAACAAATCTATTTCATCAATAAAAACATCAACCTTCTTTTTGATATATACATTCCAATCAAAAGACGGATTGTAAGAGACAGAACAAAAGCGTGGTTCACGAATGATATTCGAGAGTTGATGTTGCAACGTGATCAGGTTTTCGGGTGGAAGAGCTTCATCAAATCTATAAAAAAAAAATTGCGTAATAGTGTTATCTGTGAAATAAGAACTGCTAAGATGCAAATTTTATTCCAACCGCTTCAGTTCTACATCCGACGGTCGTAAAATATGGAACAATATTCGTGAACTAGGAATCGGTAAACAAAAGTTAAGTTGTCCTACTAATATCGATCGTAATGACCTAAATCGCAAGTTCTTATCAAACCCAAATTCAAGTGCCTCTGTTGATAATTGTGTGTTTGATGGTACTGTTCTACCAACTGCAACGTCTTTTGCTTTCAAAAGGGTGGATAATACGGACATAGTAGAAAGTTTCCTGTCTGTTAAATCAAATGCTATAGGAGTTGATGAGATTCATCCGATTTTTGTTAAAGCAATTTTATCATCATTGCTACCATTTTTTACTCACGTCATTAATACAGTTTTTATGACTGGCATTTTTCCTTACCAGTGGAAATTAGCAAAAATAATTCCTATTCCTAAAAACTCTATAGGTGATGAATTCAGGCCAATATCAATCCTGCCTTTTCTCTCAAAAATATGTAAACGGATTATGCATGAAAAACTTAATAAGTTTCTTATGAACAATAATTTGCTGCTTCCGGTTCAGTCAGGTTTCCGTGCAAAGCAAAGTTGTACTACAGCTTTTATCAATGTAGTTAAAGACATAAGAGATAGACTGGATAATGACAATGTTACGTTCTTATTACTACTGGATTTTTCTAAGACTTTTGACATGATATATTCTGATCAATAAATTAAGGCAATACTTTTATATTTCTCTTTCTTCAATTAAATTAATCTCGTCATATATTAGTGAAAGAAAACAGGCTGTGTCAATAGATGGTGTCCTATCTGATTCTCTTTCCTTAACTAAAGGTGTTCCCCAAGGATCGATCTTAGGGCCTCTCTTATTTTCAGTCTATATTAATGATATATCTTCTGTAATATTGAATTCATCAAAACACATTTACGCTGATGACGTTCAAATTTATCAAAGCTGTCCCTTAGGCCTCGTTGAGAATTGCGCTAGTGATTTAAATGAAGAGCTTCAACGAACTTTAGTAGTTTAATACTAAATCCAGGAAAATGTAAATATTTAGTTATCTTTAAAACTATTCTTGATCTTTCCTATTTCCCACATTTAATGCTAAACGGCTTAAAAATTTAATTCGTTGACTCTTCGAAAAATCTAGGCGTTGTCCTCAATAGAACACCAACGTGGAACAACCATATAAATTCTATAGTGGGAAAAACATATGGCGTTTTTTGAACACTGTGGACTGCCCAAAAGTGTACACCAACTAAAACCAGACTCCTACTTGCCAAAGCCTTAGTTATTCCTCTGCTGGTTTATGGATGCGAAATTTTTCATTAATGTGACGCAGAGAGCAAAAGAAAACTACAAGTAGCATTTAACACCACCATTCGATATGTATATTGTCTCAAGAGTTATGACCACGTTTCACACCTAGCCAAAAACTTGGTAAAGATGTCATTTCAAAATTATAATAAAAATCGTGCGCTTTTATTTCTCTTCAGCATTATTAAAATCAAGTTTCCGGTGTCTAACAGATCTGCCTCTTTACTACTTCCGCGATTTTCATGTTTAACATTTGAGAGACAGTTTTATATTACTACTATACGTCTTTGGAACACACTCCCACGTTCTATACGAGAGCTAGACGACGCGCGACGATTTAAACACGAACTTCAACATTTGCTTGAAAATCAGAGCAACTAGGTTCACCCAACCCTTTCCCCTTCTCAGGCAATTTCAATCAAAATTTTACCTTTTGAATTAAAGGATAAAATGTTAAATTGACAAAGCTTCATTAATATTAAATTTAACTTACTTCTACTTTTAATAAATAGTTTCACTAGAGTTAAAATGTAAATTCTAAATTAAAGCTTAAGCGCAATAATGTTTATCTTTCACAGATTTATAAGTGAATTCTTATTAAATAAATAAATAAATAACTAATAGCGATCATTTTCCTCTAATTTCCACTATTGTTACTGGCCTATATTCTTCCAAGACAACGATAAATCGTAAATTTAAAACCGATTCTGCTAACTGGGCTTGTTTTAACAAGCACATTTTAGACTACCTTTCAGATAAAACTCCCTCTTTGAACGTTAATAAAGAAGCTTCGGTAATCCAAAAAGCAATTCGAGTCGCTGCCAATAAATCTATCCCACAAAGAATCCCTAACACTTATCGGCGTACTGCAACTTAACTTAATTCTTTTCAAAAAATCCAACGCCAGATTCCGCAGAGAAGTAAAAACTAGTAAAGCTAAGAGCATTAGCGACTTCACCTCAACACTGAACCCCAAGTCACCTATTGACACCATCTGGCATAACATTTTTCGTCTGATAGGTAACTACACCTCAAAATCGATAAAGTTGATTGAAACACCTGGAGGCTCTATAGCCACCCCATTCGAGATTAGCAACAACCTGGTCGGATCTATCTAACGACAACAACTTTTCAAGTAGTTTCAAATCTAGTAAGACAATGTCCCTCAATCTTACCCGGGATATTAGACTAATTTCAACATCAGCAAGACTCATCGAAGGCCAAATCACCTTGCTAGAGCTTGATACTTGCTTAAGTGGGCTCAAAGGTAAAACTTCTATCAGATACAGAGTATCGTACCCTATGTTAAAAAACCTACCGCCATCAACTAGACTAAGACTCATACAGCTATATAATAACATTTTGAATTCAGGTATGATCCCACAAACCTGGAAGCTAGCGACAATTCTTCCTCTTCCTAGGCCTAATAAAGGCATAGATAATATAAATGGCTACCGTCCGATATCACTTATTCCCTGCATGTCGAAGGTTTTGGAGAAAATTATTGTTAAGAGATTGCTTTGGTATTGTTTATTAATAAAAAAAAAAGACTATTACGTTCAAACCAAGTTGCTTTTCAACCTAATGAAGGTTGCTCTGATGCACTCCTGCACCTAGGCTTTTTTATCTCTAACGCCCTATCAACCCGTAATCATGCCACAATCCTCTCTCTTGACTTCGAAAAGGCTTTCGATAAGATAGGCATAAATTTGGTGGTAAATAAACTTATAACTTGGGGCATTGGTCCGATAATTTTCCTCTATGTCAAATCTTTTCTCACGAATAGGAAAATTTGTGTAAGAGCAAACAATTGGTTTTCATCTACCCATCCACTATTTAATGGTATTCCTCAAGGCTCCCCACTATCGGTGGTGCTTTTCATCATCGCTTTTGATGATATAAGTAAAATTATAAGTAAACATAAGCAAATTGATCACTGCATTTACGCTGATGATATATACATCCTATGTAAGCACACTGATCTAGAAGAAACTAAAACACTACTAACAAATACAGTCAAAGACATAGTAAAATGGTCAGACTCATCCGGAGCCAAATTGTCACTAGACAAATGTAAGACCTTACACATCTGCCGCAAGGCTTCATGTAGAGGCGAAACTTTAAACGTTAATAACCTCAATATAGAAAGTGTAAATAGTTTAAGTATCCTAGGTTTAATATTTAATGATAAGTATAATTGGAAAGACCATTGTTTAGAACTAAAAAAGAGCCTTGCTGCGAGAACCAACATAATAAGTTATCTAGCTACTAAAAAATGTAATACAACCATCAACAAATTATGTTCAATTGCAAAATTGATAGTACTAAACAAGATTGATTATGGTTTAGTTATCTACGGTAACTGGGGGCCGGGCGTTGTCATGATGGAAAATTATTGTTGTTTACGCTTTAAATGAATGACATATACTGAAATGACGTACAATGACAGTGGCTTTCCAACGCATGTTTCAATTTAATAATAGCAATGGAATAATACAAGATACGCCATCTCTTAGCAAACCGCACGAATAATAATAAGTTATAGACCCAATATTTGTCTGGCAATTTAAATGTACTCGTTTTTAAAATGCTTGGCAATTGCAGCATGCCAATTGTTAGTCCATATGGTCTGACGTGGCAGTGAATGGGTTAAAAATATTGAAATATTGTCCTATAATGATATCGCAAAAAAAGCTTGGTTGTTCGAAAAAAAATTGTTTAATGCCGTAAAATATGTCGAGAAACATCAAACCACAGAAAGCGTAAAAAGACGTAAAAAACCTCGCAAAACGAATGAAGCTCAAGTTAGGCTGATAGTTCGCACAACAAAAAAAGTCCTTATTTAAGTATTCGGAAAGAAGTTTTCGGGGAAGTTTTCTGCACGCTCTATTACAAAGCAATTGAATGCGAGTCAGGTTTTTGGGGGATTAGCCAAAAAAGAACTATTTCTTTCGCTAAAAAACCTAAAGGCTAGGTTAGCTTTTGCAAAGGAATACAAAGGTTGAACCATCTCACAATGGATAAAAATACTCCGAAGTAATGAGACTAAAATACATCATACATCATACATACATCATAAATCATTGTATCGCTAGCCTAAATTTTCTCCATCTGTTCTAAAGTTATTCGTATTGCAAAAAAGAAAGACTAAATTTCTCCAGGCGATTATAGACTTGCTTTTATCTCTTCATGTCTGTCAAAGGTTCTTGAAAAACTTTAGCTAATCATATATTAAACTATCTAAATACACATCAATTGCTTTATCATCTAGTTTCATAGCTGATCAACGACTGTGGTAAACCTGCTCGAAGAAATTAGAACCGATTCAGGAAATGTAAAATTTCTTTATTTGCTGGATAATAAATTAAGACATAAGGTTTTATGTTGGGACCTTAATATTTTTTTAGTGAACAGGGTGTCAAACTAATGAGCAGTTTCCTATCTCATAGGTTTCAAAAGATAGTATGTGGTGATGATCACACGGTTCTTAAGACTCTCAATCAAGGCGTATCACAGAGATCTATACTTGGATCGATTTTTTTTCTGCATGATTAATAATGACTTGCCATCAATATTTAAACAGCTGTGTTCATCTTTATGCAGATAAGTTACAAAATCATGCAGCAAAGCCTTTCTATGGACTTTACGAGCTATTGTAGCTATTCTTTTAAAGAGAGCTAAAACAATTTCATACGTTACAAATGGCTTTTTACTTAACCTGATTAAATTGCAAATAGTTTCGATCTCCAATAACTTAACTTTATTCTCCTGACAGATTTATGGTTTACAGATAGGGAATATGCTTTGTCGAGGTTGCAACAGTCTAAGGTATGCTATAAAAAACCAATTAGCCACGTAAAACCATAACAACAAAATAGTTTGCCGTATATACAGGATTTTACGTAAGCTGTGAGTATTTAAATATATACTCTAAAAGAGTTTTTAAATATTGGATATTCTTACACAGAATTATTTACAAGCAATATCAGTCACATCTGTTCCAAAAATTATTGTCTATCCGATTGTTTGGATATTGAATACAATTTTTAATTTTGAATAATTAACAACTTTACTAATAACTAAGCTTAAACTAAACTAAATGTAACAAATGTAATATTTTAACTTAAATTTAAACGAATTAACGTAACGTAACCCTATGATTGTACTAAGAATGTAACATATTGTATGACAGTTTAAGTTAAAAATGGATGTAATTTCCTGAAGAATAAATTAACTCTCTTTCCTGTAACATCAAGAAGAAAAGACGTGTTTTATTGAGACCGCATTTTTTGACACATATTTTACCCTACACAGTTTATAGACAGATTAAATCTACACACCCCAACATTTGGTCCTAAAGAGCCGGATCGTTTAATATTTAAGACATTTAAACACTTAAAACAATTAGAAAGTGCAAAGTGCAAGTGCACAAAGAACATATTGTATATATAAAAATATAAAAACTAATTACATACATATATTCCCTCGCGGTAGTTGTGTTGCCCTTGTCTTTCTCCCTTTAAAGACTTTTTCGGTGGTTCCGCATAAACCGCATTTCCCGCGCCGTGTAAAAATTCATCATTTTCAACTTTAAGCTCAACTGTCACCAGCTGGGCAAAGCTGACCAAATGTCGTAAGTTTTGCAATAAAAAATTAAATTATTATCAAAAAAGAAAATTCTATCTTATTAAAACTAATAAATACATAATATCCACACATATTGATCAATTGATTTACAAATAAAAACCTTAAAAATGTCGAAATTGTCATCGGGTGCGGATCAAAAAGGTAATCTGGAGCAGATTCTTCTTAACCACTCCAACTTCAAAAAGACTGGAGCATCACGTCGTACAGCCAGCTATCTTTTAGGTCGTCTTTTTATAAGCGAAGATTCGAAGAGGCGAAGTAGAAGAAGGTCTGGAAGAAGAAGACTATGGTGACATTACCGTGGTGGCTCTTACACAAAATGGCGGGCTTTCCATGACGTATTTTTATCTTCAGTCCACACAAATAGAAAGCTGGGTGAAAAACCTTCATTATTTAAAATCATCTTTTACAACTGAAGCTGCTCGTTTTAAGAACATTTTCAGAATATCTTTCCATGTAACTAAAAAGGAAATGTTTGACGTCTGGATAATAAAAACCAAAATAAAGCGCGTTGATGCGCTCTTATCGTTTGTTTTGAGTTTTTATAGCCATGTAAAATTTTCAGAAAATATAATACAATCACTGAAACAAAGTATAAAAAAATCTTTGTCCAAAGTTTAATCAACGGTGGTCTAAAAGTTGTAGACATCTTGATATCTCTAAAAATGAAAACGCTTCCTGGCTAGATGAACATTATATTCTTCCACAGCAAACTTTATGTGAAATTCCATCTTCATCAAATTCGAAAGGTGTTGGTAGACCAAGAAAAACATTTGATGATTGCTGCGACAAGATTAAAAGGAAGAAGTAGATCCCCTGTTATATAAATATAGCCATGATGAAATTGCAACTGAATATACATACAATTAATCCAAGAAAGACTGATAAAAGGTATACTGCTACTGTGGTAAAAAAAAATTTTCGGAAAGTTCTCCACAGAGGGGTTAGTTTTTGAAAATAATATCTATTTGTAAAACTTTTATTAATTTACCTTACATTAATTGCAAGTCTCGATTTTGAATCGAGCTTATCTACTGATGAAGCCTTAGCACTTATTGTGGATGCACAGCTTTCAACTCACCAGCATGAAATTATAGGACAAAAAAATCAATTTTATTGCTTAAGAATTATTGCCTTCATACGATAAAATCAAAAAATCGAATAAAAAATGTTATCCAGAAAAATGTGCTCTAACAGAATCTAGTGCGGAATGCGATCTTCAAGATTTAGTTGACCATAGTGTTAGGCGTTTATGTTTTTTGCAGAAAAGTCTGTTAATCTCGGAACACCTTAAAACTGGTTTGAAGGAATTGGCATTGCTTTTTAAATGGGGAGGCAATGGAGCAAAGCAAAGGACTTATAAAAAAAAAACCAGTGCCGGAGAATTCAATGAAGAGAACCTTTTTACATTTCGATGGTTCCTATTCAAATGTATTACAATATAGAAGATCAGAAGCAAATCGTTTAGAAAAATCAAGCTCCTTCATCAACAAGATACTGTTGGCCTATTAAGCTTTTATCTGTAAAGGAAGCAACAGTTTAAAAAAAAAACACGAAGTTGATCAACAAGTAAACTTTTTATCAGCTGTTAAAAATGACGAATACGGTTTAAACCTGTGTTTTTACTCTCAATGGTAGATGGTAAGGTTTGTACTGTCCTTTTAAATGTAACATCATCTTTGCAAACCTATTATATATGGGGAGCAAGTCCATCAGAGATGAATAATCCAAAAAAGTATATCCCAAAAGTTTGAGAATTAATTTGCAATGTCCTTTGGTTTATCTCTACTGCATTCTTGGATTAGAATGAATGTGTCCTTCACATAGCCTATAGGCCTGAAGTAAACGTTTGACAAGTGGAAAATCAAGACCATAAGGACAACGTGAAAACCAGGAAAAAAAATGTTTTAAGAGAAATTTAGAAAAGAAACTGGGTTACTTGTTGACATACCTACCCAACAAGCTGGTAACAAACGATGAAAATACAGCTAGACGGTTCTTCAGAGATTAAACCAAAACAGCCTAAATTACAGGCATCGACATAGAGCTTATAAGGGGTTTCCACATGTTTTTAGAAGCACTCTCTTCTGTGTTTCCTATCAATCTTGATGCATTCGGTAATTTTGTAACCAGATTAAGAACTTTGTGCACGCTAACTGGCATATAACATAATACCAGCCATATTTTTCAATGTACAAAGTATTATTTCATGGAAAGCAAGGTATTGCATCTTGTATCCTTCCGATTGGCCAACTTTTGGAAGAAGCCAGGAATAAGGACGACAGAAGATATAGGGAACTTTTTACGAGGAAAACGTCAAGAGTGGACACAATGACAGATCTAATTCATAGACTGTTAATAACTTCGGACTCTTATTTAGCTAGTTTAAGGTTTAACTTTTGAAGTTAATAATGAACGAGGGGAGATAGACCTCCCCTCCTCATAAAAGTTTTAATGCAATCTATCGATGCATAAGATCTATCAAGGCTCTTTTTGGACAAATCTAATTTAGCGAAAAGTTAAAAGCACAAGCATTAATAATTTAATTCCGCTAGTTGTACGAATTCCCACACTGTGCGTCGTGGATAACGGCATAACGCCCACTTAAAAGTCCTACAGAAGCTGTTAAGTCCGCTTCAATTGATTTTCTCGTATTGCTATAAAGTACATTTCAGAATATTTTCTCTAACTGCGTTTTCAGTGTACGAGAAATTAGCTGATATGACAAAATGTTCGGACGAGTCTAAAGGGGAGAGCATACAACGGTGTTCTTATCAGGGTGAGAAGTTACAACCAAGTCCAGGTATTGTTGGGGGTATTGCTATCAACGACTGGAATTCACGTGGGCCCATTTACAGGCTGGGTTAAGTTATTTTCTGCAGTGAAGATCTCAACATACCGTCCTAAGGGTGTTGTCTGTCCAGAATGTCGAAGCCACCCAGAATCGCCTGGAATGACGATGACAGTCAGACAGCGCATCTAATCCTTTAAAGGTCAAATTACTGTCCAGTTTCTAATTTCTGTAAATAAAGCCATAGTGGCTTACGGAGATGGAATTTTAACCACATAAAATTGAATTCCGGATTGGAGCAGCGACTACATTTTCGTGGAGTCTTTTAAGCGTAAATGGCGAGACTGCTGAGAGAGTAGAATAATGGCACTATTGTGTAGCAAGGTAGCTTCAGATCAGAGTGATCTGAGGGGCATGGGCGGGGATCTACATGTGTTTTACTAAGTGCCAAAAGAGTTGGCCTAGATTTACAGACCTAGAGGCAGAAAAGTGATTACTTCTTAGCTCCCGAATATTTGCTTTGTCCAATAAAAATTTCCGAGTCATTACAAAAAAACACGACTGCGAAATAAAAATTCTGATGTTGGTTTACCGAATCAAATTTTTGTAAGTGTTATGCTATTACAACGATAGGAAACTGTGCATCAACAAAATGCACATTCACAACCCATTTTCCAACCATTGTTAAATCATGCCCGTGTCGTATGATAAGTACAACAACGGCAGTGACTAAGTGCTAGCAACAGTACTATTACTAGGAGGAAGGGGGATGTGGGATATCCCCACTGTGTATTTTTTTTCCTATTTCACACGGTAGCGAACAAACACCAAAATCGCTCCATAGATAAAAAGAAAACAACAACAACAGCAGCATTTCAACTCACTCCGATTCAATCACACTTAACAACAACAACAGCAAAAGATGCAGCACAACACTTCACCCTGACGATAATACATATACACTCATAATGTTCAAAAGAAAAGAATCCAAACTCACCACTGAACACGACTAGATATTATCTGAAACGATAATAACTTATAACAATGCCATACATCCCATAACAAAACACATAGTCTACGAACCCTTTTTGGCAGATCCTACAACTTTGCCAAAATCTTTTAAAAATTAAAAAATATCTGAATGAACCATACCCTAAAATGCAAGACAAAGTTGAAAACATAAAACATAAAATTGAAAAACTCAATAATACAAGGGAGGATCCTGAAGACATCGAGGAAAATAAAATCGACTTTAGGAAAAAAGCTATACAAAGCAAACTGTCAATATCATAACCCTTTAAGAAAATACAATAAGTTCACAATTTTAACCAAATATAATAAAAATATACACAAGAGTAAGTTAAGAAAAAAACAAATGACAAGATAAATGTCAGATATTGACATATAACACATGGGCTGAAAATCGTTTCTAAGAGACGGCGCTACTTGAATTAAATCCATAACAGTTTCAGTTAATACCAACCTTAAAAAGATACGTGTATAAATTTGACAGCTGTCGGACGATTAGTTCTTGAACTAATCTTTTGTTATTGTAAAAAAAATGGATTCAAAGCAATTGCGTGTGTTGATTTATCATTGCTTTTTAATGGGGAAAAATGAAGCCGGTGCAAAGAAATGGCTTGAATAGTGTTACCCGGACTCTGCACTAGCCGAACAAAACATTTGCAAGTGGATTGAAAAATTTAAAAGTGGTCATACAAGCACCGAAGATGATGCACGCAGTGGACGTCCAAAAGAGGCTGTTTGAGATGAAAACATCAAAAAAGTCCACAAAATGATTACGAATGAACGTAAAGTAAAGTTGATCGAGATAGCTGAGGCTCTGGAGATATCAAAAGAGCGTGTTGCATATATCATACACGAATATTTGGACATGCGAAAGCTCTGTTCAAAGTGGATGCCGCGTTTGCTCACAGTTGACCAAAAACAACAACGTGTTGATGATTCAGAAGAGTGTTTAAAGCTGCCCAACTGCAAAAAAGCCGAATTTTTGCGTCGGTATGTGACAATGGATGCAACTTGGGCCCATCACTTCACACCAGAGTCAAGTCGGCAGTCAGCTGAGTGGCGAGCAGGCGACGAACCTCTTCCAAAACGACCAAAAACTCAACAGTCGGATGGTAAGGTTATGGCATCCATATTTTGGGATACACACGGAATAATTTTCATCGACTATCTCCAAAAGGGACAGACTATCAACAGCGACTATTACATTGCGTTGTTGGAGCGTTTGAAGGACGAAATAGCAGAAAAACGGCCGCATTTGAAGAAAAGAAAGTGCTGTTTTATCAAGACAATGCACCGTGTCACAAGTCAATGAAAACGATGGCAAAATTGAATGAATTCGGCTACGAATTGCTTCCCCACAAACCGTATTCTCCAGATTTGGCCCCCAGCGACTATTTCCTGTCCTATTTCCTATTTCCGAAATCGTACTGCAAAACTGGTATCGAAATATTGAAAAATCGTTTCAATCAGTGTATTGCCCTCGAAGGCAACTATATTGACAAATAAAGTTGAATTTTGCAAACATTTTGTGTTTTACTATAAAACGGCACTGACTTTTCAGCCCATGTGTTATATATAAAAACTATAACAAAATAAAACATCCGGGGCATATGAATGTAAATATGGTACAATAGTATAATCATTATATATTGTAATTATGAGGCTATTCAAAAATTATAACAAAATAACTAGGGATTGCAATCCGGAGCCATTTTCGATCCTATTAATGTAAATTAGTACGTCTAAATATATTTTCTTATTATGATCAAATGTAATATTTTAAATAAAAAAGTAAGCGGTTTTACTTAGGATTACAAAATAAACTTTTATTAAATAAACAATAATTATGAATGTAATTCATCTAAAATTAAGTAGGTAGCATATAATATTATTCACTTTTGGGTTTGAAAGAACGATCTAAGGAAACAAATCGTATTAATAGTGTCATCTCCCCGTCTGCTCATTAATGGACTGCAGATAAAACCAGCGGCCGAAAATGTTCTCTCAGCTTCAACACTAGTTGGTTTAATTGTTATCAAGTAGTTTTAATTGTTGTCCAATAGTTTTCCTTTGACTCCCTCAACTTCATACGAATTCATTTATTTCTTCAGTGTTTTCTCATAATCTGTTTCTCTTCTAAATATTACCTTTTTACTATAGTTGTCTTTATCTTGCAGAATTTTGTTTTTCTAGTTCTTATTTCAATGTTAAATTTGTTTCTTATGAAAGTGAGTCAGAATTGTGGCTATCTTCTTCTGATAGACGTAGTACATCTTTATTCTTATTTATCGTGTTGCGACGTTTTTTTACTCTTGCACATAATGCTTCAGATAATTCAGATAGTATTTAGTTTCTCCAGTTTTTCTTATACAAACTTTAATGTTGTTTTAGTGGTAAGAAGGGTTGCATCTCTTCTATAGCTAATTTAAACGGTTGCAAGCAATTAACTAAATCTTTTATCGTTGACCACTCTTGATCGGTCAATTTTAAGTCAGATTTTATATATCTCTAACAAAGATTTATCTATACAAACTTTTAGATCATAAAATCTCTCGATCATATTAAGAAGGCTATTCCAACGTGTACAACAATCTAATATAAGACTCAATTCTTTGCCTTTTTCCTCTATGACATACTTTTGAAGATATTTATCATTTTTAATGTGATTTTTTAAATTTTTTTATCACTTTCTGCAGTTTTTAAAGAAGGGACCACTCCAATGCATGATAGATCAGTTAGATTCATTATTACAGTCCCGTCTATCGCTTCTTCATTTATTTCATCTGGTACGTCATCTGATTCAATAGAAGATACTTCTATGCGTTCGACTTCGCTTTCCTACTTTTCTTTGAACAAAATGTCGACAACAGCTAATTGTATGTCATGTGCGAAGCACAGTTGTTGGTCACAAGGCACAAGTTTTCCAACTTTAACCATTATACTTGTTATGCCGATAACAACAGTATCGAAGTCAACATCAAAGCTCTTCAAGTGTTCTTTTACCAAACTGATAGCATGGTCCGCATTGAAGAAGCCACGTATTCTAATAAAGCCAAGATTAAAGTGTTTTTCTTTACAATGAACATTCAAGTTTAAATACTATATCTAAAATTTTTTTTGAGAAGTCCATTCATCAAATGTCAAAGCAAACTTTTGATCTTGTTTTGTGAAATGCTCCAATTGAATTATCATATCAGCTTTTACGGTATTAGCATAATTTGAAACTATAGATACTATAGATAGTATTGGGTGAATTTGGGAGTGAATATCTGCATTTTGAAAACAAATATCTCATTCCTAAAGATGTGCAGAACGAACTGAAAGTGTAACCGTCTTTGCAAACCATAGTTTCCATATCCCTCTTCTTTTTAAAATAACTGTCAATAGGTTTTTTTTTATTATTTCTTCCTTTGATGTAGATACTTCAGGAAGTACATCGGTCGTTTTGAAACTACTCGTATGTTGATGTTGTGTTTTCTTTCTTAATGCACTTTTAAGCCTTTGTAAGAACGTTTACTTATTTTTAGAACGTTACAACATTAAAACATTGAAGTGGTTTTAAAAGCGACATATTTAATTTTTGGTAGTAATATGTATCTGTAATATAAATGAAAAACAAATAAGTCAATGCGGTCGGCGTTTCTCAGAGTCAATTGATAGGGTAAAATTATAATATAATTATACTTACTTAAACTATTGGTTGAAATATCAGAAACTAATACTAGTAGTTCTACATAACAACTAACTTTCACTCATTGAAAAAACACTATAAAAATTTGAGAAATGAAGGAAACAAACACAACACTGGTCGCAATGCGACCTCTTTATTAATGACATTAATTTCCTTAAACTACCTTATCCTAATTGCATCCCCATCGTAGTTGTATGCAATAAGTCTGCATCATATTTGATTGCCTACGGCGACTAAAATACGATATCTTACAGCTACATATGTTTGTTATGTGCGCCATTATCGTGAAAATCGCAGGATTTGTGCGAACTAAATAAACCTATTGAGTAGATAATATTACAACCAAGAGATGTTTTATATGTGTTGAATCTATATACAAGATTAAACCCACTATGTATTCTTATGGATCGCGACAACATTTAACACATCCGTATCCGGCGAACGGGTTCGATAAATACTATATTGCCGAATCAGTAGGTAGCTAAACAGTACCGGATCCGCCGGACCGGATTGCAATGACTAAAAAAAATACATTTAGTAGACATGAATGTAAACATTGAATATGATTAGGGTACCCCACAAATAATTCCTAACAGCTTCTTTTAGAATATTTTTTGCTACACCTTAATTCATCGAAATCTACAACATACCTAAAAAATTGAAGTGCGATAATATTACCCCTTCGACTTGGACCCGAGAGAACTGTACCCAATTTTCATAACTTCATTCTAATAGCTAACCTAGAAGACTACAAAAATAATATCCAAGAGAAGAAATCACTCTTACTTTTTAAGAAACATGCAACTACTACTAATCATGTCCAAATTACATTCCTTATGTTCAAATAAATTGAAAGAAAATTACTAAAATTATACCCCACCATTAGAAATAAAGGAGGTTTTATCAGATGTCATTAAAAAAATAGACAACATAAATTCCAACTTACATAATCTGACACAAACGGTATTAAATCAAAACGCAATAAATTCTCAAATGATGACAAGACTAAAACCATTTCTAACCACATTAACATGAACACAATAGAGTCATTCTTTGAAAAAACAGCAAACGAAGTAAAGCGCCAAGAAGATATACTAATCGAAACACAATACCTCAACCAAATTAATTCTAACATAGACCTACAACCAACCACATTTCCAATCTATCTGAAGCAGTGATTCTAAAAAAAATTAACATCATCTTTAAATTTATACTAAACCCAAACGAAATTAATATAATAAAAAGAATTTATAAAAAAAATATATAAATAAATTGTTCCTTAAACAATTAATGGCACAAAATTAACTATAACAAGTCCTTATGTAGTATGGAACACATACAGCATTATAAAGCACTTTGCCCCAAAATAGAAACTATATATTACTGCACACAACATGAATCGGAAGAAAATTGTGTAAAGTGTTTGTGTGAGTACAAACTTTTCAATCAATCACTTTTTTTTAATACAGTTACAATTCACAATCCAATCGTTTTTCTTAACCACTTTTACTTTTCTTTATCTTTTATTTAAACTACTTAATCACACTCGTAATTCACACTTCAAATTCAACTGATGAACTGATTTGCATATCTTGGGGGAAGCCGACATTTATTCTCCATTTTCCAATGGTTGAGTCTTTTGCTGTATAATGTGGAAATCTGCATTTAAAATATAGATGTTCACATTCAAACGGATATCACACTGCTCCCTCCCTGAAGTTATTCGTCCCGAATAAATTCGTAATTCATCATTCCTTTGAATTGACACATTCTATTTAGGAATCAAATTAGGATTCATAAAAAGTTAAACTTTAAGTTAAAGTTAGTTAATTTGAATAAGAAATAATAAAAACAACTGTGTACATAATTAAACAAAGTTCAGAATTGCATACCCATGCCTACAGAATGTTTATAATGGGTTGCTATTGGCAAACTCTTTGTCAGAGCATCGGCTTTTAAGAAATTGACATGGATGATATTATTGGCAACTACTTCTCGAACATAGTGGTAACGGTCGATGTATTTTCGGGCCAATTAAAAATCTTATAACGTTATGCGCTGCGATCCAGTGTTGACGTCTAGCGTCCTCGACATATTGAGACATTGCATTTACCTCGAATGCAAAATCTGGCCTGCTAAATGTTGACAAGTACAGTAGGCGTCCGATTAGCTTTCTTAATGCGGTTTTGTTGACGATTGCACTGTCTTCCTTTTTGTCTAAATTATACGATTTGACCAAACTGTTGATGGTGCCTGGGGACTGTTCATTGATATCGTTCGTTGCTAATAATAAAGTCATCGACTTACACGTAGTTCTCTTGCCATTTATCTTACTATTGTCGACCGGATTGTTTTATGTCATACATGGCCGTTTTGAGCTTGTAGACTTTATTTCTAGCATCTTTTTTGTAATCAACTGGTTGTTCCATGTGTTCACTGTAATTAGGCTTTTAGAGACCACACAAAATAAAAAGACACCCTTGAACTTTTTTCGAACTTCTATATTTAACAGCTACAATCAGACTAACTCCTATTCAAAAGTACATCAATTGTTCACCCGAGGTGAGACCATACAAAAAACAAAATAAGAAGCCAAGTGTGGGAACAAAAATTATTTGCAATCGCTGAATAAAATAATTTCTTTTCACACACTCGAAGCAAACTCGATGGAATGCGTAACTCAACCTTGCACTGCATTACTAATGAAAAATGAAATGAATATAAAAAATAATTTAAGCAACGTGTAAATAACGGTGTCTAGCTCTCTGTTTAATTATACTGCCGAGACATCGAGGTGCTGTACTTTCAGATCATGCTGTGCAGATATAGCCACAGTGAGGCGGATAGAATGAATGTTGGCCACGGGTGAATAAGTGTCGCCTTTCTCCTATCAATGGCACCGTCAGCAAAATATTTCGTTTTTAAAACCCATTTTGATTGAATTACTTGTCTATCAGTGGGTCGGTCCAAATTATATTCTTTTTGTTAATGTACCAAATATTATAATTAATTCTATGATACTTGCTGTAATTCTACTACAGCAATAGAAGGTACGCATTACTTCACTTCCGGAATTGCACCGTTCTCATTAATGATATTGTGCTATCCGTGTGAATGTGAGCAGCGTCATCTATGTTTCCATAGCAGGCGATTTCGATAGCAGAAACATTAAACATTGGTGGGTGGAGAGTAGAATCTCCAAGGTGTATATTACAAGTCAGTTCCATAGATAAACGTAAAATATTTTTCCTTTTACTATTCATTATAAATACCTAGTGAATATTACGTGAAATTTGCTGTCATTTTAGCCTTTCTGACAGGTTATAGAAATGGAGAATGGATTGGTAATTCACTTACAGTGAATTTGCAAATGCATTAGCAGAGTTTGGCATCTAGGTTAGTTTATCTATTGCCAGTTCATCAGTTGAATATGAAGTGTGAATTGAGACAGTCATTTAGAGGTTTAAGTAAAAGATAAAGAAAAAGGGTTGAGATAAGCGATTAAATTGTGAACTGTAATTGTATTGAATAAGGCGATTGAATTGAAAAGGAAAAAGTTATATCATTTGTACCCACTCAAACGTTTTACAGTATTATGATATCTATTTGAATGTGATCAGCGTCATCTTTATTTCCATAGCAGACGATTCCCTTTTTTGAATAACAAAAGACTCAACCATTGGTGAATGGAGAATAGAATCGAAAATAGACATTTGTATGGAGCGCTGAGATTTTCTCGAAAGAGGTTAGTATAAATATCAGAATCTCTCAAGATATATAAGTTAGTTCAAAATTGGGACTTAAAGAGTGCATTACGAGTAGTGATTAAGTGGTTTATGTAAAAGATAAAGAAAAGTAAAAACGTTTAGATATTGTAATTCAATAATTGTAATTGTATTGAATAAAACGATTGCATTGAAAGAAATAAGTTCTTTTATCTACACCCACACAAACATTTTACGGTATATATTGTGAAGACGACCTAGAAATCTTTTGGGATTAAGTTAATGTCACACCGCCATCAAAAAGCAACACTCACGCAGAAACTACTAAGGATATCCTAAATCTGCATAAACTTAAGAATCCAACTGAATAATCCAAACAGAACTATTCACCCTGGGATCGAAGACCTTGCATCTACACTACGTTAACCTCCTTGGGAATAAAAAAAAAATTAACCATGGTTGCGATGCTCTTGTGCGCCGGTGCATTGTCTTTCAAAAACAAAATTTTTTTTCGCTCAATGTGAGGCCGTTTTATAGCTATTTCGGCCTCCAATAATGCACAGTAATACTCGCTGTTGATGGTTTTTCCTTTTTCGAGGTAGTCCACGAAGTGTATGCCATGACAATCCCACAAAACCGACGCCATAACCTTTCCGACCCATCGAGCCTCCCTCGGCCGCTTCGAAGCACTCGTGCCGGCTTCAGTCCATTTCGTGCACTCATTTTGTTCTCTGGTGTTCAACAGTTACCAATCGACGCCAAAAGTCCCCCGTTTCCGCATCAGTAAGTCCAAACACTCTTTCGAAGTGCTCTCGCGTTCGAGTTTTTGGTCAGAAGTGAGTATGCGCTGCACCCAGCGGCAGGATAGCTTTTTCATATGCAGAATATTGCCCAAAATATGGCGTGTGCACTCAGTACTAATCTTTGTGGTATCTGCTAGCTCGCGCACCTTCACTTTCCGGTCAGCCAACACCATTTCATGTATTTTTTTGACATTGTCCTCTGTAATCGCATCGGAGGGCCTGCGCTGCGGACTTGATCGGTAGTGGAGTTGCGGCCACCACGAAACTCTTGAAACCAATATTTGACGGTGTAATCTTACGGAGCATTAGCCCCATAATATTTATTCAACTTTTCGCTGTTTTGCCTCTCAAAAAATAATGTTTTATGTGAGAACGAAAATCGTTTTTGTCCATACTCAACATGGTGCCAAACACGTCAACAACAATCAGCTGTTAAAACAAAACTAAAGACAGTATCGCACATAAATTTAGCATGTCTGCCTAAATAAGAACGGACATCAAGGCACCATAATCTTTTTTGCAGTAGCAGCGCATTCTGGTGGTCAAGGAGGTTACTTTTTTTAGTAGGAGGCTATTAGAATAAGGCGGTTCTCAAAGATACAAACACAACAATAACACAGCATTTCAGTTCACTCCGATTTAATCATACATACCAACAACAACAGGAAGAGCAGTTCAATTTACACCAGATGCATTATTGCAACACTAGTAATTAAGGACCAATGTGTTCAATTAGACAGCATGAATTTTGAATATTGCCGAATAAACTTCTGGCGAGTTTCTGGCCCAAATTCAAGTTCATGAGATCATGAATCAGTAATTAAGTTAAAAATTGTAAAAGTTTTTTATATTACCGCAGGCCTTGGAACATAAAAAGACAGTGAAAAAATGCACTATTGCGCAGGAAAAAGTGTGCACTCGTCGGTGGTAGATTCGGCCATATATACTAGGTTTGGCGAAATAATGGAGAAAATAGAAGAGAGAATTAGAACTATGACGCCTCCGTGTTCGCCAAAAAGGATACAGCTGATGAGTATGAGAACAATAGTAACATTTATGGAGCAGTCGCCTATTCCCCTTAAGGAGAATAAGCTTTAATAAAGTTTCGGGAAGTCGCTAGAGAAAATTAATTTATGCGATTGATTGATTGATTATCAATTTATGGTTTTCCATGCGTTTTTTTAAATATTACTCTATTTTTTCTAATATAAGTTTGAACCATATAAATAGTTAATTTGTGTAAATATAGGGTAACCAGATAAAAGCGAAAATGAAAATAAATAAAAAAATGGCGCAACAGACTGGTGGCCTAGTTTCTTGCTTTTTCATAGGTAGAATTTGACTTTCGGAGATTTGTCATTGCCCGCCGAAAGAGTGATGACGATTTTGAAAATTTTTCTGTTGTGCTCCTACCGGGATTCGAACCCAGGTAGGTGGCGTGACACCTAATGAGTCAACCATTACGTCATCGCCACAACGATAGAAACGATAGCGAAAAAAAATTAAATGAAACAACAACGGTGTGAGATATAAAATTGTTTCTGGCTTCCCTTTGAAGCTATGTTCATCCCATTATGTGTGGAATAGCACATTCTTCAAATATCCGCAACAGCTTTGCTGGCAGTGCTACAAGCGGTCGGTTAAACTTTTGTTGATATGGTTATTCCCGGCAATTGCATTTCAGGTGTTGGCCATGAGCTCGTCGAAAGTGGCTGGCTTGTTAGCGAAGACTAAGGATTTGACGTAGCTCTAGAGGAAATAATCGGGTGGTGTCAAATCGCATGATTGCGGTGACCAATCGATGAACCAGAGCTCGGATCGAGCTGTGACCAAAGAAATGCGGTTTACATCGCTCCATACCTGTGTCTTCTTCCTCATTTCAAAAGAAACATTGTCCGATGATGCCGCCATGCCATAAACCCCAGTGAACAGTCAATCATATTTGTAGACGTATTAATGCTTGGCCGAACATCTGTGGATTGTGTTTGCTCCAATAATGGCAATATTGCTTTTTGACATAACCTCTGAGCCAAAAATCGGCTTCGTCCCATAAGATGATTATTTGGCCAAAATTATATAGGCCCAAATCCAAACACCAAAATAAGCTGGTGGTGCCGGCGGTGCCTAATTCAGCTGATCGGCGCCGAATTGACAATTCTGGATCTTTTACGATAATGGCCGCCACGACAGCTATGTTTTCCTTATTTCATTAAGATCCAAAAAAATATACTCACACTCAAACTTTTCCACGTTGCGACGAATTGCCTGCACAATGAAACTATAATGACGACCGATTTCACTTTAAAATTCACGTTATGTATTTGCAACTGAGCCGGAATTTTGATAATATTTTTTGATAATCTCCGCACGTTCGGCAAGCGTAAAACGATGAATGATCAAATGGAAAACCTTACTGAATATTTTGACAGCTGGATGTCATTGGTAGCTTTGACAGCTGCTAAGACATAAAGATTGGAAAACCTGTCATTACTATCTGGTCACCATTTATATGTTGTATAATTTAAATGTAGTTTTAAAGGCTTTTTTTTTAAGTTTTTGTTTTATTCAATTAATATACCATTGACTTATTAATAGTAGGTTCATAAAAATAAACTAGATTAAATAATACTGAAATTTAAAATTTAAATTTAGTTTATTTACAAGCAAAGAACTTAAAACTAAACTTAAAAACGGACAAAGATATTCTTAAACAAATAGGGCGATGAAAAATGGATGCTTGGTCGAGAGAATTGCTTAGGGAGTTACATACGAGTACTTGTATTAAGCAATGTTTTTAGATTATGTATTTACTACCATTTAGGTCAAGGGCTTCGGCGTAGTTGTTTGTTGTACGCAACATTCTTGATATGGGTTCAAAGTGACCGTAATTGGTGCCATTAGTTCGAATCAGGAGAAGCGGGGCGGATCTTAAATTATGGGGATTGGAAGTGAATTAAATTTTATTAAATCCATGTTTCCGGTTCATAACTGGTGGATAAAAATACATCGACAACATCGCGACGTTTAAGAGTATGCGTGCTAATTGGTCTAAGCTTATTTTGAAAGAGAGGTAATACTTATGGATCCGCGCAAATAAGATCCCGAAGTGTGAAACGAATAAATCTTCATTAGACGGCTGAGATTCTTTGAAAGTGGACTTGTCTATAAGGTTACCAAATTTGACTGGAATATTCGAGAAGAGGCCTAAGAATGGTGATAAATAGGAACCTTGTAACATAACGGTTCGAAAATTCTTTTGACTAGCGTTTGATAAAGCCAGATGCAGAGTTAGCTTTATTAATACTGCTGTGAACATGTGAGTCGAAATTAAATTTTCTGTCACAAGTTATTCCTAGATACCGTTCGGTTGAAGGCATTGGCTCATTTGCATTTTTTTAATTCTTTTTTTTATAATTCTGCGCGCGCACCAAGGGGATATGAATACCTTTTTACTGGCTTTTCACCAGGGCGCGGGCGGGTGGAGTAGTAGGTTTGAAACTCAGGTGTTCCCAGAGGTGGTTGTCAAACTGGACGGGACGAGCCAGTACATCCTCAACTAGTGGGTCTTAAGTACGTGCTAGTTGTTAGTTGGTTACAAGTAGCCCAACCAGCAACCACTCCAACATCAGTGTTATGCCTTCATGTCAGGGTTAACGCCGACAGGATTTACATATAACTATATTACATACAAATTCCATGAAAAGACTTTTTCAGAGAATTGCCTCGCACGGGACTCGAACCCTCGACCCTCTGCTTGTTGACTTTAAGTTGCAAAATATTTTGCTTGCATCATACCGAAAACTTATTTAAGTCATTTTGCAAGCACGGGGAGTCGGAAGGCAATGAAATGATTCAGGAAATTCTCATGACATCGGTGACAATAGAAAGATTACAATTCGTTAAGGAGATTGTATGGTTAATTGTTAGGATAAATATTACAGGTTCCAGATGACTACCCAGAGGGATACCAGATACTACTTAAATGCGGTCTGATATTGAGGATCTAAAATAACTGTATTCTCGAGCTTCTTAATAATATTTAATCCGTGTCACAAATTCGGGGTAAAAACCAAGTCTTTTTAGTTTGAAAATGATAAGTTGGTTAGAAATTTTGTCGAATGCCTTTCCGTCTTCTAAAGCACAAAGCGTTCTGCTGACAAACTCAATTAGGTTAGTATTAGTTAATTTACCTTTTATGAAATCGTGCTGTATAGGTAATTGTTTACAGTATGGAATCAGTTCTTGATATACTATTCTTTCGAAAGTTTGGGTAAGCAAGAGATAGCTTGTAATTATCAACTTTGGCGTTACTTCCTTTTTTATAAATAGGGATGATAAATACACAATTCTTTCTATAGGAATGGAAATGTACCTGTTGAAACAGACGGGTTAAACAGCGCAGCGAGGAAAGGATCGAGACAGATTACAAACTCTTATATTACAATAGCTGGAAAAAAAACCATCTTTAAGTTTGCTAATGTTTTCTAATAACAATGATTTTGTTATAACTAACGAGATGAAAAACGTCTCTGGACACTTTTCCATATAGCTAAAGTAACTAGGATCGGGTTCAGGTGTTTTCTTAGGAAAAGATTTGTTATGGTTTTTAAGTCAGCAGAAAATTCACTGAGAAATTTAATAGTAGGTTAGCAGCAAGCTTTAGGTTCTAATGTTAAGCTTAATTGTATGCGGTAGATATATTCAAGGCAAAGGGGCTCACAAATTTTATAAACACTAATACATTCTATACAATCAAACTATTTCGGAGGAAAGATCTAAACGACCTTCCGTACCTAAGGATTACCCGAATGATAACTCTTTTGTTATCAAAAACCGCAGGGGAAGTTAGAGGCAAGAGTGACATTCTAGGAAGTATACAAGGTAAATGATGTTATTGGTCCCAACTACGACCTAGAAATTCAAAGACTCAATCTTCACTAAAATCAATGTGGCAAATAATATCATCGCAGACGATACAAATAAAGAGCTCTAAACGATCTTCAAATTAGTTATAATTAAGAAATCAGCAGGAACCGGTGAGCTACCGAACATTGTACTTAGACATCAATAGAAGCGATGGACATATGTATCACCCTGTTTAATAATGCAATGAATAATGCACATTATCCAGCGCATTGGAAGACAACAGTAGTGCACCCGATTTACAAAAGGGGATAAAAACACATCCAATCCGGTGAATCTTCGGTCTATAAGTTTTCTTCTAAATATCAGTAAGGTATTCGATAAACAGAGTTTTGATTAAGTGGGTTGAAGGGCATGATATCTCACATGCCCCGGCTAAACTGGTTTCTGATTTCTGCCTGATTGGTGAATTCCTTAGACACAGATTGATTAATAGGACTATTCTTCAAATTGAACAGACTAGGCATAAGTAAACTACTCTTTTACATTCTTTTTAATAAGCTCGCTTGTAAATAGTTAGTCGTGAAGAATGGCGATGTTATTTCTGCTGGAATATTTGACATCAAAAACGATCTGCAAAAAGGTTCGATTAATTGGCCGATTCTATTCAAAATCTACACAATCGATCTTATGAGGTTAATTCACCAAGCTATAGATAAACCCTTACTGTAGAACGATTTTTTCTTAGAATACAACCTAGAATCATTTCCCAAATTATCCTTAACGAATTAGATGAAACTCTGTATAATAAAAAATTCATATAAGATGAGAAGAAAAAATTAACCAGGGTAAGTTCAGAATGTCCCGAAAGCGCTAATTATCCGGAATGGTCTTGAGACGGGGTTGATGATCCAAATTGTGATCCAACGTGTAGTTAAAGTGGTTGTGAATGATGGATATAGTTCGCCTTGTAGAGATTTCTTGTAGGAATTAACTACAGATGGTGGTTCATTCGGCTTACTAGATATGTGCTTTAATATCTGCATTGTGATTAAACTAGTGGATGCAACTAAAAAAATTGACATCATGGTGAATGGGTCTGATAGTTTTGGTGTATTCAGTAAGCTTGAGGTGTAGCCAAAGGGATTGGTTAGCCAGACTGAATTGCTGGTAAGGGGTTAAGGCAGTAAGATTTATCCAAATCTCCCAATTCGATGATTTTTGAGGGCAGGTATTAGAAAAATGATTTTATAGTGGTAACGCTGTGATCGATTGCGTTGCTTAGAGTATCATATCTCTCGGAAAGAATTTGGTTATATTTTTTTCGGTATACTGAATTTCACATTTCAGCTCTGCAATCGAATCCGCAAAATCCACTTATTTGCTGATTATTATATTTAATAGCCAGCATTATATGATCTACGGAGATATTCTGGCAATATACACAGAAGAAGCAGAATATGCGTTTGAACTCATCGAGATGGGTTTTAGCAGTTCTGCTCAAGCCAATGCAGATGGGATGGAAATTATCTCGACATATTTCATTGCATATAATCGTTTTCACTGAGTTAGTAGGTACAGTGCATTCATGCAAGACATGGTGATTAAGGTATGAGGGTAAGGCGAACAAAAATCTCGTCACTTTGATCACTATACCATATTATTAGTTAGTTGTTGATTAGTTGTTTTAATTTAATTCTCATTTAGAAATTTACAAAGCTGATTTCTTATTTGGAATTCATTTCACCGTAACAAAGAACATAAGATGCTGCGATAGATGATAAATTTTTTCCGATTCCACTTCAAAACAACCCATCATAGTGTTTGGTAAGAACCCTCCAAATCCTTATGGTTGCTAGGCAATATGACGATCCATTGTTGAACATTACAAAATTGTGCAACGCTACGCAAGGTAATTCGGTATTCAAACCAGATCAAAAGATTTCCTTGATTTTTACAATTTCAATAACAATAATGAGTAAGGATGTTATGCGGTAGTGAGTAAAAAGGTGTGTTTGTCCTTTTTCTTTAAGATCGCCTATGTGTGCTGTGTTGTTAATTGTAGTTTGTTATAAATGGGTATAGGATGAGGATATGGATAGGTATAGGAACAGGATTCGGAAGAAGCAAAGGATGACAGAGGGCGTTGAAGATGACAAGAGGACCCCTAAAACCAGGATGTGGACATGACTGGGAAAAGAAATAAAAAGGAGGAAAGCATGCCTAAGAATGAAGGGCGTGGCATGCTTGCGAGGCATGGTCAGGCTCGCCGAATGGGGCTGGTTCGTGTCCTCACTCTTTGACAGGACCTACTACAACAAAAAACGCAAATCATGCCGTTGTTCAAAAAACAAACCACAAAGCGAACGGAACTTACGATGCTGAGGGCCGCTGTGGTGTTGAATAAAACAATTCTGTTAAAAGAATCTATAATTTGTACCAAAACAAACATTTTAGAATATTGTTAATAAGTTTGAAACCATTTAAATATCTGCAAATTCAAGTGTCCCTTCTAAATTAATATATGGTATACTACTCTCCTCGACTTTTTCTTCTACTATATTCAATCATACCTTTCGTCTATAGTAAGGCATATTCTATATTTACTATTTTTTCTTTAATAATATCTGGCATAATATCTAACACATCCGTTTGAATTTGAACAGCAGCATTCGAATTCAACCCACAAAAACATTTTAAAACATATTGTACTTAACATTTAAGAAAAAAATATTCTCTGTTTTAATAAATATTATTACTTCATTTGTAATGTTTGTTAGTTTATTTATTCTTTTTGCATACATTTGCTTATCATTATTAATTTGTTATTGTTGTTCAGTAAGTTATAAATATGCGATTTAACGCTTTCGTTGTCAGTAAGTGCGAAGCTTGATAGGAGCCACATCCGTGCGCGTCCTAAAAAAACTATTGATCGTGGATGTTTTACTTTTGGTTTTAGTGTATTTGACTCTGGGCTTGGTTTACTTGATATGATGGGAAACTAAGTTTGGAATCTTTTTAATTAAGATGATTTTGGATTTGGTTTGCGATTTCTTCGATTGAATTTTCGTTGCTTACGATTACATGAATTAATTTAAATGCTCCGGTTGATATTCCTTTGTTCAACGATATAACTTTGGAGTTTGGATAATTCAAAAGACTTCTGAGAGAGTTGAGGTGAAAAGGGATCTGAATTGGGTAATTAGTCCCTGATATTTGGTTAGTGTATTAACTTGCCTGTTTCGGCTAGTACACTTTGTTGACTTGTCTTTCTTATGGCGTTTTCGTGTGGGCTTTTTTTCGTGCTCCGGAGCAGAAAAGTTAAGTAAGACTGCTTTTCCTCATTTTTTCAGAAACAAAGTTTTGCTTCTAGTTTTCATTTCAGTATCAACATTTCTATCCTGGATTTTATATCAAAATGTACTAACACATATAAATATGTATAAATGTCAAATAGTATTGCGTGTCAAACCAGATTTCTGTTTTCATGCAATCGGCTGTGTTTGACCAATTTATTATTCTGAGTGTTCAAATTGATTCCCAGCAAATAAATTTAAAAAATAAAAGTCCGAAGAAGTTTTTAGTGTTACTATGGAATTAACATCGGAGTACAAAAAAAAAAAAAAGAAACAACAAAAAAAGCCTTCTGCCTGCCCAAACGAAAACGCCATAAATAAACCATTATAAGTGTATAGGGAAGAAGTCAGTAATAGAAAAACAGCTTATTATCTATTTGTTCGCTACTGCGACTTTATTGTACATTGCCCGCTAGCAATTTTAATACATCTCTCTTTGAAGTAATTGGTAAAAAATTTGTGTGTGTGCGTAATGTGTTGAATATAGATGACATGTATGATAATGAGAAGCTTTTTCGAGCAGATCATTCGATCAGGCTCGGTAGGATTTTGAATATATATACATTGCAAAAGGTGTAAATATGATCATACCATCCGCATGTGACAGTGTGGTTATACATTTTTCAAATCCCTTTTCTTTTTTTTCTTTTTGCCTTCATAAGACATGTGCCATGGTGGAACTCTCAACTTAAAAAATTGCCCCTTTAATATAGAATTGAGGAAGTTCAAGAGAACTTCCTAGAGAACTATAAGATTTCCATCGTTTTTTCTGAAAAGCGTGAAAATAATTATATAAACTATAATCTCTGCCTCAGCCGTCAAATATTCTCCTCAAGGAGTTGTTCTATCACCACTCTTGCCATTGATGAATTACTAGTAAAACTTAGTAATCTCGGACATCAAACAATACCGAATATACCGACGAGTTAGTCATAGTAGTGAAGGATAAACACCGTAATGATGTCTGCTTTAAAATACAGACTGCTCTAAAGATAACCAATGTATGTTGGAGAAAACCCCTTAATCAACTGCAGTAAAGCTAGACTTGTCCCCTTCACTTGTAAAAAGGATCTGAGACCTAATCTCTTAAAGCATAGTACGCACATCGACACAAGCCAAATTTTGTCTCCTCTCCAAAATTTTTCTCCAAAAACTTTCCAACATCGGAAAAGAAAAACAAAGATACGACTTAGAACGACCGTGTATAGAAATAATTAATTGCACAAATCTGTGGATATGAACAATAATTCAAGTTTATTTCAACAGTTCAGGGATATGTTTGCAAATAAGAAAGTCTTGAAGGAAAACTTTCACATACTTGTGAAATCGTTTCTACTACCACTTAAAAATACCAAGCCCAAAGACAACATTACCCCATTTGAAAAATTTGCTGTTGTAATAGAGTACATACATACAAATACTTTCGTAAAAATATAATATAATACTTACAAGATAAGTAAGCAGCATTTTGGAACAATTTGGAGGATGTCTGTTCTGCGATTTGCAAAGCTTTGTCTGGAGAAAAACCTCCACTTCACAAAATTGAAGTGGTGAGGATTTCAAATGAATTCGATTCGCAATGAAATCTACCCAACTGCGTAGGAGCAATCAAAGGAAAGCATATTGCTATAAGGTGTATACTAAACGCAGGAAGCATGTTTTATAACTATAAAGTATTTTTTTCATTATGCTTTTAAGTAATTTAAATAGCCACTGGTTGGTTTAAGGGTTTCCATAGCATCGTTTTGATGGCGATCTCAGACGCCAATTACAAGTTCCTGTACATCGACGTGGGGGCGTATGGTAGTGAAGGTGACGCCAACATATTTGGAATAACTCAACTGGAAAAGGATATTATCCAGGACAAGTTACCATTTCCCCCAGACATGGCAGTTGGATTCGAAAAGCTAACTACAGGATAAGCAGAGCACGACGTTGCGTAGAGAACTGCTTTAGAATTTAAAAATGGATCTGTCTTTCAAGAACGATATTTTGTGGTCCAAACAAGCCCAAAAGGTCGTAACTTCATGTTGATATCTTCACAATTGCTTGATCCGCACCAGTAAAACAACATACTGTCCTCAAAAATATACAGATTCCTTTGATTCTACTGGTATTCTAATAGAAGGCGAATAGCGGAAACAAGTTTCACCACATGTTGAATTGCACTCTTTCCAACCCATACCTGGTAGGCCTAATGAATCCGGAAAAATTGTAAGAAATAAGCTGAAAGACTTTGTAAATTCTCCTGTAGGATCTATTCCATGGCAAACAAAATCTGCGTTCATAAAATAAAATTGAGCACTAAAATTGATTTTTGTTTTGTTTATATCTATGTTATTTATTCATTTTCCGTTTTTTTTTTTTTTTTAATTTTTCATTGCATCCAGTGCCTGTTGCTGAAAACTTATCCCAAGAACTTCAACCACATCGTCAGGAAGCTTTTGGAGGACTCGATCCAAGTTCGCTAGCAAAGAGTAGTGTACTAAATGACCTTGCTCACTTATTTTGTTGACAGTTTTTTCGATAAAGTTGGAAAAAGTTTAGGTAAGGCAGGCGACATTTTCCGTTATTGCGTCCTTTTTTTGTTGCCTCAGAGCACTCTGTAATGCTAACAAAATATTATTATTGTCCTACTATTATGCTAAAATATGTACATTATATGTGTAACTGGAGCTCGGAGTATCAGCTTCAGTTGGTAAAATTTCAACCGCGATAATTTCATCCGCTGATCCGCTATTAAATGTTCTGGAATTTCAGAAAGTTAAACAGAAAACCCATAAGTAACAGGATTGCGCATACCTTCTTTTGCGCCGTGAGGAACGACAAATCAGAAGAAAACTCCCAATCTGCCAAGTCCTCATATAAATGTTCCCCCTGGTCGACCAGTTGATTTGCGCCACTTCCAGACTTCAACCGTTTTCGTGCTGAATGGTGATACCGCGCAAAGACCTCAAATTCGCCTTGCAGTCATCAACTACAAGAAAGTATATATGCATTGTGATTTAGTAATACTACACACAATTTAACTGTTTTCCCAAGCTCTCGGGAGATTGGTCTCCAGTCAGCATTGACAGCTTCCAAATTGACGGGTGTTTCTCCACTAAGACAACCAACTTCCTCTTCTCATCAACATTCATCGGTGTTTTTTGATTTTGTGTTTCCTTTTTTTCTTTTTTGTATCTTCGATCGACATGTTCCCACTCGTATCCATCTCGCCGAAATCAAAATATTCTTCAATAAAAAATTCATCATCCATTATCTTGCACAAGAAAAGACTTTTTTTCCTCTTAACAGTTAGACAGTTTTTAAAAATAACAAACTGTTAGAATTTTAGCTTCAAAAAATGTACCGACCCATTATTTGGTGAGACAAATATTGACAGATACATTGTGTACAGTGTGAATTGAAAGTTGATTTTTTTCTCAATCTGCGTACAACCTCGGTTAAATTTTGGAGAGATTTTTGTATGGGAAACAAAATTTCTGTCGATCTGCGTACTAGGCTAAACGGTACAGAATTTCAGTATGCAAGCGAGGTAAAACATTTTGGAATGGCTACTCATAAAAAATAAAATTGGAACGCGCATATTAATAATAAATCTACCAAGGCAACTAAAGCCATAAGGAATAAAACGAAAGGTTATCCATTTGATATACACGATGATGATATGACTCGTCATCAGTAGTATGGTGGAACAAAACAAACGTGAAATCTGGCATTCAAAGCTGTAGCGGCTTCAAAGATTTGCAGCACGGAACTACAAAACCCTATTTCAAGCGTTAAATGGAGGGATTCAAAACAAACCGAACGCTGTGAAGTTAACGTTTCTATGTTATATGCTATATTACTGCTTTGGTTCTCGGGATCGAAAATGATGAGATTCCAGGAACCTCTGACGAAGAATGGCGACGGGCGACGGGGAATTGTATGCATTTGAACTGGAAAAAAAGTTAAAAAGAATCAGCTAAGTTCGCGGATTTAAAACATCCTATCCGCGGCCATATCCGTTTAAGATCTTGGCTTCTTTGGCGTCAAAATTCATAAATTATGCCGTTATTCCATACAAACTATTGATCAAACTAGTAAAAAGTTTTAACATATTTGTACATTCGCACATCAATCACTCAAAAACGGTGTATACGGTTTACATAAATTTGAAAACTATGTAATGTGCTAGATATAATGAACGTTTTAAGGTATCACCCATTTCGATTAATATTCGTAGAATTATTTAGGTAACAAAATATAATCACAAACTAGCGAAGTCCATTGAAACTGATGATACACCAGTGAGCATTGAAAACAAAAACAAGTTTGTTTTTTTTTTCTTAATTCTCTCTTCCGTGAGCGTGCATTTATGTACGTGTTTGATGGCGACTATACCTCTCTGGTTCTGACTACGTGTGTAGTACACAAATAAATATATTTAGATACATATGCTTACACTGTGCCATAGTGTAGTTCAAATTTTCAAAATATACTTATATATTTGGAAAAGTTTTTTTGACTGTAACCCCGGCTTTATTTTACCGATCGTAATAAAACGTACCGCTGTTTCTAAATTGAGAAATGGGCTATTGAACACTGAAAACCCCGTTTGAATCGGTTCAGTAATTTTATTTATTTATTTTTTTTTTTGGTACTGCTCAGAAAAATAGGCAAACGAACAAAATTTGAAGATTTGAAAAGAATTTTATTTAAAAATATACAAATCCGAATCAAAAATTACAATAAAGGCAGTTGTATGTGACCAAGGACCCTCTAATAGAAAAGTTTATAGCCTGTTAGGAGTTTCGCATGTGAAACCATATATTTTCATTAATAGCATTAAAATTTTCTGTTTACATTTGATAAAATCGTTGCGTAACTGTCTGTTGAAGTCGGATCTTAATACTCCTGAGCTTGGTTAGTTTCGAAGTTGTCAAAGAGCTTTGTCAGCTAGAATGAAATGGCAAAACAAGAATGTGACCGAAACTAACAAATCAACATATATTTCCTACTGATTTTGATAAAGTGCGAAATCAAAACGAATAAAAAATTTAAATTAAAAAGATTATCTCATTTATATAATAAAAAGTATGTTCTATTTTTTTTCTTTTTTTTTTCAAACCAAGTGGTATTACACATATGAATGCATATGTTTAACAGATAAAACTACATTATAAATACATTATACATACATTATAAATAAATAAATAAAAACTGAAAATTCAGAATTTGTATTCTTTTATGAGAACAACTTTTGAGAGCTTATTGCCAGAATTAGACGAATCTAAAAACGCTTCAGCAATTTTATGCTTTTTTTTTTTGCTCTAGAATTGGTGTACTAGGTTCAAGATCTGTCTTTCCAAGCTCTTCAACAAACAGTGCTTCAAAACACAATTGCACGTTTTCACAATGATTGTAGGACAGTCGTATAAATGATTGTCACATTTATGCTCCCAAATTGCACTGCTTTATTGGGTTTGATTTGTCGTGTTTTCTTCAAGAGACGTATCGGAGCAAAGTTCATCTTCGGTTTTTAGCTCTTAATCGCTCAATTGCCCATGTATTACAAACCATTCGTTATCATTTTTTTAATCATCATCCTCTGATTCGTAATTTTCATGTTCGCATCCTTTAAGTATTCGTCTAGTTCTTCTCCCTCCTTTTTATAATTCGAATCAGCTTCGTAATAGAAGAATTTCTATCAAAAAGAAAGAATCGATAGGTCGTGAGTACATACATATTAGTGGAAAATACAAATAATGAGAAAAAACCTTATCTGTAGCAAACATACTTCTTGGGATGCATGCATGCGCAGTATCACCATGTCCCGTAAACTGATTTGCTTGAAATATTTGATTCTCTAAGAAAATTCGGAATTCACTCAGAAAATTAAAAATACAAGTTTATTCATTTAAATCTATATTGTCCCCATCGACTGCAATGCACTTATGCCAACGCTTGATCCAATCCTCGAAACATTTTTTATATTAAGTTTTCGGTATGTCCATCAGTGCTTTCTGCGATTTTTCCATTACTTCCTCTCGGCTGCTGAAACGCATTCCCTGTAGTGGTTTTTTAACTCGATTGAACAGAAAGAAGTCACAGGGAGCCAAATCAGCTGATTTCAGTGGCTGTAGGATGGTATTTGTTGCATTTTTCATCAAAAAATTACGAATAGTGATGGCACTGTGCGACGGTGCATTATCATGGAGCAATTTTCACGAGTTTTTTCCCCACAGTTCCGGTTTCTTTCGGCAAATTGTTTCACGCAAACGTCTCATAACGCCCAAATAATACTCTTTGTTTACTGACTGGCCTTCTGGCAAAAATTCATGATGCACTATACCGTTGTAATCCATGAAAACCGTGAGCATTGCCTTCTTTTTTGACTGAAAACGACGTGGTTTTCTTGATCTCGGCTCATTTGGTGAACGCAATTCACTTGCCTGATGTCTGGATTGCATGTCGCACTCATAAACCCACGTCTCGTCTCCAGAAATGATCCTTTTGATGAATGTGGGATCGGATTTAGCCTAAAAAATCATAATTTTTTGCATGAAATTGAGGTCTTTTGGCAACAGCTTTGCTGATACATGACGGAAACCCAAATCATTAACCAAAATGTCTTGAATGGATCCATAGGCAATGTTCAAGTCCTCCGTTATCTCTCTGATGGTCAATTTTCAGTTGTTGACCAACATTTCTTTTACTTCATCAATGTTTTCGTCGGTTTTCGATGTCGATGGTCTGCCACTGCGTTCATCATCTTCGATTGATTCACGACCACTTTTGAACCGCTCGTGCCACTGGTAAACGACCGTTTTCTTTAGAGAATCGTTGCCGAAACACTTTTCCAACATTTCCAACTTTCTCGCACCATTAAATCAGTTTTTTTACGCAACTCAAATCAGTGGGAGCGCCACATGGTGGTCATTCCGTTTTTTTTTTTTTTTTTTTATCAAGGTGGTAATATAAAATTACCGTACCAATGGATGTGGGTCTAACATCCTAAACTGTATTTCTTGTTCTTGTTGTTCCCACATTCTGTTCTTCTTTTTATCGCCTTTAAACTAAAAACTATTTAATTTTACTGAATAAAGACCTTAGACATAAAGAATAGAATAAAGACTTACATTTTTGTTCCTTCCTTAAAAAAATATTGACATAATTAAAATAATTAATTCCACCACGATGTGGGCAAATTTTTTCACTTCACTATGAACGCTTTTATCAGGAGAGTGTGTCCCGAAAAATGTAAATTACAATACACCAATAAACCGGATTATTATAGCGCTTTCGCTTGTGCAGTCAGAAGCCTTTTTTGTGTACTCCGATTATATTTCAAAGTTACACTAAACACTTTAGAATTATTATTATCTTCGAATGAGGAATAAATTGTCCAAAAACCCAACCGATTGCACCCTAATGCACGAAAATAGAAACAGTTTGACGTTTATTCAAATTTTAGTTCTTAAATGAAAACAAGATGCAAAATTTTGTTTCTGGAAAAAATAGGGAAAATGGTTTACGTCATTTTTCTATTCCGGAGCACGGAAAAAGCCCAAAAGAAAACGCCATTAGATAAGATGGAAAATACACATATGTAATTCAATTATTGAATTAACTTTCATTATAGTTAATATATGATTGTTTGTTAAAATATAACGATACACAAATATTTTGCTAAATTGAATTAAAATATTGTTAATGGCAACAAACAAAACAATAAACAAACTACACTTAACTTGTCGTAACCAATTCTTTTAAAAAAAAAAAATTGGATGTGACTGGACACATTTAGCTTATAATGGAAAAAAATCCAAATTACACGGCAAATGGTAATTAACTTACATAAATTTTTAAAATTCAAAAAAAAAAAAAAAAAAACTATTTAAGAAAATTTGCTTCAAAGTACACAAAAAATTTTTATCGTGAAGATAATTACTTCGAACATGTCGCAAATGATTCAGATGTGGTTGATACATTAAGTCCTTTTACTTGACATTAACACCACTACAAAGCCCCGATTTTAAACCAACAGAATGTCTTTGGATCTAACGAAAACATGTCCTTGCCTTTTTTTTAGCAGAATGGTAAGAAATAACAAGTGAATATCTTGAAAAGTTGACGCATTCCATGCCAGACCGGCTTAAAGAAGCTGAAAGGTTTAAAGGGTACTTTAAAAAGTATGAGGTAAGTCCATTTCCGCAGAATTACGGTATAAACTAACACTTTTCATACAGCGGAACATTTTTATATCTATATATATATATATTTTTTCTGAACGAAACATTATTGTTTTTGTTTTTGCTTCTAAGAAGCTACAAATAAACATTTATTACTTGCAAAGAAACAGATCTGTTGAAAACAACTATAAAAATAATTTTCCTCGACAAAATAAAATTAAGTTGGATATCAAGAGTTTTGCTGTACATTGTATGTTAGCTATTATGGGAATTTTTTTAAACAAATAAACATCAGAAATACCACTCCTTTTGTTCTTTATAATGTGTGATAAAAAACATTCTAGAAATATTTTTCAAAACATTTAAATTTAATAAGAAAAACAAATATTTTTCTAAAGCACTAAAAAATTATCAAATCATGTTAATTTATTACTTATCAGTATTATTTAAATTTATTTACATAACACATGTCAAACTAAAATTACAACAAGGAAATTGATTTTAAAAAATGTCCTTAATTGTCCTTAATTGATGATGTTTTTTTTTTTATATTTTCTATTATCCTTACTTTTTCACCACGTTGAAATAAATATTCACCAGCGTAAATATTTTTGCTTATACTTTTGCCTTTCTTATACATACCTAGTGAACATGACGTGAAATTTGCTGTCATTTTAGCCATTCTAATACGTTATAGAAATTTAGAATGCATTGAAAATTTATTTACAGTGGTTTGACAAAAGTTAAGGGCTTGCAAATGCTTAGTTAGACATCTAGGTTAGTGTAATTACGGTTTATATTTACATTATATTTTGGTGCGATTGCAAACTAGCGTGCAACGGTTGTGTTATCAGGTTAGTAAAGAACATGAAAGTAGAATTTTTTTTTTAAGTTTTGTACTTGAAACCTTGAGATAAATTTTGGTTCACAAGGCATCGATAGAAGTTTATTGTTATTGGTTCAACGTTCCCAGAAACGTTTTTTATTTGTTTTGTTTAGTGCTTAGTTATATATAATTTTTGTTCATATTATATTTTATTCAGAAAATAATTATTTTTCATTTGGTATTACAAATAAAAAACTTAGAATTCAACTATAATTATCAAATATATATATATACAACATATATTGTATATATATATATATTGTATATATATATATATATATATTGTATATATATATATATATATATTGTATATATATATATATATATATATATTGTATATAAGAAATAAGTACATAGGTAAGCATAGTGAAACCTGTGGCTTGGGTTATCCCTTTAGTCAATCAACTCTTGTCATATCATGATATGAACCCATGATTTATTTTTTAAAGCATATTGGAAAAATACGAGCACGACTCAAAGTATCAATGCATTATATTCGGTTGGCAAGAAAGTGATATCAGTTCTTACAAGTATAGCAAAATACATTATGCTTGTAAACTCTCGCTTTTGTTAATGTAATGATTTCTTTTTATATTTCTGGAATTTAAGATTACTTTAAAATCGAATCGAGCTACATTTTGTTTACACCTATTAATACATGTCAATTTTGAAATGGAATGCAAAAATGAACATTTTTAAAATATTTTACTTTGTTGTTTCCGTAAGAAAGCTGCTGAGGCTCATTCTGGAGATTTTTCACTCAAAGGTGAAAAATCAACTTTTACTTCTCGTAAAAAAGTTCGATATTTGAGTTCAACATGACCTGAAAAAGATGCACTTTACACAAAGAATCAATATTATGCAATGTAATTGATCCTTTTTTTAGACGAATCATATCTGGTCACGTTTAAGCGTGATGGTGCAGCACATCGAGAATTGAACTGTAAGAGAAGGTGCATTAGTGGGATTATAAAGGTGTTGTGTATTTTGGGTTGCTTTTAAAGAATCAAACGATTAATTCAGATGTTTGCTGTCAACTCATAATGAAACTGCTTATTATCTTGTGAAAAATTATTGAACCTTGGTTGGGAAGTGATGTCACATCGATCATACAGTCACCATCAAGTTTTCACTTGTTTCGAAGTTTACATAATTCTTTCTTAGCTCTCATTCGGGGAGTGGGGAAAATCATCTCTTGTTAGTTAAATCGTCAAAAAATAGGGAAAAGGTTTAAATGATGTTGGTGTAGGATTCTTGTAAAATTGGAATTGAAAGTAAATTGAACAACTGAAAGTGCAGTACCAGCAAGTGAGAGAGACTATGGCTTCTTCCAAAGTTTAATTCTTTAATGATGATGCTGTACAAAACTATTTTCGAATACTTCACTGATATTGACATAGATGTGCCCTAATTATCATGATTTATTGCAAGTTAATTTGGTATTATTATTTAAGGATTTATTTTGCTTGGTTTGAATTTAGAAGTACGTCCAAAAAGATTTGTTAAAACGTTTCAATGTTTCATATCACTAGAATCAAATATGATATTAACGAAGTGGTAATTTGCTTGAGCTCATTACGTTCCAGTTTTTTTTTATGGCTTTTGTCATAACATTTTACATTTTTCATTTTAAACCTGGAATTGTTGAGTAATAAAAAGCATTACATTTAAAAAGATTAAATGTACAATACACAATAGAACTGCGTTTACGGATTAGTTCTGTCAACTGCTGTCCATTTTGCTTGCTGTTACATGTTTGACCTTTCAAATGGTTACAATAATGGTTACTTCAATGTGTTTGATTACAATAATGCGAGTCTTACAGCTAGCATCGCAGTCAATTTCGAAAATCTGGAAAACTCTCGCATCTCGCAATGCGTGACAGCTCAATTTTTTTTTTTTTTTGTTTTCATTTTGAGCTTGTGATTTGTGAGTGGTGTTTTATATAATTATATGTGAAGATGAAGAATTATAGTTTTTCGGGTTATTTTTCCCATGATTAGCACTTCACTTGACAATTGTTCGTTGCGTTTTGACGTATCATTGTAAACAGACGTCAAGAGCTCTCCCATTCTAATACGACCCTCGTATCGTATCTCGCAGTATTGTAAATGGGACTTAATGCAACTTCATGTATCATCCAAAACATACAGAGTGTCAACAAAGTTCCCGCTCTCGAACTATACCTTAGCAAGTCAAATAACAAACATATGACGGGAAATACGTCACTGCTGCAAAAAATGATCCAAACTTTTGAAGTTTTAAAAAAAATTGTTGCGGGTGATGAAACTTCAGAAAAACTTCCTGAAAACAAATATATAAGTCCAAGATGTCTTCCTTGTCGCCAAGCCCTTGCCAGGCGCATTTGAAATATCGAAGAATTCCAATTTTGAATAATTGCTGTAACCACTTAATTTTTTTTTTTTTTTAGAATTTAGAGACAAACTCCCTGATAACAAATATATAAGTCCAAGACGTTTTACTTTGTCGCCAAGCCCTTGCCAGACGCATCAAAATAATTTAAATCCTTCAAAATACCATAAACATATTCATTTTCAGCCACAAAATGTAAAACTAAAACGTAAATAATTAACGTAACCATTTAAAACTTTCCCAAAACATAGAATACAACCTCATCCATATAAGCACATAGGTCCAAGACGTTTTACTTGTCGCCAAATGCTTGCCAGACGCATCAAAATAATTTAAATCCTTCAAAATTTAGCCGTTAGTCTTATCGCGAATAAAACAAACACAATTCTTAAAAAAAAAAAAATTTACGCTCTTTATTTGGTTGCTTAATAGGCGTCTGTATTATACAGTGTTTGACTTACGACTAATCTGCTACCTACCGGCAGACTCTTTTCCTAGTGTGGCCACTTTACAATCACTAGTTAGTGTTGCCACTTTATATTTCTTACGTTCTTATCAGTTTCTCTCCTATGGCTTGCTACAACTCGAACATCCTGACTTGTAATCGTCCCGATTTCCCCCTTTCTCTTACTACAATTACGTGATTCGTTTGCTCTCGTAACCATGGTTTGATGTTGGCTGCTTCCCATATTCCTTCATACGGGATCTGGCTTACTTGAAATCCTTCTACATCCTTCACTATGTACCGATCATTTGGCAAAGTCTTCAATTTTATACGGACCCTTAAACTTAGGGGCTATCTTCTTACTAGCACCTGGGGTGCTGATAAAGTTGTTCACCATTACATAATCTCCTTTCCCATATGCCTTATGCGTTCTGTAGTGGTCCTTTCGTGACTTATTATATTCCTGACACTTAATCATCTTATTAGCAGCTCTCGTTCGTATTTTTTCTAAACCTCTCATTTTCCTCCTCGTAATGCTCATTTAAACTCTCTTTCAGAAAATCAATAACTTCGCCTTTTTAACTTACTTCGAACAGCAATTCACTCGGTGTCGTGCCTATACTTCGGTGTACTGTGTTGTTTATAGAGAATTCTATCCTTGGTAGTATCCCGTCTAGAGATACTAGAGATGTCTAGAGATGTCAGTTTTGCTATCATGGGCGCCAGACTTCTGTTTATCATTTCCACTTGTCCGTTGGCAATCTTTATGTGATGTACATTCTTATCTTCCAAGAAACTTCCGAAATCCTTTGAAGTAAACACACTTCCTCTGTCTGACAGCAGCACCTTCGATCAGCTATATGAATTAAAATAAGATCTAAGGCAGCTTATTACTTCACTTGTGTTTGTTGTCCTAACGGCAAAAAGTCTGATGTACTTAGTAAAGTCGTCTACTAGGAACACACTTCTTTTTCGCCCGTTTGAGTGACACTGGGCCAAAGTGATCTACATGTATCATCTGGAAGGGAACATTTCCTTTTGGTATGTTGTGCAAGTAGCCTTCGTGCTTTCCAAACTTAGGTGAAAATGCGATACACTTTAAGCAATTCGCTATGTGTGACTTGATTTTACTTTTCATCTGAGGGAACCAATATATTTTCAGAATCGCGTCCAAGACTTTGTCGCAACCCACATAACCCATTTCGTCATGCAATAGTATACATGCAAAATCTTACTTTCCATCCCTATAGGGACGTAAAACACTATTCTTTTCCCCACTTTCCTATACACTAGTCCGTTACGCATCTCATATAGACTACTCTCTTTTTCTTCCAATTGTTTCCGTATCTCGTTAATTTTCCTATCCTTGTGTTGACAAATAGATAAATTTTGTTCAAACGTATTTTCTTTTGAGATAGATAGATGTTTGGGACTCGACTGAGAGCGTCTACGTGCTGCATTATGTCCCCGCCACGATGTTCCAGGGTGTAGTCGTAGTTTTGGAGCTCCAGTGCCCATCTGGCTATTCTGGGGTTTACCTCTCTTTTGTTAAGTATCAATGTTAGTGAGTTACAGTCTGTCACAATCTTGAATCTAATGCCGTGTAAATATATCCTGAATCTTTGCAGCGCATAAATAATTGCCAATGTTTCTATTTCGGAGCTGTGATACTTCGACTCAAATTTTGTCGCTCTTTTGGAAAAAATAAAACACCGAATGGAACCTCTCATCCGCCTTCTTCTGCATCAATATGGCCTCAAATCCGGTGGAGCTTGCGTCGCAATGGAGCTCCGTCTCATCCCGATGGCAGTAAATTGCCAGAATAGGTGGCATCAGTAGTATTCCTTTTAGTTCTTCGAAGCATTGCATCTCTTCACTATCAAATTTAAAAATGGTATCCTTTTTTAAAAGTTTGTATAATGGCTGGGCTAACACTGAAAATCCTTTAACAAATCTTCTGAAGTAGGAACATAGTCCTTGAAAACTATGTATAGCCCTTACATTTTGTGGCACAGGGAAATTCTTTATTGATTCGATGCTCTTCATTTGGCTGGATACCCTTCTTGGAAACGATGTATCCTAAATACTGGACCTTAGCTTCCATAAATCGACACTTGTCCAAACGTAACTCCAACTTGTTCTTCACTAACCTATCGAAAACTTCATCCGGTATCTCTAAATGTTCATCTATCGCACCATATCAAAATGATTGAAAAATTGTTAATAACTACGATAATAATTTTTATAATGAAATGAAATTTTTGTTGAGTTCTCCGCAGTAGTTTATAAGTTTATAAGTAGACATCTAGAAGTTGATTTATAACACTTTACTTACGGATTTGGCGCGGTGGCAAGGTTCAGAATCATCTTGAAAAGTGCACTTGTCAGTATACGAGTGATGCTGTTCAATTGCTGGTACCAAAAACTCCCTTACTACTTCTCCATACTTTTGAGCGTTCATAGTTCCATTAACAAAGTGCAAAGGGCCCAAAACGTAAAAAGAAAAACATCCCCAAACCATCTGGCTTTGAGGAAACTTCACAATTTTGACTATGCACTCGTCCTTGAACCTTTCACCTGCTGACCGTCGTACGTATGGCAAATTGTCGACACACAACAAATTAAATTTACTTTCGACGGACCATATCACACATCGCCAATCATCCTGCGTCCAATCTTCGTACTTTTTTGCCCACGTCAAGCGAGCTTTTTTAATTTTTGTGGTTAGGAGAGTTTTTTTCGCTGGTCGTCTTCCATATAAACCTATCTCCCGTAGCCGTCGGCGTATGGTTTCGGGGCTTAGATCAACTTGATGAAATTCATTCAGCTCTGCTCTTATATGGACAGCACTTTTAAAGCGATCTTTCATGCTAATTCGTTGTAATACATTGCCCGTCTTCTGGATTGTTTTACGTTTCCGTCCCGAGCCGTTTGTCCTTTCCAGTGGATCCAAGTTTTCTTTTTTCTTCATCAGTCGTACGATAGTTGAATGACAGCATCCTATTTTAACCGCAATATTTAAATATTTAATATTTAAACATTTTCGTCCTGAGTCAGTTGATGATATTTACCAGACATTTCACTTTTTTTTACTTGTCACCGTCACAACTCAATTCAAACTGATTTTTTTTTTTTTTTGAGAACTCTTTAGGTGGTGCGGTTTTTATGACCGCAAGTGTATCATCTATGTAGATTTAGACTTTTTTTCCTTTAATCAAATCTTCAAAAACATTTCAAATATAACGGAATATAATAGAATTCCAATTGAGCATTCTTTAGTCCAAATGGCATCCTGAGCCACTCGTACTGTCCCATTGGTGTCACAAATGATGTATATTTAATCGATTCGTCACTCATTCGTATGTGGTAAAAAGCGCTCTTCAGATCTAATAATGTGTACACTCGTTTATCTAAACACTCGTCAAGTATGTCATCGATTAGTGGAATCGGGTGATTGTCCCTTAAGGTAACTTTATTTAAGTTCCTAAAGTCCAGCAAAGTCGCAAATCGCGCTTCTTTTTTACTAATACTAGCGACGCGTATTCCGATCTGCTTGGCCTGATTATTCCTTCCCGCAGCAACTCTACGATAGATTGTACTTGTTCCTTTTCGGTATATAAGAGTTTCTTGCGGTAGCAATAAAACGGTTATGTATCGTTCAATCTTAGATTCATTTCGTATTTCATCTCGGGTTCTCCCAATCTAGACTACAATTTTTTAATAGCTCTAATTCCGTTTCTACATCTATCTTTAGTAACTCCTGAAAATGTTCTGTGCTTACCTCACTCGTTTGTTTTTCTTATGCTAATGTAGTTAATCTTATCTTCGCCTTTCTCATGAAATCCCTACCTACAATTAGGGGAAATGTCATTGTACTATCCGGTACCACTAGTAGATCGAGTTCAACCTTTCCTGCTTCCAATAAAATTTGACAACACACTTTACCTAGTATTCTTAACGGACTTTTATTTATTCCCTGAAATTTTACATTTTCTTCATATGAATTAATAACTGCTGTTGGAACGTATCCCTGCCTGACTATGCTGATCGAGCTGCCGGTATCTAGTAGGGAATCTAATAATATTTTATAATGTAAATTTCTATGTGTAAATATACAATTAAATAATCTTACGGATTCATCGGCTTCGTCTTCTTGGTGTACGTTGTATATCGGCTTCCTACTAGGCTTCTTCCGATCTGGAATATGTCCCATTCTGGCACAAACGCAACAAGCGCCTACACTCGTTTGTCATGTGCCCAACACAATTGCAATTGTAGCACATGATTTGGTTCTTTGCTGTATCACTCCTTCGCTCCCGTTGGACGGCTTCCATTTGTTGTTTTATTTTTGAAAAGGCTTGGAGTAGTTGTGCCTTTGTAGAATAACATTGGATGAGTGCCTGTAGTCGTAGCGATTCATTCGTTATGCCTTCTATCATATATTCAACTTCGCAATACCATTTTGTTTTCCTTTGTACTGAACAGCTCCTTTATCTGTAGCACCAATTCGTCTACTCCTTCGATCAAAAAATTCGGCTGAGTGCATCCACCCCAATGCCTTACCTTTCATTTTTGTCAACATAAGTGTCCGGATCATGTTCTCGTCCGGTTTGTATACATCCTGAATACTTTTTAGTTGGGCTAGCCACACATCCAGATTTGTGCTGCCGTCATATTCTGGCAACATGTCTTTCCACATACTCAAATGTTGCGGATGAGATGTTGTTGCACCCATTTGACTTTCGCTCGTTTGTGTGCTTGCGTTTATTTCACTCTCATTTGGTTGTGGCAGGTCGTCCGTCTGCACTCCTTCGTGTGTGTGTGTGTGTGTGTGTGTGTCAGCATTTTTTTGTGTCGTTTCGCTCATTCGCACCATTCTTCGCAGCCACTCATTTTCTTTTGCCAGTAGTTCTTTTTCTCTCTTTAGTACTTCTATTTCTTTTTCATATAACCGTTTCTCCCTGGCTGAACATGCTGCACTTACGCTAGCAGCCGATCGTTCGACGATGCATCCGTTATCTTCCGATTCCTTTGCCCGTTCACTTCTGTTCACTTCCCTCTCTTGCTCGTCCACTCGTTGGTATTCTGCTTCGGCGTCCTCCTCTGTCCCCCGCTGAGTCAACCGTTGCGATATTGCTGCCTCTTCTTCGATGTTACCGCTCGTTGGTGCTTCGCTGCGTTGTTCGAATGGCACATCGTTTAAACGCATCACGAGCACATTTTTGGCGCCGGCTGTGGAAAGCCCAAGACGTGGTAGCCATTTGCGCAACTCTGAGGAGGAACAATCCGACACAGCAATCGAATGCTCCATTTTGTTCTCTCCTTTTAAGTTTTTTTTTCACACTTTTGTATTTACTTTTTTGCACTCGTTTGTTTAGTTCAATTTCGTACTTTATTTATTTTTTCTTTCCACTTTGACAATCGTTATTTTGTATTATTATTTTTTTGTTGGATTGAATCCGACTTCTGATTATTAGCCGTTAGTCTTATCGCAAATAAAACAAACACAATCCTTTAAAAAACAAAATAATTTACGCTCTTTATTTGGCTGCTTAATAGGCATCTGTATTCTTCAGTGTTTGACTTACGACTAATCTCCTACCTACCGGCAGACTCTTCCTAGTGTGGCCACTTTACAATCACTAGTTAGTGTTGCCACTTTATATTTCTTACATTCTTATCAGTTTCTCTCCTATGGCTTGCTACAAAAAGGAACTTATTCAGTTTACGTCACAAAACATAGAACAATTAACATAACCACTTAAAACCTTCCCAAAACATAGAACACAACATCTTCTACGGTATATAACCAATTAAATCCAAGATGTTTTACTTGTCGCCATGTCCTTCCCAAACGTATCAAAAGAATTTAAGTCCTTTAAAATGAACATATTCATTTTACGCTACAAAACATAATAGCTGTTGTTTAATAAAAATAACACGAGGGCGATCACAGAAGTACCCGGCATGACCAAGACATGGCAGTAGTTGTTTGAAAATATCACTGTATTGGAAAGTACGCAGTCTATAAAGCATATGTTTCAAGTTTAAAAATGCCACGTTGTTTAGTATTTGCTTGGCAGCCATCAATAGTGAACGTTGTCAGTGAATTTGTGAAAAGGGAGAAAATTGGTCATCGTTATGTAATGCAATACTTTTATTTGAAAGGCCTCAGCACAACCAATATAAAAGCTGAACTGGACTCTACTCTGGGTGAGTCTGTTCCTTCGTTTACAACAGTAAAATTTTGGATTACTGAGTTTAAACGAGGCCGTACGAGGCGTATTCTACAACTTGGCGTATTTAACGTGAGGATATCGGCCTAAAAGAATACAAAATTCAACTTGTGCAAGAATTGAAGCCAGGCGACTTGAAATTGCGTCATATTTTCAGTGAATGGGCTCTGGAAAAACTCAATGAAAATCCGATGTTTTATCCTGAAATTTTGTTCAATGATGAAGCCTATTTCTGGCTCAATGGATACGTTAATAAACAAAATTGCCGTATTTGGGCTGATGAGCAACCCGAAGAGTACCAAAAGCTACCATTACATCTATTAAAAACAACGTTATGGTGTAGTTTATGAGCTGATGGAATCTTTGGTCCATATTTATTCAAAAATGAGGCAAATCAGAATGTCACCGTCAATGGTAACCGTTATCGAGCCATGTTAACGGACTTTGTGCTTCCTGAAAATCAAGAACATGGTCTCGGTAAGCTCTGGTTTCAACATTTCATCATTTTGTGAGCACTTAATTTTAAGCACTTAATTTAACGTTTTGCTACGGTAAATTGGCCGCCTAGAACGTGCGATATCAAACCTTCACGAATAATCCAGCTACGATTTACGCTTTGGAAGCCAACATTCCTCGTGTTATCCGCGAGATACCAGTCGCTATGCTCAAACGAGTCGCCCAGAATTGGACCTTCTGAGTGAACCACTTCAGACGTAGTCGTGGCCAACATTTACATGATATCATTTTTAAAAAGTAAATGTTATGAATTGTTCTTTTAACCGATAATAAAAATTTTAAGTTCACTTTCAAATTTATGTATTTTATTTTACATTATAAATCACTCTTTATTTCCATAAATTTCAACATCTTGTATGCTATCAGGGACCATATCTCCCTCAAACCATATCATTTGAAGCATATTTTGCAGTAAAACGCAACAATTTTGTTCTGGTGTTAATAATAAATTAATTGCAACATTAAGACATTGCTAAATCAACTGCATATTACTTTACATTTTACAAATGTGATGTGCGTGCCATATATAAATTTATGGTCCAAACAATATTTTAGCTAATTATTAAATAATTTGACAAAGTTAAGAATTATTGGTGAGAAAGTGTTTTAAGAATCAAAACTTAGTCAGGATAGTTTTTGTTCTAAGTTTTAGAAAATTATGCATATAAGGGGTAAGGCCACTCTAGAGGCCGTAAAAATAGGCTTTTTTGTGGTTCTTTTTAAATGAAAATATAAAATAAATGGAGTTTACGAAGGCAGAAGTTTATTGTACATCTGATTGACTGTAAAACATAATTTTTATAGAATAATTTATTTAAAAATATCGGCCGTGCAGCGTTTCTCAGATGACCTCTCATTTTTGGAAGGGTCTATGGCCAACAGCTTTAAATTTTAAATTATGATACTCACCAAATTTTTTTTATTGTACATAGCAACAGCTAGTGAAGTACGTAGGATTTTTTTTTGAAATTTGTTTTGTTAATAACAAATGAATTATTTCATATAAAAAAAATCCTACGTACTTATTTAGACAATATATTTTGAAAGATCTACAACAGTTAAAATTTTGAAGTGAATTGGTTGAAAATTGTTCAAGTTATGGGTGTAGCCAACTTAAAAAATGCGTTTAAAATGTTAAGTTATAGAATGTCATGAAAAAAGGCCTTGTATATACTTCGGAAAACAAGTGCTTCAAGATATTTTCTGGCCATAATCTTTTGGAATATCATTTTTGAAGTCTTGAAGGACCATTGAAAGCAATAAAACAAAACGATTTTTTGAAAATCCTAGAGTAGTCTAACCCCTTAACAGTTAAAAAACATTTTAAAATAAGAATATTTTGAAAATTTTAACTACCGCTACATCTAGTGTGCACATATGAACATATGTATCTAAGTGTATACATATGCATGTATGTACTACACACAGTTCAGAACCAGAGAGATGCAGTCACCAAACTAGCGAAAACATCGTATACATATGCTCAATTCAAAGAAAAAAAAACAACAACAAATTTTTGTTTTTAATGTTCACTGGTGTATCACCGGTTTCAATGATCTTCGTTGGGTTGTAATTATGTTCTGCAAAGTAAATAAATCTACTAATATTATTCGTTAGGGGTAACATATACAGGGTGTCCCAAAAATCAACGTCAAGCCGGAATCGGCTGATAGGTCAAGTGGTGTCAGTTATCACAAAATTGTAAAAAAATGATCTAAGTCATGTACTTTTAAAATTATTGGCACTCAAAAAAAAAAAAAAAAAAAATATCGAGAAATTTGCCAACATGTGACAATCTTTCAAGTACTGTGACCGCAATTCTTTACTTTTCTTCGACAAAAAAATGTACTATGCCATTTTTAAAAGATGGCGTATTCCAAAATGATACTGCACTTGCTAGACTAACGCTTAATTGAGGACAAAAATATTTTGTTAAGGAAACCCGATTCATAGTTAATTCTTTTTAATAAGTTAAAATGAGTATTTCAATTTGAGTTATTGAGATAGAAAAACACGCCATTTCGACTAGTGTCAGTGAAACATGTAGAGATTTTTTTTTGCCAGTGCAGTCAGTTCAAGTTGGGTTATTAATGATTTTCAAATACATGGATGAACAAAAAAGCAATATTTTATGTTATGTTTTTATGTTAGATGTTAGATGTTATGTTTCAATTTTAGACCGTAATTTACAGATGAGTTACTCAGGGTTACGTGACAAAAATCGAAGAAAAGTAACGATTCGCGATCACAGTACTTGAAAGATCGTCATAAGGTGTCAGATAGCTCGATTTTTTTTTTTTTTTTTTTTTTTTTTTGAGTGATAATAATTTAAAAAGTACATGACTTAGATTTTTTTATAATTTTGTGATAACTGACACCACCTAACCTATCACCCGTTTCCGGATTGACGTTGATTTTTGGAACACACTGTAAAAGTGGGTGATGCCTTAAAATTTTTGTTATGTCTAAGATGCTAGACAAATGCACGGTTTTAAGTAATCAATAATAAGAATTGCCACGGATAGGATGTTTTCACCTCGCGAATTCCGCTGATTCCTTCTAGCTTTTCTTTTCAGTTCAAACCGTCCCAATTCTTCGTCGCCCTTTGCTTCACCATGACCGTTAACATGTCGCAGCACCATACATTAAAGCCGGTCGCTGGGGGCTTCGGAACGTCTTACTCCGCCCACGGGCAATTCTATGTCATCTGTTCGAGTGTCCGCGGATTCTCAAATCTCATCATTCAAGTAGTATATAGAGGCCTTGATTTAAAATTAACTACATATCCTTCGGTATGTTTTGATTCCGTCCGGCAGGCAGTGAAGTGAATTCACTCTCTATTCACTGCGCAATCTAAGCTTGCTGTTAGTGACGCGAAACCTAAACCCGTGAATTGAAAATATCAATGTAAATTCAGCAAAAATTAGTTAAACATTTTCATTTTATTTACTGACATTAATTTTTTATTGTTCTTTAATTTTTTTAAAGAATTTAACTCTCAAGAGGATTTTAGGAATTTTTTAAACTAAAATTAAACATCTCAGACTTTTTAATTGCTTGCAAAGTGTTTGTCCCCAGTCGGGATTGAACGCCGGACCATCCAATACACTACCACTTGTGCCACGCCACCCACTTAAATGTTAATTCATTAAAAGCCTATGTAACATTCACCTAATCGTTGGTCAACGGTCAAACACTTTTTATCAATTATTCATTGTACTAATGACGGTATAAGTTAGTTTTATATAAAGTTAAAAAGCAAATAAATAATTCTAGCAGTTCGCACTTAAAAAAAGATTTATGTGAAAATTATTGTAAAATTATCTAGTTATACGCGTGGTCTGATATTAAGTCACTATGTCCGCGGTCTCACTTTGCCTCTGCTCTCTTCTCTCACTCCCTTTTTGCATAACATGTTCTTAGTGCTCTCTCTTCTCACTTCTCTTCTTCTCCACAGACTACTTTTTTCGCATTTTACATACAAACATTTTTCTTTTATTTTGATGTGGCTACTGCAAAGTTCTGCGCCTGAGCTATGCAGTGTTACTTAAATTCAAAAACAAAATTACGAGTACCTATGTACCGCGAAATGAAAATTTTATTGGTTTTGACTTATTTTATGAAATTCTCTTATTTATGAAATCATTTTCTACTAGATGTGTAGTGTTTTTAAGTCACACTGCACGAAGTGCCGGGCGTTCTAGTTTTATAATTTTGAAATGAATGTAAAAAAAAAAAATCAAAATGCGTGTAATCAATATGTTGGTGAGGGTTATAGTTTTCGTACATCAATTGGATTCGGTGAGAGAATGTTAAATTGCAAAGTTCGACAACGTGTGCAATAATACCGTGTACGGAAATATCATATTTGCATTATAGTAAACGAAACAAAAAAAGAAAATAGAATCAGTACTCACAAAAACCCAGCAAAACTGTATTACAAGTCTTAAAGTATTACACTCCCTTTTTTATACTCTATATGCTATTTGTAAATGCTAACAATGCAAATATTTAAGCATACAAAAAACGAGTATGTGTGTGTGTTTTAACAATTTTTTTTTTTTTGAAAGTATTTTATTTGTTTTCATTTAAAATAGACCATTTGAACTCTAACAATGGAGATACATAACTATAATGACAACAACTCGGACTGGGTGTTTAATTTTGAAACTGATCATTTGGCCTTAAGGGGAAACGTTGAATATTCGAGAATTTTGCGAACAATTGCCCTTCTTGAAGCACAAAAAATACAAATTCACAGTGAAGTTGAAAGTATAATTTTAAGTAAAAATAAATATCTAGAAGATCCATCAAGCTTTGTTAAAGATATTTTTGAAAATAGGCTTGTTTCTCCCAAGTATATATGCATTCCTTCGGTAATAATTGACTTATTAAAATAAAATTAGTTTTGCAAAAACTGTTAAACTATTAAAGATTCCAGATATTGGTCACAACCATGCTGAAGTGTCTGATAAAAATGAAGCTGAAACCAAAATCAACTTAAATATCAAAGTTAGAGGAAGAATATTCGATCAGTCTAAACCGGAAACTTTTAATCAAGTGAGTACATATTACGCTTTTTTTGTTCTTTTTTTTATAAGAAATTTTTAGATTAGTTACAAAAATTTTTTTTTTTATAATGATCGGCCATCAATTTACATGCGACAAAAAAAAAATCATTAAATTCTCAATGGTAAATCCTATTATATGTATATTGTAACGAACATTAACAATAATGTTTCCATTGGCAACTGCTTGGTCGGGGCTGAGCGGAATGCTAAAACCTTCAAACGTCCCTTACGACAAATCTAATTTTATACCTTCTTTTACTGACCCATTGGTTTGCGTTTTCAAGATCAGGAACGAAAATCGTTCTTGGTTTTTGGCAGTAAATAAAATATTAACACAATGCCCTTTTTTGTCGTTAAAGCGAAATTAAATTTCGAAGATTATTTAAGAGTGTCCTTATTTTATTTAAGTATTTATTTAAATATTTGTACATATAAATAAAGTTTTTTTATAGTACTTCAGTTAATAAATTTAGATTTGAAAATTAAACAAGGGAGTAAATAAATAAAAGAAATTAAAGATATTAGAGACGAAAAATAGATATCGTGATATTTCACTTTTAAAAACTGCAGGAATGATCAGAAATCGTTTCAAAACCATTGAGAATTCCAGAGTCTAACAACGTGGATGAAAGTAAACGGATAAATTATAGCATTAAAAATGGGATGAAAAATGCTTCAGCGTTCTTGAGCGGCTTTCTATTGTGTGCAAGTAAACAAACCTCTATTCTAACAGTACCCCGTTAAAAAAGTTTATTTCCTACTCTTTCACGTCTCCGTAAAGTTCGTTTTATTTACCCTCGCGAGTGTAAGCGGCCTCAGGGCCGAAAACAAAGGCGGGAAATAGGTTCAGTATGCTTTCCAAAGTTGTGCTCAATGAACCTTGTGCTAAAAGAAATAAGCCATTGCAAGCCTACGATCCCTTCCCTGAAATCAATAATACTAAAAATCCAAGATTCATAGTCATTGCTTCTGAAAGCGAAACCAAACCTCTATTGTCAGTGAGCATTTTTGCTCTGAGAAAAGCCATAGACGCTATAGGCACCGAGTATGAACAAATCTCACAAATAAGAGACGGTAAGATCTTAATCCTTACAAAAACTCAAACTGTTGCCGAAAGGTTCATTTCCACAAAAAACTTGTCTCACCTCTGCCCAGTAACCATCACTTTGCATAACCAACTTAATCTGTCAAAAGGCATTGTAAACGCACCATGGCTTATTCACCGATTTCACCTGATTTGGCTCCCTGTGACTTCTTTCTGTTCAATCGAGTTAAAAAACCAGTACGGGGAACGCGTTTCAGAATATAAAAAATGTTTCGAGGATTGGGTCAAGCGCTGGGATAAGTGTGTTGCAGTCGATGGGCATTACTTTAAAGGAGACAATATAGATATAGATGAATAGACTTGTATTTTTAATTTTCTGAATAATTTCTATTTGATCAAGGTAGTATATGTAAAAGCTTTAGGGAAGATATTCTAAAAACTAGCTGAACTCAACTTTAAAGTCTAATTTAGCAAATGTTCATTCCTAAGAAAAAACACCGAATACTTAGGAAATGGTTTACCTTCTGAATGAACGAAACCAAATCCAAATGAGGTAGAAGTATTATAATTAAGGGTATTCTATGGAAGTATAGGGTATTATACCATATAAAATTTATTAGGAGTTATTCCAAGAACATGAAACTCGATAGCAAAGATTCAGAAAACATTCAAGCCTTCGAAACATTGAAGGAAACCTTTGTTAAAAACTTTTTACTTAAGTTTAACACAAGAACGCTAAACGACCATGAGAAGGATTATTTAATAACCGATAGTTCCTAGCAGTGGTAGGGGGTACTTCGTATTAAGAACGTATCACATGCCCGTAAAATATTTACAAAAAAATATAATGGAAAATAATAAAATGGAAAAGCCATCATTATTCGTAATTTTTAGACGAAAAATGCAACAAATACCATCCAACAGCCACCGAATTCACCTGATTTGGCTCCATGTGACTTCTTTCTGTTCAATCAAGTTAAAAAACCACTACGGAGAATGCGTTTCAGCAGCCGAGAGGAAGTAATGGAAAAGTCGCAGGAAGCACTGATGGACATACCGAAAACCGAATATAAAAAATGTTTCAAGGATTGGATCAAGCGCTGGCACAAATATGTTGCAGTCTATGGGGATTACTTTAAAGAAGACAATATGGATTTAAATGAATAAGCGTGTATTTTTAATTTTCTGAATAAATTCCGAAACTTTCTTGATCAAAGTGGTATTAGCCAATTTGAGAAAGAGTAGAGCAGTTTGATTGATACGAAGTGTCAGTTTTGCCAACATCTTTCTCCCTTTCTGTTGTACGGTGTGTTGTACGAAGTAAAATTGACTTAGCATAATGTAGTATTGGTGAGGAGGTACTTGTAAAGCGGTTAGAGTGCGACTGCATGCTGTTATGGCGTTGTACAAGTTGCGTAAGCCACCGACATCTGTTCTTGAGTGTATTGGCCTAAGGCAGCTCTTGCATGTATTTGTCGGCTGAACGCTCGGTGTCTCCAAACTGCTCTTGTAAAAGCGAAACGGCAGCATCATAACACCTTTCTGATGCAATGAAATCAGCAATCACTTTTTGGCATTCCAAATATTGTATTGGCATACCAATACAGACTCCAAATAGCTGAACTTATCTGATGATGTCAAACAGTTATTTTCATGGACCGCCGTTATGAATTGTTCCCAAAATGGTAACCATTCTTGGAAATTGTCATCAAATTTTTTCAACGGCAATTTCTGCAGTTTCATGGAAGAATTTAAGAAAGCTGACTTATCATGACCAAAAGAGGACTAGTCAGACTTCGTGCTAGTGGGATTTCGGAGAAGTTTCTTAAGACGTGAATTGAGTCGAGCTAACATCCCTATAGCAGAATTTTCATATTTTGCCAACTTTTCGAAATCTCTTTCCATATGGTTGGTTACGATGAGGCTTTTATGAACTGCAGTTAAGCGTTTAATAAACGTAATTAGCTCCTCTAACGCGTCTTCATTATTTAACTGCAAATTATCATTCATAAGTATTAGTAACTAACAATTACACATTAAAAACTTTAGGCTATATAAGAAAAGTCAATTGCCATTATATAATTTTTAACACTAGGATTTTAAAAAATCAATTTTTTTTTTATTACTTTCAATGGTCCTTTAGGACTTCAAAAATGATATCCCAAAAGGTTATGGCCGAGAAATATCACGATGAACTTTTTTTTCAAAGTATAGTACAAGGCCGCCAGGTATTTATGGCATTTCTATAACTTAACATTTTAAATGCGTTTATCTTAAAACTGAATTTTTCAAGTTGGCCGCACCCATAACTTGAACAAATTTTAACTAATTTATTTCAAATTTTAACTAGATTTTTTGAAATATATTTTCTAAATAAGAACGAAGGATTTTATGTTTATATGGCATAGTTCATTTGTTAATAACAATTTTGTGTGAGTTTTCTGCAAATTTTGCAAGTCTGACTTTGGAAGTGCGCCATTTGGCCATATATAACGTGACTTGTTATAATTCAAAATTTTCAAGAGCTATTAATACGATTTATTTTATATTTTTCCTGAAAAAAAAAAAATCACAAATATACGGCCTCTAAAGTGGCCTAACTTCTTAAGGGAAAAAGAAGAAGAGTTTTATTTTGCTGTTATTTAGATACATTCCACAATATTCAAACACAGAAAATAATTTAAGATATTTCAAAAACTTTATTATTGGCTTGAAGTACAATCAAAACATTTATGAATGGAACTCGACTTCGTTCATAAGTCATATGACTTAACGTAAATCGCACGAACGAGGCGGCCAATCGACTGGCCCATGTCTTGAGATAACACGCTCACCATACTTACTCTACAATAAATCGATTGTAGCGTGTGCTGTGTGGCACCATCCTGTTGAAACCACATGTCGTCCAAGTCCATATCTTCCAATTCGGGTCAAAAATAATCGGTGAATATGGCGCGATAACGCTAACCATTCACAGTAACGTGACGATCGTTATCGTCGACGAAAAAATATGGCCCAATAACGCCGCCGGCATGCAAACCGCACCAAACAGTTATTTTTTGTGGATGAAGTGGTGATTCATGAAGCACATGTGGGTTTTCACCCGACCAATAACGCATATTTTGCTTATTGACGAACCCATTGAGCCAAAAATGTGCTTCGTCACTGAAGATGATTTTGCGATTTTGCAAATTTTTATAATTTGCAGACGTTGCTCGTTAGTGTACTCTACCATGATGAAAATGCTGAGTTTACTAAATAAATTGACAGTGACAGTTTGATGATTAGTGAAAGAGTGCGTTCACAAATTAAATTCAAAGTTGTCAAGTCCCTATTGGAAAACCCTATATTTGATAAGCATAAATATCATCGATAAATAATTAATGTAATGTAAAGCATCAATATACTGCCCGCCTTGAAGTATCGAACTGAAAAAAGGAACTCCAACAACTCAGTAAAGGACTCAGGCGATGGATCTGTCTTAAGATAGTTGCTTTGACTTTTACATCTGCCACACGAATCTTTCCATCTGAATCGGCGATGAGTCTGTTCATTCCTCCTAACAGCCATTGCAGAGGCGGAAAATGGTTATCGTTGTACTGTTCTCACTTAAGCGTTCTCGAAAGCAGTTTTACACTTCGTTCCCCGTTGTAACTAATAGATATTCTTTTGACCATCTCGTCCAGAAGTTTTTTTTCACAATCTTAATCTTAACACAATCTTTCAAAGAAGTGACGTCAGTGGTGTTTTGGCGAGTATTGAGACGGAGGCGGCGAGGATGGCCTTATCGGTCAACAAGGGTAAGACCAAGTACATGCTGTCAAACAGACAGGACACCCAACACTGACCCCTCGGACGGAAGATCACCCTCGACAGCTATAACTTTGAAGTAGTTGAATTTGTCTACTTTTGCTCCGCTATCATTTCAGGGGTTAGGCCTCGATTTTCAAAAAATTGATTTTTTTACTGCTTTCAATGGTCCCTTAGGACCTCAAAAATGAGATGCCAAAAGATTATGGCCGGTACTTGTTTTTCAAAGCTTAGTACAAGGCCGCCAGGTTGATAGCGATCCTCTTATGATCGAAACGAAAGACGGTATTGTAGAGGACTAGAGTAGGTATAAGGCAGATGTTTTTGAAGCTGTTTGCCACATGTTCAGGCTATTGCTTGTTTTGTCTTTAGAAAAGTCGGTTTCAGTCAGTTTCGTACAGTGAAACATTAGAGAAGGACGCTTTTTGAGGAACGTTTGCTTTTTATTGATAATTGTGCTAATTTTTATTAGCATTGGTTATTGGTTCATTTTAATAATGAGCGACAAAGTTTATTGTGGTCAAAAAGGTGCAAAAAAGACATACATACAGCAAGAGACCGAAAATATCTAGAATAAGACTGCTGAATCGACACGAGTTTGAAAAACTAAGTAAAATGAAAGGTAGTACATAGAAAGCTACAAATAGTTTGGTTTACTACAAACATAAGCCAGCCATAAAAAAAGTGTACGGCGACATCGACTTAGTCAGAAGAGTGAGGATTCAACGACTGAGATAGCTGGGTGACATAGAACGGTGGACACCAATATTCCGGTCCAAAAGGTGTTTTAATTCTCCCCCGAAAGACAGCGCCATAGACCACAACTGAGTCGCCCGCAAGTGGTAGGGTAGCTAAATAAGCGTGCGAAACTGGAGGCAGCTGGCTAAGGATCGAGATGGCTGGATCCGGTTGTTGGTTAAGGCCCAGTTACACCCTTAACTGTAGCCCCACCTTAAGAAGTAAGTAAGCGTAACTTAAAATAACAGTTGAATACAATTTGAAAAAAAAAAAAACGAATTCCTGATGTTGGTAATTTCTTAACGTATACATTTTCCAGAAAAAGAATGTGCAGTTTTTGATTCCAGCCCCGATTTCTGAAAAATAAAATGAGATTTCTTATTAAAATATTAAGTGACTAAAATTCTGAAAGGTCTCTTGTTCTCATCCACTTTCTTCTCTTGTCATTCCGTATTTTTATTAGTTCAATTTTCGCTTTATTTTCCTTCTATATACCATATATTGAAATATGTTTTTCATATCGTGACTATAACCAAAAAGTCACCCAATTTTCGACTTCCTCGTATGATTCGAAATGCTGCTCAGTTAATGCGTGTCCCATCGATGAAAACAAATGGTAGTCGGAAGGAGCCAAGTCTGGTGAATACGGCAGGTGGGGTAGCAGCTCCCAGCCATCCTGTTGTATCCTGAACCAGTTTTTCTTTGTGTGCAGGTGCATTGTCATGAAGCAAAATTACCTTGCCGTTTTTGCTGGCCCATTCGGGTCGTTTTTCAATCAATGCATGGTTCAAATTGATCATTTAATGTCGATAGCGATCTGTATTAAAGGTTTCACCAGGTTTTAAGAACTCATGGCACAGCACACCTTTCTGGTCCCACCAGACACACAGCATTGTTTTCTTGCCGAATCGATCTGGTTTTGAAGTCGAAGTTGATGGCTGTCCCGGATTAACCCATGATTTTTTTCCGTTTAGGATTCTGAAAATAAATCCATTTTTTAACGCCAGTAACAATTCGATGCAAAACTGATTTTTTATCGTGTCTTTGAAGCAACATTTCACAAGTGGTTTTTCGGTTTTCCATCTGTCTTTCATTCAATTCATGTGGCACCCACTTTTGGAACTTTCCCATAGCTTTTAAACGGTTAGAAATTGTTTGTTGTGCAACATTTAACATTTCTGCCATTTGTTTCTGACTCAAAGTGTCATCTTCATCCAATTGTTTGCAATTCGGCGTCTTCAAACTTTTTTGGTGGTCTTCAATGTTCTTCATTTCTCACATCAAAATCGTTATCTCTGAACCGTTTTGCATGTTGCTTCTGATAGAGGATGATCACCATATGCCTCGACAAGCATTCGATGCGACTCTGCAGCACATTTCTTCAAATGAAAACAAAAAATTAATGCTTTCCGCAAGTCATCATTTTCTGTTACAAAATTCGACATTTTTAACACGATAAAAAAATACAATATGATGTTGTTATCTCAATGACTTGATGTATACTAAATATGTTTGACAGGTGTCATAACAACCAAACAATTGACGCTCACTTCATACCGTTACACCTGGTATATTAAATGAAGAACATAAAAAAAAAAATGTTAATCCACTTTAACACTTTTTGACGGCGGCAGAGAACGTCTTGTAAAAGCCACTTTTAAATTTTTACAAGCGTTTGTGAACTTCCTGTAAGAAATTAAGTTTTAATTTAAATATAATTCCATTCATTGGGCTTTTTGCTAGACAGTAAACTTAGAGAAATATTTTCTTTACCGTTCTATTAATATTTTCCTGAAACACAGAACAATTCCTTTTTTTTTTTTTTTGTTTAAAATACAAGGGTTAGTAATATGAATTTTAATTGGTCTATTGTCTAGTTTTTTGAATAACAAATTCAAAGCTTTTTGATTTTTTAAATTGTTCATGTAGAACTTAGGATATATATTGTACGAGTTCAAAAAATGTAGTTTTGAGAAAAAAGTGTTTAGTTTTTTTACAGTAGTAACATTTAATTTTTTTAATTTTTATAATATAATTTTTATAATATAATTATTAGCTATAATACTCACACACATGTATAAGATGTACACAATTAGAGTAGGGCAAGTGATACCCTGTGCTTTTTACACGTAGGTACCGTTATTAATATATCTATAACTTTTTTCCTTTTTAAGTTTCTCAAAACGGTTTTGGGAGAGTATTTCTGTAATAAAGAAATAAAAAAATAATTTCTTTATTAACAGTAATAAAATCTGTTAAAAAAAAAAAAAAAAAAAAAAAAAAAAAAAAAAAATATTTTTAAAATTTCTGAAAGTGGAATGCCCACTTAAGTCTGCTGCCACTGTAATTTTATACTACATTAGTATCTCGATTTTGAAATTTTATTATTGTATGTACATATAAAATATAAAAAAATACTATTTTGCATAGGTTTTTATGCATATAATTTTATAATAAAAATAATTTTGCCGCAAATATTCGTATCTTCGATTTTGTTTTTTTTTTTGTTTTAGTAGATAATTACAAAAAATATAAATTTATAACTTTAATACTTAAAGATTGCTATTTAACAACAATAACTTTTCTTCTTTTAGCTTTGGACATGTGAAGAGCAACGACGTTTAGAGCAACTTTTAATTGAATACCCAGTGGAACCAGTGGAAATGCGTCGTTTTACAAAAATAGCTCTTGCACTTGGCAATCGTACTCCACAGCAGGTTGCTAGCAGAGTCCAAAAGTTTTTTAAGAAACTTCAGTCCGTTGGAATGCCTGTTCCAGGAAGAATTCCAAAAAATAAGAGAACTATGCTTACGAAATCGAGACATTTTTATAAAAACTTTTATAGGCGGTCCACATTTTTTCCTGCACATAATGTACCTGTTAATATTCCAGATGATGATATTTCAAATATTGACCCCTATGCCAATAACTCATTGTCCGATTATAAAACTATATTTGCAACTTTTACAGAACAGGAAAGCTTAAGTTTTAAAAAGTTTTTTCTGCATATGCTTCAAGTAACACGTTCTGGAAAATTGTGTACTGGTAGACAGTGCACAAATTTTGATAAGAGATGTAATATTTGTATTGAGCCATCAGTAAGGGAATATCCATGCACCTGCAGTACTTGTAGCTGCGATGTCAATTTATGTGGAGATTGCATAATTCAACAAATTTTAGATGGTACATTTGCGCATCAAAATCATGATGTTATGGTTAATAAGGGAGATTAATAGAACTTAACATCAAACAGTTATTTGTTTATAATTGCCTTGCTTATAGAATTATTTTAATGTATATAGATAAATAAACAGTTTCAAATTAAAACAACACTGCTGTGCATATTCTCTCCTTTGGACATATTAATTCATGGGTTTGTTGCGAGAGCACTAAGGTTTGACCTGCTAAAATTTGGAAAAAATTTATTTATTTTCAAATTTTAATAAGTTCTAATATATGGTATATCGTATATTCTCTTCAAACTTCATGTGTAAATCTGATGAAGTTTTTTTTTTTTTTTTTTTTTTTTTGTACCCATTGAGCAATTTGACGCCTTGGGGTTTTAATTTTCAATTAGCCTGTGGTCGCCTCATACGCTGCTTTAAATTTCATCTACAAAAATCTGTGAATAACTGTGCTCAATGTCAATATTTTTAATTATTAATCATATTTGTTATGTTAAAAAATTGTAAAAAAGAGTTACTGTTTCAATTTTAAAATTAAGTTAATATTTTTCTGCTTGCTTGTAAATTTCGCTGTTTTTTTATGAGATTGTCTTAATTTTGTATATTTCGGTGTTTCAATCTCTTACAATCTTTTTCCCGTTGAGTTGTAACTTCAAAAATATTGTTAATGTGCAATAAAGTTCCACAATTTCTGAAGAATATTCTTTTAACTATTGCAGAGAACTCATTTTAGGTTACAGAAAGAGGTCTCAAAGGCTACCGAGTGTGATCTGCTTATCGTTTATTTTGCTTGTTTGTACGATTCATACTCGTATTCTAACACGAGAAGCTTTTTATCGACTTAGACGTAGACGTAGAGTTATCCATATTTAAAGGCTTACCTTTTGATCTTGGCGATACATTTCCTGTTGTTCAATCAACCAAAATATTTATGTGGGGTTAGCCTGTCAAAAAGTAGAGAAAATGGGTGTCACGCGATTGCTTTTCCGTTTATTTAACCTCAAAACCTTAACAATTCTTATAAAACCTTCGTCTTTAATTTAATTTAATTTTTTTTTGTGTTTCTAACAAGTGTTTCTACTCGAAGGCTTTGAGAGCATTTTAATCTGCTTTTATCATTGTGCACGCTTCTGTGCTGTAAAGCAGGACTGAGATGATCAGTGTCTTCTACAATGTCAAGAGAGGACTTTATTAGCAAGAGTCTTTCTTTTTCGTATGATTTCCGCTCTGGTGTCGTCGTCAGAGTTGATAGCGGAGCTAAGGTACCCAAAAGTTGTAGCTGCCTATCGTGATGTTTTGTGCTAAGCGTCGATATTATATGTCACTATTTGTTGACAGCATATGTTTTGATTTTCTTTCGTTGAACGTTTAGCTCATGTTTGGTGCTTCTGCGTCAATAGTTGCAAACGCTCCACTGATACCTCCCATTACGTGAATGTCACTTATACAATTGACTGAAGGAACTTTTGAAAGATGGTGTCTCTGGAGTTGATTAAAAAAAAAAATTATGCTGAAAAAATCACATGACAGTGCATCGCCTCTCTTAAGTCCTTCCATTGAGAGGAAGCAAAGTGCATTCTCCATTCTCCTCCGAAATAATGGAATGTGCTTTCCAGGGATGCCAAAACTGAACATGGCTCTGTATCGTCCATTTCTATAGATACTGTCATATGCGGTGCGTATCGATTTGGAACTGCTGGGTTTTTTGCAAGAGCTATCGTAATTTGAAAATCGGATTTATGGTGAATTTTTCTGGTCTAAAACCACACTGATAGGGACCGGTCTGACTTGTAACGAAGGTTTTTAGGCGTTTAAAATACGGTAAACAGAATTTTATATGTCATGAACCCTGGTGAACTTTTCTGGTCTAAAACCACACTGATAGGGACCGGTCACACTGGTAATGTAGGTTCTTAGGCGTTTAAAATACGGTAAACAGAATTTTATATGTCATGTCGGAGAGACTGCTTCCCTGTTCCTGGGATCACCATTCTTTAGGATCGGACAAACAATCCTAAGATTCTGCTGTTTTCTTGAATCTAGGATTGGAAATAGAAATGCTGTCGTCAGGTTGAATGATTATATCTGTCTGACAGCGGTATGTTATTCGTCATCACCGCTTATCAGTCTGCAGAAATAATGTTCCCAGATTCTCAGCACCAAATATAGTTCTACTTCCTTTTTCATTCTTGCATATATTTGTTTGGGCTTTACAACTTACGTATGTTCCTCCCTTATCTTTTGCTTTTAGACTTACGGGCCTCTTTCGTTTTTTCTGCAGGTTTATCTGTCTATAATCGAACGGTAACCGGAACGCGTAACCCGGTACATTATAAGCCGCCTCTGATTGTTCTTTGGCAGTGGATTCCTTACATTCGATGCTGATGGCATTGGATTTCTCGAGAGTTTAAGGGATGTTCGATCGGGAAAGGCTCTTGCGGTTTTTTGCGATTATAGCCGTTCAACATTGAACTTCCTCAAAATTGTGCGGTGGATTTTGGCTATTATGGGTGTTCGCATCCGTACCTTGGCTACAAGAAAGTAGTATTCTGAGTCGATTTTAGCTGCTAGAAACGTTGGACGTTGATCAATTTGATTGACGGTTTGTTGATTAGGTGACAGACAGATCCCTTTATGAAAATCAATATGTGGAAACCGAGTGTTGACTACATATAGATACATTACGTCCCGCCGCAAAATCATTAAAATCGGTGAGGACGATTTTCACGTCATACATACGTATGGCATTGTCCGTAAGATTTGTCGAGAAGCTCATAGAACCAGTCTTTGGTAAGGTCGTCCTTTTGCTCTGTTAGGGCGTTTGGATTTATAAGGCTTATGTTGGTGATTTTACCCTTTATGCAGATCGTCTTCAGGCGTTCGCTTACATGCCTGAAGCTCAAGAATTGTTCCCTCAGTCTTACTTACACTACGACTGCTGCCCTTTTCGGGCCGGTTGTCTGTGACATTCTCCATAGCAGATACATATGACAGTTTTTCATCCTCTTTCTGTCCGGTTTATCCCATCGCAAGTCTTGGATGGCGATCTGCTTTGTAGTAGTTCAGGACCTCAGATTATCCCAGGCTTTTAGCTAGTTCGTCACATTTTTTTTAAATCTCTTCCGTATAGGGTTGTGAGCTCTATGACAGCGTATGCCAGTATTATGCAGCTGTTCCAGCATGCCGTTGTCACTTTAACCTATATGGGTAAGTATTTGCTCATGCAGTTATCGGGGACCACCACTGGTAGGTGGGTAAGCACTACATTACCAATTTGAGTGGTGCGCTGCTTGCCCAATCCAAATTATAAGATCAATTGCGGTGGGGAACTCGATTTTGTTATGGTTATTTTCTAAAAAAAATATGTGGTTTTAAGACCTGTAACCTATAAACGATTACCATAAACTGTTCGCGATTCTGTTGTGTTTTTCTGAGTCTTGATCGTACAAAATACTGGGCTTTCCGTTCCATTTGTGTCTACATTTCCCTTACTTTTGTGCTTTTTTGTTGTCTATAATTTGGCATGCATCTATTTTCTTTTGTATCACATTGTAAGTTTCTTTCAAAATAATCCATCCTGGAACCTTGTCAATTCCTTCGCACACATAAAGTAATAAATATACACATCCTTAATTTGCCTTAGTTGAAGATTATGCCTAGCGTGCTTTTCTTTCTTGTTCATGCGGATTAATAAATTAGATAATTTGATCGAGTAGAATCAAGAAATATTGCAGCAGATTTAATATCCGATTTTCTCTCAAGGTTAGTTTGCAATAACATAGAACCATTTTTCATAGAGGACGAATTTTGATATTAAAACCCAATAATTTGTAAAGGTTGTTCAGATGTAAATCTTTCCATGATGAAATGGCAATGCTTACTGAACATGTTTGACATTGACATATGTCACGAACACGAAAATAGAACACTGAAAAAACAAACCTCAAAAAAAAATCCAAAGAAGTTTGTTATGAAGAATGACACCTAAATACTTATACTCGTTGGAAAAACGGACGGTGATGCTTCTAAAACCCCAACTCAATGAGTTAGCTTCCTGTTTACCATTATTAGAATAAGCTCAGTTATGGGGAAATTGACTGCAAGCTCATTTGTAGGGCTCATTTAGGACACATTTTTAGAGCACCAATCGTCGATCAATCATATCTAGGGCTGCCTACGCCTTAAAGTGGACCGTTCCTAAGCTGGTTCATGCTTACAGCTACGTTACATTATGCGCATTTGCCTGAACTTAAGCATTTGAACCGTGTTGCGATCAAACCCTGTTTTCACCCTCGCCACATATTGACTTCATGACTTCAGTTGGCATCAGGAATCAGGGAATCTATTTACTAGCATTTCTCTTATCCACAAAACTAGTGAATTGTGTGTTCCACAAGCCGTGAAAAGTGGCATGGCGGTAAAAATGCTTAGCGTACTCCTTATTGAGTGCGCCTTTAATCGTGTCCACTAGATTTGTGTTTGCATCTCGAACAAAGGATATGTTTGCAAAGTTATTTTGAGTACATGAATCTTAGCAATGTCACTCATGGCCTTCAACATGAAGGAAATCTGACTAATTGGTCTGAAGCTGTAGCTGTGCATTCATCTTTTCCGATTTAGGGTATAAAGGCTTCTCTTACCAAGCAGTAGGTAAGCCTTTGAGTTAAGGGTGGAAAAGTGAGTTGATGGAAACCAAAAAAAGAATTGGATCCAAGACTGAACCTTAGGGTACCCCAAGTCTGATTAATTGCACATCACTCCTCGTCTCATCCAACTTTACTATCTGTGATCTATTTTCCAGATACGATTCAAACCACTTAAGCATGAAACCATGTAAACCTGCACATTCCAGTTTTTTTTAAACAAGATTTAATGGTTAACCATCTCGAAGGCTTTGGTGATATCGATGAATAACGCAGCTCAAGGTTGCACATTATCTGAGAGCGAAACCCTAAAAGTGCATCTTCGGTTGATTTGATTTTGAAATTCAAATTGCGAGGGATGAAAGAACATTACCTTGTCTAAAAATTTCGCTAACCTCATTTAATCAGTTTTTAAAAAACTTTACTAATACCTGGCAGAAGAGATGTCGGCCTATAGTTGCCAATTTCAGTTGCAGAGCCTTTTTTAAACAAGGGAATAACATCTGCACATCTGCACGGCCATCAGGAAAATTTCCAGGAAAAACGCTACGATTAAATATTGTACTTCAGCTAACACATCCATAATGAAACATGCAATATTTTTAAGGACAACATTAGAAATACCATCGACACCACATGTGTTTAAGTTCTTTAAACTGCCAATCGTTCTTAAAATCTCTTACGGAGCTGTAAATTCAAAAACAAAACTACCACTGTGGACAGAAGTTACGTCACCACCAACAGATAAATATTGACAACAAAGATTTTGAGTTTGTTAAATATGTAGATTATGTCCGATGCTTAAGAAATGTTTGTTAAAAAGCTTCAGCAATTTCATGCTTATTTCTTATTTCCTTATTATTAATAAGTAGAATAATAAGT